>JAQPPZ010001726.1:0-2421838 GCA_028583015.1 Wollemia nobilis | reverse complement strand
TTGATATATGCGCGTGTTAGATACACATCTAAATCACATTGAGAAATCCATGATTTCTGCATGGAAATATAATAAATGCTTTAACAGTAAAGTATATACGTTCATCTTAGTTGTTGTCTAATCTGTACCGTAAGCAAGCTCTAGCCTCGACTATATTTCCCTCTTTTTTAGTAATGCTCTTTTTCCCTTTCCCCATAAAAACTATTAAGGAACCAACCTCCTCTGGAGATTAGACGAAAGATCCCAAGATCAAGTCCGTCTATTCAATGTTGACAATATCAAGGCGCAAATAACAACCATAGGCAGATTTTGTTCCAACAATTTTTGGCATGCCCGGTGGGACCCTAAATCCCACAGTATTTTATAAGGTTTAGTGTTTGTCTTTGATCTTTTAAAATCTAAATCAAATCACCTGGCGACTTCGTCCGAAGGTATAGACCCAAGAAATACCTTATCTATTTATCTAGTTAAAACTTATGATTATTTACCTATATGATAACAAGATCTAAAGCAAGAAACTCAGAAGAACCCATTGAGTTCTTCGAGTTACATCTTGGTAGCCTAAGAGTGCATCCAATTTTATCTGCTAGATCAAACCCACTTGCTACCAGTATTACTACCCTTGTACCTATTGTATTGTCAATACATCTTCGACGATGACTACCAATAATTCTATATTTTAGGCAAGTACAGTTGCTATAATGGCCGCTCCTCCACCAGCTTATCTTACATGGAACCACACGGGTCCACTGAACCTGGTGGCCCAGAATCCGATTCCTGCGACAACTTTGAAGGCTTTGCCTTCATATTATGGAATAGGTAAAACATCGTATGAACACTTTTTAGATGTTGTAGCCTTGGCAACAATTTACAATATCACTCAGGAAGATGTGATGATCAGGTTGCTAGTTATCTCATTGAAAGGAAAAATTCTCTATTGGTACAGAGCACTTCCTCCTCAATCCATCGCAACTTGGGCAAAAATCGTTGGCAGGTTGGTAGACGAGTTCAATCAGCACACAGATCCATTCTCCCTGCTTAGCCAGTTCACCATTATAAGAAAACATCCTCAAGAGGAAATTGTTGATTTTAATATTTGATTCAATCACACCAGGGAAAGAGTGCTCGCTAGATTAAAACCAACCACGAAGCAAGCAAAAAATTATTATTTAAGAGCTTTTGATACAGATATCAGCATGATAATATGACAATCACGAATATTCAATTTCCTTGCTATTTATCAAGAAGCCTCTACAACAGAAAGAGATCTCATTGCCACCGGGAGATATCCACCTAAACCAATAATGCCTATTTTTCTTGATATCCCCCAAGCTCCTAATGCTACTTCTTCCAACTCTTCTCATTTTTTGAGCGTAGATCTCGCAAAATGGAATGGGCCACCTTCCATCCCTACAATACAAATGCCTCATAATCCTCCTGCATTACCTCCTATTCCTACAATTCCCGCATTACCCGCACCATTGCCTCAGCCAGTCCCCGACAATCAACTCACTATTATACTAGATACAATGAAGAATCTAGCAAATGATATGACTTCAATGAAGAAAAGAGAACCTGAGAGAAACTTTCAACCAATAAGGTTTCCCCAGATAACGAGAGATGCGACGCAGTCAAGTAATAGAGGGCAAGAAAAATCAAATGCCATTTATGCAAACGAAGCAGAGGAGGCTGCAGTTCCTTCTACGAATTCAGATTACTGGTGTACCACATGGAGAGAATTCATGTATGATCCATCAACATTATGTATAGAGTGTAGCTGTTGAAAAAGCAGAGAAAAACATGAAAGGCCATGTGAATATGATTAGAGAAACTGACCACAATTTTATGATGCCTACAATAGAACAAGTTGCGATTTTAACCAGATCAAGTAAAAAACCTTTGCAGGTAGAGTCACAAGAGCTTCAACCTCTAAGTTTCCTCCAGCTCCCAAAGCAACACCAAAGGGAAATTCGTCTTATGAGAAAAGACCTCAAGTTCCAGCCCAAATCCAAGGTCTAGAAATACATAAAGAATTTACTCCACGGAAGGAAACTGAGACTCAAGACCAAACTAAGGAAAGGTTGAGATTTCCTTCGTTAACTAAGAGGTAAAGAATTGAAGCGACCCAAGGATACATAAATAGGTATGATACTTTCACCAAATAAAGAGAAAAATTGTTGAATCACCTGCATTTAACATAATTGAAGAAATGAAAAAGACTCCCTCAAAGGCGAGTATGTATGACGCTCTTCAGTTCCCTAGTCAAATTGATCTCCTGCAGGAATCTCTAAAGACGATGAAAAATAAAGGTAAAAACATATCCTCTTCAAATACAGTCCAGGAAAATCTAACATCTGCTACTGGAAAAAATAGACCACCTCATTTTTATTTATCTCTTCAAATGGAAGGGCGGGTTGTTCACAACTGCATGATAGATTCAGGTGTTGCTACTACCATGATACCCAGATTCAGGTGTTGCTACTACCGTGATACCCAAAGGAGTATGTGACATTATGGGGATGGAGTACACTAGGAGCAATCCAGGAGTCCTACAGTTGGATGGTACTCCAGTTAAAACTGTAGTAGTGATTAAAGACATTCCTATACAACTCCATAGGATGCCTCAAATGGTGGTTATAGAAGAAATAGTAGTGGTATATTTGACACCATACTTCAGTATGTGCTTATCTAGAGAATTCATGGTAAAAATAGGAGGATACCTATTGATGAGGCCTGAAAATGCCTCAATCATAACATGTTTTGAACACTGAAATTACCTATAAAATCTTATGTTAATCTAATATGCTAGTTAAGTTAATTCAATATGTTGTGTATTAACTATTTGCATAATAAATGTATTTGAAGTACTATATTCTGATTTTTACAACTTTTTGTATAAGTTTTATGTTGTTTTGTTATGACTTGCTAAAATAAGATATGCTTAGATTAATAACAACATTTCACTAATCATGTTTTGATATGTCTCAAGCATTCATTTTATCTAAATCTGGCAACAGTTCAAGAAAACTCATTACTATGCAAAGAAAATCTGGTTTTCCCATGTAAATTCCAACCACTCGCCAATGAATGGCAAGGCATAGAATTCACATGTGGAAAGAGATGAAGACCATTGGAATCTGATCCTGAGAAGTAACCCACATAAGAAATGCAGAGAAAATCATTTAAGGAGCCCACATTTTTTCATTCCGAAGTCTCTTCGAAATGAACATATATCTTTGGAATGAGAAAACACAGTGTCTTCGGAATGAGCGGATCTTCGAAATGAAAGCTGTAGTGTCTTCGAAATGAGCGGATATTCGGAATGAAAGCTGTAGTGTCTTTGGAATGAGCGGATCTTCAGAATGAGACCTGTAGTGTCTTCAGAATGAGCAGATATTTTGAATGAGAATTGCAGTATCTTCGGAATGAGCCACTTATCTTCGGAATGAAAACAAAATGTGCTTTTTGACTTATTGACCGAATTCTGACGCTAGAAAAAGGGAAATAAAGATTGAAAAGGATAAAGGGAAATATATCAGATCTGACTTTGTCGTCCTTGCTGACCAAAGCCACCATTTATGGAAAGATCAAAGTGTGATCTTCTTTTAAGATAAAACCTGGAATTGTTGCAGCATAATAAGATTAGATCTTCTGAGATATTCTCAGCTTGTTAGTAGATCTTAGGACATCTATAAATATGGCTCCCGTTCAGGTTGAGCTAGGTAGAGGAGGTAGATAAGAAAAGAAAGTAGTAGAGAGTAAGGGGAATAGAAGATAGAGAAATCAATAATAGGTTATAATAAAAAAGTGACTGTTACAGTCCTATAACAATTTTCAACAGCATTATTGTAATCATGTGTTTGCATCAATAAAGTATATTGTTTCTATTTCATATTGCTTGTAAATGAGTGTGAGTAATATCTAGAGAGAGAGAGACTCATACCTTCTTCTGGACAAAGAGGCTGGCCACTTCCAGACCTAGGAGGAGGACTAACAGCAGGTTTTTATTCTAATTTTGTTGCAGCAGAATGAGTTGTAGAACTTGTCCTTTCATTCCTTTGTAAACAACTAATGATATTTGCAATATTAGTTTATTTTATGTTTTGTGATTAATGATTTTGTTGTAATCCACACTTTCAGCAAAGCTTTCAATTTATTGAAGACTGTCATTTCCAGAATTTGCTGTTTTCTGTAATCTCCTACATTTTATGTTTTGCTGTCAACCCCTTCATAGAAGATTGACAACCTTATGTTACAGAGCCTTGATAGTTTCATTTCCATGTTAGAATTAGATTTTCATTGCTGCAAAAGTAATTAGATTTTCTTTCTGCAATTAGAATCAGACTTTCAATTCTGCAACCGTTATTTCTCAACATAATTAGGTCTCATTTTGCAATTGTAATTAGGACTTCATTTCTGTAGTTAATGATTAGTTTCCAATTCTGCAACTTAGATTAAGGTTTAATTCATGCAATTTAGAGATAGGAATGTCCTAAAAACCCCCCCACAATCGGTTTCACCAATAAAACCTGTTGCTCTAGATTGACCTAAGTTATAACCCTGTTTACCCCTTCTTTCACAGATAGCCTTGTACACAGCCCTGGATTGACAAATTCATTGAGAATTAATGATGTGTATAACGACAACGCATCATTTTGGTGTCGTTGCCAAGGAATTGTGTTGCTAGAAGGTAACAACAATCCAATAGTTGTTAGTTAGACTGAACTGTGAAGATTCAAGATAAAATCTGAATAGAACAATTGGTTAAAATAACAACTATTGACATATAATTTATGTCATTTAGAGTAAACATGAATGAGTAAGTCTAGGGATGAAAAAGGTAGAATTACCCAAAAGGATCCCTGGCTTGTTCCATTACGAAGATCTTCACGCCTAAGAGGTGAATCACCTATGTTTGAATTACCAGAAATATTGAAAGAAAAATCACCAGTCTCACCATCATTAGAACATTCTGAGAAAGGAAAATCACCAGTTTCACCATCATTAGAACATCCTAAGAAAGAAGAATCATCAGAATCATCATTAACAGAGGGTCTTGGACCTCTTGAGAGTTAAATTTGGAAAGGATTAACTGTTCCCAGAGAACAGGAAATTATGGCAGAGGGAGGCAATATAGATAGAGATGGCCAACATGGCTATGTCCATGATGAAGGAGATGATCAGTATATTCCTCAACCTTCCAGAACATTTTAATATCCTATTCGTTTGAATCCAACACAAAACTCTCCCATGAAGACTATTTCACCTTCAGTACTTCCAACCTTCCGAGGTGTTGTATCTGAAGATCCTGATCAATTTTTGTTTGAATTCAAGGTAGTGTGTCAAACCTATTATTATGTAAATGACAATAAGAAACTTAAGGTCTTTCCCTCAACACTCAAGGACTCAACATTATACTAGTTCATGAGTTTAGAGCCAAATTCCATCCAAACTTGGGATCAAATGGAAACTGTGTTTTTAGACAAATATCAGGAGTATTGCCATGTAAGGAACAGGAAAGATGAGTTATTTAGGATTAAAAAAGAATATGATGAAACATTAGAAGACTATCTTGATAGGTTCTCCTTTGTTCAAAGGAAATGTGGACTTATAGAACCAGAGTTATGCAAAACTATCTTTTTGAGAGGATTGCAAGATGAATCCAGAGACGTATTGGATTTGATGGGAAGAGGAGATGTAAATACTCTCAGTAATGAGGAAATTATGGATCTCTGTAGGAATTAATCTCGCAATAAGCAAGGAAGAAGAAAAAAAATACAAATGGCACTGATGTGAAAGAACTACTAGAGGAACTTGCAAATTTTAAAACTGATATTCTAGTGCAATTAAACACAACTTTGGGCGAAATGTCTGCAAAAGCAAAAAACACAGAACCTTTGGCAATTTATTGCCCAAGATGTAAAAATAAACATGCTTTGCAGGAATGTCCTTTGAATAAAACATCTATCTCTGCCATTTGTAGTATATGTTCAAAGAGGCATTCAACTGATCAATGCCACCTGCTACCACAACTCAAAACTATGTTAGAAAATCAGACTGAGGAACTCAACTATGTTGGACCAAAACAAGGGAGAAATTTCTCTCAATACCAAAATCCCCCTCGTTTTCATACAAATTGGGGGCATAATCCTGGTACTATGCCTTGGGGACAATCAGAACCACACCAACGTCCTTGGAATTATCCTCAATGGACAAATTCCCAAGAATGGCCACAAACAAATTGGAGTAATTCAGCATGGAATCAAAATCAAAACAATCCATCATGGAATCAAAACAATCCATCATGGAATCAAAACAACCCATATTGGAATCAAAACAATCCACATTGGATGCAAAATCAACCACAGTGGAATCAACAATATCAGTCTTATCCAAGGCAACAAAGAAATCAAGGTCAAAATAAACATTTGCTGCCTGCACCTAATCAAATTTTTTAAGAAAAATAGAACCAACCACAAAAAACACAACAGGTGAAACAACCTCAAATTCTAGCTCAATCAGTCACTAATCCAAATAGCATGAGACAAGCATCCCCTGTCTATGTGGCTGAAGCTAAAGACAATGTTGAAATAAATGTTATTGATTGTAGTAACATCCAACTTCGTTTAGGAAAAGTTGTACCTGAACCTGTTTCAAAAAAAAGCAAGGAAAATGAAGAGCAAGAATCTTTGGAACCAATTAGAGTTGAACCAACAATAGAGAAAGAAGAAGAAAAAATAGAACCACAGAGAGTAACAATTACCTTCATTAGGGATAATTCCATATCCTGAAAGATTCAATACCACAGCAAAAAATTCTAAGTCAGACCTAGTCAAAGAACTTAAAAAGTTAACTATATCATTACCCTTATTGCAAGCCATTAAGGATATACCAATGATTAAAAGTACTGTCTGAGATTTGTGCATTAAAAGAGTAGGAAGAAAAAAGAAAGCATTTCCTAAGACTGTTCAGATTGAAGGAAAGATAGCTGATCTCTTGTCTGGAAAACTAGTATCTCCAAAGTATAGTGACCCAGGAAGTCCAGTTATCACAGTTACCATAGGTTCAGTACCAATATCAAATGTATTAGTAGATCTAGGAGCTGCAATAAATGTCATGACCAAGGATATACTGAAACAATTACAGCTCAAACATCTCAACCCCACATTTACGCTTTAGAAATGGTCGATAGGTCGGTTGCAAAACCTGAAGGGATCATTGAAGATGTTCCTATAGAAGTTTCTTCTTAGGAATTCCCTGCAGATTTTTTGGTTTTACAGCCAAGAAATTCAACACATGGATATCCCATCATTTTGGAAATACCTTGGCTTGCAACTGCAGCAGCCTTCATAGATTGTAGATCTGGAAAAATGACTATTTCAAATGGTATTGATCTAAAACAGATCTCTCTATATCCTCCTGCAAGACCCTCCAACAAATTTTCAGGTCAGTTATGGTTTCCTGATTCAGATGAAGAATCAGAGGAGGTTATTTCCACACTATCCACCTTGGTAGTAAGGGAACACATAGAAGACCTCCATGACACAGAAAATTCAGAAAATGAAACTATCATAATGAATGTTCTGCTAGAACAAGGGTTAGAAGAGGAAGCAGTAAATATCCAGCAATTGTTAAGGATTGAGGAGAACCAAAATTCTAAAGGTGAACCATCTGTACCATTACAAGAAAACTCTGTTGCACTACCACATGGGTGGCACTAAGGAAGTGAAGTCCCATTGTAGAATTCTTTTGAATGCCTAGCATTCGAGAATCTTGTTCTTTAGCAAATTGATGTGCATTCGTCCAATTCCTCTAAATTATACCCAAAAGTTGTGGGTTCCCTGATTTTTCTAATCAAGGATTTGTTTCTCCTTTGTCTAGCTCTGGTAACCTGATGGTCTCCCCAAACCATTCTTGGAGAAAGGCTCTCCTGGTCCTCAGACTAGAAGTCATAGGAGGGAACAGATCGATGTCGGAGTGGAGAAGAAAGTTAGTAAACCTCCAAATAGATTTGTGAGAAAAAGAAAAGTTGAAAATGATATTGCTAATGGTGGCCAAGCTCTTCTGAATATGGAGAAGAGAGGTGATAATAGTAGTAACTAGCTAAAATTAGATGGCTACAAGTCTCCTCTTCATGGGAGGACTATCAAGATATTATCCTTTAAATTGCTTCAATGAAGATGTGCTCATGGAATATTAGAGGATTGAATAATGCCTCTAAAAAGCACATTTTGGTCTCTTTAAGAAGAGATAAGTTTTTGGATTTTTTGTTTATTCAAGAATCCAAGTTGGAGGAGTTTTTTTGGAATTTAGTTCACTTGGTTGTTTAGAAAGAAGCTAGCTTTGCGACTATTGAAGCTTTTGACTCGATGGGAGATTTACTTATTTTTTGGAACAAATCCAAGTATGAGAGTAATGTTATTTCTTCTTTGAACAAGGTTATTAATATTATTTTCTTCTGGAAGGTGATTGGGAGAAGGTGGATAATATCCAATATTTATACTCCTAATTCTAATTTCGGGTGGCATCTTTTTTGGATGGAATTACTAGAAATGAGGAAGGTTTTTCAGAATGAAGCTTGGATCATGGTAGGTGATTTTAATTCATCGTTATTCTCATCTGAAAAAAGAGGTGGTAATGGTGCTAAATTCACAGATTTTATTAGTGTGGTGAAACTTAGGATCTTGATCTTAAATGTGCTAAATTCACTTGAAGTAATCGGAGAATAAGGTTGAATCTCATTTTATGCAGATTAGATAGGATCTTGATCTCCAATTTGAGTCTCCCCTTCTTTGATGATGCTTCCTTGTTCTCTCTTCCTCAGGTTGGGTTAGATCACAATCCTCTTTGGCTAGTGGTGCTGGTCAACCCTCCCTTTTTATCTAGAGGTGCTGGCCAACCCTCCCTTTCTTTCAAAGCCATTTAGATTTGAAGCAATGTGGTGTTATTGTTGATAATTTTGTCACATTTCTCAAGGGGTAGAAAAAGAAACAAATTTTGTATAGTATTGTGTAAAGTTTTTTTTGCTTTGTTGTTTTTATTTTGAAAGTTGTAGCAATTTTGGCTTCCAATGCCACCCCTTTATATATAAAAATGCAAGAGAAAGAACTTCGCTGCCAAACAAACTAGGAAAAAGAAAGCTTCGCCAAAGAAAAATGAAAAGAGCTTCGCACCTGAAGCATTTCCAGTGCTACTTCGGGTAAAAGTTTTGTGAAGGAGTTTCGCCAAAGGAAAATACAAGGAAAAGATAGAGAAACTACTTCACGCCCGAAGCATTTCCAGCAGCTACTTCGGGCGAAAATTGAGCGAAGCGGTGTTCAGAGGAAAAGAGAGCTTCGCACCCGAAGCATTTTCAATATTACTTTGGGTGGAGTTTTTTGCGAAGTAATATCACCGAAGTAAAATACAAAGAAGGCAAGGAAACTACTTTGCATCTGAAGTATTTCCATCAGTCGCTTCGGCCAGGAAATCAGCGCACCATTTTTACTTCGACGAAAGTCATTGCGAAGCATTTGCTTCGGCTAAGCTTTCGTGCGAAGTACTTACACTCGAAGTGACGGAGGTCACAAAGAATGAAACATATGCTTCAGCCAAAACCTTCCCGAATCACAGTTTTGTAAGAAGATCACAGCGAAGCATTTCTCTGAGATCCCAACGAAGCAGTTTTGTTAGCAAAGCAGCAAGAAGGAAGAAGACCATTTTGCGAAGTAAATATGCTTCGGTGCTCCCCACCCCCGAAGCAGTTTTGCAAAGCTCAATCCTACGAAGTATATATCAAAGAGGAGTTTTTGCTTCGGCCCAGAACCATTGCGAAGCAAAGTGGTGAATGAAGACTTAGTGAAGCGCTTCAAGCTGGGTATTTTCTCGAGGTGATCAAGTGCCTCATAAATGCTATTTTTCATGCCCATCAAGCCCGCTGCTCATTTTTGGCAATCAAAAATGAAGTATCAAGCCATGATGGAGAGTACGATGGGCATGGCGACGACTCGAGCACCGCACCCGAAGACCAAGGACGTCTAGATGGCTCATCAATGCACCTTTCCATGGTTGACCCGGTTGTAGTTGCCATTTTTGGTAATAGATTTGAAAGCTCGATCACGAGAGCCTTGGGGAACCGATTCTTAGGGCTAAAGGGCGTACTCTTCTTCATTGTGTAATTATGATTCAGAGGCCTAGGTCCTCTATAAAAACCTAGGCATTGTAAAGGAAAATGCGAGGGGAACTATTTGCTAGAAAGCTGCTGTAACTTGATGTCCTACGATTAATACTAAGATACTTTGAGCTCAATTCTTCTCTTTTATGCTGCCTTCTGTGTTTGATTCTTCTATCTCTCCTTGTTTGTATGCTGGATGCTGAACTCTGCGTTCGATGTGCGATCGGGGATAGTGTCCTAAAAATCGTTCGAAAGGATACATAGGAGTAGAAAAGTGTTGTATTGGCTTTCTTTTATGCTGCTTGCCTTGCTTGATTCTTTTATCTCTCTTCGTTTGTATACTGAGATGCTAAACTCTATGTTCGGTGTGCGATCGAGGACAGTGTCTTGAAACTCGTTTGGGAGGATACATAGGGAGGTTGATATTATGTTTCTTTCATTTTACTCTTGGTGTTCTTTGCTTCTATTCAGGTGTCAGTTAGTTATTGTGCTTCCTGTTCTCTCCCACCTTAAAACGACAATCTCTCTTCCCTTACCCCTTTTTATTTATTTCTCTAACCCTTATCCCTTTTATCTCTTTCCTGCACTCTTGTCTTCAAACACCCAAGTAGTTTAGCATAGGAGTCGGCCTTTCTTCGGAGATTGGCATGGGGGGCATCTCTTCCCTTCGACCTTTCAATGTTGGTCCAAGTCTAGGGCGCATACATTTATCCAAAATCCTTACCTATGCAGATTTGATGACCAACAGTTTTTGGCATGCCCGGTGGGACAGACTGTATCTGTCTTAGAAAAATCCATAACCAGTCAAGGTCCCATACTTTGAATATCAAACCCGTCTTCATCGGGGCCAATAGTACTAACCAGCTCCCGGTGTGACCCGGTCAGTCTCACCTGATTAGTGGTAGTGAGGACCGATGCCCTCATTACTAAAATACTTATAGCATCTGGCAACTCTGTTCAACCCAAAAATCTCCAAGTCGTAAAGACCAGTACCTAAACCCGTGCCTTCATGGCAAAAGTCCCCATGTTTTAAGGAAGCCCGAGTTGGTGAATCTCTGGCTTGCCCCCATTTGTCAAAATCACCTGGCTATTCTAACTAAGCTGAAAACCTAGATTCCTTCATTATAGACGCCTTTTGAGCTGAAAGAAAACATCTTGGAAAATCAAGGCCACCGCCATAATGGCAGAAGCACATTATCCTAGTTGGAATGTCCGTTCCCCTATGAACCTTCAGGGTTATCATAAAATTCCTAGAGGAGCCTTGCATACATTGGCAAAATATGATGGCACCAAAGGAATGGCCCAAAGGCACCTTGAAGATGTTGCTGCATTGGTGAACCTCCACAACATAATCCATGAAGATGTCATGGTGAGACTTCTGGTCATGTATTTTGAGGGAGAAGCGATGCAGTGGTTCATATTGCTCGAATATGAAAGCATCTGCTCTTGGAGCGATTTAGCAGAAGCATTGATCAAGACATTCGACGACTCTCAAGATCCCTCCCAGCTTTTGATGGATCTGTTCGCTATCATAAGAGCACATTTGGAGAGCATTACGGACTTCAATGTCTGATTTTGCAGAAGTTGGAAGGATATTCTAGTGGAAATCTAACCGACGCATGCCCAAGCTCACCTCTTCTATGTTCGTACCTTTCACACGGACATACGCCTTCTCTTACTACAATCAGGCGAACAAAGATTTCCTCAGATATTTGAGGAAGTGATACGAGCAGAAAAGCTCTTGTTCCTATCTGGAAAATGGCAGTGGGGAGAAAGCCCATCACTGTTCACTGCTCGTAGCCATCCTTCGTAGTATTCATCATGGCAGACTCCTCGTACTGAGCATAGGTTTGAGATGCAATCATTCGGAGCTCAAGAAACAAATTTTGCCCAAGAACAACAATGGGAATATGCAAGCTTTGACCCAACAATGAACAATGTGGCCACTTGCAATCTCCATCAGGAGGTAGTCAAAGGAGAGCAGTCTCAAGCGGTAAGGCTTGAGAATGAGGAAGGCACACTTTTATGCCCTTTTTGTATCCCAAGGGGCAAGACACAAGAACTCGGCCAGAATCCATTGAATGTGTCTCAAGAAGCAGAAGAAGAGGGGGAACCAGATGCAGAAGCGCTCCCAGATGGAGTGAGAAGAGAAGGGTCTAGAGGTGCCTCTAGCCCAATAGATCAAGGCTAAAAGTTCTCCTATCCAAATGAGCTCGTTGCCCCGCGAGCCGTCAATAATGTTGACAAGTCTTGTCACATTACACAAGGGGAAAAACACCAAAAAAAAAAAAAAAATTTCAGAATCTCCTTTGGGGATTTTTACCCAAATTAGCAGTTGCGAGGAAGAAAAGGGCCGAACCAAAGTTCAAACAAAGGCATGAAAGAGCTTCGCACCCAAAGCATTTCTAGCAACCATTTCGGGTAGAAATTTTGCGAAGTAATTTTTCGAAGCACAAGCTTTGGTAGATAATCCTTACAAAGCACGACAAAAGATAAGTACCTCAGGCCCAAAATGCAAAATATTAGCCTGAAAAAGATGTTCGCCATGAAGCATTTTAAAGTCTAACTCCAACTTTTCCGAACCAATTAAGTGCGGGACGAGAGCATTTAAAGCACATCTCGAGAAATGTGCTGAATACCACCTTGAAAAGAGCTCGAAGCATACGAATTTAAGGCGAAGGTGGTGAGGCATGTCTCGAGGCAAATCAGTTAAAGCTCGCACCCGAGTATAAGATGCGCTTCTAATGCAAGGTGTAATCATTAGGGCACGTAACCCCACATGCGATGCCGCTGGATAGCCAATCGGATGGCACAACATTTTCCTAGGCCACTAGCATAGGTTTAATTATGGCAAGAACCATAAATAGGGGTAGTTGCCCCTTAAGGTTATAAAGGGCAGGCGTTAGCAAAGAAAAGGTTATTTGAAAGCACAAGATTGAAAACGCATTGCTTGTCTGCAAATTCTGCTGCCACTTGTCGAGAAGCTCCTTGACGCTGAAATAGTCTGTGCTGCTGGTGTTGCTGCCATAATTATACAACATGGGAAAGAAAAGTTCTACATAGAAAGTGAAGGAGCCAGAGATGACTGTGCCTAAAAAAATGAAAGGTTCGAAGGAGAAAAAGAAGAGACCTAAGAGGGTCAACTCGAACACTCACCCAGAGAAGTAAGTTGTGGAAGAAAGAGAAGAATCCGAAGAGGAACAACTTGTAGAGCCACCAGTTGATAGGTGGGAAAAAATTAAAGATACAGAACTCTCAAGAAGCATGGCCGATCTTAGGTACACTATCGAATTTATGAGGAGCAGGCTCTCGACGGACAACAAGAGGGCCACCGCGTATTATTCCCAAATCTATTGGTATCTGACTCCTCCTGTGCACCATTGCCCTGAGATGATTTACGCCATCACACAGAACTATCAACCAGCTTCGAGGCAAGTGCTAAATGCCGCTGGTCACAAGTTGTTCTCTATATTGAAGGAGGATGTGCAAGAAGCTTTTACGCCGTAGCAAGGGCCTCCGAAGGGGTACACGGTTCGCAACATCATTTTGAGCGAACAAATGGAGAAGTTTACCTTGAACAACTACGTGCTGCAATTCCTTCGAGAAAATCTCAAAAGCGGGCTCCCTTCAAACAAACTGCCCCAGATGCCCCTACCCTTGGAAGCCTTCAAGAACACAGATATTTTCTCCATCATTGCATGGGTGGCAGGCCTATCAACCGATGCTTCGATGCACCCTTGGCAAGTGTCCCTAGTCGAATGTATTTCCAGAGGGGATTTTTATGCCCCCGATGCTTCAAGGCCAAACACCAACCCAGTTTTCTTTGACTGGGCAAAATGGGTGGCCCGCAACCTGCACACGTGGCTTACTGTGATGAAGACTTCTAGAGCAGAGTGGCACTTCAGTCCATGCTCTTTCCTGGTATGGCTTTTCTTTTACCATACACATAAGAATCTTCCCCATGTTGCAATTACACCAGGTGATAAGGATGGAAATCCTTTGCCTGTATACCAGTGGACTCACCTCCTATTGAGGTCAAAGTCTTATTATTATTTCAATCAACAATTCTTGGGACCTGCCATGCAATTGTTGACAGGGTCCAGCCCTCGGATGCCCCTCAGTATGAGAGATAGGGTGGTGCAGGCAAAAAAGGGGGATATTTTTCAACTTACATAGGGGCTTGTGATATGCCTGTTCGACTTTGTGGGAAAGCCCTTCTTGCTACCGGTTTTCCCATCTGAGTACCAATTCACACTGGAGGTCACTCGACAGAGCGACACAACCAATGAAATCTATGTCCATGGCCGAAAGTGGGTCCCACCTGTGATTTCCCCTTTAGGATGGGGGTGATTGAAGTCTTCGCCTTAAAACAAAACATTTTCCTGGAGGAAAAATTGGCTAATTTTGGCCTGCTACAAATTCCTCAAAGGTGGTTTTATGATCCCATAGGGGTGATGAAAAATCACTTAAAATGTAAAAATTTTCATGTCTGCCCCCATCCCGAAATAATGGAACAGAGAAACAATCCCAACGGGAAAGATCTAGAGTGGCATTTAGAAAAAATGAGAACATTGCCTCCCTGGCATGACTTTTATCCCATGGAAATAGAGTTCGATCCTGATCAACACCCATTTCCAACCCTAGACTCCACATTTTGGAAGAAGGCCAAGGATGATTTGAAGGAAGAATTGAAGAACTGGGATGAGGAACAACTGAGGGAATGGTGGATAATGAGAGTCCATCGTCGAAAGATGAATTCCTATGGAATCTTGACAACGGATAGGGACTTCGCGATCATCTATGAAACTAAGGTTGGATCTTGGAAGCCCATATCTTTTGTCGATTTCATCCCTCTAGCTACCCCAAGATCGGGCGAAAGCCCAAGGAAGACTGACGATGCCTCGAGAGAACATAAGAAAGTTGAAGTTGCACCAAAGGTACTAATGCAAGCACCATATGAGGATACAAGCGTCGAAGAATCAGAGCAGCCATTGGAAAGAAAAAAGAGGAAAAGGCCAAAGCAAATTCAAGCGCCCTTGACCCATCCAAAGTGATCTCGCACAGGGCATCCAAATCTACCTGCCGAACAACCTACGCTAGTCTCGACCGAAGCGGATGTGCCACAAAATGCCGAGACGATCCCAGACGTAGACGTTATCAATGTGGAGGAACTCCTCCAAAAGGAAGGGGATCCTGAGGTAGAGGTCTTGGAGGTTGGAGATTCCAAGACCCAAAAGGGCCAAGAGCTGATCATGCAAGAAGTTACCATGGCCACTCTACCAGGAGGGCACGCAGGTACGCACTCTCTCCCTTTCACTTCGATCTCTGACGCATCCACCATGGTCTTGGTTGAGGGTCATCATCACCCCTTTTCCCCCCTACAAGGCCAATCATCCCTCCAAGCATTGCTTGTTTCTCTGCGTAACCCTATTCCACCCGAGTCATCCGATCAAGACAAACCTGTTAAAACACCTTCGCTCGCCCACGCCATCGACCCTGCCATTGTCAGCCAGGGTGAAGTCAATATCTCAACATCGAATCTCGTGACCCAAGTTCCCATCATACACGGTGTTGTCCCACTAGCTGAGGCCCTCGCTACACCTATCGCCGAACCTTCTGGTGAGGCATTTCTCATCAACCCTTTATATTTGTTTACCCCTTCGACTGGAGATCCAGCCTCATTTGAATTTGAGCTGTCCATAATAAAGGAAAATCCTCTAGATGAAAAGCTACTTTAGGCCCGACAGAACATAGAGAAGATGCTAAAGGAGGCTAGGAAGAAAAGAGGGTGCTCTCTAGCCCAAGTTGAGAAATGTGCAGTATTTGATATAGAGGTAGGAAAATTGCACAAAGTGAAGAAGGTCCCCAGGGTCTAGAAGCCTCTGGATGAGATGACCCCAGCAGATTATGATTATCAAGAGAAAACCAAGGACCTGGAGCACCTGAACATATAGACAATGAGTCTTTGTCTATGCACATAGGGGTCAAGACCTTTCGAGCGCACGCAAACATTGCAAATCAGCGTAGATTCGAAGCAGAGAGCGCCAATATTAAGCTAGAAGAAGAGCTGGCAAGAGTCCGATCCAAGCTAGCGGATGTCGAAGAGCAATGCAAGCTAATGAGAAAAGAAGCACATGCCCTAAAATTGCAAATAAACCAACTGGAATGTACAGCTAAAAATCGAGCACAAAGACATGCCGAGAATGAACTGAGGGCAAAGGAGCTCGAAGGAAAATTTTTGTAGATGCAGAACCAGTTGTACGAAAAGGAGGGCCTAGGGCTGTGTGACAGGAGAAGAATCAAAGAGATTCGCTCGCATTTGCTCAAAAACTTTAGATCTCGGGCCTCAGCTCTCTTTCAATTTTGGCCTACATTATGGAAGCCCGAGATGCCGCTGCCGAAGGAGGGCCAATCATCGAAGAGATCACCCAAAAAGCTAGAAGCCGACTCAAACTAGCTTTCGATGTACAAAGCACCAAGTATCAAGACTTGCAGGTCCCCGCGATGAGCCAAACAACTAAGGACTGGTCTACAGCCCGAGCCATAGTACGCGCTTTCTTCTCCAAGGTGCAAAAAATGCAAAAGGCAAAAGACCTCCTAGATATATTTGATAACGAACAACGCACATCAATGGGCTATTTTCAGGATCTCTCTTCCATGGGCTTCCCAAGTTTCACAGATGATGACAGGCATCTCCTATCCAAAGAAGAGATTAAGCCAGCATGGATTCAGTTTGAAGGTGACGTCTCGGAGATAGATGGATGGGCGAAGCCCATCATAGAAAGGCAGATCACAGATTACCTCTTGAGATACTGCAATATCGTGGCCTGCCTAAATGACCTGTATACTAGAGCCCAACATGCAGACATCGGGCAAATCGATCAGTTCCAAGTATTGATCAAGACACTACAAGATCTGGAACCTTTCTTGAAGAGTGCCTAGTCCCAGGTTCGCCAAAACATGAGGAAAATTCGTGAGCATCTTGCCCCTTCGTCAATGCAGGAAGTCGCTCCAGAGGAGGAAGCCGAAGATGAAGAGGAAGCTGAAGAAGAAGGAGAAGGATCAGGGAGAGACTCTGGCCTAATGGATCAGAATTGAAGGGTTCTCCCACCGAGACGAGCTCGTTGCCCCGCGAGCCACCAAGAACGTTGACAATTTTGTCACATTTCTCAAGGGGTAGAAAAAGAAACAAATTTTGTATAGTATTGTGTAAAGTTTTTTTTGCTTTGTTGTTTTTATTTTGAAAGTTGCAGCAATTTTGGCTTCCAATGCCACCCCTTTGTATATAAAAATGCAAGAGAAAGAACTTCGCTGCCAAACAAACTAGAAAAAAAGAGCTTCGCCAAAGAAAAATGAAAAGAGCTTCGCACCCGAAGCATTTCCAGTGCTACTTCGGGTAAAAGTTTTGCGAAAGAGTTTCGTCGAAGGAAAATACAAGGAAAAGATAGAGAAACTACTTCGCGCCTGAAGCATTTCTAGCAGCTACTTCGGGCAAAAATTGAGCGAAGTGGTGTTCAGAGGAAAAGAGAGCTTTGCACCCAAAGCATTTTCAATATTACTTTGGGTGGAGTTTTTTGCGAAGTAATATCACCGAAGTAAAATACAAAGAAGGCAAGGAAACTACTTCGCATCCGAAGTATTTCCATCAGTCGCTTTGGCCAAGAAATCAACGAACCATTTTTACTTCGACGAGAGTCATTGCGAAGCATTTGCTTCAGCTAAGCTTTCGTGCAAAGTACTTACACTCAAAGTGACGGAGGTCACAAAGAATGAAACATATGCTTTGGCCAAAACCTTCCCGAATCACAGTTTTGTAAGAAGATTGCAGCGAAGCATTTCTTCGAGATCCCAACGAAGCAGTTTTTTTTAGCGAAACAACAAGAAGGAAGAAGACCATTTTGTGAAGTAAATATGCTTCGACGTTCCCTGCCCCTGAAGCAGTTTTACGAAGCTCAATCCTGCGAAGAATATATCAAAGAGGAGTTTTTGCTTCGGCCCAGAACCGTTGCGAAGCGAAGTGGTGAATGAAGACTTAGTGAAGCGCTTCACGGGCACGCGTTCCAAGCCGGGTATTTTCTTGAGGTAATCAAGTTCCTCATAAATGCTATTTTTCATGCCCAGCAAGCCCGCTGCTCATTTTTGGAAATCAAAAACAAAATATCAAGCCATGATGGAGAGTCCGACGAGCATGGCGGTGACTCGAGCACCGCACCCGAAGACCAAGGACGTCTAAATGGCTCATTAATGCACCTTTCCATGGTTGACCCGGTTGTAGTTGCCATTTTTGGTAACAGATTTGAAAGCTCGGTCACAAGATCCTGGAGGAGCCGATTATTAGGGCTCGAGGGCGTACTCTTCTTCGCTGTGTAATTATGATTCAGAGGCCCAGGTCCTCTATAAAAACCTAGGCATTGTAATGGAAAATGCGGGGGGAACTATCTGCTAGAAAGCTGCTGTAACTTGATGTCCTGCAATTAATACTAAGATACTTTGAGCTCAATTATTCTCTTTTATGCTACCTTCTGTGCTTGATTCTTCTATCTCTCCTCGTTTGTATGTTGGATGCTGACCTCTGCGTTCGATGTGTGATCGGGGACAGTGTCCTAAAACTCGTTCGGAAGGATACATAGGAGTAGAAAAGTGTTGTATTGGCTTTCTTTTATGCTGCATGCCTTGCTTGATTCTTCTCTCTCTCTTCGTTTGTAGACTGAGATGCTGAACTCTGCGTCCGGTGTGCGATCGGGGACAATGTCCTGAAACTCGTTTGGGAGGATACATAGGGAGGTTGATATTACGTTTCTTTCGTTTTACTCTTGGTGTTCTTTGCTTCTATTTAGGTGTCAGTTAGTGATCGTGCTTCCTGCTCTCTCCCACATTAAAACGACAATCTCTCTTCCATTACCCCTTATTTATTTATTTCTCTAACCCTTATCCCTTTTATCTCTTTCCTGCACTCTTGTCTTCAAACACCCAAGTAGTTTTAGCATAGGAGCCAACCTTTCTTCGGAGATTGGCATGGGGGGCATCTCTTCCCTTTGGCATTTCAATGTTGGTCCAGGTCTAGGGTGCATACATTTATCCAAAATCCTTACCTAGGCAGATCTGATGACCAACAGTTATCATCCGAAGTTTGAAGATCGAGTTAAGGACTTATGGAATGTAGAAAGTTTGGGTGTTGGAATGGATCTGCTTATTAATAAGATTAGAAATATTAGATATTATCTCAAAGGGTGAAATAAGTTTGTCTTTGGTGATATATTTAGAGCCAAAGAAAGCTTGTTGGAGGCTAACGTAGAAGCCCAAAGTATTTTGGTAAAAGCTACTAAAAGTGAGAAAATTATTATTTCTAATCTTCATAATAAGCTCACTGAAGAGGAGATTTTTTGGAAGCAAAAATCTTGGGACCTTTGGTTGAAGGAAGGAGATTGAAATTCAAAATTTTTCATGCTTCCACACTCTGCCATCATAATCATAATAGAATCAAGGAAGTTTCCAGATCTAATGGTTTGACTATTAGAGATATTTTAGAAATCAGAGAGGAAGTTGTGGAATTTTTTATCTCCTTCTTGGGATCATCTCTGGTTAGAGATTGCGAGACTGAGGAGGCTCTTCTCGCCTCTATTCCCAATGTTGTTTCAATTGATATGAATGTTGGTCTCCTAGCTCATTTTTTTGATGATGAAATCAAGAAGGCATTAGACTCTATAGGCCCTCTCAAAGCTTCGGGTCCAAACAATTTTCTTCCTTTATTTTTTAGATATTTTGGCACATAAATGAGGGGATGTTTGTAGTTCCTTAAGGTCTATGCAGAAATCCTTGGATATTTTAAAAGCTCTTAATTCGACCCTCCTAGGTATTATTCTTAAAAATACTAAAGTCGCTTCCTTCATTGATTTTAAGCCAATCAGTCTTTGTAATACTTTGTATAAGCTTCTCACAAAATTTTTAGCCAATAGATTTAAACCCCTCTTATCAATTTTAATTGATAAGGCTCAAAGAGATTTCGTGGTTGACAGACAGATCCTTGATGGGGTCTTTGTTATGCATGAATTGATCTACTCAGTCCATAAAAGTGGCAGATTGAGTTTTTTCTTGAAACTTGATATGAACAAAGCCTATGATAGGGTTTCTTGACCCTTTTTGTTTAAAGTTCTTAGAAAAATTGGCTTAAGCAAAAATTGGATCAGATTGGTCAAAGCTCGTGTGTCTTTCGCATGGTTTTCGGTCTTGGTGAATGGATCTCCTACGGGGTTTTCAAGTCTACCTATGGAATTCACCAAGGTGATCCCCTTTCCTCATTCTTGTTTATCCTCATGGCAGAATCTTTGGGAAGATCACTGGATCTAAATTATATCATAGTGGGATTGTCTCCGACCCTAACCTGTTAGCCCATATTTCATTAGCAGTTTTCTAATGACATGTTTCTATCTTGCTTTGCTTCGATTGTTCAGGCTAAATAAATTAAAGTCCTTATTTATTTCTTTGAGAGAGTTGTAGGTTTATAGATAAATTATCTAAAGAAAAATTTATATTTTTTAAATACTCCAATGGAGCGTTAGAGAAATATAGCTAGTATTTTGAATTGCAGAATTTCCAATTTTCCAATTCCCTATGTTGACCTACCATTTTTCTTGGAAAGAATTAGGGATTCGGTTTGGATGCATGTTCTAGAGAATATGCAGCGTAAGATCACCACTTGGAAAGGTGTCCTTTTGAATCAGGTGGGAAAGCTTGTTCTTGTTTAGAGTTTGTTGTAAAATATTCTAATTTATTTTATGTCTCTCCTTTCCCTTCTTGGCAAGATTGCAAATAAAATAAAAACATATGTAAATATTTTTTTTGGGTTGGTCCAAAATTGAAGGGTAAATTTCATTTAGCTTCATGGGAGCAAGTGTGCCGACTAAGAAAGAATGGAGGTTTGGGTTTAAGGAAAATATCTCAGATGAATAAGGCTCTTGTGGTGAAGTTGGGTTGGAAAGTAGCATCTAATAGTAAGGTTCATTGGGTTTGAATCCTCAAGGTGAAATATATATTTAACAATTTTCTTTCTAACCTTCTCCCGATTGGCAGTTCTTCTTTTTGGTAGAGTCTTATTAAGTCTAGGAATTTTTTACGTATTAACAGTAGATGGATCATAGGAAATGGTTCTACGATGGATTTATCGCATGTTTCCTGGCTTAGAGATTCTCCTTTGGATGAGGATAAACTTCTTGTGGTCTTATAGCCTTTCACTCATGAGATGGATCGTATCAAAGTTAGGGATTTTATTGAATTTTTGAATGGACATAGATCTTGGTTTCATTTTCCTCTAGGGATTGGTGGTGTTTAGGTCCAATAGGCTTGGAGTTTTGTTGAAAATGAGCTCCAACTTCAGGTTATACAAAATAAGGATGTGGAAGATAGACTTATATGGGTGGGTGATAGCAAAGGTTCTTACTCGGTTAGTTCGGCTTATTCATTGTTAGAATCGAAGGTTGTTTGTCAATTACCGGTAGGGAAAATTTGGCATAAAAACTTGATACCCAAAATAATATTTTCTATTGGTTACTAGTGCAAAACAAGACTCTCTTTGTTGAGAATTTGCATAAAATAGTATTTTACATTGTTAAAAGATGCTTTCTTTGCGAAGCTAACTAGGAATTAACTAATCATATGCTTCTTAGATGCTCATTTTTCAAGAAATTTGCTCCTTTATTTTCGAGAATCTTGGGATCCAATGGGTCTTTCTTGAGTCCCTAGAGGATTGGGTTCATCAATGGGATTCTCCCTTTTTTCCCCAGCTTAAGTGCCTTTGGAACTTCTTGCTTCCACATTTATTATGGGGTGTTTGGAAGGAGCGAAATGCTCAAGATTTTAAGAGCTACAAAAGAGGCACCGTTCATGTCAGTTTGAGAATCCTTTAGGGCATAGTGAAGAATATCTCCTCTGTGTTCCATGATCCTGAGAAAATCAACATTAAAAGCACTCCTGGTGAAGTTCTAAATGAGGATGCTTTGGGTTTCCATCATTGATTATGGTCCTTCTTTTCCCAATCTAAGGAGTGTGGTTATGTGGTCCCCCCTAGCAAGAGTTGGCTCAAATTAAAATTTTGACAACACTTAAAAAGGCAACTCGGGGGTTGCAGGAGCAGGAGGGATTACCAAAAACTTTAAGGGTGATATGGTGGCAACGTTTTATGAATATATTTTGTGTCAATATTTCCAATTTGTAGAGGCTAGAGCCACATTTTAGGGTATAATATTGTTGATGGAGTTGGGGGCTCTGTATGCAATAATTAAAGGAGATTCATTGAATGCCATTAATATGCTTAATGGTATAATATCACCCAGTTGGAAGGTGACACATATGATGTGGGAATCGAGGAGAATCATTCATATTTTTGGTTAAGTTGAAATTAAGCATATTTTAAGAGAAGATAATTTATTAGTTGATTATATGGCCAATCTCGAAACCAACCAGTTGGGGTTAGTGGTTTGGAGAAGTGTCTTTCCTTAGAAACTCATTAAACATATCCATGATGATTGTTCTTAATTCATATCAAAGTATCGATTATTTTTTAAATTTGAATTGTGTGAGCGTTGCTCTTTTTATGTGTCAAGTTCTTTTTGGATTTTGACAACTTTGTTGGTTTTGTCCTTCTCTCATCCCAGGTGTGTGATAGTTGGTGATATCTTCTTATGATTTGAATTTAAATTCAAATTGCCTCCTTGGGCACATTGATTGGATGAAGGTCATTTCCCTTGGTGTCCTACCTTGTTGCATTGTTTTTTCAGACGGGTTGGGCTTGTTGCCATCTTATTTTGTTTAGAATAGCACTATTGAGTTGTCCCAGTCGGATGTCTTCTATTAAGGTGAGGTGGTTTCCTTGTCTATAGAGAGGGTGTTTGGTATGTTATTCATTGTATTTTCTCATGGATAAAGCAAATATATCTAGTGATAAATCTTGATCTTTGAAGCTTCATTTATAGCCTACTTCATTGATTGTGGATGAGGAGGTTAAGTTAATTCTAAAAGAAGGGGGTCTTTTGAGTTATCTTCAAAAGTTTCACGGCCATAATTTTTTTCTCTCAAGGTGGATGGCCAATACTTGGAAATATGGTTGGGTTAAAGTGGGTAATTGGTCCTTTGAGATCTTGGCTGAGCTTATTAGTAGAACCACTGGTCTAACTCTGGATGGTGCCTATAATAATAGGGAGAAGCACTCCCTTTTGAAGGAGATAATTTTTTTTCTAGATGAGGATGAGTTCCTATCCAAGTTTCAAAGTGCACTTAGTGCTAAGGTCTCTCCCTGCCTTGGGATAGGGTGATAAAAGTGATCATGGATTACTTTACCCTTGACTCGACTTATGAAGCTATTAGAAGCTTACATGCCATGTTTTTTAATCATATCAAGCGTCACATGTGGATTTATATCCCCTTATTTCTTTTTCATTCCATAAAAAATTCAATGACATATGTGTTGTTGCGCTTGCACAACACATCCCAATCTAGACTGGGGAGCCCTAAAATTTTTGGTTTTAATCCCAAATTTTGGTTTACATCAAGCTTTTAAATTTTTGCTTGTATCTTTTTGAAATTTGGTTGCATCAAGGTGTTGAATCTGCTTAATTAAAGCTTTCTGAAGTGGTTTGCCTTGAAAAAATTGAATTTTGGCTCTTTAGGGACATTAGTTCAAATTAATATTTTAGGAATTTAATTTTTAAAGTGTTTCCTAAGGTTTAAAATTAATTAATTTCAATTTTAGGTTTATTTGATTTTCTCTATTTTGCCCTATTCCCGATGTAATTTTGATTTTGTCATATCTTATGAATGAAAAAATTGGTTTTGAGTGATTTGGTAGGATTGTATTTATATCATCTTTGTAATAGTACCAAATTTGCATATTTTTAAGCGTGAAATATTTTCCAGAATTAGCAGTTTTCTTTTGTAACCTTGAAACTTCTAATTGTAATATCTCATACTATGCAATGAATTTTTGAGTTATTGCAGTGGTTCTAAGTACCCATTTGGCTCATTTAGACATCTACAAAGTTTCATTAAATTCTAGAAACTTTTATTTTTGCCTAAAACCCTGCCACTTTATGCAAAAGAAGCTTGGGCAGAAGTTTTACATGTTGGCGGAGAAAGTTGAGACCTAAAGTGTCGTCCATGCACTTGGACGGATGCTTTAGAGCATTGGTGGGAAAACGAGGTCCCAAAGTCCCGCCCACTTTGCAAAGAAAATCCTGGGCAAAGAATTAGAGATTATCAGGAAAAGTGAAGTCCTAAAGTTATGCCCACCTTGAGAAAATAAAAATTGGTAAGTGTTGTTGGGTGGATATTTCGGACATTGATAGAGAAAATTAAATATTATAAAATGTCGCCCATACTCTTTGGAATTTTTTTGAGAATTATTGGAAAAAGTGAAGCCTAAATCCCCGCTCCTCTCTCATGAGTGGTAAAATGAGACTCCATCAAAGGAAGTGAGCATCCCAAAGCCCGCCCATGCTCTTGGGTAGAAAATATGAGAAGTTATCGGGAAGATTTGAAACCTAAGGTGTTGCACATGCACTTGGTTGAAAAATAAGACATTGGCAAGAAAGTAAGCCTCCCAAAGGTTCCCCCATCGGATTGTTTTCAATATGAAATTTATCTAAGTGTGCTCAAAGCCTGCCTATGCTCTTGGGCAAAAAAATGAGACGTTGCACACAAAAATCCACCCACAAAATAAAGCTCGACAATCTAAAAGAAAGCTCCACCCATGGACTTAAAACCTGGAAAATCTAGAAAAGCATGATCTTGAGCTTGGAAATATTTTTGCAGCCCTAGGAGAAAAAATTAAAAATTAAAAAAAAATTAATTCAAAAATTCAAAACCTTAGAAAATAAAAATAAATTAAAGATTAAAAAATTAAAAAATTAAAACATTAGAAAAATTAAAATAATTAAATTGATATTAGTATTAATGTTCTAATCTTCGTGTTTTTTTTTTTGTAGGAATCTTTTTCTGATGGCTGGATTAAATGGCGGACAAGATGAAAGAAATCGAATTTCATTGCGGATGAGGCGAGTACGATCGTACAAAATAGTAGATACAAAAAATGTAATGACCCACCTACATTGTGCAGAATGGAGAATTAATGCAATACAACAATTTCAGAATTCTTGAGCATCATACACATTGGAAATTAATGAATTTCAGCAGTTGCAGGGTTCCCTACAGATGGAGACTTCACAAGACATGATCAAAGTACTGCGCATTTAATGGAGGCATGGTTGCAATATGGAGGGAAACCCAATTTCAAAAAGTCCATCCTAGAGGTAGATGAAAAATTAATTGCAAATTTGTAACACTAGAGGAAGGCAAAAAAATTGTATAAATATGGGCTCCCTAGCCAGTTATAGGGGTCAGATACCATCTATTAGAAATAGGCTTTAGTTATCTCTTTGCTCCTTTCTCTTTGTAGACAAATGGTAATTCTGAACCAAGTGGCTACTGCTTTTGAGCTCGGTTATTTGTAATCCACTGAAGTCGATAAATTATTATATTTTAATATAGAAGGCTCTAGAATTTTTTGTGTCGAATCTATGCATGTTGATGGTGGTTGTACTTAGTCTATTTTCCAGTATGTTGCTCCTTTGAATATTGCACCATCTTGGACCTCAGGCTGTGTGAATACTAGTCAGGTCAAGATTGGTTTTGATTTGGGTTTGTTTGCTTTACCACTGGAGTTTCAAGGTAGTATCACTTATTTTCTTTTATTTTCTCTAACCCTTCAACATTTGAATTTTATTGGAAACTCATTTATATTAAGAGTATATTAGTTTTCATTTAAGCATTAAAAATATGTTCTTTAGCGTATTATAAAATTTTCCATAGATTCAACAAAATTATTGTTGGTATATATGTGATATATTTCAATGGCAATGAATGATATATATGAGGAGGGTAGTGATTTGTTAATTTTCTAAGTCCTCCAAATCCTCAACACTCTCAAGAGAACTAAATTTCATACAATCAAGCATTTTTATTTCAATCTTTGTACTCGAAAACTTATATTTTTTAGACATAACCAACAAAGACCCCTTGAAGGAGTAATTATCAATGGCCTCTGAGTCTATCCATGCTAGCCAAGACCTGGCATGCCCGAACCTTGGGGGAAATAATTTTCCTTTTCAAGAGGGAACATATCTTTGTTTCAAGTATGTTGACATGCCCTTGACAATGTGTCATTTGCAAACTCAATAGAACTAGCCCTAGAAGGAGGGCCATGCATTATTTAACTGGTATTAAAACTTTAAATTGTCACAAATCTTTTAAATCTTGAGACTAATTCTTATCTTCAGCCTCCTTAGCGCTCAAAAGAACTGGTGCTAGAAGGAGGGCCTGTAACTATACTCTTCTTGGTTCATTGTTTACATCATACTTCATGAATGTTAAAAATGTATCCTAAGGTCATTATCACAAGGTCTAAATCATCTATCAGAGGAGTTGAGTTTCTTAGTCTTTCACCACATAAAAAATATAAAGTTGATAAAGGGAGACCAGGTAGTCCTTTGACTTCTAATAGTTCTCCAATAGAAATTACTCCTTTTTTTACTCCTTTTGCCACCACCCAAAAACCACCAATGGAAGGAATTTCCCCTTGGTTAGTGGGAAACAACCCTTTGAACATACCAGGACCAACACATGATATACCTAAAAATATTGAAAGATATCTCCATCGTTATAGGCATGATGGAATGAGATTGGTTGAAGAGTATATACAAGCATACAAAGATGCCTTGATTTGTTTACAAATAGAACATGAAGATGTTATCTATAGGATGTTTCCACATAGTCTAGATGAATTTTCTTATTATTGGTACATTAGTTTACCTTCAAGCTCCATCACTACTTGGGCTCAGTTAGAAGCAACTTTCATTAACCATTTTAGATTACCTGTTGATCTGACTATGATTTATCATCAAGTTGCTTCTGCTCGTAGAGAACCCAGTGAACCTCTGATACTATTCAACACTAGGTTCCAAAAATTATACGTAAGGTTGATGGCACCTTACACCCTCACAACTGAAGTAGCCATCCAAATGTATCTTAGAGCTTTAGATCCTTTAATATCTATGTTTTTGAGGGATCCCCATAGATCACAACCTTACCCATGGCATATAGTAAAGCTCTAAATGTTGAATGACAATTAATACCTCAAGGATTTTGGTTTGGATTAGTTGCCTTCAGTTGGATAAATAGGAGATTATAATAAAATACCATTAATAAATAAAGCTATTTCACAACATCTTCCTATGTGAAATCCATTTCTAGGAGCCATGTATCCAAACTAGAATCAACCATTCAATGTGGCTCCCCTGAATCAAATGATTCCCAATGTAAGCAATAAATAAACTATTTCCACATGTTTCGAAAATTAAAAGACCAAAAACAACATTCTCAATCACACACCTCCAAAAAATAATGAAACTAAAAGTAGGGAAAAGTAGTGCACCTAATTAAGAGAAATAATATGTGTATCTATCCCATCTTGCACATGAGCATCAAACGAAAGCATGCATATGAAAATGAAGCAATACCAAGCAATAAAGAATGAAATGAAATGAGTGTATTATTTATTAATTGGGTGGATCAGATCCAAGGTTACATAGTATTCCCATTGAGGGCTCAAAATGTGATACAATTGTTACAATGTTTGGGGTGCCCAAAGGTCAATTCCTCCAATGAATCAGGGTGCACATCCAGTGCTTTTCCTCATACCCACAATCGAGGCGGGTGATCCAATGCTGCCACTGCTTGTATCTTCAATATATGATGTCTTATATTCCTTCCCAATGCCTTCTAATAACCTACACCTACACACAAGGAAGCAAAAAAGGGTCAAATAGAAAGGGTGTATGGTGAAAACATGCAATCCCCATAAGGGTAAAATAGCACATATATTAATCAAAACATGTCCAAATGACTTGAAAATTTGCAGAGATGTTAAAGAGGAGGTTTTAAGAGGATATCACTGAAAACATATCATAAATTGCATCTCTAGACCCCTCGATTTTGCGCCGCTCGCCTGCAACCTACGAAAGAGAAGACAAGCAAATCCTAAACCTAGAAATATCCAAAACTTATAGAATTTGGTCAGTATGCATAAATTTATATTTTAAGACAACCCATATGGTCATATTTTCAAATTGGATCCCGCATACACCTGCATCAAACTGGGGTGCCCGAATGGGCTCTACGAGCTTGCGAAAACTTAAAAATGCTATAACTCTTTCATTTTAACTCCAAATAACTTGAAATTTGAACTGTAGCATCATGGGACAATATAGAAAATTACTAATTAAAAAAAGTAATGAAATTTTTTAAGAATTTACCCTCGTCCTAGGGGGGACGGTGGTGACTACAACTATTTGGGGGGCACCCTAGGAGGGGATACCCACCAAATACGGCCACCCTTTGCTACCAGATCACTATAAGATGTTCCTAAATAGTATAATGTGTGTTGTAATCTAATTTAGTGAATAAATTCACCTGGATGGAAACGTTATGCTTGGATTACCTTCTTGAAGTCACCCGACAACCTCCTTAGCAAAAGAGAGATTCTGAGGGCAAAAAGGTGCAATAAGGTGAGGGGAAATCTTGGCAGCACTCCGTTGCATATCCTATAACTCATCTCTATATTATATGTGTGTTTTATGTGGACATTGTACCCATTTTATAGCCCAAAGGGGCTCATGTGCAAAAAGGCATGCAAGGGCATGCATAGCAGGAGGTACCACTTATCAAACAGGAGGCATGCAATGGATGTGGAAGAGAATCTCCAATTTCGGCCTCAATTAAGAAGTGTGTCATAAGTCTTCAGTTTCCTCTGACCTGAATGCTCCATATGGTGTGATAAAATGGTATTTTTTGGGCACCAAATGTACCAAATTTGACTTTTTATGGGTCAAACCTGCTCACTGTCCCACCCTGGGATGATGGCTCACCACCGTCCCAGGGTGGGACGATGGTGAATTTTGGGCCAAAACCCCCTAAAATTGGGCCAATAGCCTTTTTCGAAGTGGCTAGAACCACTGTGATCCTCCTAAGGGCTGCCCACGGGGCCATGTGATGTCAATTTGATCCTTGTTTGTGGGTGCTTAATTAGATTAACCACATTTTAGTGTCTATAAATGCCCCTTTTTGAGATGCGTTGTGTGCAGCACAACGCTGAGCAAAAATAGATGACCAAAATGTTGAATTATTAAGGTTACTCAATAACATAACCAACTTTAGATGCCCCAATCATGAAAAGGGCGTGTGTTCTTGAATCCTTGCTTCTGACTCAATAAAGACATTGGTCTTGGTTTCTCTTCAGCTTCCAGGTATGCTTAGGGGACTTATAACCCTAGGCGTTTAGAAAAAAACAAGTATTTTGGTAACTTTTGAGGTTACCAACAGGTAGGTTCATCTGCACTATTATGTGCTTAATTGAGATATTTGCTTGTTTTCTGTCTCAAGCAGGGGCATGATTGTCTTTGTCAAAGATTCATTGGACGAACGCAGATTGCATGATTGAGTGTTTAATTGTTGATTTTTTATTATGAATTTTTTAAGCATGACTACCCCCTCAAGCGATGAGTCGATGAGGGAATGACCAGTGAGAAAAGTGACGAGTCGCTTGACCTAGATGATGTTTGTTAAGTTTGCCTTCAGTTGTTCCCATTGAAAACTGGCACAATTTTGAAAGGATTTGGATGATGCTATGGAGATTTCATGGAAGTAAAGAGTTGAAAATCTCCTTCCTATGGGACGGTCTAGCCATAATGGCCTTCTTGGAGAGTGAAGTAGTAACTTATCCATGAATCCATGAGAAGTTTGCATGCCATCTTGACCCTGAATGAATTCCATCATATTTGGCTTGTTTTAATGGGTGTTGATCCCTTTTCATTAGCATTTGTGTTGTTTTTGATTAATATATATGTATATGCATTTGACCCATGGGCTTATTGGATGCAATTGGGGCATTTTTAGTAACCAAAGAGTTTATGGATACCTTTGGGGCTTTTGGGGATTGACCAAAGGGTTTAGGGATACCTTTGGGGCTTTTTGGGTTGACCAAAGGGTTTATGGATACCTTTGGGGATTTTTGGGTTGACCAAAGGGTTTATGAATATCTTTGGGGATTTTTGGGGGTGACCAAAGGGTTTATGGATACCTTTGGAGCTTTTTGAGATTGACCAAAGGGTTTATGGATACCTTTGGGGATTTTGGGGGGTGACCAAAGGGTTTATGGATACCTTTGGGGCTTGTTGGGGTGACCAAAGGGTTGATGGATACCTTTGGGAATTTTTGAAATTGATTGCTTAACTATTTGATCGATGATTAGGGGAGGTATGGTACCAATAATGCCCCAGTTGATGCTTGAAAACATTTGTGTGATGTGCAATTGTGCAATTGTGGACCATTAGGTGTATTAGGTGTTATGATGCATTAATGGATGCATGTGTTGTGATATCATGTCATTTAATGATATGCAATATTTTTATTTTATCTATGATATGATGATGGATGTCTATCATGTATGCATATGTTTTAATGTGATTTGATTTGATTTGATTTTGTACATGTATGGATGTATGATGAGATGGATGACTATATGTCATATTATGCTAGTACCATAGACGATATAGAATGCATCAATTCATGTGTAATGTTGTCTTGAGACTATATAATGGATTTGTGAATAATGTAATTAAAATGAATGTGGTGAAGTGATATGATGTTTAGAATATGTTCATGAGGTTTCCACAAAACTCGAACACTCTAGTAAATTGATCAAAAGTTGTATACTAACTGTGCAAGACTTTTTAATAAGGTATGAATCTGTTAGGATGACCAAGATACTCAATATCCCTGTGTGTGCAAGTGAGTTCATTCCTGCGAGATGCATAAAGATACCGCCATTGACAAGTTGGATATCCACCAAACATTTAATGAGGATCACTCTATGAATGCCACAATCCAAAGTTCTGTACTCAGTTGGATTAGACCACTAGGTAGTATAGGTGACCAAAAGCTAGCTTGTCCACATGCAAACATTGGTCTATACACACGCAAAGCTAATGTGATAGACATATCGTCATGCCCTTAGGATACCTTCATTGCTATAGGCTATCCACCAAACTCGTAATGAGGATCACCTAAATAGTTTTTCAAATACTGAGAATTTTAGGTATTCAAGCTCAGGTGTCTTTCAGTTGTTCAATTGATTAGGATACTTGCTCTCATATATAGTGATGAAAATCATTATTTATTTTTCTCTTTTTAGTGACTATAATCACTGTTTATTTTGAGTTTTTTTTTTTTCTCTTGAGCAAGGGATTTGAGTAGTGGTGATAACCACTGTAATTTTTTATTGTTGTTTTTTGGGGATTTTGATTTCAAAGTTGAACTTGTGGGATTTTTGGCTTGTGGATGGCATTGATCCTTTAGGCCTTGGGGATGACTACCCATTCTTCTTAGGGGCATGTAGTACGAATATTTATGACTTTAGGGATCGAAGGTGTTTGAAAATGTTGATGGGAAGCTTTTGGGATGTTGCTTTGGAATGGTCTTGATATTTTAGGCCTTTGGTATGACTACCCATCATTCGTAGGGACGTGTTGAAGAGAACTTATAGAAACATATTCTAGAAATAATGCAAAAATAATAACTACGGAAATAATGACACCATTCAATGCACATATAACACACAAGATTTACCCTGGTTCACCCAATTTGGGCTAGTCCAGCAAACAAGAGTCTATCCTCCTTGATATATTATTCTCTCTCCTCCCATAAAATGGGGCATTACAATAATTATATAAGGAAACTCATACAACCCTAAACCACCAAGTGGTATTAGGGTACCGTGGATGTGGAATTAGAATGCAGTCAAACCAACAAAATAATGCAAAGGACAAAAAATTAGAACATTTATTTCATTTGAAGCACCCCCTTCAAAAAACAACTTACAATTATTTATATAGTGGAAGGGAGGTAGTGTGGAGATAAGGGAAAGAGAGGATAGGAGGGACGTGGAGCGAGGAAGAAGGAGAGATAAGGGATAAAGGAATCTAGGAGGAAAAATAGGGAGGAAAGGGATGTGAGGGAATAGGGATGGAGGGATAAGGAAAGTTAGAGAGGAAATAGGGAAGCAAGGAGAGAATGACAAATACATGCCGACAAACACCCTTGCCGACAAATACATGATGTGTTCATACTTAGGCCAGAAATCAGGATATTTCTGAGCCACTTAGACCTAACCCTTTTCACACTTGCAACATTCTCCCCCTTAACAAATCTTAACCTAGATACTTAGGAATTAGGGGTAATTCCAACATTCTCCCCCTTGATGTTGATGTGACTTTTTGCAAAAAGTCTCATCAGCATCACAACATTGGAAGAAACTCAATCTTTTTCGTCTCCTCCAGCTTTGTAACAAGAAATCAAAAATTGTGTTTGTCTTGGGCACTCCTTCCATTGTTTGTGTGTGATCTCCTCCATCTTTGTTATTGCTCCTTCATGCAAGTAATAGAGTGCCTCCTTTTGATGAGCTACTCCCCCTTCATCAAAAGCTCCTTCAAATGATGGCATTCCCAGAATACCATAAGTATTGGTTCTCATTAACCAATCCAACACATTCCTTTTATCATTCATTCTATGGTCTTCAAACCATATTTCAGCTCCTAATACTCCTCCTGAGTATGTACAATGCATCATCTTATGTAGATGGTTTTGCCATATTACAATTTCACATACCTCTACACAGATCTTCAAACAAAATATAGCTATGCAATAGCTAATTACATATGCAACAAAATGTTGCTCCTCATACAAATTTTCACTCAACATAATGATTTTACAAGATTCCTTCTTCCAAGGAATTGTTAACACATCAGTTGGATCCATGTGACCCAAGCTCTCCATCATTGTCTTCTCTCCAAGAAGACTCTTCATCAAAGTTGTCTCTATGAGACAATCTCCTCTCAATAATGCCTTTGGAAGATATTCTCCTTTCTTTTCATTCCTGCTCACAAAAAACAAATCATTAATCATAAAAATATTACCTTTAGTATGAGTAGATTTGGTGCTTCCCATAAAGCTATTTTGTAGCAGTTCTCCTTTGGGGTATGGTGCTTCAATATCAACCATCAACTCTTCACTAAGAGCTCTTCTCCTTTGATCAATCCATGGTCGTGTGTTGAAACACCATTCATTAAAGCAATCATACATTGTCGCCTTTTCAAGACAACTTCTTTTCTGCAATGTAGCCACTCCAAGTGAGTGATCTTCAGCCATAATTGCCTCTTCAAGACAATTTTCAATCTCCTTTGATGATGCCTCCATTGCATCATGAAGTCCATTAGTGACTATCTCACTATGTTCTATCTCCTCCTTGAGATAGTGTTTCTCATAATGTTCTTTTCCTTTTATTATCTCAGCCTTGAGATAATCTGCTTTATGGAGCATGAAACTTATGCCCTTCATTTCTTCTTTCATTGATGTTTCCATAACATGGAACCCATCAATATCTTTTTCTATTACACCAAATGAGTAATCGTCCTCTTGATTTGTAATTGCCTGTACAAGATAATTCCTAGGTTCAAGCATTGATGTTCTCATAGTCATCACAACATGAAAACTATCAATCTCTCCTTTTTCATGTTTTACTTCTTGGGTGGATGAACAAGAAGCATCTCTATTTGTCACCCCTAATGAGTGATATCCTCCATTGAGCATGAAGCTTATGACTTTCATCTCCTCTTCAATTTCAAATTCTTGTGGATCAAAATCCCACATATCTTGAGCCTTACAATCAACAATGTCATGGGAATCAACATCCCATACAATTTGTGAATCAAGCTCCTCTTCATCTTTAATATTTTCCTTCCCCTGTAGAGGAACAATTTTATCGTCTCCTTCAAGGATATCTTGAGTTGCTCTATCAAGAGAGCATACATCCATTCCAAGTGAATGGTCTTCAAGCCAATGATTTGTCATGAACATTGCTTTTCCATCATTATGCCAACAATTTGGGGTTAGATTTTCATCACTCTCCTCCATGAGAATTTTTGGTGTATTCTCCAAAATACACTCTCTATTTGTCTCCACGCCATGTGAGTGGACTTCAGCTATGCAACACTCCATTATGAGTGTTTCTCCATCATCTGCATCTTCATCTTTATTTTGTGCCTCCTCCATGAAGCAATCTTCAATAAATAGCTGATTTGGTGTCTTCCTCATAAGACACTCTTCTGCACATGCCTCCTCCATGAGACATCTTTCATCTTCCACCACCTCATCTAGGTGATCTTCAAGCAAGGAACACTTCAATGTGAGTGTTTCTCTTCCTTCTTCTTGGAGTGATTCTTCAAGCAAGCCATCATCCACTTTAGAGTGGTCTTCACAATAAACATCATTCCCATAGAATGATCTTTCAACAATTGTCTCTTCAATGAGACATTCATCCTCTTTTCCATCAATACAATTTTGCTTTTCATCATCATATTCTCCCTCTAAAGGAAATAATTGACAATTTTCATCATATTCTCCTTCTAAAGGAAATAATTGACAATTTTCATCATATTCTCCTTCTAAAACAGAGAATTGATACTTACAAGTTTCCATGCCTTCATAAGTAACGTCTTCATCAGTGAGAGTCTCCCATGGTTGCTCAAAACAATCTTCAGATAAGTCTTCATAAGACTCTCCAAAAGGATCTTCTAGGGAACTAGGTTCTTTCTCATCCTCTTCTCCATGAAGGGATTCTTCATCACTTTTCCTTCTATCAGCTGCAAATCCTCGTCTTCCTCCTCTTCCTCTTGAGGAATACACACCTCTTCTTTTATTTTCATCAAGAAGAAGTTCTCCATCATCTTCCTCCGTAAGGAAGAATTCATCATGCATGCCTTCTTCATAAGACATGTCTTCACATGCGTCTTCAAAAGCTCCTGCAAAAGGATCTAATTCAGAAACTTCTTCAAGAAAGCAAGGCTCCTCCTTGCTTAAACAATCTTCTTGATTGTCACACATGGATTTATGGGTGTCCTTATCAAACCCATATGTATCTTTCAACACTTGCCATGCCATTGTAGCTGATCTACAATTGGCTATAAGAGGAAAAACATTCTTTTCCATTCCTCTTCTCAAATCCATAAGGGCTAAGCAATTTTGGTATTGCTGCTCTTTCTTCTCTCTTCTTTCATCTTCCTGAAGGTCTGCTCCAATTTGAAGGTTCTTCATATCCTTCTTCTACAATGCTCCAAAGGTCTTTGGCCATCAATAAAGTTTTCATTCTTATGCTCCAATAAGCATAATCATCTCCATCGAATTTAGGCACAACCAAATCTTCATACATGGTTGCCATTCTGCAATTCACCATTCATCAAACTTCCACCAAGTTCTCAGCCACTCCTTTCCTGAATCGATGCAGCCTTTATGTCTTATTGGTACCAAACAGTAGCAAAACTCTCTTCTGTCTTTTTAATGCAATCAGTTCTATAAATCTCTTCACTGTATCTTACTGCCCAACTCTGTCAAAAAATAGCCTTTTCATCCTCATTATGTGACAGTACCCTTCCATGTCACAACACTGCCTCCTTCTTCTCTCTTCAGCGTATATGTCTCTCTTCAGCAAGATGCAACAACTTATTGTGAAACCAGTCTCACGTGGTTCTCACTTATTTGGGTAGCAGTGTGACTCACCAAACAATGGTACTCCTTGTCAGAATTGCATTCAAACAATAGCAACAAATAGCAACCAACAAAATCAGAATCAACTCCAATGGTCTACAGAATCAGCAAGCTTTTGATAGTGCAAGCTATTTTTACAGTCAGCAGAGTTCCTCCGTCTGCATCATTCTCAGTTTTGGCACATTCATGTCTTAAAACATCTACTGTTTTGTAACAGCCAATCACCAATTGGCAAACAAGTATTTGCAGCCATTTCTGCTACTTAAAAGCAAACTTTGATTTCACTGAAATAAGCAATTACAAAGCAAAGTAATTCTCTTACTGATTGCTTGTTGTGAGACTCCCAACACTGGCTCTAGCTCTAGCTCTGGCTCTGCTCTGGCTCCACTGGCTCTGGCTCCGCTGGCTCTGGCTCCGCTAGCTCTGGATTTACTGGCTTTGGCTCTGTTGGCACTGGCTCCACTTCAATATTGAACCCTTAAACGGGGTTCCAAGGGCAGCGTGCGTGAGACGAGAGGGAGTCCAAAATTTGGAGGTGCTAAACGGGTGCTCCGGAAGACTTCTCGTCACTTTTCAGGTTCACAGTATGCAAATTTTCAAGCCCCCTTGGGCGAGTTTTAATTGGCCACAAAAAACTCTTCAAAATTGAAAGTAGTGCATAATAGCACCCTTCAGATCAAAACATCTATCATTTCCATGAGCACATTATTCTTCCTTTCACAAATTTTCTTTAAAAGTTTTCTAAAGGTTTTTTAAATAAATTTAATAACCTTTTATTATTTTTTAAATTACCCTTTTTAAAAAATAAATTTATTTAAAAAAGATAATTTTAAAAATAAATAATATAAAAAATTATTAAATAAATTAAAAACTTTAAAAAACAAAAAATTAAAATTTTTACCTTTCCGTCGCGATTCGATCACGCGACCTGCGGTGGGCAAAGCTAACGCCTTAGCCGCGCGACCTCACGGCCACCACATGAACAATGAAGGGGCAACTTTCTTTTAAACCTCGGACGACACGAATTTTCCTAAAAAAAAAAAAACGTTTGAATACCTCCGACGGCACTCGAACCCCGGACCTCTACTCAGCCAAAAACGATCTTCGCTGCGCCAAGCGGCTCTGCTTGGAAGGAAAGCGAATGAGCCGCACTTTGTAACCTCCCGACAGCGGCAACAGTTAAAAAAAAATTGTTTTTTCCTTAACGGGAATCGATCCCGTGATCTTTTGCGCGCAAACGAAATGTCTCGACCGTTGAGCCACGTCCGTTGGACGGGAATTAATTGCAGGCGGTCGCCTTTGTAATCACCGGTGGCTGTTTTTAAAAAAAAAAAAAATGTAGTGGGTTTTATCCCACATGGGCTGCGCAAATGCGCAGCGAGGGTTTTTAACCCTCACGACGCACAGTCGTATTCGACTGCCTTCGGGCAGTTGAGTCTTGACTGATGCAAATTACTGCTTCGACCAATCAAAATTAACTCGCTGCCACGTTGTCAAATCGCCGTTCGCCACCTCACTGCCACGACGAATCGCCACGTGGCAAAATTTTGCCAACTCGCTGCCAACCAGACTGCCAATCGCCCTGCGCCACGTGTCACGATCTGCTATCGCCACGTGTCAACCAGTCACCTCTGCCTCGACTGCCGCACCGCTGCCACTTGTCGCCTCGAGAGTCGTGCCACTGCCATTGTGCACGATTCTGCTCTAATACCGGATGTTGGGTTCTAGAACGGCAAAGTCAAACCAGACAAAATAATGCAAAGGACAATAAATGTTTATTATAATATTTTATTCCTCACTTCTGAAGCCCCCCTTCAAAAACAACTTACAATTATTTATATAGTGGAAGGGAGGTAGTGTGGAGATAAGGGAAAGAGAGGATAGGAGGGACGTGGAGCGAGGAAGAAGGAGAGATAAGGGATAAAGGAATCTAGGAGGAAAAATAGGGAGGAAAGGGATGTGAGGGAATAGGGATGGAGGGATAAGGAAAGTTAGAGAGGAAATAGGGGAAGCAAGGAGAGAATGACAAATACATGCCGACAAACACCCTTGCCGACAAATACATGATGTGTTCATACTAAGGCCGGAAATCGGGATATTTCCGAGCCACTTAGACCTAAACGGGTGCTAAACGGGTGCTCCGAAAGACTTCTTGTCACTTTTCAGGTTCACAGTATGCAAATTTTCAAGCCCCCTTGGGCGAGTTTTAATTGGCCACAAAAAACTCTTCAAAATTGAATGTAGTGCATAATAGCACCCTTCAGATCAAAATATCTATCATTTCCATGAGCACATTATTCTTCCTTTCACAAATTCTTTTAAAACAGTTTTCTAAAGTTTTTAAAATAAATTTAATAACCTTTTATTATTTTTAAATTACCCTTTTTAAAAAATAAATTTATTTAAAAAAGATAATTTTAAAAATAAATAATATAAAAAATTATTAAATAAATTAAAAACTTTAAAAAACAAAAAATTAAAATTTTTACCTTTCCGTCGTGATTCGATCACGCGACCTGCGATGGGCAAAGCTAATGCCTTAGCCGCGCGACCTCACGGCCACCACATGAACAATGAAGGGGCAACTTTCTTTTAAACCTCGGACGGCGCGAATTTTCTAAAAAAAAACGTTTGAATACCTCCGACGGCACTCGAACCCCGGACCTCTACTCAGCCAAAAACGATCTTCGCCGTTGCGCCAAGCGGCTCTGCTTGGAAGGAAAGCGAACGAGCCACACTTTGTAACCTCCCGACAGCGGCAACAGTTAAAAAAATTGTTTTTTTCCTTAACGGGAATCGATCCCGTGATATTTTGCGCGCAAACGAAATGTCTCGACCGTTGAGCCACGTCCGTTGGATGGGAATTAATTGTAGGCGGTCGCCTTTGTAATCACCGGTGGCTTTTTTTTTTTTTTAAAACGTAGTGGGTTTTATCCCACATGGGCTGCGCAAATGCGCAGCGAGGGTTTTTAACCCTCACGACGCACAGTCGTATTCGATTGCCTTCGGGTAGTTGAGTCTTGATTGATGCAAATTACTGCTTCGACCAATCAAATTAACTCGCTGCCACGTTGTCAAATCGTCGTTTGCCACCTCACTGCCACAACGAATCGCCATGTGGCAAAATTTTGCCAACTCGTTGCCAACCAGACTGCCAATCGCCCTACGCCACGTGTCACGATCTGCTATCGCCACATGTCAACCAGTCACCTCTGCCTCGACTGCCACGCCGCTGCCACTTGTCGCCTCGAGAGTCGTGCCACTGCCACTGTGCACGATTCTGCTCTAATACCAGATGTGGAATTAGAACGCAGTCAAACCAACAAAATAATGCAAAGGACAAAAAATTAGAATATTTATTTCATTTGAAGCACCCCCTTCAAAAAACAACTTACAATTATTTATATAGTGGAAGGGAGGTAGTGTGGAGATAAGGGAAAGAGAGGATAGGAGGGACGTGGAGCGAGGAAGAAGGAGAGATAAGGGATAAAGGAATCTAGGAGGAAAAATAGGGAGGAAAGGGATGTGAGGGAATAGGGATGGAGGGATAAGGAAAGTGAGAGAGGAAGCAAGGAGAGAATGACAAATACATGCCGACAAACACCCTTGCCGACAAATACATGATGTGTTCATACTTAGGCCAGAAATAAGGATATTTTTGAGCCACTTAGACCTAAACGGGTGCTAAACGGGTGCTCCGAAAGACTTCTCGTCACTTTTCAGGTTCACAGTATGCAAATTTTCAAGCCCCCTTGGGCGAGTTTTAATTGGCCACAAAAAACTCTTCAAAATTGAAAGTAGTGCATAATAGCACCCTTCAGATCAAAATATCTATCATTTCCATGAGCACATTATTCTTCCTTTCACAAATTCTTTTAAAACAGTTTTCTAAAGTTTTTAAAATAAATTTAATAACCTTTTATTATTTTTAAATTACCCTTTTTAAAAAATAAATTTATTTAAAAAAGATAATTTTAAAAATAAATAATATAAAAAATTATTAAATAAATTAAAAACTTTAAAAAACAAAAAATTAAAATTTTTACCTTTTCGTCGCGATTTGATCATGCGACCTGCGATGGGCAAAGCTAACGCCTTAGCCGCGCGACCTCACGGCCACCACATGAACAATGAAGGGGCAACTTTCTTTTAAACCTCGAACGGCGCAAATTTTCTAAAAAAAAAAAAAAAACGTTTGAATACCTTCGACGATACTCGAACCCCGGACCTCTACTCAGCCAAAAACGATCTTCGCCGTTGCGCCAAGCGGCTCTGCTTGGAAGGAAAGTGAACGAGCCGCAGTTTGTAACCTCCCGACAGCGATAACAATTAAAAAAATTGTTTTTTTCCTTAACGGGAATCGATCCCGTGATCTTTTGCACGCAAACGAAATGTCTCGACCGTTGAGCCACGTCCGTTGGACGGGAATTAATTGCAGGCGGTCGCCTTTGTAATCACCGATGGCTGTTTTTTTTTTTTTTAAAAACGTAGTGGGTTTTATCCCACATGGGTTGCGCAAATGCGCAGCGAGGGTTTTTAACCCTCACGACGCACAGTCGTATTCGACTGCCTTCGGGCAGTTGAGTCTTGACTGATGCAAATTACTGCTTCGACCAATCAAATTAACTCGCTGCCACGTTGTCAAATCGCCGTTCGCCACCTCACTGCCACAACGAATCGCCATGTGGCAAAATTTTTCCAACTCGCTGCCAACCAGACTGCCAATCGCCCTACGCCACGTGTCACGATCTGCTATCGCCACGTGTCGACCAGTCACCTCTGCCTCGACTGTCGTGCCGCTGCCACTTGTCACCTCGGGAGTCGTGCCACTGCCACTGTGCACGATTATGCTCTGATACCAGATGTGGAATTAGAACGCAGTCAAACCAACAAAATAATGCAAAGGACAAAAAATTAGAACATTTATTTCATTTGAAGCACCCCCTTCAAAAAACAACTTACAATTATTTATATAGTGGAAGGGAGGTAGTGTGGAGATAAGGGAAAGAGAGGATAGGAGGGACGTGGAGCGAGGAAGAAGGAGAGATAAGGGATAAAGGAATCTAGGAGGAAAAATAGGGAGGAAAGGGATGTGAGGGAATAGGGATGGAGGGATAAGGAAAGTGAGAGAGGAAGCAAGGAGAGAATGACAAATACATGCCGACAAACACCCTTGCCGACAAATACATGATGTGTTCATACTTAGGCCAGAAATCAGGATATTTCTGAGCCACTTAGACCTAACCCTTTTCACACTTGCAACATTCTCCCCCTTAACAAATCTTAACCTAGATACTTAGGAATTAGGGGTAATTCCAACAGTGGATACAACACCGTGGGCTAAACCACCCACACCCACTAACCACCCACCAACCATGGGAATCCCGGGGGCCGCTCCAAAAGTAGCGATAAAAGTAGGTGAAAAGTAGCGATAAAAGTAGGTGAAAAATTTTAGCCGGCTCCGTCGGCTATTCTCAGCTGGTCTTCGCCAGCATCTTTCACTTTCATCGCATCCGAGGGCGTCCCCCTACGCACCCCGAGCCATCACCTATTACGTAATCACCTTTACCGTAGCCGGGGGTCCTTGGGTGCCTCCGGCACCCCCGGACCCCCCCTACCCGTCATATTTTGCACTGTAGTGCCTGTCGTACAATTCTTTTCCGGCAAAGAATGAGACACATCCAACACGTGTAGTATGAATACTTAGGAATTTAGGGATCAAGGGTGTTTGGAAATTTTGATAGTGGTGAAAACCACTGTTTATTTTGGGGAATTGGGTGGGAAAGAGCTTGTCCTTTTGCCAATTATCAACATTCTTGAACCATTCGCACAGGGGGATGAGCAGGATAAAATTTTTTCTCAAGGTACCCTAGACCACTTTGTGGGTTTCATATTTCCTTTCATAAACATGGATTTATTAGTGTGAAATATGTTGGGATTTGATGTATACAAGGCATGATCTCAGCAAGAATATACCTCCTAAAAATCTCACTAGTATTCTACAAAATATGAGAAGAAACTAGATATGGCTAAGTGACCAAAAACCTTAATGACATTCTAAAAACAAATGACTAAGTGGAGGGAATGTACACGACCATGGAAATGTATGAAATGTAGATGGAAATGATAAGTAACTATGGAATGAGTTGAGTGATAACCTTGAAATGTATGAGCTACTTTAAAAATGCAAAGTGCCAATGATGATTATGCCAAATGCAACTGATAATGCAATGGTATGCAACTTTATGGGAACGCAATATTTTGTTTTTTAATTTTGAAATTTTGATGATGTTTTTTTTTCTCTTTTTGAAATTTTGATTGATATATATGTATGAAAGTGCAATGCGATGCGATGTTTTTGTATTTTGATGTTTTGATGATGTTTTTGAATTTTTAATTGATATGCATATACATGTGACCAACATGCTTATTTTGGGGCCATTGGGGCATTTAGGTTTGACCTAGACAATCGTAGGTAGCCTAGGAGCGTTTTTACTTGACCTAGACAATGAAAACCCGCTAGGAGCCTTTTGGGTGACCTAGGAATTCAACGAAACTTAGAAAGTGTCTACGACTACCTAGGGGTATTTGGTTGTGACCAAAGAGCTTAGGGATGCCTTTGGGGCTTTTAGGGTTTACTTAGACGATCATAGATAATCTAGGAGCATTTTTACTTGACCTAGATGGTGAAAAACCACTAGGAGGCTTTTGGGTGACCTAGGCATTTAGCATCACTTAAAAAGTATTTACGACTACCTAGGGGTATTTGGTTGTGACCAAAGGGCTTATGGATGCCTTTGGGGCTTTTAGGGTTGACCTAGATGATCGTAGATAGTCCAGGAGCATTTTTACTTGACTTAGATGGTGAGAAATCGCTAGGAGCCTTTTGGGTGACCTAGACGTGCGACAGAACTTACAAAGTGTCTACGACTGCCTATGGGAATTTGACTATGACAAAAGGGTTTTTATGGTTGAGCTAGATGATCGTAGATAGTCCAAGAGTATTTTTACTTGACCTAGATGGTGAGAACCCGCTAGGAACCTTTTAGGTGACCTAGATGTGCGGTGGCACTTAAAAAGTGTCTACAACTGCCTAGGGGTATTTGGATGTGACCAAAGGGCTTTGGGGCTTTTAGGGTTGACCTAGATGATCGTAGATAGTCCAGGAGCATTTTTACTTGACCTAGACGGTGAAAACCTACTAGGAGCCTTTTGGGTGACCTAGGCATTCAACAACACTTAAAAAGTGTCTACGATTGCCTAGGGGTATTTGGTTATGACCAAAGGGCTTATGGATGCCTTTGGGGCTTTTAGGGTTGACCTAGATGATCGTAGATAGTCCAGGAGCATTTTTACTTGACCTAGACGATGAAAACCTACTAGGAGCCTTTTGGGGTCACCTAGATAGTCATAGACCACCTAGGGATGTTATGGGTTGACCAAGCGGTATGTAGATACCCTTGGAGCCTTTTGTAACTTTGCTTACTTTGTGTTCTTAGGAGGAAGGTGCAATACCTTGTATACCCCCAAAATTTGTGGTGATCAAAGGAAGCGAGGAAGGTGTGATACCTTTAGAATCCCCAGTTTGCTTCATTGCTTGTGATGTAAATAGTGGGGAAGCTGTTACACCTTGGATACCCCTAGGATGTACTATGATTGATGTAATATTATTATCTTGGCTAGAAGGAGCAATAGAAATTGACCCCCCTCGATTGTGCTAGGGGATTTTGGGTAATGACCATGTTTTTATGGGGTGAAATGAGTTCTCCACTCATGGATAAAGCTCCCTCATCAATGAGATCTTTGAAATGAGGATCATTCCTATCGATTATATCATTGACTAGGTGTTTGAACATGAAGCACCTATGGATGTCATGCCCATTTTGCATATGGTACTTGCAATATAGGTCTTTGCGATATGTTTTGGGCTTTGGTGCATTTAGATTGATAGGTCGACACTCAGGTAGGTTGATTACATTAGCTACTAAGAGGCGCTCAAACAAAGAGTCCATGGACTCGACAATGGACGTATATTGTCGCTTAGGGTGACGCTACCGATTTAGCCCTTGATTTGTTTAAGACTTAATATTGGATTACATAGGAGTTGGTTGGTCCAGATACTCAGGGGGTTGAGATTTAAGATTACTCAACTGTACCTCAATGCTTGTGAGTTGACTCAAGATCTGTTGTAAATCATTGTGTTGTTGATTCATGTGTAACTCCACATTAGCTAGCCTATCCAAGATATGTTGTGGAACTAATGGGGGTGATGACTGGATGACTATTGAAGAACCTGGATGTCAATTGATAGTTGGTGGAGGTGAACTAGGTGTGGGAGCTAGGAGATAGTTGATCGATGGTGGATAAAAAGTCCCTAATGTATGAGCAGATGTGGATGCTTCATGATGATTAGAGTTGGGGATTATATCCACATGTTCTTGTTCTTGATTTGGCTCATGTTCATGTTCCAACTCAGAGTTTTCAACTATGGTAGTTTGGTTACCCCCACTTTGGTCTAGGGAGTACATCGGCTCTTGATCTTGTGGAGATGTTGAATGAGATGGAGTAGGTGTGATCGAATCCATCAATGGTATCTCTTGTGGTGTGGATGTGATTTTGGGTGGAGTCGCAAGTTGCATAGATGGATTCAGAGGACTTTGGTTCTTTGTCATCACATTGATCATTCCCACAAACTCATGAGAAGATGCATTTGTATTTGAACAAGTTATGGCTGCCTCATCAACTTGTCCAAGATGATATGCTTGGCCTCCATGTTCGGAGGGTGCATCAAGAATGCTATCAATGGGTGGAAACTTGGTAGGGGGACTACCTAGATTTTTGATCGACTCGATGATAGGTGTGAATGCAACATTGGGTACTATGCACTCATTGAGTTCTAGGTAGGTCAATTGAATTGTGTCCTCAACTATGGTGGGTGAATATGGTACAATATGATTTGATTCATCCGTATCAACAAGGGGTTCTTCCTCATTTTTGGTAGGAGTGATAAGATCTTCTATAGGTGTATTGATGATAGCTATGGGAGCTTCTACAGTTGGCTCTTCTGATCCTTCCTTGCTTGAAAAGATAGAGGATGGTACTAGCGATGGTGGTGAAGGTAACTTCATGACTAACCATGGGGTTGCATCTGGACTTTGGATAAAGTTGTTGGGTTTAATATCCAAATGCTTGGGTGACACTGTAGGCCTTTGTGGATGATCCACCTGCTTATAATACTTGAAGGGGTTTGGGTCAGCATTGATCACATGTACCTTACCTTCATCAATGTATTTAATGCATTGATGCACTATAGATGGAACACATTCCATATCTCTTATCCATGGTATTCCAAGCAGTATGTTGTACTGTCTTTGACCCTCCAAGATGTAGAACAACGTAGGCACAGTATTTTGTCCAAATTCAACAAGTAGGATTATTATACCCACAGTGGATAATAAAGCATCATTAAATGCTTGTAATGTGAACTTGGAAGGTGCAATGCGCGAGGATGGAAGGTTGAGATGTTTCAGTGAAGCTGTGGTAATAATATTTATCGAGGAACCTATGTCAACCAATACTCACTTATAGGGCACCCTATTGATGCTTGCAATTATGTGCAGAGCAAGATCTGGTGAATTGGTAGGTACGGGTTTGACCTCATGATTTTGAAAGGATATAGCAGGATTCTTGTACATTTGTATGTATTCCATAAAGTTGGTGAAAGCATCAGAGTCATGATGTTGTACCTCCATGGAATCCAAGACCCTCATGAAAGGTTCCCAATATTTGGAGGACTAGTAGAAGCTCGCTCATGGTCACTTTGGCTTATGGTTCATACGAACTTTGCATAGGCCTACTATGGATTGCTAACACTTTTTGGATGGGAGTTATGGGTGGTGAAGACCATGATGTAGAGGGAGTGTAGACCTCCCTACTAGGTCCCTTGGAAGATTGATTATATCTGGTTTGGGACTGGAATCGGTGTTGGCTAACCGAATAATCCACTTGATCATGTGGATAACCCATTGATGTTCTCTTGGTAGAGGTACTTTGGTGGTCGGGTCTTCTAAATGAGGAGTGGACCTCACGACGACTTTCAGGGTGTCGTGTAGGAATGATGAGATCCTTAGGAGAATAACAAAGGTGACTACTATCAGGGCTCCATGCAGGAGTGATGATATCCTCATACCTATAACGATGGTGCTCAGGGCCTCTCCTAAATTTTTCTACTTCACTAGCTCGTGATCGAGCTCGGCCATGCATAGTTGGCATAATGTGTTGATTAGACAAACCTTGAAGGAAACCCACACTAAAGAAAATTTTGACTTTCGAAAAAGGCTATAAGTGTTATATATAAAAATGATCAGTGCGACGAGATGATCATACTGGGCTAGATCTCTAAAATTTTATTTTTGGGTCAAAATTTTGTATTTTTGGAATATTTGGCTAACCGGGGCCTGTGGGGAAATGCCCACTTTTAGGATTTTTGGGGAAATTTTTAACCGTGAATATTTAGGACTCAAAATTTCTAGGAGAGGTGCACAATGGGCTAACTAAGACAACAAAATAAATTTGGAAAGTTTTGGAGTTGTCTAGCCCACTCTATGATTGTTTTAGTGCAGTTTTTCGTTATTTTTGGGATCAAAAAGAGAGTAAAAATAAAACCAAAATAACTTTTTCGTTATAGCTTCATTTTGCACGATTCTTGAAGCATTGGATATAGAATCAAAAAGTAAATTTTTACTTGTTTTTTTTTTGAAAAATTAGGGTTAGGGTTTTGTCCCAAATAATAAAGAAACACACAAAGCATACAATATGATTATCTTTTTATTGATTAAATGTGTGTCCTAAACTGGTTTTAGTGTGTTTAGATTTGTTGTTGTTATTTGCTCTTGTTGTGGAATTAGAATGAGGGAACTCAACCAAAGTGGTGACTAGGGACACTAGTGCCAAACATGATTTCTCAAAAGAGTCTAGGGTACACCGCTTAAATCCCAGTGGGGGGTTTGCCTAGCTCTTCCACTCTGAAACAATGTTTCCAACAATGGGAGGCAGTTTAAACATTAGTGACCTATTCCATATTGAGAGAGTGCCCTATTCTATCTAAGATATATATGGGCAAGCTGGTGGAAGGAGGTGAAATCCAACATCACTAGTCTAAATTAGGGGTTGGTGATGAAATCCAACCTTACCAATATTATAGTGAAACGTGCAAGTGTGTGTGGTTCCTTTTAAGCCCAAAGAAAGTAAGCAAATAAGAATTCAATGATCATTCACTAAATGCATGGAGTATGTGTGTTTTAATTTCAAAATTCTAGGATAAAATAAACCTACAAATGTCACTTATAGATGCAAACCCTAAATGCTAGCTTACCCAATGGGTAAGCCACAAGCAATCAAGCCACAAAGATGCATTGCTACTTCAAATTTATTTCAGTTTTTCTTCTTCCTTTTGCTAATTTATGTGATAAGAAAAGTAAAAAAGTGACATTTAACATTTCTATGCAAAAAAAATAATGTGAGAAAAACCAAATTTTGCAGTCTCTATAAATGTAGCAGAAAATCAGATGGTTTAGGCACTTACCTTGTCCATTTTGAACTCTCCAAATTCTAAATTTTTGGGCAAAAATATCTTTGTTTCACCACCGCTCCAGGGTGGGGTGAGTAGAAGCCTCAACACCATCCTAGGGTGGGAAGGTGAAGCCACAATCTTAGGGTGTGCTAGATAAAGCCTCTGCCATTGTTCTAGGGTGGGGAGGGGAGCACCTGCAACACAAAAAGGGCAAAAATGCAAGAAAGAGGTCAAATTTTCACCCAAATAAAAAGGGACAAGGGTATCACCATGATCACCACTAAAATTAAGGAAAATTGGTGCACATAATGAAGATAAAAAATATGTGTATCTATCCCATATTGCACATGAGCATCAAACGGAAGCATGCATATGAAAATGAAGCAATACCAAGAAATAAAGAATGAAATGAAATGAGTGTCTTATTTATTAATTGTGTGGATCAGATACAAAGTTACACAGCAGTACCCTTGAGGGCTAAAAATTTGATACAATTTTTACAATTTTTGGGGTGCCCAAGGATCAATTCCTCCAAGGAATCAGGGTGCACATCCAGTCCTTTTCCTCATAACCACAATCGAGGTGGGAAAACCAATGCCGCAGCTGCTTGTATTTTAAATATATTATTTATAATATTCCTTAAAAATACCTTCTAATAACCTGCACCTGCACAAAAGTAAGCAAAAATGGGTCAAATAGCAAGGGTGTGTGGTGAAAACATGCAATCCCCACAGGGGCAAAATAGCGCATATATTAAAAATATATCAAAACATGTACAAATGACTTGAAACTTTGTAGATATATTAAAGAGGATTTTTTGAGAGGATATCACTGAAAAAATATCAGAAATTGCATCTGTAGACCCCTCTATTTTGTGTTGCTCGCCTACAACCTCCGAAAGAGAATACAAGCAAATCCCGAACCTAGACATATCCAAAACTCATGAAATTTTGTCAGTATGCATAAATTGACATTTTAAGACAACCCATATGGTGATATTTTCAAATTGGATCCCGGATCCACTTGCATCAAACTGGGGTGCCCGGATGGGCCCTACGAGCCTGCGGAAAATTAAAAATGCTATAACTCTTTCATTTTAACTCCAAATCACTTGAAATTTGAACTGTAGTATCATGGTACAATATAGAAAATTAATAATTAAAAACAGTAATGAAAGTTTTTAATAATTTACCCTCGTCCTAGGGGGGACGGTGGTGACCACAAATATTTGGGGGGCACCCTAGGAGGGGATACCCACCAAATCCAGCCATTTGTTTCTACCAAATCACTATCAGATATTACTAAACATTATAAGGTGTGTTTTCATCAAATTTTGTGAAGAAATACACCCAGGTGGAAAAGTTATGCTCGGATTACCTTCTTGAAGTCACCCGGCAACCTCCTTGGCAAAAGAGAGATTTCGAGGGAAAAAAGGTGCAATAAGGTGAGGGGAAATATTGGAAGCACTCCATTGCATATCCTAGAACTCCTCTCTATATTATATGTGTGTTTTATGTGGACATTGTACCCATTTTATAGCCCAAAAGGGCTCATGTGCAAAAAGGCATGCAAGGGCATGCATGGCAGGAGGTGCCAGTTGTCAAACAAGAGGCATGCAATGGATGTGGAAGAGAATATCCAATTTGGGCCTCCATTAAGAAGTGTCTCATAATGATTCGGTTCCCTCTGACCCGCAAGCTCCATATGGCATGCTAAATGGCAGTGTTTGGGTGCTAAATGTCCTAGATTTGAATTTTTCTGGATCAAACCTGCTCACTGTCCCACCCTGGTATGATGGCTCACCACCATCCCATGGTGGGATGGTGGGAATCTACCACTATACCAGGGTGGGACGGTGGTGAATTTTGGGCCAAAACCTCCCAAACTTGGGCCAGTAGCCTCCAAAAACCTTTTTGAAGTGGCTAGAACCACTATGAGGCTCCTGAGGGCTGCCCAAGGGGCCATGTGATGTCAAGCTGATCCTTGTTTGTGGGTGCTTAATCATATTAACCAAATTTTAGTGTCTACACAAAATACTTTGCCTACATTTCTGAATACATCTGCACCTGTGAACAATGCAGTAGGTCAGCCAGGACCAAGTCAAACTAACAATTCAAATCCTCAATTAGATGATATACAAAGAATATATCAAAAATTGAGCAATGATATATTACAACTCTAGAGGCAAGTTCCTCAACATCCACCTAGAAATAATAACACTCAAAATAGGATTGACTTTCAAAGAACCAACCATACCTAGAATACCTACCCAATTAATGGAGTTCTAAATCCTGTTGGAAACCAAAACCAACCGAATAACAACCCAAATACTTTAGTAAATTTGGTAGATCTTGCTTTACCTACTTGGTGTAGGGTCTATTCCCCAACTCAGCATAGTGAAACTACCTGCCTAGAATTTAAAAATGCATTGAATATTGTTCAAAAGGAGATGGAAAATATGGAATTAGTGTCTACTAATAATAATTTTGGGAATCAACTTGACCAAAATGCAGGGACATCTCTAGTTTTAGAGACATGAATTCTCAGGAGCATATGAAGAGGAATCCATTGAAAAATTAGAACAAGAGGTGAAAGCTTACCGATAGTTTCCAAGGGGAAATAATTATATGCTAAGGAGTAAAGGAAAAACCCCAGTGACTTCTTCTACACCTCCTAACAAAACCTCCATCCCACCTGATGAGCAAACCAACAAAAACTTAGTCTCACTTATTGGTCCTACTATGCCTACTCTACCAAAACCAAATATTTCGTTGTAGCAGGAAAATAAAAATCTAGAGTAAAGAAAGTCTGGGTATATAATATAATTGAAGACCTAAAGAAAACCAAGGCAAATATTTCTCTATTTGAGGTAGCTCAATTAACTGACAAAAAATATTTATTGCTCAAATTTTTTTTTGGTCAAAGTAAAAAATAATTAAAAAAGATTACTAATGCTCAGGTGGCAATATACAAAGAGAAGGTAGAATCTAGCACTTTTATTTTAACCATTATAATTTCTAGTAAAAACTTACATAATTATCTTGTGGATTCAGGTGCTTTTGGGAATGTGATACCATATGCAATCAACCAAAGATTATGAATGGCTCCTGCTCCCTAAAACAAGAAGGTTGTTTAGCTACTAGATAAAATAGAGGTGAACATGGTTGGGGTGTTGAACCAAATCCATATACAATTGGCTTCTGAGCCTCGAATACAACAATACATTGATATCCAAGTGATGGATATCCTAGATGCATACGAGATTTTTCTTAGCCTTGATTGGTCAAGAACTTTGAATGGTTATATGGTAACTGATTTCTCATATGTGGCTTCTATGGCAGGGCATAGCCAATCAAATACGGGTAGAAATAAAGCCAAGGCTGAAAGAACTTATTATAGAATACAACAATGTAAATGAAATTATGTACACTGAGCCAGAATTAGAAGTCTACACTGTAGCAGTGGAAACCAAGTCCAAGGAGAAAAATCATGTAGTATAGACCCTACCCAACAACAAAAAAATAACTAAATATCAATTATGGACTCTTAACTTTGATGGGTCAAATTCCAAACATGGAAATGGCACTGGAATTGAATTGGTCAATCCCAAAAGTAAATCACATCTCGTAGCTTATCGAATTCAGTTTTCTTACTGTTGGAATGCTGCAGAATATGAGGCATTGATTCATGGACTGTTGTTTGCCATCAAGAAGGGAGAAAATTTTTTGTAGGTCTTGGGAGATTCTGAATTGGTGATCAAGTAGGTGAAAAATTAGTATACCTGCCATGACAAAAATCTCTCAAACTATCATAGTCAGGTGTGGGATTTAATCAAGAAATTTGATGCCTTCAATATCCAAACTATTCCATGAAAAAAAATCACACTGCATATTCATTTGCAGTAGCAGCAAGTACCCTGGAGTCCATTGCCTATTATAAAATAAAGTGTTTCTCTATTGAGATGGTTGTCACTCCCTCCATACCAGACAACATCCAAAATTTCTAGGTATTTGAGGATGACAATCATATAGCTGATTTTATCACAAAATCTAGCTTATTTGAAGCTCAGATCATAGATGAGGAAGACATAGATTATGTTGAGCTAGAGTATGAGGGTGAATCAAATTTAAGAACAAACACCATGCCTAAAGGTATGGTATCTTTGGAAAAAATATTTAATATGGATTTCCAAGCTCAAAAGCAATAGACCACTCCATCTGACAATGAATCATATGAAGCTTACAATTTGAGAAATGTTGAGATCCCCCAAAATATTTTCCTAGGGAAATATTGCACTAAGAAAGAAAATTAAGGAATAATCCAAGCACTAAAGAATTATCGAGAAGTCATAACATGGAGCTATGAAGATCTAAAGACATATGAAACATCCATCATTACCCATACCATCCCTTTGAAACCAGGAACAAAACCTTTTCGTCAAAAGTAGAGACTGGTGAATCCTTTGCGGGAGCCCCTAATTCTCAAAGAAATACAAAACTTGTTGGTAGCATGCATTATTTTTTTGGTAAGACATTCTACTTGGGTTGCAAATTTGGTACTTGTCTGTTAGAAGAATGGAAAAGTTTGTCTATATGTAGATTTTAGAAATCTTAACAGGGCATCTGAGAAAGATAACTACCCACTCCCTTCCTTAGATGAAATATTGTAAATGGTTAATGGCTCTCAGATGATGTCTTTTCTAGACGGTTAGTCAAGGTATAATCAGGTAATGGTAGCCCCCTAGGATAGGATTAAAAGTGCTTTTACTACCAAGTAGGAAACCTTTGCATATAGGAGAATGCTTTTGGCCTAATCAATCCAGGGAAAATATTCCAAAGGGCTATGGACAACTTTCAAGGATCACATTGAAAATTCCATTGTGATTTATATGGATGAACTTCCTATATTTTATAAGATATGTGCTAACCATGTGGCAGACTTAAGAAAGGTGCTACAAATATGTCGATAGCATGGAATTTTATTGAATCCAAAAAAGTATACTTTTTGAGTTACAGAAGGAAAAATATTGGGGCATGTCATTTCTGAAGCTGGTATTTATATTGACCCAGATAGGGTTGACGCAATTCAAAAAATTCTCCTTCCTAGGAGTAAAAAGGAGTTGAAGTCTTTCTTTGGCAAGATTAATTTTGTGAGAAAATTTATTTTTGGTTTTACAGAAATAGTCCAGCCTCTAAATGCAATGTTGAAAAAATATGCTAAGATAGTATGGACTAAAGAAGCACAAACTACCTTTGAGGAAACTAAAAGGGCAATCATGGATGCCCCAGTCTTAATAAATCTTGATTACACTCTGCCATTTTATATTTATTCATTTACATCTAAACACTCTACTTCTAGTGTTTTAACCCATAAGAAATGGGTTGGTGATGAGAGACTGATAGCTTTTGTAAGCTCACATTTAAAATATGCTCAACTAATATTTTCAACCATTGATAAACATGCCTTTTCTTTGATCAATTTGTGAAGAAATTCTGATATTATATCCTACGTAGCAGATGTTTGTGATAGTACCAGATCCAATAGTAAAAATGATGTTGATGTAGAATGAGTTGGGTGAATGCAAGGGAAAGTGGATGTCTATCTTGAAATAATTAGACCTGGAAAGTTGTCCTATGATAATTGTTAGAGGACAAAGACTAAGCAAAGCAGTAGCAGAAGTGGACCCCCATATTTCATGTCAACAATTTTCTATATGGAAAATTACAAATGATGAGTGGTACTGAAATATTGTTTACTATTTGCTGAATGGGGTTTGCCCTGATCACTTGAAATCCACCCAAAAGAGAGCACTACATATAGAAAGTGAAAATTTCATGATTAAAGGAGGCATTTTATATCAAAAAAATCATGAGGGAATCTATTTGAGATGTTTAAACAAGCAAGAAGTTGATGAGGTTCTAAAATATTTTCATGGAAAGTATGGAAATGGGCATGGCTCTGAAAATGCTACAACATACCAAATACTAAGAGCTGGTTATTAATGGTCCCACATCTTTGAAGATGCACATTCCCATGTTCTATCGTGTCATGTTTATCATACTATAGCTCATTGAGAGAGGAATTCTCATATGTTGTTGCAACAGGTAATTGAAGCTCGTCCATTTGCACAATGGGGATTGGAATTTGTTGGATTCATTAATCCTAAGTCATCAGCCAACCACAATTTCATCTTGACTTCCACTGATTATTGCACGTATTGGATAGAGGCTCAACCATCTAAAACCTGCACAACTGAGGTCATGATCAAGTTCATTGAAGAAAACATTGTGACCAGGTTTGGGATGTCGTATGCTCTGGTATGTGATAATGGCCATTATTTCTCTTCTTTGTAATTCATTGAATGGGCTTACGATAACAAAGTAACTCCAAATTTTTTTCTAATTATTATCCTCAAGGAAATGGAGTAGCAGAATCAACTAATAAAAACTTGTTAGAAATAGTTAAGAAACTTTTTAATAAAAATATAAAGAATTGGCACAACAAACTGAAATATGCATTGTAGTCAGAAAAAATATAAATTAAGTCTTCATTAGTCACATCTCCCAATAATTTAGTTTATGGTTAGGATCCTATCTTTCCCACCAACCTCAAGATATTTACCTTGCAATTTATGAAATATCACTTAGAAACAGATGACAAGATGGAAGCTAGGTTGTTGAATTTGATGAGTTTGGATGAAGAAAGGGAAGAAGCACTGTAACATTTTAGCAAACATCAAGAGACAGTAAAATGATGGTTTGATAAGAGGTCCAAGATAAAATCCTTCAGAATTATCGATCTAGTGCTACTATGGGATAAGACCCATGAAAAGAAAGGAGACCATGGAAAATTTGACACCCAATGGTTGGGTTCCTTTCAGATATCTGGGATTCTAGGAGAAAATACTTTCAGGCTAAAAATCGTAGCTAGAGAAGATGCACCATTATCGATGAATGGATAATTTCTCAAACATTACTTCAATGCTTAAGGGTTTCCCAGTACTTCCTTGTAAATAACTTTGTGCATAGTTTTGCTTTTATTTTTGTGGCGGTTTTAAGTTTTCTTCGACTTTAGTTCTGTTTGTTTTATTTTCAGTGTTGGCTTAGTTTATGCTATTTCGTTTTGGGTCATTTATTTTGATGTAAGTTTTTTAGGAATTTTTTAGAATCATTCAAGTGCAACCAGCTTGTGGGTGCTCTAAACCGAGAAGTTTTTTGTGCACTTTGAGCGTGAAATATCCCAAAATGAGTTCAATGAGAATGAAGCTTGGATGGAATTTTTACATGTTGGTGGAGAAAGTTGAGACCTAAAGTGTCATCCATGCACTTGGGTGGATGTTTTAGAGCATTGGTGGGAAAAACGAGGTCCCAAAGTCTTGCCCACTTAGCAAAGAAAAGCATGGGCGAAGAATTAGAGGTTATCAAGAAAAGTGAAGTCCTAAAGTTTCGCCCACCTTGAGAAAATAAAATTTGCTAAGTATTGTTGGGTGGATATTTTGGAAATTGGCAGAGAAAATTAAATATTATAAAATTTTGCCTATACTCTTTGGTAGAAATTTTGAGCATTATTGGAAAAAGTGAAGCCCGAAACCCCCGACCCACTCTCATGGGCTGTAAAATGAGACTCCATCAAAGGAAGTGAGCATCCCAAATCCATCCCATGCTCTTGGGCAAAAAATATGAGAGGTTATTGGGAAGGGTTGAAACCTACAGTGTCGCCTATGCACTTGGTTGGAAAAATAACATGTTGGCAATAAAGTAAGCCTCCCAAAGTTCCCCCGCCCAATTTTTTTTAATATGAAATTTATCTAAGTATGCTAGGGTGGAGAAATGAGCCATCATTAAAAAAGTGAACCTCCCAAAATCCTGCCCCTGCTCTTGGGAGAAAAAATGAGACGTTGCCCAGAAAGCTCCGCCCACAAAAATAAAGCACGACAATCTGAAAGAAAGCTCCGCCCATGGACTTAAAACTTGGAAAATCTGGAAAAGCACGATCTTAAGCATGGAAAATATATTTGCAATCCTAGGAGAAAAATTAAAAATATTAAAAAAATAATAATTAAAAAAATAAAAAATTCAAAACCTTAGAAAATAAAAATAAATTAATAATTAAAAAATTAAAACCTTAGAAATATTAAAATAATTAAATTGATATTAGTAATAATGTTATAATCTTCAGGTTTTTTTAATTTTTTCAAGAATCTTTTTCTGGTGGTTGCATTAAATGACGGACGAGATGATAGACATGGAATTTCGTTGCGAACGAGGCAGATACGATCATACAAAATAGTAGATACATAAAATTTTATGACCCGCTTACATTGTGCAGAATGGAGAATTAATGCAGTACGACAATTTCAAAATTTATGAGCATCTTTCACATTGGAAATTAATGAAGTTTAGCAGTTGGAGGGTTCCCTACAAATGGAAACTTCATAAGACATGGCCGAAGTACTGCACATTTAATGGAGGCATGAATGCAATATGGAGGGAAACCCAATTTTAAAAAGTCTTTCCTAGAGGTAGATGAAAAATTAATTGCAAAGTTGTAACACCAGAGGAGAAGGCCAAAAAATTGTATAAATATAAGTTCCCTAGCTGGTTACAGGGCATACTTTAGTTTTCTCTTTGCTCCTTTCTCTTTGTAGACATATGATAATTCTGAACCAAGTGGCTACTGCTTTTGAGCTCAATTCTTTGTAATCCACTAAAGTGGATAAACTTGAAGCTATGTACTTAATGACTATATTTTAATATAAAAGGCTTTGGAATTTGTTGTATCTAATCTGTGCATGTTGATGGTAGTTGTACTCAGTCTATACAATCTATTGCTCCTCTGAATATTGCACCATCTTGGACCTCGGGCTATGTAAATACTAGTCGGGTCAAGATTGGTTTTGATTTGGGTTTGTTTGCTTTACCAGATCTGAGCTGGAGTTTCAGGGTAGTATCACTTGTTTTCTTTTATTTTCTCTAACCCTTCAACCTTTGAATTTTATTGGAAACTCATTTAGATTAGGAGTAGATTAGTTTTCATCTGAAGCATTGAAGTTATGTTCTTTAGTGTATTCTAAAATTTTCCATAGATTCAACAGAATCATTGTTGGTATGTATGTGATATATTTCAATGGCAATGAATGATATATATGAGGAGGGTAGTGATTTGCTAATTTTCTAAGTCCTGGAGAGCCTTAACACTCTTAAGAGAACTAGATTTCTTACAGTCAAGCATTTTTATTTCAAGCTTTGTACCATGAAACTTATATTTTTTTAGATAAAATTAGCAAAGGCCTCTTGAAAGAACAATTATCAATGACCTCTGAGTATATCCATGGTAGCCAAGACCTAGCATACCCGAACCTTTGGGGAAAGAAACTTTCTTTTCAAGAGGGAACATATCTCTGTTCCAAGTAAGTTGACATGTCCTTGATAATGTATCATTTGCATGCTCAACATGACGTTCAAGGTGGTAAAGGCTTAAACCTTAATCATCAAGGTCAGGCTCTATTGGTGTTCGAGTAGTTTTCTAGTGAACATGGATTGGTTATGGATGATATCTTGAAATTTATTGAAGGTCAACCAATTTTAGAATCCTACTTTTTTGAAGTGGAGTTGGGAGGTTCCAATGATATCTAGGTTCGTGATGATTTTTATTCTTATTCTATGGGGACTGGTGAAGATAAAATTTCTCGAAAGATTCATGTTATTGTTCGTGGTGTTAAGGAAAAGGCTTTTCCGATCCGTGTGAAGAGAAAATATTCTCTAGTTATCTCTGTGAAGGAGGCTCTTTTACCCAGCAGCATGGAAGGGGGTCGTTTCCCCGTCTTCGTGCAGGTGGAAGTTTGTTAAGAAAGTATAAAAGGCTCTCAAGTAAGTCGACTAGTAAGATTAATCCGCATTTTTTAGTAAATCATTTGGATTTTGAGCCTTTACCTAGAGATTTTCATAAGGAAGTGGCGGTTAATGAGTTTTATTCGCCTGGTGTTGTTGATTAAGGGTCATCGATTGTTGTACACAATCTAAATTTGATGGAAATCAAACATCATCTCATTTTGGGGTCTCTCAAAATTGTTGTGGATTATATTGAGGAAGTGATTCGTATGGTGTATGAAATAATTCAAGGCTTAGAGCTGGTAGTTAAGTTCCAAAACTAACGCAGTTCTGTTCTCTGTCGGGTTTGGGGTCTCCCTTTGGTTTAGTCTTGTTTCTTGGTGGATGTGCTTGGTCTTCTATTGTTCTTCCCTGCTGTGTTGGGTTATTGGGTTTCTTAAAGTGTAGTTTTTGTTCTTTATAATTTTCTCCTTGAATAGAATTATTGTTCAAGGTTCAAGGATCCTTTCACAACCCTCTTTTTTAATAATCCCAAAAAAAAAAAAAATCAACTTTTTATTAACTTTAATTTCTGGAAAAAATAAACTTATAAATGTTATTTATTGCATGTTTAGTCAAATTCTAAATAAGATTAATTCTAAACAAAATAAATTCCACATAAAATGACAGGTTTAAAAGATTTAATTTTTCATCAACTTTACCCTCGAATTTTTAATTAACTTTAACACGGCCTAAAAAGCTCCTTTGCTACATGTTTAGCCAAATTTTAAATAAGATTAATCGTAGATAAAGTGTCAGGCTTAGTGACACATGCGTCATGCATAAAAACCCTGAATATGTCATAACTTTTAACTAATATAATAATTTTGGAAACTTTATTGCAGAGTTCTAACTGGTAAAAACCTGAATGTGTCATAACTTTTAACTAATATAATAATTTTGGGAACTTTATTGCAGAGTTCTAACCGGTAAAATCCAAAATAGGGAAATGTTTTAGGGTGTGGTTTTTTAGAGTGTGATTTGTTTGAAATTTTTTTTATGAAATTAATAATTATTAAAAATAATGTGAATGTAAACAAGTTGAGAAAAAACGGATTACAAAGTCCTTTCTATAAGATATCTGAGAGATCGGAGGAAGAACATATGGTTTCTCTATTACCGGGAGAAGATGAATATTATCGGATAGCTATGGGAAATTATTTGGCGTTAAATCACGGGATTCAAGAGGAACAATTTACTCCAGCTCAATATCGACAAGAATTTTTAGTTCTTGCATGGGAGCAAATCCATTTCAGAAGTCTTTTTCCTTCCCAATATTTTTCTGTTGGAGTTTGCCTTGTTCCTTTTCTTGAACATAATGACGCAAATCGTGCTTTAATGGGTTCTAATATGCAGCGTCAAGCAGTTTCATCCTTTCAACCTGAGAAGTGCATTGTCGGAACTGGATTGGAGGGGCAAGCAGCTCTAGATTCAGGAAGTGTAGCTATAGCCGCACAAGAGGGAAGCATTAAGTATATTGATGCTGGAAATATTACTTCATCCGTTTATCGGGACACTATAAAAAAAAGAAAAAGAACAGAATTGGTTTTATATGAACGTTCTAATAGCAATACTTGTATACATCAAAAACCCCGAATTCGTCAGGGGCAATATGTAAAGAAGGGGCAAATTCTGGCGGACAGTGCGGCTACAGTAGGGGGAGAACTCTCTTTGGGAAAAAACATATTAGTGGCTTATATGCCATGGGAAGGATATAATTTTGAAGACGCAGTACTTATTAGTGAACGTTTGGTATATGAGGATATTTATACTTCTTTACAGATCGTAAGATATGAAATTGGAATCTATATGACGAGCGAGGGCCCTGAGATAATCACTAAAGAAATACCCCATTTGGATGCTCATTCACTCCGTCATTTGGACGAAAATGGCCTTGTAATGCTAGGATCTTGGATAGAAACCGGTGATGTTTTAGTGGGTAAATTATTATACGGAAGAAGTCCATGTATATATTTCACAAAAACGTAAAATAAAAGTGGGTGATAAAGTAGCGGGAAGGCATGGTAATAAAGGCATTATTTCAATAGTTTTGCCCAGACAAGATATGCCTTATTTGCAAAATGGAACACCGGTGGATATGGTATTAAATCCATTAGGGGTACCTTCACGAATGAATGTAGGGCAAATCTTTGAATGTTTGCTCGGTTTAGCAGGAAAACTGATGAACAAAAATTATAGAGTAGTACCTTTTGATGAAAGGTATGAGCGAGAAGCTTCGAGAAAACTAGTGTTTTCTGAACTTTATAAAGCTAGTGAGCGAACAGCTAATCCATGGGTATTTGAACCTGATCATCCTGGAAAACATAGATTAATTGATGGAAGAACAGGAGAGATATTTGAACAACCTGTTACAATAGGAAGCGACTGATGGGATTGGGATTGGGATTGGGATTGGGATTACTATGTTCTCATCTGGATCCTAAAGTAAAACCCTGCATGTGACAAGTTTTGAATATTTTGATCAGTTCTAAGCGTAGACAGTCATTTGATCAATCGTAGATCAGTTATAAGTGTTGAACTCTTTGTGGATGCACGCGCTGGAGGTAGTGCTTTTTTTTAATCGCACATGCAATGGATGAGCATTATTATCTTAGGGCTTGCACTGAGTTGTCACAAAGCGTCGACGTCATCCACTCTGGTGGTCATCAGACATGGATATGATTCATGTGATTGACCCAAATAACAACCCATGCAATGGATATTTTACGTGATATAGATATCTTTTTGAAGCCAAAGCATTACTTTGAACTCAAAGCATCTCTTATAATTTATATTTATTGATACAGTTACGAAGGGTTTGAGGGTTAGTTGAATTGGGCTGGTTAAGGATTTAAGGATGGGTTGAATTGGATTGTTAAAAGATTGGAGGGTTAGTTAAATTATTAATTATTTGAGGGTTGATTGAATCGACAATTTAAAGGTTGGTTGAATTGGGTTGGTTAAGGATTTATAGTTTGGTTGAAATATTAATTATTTGACAGTTGATTGAATCTACAACTATTAACAATTTGAGGGTTGGTTGAATTGGGTTTGTTAAGGATTTGAGGGTTGGTTAAATTGGGTTGTTAAAGGATTAGATGGTCACTTGAATTGACAATTATTATCTACTGGGAGTGATAAAACCATACCATAATGATATGTGTCATTGAGTTTGTCACCCAATTAAAAAAATAATTAAATAAAATTTGGAGGGTGACAAACTCAATGGCACATATTATCCACAACCCTAATCAACCATATTATTCATAACAGTATGTGTCATTGAGAGTATGTTTGATTGATAATCAATTAATTAAATATTGACAACTTTATTGAGATTGAGTATTAATCAATCAAGTGAATATTAACAACTTTATTTGAAGCTTGATTAAATTAACAACTATTAACTATATGATAATTGATTGAATATTGACAAATTATACAAAGGTTGATTGTCAATTAGTCAATTGAATTTTGAAAACTCTACTAAAGTTGATTGCCAATGACAACTCTATTAAGGTTGATTATAATTCAATTAATTAAATATTAGTCAATTGACTATTGACAACTCTAATGAGGTTGATTATCAAGCATTCAATTAAATATTGACAACTCTATTGATGATATATTTTTTTGTTAATTAGTCATTTGTCATGATGATAATTTTTTTTTGTCATGATTATATATTTTTAATTTATCAATAGTCATTATGATATCTCTTTTGGTCAATATACAATCATATTTTTTATTTTTGAAAAATTCTAGTGAGGGTTGTTGAACCTTAGTCAATTTAATATTGACAAATTCTACCAGTCATGATGATATCTTATTTTATCCTGATAATATCATTTTTTAACAAGTTCTATTGGTCATGATATCTTTTCTTGTTGATTAGTCAATTGTCATGATGATATATTTTTTGTTCATGATCACATCTCTTTTTTATAATTATTTTTAAAAAAATTAGGACTTTGTAGAAGATTAAATATTGACAAATTATACTAGTAATGATGATATCTTTAATTTTTTTCTTAATTAGATTACAAATTATGGACACTTAAGGAGATCAAATTATGGACACTTAAGGAGATAAAATATTGAAAAGCTCTCACCCAGGTGTTGTAGGTGAGTTGGAGAGGAGAGGGCAATCCTCCAAGGGAGGTCCCAGGTTCGAATCTCCACCCTACCAAAAAGCTGAATTGGATACCAAAAATCCAATTGATAATGTTGGTGCGGAGAGGGTCGAGTGCGACCCCGGGTGACTTTGACGGTGTAGAACCCCTTGTTCATGGTCTCTTAGACCAAGGCAGCCCCACAAGGGGTTTTTCGCTTAAAAAAAATATATATTGAAAAACTCTCCTAGTCATGATAATATCTTTATTTTTAGCAATTAATTTTGGAGACTTGGTAGGAGACTAAAGCTTCACAAATTCTACTGGTCATAATGATATCTTTATTTTTTGTAAAGTTGAGAGACTTGGCAACAGATTGAATATTAAAGAATTCTACTATTCATGATAATATCTTTACTTATTTATAATTATTTTACAATTTTTGGATACTTGGCAAGAGATTGAATACTAACCAATTCTAATAGCGATGATAATATTTTATTTTTTGCAATTATTTATGGAGACTTGGGAGGAGATTCAATATTCACAAATTCTATTGATCATGATTATATCATTAATTTTTGTAATTATTTTGATTTTTTTTGGATATTTGGCATGAGACTAAATATTAACAAATTTTGCCGATTATGATGATATTTTAAATATTTAAGGATTGATTGATAATTAACAAATTATACTAAGGTTTATTGTCAATTAGTCAATTGAAAATTGAAAAATCTACTAAGGTTGATTGTTAATCCATCAATTGGATATTAATAATTATTAAATAATTAAGGGTTTATTAAATTGAAAACTATTAATTATTTGAGGGTTAGTAGAATATTGACAACTATTTATTTTTTGAAGGTAAAATAAAATGGGTGACACAACTAGGGGCCACACTTATTGGGAGAACAAAAGGATCTCCCTTCCCATGATTTAAACTTGGGTAACCCAGATAACAGTCTGATGACATACCGTTAGGGTGTCCCTATGGGACAATTATTATTTTTTAAATGTTGGTAAAAATTTATTGAGTCAATAAAACCATAAAAAAAATAGAGAATCCCAAAACAATAACCCTTACAAGGGCTAGAAGAAAGAGACTCCTAAAATCACCAAGCACCCAACCAAAAGACACCCAACAAAAAACAACATCAACCAAGCATATTCGCAACAAGCAAATTAGCAAGATGACGAGAACAATCCAATGGGAGTTGATCCCATTCCCTAACATTCCAGTCTTCCTGAAACTCAGAAGCCCATTTTTTCAAGCAATCATCCACACCATTCCATTCCCTAGGAATATGAACAAAGACTCCAAATATCAATAAATTTGAATGATCTATCGAGCCACTAACGCCAACTACTAATGAACATTAGAAATATTACGAGTCTTCAACAAATTAATAAGAATATGAGAATTTGACTCGCTGATTACTTTTTGCCATCCCAGAGCATATCCTTTTTCCAAAGCAAAGCGAATAGCAAGGGCCTCCATATAATTATTAGTTTGCTTCCTCTTATAACAGGAGAAAATGAAAAGAGTTGCACCACTACTATCTCTCCCAACACCACCAATACCTGCATACCCAGGATTCCCTTAGGAATAGCCATCAATATTAATATTAAACACCCCCCGAGGCGGAGGATGCCATTTACCATCTCTTTGCACTTTTTGATTGAGGCCTCTCCTCCCAATAGATAAAGAAGGATGAGGGCCATTCTCCACAAAACCCAAGTATTGCATCATAAAATCTCAGACTGCTCCAAAGGAAGACTAATCTAAAATCTAGAAGAAATAGTTTCTTGGATTATACCAATAATCCTCTACCAAATCTGATAAACAGTTAACTTTCTACCTTGAAAATTTCTATGATTTCTTTCGAGCCGAATATTCCATATAATACACGAGGGCCCAATACTCCATGCAACTTGAAGAAAGAAAGCCTTAGTACGAGGTCTTCTTTGTTGGAGAAATAAAAACTTGTTGTTTATTCTCTTAAGAGGCCTTGCTTAAATAGCAAGTGCATACAATATGATCCATTGGATCAAAACTAACTGAGTTAATCTCAGCCACTCAAACTTATTCTAATATCCTAGTAACAACTTAGGATATACTCTAACACCCCCCCTTAAGTGGTACTAGGATATATCTAACACACTTCCTTAAATGAGACTAGGAGGTAGTAAAAAACAAAAAAAACCATACAAGTGGCATATCCACAAATATAAGTCTCGACAACAAGGTCTGAGAAGGTACTCATGTACAATATATCCATAAGAAATTTTTCTAGAGAGATAATTAAAAACCACATGCCATAAGAATTGAAAAAACCACTACTAGAAGAGAAGGAAGAAGAAGAAGAAGGAAGAAGTGCAAGGAGTATGGGGAGGAATATGTCCTCTTAAACCCCCTCTAGGACAACTTCCACCAAGAATTTCTTGCAAATAATCCATGTGAGGTCTCAAAAACATAGAGAAGCCTCATCACTGAACTAAAAGAAGTCCCACTCCAAGATTGGTGCTTGTGATAATGAACAAGGTTGTGAACCATGAAAAACAATCACTAAAGAAAACCCCCTGAAACCAAAGTGTCTCACAAAAGAAGAGTGTGAAGATAGTATGGAAAAATAAGCACCACAATGGCAAGGGTAGTCCAAAATTGACTCCACAAGAATATTTATGTGATGTCCACCTATACGAACACAATGGGCTGATAACAAGGTCCAAATTGTGTGGAAAAATAACTTAAAACAAAGGAATAAAAAAAATGAAAGGGCACTAATGTAGCTTTCAAACGTGTCCTTATGGTGACCTCATCATCCTATAGGAATGCATGGGTAACCAACCGCTGCAACTGCTAGGTGATATAGAGAAGATGACTAGATACTAGGATCACATATAAAAGCCTTGGGAGTGTCGGGTTCAACCAAGAGTGCACTCCATGATACAACAATATTTGAGCCTCAAAAAATGTATATGAACTGCCTCAAAATGGAAATTGGACACCATCAATGTTTCCATCTCGAAAAAACCTTTTTGGTGACTATAAATACCACTATGATCGAGTGTCAATGTGGATTTCATTTGCGGGAAAAACAACAATATTCTCCTTTCCCTCACAAGGGAATCTTCCAAAATATTTTGAAATAAATCATTTTTTTTCTACATGGACCAAATTTTTTTTTAATACAATAAAAATTTCAAAAAAGCTAAAAAAAATAGCTAATTTGGGCCCATTGTGTCGACCACTTAATAAAGTTATACCCAAATAAAAATACTTTATTAAAGCCCATACAATTAAAAGAAATTGGTTCCCTCCACTTTATTAAAGAGCTTCTTTAAATAAAATGCCGAAATCAAGCACCTGGTATCTCTCCATGGTAGGTAGTCGTGAGATATTCCCTTAAGTTATAGATGGTGGTTATTGGAGGAGAACAATTACGTCGTGAAAAATTCATGGCCCAGTTCAACTTGACCAAACCTTCTCTTGTCGCCCAATTAGAAAAATCATATCGTTTTCCACATGCACTGGACGAAAACTATTTTGTATGATAAAAATAAAGAAAAACAATATGCTCGATCTAAAAATCTACAAGCTCCTCCCTTACAATCTCCACCAGTGTGGATACCTGGTCCATGTGACTGTTAAACAAAACATTTATCTCCTCCACTATCGATATCGTAGCCATCAAACAATGAAGTCTCTTTTAGAGTGTCGTTGCTTTTGCTAGGAAAACCGTCGCTCATGGAGTTATTGCAACTTGTGGTCATGAAAGGTCGAGAGATAAACCCAAGGGTCTTGATTTCTAGAGGTCTCAGGATCAAAACTGATCCTAGAATATGCCACAAGATCATCAAAGTCTGCCTATCAAAGCAGTGCAGGAGAATCCTTCACAAGTTTCAAGGCTCCGCGTGGTCAATGCTATGTTTGCACCAGGGTTAAAAAATACCATTATACCTCTGAATTCATGCAGCATCGACACCACATAAGGAAGGAGGTCTCTTATGATGGAATCATTAGCCCAATAGGGGTAGTCGACGATATTGTAGATGTTCAAAAATGCATCCAACAAAGGGTTGTTGTCGCCTAACATGGAGGACAACAAATCTACATTGTAGATCTGAATGCTCCATGTGTAAATATGAATGCAAAATATAGTACAACCTGAATGTGTTGATGGTACAGTGCGAAGCATGCAAATATTGGATCCATGTTTAGACTATTGAGTCCAACCAATATTCATGGCATTTGCCAACAATCAAATTATTGCCACCAAGTCCCTACGTTCGCCTATCACATTGAGATGGCTCGGGTCTTTATTCATCAATGTCATGATCTTAAATGACACAACCATTTACTTCGCAAATGCGAAGAACTCATCCTCATCTAAAAAAACTTTACCAAATATATATATATATATATATATATATATATATATATATATATATTTATTTATTTAAATCGATGCTCAGGGTAATGTAGCTATGCTCCTCCATAGTTGGGCCCATAGAAAGAAGATGTCTGAATGTGATACCAACCACGTCTCCAACAAATATGTCTAGTCCATCATGCACCATTGTAATATACAACCTATTGACAAAATTGAGTTGAAGTTACAGTGAGCAAGAATGACATCTACAAAAAAATTAAGAGGCATCTTGTCGATTGTTTTACACTAATGAGCGCAACCACCTACCGCTGTTTTCATGGTGGTGGTCGTATATTTATCCTTGAAATTGGATAGGGGTTGCACTAATTTTCCAAAATAAGTGGGCCTTTGTCAGGAGAAAAAATGCATGGATAGGGAGAAACCATTTCCAAGGATCCAAGATCTACAGATGGGCCAACAAACTCAATATGCAATGATGTAGCATGCGTCCAAACACAAAGGTCTTTCAACACTTGCTCAAAACCTCAATATAGTCAAACTCCCAATGAAAATGGAATGGAACATGCACTGCAACAACAATATGAAAGACCCCACAAAAAAAGAGTTCGCTTCCACAAATTTTGATGTCAGGATAAAAGCAATCCGTAGTCCAGATTAAATTGATCATGAAAAGTATAGCCTGGCTACAACAACAAGAAACTCAAACTAACTAAAACAAATCCCCCCCCCAAAAAAATGGCAGCCATGAATTTTTCTTGAATTTATGGTTTATGCTCCATCAAAGATGAAGAGCATACTCCCTTAGTTTTCTGAAAAAAAATTCCAAAGGAAAAAATGAGGGGGGATTTCCATGAGGAAATCCCCCTATGAGGGAAATCCCCCTTTTAAGTTCATAGGGCAAGGAAAGCCCACTCTGATACCATGTTGGAGAAATAAAAACTTCTTGTTTATTCTATTGAGAGGCCTTGCTTAAATAGCAAGTGCATACAATATTATCCATTGGATCATAACTAACTGAGTTAATATTAGCCACTCAAACTTATCCTAATATCCTAGTAAAAACTTAGGTCATACTCTAACATTCCTAAAATTCTCCAAAACTCAATAAGATAAGAGGCATGAGAACAAGACTTTTTCCACACCCCAAAGATGACAAATTTTTTGCGTAAATGAATACTATAAGAGAAAATGCCCTAAAGATTCATCACTATTATCACAAATGAAAAAAAAATCAAGGGCCTTGAAAACCTCTCTTTTGGATATTATCCCACGTAAGACCCAACCACAAATGAAAATTGCATTTGGGCCAGGAAAACTTATTCCAAACTTGTTTTCACCAAGGAACCTCCTCATCCCCAAAATGTTGCCTATCTAAAACATAGTAACCATAAGCCATCAAGAAAACCCCTCTAGGATATGGATCCCAAGCCAAAACATCATCATCCTGTAAATAAGAGCACTCCCTAGTAGCCAAAATATGAGCCAAATCTTCTCTATCCTAAACAAAACCACCTACTAGCCAATCTCTAGGATCTTTCCATTGAACTACCTCCACCTGCCCAACTCTTTTGGCAACTTTATAATCCATCATTTTGTACCAACCATTAGCCAAGAAACAATTAAATAGCTCCTAAATATGAGGAAACATAGATAAAATTGTAGGAAAACCATCCCAAGAATCATGCCAGAAAAGAGCCTTCAAGCCTTTGAGACAAATCTAGAACAATCCTTTCTTAACAAGAGTATCCCCCTTCTTAAGGGTGTTCCAGATAAAAGAGCCTTTACCAGAAAAACTGTATCTAGGTATCTTAGAGCCCTCAACCCCATTAAGGTACTTAAAGGAAATAATTTTAGCCCAAAAATAGTCTTGAGAAATGCACCATCTCCAATAAAGCTTGGCCGCCAATGCCTGACCAGAAAGAGAAGTCAAATGAAGACCCAAACCACCTTCCTGTTTCAGTCTAAAAATAGTATCCCACTTAACCAGACTCCATTTTGAAGACTCCAAATTTCCATCTCATAAAAATATTCTTGAGAGAGATTCAAGCTCATGAATAAAACTAGCAAGAGCGACCTGAATCATGCATCGATAAATACATGAATCTTGAACCACCGACTTAAGAATAAGCACTCTGCTAGAAAAATAAAGCCACTTAATAGTCCAATAAGAGACTTTAGCCCAAAATTTATCCAAAATATTATTCCAAATGCCTCAAGGCAGAGGGTCAATAGAAAAAGGAATTCCCAAATAAGTTAAAGGAAGAGCCCCAATCTAAAATCAAAGAATCTGAGCAATTATAGCCTGTATAAGAGGATGAGTATTGAAAAATAATATGGAGGATTTCCCCTCATTTATCTACTACCCCAACGAAACCAAATAAATATCCAAAGATATTCTAAAATTAGTTACTTCCCTAATAGAGGCAAGACCCATCAAAGCAATATCATCCACAAATTGAAGATGAGAATACACAGGTAAACTATTACCCCACCTCCAACCATGAATCAATCCCTGAATGACATGCAATTTGAGAAGCCTACCCAAACCCTCATCCATAAATAAAAAAATAAGGAGACAAAGTATCTCTCTGACGGAGACCTCTCGAATCCTGAAACAAAGTAGAAGGCTCACCATTGATAAGGACAAAATAGTATGGATACGTAATACATCTCATCATCCAACTAACCCAGTTGGATTCGAAACCAAAAGCAAGAAGACTTTTACTTAAGAAAGACCATTTAACCCTATCATAAGCTTTAGCCATATCCAATTTTATAAACATAGTTTTTCTTTAGAAATTCCTATAGAATGAATGGCCTCAATATCAATAGCTAAACCCTCAAGGATTTGTCTACTTGTCACATAACCTCCATGTTCATCATAAATAACCTTACCGATCCAAGGCTTAAGTCTCTCAACAATCAACTTGGAGATACTTTTGTACACCACATTACATAGTGCAATAGGTCTAAAAATATTCAAATAATTGGATCCTTCCTGCTTAGGAATAAGCATAAAGAAGATAAAATTCATAGCTCTCAACATATGTTTTATTTTGAAATACTCTTGCACAATAGACAAAAGATCCAGTTTGACAATATCCTAGAATTCTTGGAAAAATTCCACAGGAAAACCATCAGGCCCCGAGGCTTTCCCTTTTATCATCTGGAAAAAAATACCCTCCAACTCTTTGATTGAAATTGGTCTCATGAGAAACTCATTCATCTCAACATTGACAACTGAAGGAATACAATACAAAATACTATTTTCTTTAGCAACTGCCAAGGGAGAATCCTAAGAATACAAAGAGGAAAAAAACCTTAGAGTCTCCCTTGAAATATCCTGAGCAATAATAAAATGGACCCCAATAGAAGAAATAAGAGAAGAAATCGTATTACCATACCTTCTAGCTTTAACTGAATTGAAAAAGAAAGTAGTATTTATGTCAAATTCCTACAACCAATCAATATGAGCCTTCTATTTCCAATAAATTTCCTCCCTCAATTCCCCCTCAACTAACTCCTTAAAAGCATTAGATTCCTCTTTAAGAGTCCTTTCTATGAGGTCATAATCTCTAATCTATCTTGTAATAGCTTCTAACTTCTCTTGAGCAGCTAGCTTAACCCCAAAAAGATTACCAAAACTCTGACTATTCCACTTCTTAAGATGATATTTCACATATTGGAGACTCTTAACAAAAGATAACATAGTAGTTCCATGAGAAAGCTTACCCTGTAACCACCAAAATCTCATTAAGTCATGTAGAGAAGGCTCCCGAAACCACATTAACTAAAATTTAAAGTAGGGTTTCCTATAAACTCCCTGGTGAATGACATTTAGATTTATATGACAATGATCATAACCTCTCCAATACAAAATTTTTGAGCTAATTTTCCAATTATTACTAATCTAAAAAGGAGAAACCAGAAAACGATCCAATCTTTCAAAAAATAGCCTCAATACCACATCTCTTGTTGCTCCAAGAAAACATACCATTACCAGGTTTAATATTCACAAGGTTTAAGAAAAGGATATTATCATTAAGGGCCAAAGATGCCTATCTAAGAGAACCCACACCACCTCTTTTCTCCTCCAAACTGATGATAGTTTTAAAGTCTCCAACAACAATCCAAGGATAGTGAGGAGCCATTAACCACACCACCCGAATATGATTCCAAAGATAAATTTTCCCAGCAAGATCAGAGGGAGCATGAACATTAGTTAATAAGACCACTTCACCAGACTACTTACAAGAAGCAACCATAGAGAGAGAAAATTTATTAGAAACCCATCATATAGGAGAGAGCTTTTGAAGAATCCAAAAGCTAACAATACCTCCAGTACTACCCTAGGTACCAATACACTGACATTGACCACGAGGATACAATTTGGAAGTAATACTAAACAAACAATAAACTGATAATTTTGACTCCTACAAAAAAATAATATCAGGCTTATGCAACTTAATCAACTCATGAATAGCTTTTTGTCGAGGGATGCTATTACATACCCTCACATTCCAAGATAAAACAATCATTTATGAAGGGTGGAAAAGTGAGAATTAAGGGGCCTAACCAACCCTAAATCAACCAAGGACTCCCCTTCAAGTTTAATTTTCTCCACATATTTCTTCTTGCCCACCTTAGAAGATTTTTTAGGTACCCCCTTTTTAAAATTATTTTGATGCAATCTTGACATAGAACTCACCTTAGAACCTTTTCCATGATTAGAATTCACCAAATCAACTAGCAGTAGATCATATACCACCACACCATCCTCCTGAACAACCATATTTTCCTCAGAAGGAATAGAAATCTGGTTCCCCACAATAGTCCGTGCTGCACAATTCTCCAAAACTAGAACAATCGCATTACCCAGAGACTGATCAATATTTATTTGAGCAACAAATATATCTCTTTGCAGATTAACCCTATTAAGATGGTCCAAGTCATCCAAAGAATCAAATCTATTATGTAACCCATCAACTTGCCTCTCATAAATGGATATCTTCAAAACCCTTCCTTTATTGCAGGACTTAACAGGAATGAAACCCTCCTTATCAGTTCCACTATCCTACATTGGAGCTTTCCCCTCAACAGACCCATTATCCTAATTAGGGGATTTCCATTTATCTATCCCACTATCCTATATAGGAGGCTAAGGCTTAAATGACAAATTCCCAGGTAATTTTGGGCATTTTTTCTAAAGGTGTCCATATGCATGACACAAATGACATCAAAATGGAAGGGTTTCATAGTCTAATTGTTGAATCCAAGAAGAGGATCCAACACAAATTTCCATAGAATCTAGAAAAGGCTTATTTAAATCTATCTCAACACAAACACGGGTACAATAAACTACTTTTTTATCCATCGTTTGTTGAGAAGGACCCACCAACTTCTCTAATAACAGTGCAATCATGTGAAGAATATTATTCCGCCAGAACTCCAAAGGTAACCAAGGGAGCCGAACCCAAACCGGTACTCGTGATGGAATTTCCTTTGTAGGGTTAAAACCCTCATGCCAAGGCTTAATGAACAAGCCAACCTAGTTATAAAAATAAGGCCTTATTTCAAAAAATTTATGTCGATACTCCATGCAAGAGAAAACAACTATGAAAAAATTATTTACCCCCAACATGATCTTCATATCTCAATTGGGTTCCATACTTTTTGATCGAGCCCAAGATTCCAACGAAATGAAACGGAATCGAATTCCTAAAAATTTACAAATTAAGGTATGATTAGCCAGGTATTCAACATCCTCTACAATTTAATCTGGTTGAATCACCAAGACAAGCCTATCCATAGCCTATTCAAGACAACCATTTACTTTTGTAGCTTTGAAAACCTAGTCAAAACAGATCCAACTGGGCTTGACAATTTTTCTTCAAATGCATGCCCTGAATAAGGCGGTCCAGAGCCCATGAGGGCCTCTTGAAAAGATAATATTTTCTTATCATTTAGATCCCCTACCATTGTATCTCCGTCTATCTCATTCTCTGCAATCTCTGTTTTGTATTCTCTGCAATCTTTGTCCCGTATTCTCTGTCCTATGGGATAACTATTAACTATCTAAGGGTGGATTGAATATTGACAAATTCTATTAAGGTTGATTTTCAAGTAGTCAATTAAATATTAACACAATTTGAGGGTTGATTAAATTACCAATTAATAATTATTTAAGGGTTGATTGAATATTAAAAACTATTAACTATTTAAGGGTTGATTGAATATTGATAAATTCTATTGAGGTTGTCAGTCAATCAATTGAATATTGATAAATCTACTATGTTTGATTGATAATCAATTAATTAAATATTGATAACTCTATTGAGGTCAATTGTTAATTGTTAATTGAATATTAACAACTCTATTTGAGGCTTGATTAAATTGAAAAATATTAACTATTTGAGGCTTGATTAAATTGAAAACTATTAACTATTTGAGGATTGATTGAATATTGACAAATTATACTAAGGTTGATTGTCAATGTCAATTGAATATTGAAAACTCAACTAAGATAGATTGTCAATCAATTAGTTAAATGTTAACAACTCTATTGAGGTTGATTATCAAACAATCAATTAAATATTGGTCAATTGATTATTGACAACTCTAATGAGGTTGATTATCAAGCATTAAATTAAATATTGCCAACTGTATTGATGATATCTATTTTTTGTTGATTGATCATTTGTCATGATGATACATTTCCTTTGTCATGATTATATATATTTTTAATTTGTCAATAGTCATGATGATATATTTTTTGGTCATACAATCATATCTTTTCTTTTTGAAAAATTCTAGTGATGGTTGTTGAACCTTGTTTTCGATTAGTCAATTTAATATTGACAAATTCTACTAGTCATGATAATATATTATTTTTGTCATGATCATATCATTTTTTTGACAAGTTCTGATAGTCATGATATCATCTTTTTTGTTGATTAATCAATTGTCATGATGATATCTTTTTTTTTTATGATCATATCTCTCTTTTTTTGTAATTATTTGACAAATGTTGGGGACTTGGTAGGAGATTAAATATTGACAATTTCTTCTAGTAATGATGGCAATTATTACAAATTTTGGAGACTTGGAAGGAGATTGAACACTGAAAAATTCTACCAGTCATGATGATATCTTTAATTTTAGTAATTATTCTTGGAGATTTGATAGGAGATTCAATATTGAAAAATACTACTAGTCATGGTGATATCTTTATTTTTTGTAAATTTTAGAGACTTAGCATCAGGTTGAATATTAACAAATTCTACTGGTCATGATCATATCTTAATTTTTTGTAACTAATTTGCAATTTTTGGATACTTGGAAAGAGATTGAATATAAACAAATTCTACTAGTCATGATGATATTTTATTTTTTGTTATTACTTTTGTAGACTTGGGGGTAGATTCATTATTGGTAAATTCTATAGGTCATGAAGATATATATATATTTTTTTGCAATTAATTTTTGGAGATTTGGCATGAGACTAAATATTGATAATTTATATTGATCATGATGATATTTTAACTATTTGAGGATTTGATTGAATATTGACAAATTCTATTGAGGTTGATTGTCAATCAAGTCAATTGAATATGGAAAACTCTACTAAGGTTGATTTTCAATCAATCAATTAAATATTGACAACTCTACTAAGGTTGATTATAAACTAGTCATTTAAATATTGTTCAATTGACTATTCACAACTCTATTGAGGTTGATTATCAAGCATTCAATTGAATATTGACAACTCTATTGATGATTTTTTTTTGTGATTAGTCATTTGTCATGATGATACCTTTTGTCATGATTATATATATTTTTAATTTTTCAATAGTGATGATGATATCTTTTTTGTTCATACAATCATATCTTTTCTTTTTAACAAATTCTAGTGGGGGTTGTTGCAATTTGTTATCAATTAGTCAATTTAATATTAACAAACTATACCAGTGATGATGATATCTTATTTTTATCATGGTCATATCGTTTTTTTACAAGTTCTACTAGTCATGATATCTTTATTTATTATTTTTATTTATCAATCGTTGTGATGATATCTTTTTTTGTTCATGATCATTTTTTTTTTGTAATTATTTACAAATTTTGGGGACTTGGTAGGAAATTAAATATTGACAAATTCTACTAGTTATGATTATATCTTTAATTTTTCTTGCAATTGTTTTACATATTTTGGAGACTTGGAAGGAGATCGAATATTGAAAAATACTACTAGTCATGATGATATCTTTATTTGTAGAAATTATTTTTAGAGATTTGGTAGGAGATTCAATATTGATAAATTCTATTGGTCGTGACGATATAATTATTTTTTTGTAAATTTTAGAGACTTCGCATCAAATTGAATATTAATGAATTTTGTTAGTCATGATAATATATTTACTTTTTTGTGATTATTTTATAATATTTGGATACTTGGGAGGAGATTGAATACTAATAAATTTTACTTGGGGGGGATTCAATAGTGACAAATTCTATTGGTCATGATGATATTTTAATTTTTGGCAATTATGTTACAAATTTTTGGAGATTTGGAATGACATTTAATATTGACCAATTATACTAATCATGATGCTATTTCAATTATTTTTTTTTTTTAATTGTTTTTTTTTTTTTTTTTTTTTTTTTTTTTTTTTTTTTTTTTTTTGTTTATTTTATGAAGGGGGGGTGGATTGGGCGTGGGGGCGGGGGCGGGGCTCGGGGAAGCGCGGGGGGGGCGGGGGGGGGCGGGGGGGGCCGGGGGGGGAAGGGGGGGGGGGGGCCGGGGGGGGGGAGGGGGGGGCAGGGGCGGGCCGCCCAGGGGCGGCCGGCCGGGCGGGCGGGGGGGGGGGGGGGGGGGGGGCGGGGGGGGTGTGGGGGGGGGGGGGGGGGGGGGGGGGGGGGGGGGGGGGGGGGGGGGGGGGTGGGGGTGGGGGAAGGGAGGGGGGGGGCAGGGGAGGGCGGGGGGGGGGGGGGGGGGGGAAGGGAGAGGGGGGGGGAGGGGGGGGGGGGGGGGATTTATAAGAAAGGGGAGGATGGGTGGGTTCGGGCGGGGGGGGGGGTGGGGGAGGGGGGAGGGGGGAAGGGGGGAGGGGAGGGGAAGGGGGAGGAGGTGAAGGAGGGGGAAGGAGGGGGTGGGGTGGGTTTTTGTTTGGTGGGTTGGGGGGGTTGGTGGGGTGGGGGGGTGGGGGGGGTGGGGTGGGGGTTGTGTGGGTTTGTGGGGTGGGTGGTTGGGGGGGGGGGGGGGGGGGGGGGGGGGGGGGGGGGGGGGGGGGTGGGGGGGGGGGGTGGGGGTGGGGGGGGGGGGGGGGGGGGGGGGGGGGGGGGGGGGGGGGGGGGGGGGGGGGGGGGGGGGGGGGGGGGGGGGGGGGGGGGGGGGGGGGGGGGGGGGGGGGGGGGGGGGGGGGGGGGGGTTTTTTTTTTTTTTGTTTGGGGGGGGGGGGGGGGGGGGGGGGGGGGGGGGGGGGGGGGGGGGGGGGGGTTTTTTTTGTGGGGGGGGTGGGGTTTGGGTTTTTTTTTTTTTTTTTAATAATGACAAATTCTATGGATCATGATGATATCTTTTTTTGGTCATGATCATATCTTTGTTTTTGTTGATCACTCAATTGTCATGATGATATTTTCTTGGTCATGATATATATATATATATATATATATATATAATTTGTCAATAGTGATGCGATCATTTCTTTTCTTTTTGATAAATTCTAGTGAGGGTTATTGAACCTTGTTATTAATTAGTCAATTAAATATTGATAAATTCTACCAAGCATGATGATATCTTCTTTATTTCACGATCATATCATTTTTTGACAAGTTCTACTAGCCATGATATATTTTTTTTGTTGATTAGTCAATTGTCATGATGATATCTTTTTTTGTTCATGATCATATCTCTTTTTTTTTTGATGAGGAAGATTTTATATACAACATATCTGCAACATGTGAGGGGAGAGATTTGAACCTGGGCCTCTCCATAACTAGAGAGTTTTAACTACCCACTTGCTCTCCAACTCCTCTACATGAGCTATATCTCTATTTTTTGTAATTATTTAACAAATTTTGGGGACTTGGTAGGATATTAAATATTGACAAATTATACTAGTGATGATGATATATTTAATTTTTTTTAAATTATTTTACAATTTTTGGAGACTTGGAAGGAGATGAAATATTGAAAATTTCTACTATTCATGATGATATCTTTATTTTTAGAAATTATTTTTTGGAGACTTGGTAAGAGATTTAATATTGATAAATTCTACTGGTCATGATGATTTTTTTTGTAACTTTTAGAGAGTTGGCATCCTATTGAATATTAACGAATTCTACTAGTCATGACATTATATTTACTTTTTTACAATTATTTTGCAATTTTTAGATACTTAGCAAGAGATTGAATACTAAAAAATTCTACTAGTTATGATGATATTTTATTTTTTGCAATTATTTTTGGAGACGTGGAGAGAGATTCAATATTGACAAATCCTATTGGTCATGATGACATTTTTATTTTTTCAAATATTTTGTAATTTTTTGGATGGCGTGAGACTAAATATTGGAAAATTCTATTGAGGTTGATTTTCAATCAAACAATTGAATATTGAAGACTATATTGAGTTTGATTGCCAATCAATCAATTAAATATTGACAACTCTATTGAGGTTGATTATCAATCAATCAATTAAATATTGACAAATATACTAAGGTTGATTATCAACTACTTAATTAAATATTGGTCAATTGACTATTGATAAATCTATTGAGTTTCATTATGAAGCATTCAATTGAATATTAACAACTATATTGATGATATCGTTTTTTGTTGATTAGTCATTTTTCATGATGATACCTTTCTTTTGTCATGATTATATATTTTTTCTAACAAATTATAATGAGGGTTGATGAATTCCATTATCAATAAATTAGTTGAATATTGAAAAATTCTAGCAGTCATGATGATATTTTGTTTTCTAGTCATTATCATAATTTTCTTTTGGAAAATTCTAGTGAGTTTTGATGAATTTTTTTGTCAATCAATCAATTGAATATTGATAAATTCTACTAGTTATAATGATATCTTTTTCTTTTTCAATTAGTCAAATGTCATGATGATATTTTTTGGTCATGATTATATCTTTTATTTGACAAATTCTACTAAGGGTTGATGAATTCTATTGTTGATTAGTATTGTCATGATGGTATATTTTTTGGGTCATCATGATATAGATAGATAGATAGATAGATTTAAATTTTTCAATAGTCATGATCATATCATTTTTTGACAAGTTCTACTAGTCATGATATTATTTTTTCGTTGATTAGTCAATTCTCATGATGATATATTTTTTTGTTCATGATCATCTCTATTTTTTTGTATTTATTTTACAAATGTTGAGGACTTGGTAGGATATTAGATATTGACAAATTATACTAGTCATGACGATATCTTTAATTTGTTTTGCAATTATTTTACAAATTTTGGAGACTTGGAAGGAGACCAAATATTCAAAAAATCTACTAGTCATGATAATATCATTAATTTTTAAAATTATTTTTGGAGACTTGGTAGAAGATTCAATATTGACAAATTCTACTAGTCATAATGATATCTTTATTTTTTTATAAATTTTATAGACTTGGAATATGCTTGAATATTAAAAAATTCTATTGGTCATCATAATATCTTTACTTTTTTGTAATTATTTTACAATTTTTGAATACTTGGCAGGATATTGAATACTAACAAATTCTACTAGTCATATGTTAGGCACATTCTTATTAAAATAAACACATTCACATAAATAATGTAATAAATATAAATGCTTGAAACACAAGATATTGCAATATGAAATATGAGTGCAGAAATGAAACATATCACAAAATAATATAGGATCATAGGCCACTTTGATGGGGAAACATCCTTCAATGCTTTCATTTAAATATGCAAAAATATACTTTCATTTATGCCCCTCATAGTTTTAAAAACTTCATCTACCACCTAACTCTCAAGATTGGCTTACATGCAAAATGCCACATGAGCTAGAATCTCCTACCTACAAAATAGTTACATATAATGGTATCATTTGTCTAGGCACTTCTAGAGCCACAACTATTACAAAATATTAAAACATATTATTAAGGGTGTCCCCAAATTTATAAAATATTATAAAACATTATCGTGGGTGTCTCCCAATTTCAATAAGGGTTATTACATCATAGTGTCAAGATGGGGTCCTAACATACCCTTCTCCATCAAAAATATTTGTTCTCAAAGCTAAATATGAGGAAACTCCTACTAGAGCTATTGAAGAGGTTATCATGTAGCATATTTAGGTTGTAAACCATGCCATTGGAAAAGAATATTGGTGATGACACATTGGCAAAGGATACATGATCTACGGTCTAGAATGAATTTAGGTTCAATAAGGATGGAACTTTAATAATCCAACTCTAAAAGTGTAGATTGCATCTAGATATTGTTTCAAAAAACTTGTATGAAAGAAGATACATTGAAGATTGGATGAATTTTAGAACTAGCTAGAACAACTAGTTTGTATGTTGTCGACCCGATCCTTTGCAACACCTGATAAGGACCATAATATTTTATGGCAAGTTTTTGACAACCACAAATCTAGATAGAGGACTATTTGTATGGATAAAAGTAAAGATACTATGTCTCAAATATCAAATCTACGTTTAGTGTGGCATTGATCAGCTTGTTGTTTTATATTGTTCTAAGCTAAATCTAGATTGACCTTGATTTTGGTGAATAATGGAATGATGTTGACAGAGAGTGGAATCCATAGCTTAAACCTTGGAACTACCAAGAATTTAATAAGATGATGTTGGTGGACTTTTATCATAGACTACTTCAAATGGAATCACCTTAGTGGTATTGTGATATGTTGTGTTATATCACTATTCATCCAAAATAAGCCACTTGGCCCATTGTGTAGGATGTTCAAAGGTGAAGCAACATAATACATTTCCAAGAATTTATTCATATTTTTAGTTTGGCCATAAGTTTGAGGATGTTAGGCCAAACTCATATTGAGCTATATTCTTTGTAACTTGAACAATTCTTGCCAAAAACAACTGGTGAAAGTAGGATTCCTATGAGAGACAAAGATTTTAGAAATCCCATGGAGACAAAATATGGAGTGTAGGAATATTTGAGCAACAACAAATACAATGTATGAGTGGGATAGGGAATAAAAATGAGCATACCTCGTAATACTATCCACTATCACTAAAATAACCGATTTTCCTCTAGATTTATGTAACCCTTCAATGAAATCCATAGAGACATATGTCCAAATTTATTTATAAATTGACAAGGATTAAAGGGTACCAAGAGAATGCATAGTTTCACCTTTCATACATTAGCAATGATCACATTCAACCACAAAAGTATGAATATCCTTCTTTATTCCCCTCTAGAAAAAAGGTATGCTTGGTCCTTGTATAAGTTTTGAGAGCCCCTAAATTGTCAATTGTTGGGGAGGTATGCATCTCATATAGGATGAGATCCTTTATTTGTGACTGGCACACCAAGATGTTCATGGTACCATAAATATTGACCATTCCAAGTATAGCCAAGGCATGAATGAGGATCTACTTGAAGTTTGTAGATGAAAGTTTACAAAGAGGTATATTTGATTAGTTCATCATGGAGTTGATGAATCCACTATAGGTGTGGTGTGGATATAACATGTAGTATTGTCTATTCTTCTTGTAGTTAGTATAAAGCATACACCACTATGTTCTCCTTACTCTTATTACAAGTGATGTCATAGTCATAAACCAACAATTGAGAAAATCATTTATGTTTTTTTTGAGGTCATCCTTTGTTCTAAGAAATATTTGAGACTCTGATGATCAGTCTCGATGGAAAAATATCTTCCAATGAGATACAATCACCAATGACTGACCACATATAAAATGGTAAGCATTTCCTTCTCATAAATAGACTTGTCTAGATTCTTGTTTGATATTGCTTTGCTAGTGAAGGCCAAAGGTCTACCTTATTGCATTAAAACCTCTCCAATATCATTTCCAAATGCATCACTTTCACTGATAAATAGTTTAGAGAAATTAGGTATTGCTAACATAGGGATTGTGGTCATAACATGCTTCAAATACACAAAATCCTTCTTTGCAAGTTCTATCCACATAAAAGAAGTTTTACCGAACATAGTTGTCAAGGGAGCCAATATTTCTCCATAATTCTTCACAAATTTTTTAAAATATCTAGTGAGCCCCAAAAAACCATGATGTCCCTTTAGGGTATAGGGTATACTCCAATATTGAATAGCCTAAATTTTCTTGGGATCAACTTGAAATCCAACCTCAGTGATGATGTGTCCCAAGTATTCATCCTCTTGCTAGCAAAAAGAACATTTGTACCTCTTTACGTAGAGTTTATTATCAGATAAAAGTTTGAGTGCTTGATCTAAGTGTTGGATATGCTCTTCCCATGAATGGTTGTAAATCAATATATAATAAAAAAGGACTAAAATGAATTTGTGAAGGAAAGGGAAAAAATGAAGTTCGTCAAAATTTAGAAGGTAAAAGATGCATGGGTTAATCCAAATGGTGTATTCAAGAATTCATAATGCCCTTAATGAGTTTGAAAAGCCATTTTCAGAATATTTTCTTCTTTAATTCAAATTTGATGATACCCTGACCACAAATCCAAATTGGAAAATTATTGAGCCGCATACAACTCATCAATCACTGGAATAGGAAATTTATATTTAATAGTGATATTATTGAGGTCTTGATAATCCACACACAAGCACCCAGTGCCATCCTTTTTATAAACTAATAATGCTAGAGAAGAATAGCGACTAACACCATAATGAATAATCTCAACAACGTGAAGCTCTTGGACTATTTTCTTAATTTTGGGCTTTTGAGCATAAGGATATCTGTAAGGATGGATATTTGGGGGAAGAACACTAGGAGAAAACTAAATGACATGGTCATGAGAGAAATGAGGAGGTAGTCCCTTGGGTTCCTAAAAAATGTGAGCATATTTATTCAATAAACCTTACAATTACACTAGATGGCCCCTTTTTCCCTTCCTTGGAAGCATCAATAGCAAAAATTTGTGCCACCACTCCATGAGAGGATATTTTTAATATCTTTTGTATCTTATGGGTAGAAATAAACTGATCCATACTAAATTTCATGTCATGATTAGGCTCATGGTCTTGTCTCTAGAAGGGAGGGCGTTATGGTGGTACTGTACTCTTGGGTAGAAATCCATCTGCTCATGGGCAAATTTGGTGGCAGCTCTTATTAACACATTTGATAGCTCCATGGACCCCTTCCAACTCTTGATGCTTCTTGCACTCATTAAGAGGGTTTATTTTGAGTCTATCACAGACTTCAATATGCGATTTAGATGGAGCTGAGAGAGGATTTCCTTTGAATATCAATCGTCCCCCACCCAAGCTCACTTGTGTTGTATTCAAGATTTTAGCCTAGAAATAAGCCTCCTGCTATATCAATCAAGAAAAAGAAGATTCCCTCAAATATTTTAGGAGGCTTTCCAAGTAGAGCGACTCCTACTTTAGGCAAGAAAAATATCTTCAGAAGACTTTGCCCTCCCATTTCCTTTCTCAACCATTGATACTCCCTTCTCAACTAGATAGTATCTGCTATGGATGCTATCTCAAGCTGTGTAGGAGTCAAGGCTGCCGTTTTGTGGAACAAAAGGGGTGGATCTCTTCTTGAGCTAATACTGAAGAGACACAAGTATGAATCCTTTCATGAACAATGTTACCTCTTACGCCTTCTCTCAGCAAACAGAGGACCTAGACCAAAAATGGGGCTCCACTTACAAAAAGGGAATAATTTTGCACCATTTTTGTATCTTGCAGTAAACCAAGCAAGGGCTAAGATATATTCAAGAAAGCTTAGCCAATCGGAGGGCTGGTTCTGAGGAGTTCCCATCCATAAAAGGGCCAATAAAAGTACCCTATTGTCAAATGGATGCAAATATGTCTGAGATGCATAAAATAGGGATATCACAACAAGTAAGTCCCAAGGACTATGACACTGGAGCCTGTTGCCAAATGAGCAAGTATTGGAAGAAGGCTATCGCATAGAAAACTTCATTGCCAAACTTATCATCAATTGCATAAGTACTGGTATGCACGATGATCAGCCAAGTTGTAGATGCATTACAACTTGAAAAATTTTGGGGCAACACCAGTAGGGCTATAAAAGATAACTCAACTTTAGTACAATATGGTCCGATCATTGCAGATTTACTGGATTATTTCCAAGATAAATCAATGGTTGTGGCATGCTACTCATGCTATAATTTTTTGTGCATAAACTGATAGCTATATAAATCTATAGGCATATGGCGAAATGACATCATCTTGTACATGGGTAACTCACAATGAATTTCTAGAAAGAATGTTGGTTTTGAAGCTCCTCCCTATTGAGAAGCAACACACCCCCACTAAAAAAATGAAATTCCATCCTTTGAAAATATTTAGTTTTCATTTTGCCGTAGGGACCCTCTTGATGTTTTTCAGGTTTTAAATCCAAGTTTTGCTTGCCTCCTTCAAGTTTTGCATATACCAAAGTATCTAAGTAGGCTTGCATATGGCTTTGATTTCAATTTAGAATTTATTTTTTATGTTAGAATCATTCTGAGTAAAGAAGATCTTTCACTAATATGTAAAAATGCAGAATATAGATGAATAAATTCATTGGAGTCAACCTACAATTTTTGTAAAATTTGCAAAGTGGAAGTAACTTGAGAAAACGACACGATTTCGCGACATATTCCATTTTTGAAAAAGTCACGATTTCATGACATATTCCATTTTCAAAAATATCGTGATTTCATGACATATTTGGATTCGAAGAGCCGAGTAAAGAAAGCATCATGATATCACGACATGGTTTAGACAGAAAGAGTCAAGTGAGAAAAACATCGCGATATCGCGACAAGTTTTAGCTAGAAGCAAACCTCAAGGAAAACGTCGCTATTTCGTGATGCATTTGGACCGAAGGAAAGCTTGAGGAAAACGTCACGATATCACGACATGTCATGTTTTCGTGATGTTCGACGAAGAAAAAGGCTAAGTGACGAAAATGTCACGATATTGTGACATATTCTGGTTGGAAGCATAGCTTGATGAGAGCGTCGCGATTTCGTGACACATTTTGGTAGAAAGTGCCAAGTGATAGAAACATCGCGATTTCACGATGCATTTTGGTAGAAAGAGCCAAGTGATAGAAACGTCGCGATTTCATGACGCATTTTGGTAGAAAGTGCCAAGTGATAGAAACGTCACGATTTCACGATGCATTTTGGTAGAAAGTGCCAAGTGATAGAAACGTCGCGATTTCACGACGCATTTTGGTAGAAAGTGCCAAGTGATAGAAACATTGCGATTTCGCGATGCATTTTGGTAGAAAGTGTCAAGTGATGGAGACGTCACGATTTCACGATGCATTTTGGTAGAGAGAGCCAAGCAACGAAGACGTCACGATTTCGTGGCTCATTTGGATTGAAAGAGCTAAGCGACGGAGACGTCACTATTTTGCGATGTGTTTTGGAAAGAAAATGCCAAGTGACAAAAACGTCACGAAATCACGACATGGTTTATATTGAAAGACCCAAGTGATGTAAATGTCGCAATATCACGACATATTCTAGTCAGAAGCCAAACTCAAAGAAAATGTCACGATTTCACTACATGTTTTGGTAGAAGGAACCAAGTGATAAAAACGTTGCAATTTCGTGACACATTTTGATTGGAAGGAAAGCTTGCGGAGATGTCATGATTTCATGACCTGTTCCATTTTCGCGATGTCATAAGCTTGAAAGAAATGAAGTATGAAAAACGTCACAATTTTGCGACACATTTGGATCAGAAGAAAAGCTCAAGGAAAACATCACGATTTCATGACATGATGTTTAAAGGAAAATCTTGAGCAAAACATCATGTTTTCATGACAGGTTTTGGAAGAAAGAGCCAAGTTATGAAAACGTCATGATTTCACGACGTGTTTTGGTAGAAGGATCCAAGTGATAAAAAAACGTCGCGATATCGCGACGCATTTGGATTGAAAGAGCAAGGTGAAGGGAGACGTCGCGATTTCGTGACACATCACGATTTCGTGACAAAGAAGCTCGAAAGAAACAAAGTGGAGAAAACATCACGATTTCGTGACATGTCACGATTTCATGACATGCAAGCTTAGAAAGAGTCAAGTATGGAAGACGTTGCAATTTCGCTACATATTCTGAGTGGAAACAAACTCAAGGAAAACGTCACGATTTTGCGACGCATTTTAAGAGGAAACAAAGCTTAAGGAAGACGTCGCGATTTCGTGACACGTCACGATTTCATGACAAAGAAGCTTGGAAGAAGAAAAGTGAAGGGAGACGTCACGATTTCACGACGTGTTTCATTTTCGCGATGACAGGTTTTAACTGGAAGCATCAAGTGACAAAAACATCACGATATCATGACAGATTTTGATTGAAGGCAAGTCTTGAGGAAAACGTCGTGATATCACGATAGGTTTTGGTAGAAAGAGTCAAGTATGGAAAACGTGGCGATTTCGCTACATATTCTGAGTGGAAACAAAACTCAAGGAAAACGTCATGATTTTGTGATGCATTTTAAGAGGAAACAAAACTCAAGGAAAACATCACGATTTCATGACGCATTTTAAGAGGAAACAAAGCTTAAGGAGAACGTCACGATTTTGCGACAGGTTTTGAGAGGAGGCAAAGTTTAAGGAAAACGTCACGATTTCGTGACCTGTTCCATTCTCGCGATGACGTAAGCTTAAGAAAAATGAAGTGAAGAGAGCGTCATGATATCGCGATGGGTTTTGATTTCATGAGAATAGTAAGAGAAAACGTCGTGATTTCGCGACAAAGAAGCCAAGTAAGGGAAAGCAGTAAAGAAAATGTCACGATATCATGACATCTTTTGATGAAGGAGATGGAATATGAAGGAAAACGTCGTGATATCGCGACATGTCCCATTTTTGAACCTGTCTCATTTTCACGACGCCATGAGCTGGGAAGAAAGAACCAAGCCGACAAGGTAATAAAAATTAGGGTTAATTTAATAATATTAAAATGCTAATCCTTGTTTCTTTTTTGCAAAAAGCGATCTAGCAGTTGCATACTAGCAGAAGTAATGGTGAAAAAGACAAAAGCAAACACAGATTTGGCCGAGAAGAAAACTTTACAGCATGACTAAGCAGCTGCTTCATTTAATGGAATATGTCAGCAATTGGCCGATAAATGAAAATATCTATACGTAGTTATTGGAATTTGCTGATGGACGCATTTAACGCAAGAATTTATGGTGAAAGTAATGGCGTGCAAAGAATTTCAACTCAGAGGCGGCTCTGTGAAAATGAAATGTCAGAGAAGTAGTGACTCATCCAAATTTCCTAGGGGAATTAATCAGATGTTCCCGGCAGATGCACCATAACAATGAAGACATCCACACGCAGTTATAGGTAGATGTAAGTAATATCAAATTATGCCCTCTCCATTTATGGCAAGATCCCTACGAAGATTTTTAGAGTAATTAGGGTTTATCGAAATTCTATATAAAAATGTCGTATATTGTAAAACCTAGGCAGTAGGGTTTTGAGGATAAGATTTAGGGTTTGAGAAGAAGATATTTTTGAAAAGATCAGGGTTTGTCCTGAGTCTATATAAACTTCATCTAAATGTAAGATCGAGAGGCGAAAACTTAGAATAAAAAGCTATTGGATCAATTTCCTTCAAATATTGTTGAATGCTTTGTTCTGGACTTAGAGTTGGTGTGATTTTCATTTTTCTGTGATAGCATGGCCAAGAGCCTAATCTCTTTTAGATTACGATAAGTTCATCTTCTTTTGTTTTTGTTTCGTTAAGGTTTATTTAAATTATGCTGTAGATCTGTGTTATCAGGATTGGATATGCTGTTAGGCTTCATTCTTTTTATTGTATGCTAGGGAAAATTATAGATTTAAGGTTCAGTCCTGTTCTAATTGCTCTGTCCTCACTGTGCGAGCTAGGCTGCTGGTGAGAGATACCAATTCCAACCGACTTCCCTTCTGTTTATGATTTTCTTTCAGATCTGTCTCATCTTTGTCTTATGCTCTTAGAAGAAAGTGATCTTAGAAAGCTGGACACTTTCCTCTTTGATTTGTTCTATTGTGAATCTAACTGGTATAACTAAAATTGGTAGTTTTGGTTTTGCAGCTAAGTTAGGTAAACTTTTCTTTCTGCCCTACCCTACTCTCTCTGTTCCACCGATTGAAGGATCCATTTTTATCTTCTTTAGAATTTGTATTTTATTTAAATCTGCTAAAACATAAAGAGCTAGATCAAAGAACTGATTGTAAATCTGAGTGTCTACAAAGATAACCAATTCCAAAAACATTACTGAACTAAAGTCCAAAACCCGTTGTAAGGTAACAGACAGTTCGCTTGAAACTATTCCAAAAGTGGAAAAGAGTGAATAGACATTCGACCCAACTCTGTAACTCACACATTGGATATCCAGCAATATCCTAAAGTGAGTGGGATTTATTCCTTATAAGTGTTATTGGGATTTCATGCTCATTCTTCACAAGGTGTGTATAAAATTCGAACCAACATTTAAAATTGGCGCTAGAAGGAGGGCCTGAACTTCGTTCACTAGTTTTTTAAGGATTGTAAGGTTGTAAGTGCTGGTGAAAAGCTGGATTCTAATTATAGAGTAACAAGGTCCCACTCCAGAGCTGGAGAGCTCCTTGTGCCTGAGTTAGAAACCTCAAGAAGAAGCAGCCTCAAAAGGGCCAAGTCCTTGTCTGAAATAGTTTTATCACCACTTGTAGTTACTCCAACTACAACTGAAAGTATCACCGTCAATCAAGTAGTAATGGCAAACTGGTTGGGTTCCACTGCCTTAAATATCCCTGGTGCAGCCCATGATTTGCCCAAAAATCTTGAGAGGTATCTTCCTAGATACAAGCATGATGGGACTAGAACAACAGAAGAACACCTAGTAGCATTCAAGAATGCTCTAAAATTGTTAAATGTACAACACGAAGATGTGGCTTGCAGATTATTCCCGTTCACTCTCTAGGAGGGAGCATACAACTGGTTTTTTAATCTCACTAACGATTCTATTACTAGTTGGAATGACTTGGAAAAGGCTTTTGTATCGCAGTTTGGTGAAGTGATAGATCCTAGTGTATTATATCAGTAATTTTCTGGTATTAAAAGAGAAATAAATGAATTTGTCAGATCTTACAATGTCAGATTTCAAAAGGCTTATGGTAGATTGACGGGTTATTATGTGCCAAATGCAGACCTAGCATTAGAAATTTTTAGGAATTCTCTAGATCTAATGACTTCTATTTTCTTGAAAAGAGATGCCTCTATTACCAATTTAACAGAGGCTTACAAAGAAGATTTGGTTTTGGAAAGACAATTGGGACCTCAACCTTTAAGTACTCATCAAATTTCTTTGGTCACACAAGGTACCCCTATCTTCAATCCCATACCACATTAGATGATGTTGCCAGTATGTCAAACTCCACCATTAGGAAATCCATTGGCTGTAACACCTGCTGAAAATGTACAGAATCCAGGTAAAGAAGCTGATAACACAAGAGTCGAGGAAGTGTCAAAAATAGTCCAAAAGTTGGCAAATGACTTTAAGTTTTAAAAGGCAGGTTTCTACTAGGGAAAACTCAAACAACTTTTTCTATCAAAGAAAATAGATTCACTCGGCCCCCATACGAACCCAATAAGGATTATAAAGGTAAAGGGCATGATGTAAATATTTGTGACTTGGCTTTACCTAATCAGTGCAGGATACATGCCACTTCTCAGCACGGGTAATTGGATTGTTTGGAATTCTATAACGCCTTTGAAGCTTTATCTGGTGAGTTGATTTCTCCTGAACATCAAAGAAATACGGATGGCCCAAGTTCATCCAACCATAGTGTAGCTATGGTCTTAGATTCTTTCACTTTTCTAGGTGAGTTTGAGAATGTAGTGGAGATGCCTATGGATGAGGTGCAAGCTTTTCAACAATATAGGAGGGACAACTACAACCTTAGAAATAGAAATCCGGAGCCCAACACTACATCTACCCCTCCGGAAAACTCCCACAATGTTCCTCTAGATCCATCTTCAAGTAATAACCCATCTCCACCCAAGAGATGAGATCCAAGAGTCCCATATGGATCTATCGCTCCACTTAATAAAGGGTACAATATAGTGGAGGACATGAAGAAGATCAAGGCTAACATCACTCTCCATGAGTTAGCTCAAATTTTGGAACAAAGGGATAACTTGATTAAAACATACTCTGGGCCTACTACCAAACCTTTGGAAAAGGGAAAGAAGGTGGCAAATGCTAATGTGGCCATGTATAAAGAGAAGACTGAATTTTTGCCCTTATTACTAACTGTTCGTATATTTGGGAAAAACTTACACAACTGTCTGGTAGATTCGGGTGCTTCAGCCAATGTTATGCCTTTGGCCATTTGTCAGCAGTTGGGTTTAACCCCAATGAATTCTGAAAGAAGAGTTGTCCAATTGGATAAATCAGAGGTTAAAGTAGTAGGTGAACTTCAGAATATTCATATCCAGCTAGCATCTGAGCCAAGGGCACAACATAGAATTGAAATTTAGGTGGTAGATATTCCTATGGGATACGAGATGCTTCTAAGCAGAGATTGGTCAAAATTTTTGAATGGATACTTGGTGACTGATTTTTCACATATGTGGTTGTCGTGGAATTTGGCTCTATATGAATGATATCTGATTGGTCAAAATTTGGCTCTATTTGGATTCGATGATTGGTATGGAGATATCATTCATTTGCTATAATTTGGAATTTGTCCATCTCACCTAAATAGATCCCATAGAAGAGTACTAAAGTTGAAATCTGCTCATTTTCTGCTCAAAGGAGGTAACTTGTATAGAGAAAACTATGCTGGCATATTCTTAAGATGCATTTCTTAGAATGAAGTCAATGAGGTGATGTCCATGAGAAGTTAGGGGTCGGGCATTCCTTAGGTTTCGCTACTACGCACAATATATTAAGAGCAGGCTATCTGGCCTACATTGTTTAAAGATGCACATCAACATGTGAGAACTTGCCATCAGTGTCAGACTTTTGCATCCAAAGATGCTAATCGAGCTTTACCATTGCAACCTGTTGTAATAAACAAACATTTTATGCAATGGGGACTTGACTTTGTGGGTGTGATAAACCCAAATTCATCAACGGAGGCATAAGTATGTTCTAACGACCCACCGATTATTGCACAAGATGGGTTGAAGTAGCGACCACCATGAGGAGTACAACCCATGAGGTGATCGAATTTCTAGAGTCAAATATCATAACCAGGTTTGGAGTTCCTTTGAATTTGGTGTGCGACAACGAGCCGACCTTTCAATCATTAGAGTTTGTAGAGTGGGCATACCAGATGGAGATAGTCATCAGATTTTCATCCAACTATTACCCCCAAGGTAATGGACTAGCTGAGTCCAAAAATAAGAATTTTATGAATGCCATTAAGAAGTTTGTTGTAGACAAACCTAGACAATGGCACACATTATTGAAATATGCACTTTGGGCTGATAGGATAAGACATAAAGTAGCTCTTAAGACTTCCCCATTTGCTTTGTTGTATGGTATTCAACCCATTGTTACTATTTCTTTGAAATTGCCGACTTAACAATTTGTTTTAGACTAATTTGAGGATCAATCAGATGCAGAGGCTCGTATTTTGGATTTAACTAATTTGCAGGATGAACGACTTCAAGCCCTGGAACATTTTAGTCAGCACCAAGAAACAGTCAAGCGTTGGTTTGACAAAAGAGCTAGAGTGAAGGCCTTCAGACTCGTAGACCTGGTGCTTCTATGGGACAAAGCCCATGAAAAGAAAGGTAAACATACAAAGTTGTAGCCGCTATGGATAGGGCCATACTAGATTGCCGAGATCCTAGGTAATAATGCATTTCGTCTATAGGACCTCAAGGGTAATTTTTTGAACCTTCCTGTTAATGGTCAATACCTAAAGCATTATTTCTCAGCTGTTCTATCCAATACATCGTTTGAATAAATCACAAAGACATTGTAAAATATGTATATGTTATAAATAAGGTTTGAAGTAGTGTGTTTTTATTTTTGTTTTTTGTTTTAGGTTAAGGTTATGTGTTTTATCCTTTGGGGTCTGTACAAATTTCTTTTAGCTTTTAAATTTTGTTTGTTTAAGTTTTGTTTGGGCAGCAAAGAAAGAATCAACCTTTAAATTTTTTTTATTCTGAGTTCAAAATCCTGTGTTCATTTTGTTTTATTCTAATTAAGAGATAGTCTGCTTAAACTAAATAGTGGAACTATTTTGTTATTCAGAACAATAGTAGAAAGATAATTGGATTTTGTGTCTTGCTTGCCATAATTATTTTAATTATAAAGAAACTACTATACTGTTTGGCTGAAGAACTCCCAGGGAATCCAAGAAAAGTTGGTCATAAGAGGGGACTCTGATTTGTGAAATTATTTAAGTAACCAAAGAGGATATCGGTACCCAGGCTTTCCAGATCGATGAAGAATAAAAAAAGTTTTGTTTTTAGCAAGGCTTTCTAGATTTCGGTATATTTCAAAAGAGAGAGAGAAGGTGAAAATTGAGCAGGGCAACATAAAACTGGCACTCTTTTCTACACAAAAAAAAAAATAAGAGAGGAAAGAAGAAGTTATGTAATGAAAGAGATAGCAAAGGCTCTATAAGATGTTTTATTTTACCAAATTGTAGATACCACCTCATAGTTGTGGATCAGGGTCATGAAAATCTAAAGAGTAACTCTGTCGGGGCTATAAAAGGCTAAACTAGTAAACAGAGACCTACTCGGTTTCCCCTTCACAATCTAGAAAAGCTGATCAATCTAAAGTAAAACATTCAAAGGCCCAGTAATCCTTGAAGAAATTTATACGCTTATAATTGCACATCAGAAATCTTTCTTAAGTGATTCAACCTAGTATGTCCTTGGAAAATTTTAACAACTATCAGGTAGTAGTTAAATTATTTTGAAGAATATTTGTGGCAAAGCATGGTACATGGTCTATATTATTTTGAAACTAGAGTCCTAGATTCTAAAATAGTGCTACTATTTTCCTCGTAGATATCGCCATTTGTTGACAAGCAACACACCCCCACTAAAAAAATGAAATTCCATCCTTTGAAAATATTTAGTTTTCATTTTGCCGTAGGGACCCTCTTGATGTTTTTTAGGTTTTAATTCCAAATTTTGCTTGCCTCCTTCTTCAAGTTTTGCATATACCAAAGTATCTAAGTAGGCTTGCATATGGCTTTGATTTCAATTTAGAATTTATTTGTTATGTTAGAATCATTCTAAGTAAAGATATTTCACTTATATGTAAAAATGCAGAATATAGATGAATAAATTCATTGGAGTCAACCTACAATTTCTGGAAAATTTGCAAAGTGGAAGTAACTTGAGAAAACGGTGCAATTTCGCGACATATTCCATTTTTGGAATAAGTCATGATTTCGTGACATATTCCATTTTTGGAAATGTTGTGATTTCGCAACATATTTGGATTCGAAGAGCCGAGTAAAGAAAGCGTCGCGATATCGCGACATGGTTTAGACAGAAAGAGTCAAGTGAGAAAAATGTCGCGATATCGCGACAAGTTTTAGTTGGAGGCAAACCTCAAGGAAAACGTCGTGATTTCACGACGCATTTGGACCAAAAGGAAAGCTTGAGGAAAACGTTGCGATATCGTGACATGTCATGTTTTCGCAATGTCAAACGAAGAAAAAGGCTAAGTGATGAAAACGTCGTGATATTGCGACATATTCTGGTTGGAAGCATAGCTTGATGAGAGCGTCGCGATTTCGCGACACATTTTGGTAGAAAGTGCCAAGTGATAGAAACGTCACGATTTCGTGACGCATTTTGGTAGAAAGTACCAAGTGATAGAAACATCGTGATTTCACGACGCATTTTGGTAGAAAGTGCCAAGTGATAGAAACGTCGCGATTTCGTGACGCATTTTGGTAGAAAGTGCCAAGTGATAGAAACGTCGTGATTTCGTGACGCATTTTGGTAGAAAGTGCCAAGTGACGGAGACGTTGCGATTTCACGACGCATTTTGGTAGAGAGAGCCAAGAAATGGAGACGTCATGATTTCACGGCTCATTTGGATTGAAAAAGCTAAGCGACGGAGACGTCACGATTTCGTGACGTGTTTTGGAAAGAAAATGCCAAGTGACGGAAACATCGCGAAATCGCGACATGGTTTATATTGAAAGACCCAAGTAATGTAGATGTCACGATATCGCGACATATTATAGTTATAAGCCAAACTCGAAGAAAACGTCACGATTTCACTACTTGTTTCGGTAGAAGGAACCAAGTGATAAAAACATCACAATTTTGCGACACATTTTGATTGAAAGGAAAGCTTACGGAGATGTCACAATTTTGCGACCTGTTCCATTTTCGCGATGTCATAAGCTTGAAAGAAATGAAGTATGAAAAATATCGCAATTTTGCGACACATTTGGATTAGAAGCAAAGCTCAAGGAAAACGTCATGATTTCGTGACATATGATGTTTAAAGGCAAATCTTGAGGAAAACATCGCATTTTTGCGACAGGTTTTGGAAGAAAGAGCCAAGTGATGAAAACGTCACGATTTTGCGACATGGTTTGGTAGAAGGAGCCAAGTGATAAAAAAATGTCGTGATATCGCGACGCTTTTGGATTGAAAGAGCAAGGTGAAGGGAGACATCACGATTTCATGACACGTCGCGATTTTGCGATAAAGAAGCTCAAAAGAAACAAAGTGGAGAAAACATCATGATTTCGTGACACGTCGCGATTTCGTGACATGCAAGCTTAGAAAGAGTCAAGTATGGAAGACGTTGCGATTTCGCTACATATTCTGAGTGGAAACAAACTCAAGGAAAACATTGTGATTTCGCGATGCATTTTAAGAGGAAACAAAGCTTAAGGAAGACGTCACGATTTCGCGATGAAGAATCTTGGAAGAAGCAAAGTGAAGGGAGACGTCGTGATTTCGTGACGTGTTTCATTTTTGTGATGACAGGGTTTAACTGGAAGCATCAAGTGACAAAAACGTCGCAATATCGCGACAAGTTTTGATTGAAGGCAAGTCTTGAGGAAAACGTCTCGATATTGCGACAGGTTTTGGTAGAAAGAGTCAAGTATGGAAAACGTGGTGATTTCGCTAAATATTCTGAGTAGAAAAAAAACTCAAGGAAAACGTCACAATTTTGCGATGCATTTTAAGAGGAAACAAAAATCAAGGAAAACGTCACGATTTCATGACGCATTTTAAGAGGAAACAAAGCTTAAGGAGAACGTCGCGATTTCACGACAGGTTTTGAGAGGAGGCAAAGTTTAAGGAAAACATTGCGATTTTGTGACCTGTTCCATTCTCGCGATGATGTAAGCTTAAGAAAAATGAAGTGAAGAGAGTGTCGCGATATCGCGACGGGTTTTGATTTCATGAGAATAGCAAGAGAAAACATTGCGATTTCGCGACATGTCGCGGTTTCGCGACAAAGAAGCCAAGGAAGGGAAAGCAATAAAAAAACATCGCGATATCACATCTTTTGATGAAGGAGATGGAATAGGAAGGAAAATGTCACGATATCGTGACATGTCCCTTTTTTGGACCTGTCTTGTTTTCGCGATGCCATGAGCTGGGAAGAAAGAACCAAGCCGACAAGGTAATAAAAATTAGGGTTAATTTAATAATATTAAAATGCTAATCCTTGTTTCTTTTTTGCAGAAAGTGATCTGGCAGTTGCATACTAGCAGAAGTAATGGTGAAAAAGACAAAAACAAGCGCAGATCTGGCCGAGAAGAAAACTTTACGACGTGACTAAGCAGCTGCCTCATTTAATGGAATATGTCGGCAATTGGCCGGTAAATGAAAATATCTATACGCAGTTGCTAGAATTTGCCGATGGATGCATTTAACACAAGAATTTATGGTGAAAGTAATGGCATGCAGAGAATTTCAACTCAGAGGCGGCTCTGCAAAAATGAAATGTTAGAGAAGTAGTGACTCATCCAAATTTCCCAGGGGAATTAATGAGATGTTCCCGGCAGACGCACCAGAACAATGAAGGCATCCACACACAGTTACAGGTGGATGCAAGTAATATCAAATTCTGCCCTCTCCATTTATGGCGAGATCCCTGTGAACATTTTTAGAGTAATTAGGGTTTATCAGAATTCTATATAAAAATTTCATATATTGTAAAACCTAGGCAATAGGGTTTTGAGGATAAGATTTAGGGTTTGAGAAGAAGATATTTTTGAAAAGATCAGGGTTTTTCCTGAGTCTATATATACTTCCTCTGAATGTAAGATCGAGAGGTGAAAACTTAGAATAAAAAGCTATTGGAGCAATTTCCTGCAAATCTTGTTGAATGCTTTGTTCTGGACTTAGAGTTGGTGTGATTTTCGTTTTTCTGTGATAGCATGGCCAGGAGCCTAATCTCTTTCAGATTGCGATAAGTTCATCTTCTTTTATTTTCGTTTCATTAAGGTTTATTTAAATTATGTTGTAGATCTATGTTATCAGGATTGGATATGCTGCTAGGCTTCATTCTTTTTATTGTATGCTAGGGAAAATTACAGATTTAAGGTTTAGGCCTATTCTAATTGCTCTGTCCTCACTATGTGAGCTAGGCTGCTGGTGAGAGATACCAATTCCAACCGAATTCCCTTTTGTTTGTGATTTTCTTTTAGATCTGTCTCATATTTGTCTTATGCTCTTAGGAGAAAGTGTTCTTAAAAAGCTGACCACTTTCCTTCTTTGATTTGTTCTATTGTGAAGCTAACTGGTATAACTATAATTGGTAGTTTTGGTTTTGTAGCTAAGTTAGGTAAACTTCTCTTTCTGCCCTACCCTACTCTTTCTGTTCCACCGATTGAATGATCCATTTTTATCTTATTTAGAATTTGTATTTTATTTAAATCTGCTAAAACATAAAGAGCCAGATCAAAGAACTGATTGTAAATCTGAATGTCCACAAAGATAACCAATTCCAAAAACATTACTGAACTAAAGTCTAGAACCTGTTGTAAGGTAATAGACAGTCCGCTTGAAACTATTCTAAAAGCAAAAAAGAGTGAATAAACATTCGACCCAACTCTGTAACTCACACCTTGGATATCCAAAAAGATCCTAAAGTGAGTGGGATTTATCCCTTATAAGTGTTATCGGGATTTCATGCTCATTCTTCACAGGGTGTGTATAAAAGTCGAACCAACACTCCCTTTGTTCCTAGTATTCTTCTATATTCTGTTGTGACCCTATGCCCAATGGACAAAGGCTCAAAATTCATGCATCACTTCACGCAATCTCCAAAAGGATATATGTTGCATCATTGAAAGCAGTACCCACCCCTCCACCCAATGGGAAAATGAGATATAAATAGTGCCTCAAGAGCATAAAGAACAACATTTGTTGAGCAAAAGTAAGATGAAAATGATGCTGCAATGAAATATTATTGAAGGAGCGGTGATGGGATGATAAATTTTTTGCATGATTACATCAAAAAGAAATATTGTGATAATTGCTCCTGATATTCTATATGTTCTTAAATTAACCTTGGTCTTTGGTGGGGTATGTTGATGGAAGTGTAGTCTATAGGGATACCCTATGGACTGCCTTCCAATTCATCCCTTTACTCTATCTTGTTTCCCTTCATCCTCTCTTCCCTTTCCATTTTTTTCCTTCCTATCCTCTCTCTTTCTTATTTTTCTACTATCCTTTGCCTAGTCAATTTTTGGGCACTCTGCATTTCCTCTCCCCTTCTTCCCTTGTTGTTGCAGCCTTATTTGGTTGCCTTTGTTGATAACTCTTCCATATTCATTTTCCTCTCCCTTCCATTATTAAAAGGAGATTTAAAACCAAGATCTCTTTCTAGGTTCCTCTCTCCTACATAGTGGAAGGCCCTTATGAGTCACCAATATTGTGGGTGAAATTTTATACCTTCTCACCCACTCTTCTTTTCCAGATGATGGCATTTTACTCAAGACTTATTTTTAGCTTTGTAAGTAGGATGAAGGAGAAGATTCAGGGCACAACAAAAAAAATAGATAAACAGGTGGATATAAGATCAAGAAGGTTCCCAAATTCTCACCCTGGAATTGGAAAGAAAACTAGGATCCCAAGCCTCCATCTAAAGGAGATGAAAAAATGAAAAGGTAGCACGAAGATTATTTGTCCCAAATTCTCGTTTGTAAATCAGATGGAAATTTAGGAAGGCAAAGGCTGGAGCCCAATTGCTCGTCCATGGGATGAAAAATTGGGAAGTTGGAAAATAGGAAAGTGTGACAAAAAATCCATCTAAAATTGAGGACATCATGCATTAGGATGGAAGCTTCCAGGACCTCCATAAGAAAACATTAATGATCTCATCTACCTAGTACAGATAGTAGATGGGTGCGAGGATGAAATTTGAAATGCACAGCTTCAGATGCAACCAATATATGATCTTTCTATGGCACGAAGGGACAAAGTAGATTGAAATATTAAAAAGCTAACAGAATTATCAAGGGATCAGATTTGTGTAGAAGCACCTAACTTCCTCTAAATAATCGTCATACCTCCTAGAGCAGAGCATCAACAGATCTTTTGTTCATTCCATTATGATTATTCTTGTCAAAATCCATCAATGCTATATTTTGAACCTATTGTAAATTCTTCTATAAATAGTGGAATGTTCGCCATTCCAAAGGGCGACGTTGTGGCCATTACAATTCATATGTAATTATTCTTTGCCTTGTAAATATAAATCATATCACTGTTTGGTCTCTCAATTTGTCTCTCACTTCTATTTTATTTAATTTTGGATGTGTTATTTCTATGATGGCCATTTGAGATGGTTCACTTAATTTTTCTATCTAGATTTTGTGGGTCTCGCTAAGTGGTTCTAGAATTCATACCCGTCTTGGGGTCTTGGGGTTTTATTTTTGCTAAGGTCAATTGGGTGAGAGCATTCAAATTTTGCTATCTGGATTTTAGGCACCCTCCCATTGGTTTTGGAATTCACCCCTGCCTGCTGCATTGAACGATAAAGTGAGTATCATATAAATTTATTTTTTAGGTGGTGTCATTTTTTGCATTGACAATGTCAAACGCGTGTGTCTTGATGTGGTCATACCCCATCCTTGTTAGTTCTGGCTATGACCTCCCTTTGATTTCTCTCTTGTTCCCTTTTTACCTCTCACTCTTTGCTATGTAGGTAGCTGGAAATAAAGGATATAACATTCTCTGGAGATCGACTACCCCTACCTCTCCTAGGCCAGGTGGTCGTTCAATGCTGGTCGAGGACAGCCGAGCATGTCACCTGTCTGTCCAGTGCTTGTTTTCACACCAACACCATGTAAACTCCCATTTTTATTCTTGTAACAGCCTTGAATCTCTTTAGTAAGAATTTAAGTTTTCAAATATTAATTTTCACTAAAGGAATGATAAATTGAGTAAGGGTAATCCTATGGCACTTCAACTTTTAAAAGAAAGGAGATATTTCTAGATTTTCTTTTGCATAAAGAAAATGGAAGACTTTGTTGGTGGGTGATCTCTCCACGTGGAGAGTGTGAACACTATCTACGCTCTTCATTTTTATTTCTTCCACATAACACACAAAATTTTCTTATCCTTTTCTACGAAGCGCACAAAATTTTCTTTTTTCCTTCACATTGCACAATGAAATAACGATTTATCAGGTCCCATTCTTATACTACATTGTGATTTATATCATTTACATTTTATTGTTTTAATATTGCAAAATAATAATTAATTATATATATATATATATATATATATAATTTTTGGGTAATAATTAAAGGTTATTTTTTAATTTGATTAGTGTAAGTTTTGTCATACGATTTAATACTTTTTATACAAATTAAACATAAGATGTTTTTCTTATATATATATATATATATATATATATATATATATATATATATATATATATATATATATATATATATATGTGTGTGTGTGTGTGTGTGTGTGTGTGTGTGGTTTTTATTAGGATCACTTTTATTACAAAAATAAAACATTATTTTGCTCTTGTTATTATTTTAACAAATTAATTAAAGCATATTTATCTTTGCCTTTTTATCAAAATTATTCTCCATTTTCCTCAAACTAAGTTTCCATTATCAATTTTTTTCAGGAACTAACAACAAGAACAACTCTTACATGACACATACCTCAAATAGATAGAAGGAAACCAAATATAAGAGTCATCCATCAAAGAGGAAATCAGTTCGATTAATAATAATAATAATAATAATATTATTATTATTATTCTGTAACAAAGGTTCTTATTCCTTTAGAGTAATAAGATCTGAGAATGCATTTTTGCACTTCAAGCTCTTGGGATAATATCTAGTTGTAACATATTTTGTAGGATATTCATTTTAAAAAAATCGATGTCATCAATTGTTTCATAATTAGCTTCAAGAATACCATCTAAGGTGCTAATATTTTCTATAGAAGCATTTGGATAGTCTTTAGTAACCTTTTGGTTTTTATCAATGATCTGATTCAAATTCTTCTTTTGGGGTTGATACATTTGTTGCTCTCATGTTCGAATGATTCGCATGCAGGGCCTTCTCCTCATGATCTGATGACCGAGCATATCTTCTTCAAGTGGCCATATTGGTGACAACCATAACATCTTAGGGAGGAGTTTTCATTTTCAATAGTTTGGATCCATTCTCCTTTACTTAAGGAGATAGTAATGGATTAAGGCCCAGGAATTGAAACATTTATCCAAATAACCAGTCTTGCTTTACTCATTAATTTTATTGGACAAATTTTCCTTTGTTTGGGCATCCATTTACTGGAATGCACCAATGGCATTATTGATTTTGGTGAATATATTCTCTCCCAAAAACCCCACATGGAGAGCATAAAGATTCACCCATACTGGGAAGCCATTATCTTTTTTTTTGTAAAGGAGTTGAAACTAGGAGACCAAGGTCTTATATAGACACCCCTTTATTCGAAAATCCAATAGTATATATAATCCATTACCCTATCTCTATCCACTAAATTATAAAAGGAGAGAACAAAAAATCGGGTAAGAGAGTTACTTGAAATTTTGTATTGGTCCACCAATATTTAATGTATCCTTTGAGCTCCTCCAGGCCTGGTATTTTGTCCTTGAGTTTGCAAATAATTGTTTGATATTCATGATCAATTAGATCAAAACCAAATTCATTCTCTAAAATCCTAATAGAAGGTAAAGGTTCATCCACCCGTGAACCTAAATATGCTTGAGAGATATTACTTCTTACTGAAGAGGCTTTCTCACAAGCTGAAGATGATCTGCAAATAATCCTCTTCCTTCAACGCTTAATTGCACCTATGGTTTGCATTCCTTTTATGCCAAATTTGTCGCTTTGTTCCATATCTTGAGTGCACCTAAGGTTTGCATCCCTTTCACAAAGATTGTAGCCAAATTTGTTGCTTTGTTCCATCGCTTGCCTACACCTAGGTTTTACACCCTCTTAGCCAAATTTGTTGCTTTGTTCCATCGCTTGACTACACCTAGGTTTTACACCCTCTTACGAATATTGTAGCCTTAACCCCCCAAAAAAAATTGAGATATTTAATTACATCAACTTATATTATTTAGATTTAATTTTTACTTTGCATTAACTAATATTTTTTAATTATGATAAAAGCTGAGTTTTTAAAAGAATTCACATCCTTTTATACTTTTGGGTTAGCATAATTTGTTTTATTACTCAAGATATTTTTTATAAGGCTATAGAATTTTAATTTATCTATCAATTTTAAAACAATTTCAATTGATTTTATTTATCATTCTAATTTTGAAAACATATCCAACATATTTCCTAAACCTTAGTGAAATGTCAAAAGAGTTGCTAACCTTCTTGACAAAGCATTAATCTACTTCCCATCCAAACTTGGACCACACCTGCTACCATTAATTGACATGTTTCTTGAGCCTTACCCAAAGGTCAAAATAGTTGCAAACCTCCTTCATAAACCATTAATCTGCCCTCATCCAAACTTGGACCACAACTCCTACCATTAATTATTTTTAATTAAATATTATATATGAATTATAAGAATTGAAAGAGGTTTTATTTATATTATCTTCATTATATAATGGTTTTCCAATATCTTGACAATTATATAAATAGTTAGTTAGTTATATAAGATTTAAACCTTAACCTCTTCTTACATCAAAAGAAATTTAAATGGTTTGATATTTTAAATATTATTTCATAAGAATAATATCATGATATTTTTGTAGTTTTAATATTTATTAGTTTTTAGAAATAAATTTTAAATGGTCACTCAAGTAAATGGTTATACTTAAGTTGCAAACCTCCTTCATAAACCATTAATATGCCCTCACCCAAAATTGGACCACACCTCCTACCATTAATTATTTTTAATTAAATATTATATATATTTAAATTATAAGAATTGAAAGAGGTTTTATTTATTTTATTTTCATTATATAATGGTTTTCCAATATCTTCACAATTATATATAGTTAGTTAGATAAGATTTAAACATTAACCTCTTTCTACATGGTTTGATATTTTTACGCCGATATGCGTCCTACAATGGCAGCCAGGAAGGTCAGCCACGCCGTAAACAATATTAATATTTTATTAAAAAAAACGACATTAAGAAAATTATCCGCCGACATTAAGGGTTACAGTGATAAATAGGTGTCTCGATATTGATAACTCTCGGCGTTTTTAAATATATATATTTTATATATCTAAGCTAGTAAATATTATTTAGGAAGAATGATATCATTATATTTTTGTAGTTTTAATATTTATAATATATATTTAAATTATAAGAATTGAAAGAGGTTTTATTTATATTATCTTCATTATATAATGGTTTTCCAATATCTTGATAATTATATATAGTTAGTTAGTGAATATTTAAACCTTAACCTCTTTCTACATCAAAAAAAAATTTAAATGGTTTGATATCCTAAATATTATTTAGAAAGAATAATATCATGATATTTTTGTAGTTTTAATATTTATTAATTTAAAACATATATATATATATATATATAAAATGGTCACTTAAGTAAATGGTTATACTTTATATAATAAAATAAACATTTAAAAACTAAAAATATTTGCTTTAAGTTAAAGTTAGAATTTATTTTATAATATGCAAAAATAATTTACTTTAGACCAAATACCCTATACCACTAGCCAATTATGTTTATTACATCTTAATTTTTTTTTAAACTTATTTTACTCGTTTGAAATAAACTCTCTTTAATTTTTATTTATTTTTGTTATAAAGAGAGAATTTAAACCAAAAACCCCATACCACTAGCCAATTATATTTATTAGATCCTGAATTTTTTTTGAAACTTATTTTACTTGTCTGAAATGAACTCTCTTTATTTTTTATTTATACAGAGAATGGGCAAAGTCTCCAACAATTTATCTTTATAGATCCAGCTACCACTATACCCTCACCCACCTCCATAAAATTTTACTTCAATTGAGGGGGACCTCAAAGAGGCTTGGGATTGGAACCCTCGATCTTTGTGAACACTTAGCCAAAATCGATTGGTCTACTACTGCCCACGAAAATAAAGCCTACCGCCCACGAAAATAAAGCGCAACAATCTGAAAGAAAGCTTCGCCCATGGACTTAAAATTTAGAAAATCTAGAAAAGCACGATCTTAAGCATGAAAATAATATTTGCAACCCAAGGAGAAAAATAAAAAAAATTAAAAAAATAATAATTAAAAAAATAAAAAATTCAAAACCTTAGAAAATAAAAATAAATTAATAATTAATAAATTAAAACCTTAGAAATATTAAAATAATTAAATTGATATTAGTATTAATGTTATAATCTTCAGGTTTTTTGATTTTTGCAAGAATATTTTTCTGGTGGTTGCATTAAATGGCAGACGAGATGACAAACATGGAATTTCATTGCGAACGAGGTGGATACGATTGTACAAAATAGTAGATACATAAAATTTTATGACCCGCCTACATTGTGCAGAATGGAGAATTAATGTAGTATGACAATTTCAAAAGAAATTAATGAAGTTCAATAATTGGAGGGTTCCCTACAAATGGAGACTTCACAAGACATGGCTGAAGTACTGCACATTTAATGGAGGCATGAATGCAATATGGAGGGAAACCCAATTTTAAAATGTCTTTCCTAGAGGTAGATGAAAAATTAATTACAAAGTTGTAACACTAGGAGAAGGCCAAAGAATTGTATAAATATAGGCTCCCTAGCTGGTTATAGGGGTCAGATACCATTTATTAGCAGACTTTAGTTTTCTCTTTGCTCCTTTCTCTTTGTAGACATGATAATTTTGAACCAAGTGGCTATTGCTTTTGAACTCAGTTCTTTGTAATCCACTAAAGTGGATAAACTTGAAGCTATGTACTTAATGACTATCTTTTAATATAAAAGGCTCTGGAATTTGTTGTATCTAATCTACGCATGTTGATGGTGGTTGTACTTAGTCTATTTTACAGTCTATTGCTCCTATGAATATTGCACCATCTTGGACCTCAGGCTATGTAAATACTAGTCGGGTCAAGATTGGTTTTGATTTGGGTTTGTTTGCTTTACCAGATCTGAGCTGGAGTTTTAGGGTAGTATCACTTGTTTTCTTTTATTTTCTCTAACCCTTCAACCTTTGAATTTTATTGGAAACTCATTTAGATTAGGAGTAGATTAGTTTTCATCTAAAGCATTGAAGTTATGTTCTTTAGTGTATTCTAAAATTTTCCATAGATTCAACAAAATCATTGTTGGTATGCATGTGATATATTTCAATGGCAATGAATGATATATATGAGGAGGGTAGTGATTTGCTAATTTTCTAAGTCCTCGATACCCTCAACACTCTCAAGAGAACTAGATTTATTATGATGGAATCCTTAGCCCAACAGGGGTAGTCGATGGTATTGTAGATGTTCAAAAATACATCCAACAAAGTGTTGTTGCTGCCTAACATGGAGGACGACAAATCTACATTCTAGATCTGAATGCTCCATGTGCATATATGAATGCAAAATATCATACAACCTGAATGTGTTAATGGTATAGTGCGAAGCATGCAAATATTGGATCCATGTGTAGACCATTGAGTCCAGCAAATATTTGTGACATCCGCCTACAATCAAATTGTTGCCACCAAGTCCCCGCGTTCACCTATCACATTGAGATTGCTCGGGTCTCCATTCATCAGCTTCATGAGCTTAAACGACATAGCCATTTGCTTTGCAAATGCGAAGATCTCATCCTCATCTAAAAAAACTTTACCAAATATATATATATATATATATATATAAATTGATGCTCGGGGTAATACATAGTTGGGCCCATCGAAAGAATATGTCTGAATGTGATACCGACCACGTCTCCAACAAATATGTCTAGTCCATCGTGCACCATTGTAATATACAACCTATTGACAAAATGGAGTCGAAGTTGCAGTGAGCAAGAATGACATCTGCAAAAAAATCAAGAGGCCTCCTATCGATTGTTTTACACAAATAAGGGCAACCACCTACCATTGTTGTGATATTTGAAGCTTATGGTGGCGGTCGTATATTTATCCTTAAAATTGGATAGGGGTTGCACTGAGTTTCCAAAATAAGTGGGCCTTTGTCAAGAGAAAAAATGTGTGGATAGGGAGAAACCATTTCCAAGGATCCGAGATCTGTAGATGGGCCAACAAACTCAATATGAAACGATATAGCATGTGTCCAAACACAAAGTTCTTTCAACACTCGCTCAACACCTCAATATAGTCAAACTCCCAACGAAAATGGAATGGAACATGCACTACAACAACAATATGAAAGACCCCACAAAAAAAGTGTTTGCTTCCACAAATTTTGATGTCAGATAAAAGCAATCCATAGTCCAGATTAAATTAATCATGAAAAGTATAGCCTAGCTACAACAACAAGAAACTCAAACTAACTAAAAAAAAATTCTCCCCCAAAAAAATGACAGCCATGAATTTTTATTGAACTTATGGTTTTTGCTCCATAAAATATGAAGAGCATACTCCCTTAGTTTTATGAAAAAAAATTGCCAAAGAAAAAAAATGAGGGAAAGCCCGCTTTGATACCTCCTCATCCCTAAAATGATGCCTATATAAAACACAGTAACCATAAGCAATCAAGAAAACCCCTCTAGGATATGAATCCCAAGCCAAAACATCATCATCCTGTAAATAAGAGCACTCCTTAGTAGCCAAAATATGATCCAACTCTTCTCTATCCTAAACAAAACCACCTACCAGCCAATATCTAGGATCTTTCCACTAAACTACCTCCACTTGCCCAACTCTTTTGGAAACTTTATAATCCATCATTTTGTACCAACCAATAGCCACGAAACAATTACATAGCTCCTAAATATGAGGAAACATAGATAAAATTGTAGGGAAACCATCCCAAGAATCATGCCAAAAAAGAGCCTTCGAGCCTTTGAGACAAATCTAGAACAATCCTTTCTTAACAAGAGTATCCCCTTCTTAAGGGTGTTCTATATCAAAGAGCCTTTACCAGAAAAACTATATCTAGGTATCTCAAAGCCCTCAACCCCATTAAGGTACTTAAAGGAAAAAATTTTAGCCCAAAAATGGTCTTGAGAAATGCACCATCTCCAATAAAGCTTGGCCGCCAATGCCTGACCAGAAAAAAAAGTCAAATGAAGACCCAAACCACCTTCCTGTTTTGGTCTAAAAATAGTATCCCACTTAACCAGACTCTATTTTTAAGACTCCAAATTTCCACCTCATAAAAATCTTCTTAACAGAGATTCAAGCTCATGAATAAAACTAGCAAGAGCGACTTGAATCATGCATCGATAAATACATGAAGCTTGAACCATCGAAGAAGCAGCACTCTACCAAAAAAATAAAGCCACTTAATAGTCCAATAAGAGACTTTAGCCTTGAATTTATCCAAAATATTATTCCAAATGCCTCAAGGCAAAGGGTCCATAGAAAGAGGAATTCCCAAATAATTTAAAGGAAGAGCTCCAATCTAAAATCAAATAATCTGAGCAATTCTAGCCTGTATAAGAGGATGAGTATTGAAAAATAATATGGAGGATTTCCCCTCATTTATCTTCTATCCCAAAGAAAACAAATAAATATCCAGAGATATTCTAAAATTAGTTACTTCCCTAATAGATGCAAGACCCATCAAAGCAATATCATCCACAAATTGAAGATGAGAATACATAAGCAAACTATTACCCCACCTCCAACCATGAATCAATCCCTAACTGACATGCGATTTGAGAAGCCTACCCAAACCCTCAGCCATAAATAAACAAATAAGGAGACAAAGTATCCCTCTGACGGAGACCTCTCGAAGCCTGAAATAAAGTAGAAGGTTCACCATTGATAAGGACATAATAGTATGGAGATGTAATACATCTCATCACCCAACTAACTCTGTTGGAGTCGAAACCAAAAGCAAGAATACTTTTACTTAAGAAAGGCCATTTAACCCTATCATAAGCTTTAGCCATATCCAATTTTATAAACATAGTTTTTCTTTAGAAATTCTCATAGAATGAATGGCCTCAATAACAATAGCCAAACCCTCAAGGATTTGTCTACTCGTCACATAACCTCCCTGTTCATCAGAAATAACCTTATTGATCCAAGGCTTAAGTCTCTCAAAAATCAACTTGGAGATGATTTTGTACACCAAATTACATAGTGCAATAGGTCTGAAAAAATTCAAATAATTGGATCCTTCCCTCTTAGAAATAAGCACTAAGAAGATAGAATTCATAGCTATCGACATCTGTTTTGTTTTGAAATACTCTTGCACAATAGACAGAAGATCCAGTTTGACAATCTCCCAAAATTCTTGGAAATATTCCATAGGAAAGCCATCAGGCCCTGAGGCTTTTCCTTTTCTCATCTGGAAAATAATACCCTCCAACTCTTCGATTGAAATAGGTCTCATGAGCAAATCATTCATCTCAGCAGTGACAACTAAAGGAATACAATCCAAAATACTATTTTCTTTAGCAACTACCAAGGGAGAATCATCTTAATACAAAGAGGAAAAAAACCTTAGATTATCCCTTGAAATATCCTGAGCAATAATCAAATGGACTCCAATAGAAGAAATAAGAGAATAAATCATATTACCATACCTTCTAGCTTTAACTGAATTGAAAAAGAAAGTAGTATTTATGTCTCCTTCCTACAACCAATCAATCTGAGCCTTCTATTTCTAATAAATTTCCTTCCTCAATTCCCACTCAGCTAACTCCTTAAGAGCATTAGATTCCTCTTTAAGAGTCCTTTATATGAGGTCATAATCTCTAATCTATCTTGTAATAGCTTCTAACTTCTCTTGAGAAGAAAACTTAACCCGAAAAATATTACCAAAACTCTGCCTATTCCACTTCTTAAGATGATATTTCACATACTGGAGACTCTTAACAAAAGATAACATAGCAATTCCATGAGCAATCCTACCCTGTAACCACCAAACTCTCATTAAGTCATGCAGAGAAGGCTCCCGAAACCACATTAACTAAAATTTAAAGTAGGGTTTCCTATAAACTCCATGGTGAATGGCATTTAGCTTTATAAGCCAATGATCATAACCTCTCCAATCCAAAAATTTTGAGCTAATTTTCCAATTATTACTGATCCAAAAAGGAGAAACCAGAAAATGATCCAATCTTTCAAAAAATAGCCTCAGTACCACATCTCCTGTTGCTCCAAGAAAAAATACCATTACCAGGTTTAATATTCACAAGGTTTAAGAAAAAGATATTATCATTAAGGGCCAAATATGCCTGTCTAAGAGAACCCACACCACCTCTTTTCTCCTCCAAACTGGTGATAGTTTTAAAGTCTCCAACAACAATCCAAGGATAGTGAGGAGCCATTTACCGCACCACCCGAATATTATTCCAAAGATAAATTTTCCCAACAAGATTAGAGGGAGCATAAACATTAGTTAATAAGACCACTTCACTAGACTACTTACAAGAAGCAACCATAGAGAGAGAAAATTAATCAGAAACCCATCATATAGGAGAGATTTTCTGAGGATTCCAAAAGCTAACAATATCTACAGTACTACCCTAGGTACCAATACACTAAAATTGACTACGAGGTTACAATTTGGAAGTAATACTAAATAAACAATCAACTGATAATTTTGACTCCTACAAAAAAATAATATCAGGCTTATGCAACTTAATCAACTCACGAATAGTTTTTTGCCAAGGGATGCTATTCAATCCCCTCACATTCCAAGATAAAACAATCATTTATGAAGGGTGGAAAAGTGAGAATTAAGGGGCCTACCAACCCTAAATAAACCAAGGACTCCCCCTCAAGTTTAATTTTATCTACATATTTCTTCTTGGCCACCTTAGAATATTTTTTAGGTACCCCATTTTTAAAATTCTTTTGATGCAATCCCGACATAGAACTCACCTTAGAACCTTTTCCATGATCGAAATTCACCAAATCAACCAGTAGTGGATCATATACCACCACATCATCCTCCTGAACAACCATATTTTCCTTAGAAGGAATAGAAATCTGGTTCCCCTCAATAGTTTGTGCTGCACAATTCACCAAAACTAGAACAATTGCATTACCCAAAGACTGATCAATATTCATTTGAGCAACATATTGATCTCTTTGCATATTAACCCTATTAAGCTGGTCCAATTCATCCAAAGCATCAAATCTATTATGTAACCCATCAAATTACCTCTCATTAATGGATATCTTCAAAACCCTACCTTTATTGCGGTACTTAACAAGAATGAAACCCTTCTTATCAGTCCCACTATCCTGCATAGGAGGCTAAGGCTTAGATGACAAATTCCCAAGTAATTTTGGGCATTTTTCTGAAGGTGTCCATATGCATGACACAAATGACATAAAAATGGAAGGGTTTCATAGTCTAATTGTTGAATCCAAGAAGAGGATCCAACACAAATTTCCATAGAATCTAGCAAAGGCTTATTTAAATCTATCTCAACACAAACACGAGCACAATAAACTACTTTTTTATCCATCGTTTGTTGAGAAGGACCCACCAGCTTCTCCAATAACAGTGCAATCATGTGAAGAATATCATTCCGCTAGAACTCCAAAGGTAACCGTTGACACTTTTTGTCACATTATACAAGGGGTAGAAGAATAGTAAAATTTTTGTATAATATTTCTTTGTTGAAATTTTTTTCTTTTATTTTAAGTTACAACAATTTTTGACTCTCCCTATCCCCCTTTTATAAAATGCAAAAAAAGACCCCATTTCAAGTCCCCCACTCCCTTCCTCCCTTTTTTCCTCCTTTCTTCCTCTTTATTTTCCTTTTTTTCTTTCTCCCCTCTTTTTTTTTTTTTCTCCCCTCCTTTTTGTTTCTTTTTTTCCCTTGTCTCTTCTCCCTTTCTTTCTCCACCTCTCCCCTTCCCCCTTCCCTCCCTCTCCTTCCCCTTCCTCTCTTGCTTCCTCCTCCCCCCCCCCCCCCCCTCCCCCCTCCCCCCCCTTCCTCCCCCCCCTTCCCCTCCTCCTCCCTCCCCCTCTCCTCCGAGTGTGAAACGAGAAAGAACAAGATGCGGCTACACCAAAAATCACCACTGCCACAATTCTAGGAGGGCATGTAGGTACACATTCTCCACCCCTTGCCCTAGCCTCACACAGTTTTGTTGTAACCCCAACTAAGAGTTCTCACCAGTCTCCCCTGCCTAGCCCATTGCCCCATCACACGTCACCTATCGCTGGTCCAGCCTCATCCCACGATCATGATAGGGGTAAGACCATTGATCCCACTTCAACATCGAGTCCCACCCTCCAATCCCTTGTTTCATGTGAGGAAGCCCCGATTGCCAAAATTCCCACCACGACTATCGTTGAGCCTTCTGGTGAGGCATCCCCCACACATTCTCTATATTTGTTTACTCCCTCGACTGAAGATCTAGCCTTGTATAAATCAGAGATGTCCTTAATTAAGGACCACCCCCTTGTCGAGAAGCTATTCCAAGCATGACAAAACACTGAGCAAATACTAAAGGAGGCAAGGAAAAGAAGAGGGTGCTTGACGACATCAGTTGAAAAATGCACCATTTTTTATTTAGAGGCCAGAAGGGTGCATAAAATCAAGAAGGTCCCCAAGGTACAAAAGCCTATGGATGAAATGACTCAAGGACTACGATTATCAAGAGACACCTAAGGACTGGAACACCGAATGTTGATGATGAATCAGCTTCTATGCATGTTTGAATCGAGACTTTTTGGGCACATGCAACCATTGCTAACCAGTGCAGGTTTGAAGCCGAGGCTGCCAATGTCAAGCTAGAGGAAAACCTGGCAAAGGTCCGCTCCAAATTAAAAGAGGCTGAGGAGCAATGCAAATTGATGAAGAAGGAGACGCTCGACCTAAAGCAGCAGGTTCAACAGCTCCAGTCTACAGCCGAGAGCCAAGCGCAAAAATAGGCCGAGAGCGATCTAAAGGCCAAAGAGCTAGAAGGCAAAATTGCACAAATGCAAGCCTAGCTGTATGAGAAGGAAGACCTGACGGTGTTTGATAGGAGTAGAATTAAGGAGATTCGCACCCATTTGCTCAAAAATTTTAGGTCTCGATGTTCCAGTGCTCTCATGATATTAATCTTCATCACTGAAGCCCAGTGCACTATTGTCGAAGGAGGGCCAATCATTGATGAGGTCACACAAAAAGCCAGGTTCCAACTTAGGCTAGCATTCAACATCTAGAATGCTAGATATCAGGACCTGCAAGTCACTGCAATGACCCGGACAGCTAGGTACTGGTCCATAGCCTAGGCCACGGTTCACACCTTTTTCTCCAAGGTGCGAAAAGCTCAGAAAGCCAAAAGCCTCCAAGACATTTTTGACAATGAACAGCATGCCTCAATGAATTATTTTTGGGACCTTTCTTCCTTGGGTTTCCCGAGTTTCATGGACGATGACAGAAATCTTCTCAATAAGGATGACCTCAAACCAGTCTGGTTGGAGTTCAAGAACGATGTCTCGAAGATCGATGGCTAGGAAGAACCAATCACAGAAGGGCAAGTGACAGATTTCATCTTGAGATATTGTAAGGTCACGGCTTGCCTCGACGACCTATTCACCAGGGCCAAACATGTTGACATTGGGAAAATTGATCAGTTTCGCATTCTGGTTAAGGCATTACAGGATCAAGAACCATTCCAAAAGAGTGCCTGGACTCATGTCCGAAGAACGATGAAGTGCATCCGTGATCGCCTAGAACCATCGCCTCAGCCAGAAGCCACGCTAGGGGAAGAAGAAGAAGAAGAAGAAGGAGAAGAGGATCAAGAAGAGGGACAGACCGCAGAAGCAAGGTCTGGGGAAAACCAATGACTCTGCAGCCCAATGGATCAAGACTAAAGGGATATTTTTCCAAGACGAGCTCGTCACCCCGCGAGTCGCCAAGAATGTTGACATTTTTTGTCACATTATACAAGGGGTAGAAGAATAGTAAATTTTTTGTATAATATTTCTTTGTTGAAATTTTTTCTTTTATTTTAAGTTACAACAATTTTTGACTCTCCCTATCACCCCTTTTATAAAATGAAAAAGAAAGAGCTTCGCTACCAAGCAGGCCAAGGAAAATAGCTTCGTTGAAAGAAAAGGAAGAGAATGTGAAAAGAGCCTCGGGCCCGAAGCACTTCAAATCTCCACTTCGGGCGAAAACCTTGCAAAGTAATTTCGTCGAAGAAAATACAAAGATAACGCTTCGCACCCGAAGCATTTTCGACAGCCGCTTCGGGCAAAATTTTTGCGAAGCAGCATCCAAATTACTTCTCTGAAGGAGGAGAGCATAATCCAAATCAGCCAAGGTAAGGAAACTACTTCAGGCCCAAAGTATTTCGACACTCTCGCGTCCCCGCGGTGGTGTCCGAAGCAAAATAGTAATGTTTTGAAAAGAGAAGTGCTTCGGGAGGATATTCCCCGAACCGCAGTTTTGAGAAAGAATCAGGCCGAAAAATTTTCCAGTCGAAGTAGTTTCGCCAGCAAAGGACAAAGAGCCCCATTTCAAAGATAGAATCCGCTCGACACTCAACGTCCCCGAAGTAGTTTTTGCAAAGCATTATTTTATGAAGAACAAATCAAGGAGAATCTACTTTGGCCAAAGGCTTTGGCGAGGCAGATATGTAGCGAAGCACTTTTTGGACCCATGTTCCAAGGCGAGCAGCTTCCCAAGGTGATCAAAATCCCCTTGTAAATACCCCTTTCTTGCCCGATAAGTTCGTTGACCATTTTTGGCAAACGAAAGGGACATAACAGCCCTCGAAGTAAAACCCGATGGGTGTAACGATCACTCAAGCACAACATCCAGAAGCCAGGGACACTCGGGTGACACATTAAATGAATGTTTCCATGGTTGACCCGGTCATAGTTGCCAGTTTTGACAACCGATTTGAAAACTCGCCAGCAGCGTGAGGAGCCCGATTTCTGCGCGGGTGTACTCCATTGTTTTTGTAATAATGACTGGGAATCGGGTCCTCTATAAAACCCGCCATGTAATGTAAAAATTGGGGGAACTTTCCGCTAGAAAGCTCCGTAACTCTGATGTTCTGCGTCTAACACTAAAGATTTTTGTACTCCATTTCTCTCTTTTATGTTGCCTTCTGTGCTTAATTCTTTTGTCTTTTCTCGTCTGCATACCGAGACTCTGAATCTTGAATTCGATGTGCGATCGGGAACTGAACCCTTGAAATTTGCCCTGATGGATACATAGGAGAGGAAAAACATCGTATAAAGATTTCTTTTATGCTGCCTGGTGGGTCATGGTTTCTGTTATTCCCTTGTCTTAATCATCTTCTCGAACCTTGAATTCCAATGAGAGAGAAAGGAGAACCCTATGAACTCGTCCAGAGGATACATAGGAAAGTGAGTATCACGTTTCTTTCGTCTATTCTTGGTGTTCTTTGCTGCTATTCGAGTTATTAGTGAGTGATCGTGCTTCCTGTTCTCTCCCACCTTAAATCATCATCTTCTAACCCTTCGTTTTTACTTCTTTCTCTACCCTTACCCTTTTTTATTTCTTTTCCTAACCCTTACTCTGTTTATTTCTTTCCTGCACTCTTGTCTCAAACCCAAAAAGTAGATTAGTATAGGAGTCGACCTTTCTCCAGAGATTGGCACGAGGGGCATCTCTTCCTCTCGGCATTTCAATGTTGGTCATAGGTCTAGGGCATGCAAACCCACCGAAAGTCCTTTCCTGTGTGGATTTGATGACCAACAGTAACCAAGGGAGCCAAACCCAAACTGGTACCCACGACGAAATTTCCTTTGCAGGGTCAAAGCCCACATGCCAAGGCTTAATGAAAAAGCCAACCTGGTTATAAAAATAAGGCCATCCTTCAAAAAATTTATGTCAATTCTCCATGCAAGAGAAAACAACTATGAAAAAGTTATTTACCCCCAACATGATCTTCATATCTCAATTAGGTTCCATACTTTTTGATCGAGCCCAAGATTCCAACGAAATGAGAGGGACTCGAATTCCTAAAAATTTGCAAATTAAGGTATGATTAGCCAGGTATTCAACATCCTCTACAATTTAATCTGGTTGAATCACCAGGACAGGCCTATCCAGATCTTGTTCAATACAACCATTTACTTTTGTAGCTTTGAAAAGCCCATCAAAACAGATCCAATTGGGCTTGACAATTTTTCAATACCCTGAAGAAGATGGTCCAGAGCCCATGAGGGCCTCTTGAAAAGACAATATTTTCTTATCATTTAGATCCCCTACCATTGTATCTTCGTCTATCTCATTCTCTGCAATCTCCGTTTTGTATTCTCTGCAATCTTCGTCCCATATTCTCTGTCCTATGGGATAACTATTAACTATCTAAGGGTTGATTGAATATTGACAAATTCTATTAAGGTTTATTTTCAAGTAGTCAATTAAATATTAACACAATTTGAGGGTTGATTAAATTACCAATTAATAATTATTTGAGGGTTGATTGAATATTAACAACTATTAACTATTTAAGGGTTGATTGAATATTGATAAATTCTATTGAGGTTGTCAATCAATCAATTGAATATTGATAAATCTACTATGTTCGATTGTTAATCAATTAATTAAATATTGATAACTTTATTGAGGTCGATTGTTAATCTGTTAATTGAATATTAACAACTCTATTTGAGGCTTGATTAAATTGAAAACTATTAACTATTTGAGGATTGATTGAATATTGATAAATTATACTAAGGTTGATTGTCAATCAGTCAATTGAATTTGAAAACTCTACTAAGGTAGATTGTCAATCAATCAGTTAAATATTAACAACTCTATTGAGGTTGATTATCAAGCAATCAATTAAATATTGGTCAATTGATTATTGACAACTCTAATGAGGTTGGTTATCAAGCATTCAATTAAATATTGCCAACTGTATTGATGATATCTATTTTTGTTGATTGATCATTTGTCATGATGATACATTTCTTTTGTCATGATTATATATATTTTTAATTTGTCAATAGTCATGATGATATATTTTTTTGGTCATACAATCATATCTTTTCTTTTTGAAAAATTCTAGTGATGGTTGTTTTTATCTATTTTTTTTTTTATTTGTGGAAAACATCCCAAAAAGGGATGCCACTTTCGGGTAAGACCCAAGGAGGCAGGGGTATCCATTCCACCAAAAACGCCCAGGACTCGGACCTGGCCTACCACCTTTGACATACTCAAGGAGCAAACAAACACACAAAACCAAATTAAAAAAAGAAAATAACAACAAAAATAATAAAATAAAATAAAAAACAAACTCCTTGAGTGTGTCAAAACCAAAAGCACAACCAAACACGCACAATAAGATAAAAGAAACCACAACACAAACCACATAGAAAAACACAAGAACCACATAACAAAACACAAACAAGACAAAAACAACAAAACACTACAAAGACATAACCCAAAAAACATGAAAAATAAACACAACCAAAACCTAAAAAATAAAATAAATAAAATAAAAAACAACCAACAACAGACAATAAACAAAAACAAAAAACATAGAAAACACTCACACATAAAAAAATGAAATAACACAAACAAAGAGAAACCCAAGAACAAGAACGAAAAAAACACAAGAACAATAACAATAAACATAAAAAAAAACAAAACAACAAAAACACAAGAACAACAAAAAACAACACAAAGAACACAAAAACAAAACAAAACAAAAGAACCCACCCACCTTAAAAAACTAAACAAAAAAACAAAGAAGACAAAAGAAAAAAAATGAACAAAACAATGACCTATCTAGACCAGAAGACTATTAATGCAAGAATCAACAGAGGAAACAAAATAAAGAATAGAATGAGCTAGGGAACTAAAAAAACTGAATGAACCAAAGAGAAACAAAAAAAAAACAAGAAGAAACTAGGTACCTTCGGAACCGGAGCCATCCAAAGAAATGATAGAAAGAAGAGCTTCCCTAATTTGAGAAGCCCACCATATAGGAGGGTGGCCATAACAAGTAAGATCACCTTTGTCCAAAGCCCAATTAGCTAAAGCATCAAGCACTCTTGTTTTGATCTCTCGACCACATGATTGTAATCAACTTTCAAAAATCCCATCCGGATTAACCGAATCTTCTCAATAATTCTTTTTATTCTCCAATCCACCTTATGATTCTTAGAAGGAGTCTTCAAGAGATTAATCATAAGTTGAGAGTCGACTCAACTAACACCTTTTCCCATCCAACCTTGGTAGCCTCCTCGAAGGCCTCTAAGGATACCATACCCCTCAAGCAAGGTTATTGGAAAGAATACCCAAATTCTCAAGCAAAAGTAAAAACCAGGGAGCCATCTCGAAAGTCTACCAATTCCTCCCACACCGGCTTTTCCAGGGTTCCCTCTAGAGGCTCCATCAGTATTGACTTTTCCAAAATCCTTAGGAGGAGGTTGCCAATTTCTAGTCCTATCCATCTTACTAATACTCACATTCCCTTTAAGTTGGTTGCCCTTAGAAGGTTTAATCTTCAATCTTTGCATCACTTGATCCCATCTTTGGTGGGAGTTTTGGGGGTGATTAAGGAGATGATGGACTGATTCAACTAAGTTGGCTATGGTCTTTTGCCAAATATAGTGAATATCCTTCCTATCTTGATTAAAAATTCGGTTGTTCCTTTCATTCCAAATATTCCAAAGAAGAATGGTAGAACCCATCCAAACTAACCGCCTAATAAAATGATCAACACCCTCTTGATTAGGCCAATCCCTCCAAAGTTGTTCAAAAGTGAAAAAATTGGACCACCGTAAGCCAAGTAAAGTTGCCATTCTCCTCCATAGCTCGGAGGCTAAAGTACACTCAATAAAAATATGGTTGATATTTTCTACATTCTCTTCACACATTTCACATCTAAAAGGGCCATGAAAACCACGCTTCATAAGTTGCTCACCAAGAAGCACCCTACGATGCAATAAAAGCCAATTAAAGAACCTCACCTTAGGCCGGAGCTTTTGAGCCCACAATTGAGAAAATATGTCAGAAGAATGGTTGGGATTATTATGGCATAAGGTCAAATAACCTTGAGCAACAGAATACTCACCCTTAGTAGTGTCGTTCCATCCAAAACAATCTTTTTCATGGGACCAAGAGAGGGATCTCATATGAAGGATGCCTTGGATATCTTGTCTTTGCCTTTCTGGGATTTGAATAGGCCAGTCCTCAATAGGGATCCAATATCTACCAACCTTTGAATTACCAAGTATGGTACCGATAGTAATTAGCCACCTTTATCCAATTAGCTCGGTGAAGCTCCTCCATCCAAGGCCTCCAATCGGGAAACCGAGTTATCAAAGGCTTGTGACCATCCCAAGAATCTGTCCAAAAATTTGCATGTTGACCATTATGAATGATCCAAAATAATTTTTTCTTTATCAAATCCTCACCAGTCTTAAGAACTGCTAAAATGGGAGAACCTTTGGTAGGAAGTTGATAGCGAACAAGGTCTTCAGGACTTTTGTTCTCAAGCATATTTAGCACGGAGATTATTGGCCCAAAGAGCATTGGGGTTATGCAACATCCTCCAATATAATTTAGCAGCTAAAGCTTTGTTGTTATTAATTGAAGACCGGAATCCTAACCCCCCTTCACTCTTAGGAAGACATAAAGTATCCCATTTCACCAAGGCCCATTTTCTTTTCTCCTTAGTACCACTCCAAAGGAAACGATGATCGATTTGATCCAATTCTCGAAGAACAGCCTTTGGGATATTCAAAATGGAAGAAACATAAATAGGAATAGCTTGAAGGACTGATTTTACCAAGGTGATTCTACCCCTGAAGAAAGCCACTTGTTGGTCCACTTTCCAATTTTCTTCTTGACTTTGTCCAACAACCAATTCCAATCTTTATTTTTCTGCCTTTGAATATTTATGGGAATACCTAAATAAGTGATTGGAAGAGAGGTCTTCTTATATCTTAATTTATCCAAGACCATGGCTTCCTGTCTAGCAGAGCAGTGAAAGAAAATAACTTTAGATTTTTCTTCATTGATCAACCGCCCAATAGCCTTAGAAAAATAGCTAATGATTTGCTTAAAATTAGAAGCTTCCTTAATTGTAGCTTTACCTAAAAGGGTAGAGTCATCCACAAATTGAAGATGAGAGATAGGTCTAGCTCCATGAGCAATGGTAACTCCCTCAAGGGTTTTGTTTTCCTCTTTTTGGTTATAGTCCTACCCAAGCATTCAAGCAAGAATGATGAATAAATAAGGGGATAGCGGGTCACCTTGCCCGATACCTCTGGAAGCTGGGAAAGACCGAGAAGGCCTGCCATTGATAAGAACTAAGTAGGAAACTCGAAGAGATACATCCCATAATCCAATCCATCCAATCCTTAGAGAAACCAAATTGCCTCAAAACTTTGATAAGGAAGTGCCAATCCACTCTGTCATAAGCTTTGGATAAGTCTAACCGGATGAACATAGAAGGAGAATTTTGCATATCCATGGAATGGATGGCTTCCCGAGCAAGAACTATCTCATCTACTATTTGACGTCCTTCCACATATCCCCCTTGCTCTGGGGAAATAATCTTATGTAAAAGAGGCTTCAACCTTTCTCGCCATGATTTTAGTAATGATTTTGAGAAGAACATTACATAAAGCAATAGGTCTAAAAGCTGAGATATGATCAACCTCTTGAGCTTTTGGAACAAGAGTAATATAAGTTTTATTGATAACCTTCAAAATTTCTTTGGATTTCCCGGCTTCTTCCACCACCTCTAATAAATCAACATGAAGGATATCCCGAAACTCTTGGTAGAACTCAATAGGAAAACCATCGAGACCTGGGGTTTTCCCTTTTTGCATTTTAAAAACTACTTGTTGAAGCTCATTGATAGTAACAGGAGCAGTCAAAATAGAGTTCTCCTCAAAGTGATAAGAGAAGGGATTGCTTGAAGAACATTTTGTTGAGAAGCCGAGTCAAGAGGAGTAGCAACAAAAATATTGGAAAAGTAATCAACAACAATAGAGTTCATGCCATCCCAAGTATAAACAACATCTCCAGAATCTGATTTTAAGGAAGAAATAAAGTTGTGAGATCTTCGAGCTAGAAGAGATTTGTGGAAGAAATTTGTGTTTCGATCTCCTTCTTTGAGCCATTGAATTCTAGATTTTTGCTTCCATAAGATTTCTTCTCTTTTTTCCCATTCCTCTAACCGAGTTGTGAGTTTAATTTCATCTGCACTTCTCTTCTCTCGTGAGGCCATCTAAACGGATTTTCTTATTCAAATTTTCAAGATGAGCAATAACTTCATGTTTTTTTTTATGAACATCCCCAAACTCTTTCCAGTTCCAAGTCTTGATTTTGGATTTAATGTATTGCAGTCTTTTGGCAAAACAGAACATCTTAGTCCCATGCCTAGGTTTACCTTCCTTCCACCATTGTTGCACACGAGGTCTGAAGGAAATGTCTCTAAGCCACATTAATTGAAAATGAAAAGGAGAGAAACTCACATTGGTTTTCCACATTTCCACCATGACCGGCCAATGATCCGAACCAACATTATTAAGAGTCTTCACTTTAGGAATGTGACCATGGATTAAGAAATTTTCAGAGAGCAAAAACCTATCCAATCTCTCCATTATACAAGCTAAGCCTTGCCTTCTGTTAGACCAAGTCATAAGGCCATTATCTCGGTTGGATATCCACAAGATGGAGGTTTGCAATATATTCGCTCATGAGGTCAGTACTTTTGTCCAAATTTCTATTTCCCCCCTTTTCTCATCTAGAGAGAGGATGGTATTGAAATCTCCTCCGATCAAGATCCAAGCTTTAGGAAAATGAGAGATAATATGAGTAATATCCTTCCACTGTCTTCTTTTTTCCTCCAAAGAAGTCGGGGCATAAACAATAATGCAGAGCATAATCTGGTTGGAATGTCTACTTTGAATAGCTATAGCCAACAAACCCCAACCACCAAACATATGGTGAATAACTACCTCTTTTAGGTCCCAAAGACAAGTAATGCCACCAAAAGTCCCTTGGGAACTGAGGGAAACCACTTTTCCAACTGGCCAAATTTTATCGGCAATTAAGTCCATATCCTCCATTGACATTTTTGTTTCTTGAAGGAAAACAAGATGTGGATGATTTATCTGAATCATTCTTCTAATTTCATTTTGTTTTGAAAGACTCCCTTTGAGTCCTCTAATATTCCAAGTGATGATCTTCATTAATACCAGGGCTAAAAATGTTGGGAAGGGCATTAATCTTACCTTCCTCTACAAGCTTTTCACCTTCTTTTACCATATGATATTGATTGGTCTTGCGACCTACTTTTTGATTAGAATCCATCTTCAATTTTTTTTTCCCTCGTTTCTTGACTTATTCCAATTGAATCTCGAGATGGCTTCTAACCTTGAAGAATGCTCATACACAGCCAAAATTTTACTAGATGGTTCAATGGAGTCTATATTGGGACTCGCATTATTTGAAGTTTTGACATTTGAAATATTGTTTTTCTTGTGTAAATTTTCTCCTTTTTTTTCTCGTTGAAAACCTTTGATTTGTTGGTTTGTCTCTCGAGTTCTTTCCTTCATATTTAAACTGTGTTTCTAAGATTTCAGTTTCCATTATTTCCTCTTCCTCACTTGGGACATCATTTGTGGAAAGGATTTCAAACATATTAGCAAATGACTTTGATTGATCCTTCATTACCGGTTTTTTCTGAGTGTTCTTCTTCTTAGGTATTTGGAAACCTCGCTGAGTTTATATCTTCTTTCTTTTGATCAGGAATTTTATTTGGGCAAGCACCGGCCAAATGACCATATTCATGGCAAATTCTACAACGAAAAGGAATGTTCTCATAGTCCACTACTTGCTCCCAAGTGTCTTCCCCAAATTGTAATGTGATCTTTTTAGGTAGGGGTTTGTCAAAATCCATTAAAACACAAATTCGAGCATAAATAATATGTTCAAAATTTTGAGTACAATCAGCAATCATCATAAAAGTTCCTAAAGAGTTTCCAATTGAAGAAAAAATAGTAGGATTCCAAAATTCAATAGGGAGGCCAAAGAGTCTAACCCACACGGGAGCTATAGAAGGCATCTCTTCTTCGACTTTAAATTTAGTATGCCAGGGCTTCATGAAAAGCCCCGCCCTTCCAAAAAACCAAGGACCCCCTTGAAAAGTTTTCTCTCTATCTTCATTATTAGCAAATAAAACAAGAAAATAACCATTTGGATAAATAGAGATTTGTAACTCACCTTTAGTTTTCCAGCTTTTTGCAGCCCAGACTTTGAAAGCAGATAGACTCTGACGAAAACCCACGAACCGACAAATTAGTCCTCTTTTTTCCAAATCTTCAATGCCACTCTGAATGTTACCCATATCAAGCTTAACAATAGGAGTTCCATCAGCTTTAAGACATCCTGACTCCGTTTTCCTGGGATCAATCTTAGGCATTCTTAGAGGTTTATGAGAAGCCCTAGTATTGATATTAGCATTGGGTTGAGGCTGTCCACCACGAAGGGCATCCCTAAAATTCATTTTTGGGACCGAGTCTTCAAAATTCTTACCCTTGACAGGGGTTTTCACAAGTAGAATTATTTTGTGGGTGCACCTTAGCACCAGATTCACTTGAGATATGAGCCATTTTTTGATCAACTACTTGAAACTTATTTCGTGGTCTCTTTAATCCTTGCCCTAGACGCCGTGGAAAGGTATGGTTTTCACTTTTCTTTTGTGCAGCAAATTGGAAGCCGTTGTCACTCAAGTTCACAGTATGATCCGTTGAAAGACAAATTTCTAACCCATATTGTATCCCCTGCAACATTTCTTGCTAAAATATTGAGCATAAACCACAAAAATATTGGCCGCTAGGGCCCGAAGGCCCTAAAACCAACCTCTGGAGCCGCTTGCACTCAACCCGGATGAAACCCTCGCATAGCCGCTTGCCAAATATATCGTTCACACATAGGGATGCGCTAGGATCTGTGTTGCTCCAAATGATATGAAAATTGGTGGAGATGTTCTAGGGTTTTTCAGGCATCTACCCTCAAAATTTCAGCTCAATCCGAGTTCGGATGAGTGAGATATGGCCGAAACGAGTTCGGCAGTTTGGGCAGTCCTGCGAAAAACGTCTCTACCATTCAGCTCCGAATAGGGATACTCTAACTTATGTTGTTACCTAGTGATGGTTGTTGAACCTTGTTGTCGATTAGTCAATTTAATATTGACAAATTCTACTAGTCATGATAATATATTATTTTTGTCATGATCATATCATTTTTTTTTGACAAGTTCTACTAGTCATGATATCATATATTTTTTTTATTAATCAATTGTCATGATGATATCTTTTTTTTTCATGATCATATCTCTATTTTTTTGTAATTATTTGACAAATTTCGGGGACTTGGTAGGAGATTAAATATTGACAAATTCTTGTAGTAATGATGGCATTTATTACAAATTTTGGAGACTTGGAAGGAGATTGAATACTGAAAATTTTTACTAGTCATGATGATATCTTTAATTTTAGTAATTATTCTTGGAGACTTGATAGGAGATTCAATATTGAAAAATACTACTAGTCATGATGATATCTTTATTTTTTGTAAATTTTAGAGACTTAGCATCAGGTTGAATATTAAAAAATTCTATTGGTCATGATCATATCTTTATTTTTTGTAACTATTTTGCAATTTTTGGATACTTGGAAAGAGATTGAATATAAACAAATTCTACTAGTCATGATGATATTTTATTTTTTGTTATTATTTTTGTAGACTTGGGGTAGATTCATTATTGGTAAATTCTATAGGTCATGATGATATATTTTTTTTTGCAATTAATTTTTGGAGATTTGGCATGAGACTAAATATTGATAATTTATATTGATCATGATGATATTTTAACTATTTGAGGATTTGATTGAATTTTGATAAATTCTATTGAGGTTGATTGTCAATCAGTCAATTGAATATGGAAAACTCTACTAAGGTTGATTTTCAATCAATCAATTAAATATTGACAACTCTACTAAGGTTGATTATAAACTAGTCATTTAAATATTGTTCAATTGACTATTCACAACTCTATTGAGGTTGATTATGAAGCATTCAATTGAATATTGACAACTCTTTTGATGATTTTGTTTTTTGTGATTAGTCATTTGTCATGATGATACCTTGCTTTTGTCATGATTATATATATTTTTAATTTTTCAATAGTGATGATGATATCTTTTTTGGTCATACAATCATATCTTTTCTTTTTAACAAATTCTGGTGGGGGTTGTTGAAATTTGTTATCAAATAGTCAATTTAATATTAACAAACTATACAAGTGATGATGATATCTTCTTTTTATCATGGTCATATCATTTTTTGACAAGTGCTACTAGTCATGATATCTTTATTTATTATTTTTATTTATCAATCATTGTGATGATATCTTTTTTTGTTCATGATCATATCTTTTTTGTAATTATTTACAAATTTTGGGGACTTGGTAGGGAATTAAATATTGACAAATTCTACTAGTTATGATTATATCTTTAATTTTTCTTGCAATTGTTTTGCATATTTTGGAGACTTGGAAGGAGATCGAATATTCAAAAATACTACTAGTCATGATGATATCTTTATTTGTAGAAATTACTTTTAGAGATTTGGTAGGAGATTCAATATTGATAAATTCTATTGGTCGTGATGATATATTTATTTTTTGGTAAATTTTAGAGACTTCGCATCAAATTGAATATTAATGAATTTTGTTAGTCATGATAATATATTTACTTTTTTGTGATTATTTTATAATTTTTGGATACTTGGGAGGAGATAGAATACTAATAAATTCTACTAGTCATGATGATGTTTTATTTTTTGTGATTATTTTTGGAGACTTGGGGGGGGGATTCAATAGTGACAAATTCTATTGGTCATGATGATATTTTTATTTTTGGCAATTATGTTACAAATTTTTGGATATTTGGCATGAAATTTAATATTGACCAATTATACTAATCATGATGCTATTTTAACTATTTGAGGATTTATTGAATATTGACATATTTTGCTAAGGTTTATTGTCAATTAGTTAATTGAATATTGAAAACTCTACTAAGATTTATTGTCAATCATTCAATTAGATATTGACAACTCTACTAAGGTTGATTATCAACCAATCAATTAAATATTGGTGAATTGACTATTGACAAATCTATTGATGATATATTCTTTTGTTAATTAGTCGTTTATCATGATGACACAATTATATATATTTTTAATAAATTATAATGAGGGTTGGTGAATACTATTGTCAATCAATTAGTTGAATATTGACAAATTCTACTAGTCATGATGATATTTTTTTTGTTGATTACTCAATTGTCATGATAATTTTTTTTAGTCATTATCATATCTTATTTTTGACAAATTCTAGTGAGGGTTTATGAATTTCATTGTCAATCAATCAATTGAGTATTGACAAATTCTGCCAATCATAATGATATATTTTTATTTGTTAATTAGTCAAATGTCATGATGATATTTTTGGTCATGATTATATCTTTTATTTAAAAAATTCTACTAAGGGTTGATGAATCTTGTTGTTGATTAGTCAATTAAATATTGACAAATTCTATGGATCATGATGATATATTTTTTTGGTCATGATCATATATATATAATTTGTCAATAGTCATGCAATCATATCATTTTTTGACAAGTTCTACTAGTCATGATATCTTTTTTTTTGTTTATTAGTCAATTGTCATGATGATATTTTTTTTTGTTCATGATCATATCTCTTTTTTTTGTAATTATTTAACAAATTTTGGGGACTTGGTAGGATATTAAATATTGACAAATTATACTAGTGATGATGATATATTTAATTTTTTTACAATTATTTTACAATTTTTGGAGACTTGGAAGGAGATGAAATATTGAAAACTTCTACTAATCATGATGATATCTTTATTTTTAGAAATTATTTTTGGAGACATGGTAAGAGATTTAATATTGATAAATTCTACTGGTCATGATGATTTTTTTTGTAACTTTTAGAGACTTGGCATCCGATTGAATATTAACGAATTTTACTAGTCATGAAATTATCTTTACTTTTTTACAATTATTTTGCAATTTTTAGATACTTAGCAAGAGATTGAATACTAAAAAATTCTACTAGTCATGATGATATTTTATTTTTTGCAATAATTTTTGGAGACTTGGAGAGATTCAATATTGACAATTTCTATTGGTCATGATGACATATTTAGTTTTTGCAAATATTTTGTAATATTTTGGATGGCGTGAGACTAAATATTGGAAAATTCTACTGAGGTTGATTTTCAATCAAAAAATTGAATATTGAAGACTATATTGAGTTTGATTGCCAATCAATCAATTAAATATTGACAACTCTATTGAGGTTGATTATCAATCAATCAATTAAATATTGACAAATCTACTAAGGTTGATTATCAACTACTTAATTAAATATTGGTCAATTGACCATTGATAAATCTATTGAGTTTCATTATGAAGCATTCAATTGAATATTGACAACTATATTGATGATATCGTTTTTTGTTGATTAGTCATTTGTCATGATGATACCTTTCTTTTGTCATGATTATATATTTTTTCTAACAAATTATAATGAGGGTTGATGAATTCCATTATCAATCAATTAGTTGAATATTGAAAAATTCTAGTAGTCATGATGATATTTTGTTTTTTAGTCATTATCATAATTTTCTTTTGGAAAATTCTAGTGAGGTTTGATGAATTTTTTTTTCAATCAATCAATTGAATATTGATAAATTCTACTAGTTATAATGATATCTTTTTCTTTGTCAATTAGTCAAATGTCATGATGATATTTTTTGGTCATGATTATATCTTTTATTTGAAAATTTCTACTAAGGTTTATGAATTCTATTGTTGATTAGTATTGTCATGATGGTAGATTTTTTGGATCATAATGATATAGATAGATAGATAGATAGATAGATAGATTTAAATTTTTCAATAGTCATGATCATATCATTTTTTGACAAGTTCTACTAGTCATGATATTATTTTTTTGTTGATTAGTCAATTCTCATGATGATATATTTTTTTGTTCATGATCATCTCTATTTTTTTGTATTTTTTTACAAATTTTGAGGACTTGGTAGGATATTAGATATTGATAAATTATACTAGTCATGATGATATCTCTAATTTTTTTTGCAATTATTTTATAAATTTTGGAGACTTGGAAGGAGATCAAATATTCAAAAAATATACTAGTCATGATAATATCATTAATTTTTAAAATTATTTTTGGAGGCTTGGTAGAAGATTCAATATTGACAAATTCTACTAGTCATGATGATATCTTTATTTTTTTATAAATTTTATAGACTTGGAATATGATTGAATATTAACAAATTCTATTGGTCATCATAATATCTTTACTTTTTGTAATTATTTTGCAATTTTTGAATACTTGGCAGGATATTGAATACTAACAAATTCTACTAGTCAACACATTCACATAAATAATGTAATAAATATAAATGCTTGAAATACAAGATATTGCAATATGAAATATGAGTGCAGAAATGAAATAATATCACAAAATAATATAGGATCGTAGGCCACTTTGAAGGGGAAACATCCTTCAATGCTTTCATTTAAATATGCAAAAGGTACTTTCATTTATACCCCTCGTAGTTTTAAAGACTTCATCTACCACCTAACTCTCAAGATTGGCTTACATGCAAAATGTCACTCGAGCTAGAATCTCCTAGTTACATATAATGATATCATTTGTTTAGGCACTTCTAGAGCCACAACTATTACAAAATATTAAAACATATTATTAGGGGTATCCCCACATTTATAAAATATTATAAAACATTATCATGGGTGTCTCCCATGTTAAATAAGGGTTATTACATCATAGTGTCAAGATGGGGTCCTAACATACCCTTCTCCATAAAAAATATTTGTTCTCAAAGCTAAAGATGAGGAAAATCCTACTTAGAGCTATTGAAGAGGTTCTCATGTAGCATATTTAGGTTGTAAACCATGCCATTGGAAAAGAATATTGGTGATGACACATTGGCAAAGGATACATGATCTACGGTCTAGAATGAATTCAGGTTCAAGAATGATGGAACTTTCATCATCCAACTCTAAAAATATAGATTGCATCTAGATCTTGTTTCCAAAAACTTGCATGAAAGAAGATACATGGAAGATTGGATGAATTTTAGAACTAGCTAGAACAACTAGTTTGTATGTTGTCGACCCGATCCTTTGCAACACCTGATAAGGACCATAATATTTTATAGTAAGTTTTTGACAACCACAAAACTAGATAGAGGACTTTTTGTATGGATAAAAGTAAAGAGACTATGTCTCAAATATCAAAGCTATGTTCAGTGTGGCATTGATCAGCTTGTTGTTTCATATGGTTCTAAGCTAAATCTAGATTGACCTTGAGTTAGTGAAGAATGGAATGATGCTAGCAGAGAGTGGAATTCATAGCTTGAACCTTGGAACTACCAAGAATTTAAGAAGATGATGTTGGTGGACTTTGATCGTAGACTACTTAAAATGGAATCACCTTAGTGGTATTGTGATATGTTGTGTTATATCACTATTCATCAAAAATAAGCCACTTGGCCCATTGTGTAGGATGTTCAAAGGTGAAGCAACATAATACATTTCCAAGATTTTATTCACATTTTTAGTGTGACCATAAGTTTGAGGATGATAGGCCAAACTTATCTTGAGTTGTATTCCCTATAACTTGAACAATTCTTGCCAAAAACAATTGGTGAAAGTAGGATTCCTATGAGAGGCGAATATTTTAAACATTCCATGGAGACAAAATATGGAGTATAGGAAGATTTGAGCAACAAAAAATACAATGTATGGGTGGGATAGGGAATAAAAATGAGCATACCTCATAAGACTATCCACTATCACTAAAATAACCGATTTTCCTCTAGATTTATGTAACCCTTCAATGAAATCCATAGAGACATATGTCCAAATTTATTTAGAAATTGGTAAGGATTAAAGAGTACCAAGAGAACGCATAGTTTCACCTTTCATACATTAGCAATGATCACATTCAACCATAAAAGTATGAATATCCTTCTTCATTCCCCTCTAGAAAAATGTATGCTTGGTCCTCGTATAAGTTTTGAGAGACCCTAAATTATCAATTGTTGGGGAGGTATGCATCTCATATAGGATGAGATCCTTTATTTGTGACTGGCACACCAAGATGTTCATGGTACCATAAATATTGACCATTCCAAATAAAGCCAAGGCATGAATGAGGATCTACTTGAAGTTTGTAGATGAAAGTTTACAAAGAGGTATATTTGATTAGTTCCTCATGGAGTTGATGAATCCACTACAGATGTGGTGTGGATATAATGTGTAGCATTGTCTATTATTATTGTAGTTAGGACAAAGCATACACCACTATGTTCTCCTTACTCTTATTACAAGTGATGTCATAGTCATAAACCAACAATTGAGAAAATAATTTGTTTTTTTTTGTATGGTCATCCTTTGTTCTAAGAAATATTTAAGACTCTGATGATCAGTATCGATGGAAAAATATCTTTCAATGAGATACAATCATCAATTACTGACCACATATAAAATGGTAAGCATTTCCTTCTCATAAGTAGACTTGCCTAGATTCTTTTTTGAGATTGCTTTGCTAGTGAAGGCCAAAGGTCTACCTTCTTGCATTAAAACCGCTCCAATATCATTTCCAAATGCATCACTTTCAATGATAGATAGTTTAGAGAAATTAGATATTGCTAACATAGGGATTGTGGTCATAACATGTTTCAAATACACAAAATCCTTCTTTGCAATTTCTGTCCACATAAAAGAAGTTTTACCCAACATAGTTGTCAAGGGAGCCAATATTTCTCCATAATTCTTCACAAAATTTTAAAAATATCTAGTGAGCCCCAAAAAACCATGATGTCCCTTTAGGGTATAGGGCATAGTCCAATATTGAATAGCCTAATTTTTCTTGGGATCAACTTGAAATCCATCCTTAGTGATGATGTGTCCCAAGTATTCAACCTCTTGCTGGCCAAAAGAACATTTGGACCTCTTTACGTAGAGTTGATTATCAAACAAAAGTTTGAGTGCTTGATCTAAGTGTTGGATATGCTCTTCCCATGAATGGTTGTAAATCAATATATAATACAAAAAGGACTAAAATGAATTTGTGAAGGAAAGGACAAAAAATGAAGTTCATCAAACTTTAGAAGGTAAAAGATGCATTGGTTAATCCAAATGGTGTATTCAAGAATTCATAATGCCCTTCATGAGTTGGAAAAGCCATTTTCAGAATATTTTCTTATTTAATTCAAATTTGATGATACCCTGACCACAAATCCAACTTGGAAAAGTATTGAGCTCCATGCAAATCATCAAGTAATTCATCAATCATTGGAATAGGAAATTTATATTTAATAGTGATATTATTGAGGTCTTGATAATCCACACACAAGCACAAAGTGCCATCCTTTTTATAAACTAATTATGCTAGAGAAGAATATGGACTAACACCATAATGAATAATCTCAACAACATGAAGCTTTTAGACTATTTTCTTAATTTTGGACTTTTGAGCATAAGGATATCTGTAAGGATGGATATTTGGGGGAAGAATACTAGGAGAAAACTAAATGACATGGTCATGAGAGAAATGAGGAGGTAGTCCCTTGGGTTCCTCTAAAATATGAGCATATTTATTCAATAAACCTTACAATTACACTAGATGACCCCTTTTTCCCTTTCTTGGAAGCATCAATAGCAAAAATTTGTGCCACCACTCCATGAGAGGATATTTTTAATATCTTTTGTATCTTATGGGTAGAAATAAATTGATCCATACTAACTTTCATGTCATGATTAGGCTCCTGGTCTTGTCTCTATAAGGGAGGGCGTTATGGTGGTACTATACTCTTGGGTAGAAATCCATCTGCTTATGGGTAGATTTGGTGGGAGCTCTTATTAACACATTTGATAGCTCCATGGACCCCTTCCAACTCTTGATGCATCTTGCACTCATCAAAAGGGTTCCTTTTGAGTCTATCACAGACTTCAATATGTGATTTAGAAGGAGCTAGAAAAGGATTTTATTTGAATATCAATCGTCCCCCACCCAAGCTCACTTGTACTGTATTCAAGATTTTAGCCTGGATATAAGCCTCCTACTATATCAATCAAGAAAAAGAAAATTCCCTCAAATATTTTAGGAGGCTTTCCAAGTATAGCGACTCCTACTTTAGGCAAGAAAAATATCTTCAGAATACTTTGCCTTCCCATCTCCTTTCTCAACCACTGCTACTCCCTTCTCAACTAGATCGTATCTGCTATGGATGTTATCTCAAGATTTGTAGGAGTCAAGGCTATTGTTTTGTGGAACAAAAGGGGTGGATCTCTTCTTGAGCTAATACTGAAGAGACACAAGTATGAATCCTTTCATGAAAAATGTTACCTCTTACACCTTCTCTTAGCAAATACAGGACCTGGACCAAAAATGGGGTTCCACTTGCAAAAATTAAACAATTTTGCACCCTTTTTGTATCTTGGGGTAAACCAAGCAAGGACTAAGCTATCTTCAAGAAATCTTAGCCAATCGAAGGGCTAGTTATGAGGAGTTCCCATCCACAATAGGGCCAATAAAAGCACCCTATTGTCAAATGCATACAAATATGTTTGAGATGCATAAAATAGGGATCTCACAACAAGTATGTCCCAAGGACTGTGACACTGGAGCCTGTTGCCAAATGAGCCAGTATTGGAAGAAGGCTCTTGCATAGAAAAATTCATTACCACACTTATCATAAATTCCATAAGTACTGGTATGCACGATGATCAACCAAGTTGTAGGTGCATTCCAACTTGAAAATTTTGGGGCAACACCAGTCAAGCTTTAAAAATAACTCAACTTTAGTACAATATGGTCCGATCAATGCAAATTTATTGGATGATTTACAAGATAAATGAATGGTTGTGGCATAACACTCATGTTGTAATTTTATGTGCATAAACCGATAGATAAATAAAGCTATAGGTATATGGCGGAATGGGATCATCTTGTACATGGGTAATTCACAATGAATTTCTAGAAAGAATGTTGGTTTTGAAGCTCCTCCCTTTGTTCCCAATATTCTTCTCTATTCTATTGTGACCCCGTGCCCAATGGACAAAGGTTCAAAATTCATGCATCACTTCATACAATCTCCAAAAGGATATATGTTGCATCATTGAAAGCATTATCCACCCCTCCACCAATGGGAAAATGAGCTATAAATAGTGCCTCAAGAGTGTAAAGAACAACATTTGTTGAGAAAAAGTAAGATGAAAATGATGTTGCAATGAAATATTATTGAAGTAATGGTGATGGGATGATAAAAATTTTGCGTGAATACATCAAAAAGAAATATTATGATAATTGCTCCTGAAATTCTACCTGTTCTTAAATTAGCCTTGGTCTTTGGTGGGGTATGTTGATGGAAGTGTATTCCATAGGCATACCCTATGGAATGCCTTCCAATTCATCCCTTTACTTTGTCTCATTTCCCTTCCTCCTCTCTTCCCTTTCCCTTTTCTTTCCTTCCTATCCTCTCTTTCTTATTTTTCTACTATCCTTTGCCCAGTCAATGTTTGGGCACTCTGCATTTCCTCTCCCCTTCTTCCCTTGTTGTTGCATCCTTCTTTGGTTGCCTTTGTTGATAACTCTTCCATATTCGTTTTCCTCTCGCTTCCCTTATTAAAACAATATTTAAACCAAGATCTCTTTCTGGGTTCCTCTCTCCTACATAGTGGAATGCCCCTATGAGTCACCAATATTGTGAGTAAAATTTTATACCTTCTCACCCACTCTTCTTTACCATATTATGGTATTTTACTCAAGACTTATTTTTAGCTTTGTAAGTAGGGCGAAGGAGAAGAGTCAGGGCACAACAAGGAATATAGATAAATAGGTGGATATAATATCAAGAAGGTTCCCAAATTCTCACCCTAGAATTGGACAGAAAACTAGGATCCCAAACCTCCTCCATCTAAAGGAGACGAAAAAATGAAAAGGCAACACGAAGATTATTTGTCCCAAATTCTCGTTTGTAAATTAGATGGAACTTCAAGAAGGCAAAGTTTGGAGCCTAATTGCTCGTCCATGGGATGAAAAATTGGGAAGTTGGCAAATAGGAAAGTGTGCCCAAAAATCCATCTAAAATTGAGGACATCATGCATTAGGATGGAAGCTTCGAGGACCCCAAAAGCAAACGTTAATGATCTCAGCTACCTAGTACAGACAGTTGATGGCTGTGAGGATGAAATTTGAAATGCACAGCTTCAGAGGCAACCAATATCTGATATTTTTGTGGCATGAAGGGACAAAGTAGATTGAAATATTAAAAAGCTAATAGAATGATCAAGGGATCATATTTGTGTAGAAGCACCTAACTTCCTCTGGATAATCATCACACCTCCTAGAGAAGAGCGTCAGCAGATCTTTTGATCATTCCATTATGATTATTCTTGTCAAACACCATCAATGCTATATTTTGAATCTATTGTAAAATCTTCTATAAATAGTGGAATGTTCGCCATTCCAAAGGGTAGCTTTGTGGCCATTACAATTCATATGTAATTCTTCTTTGCCTTGTAAATATAAAGCATATCACTATTTGGTCTCTCAATTTGTCTCTCACTTCTATTTTATTTAATTTTGGATGTGTTATTTCTATGATGGCCATTTGAGCTGGTTCACTTAATTTTGCTATCTAGATTTTGTGGGTCTCGCTAAGTGGTTCTGGAATTCGCATCTGTCTTGGGGTGTCGGGGTTTTATTTTTGCTAAAGTCAATTGGGTGGGAGCATTCTAATTCTGCTATCTGGATTTCAGGCACCCTTCTGTTGGTTTTGGAATTCACCCATGCCCGCTGCATTGAACGATAAAGTGAGGATGAGATGAGTTGATTTTTTATGCGATGTGTCATTGTTTACATTGACAATATCAAACACATGTGTCTTGATGCGGTCATACCCCATCCTTGTTAGTTATGGCTATAACATCCCTTTGCTTTCTCTCTCATTACCTTTTTTCCTCTCACTATTTGCTATGTAGGTAGCTGGAACCGAAGGAGCTAACCTTCTCTAGAGATCAACTATGCACCAGATAGATAGGGGACATGCCCGACGGTCCTTGACCAGCATTGAACGACCACCTAGCTTGGGAGAGGTAGGTTTTCACACCAACACCATGTAAACTCCCATTTTTATTCTTGTAACAGCCCTGAATCTCTTTAGTGAGCATTTAAGTTTTCAAATATTAACTTTCACTAAAGGAATGAGAAATTGAGTAAGGACAATCCTATGGCACTTCAACTTTTAAAATAAAGGAGATATTTCTATATTTTTCTTTTGCATAAATAAAATGGAAGACTTCGTTGGTGGGTGATCTCTCCACGTGGAGAGTGCGAACACTATCTACGCTCTTCATTTTTATTTCTTCGACAGAACACACCAAATTTTCTTATCCTTTTCTACGAAGTGCATAAAATTTTATTTTTTCCTTCACATTGCACAATGAAATAACGATTTATCAGGTCCCATTCTTATACTACATTGTGATTTATATCATTTACATTTTATTGTTTTAATATTGCAAAATAATAATTAATTATATATATATAAATAGATATATAGATATATATAAAAAAAAAAAAAAAAAAAAAATTTTTGGGTAATAATTAAAGGTTATTTTTTAATTTGATTAGTGTAAGTTTTGTCATACGATTTAATACTTTTTATACAAATTAAACATAAGATGTTTTTATTATATATATATATATATATATATATATATATATATATATATATATATATATATATATATATATATATATATATATATGGATAGATAGATAGATAGAAGTGTGTGTGTGGTTTTTATTGGGATCACTTCTATTACAAAAATAAAACATTATATTGCTCTTGTTATATTTTTAACAAATTAATTAAAGCATATTTATCTTTGCCTTTTTATCAAAATTATTCTCCATCTTCCTCAAACTAAGTTTCCATTATCATTTTTTTTCAGGAACTAACAACAAGAACAACTCTTACATGACACATAACTCAAATAGATAGAAGGAAAACAAATATAAGAGTCATCCATCAAAGAGGAAATTAGTTCGATTATTATTATTATTATTATGACTATATAACAAAGGTTCTTCTTCCTTTAGAGTAATAAGATCTGAGAATGCATTTTTGCACTTCAAGCTCTTGGGATAATATCTAGTTGTAACATATTTTGTAGGATCTTCATTTTCAAAAAATCGATGTCATCGATTGTTTCATAATTACCTTCAAGAATACCATCGAAGGTGCTAATATTTTCTATGAAACCATTTGGATAGTCTTTAGTAACCTTTTGGTTTTTATCAATGATTTGATTCAAATTCTTCTTTTGGGGTTGAGACTTTTGTTGCTCACATGATTCTTGTTGGACAATTGGTGCATCTGGAGGATGAGCTTCTTTATTTTGAACTAGGACATTTGAAGGTTTCGAATCATTCGCATGTAGGGCCTTCTCCTCTACCAGGTAGGAATTAGAGCATGATCTGATGACTGAGCATCTCTTCTTCAAGTGGCCATATTGGTGACAAGCATAACATCTTAGGGAGGAGTTTTCAAATTCAATATTTTGGATCCATTCTCCTTTACTTGAGGAGATAGTAATGTATTAAGGCTCACGAATTGAAACATTTATCCAAATAACCAGTCGTACTTTACTCATTAATTTTATTGGACAAATTTTCCTTTGTTTGGGTATCCATATATTGGAATGCACCAATGGCATTATTTATTTTGGTGAATATATTCTCTTCCCAAAACTCCACATGGAGAGCATAAAGATTCACCTAGATTGGGAAGCCATTATCTTTTTTTTTGTAAAAGAGTTGAAACTAGGAGTCCAAGGTCTTATATAGACACCCCTTTATCCAAAAATTCAATAGTATATATAATCCATTACCCTATCTCTATTCGCTAAATTAGAAAAGGAAACAAAAAAAAAAAATCGGGTAAGAGAGTTACTTGAAATTCTATATTGGTCCACCAATATTTAACGTATCCTTTGAGCTCCTCCAGACCTGGTCTTTTGTCCTTGAGTTTTCAAATAATTATTCGAGCTTCATGATCAATCAGATCAAAACCAAATTCATTCTCTAAAATCCTAATAGAAGGCAAATTTTCATCCACCCATGAACCTAAAGATGCTTGAGAGATATTTCTTCTGACCGAAAAGGATTTCTCACAAGCTGAAGAGACGATCTACAAATAATCCTCTTCCTTCAATGCTTAATTGCATCGAGGGTTTGCATTCCCTTTACGCCAAATTTGTCGCTTTGTTCCATCTCTTGAGTGCACCTAAGGTTTGCATCCCTTTCACAAAGATTGTAGCCAAATTTGTTGCTTTGTTCCATCGCTTGATTGCACCTAAGGTTTGCATCTCTCTCGTAAGACTGTAGCCAAATTTGTAGCTTTGTTCCATCGGTTGACTACACCTAGGTTTTACACCCTCTTGCGAAGATTGTAACCGTAACCCAAAAATAATAAAAATTGAGATATTTAATTACATCAACTTATATTATTTAGATTTAATTTTTACTTTGCATTAACTAATATTTTTTAATTATGATAAAAGCTGAGTTTTTAAAAGGATTCACATCCTTTTATACTTTTGGGTTAGCATAATTAGTTTTATTACTCAAAATATTTTTTTATAAGGCTATATAATTTTAAGTTATCTATTAAAACATTTTCAATTGATTTTAATTATCATTCTAATTTTGAAAACATATCCAACATATTTCCTAAACCTTATTGAAAGGTCAAAAGAGTTGCTAACCTTCTTGACAAAGCATTAATCTGCTTCCCATACAAACTTGGACCACACCTGCTACCATTAATTGACATGTTTCTTGAGCCTTACCCAAAGGTCAAAATAGTTGCAAACCTCCTTCATAAACCATTAATCTGCCCTCATCCAAACTTGGACCACACCTCCTACCATTAATTATTTTTAATTAAATATTATATATATGAATTATAAGAATTGAAAGAGGTTTTATTTATATTATCTTTTTTTTTTTTGGTAAATAAAAGTCTTCATTAATTACCGGGTTTTGCAGGTTAACCCAAAACCTATTACAATATCCAACCTTCTACTGAGATTGTAGATCCTAGTCATCCTTGAAACTTTCTTACCAGAAATTGTGTTGAATCCCCTACAACACCTTACTAACAAAGCACACACATACCTAAACATAACTGTAAACATTACTTACATTGATAGGAATTGAAGTTTGGAACTTTGCACTTGTGAAACCTATTGCTTGCCCATTTCCTATTCTCTGTCGAAATCTTCCAAGGATTACACCCTGTTACCTTAATTTCCAATTTGGTATGATTTAGAGGGAAACCCCATAGTTATTACCAGCTCCATGGGGAAAGAACACCCATTCATCTTTCTCCTTAACGGGTAGGTTTCTTTTCATGACTAATAATGTTTTCCACTTCACATGGCACACCTTGTGTCCATGTCACCAAACTACCAACATCAACACCTATGTTGGCTAATTTGTCAGCTGACCTATTGGCCTCACGATACACGTGATGAGCCCTCCTATTCTGTCTTGCCGCAAAAAGGATCCTCACTTCATGGATGACTCCCTTGATTCTCCATGGAGGTTTTTTGCCATTGGTTAATAGGTTGATGATGTTCATAGAATCACCTTCAATCATCAAGTTACCTTGAGTTGCTTGGGCTACTTGCAACCCTCTCCAAAGGGCTCTAGCTTCTGCTTCGTTATTAGTTATGATTCCCAATGGTTCAGCGAAAGCCTTGACTAGATTTCCTTGATGATCCCTGATTATTCCTCCATCTCTAGCTCTTCCCGGGTTCTCCTTGGCTGCACCATCAAAATTTATTTTAAACCAACCTTGGGGGTGGCTCCCAAGAAATCCCATTTCTAGGATTGGGCAAAGGAATGGAAGGTTTGTCCTCAATACCTAAGGCCCGAGCTAATTGTTTTTCTTGGGGAAGAATTGAGTGGTTCTCATCCACTAAGGTGCTAAGGTTTTCTTTCGCAAAGACAATAATCCTGTTGAGGATGGTTTTTGGGTTGTGAATGGTATCCTTAAAGGCTCTATGGTTCCTTTCTAGCCAAATCTGCTAGATAAAATGATGCCAATAGATTTTCCATAGGTACTTAAGTTTTAGGCTAACAAAGGGTTGAGGCCATTGATGGAACACTTCGGATATAAGAGCAAGCTTAACCCACAAGATCCTAAAGGCTTGGAAAAGTTCATCCAGGATGGACTCCGCTATCGGACACTCCAGAAACAAGTGTTGGGTTGTCTCCCATCCTGCCCTGCACATGTAGCAACGATTAGCAATAACCACACCTTTGGATAACATATTGTCCATAGTGAGGATTTTTCCTTGAATCACCAGCCATGAAAAAAAGATATTTTAGGAATTAAGCCTTTGATCCAAACCAAACTCGATTGAAATTGTTGACCTTCCACATTGAGAAGCAAATTATAGGCAGACTTAACTGTGAAGTCACCACTTTCAGTCTCAACCCAAACAATGTGATCTTCATCCTCTCTAGAGGGAATAATTTACTGAGGTAAAATGTTATAAAGCTCTTCAGACTCTGCTTCAAAACCCTGTACTCTGATGTGTTTCCACCTATTGATATTTATATCCTGCCATATATAATTTTCAACCTTATTCCCAATATGTTGCTCCATATGCTCTTGAATCCTAGCCAAACGAGGATTCTAGGATAACTCCTCAGCTCTCACCCATCGATCCTTCCAAAATTCTATTGTTTACCCATTTCCTAGAATCCATCTAAGACCTTTCTTAACAAGATCCCTGCTCGTGAGGATTGCCTTCCAAAAAGTAGACCCCTTGCTTGCTAAGTTTTCATTAAGGAAGTTCACACCTTGGAGATATTTCCTCCTAACTATGGTAGTCCATTCATTATCGACCTTAGTCAATAACCGCCACGCTTGTTTGGCTAACAGAGTTGTATTGAGATGAGCAAATATCCTCAATCCTAACCCCCCATTAGCTTTAGGTTTGCAAACCTTGTTCCAACCTACTAAATGGATCCTTTTCTTATCCTCAGTCCCTGACTAGAGAAATTTTTTTTGAAGCTGCTCAATTTTGTGATAGACCTTGCTAGGAGCTCTAAAGACTGATAGGAAGTAAATGGGTATACTTTAAAGTGAAGCCATAGTTAAAACTGCTTTGCCTGCTTGAGATAACAAATGTCTTTCCAACCTGCTAGCTTTTTTTGGATCCTCTCTAGAACTATTTTCCACATTGATCCTTCAGGTTTCCTCGTAAACAGGGGAAGACCTAAATAGGAGGTGGGAAGGGATGTAATCTGACATTCCATGATCCTTGTTGCTATGTTGTTTTTCTTAGGAATGGGGTTATTTATGAAATAAAGTTTACTCTTATCAAAATTCACTTTCTGTCCAGTCGCTTCTTCATACATTATGAGAATATTTTTAATCCTTCTTGCCTCAACCACAGAAGCCAAAGTCAATAGCAATGTATCATCAAAAAATTGATGATGTGTCACCAAGGTAGTTAGCGATGTGGCCTTGATACATGATATGAGTCCAGCTACCGTTGTTGCCTTAATGGTTCTTCCCAAGGCCTCAGCTACAATGATGAACAACATAGGACTTATGGAATCTCCTTGTCTTAGACCACATTTGCTTTGAAAAAAACCTGCAGTAGACCCATTAACCAAAACTAAAAAACAAGGCTTAGAAATACATTCTCTTATTAACTTGACCCATTTCATGTTGAAGCCAAATTTTAATAAAACTACCTCTAGGAATTCCCAATTTATCCTGACATAAGCTTTAAATATAATGGTTTTCCAATATCTTGACAATTATATAAATAGTTAGTTAGTTAGATAAGATTTAAACTTTAACCTCTTCTTACATCAAAAGAAATTTAAATGGTTTGATATTTTAAATATTATTTCAGAAGAATAATATCATGATATTTTTGTAGTTTTAATATTTACTATTTTTCAAAAATAAATTTTAAATGGTCACTCAAGTAAATGGTTATACTTAAGTTGCAAACCTCCTTCATAAACCATTAATATGCCCTCACCCAAAATTGGACCACACCTCCTACCATTTATTATTTTTAATTAAATATTAATATATATTTGAATTATAAGAATTGAAAGAGGTTTTATTTATATTATTTTCATTATATCATGGTTTTCCAATATCTTGACAATTATATATAGTTAGTTAGATAATATTTAAACATTAAACTCTTTCTACATCAAAAGATGGTTTGATATTTTAAATATAATTTAAGAAGAATGATATCATGATATTTTGTAGTTTTAATATTTATAATATATATTTGAATTATAAGAATTGAAAGAGGTTTTATTTATATTATCTTCATTATATAATGGTTTTCCAATATCTTGATAATTATATATAGTTAGTTAGTGAATATTTAAACCTTAACCTCTTCCTACATCAAAAAAATTTAAATGGTTTGATATCCTAAATACTATTTAGGAAGAATAATATCATGATATTTTTGTAGTTTTAATATTTATTAATTTTAAAAAATATATGAAATGATCACTTAAGTAAATGATTATACTTTATATAATAAAATAAAAATTTAAAATTTAAAAATCTTTGCTTTAAGTTAAAGTTAGAATTTATTTTATAATATGCAAAAATAATTTAATTTAAACCAAACACCCTATACCACTAGCCAATTATGTTTATTACATCTTGATTTTTTTTTTTGAACTTATTTTACTTTTTTGAAATAAACTCTCTTTAATTTTTATTTATTTTTGTTATAAAGAGAAAATTTAATTCAAAAACCCCATACCACTAGCTAATTATATTTATAAGATCCAAAAAAATTTTCGAAACTTATTTTACTTGTTTGAAATGAACTCTCTTTATTTTTTATTTATAAAGAGAATGGGTAAAGTCTCCAACATTTTATCTTTATGGATGTAGCTACCACTATACCCTCACCCCACCTCGATAAAATTTTATTTCAATTGAGGGGACCTCAAAGGGGCTTGGGATTGGAACCCTCGATTCATGAACACTCAACCAAAATAAATTGGTCTACTACCTCTAATTACAATAAAAAAAAAAAAAATTACCTATTATAAATTTATTTGCATGTCCTAGGAAGGGGGCAATGCAACAAGTCAGTATTTTCCTCTTGGAGGTCTAAGGTTCAAAGTGTGATGTGTGTGGGGGTGTGTATTGCCTATTGATAAGCTTAGGGCCAATGCAACAACTCAGTCTTTTGCTCTTGGGAGGTCTAAGGTTCAAAGTGTGATGTGTGTGTTGGGGGTGTGTATCTTCTATTGATAAGCTTAGATCTTGACCTTATAAAGAGTCATGGTTGGGATGGGAATCCTTAGTCTAAGAATTGTTCATAAAGTTTCTTAAAAAATATATATATATTTACAGTAGAAGTTTTTGAAAAAAAATTATTTACATAAAACTTAATTAATTTATTTTAAATAAATATTAATAAATGGAAGTTGTAAGCTTTACTATGTGCTAAGGGCTTTGGCCTTTCTTTGGAATATGAAGGATAAAAACCTGTGCTTTAATCTATAATTTGTTCGACAAGGACATTAGGGTTTTGGCCTCTCTTTGGCAAGGTCCAAGGTTTAAAACACAATGCACCTAGAATAGGATAGACTGGATGGTAGGGGACCTTAATTTTAATATGAAGGGTCAGGGTCCTATTAACTTCTTTTTACCCAACGGACTAAGATTACAGTGGTAGCATTTGAGCCTAATTCGAACAAAAGGTGTTACTAATTCTCAATGTATATATATTATATGTATATATAACTAATGAATGGTTCACATTATTAATGATTATAAGAATTTGAATTTGTATTAATGTCCATCGATGACCAAAAGAGGTCAATAGGACTGTAAAGTAGGACATATACAAAGCAACGAGAGTGCCTAATGCAGCTCTAGAGAAAATAAAGTAAAAAAAACAATAAACATAATGACATATGATATACAAGATCTGTGGATCAAGGATTACTCCCAACATTCAAGGCTAAAGAGAAGTGAGTGATATAAGAGTTGGATGTCATCATAAATGTTCTTTTTTGGAGTCTACGACGAGTTGATCTTGTTGTATCTCTGTGATCACCCTGGTGCTTCCTGGTCTTGGCCTCTGGAGGTTGGAAGAATGAAGTGATAAGTTAGGACCCTGTTATCTTTTGCAAAATGTTACTAAGTAGTTATTTTATGAGATTGAATAATTCCCGGATGAAAAGGGTAATGCATCTTTGATCTTCATAATTAATCCAATATTTTAGTGTATGGGTGTCTCTCAATAAGCAATAATATCTACCTTGTATCTCGTAGTAGATAGGACAGGTGAAAATGAAATGCTCTTCAGATTTCGCATCAAGACTGCACAATCTGCAAATACGTTGATCTTTGGGGAGGTGATGATCTGTCTCAATATGCAATTGGTGGGAGCAAACTCGTAGTTGAGCTAGAGGAAACCTGAGGCTATGTGACATCTGTATCAAATTATATTTTGGAGTAGTGATCAATCCATTCTCTAGTTGGAGATAAAAGTGAGAGTAATGGAGCAGTTTTGGTGAAAGAGGTTCCTTTGGATCTGTCCAAGTAGTTTTTATATATGCTGAGTAAATCTCATCTCGAATATCCTTATTGGAGTATGGTGCATTGACTAATGCTTTAGTAGGAGGAGGTCTCATGATGTCTAGACCAAGAGATTGAAGTAGAGTAGTAGTTTGAGCATACCAACAATTCTTGACCCCTTGATTTGCCAACTGTCTTGAGGATTGTAGTGCTAAATATAGATATCTTCTCATGTCCGACATACAATGCAATCTACGAAGTAAAGAGACAACAAGAAATATTATTGTTGTAAGCAATGGACGAGCACCGAACTCACCTAGAATGATGGAATGTGGAACAATTATTTTGGAACGAATGAACTTGGACAACATTGAGATGAGGACCCTTTCAATACGAGACCAACCCAATTGTCTGAGGCTAGGGCCCCAAACTTCACAACCATAGAGTAGTGTAGGGGTAACAAGAGTGTGGAAGAGTCTGATATTCGTACTTATATCCTGAAACTGGAGTTGAAATCATTGCTTTTCCAGAGAGGCTAAGGCAACATAACCTTTGTTTAACCTTGCTTGAGATGCAAAGATCAAGTTGAAGGTAGATCCTATGAAAAGATCTTCCAAGTATGTGTACAATATGACAATCTCAACAACCTTCCTTTTATATGTGATGTGAACAGAAGAGAGATCTTTCTTGGGTAGGTTGAATGTCATGATTTTTTATTTTTGGAGATTAACTTCTAATCCATGCAAGTCAGAGTATGTGTGCCAAGTATATCTAGTTGTTGTTGAAGTCCTCCTATTGTATGTGACATTAGGATAATGTCATCAACAAATAGCAAAATGACAATAACACTACAAAAACCTAATGGATCACTTACACCTTTGAACTTGAATCCTTTTTTATTAAATAAAAACGCAAAGACAAACCAATTTAGTGTTCCCACGTGAACAACATTAATTTTAATGAAATAATTTATTTCAAAGAATTTATAAACATTATTATTATTATTATTATTGGATTCGCTTAGGGCTGAACATACCCATCCCACCATGACCTTATAAAGGGAACATTTGAGCTTATCAATAAGGACTAAACATAGCCATACACACACTTGCCCACGTTTGAACCTTGGAACTTTCGAATAAGAGCCAAAGCCCAAATTGTTACATTGTCCCATGGACACAAAAGAAAAAGAAAAAAAAGAAAAGAAAAATTCAAAGAGTTTACATTGAAAGTTCTTATAAACAAACAAATTATATATAATATAATGAAACCAATTTTTAAATTCTTTTTCATAAATTATATAAAGATTAAAACCGTTTTAATAAAATTTCAACATCTTAACAATTATACATATTTTCTTAACAAAATTTAACCTTAATTTTTTTAATATAATAATTCATTGATAATTATAACACACCGAAGCCGTTAATTTTATTAGGTATAACTTAAGCTTAAAAGCGAAGGCTTTAATATTCAATTTAAAAGTTAAGGTTCAGAGCCAAAGAAAATAGAAAATATACATGGGTGAATATCACACAGCATTGTACAATCGACTTAGAATGCTGGTGCAATTTAAAAAGTTAATTAGTTTTGTTTAATAGTTTAGACTTCGGAATTTTAAATGAAGGTTTAGGTTTGAAGAATATCATGCAGCATTCTATAATTGATTTAGAATGCTCGTGCAACTTAAAAAGTTAATTGGTTTACTTTGGAATTTTAAATGAAAGTTTAGTTTGGAAAAATGTTTTTACGACAAACTCCTTTACCTTTGTATTCTCTATTTTTTCTAAAATTTAATAAATGACTAATCTATTAATTTAATAAATAACTAATTAAAAAAATTATTGTATGAATTGTACCATTAGTCCCTATTCCCTCTCCCAGCAAGGGACATTACAGCCGTGCCGTAATAAAGGCAAACGCGCTTCTTAGACCTTTCAACGAAAATACACCACAGGAAGCATTTTCCTTTCAACGAAAATAATAAAGGCAAACGCGCTTCTTAGACCTTTCAACGAAAATACACCACAGGAAGCATTTTCCTTTCTATTTTCCGCGCGGGGACAAACAGCAAGACCCATGAACAACACGCTTCTTAGTCCTTTCAACAAAAATTATGATCCTTTTCTACCTATCAGCAGTCTTCACCATACACAAGCAAAAAGTATTATTATAATACATACATTGCTGTTTGATAGCTTCTGCTTTAAAAATATGAAGCAGATATGAAAGTTATTACATGCCTGACATGTTGGACATATGTTCTTTCATCCCTGTTTTGTTTCTTCATGCTCGGAGATTGACACTTGTTTGGGAGAGGAAGACACAGCTTGAAATTCCAGGAGAAGGTGCGAAGAAAATACTGTAATGCTGCTGCAACACCTGTCTGGAAGTGTCTGTTTCTGAGAGAAGAAAACAGAGCTTGATACGCCAAGAGAAGGGGCTAGAGGAAATACTGTACCGCTGCTTCTACAGCTGTCTGGAAGTGTAATACAAAGCATATTTTTCTGAGCATTTAGATTTCAGTAATATATTTGGCTGTGTCTCTATTTGTTCTTCCGTGTGCCTGTGTTTGTATATGTTTGTTTGTTTTTCTTTCAGCAATCCTGCCTCCTTATTGCCGATTCTCTTCTTCCTTCGTCTAATCTTTTTATCAGAAGAATTGAGTAATTGCTTGCCTTTCTGCATCACTTGCTTATTATCAGTTTGCACAAAGAAAAAGGGGGAAAAGAGTTACATATTTTCAGAGTGCAGACATGGAGGGTTCAAGTACCAGCGCCGAGACCTTCAAGCATTACAAGCCTTCCCCAGCAGACCATCATAAAAGATATCATGTATTCCTCAGCTTTCGAGGTACGGATATCAGAAAAACTTTTGTCGACCACCTCTACCAATCCCTCTGCACTGCGGGATTACATGTCTTCTTGGACTCGGAGAAATTAGAAAAGGGAGAGAATATTGGGGTCAGCCTGGAAGAGGCAATTGGAAATTCCACAGTCCACATCCCCATATTTTCTGACCATTATGCCAGCTCAGCGTGGTGTCTCGACGAGCTCTTGCTTATCTGGACTTGCAAATCCACGTGTACAGGTACTACGATCATCCCATTGTTTTACAATGTGGAACCTTCAGACGTGAGATACGCTGACAAGAAAGGCCCTTATGCTCAGGCATTTCAAAAGCATAGGGACAAAGACAGACATAGCGAAGAGAAAATGGATGCGTGGAAGGAGGCGTTGTATCAAGTATCTCTTCTCTCTGGCTGGTCTCTCGCAGAAACCGCGGGCGGGTAAAAATGCTTTTCCAACTACTTTTTTGTGTTTTACATTTTGTTATCGTGATTATTTTGCTTGAAGCCATTTGAAACGTATCAATCTCGTGAGTGCCGCATTTCCCCTTTTACATCCAATTAACAGCTGTATTGGCTGACTCGCCAAACTGTTCGGAACATGCATCTACCTACATACTTGTTGCTTTAACGCATATTTCGCATAAAATATATCCTATAAAGTTGAAATTCCAAATTAAGAGGGTAGAATGGTTCCTATAGAGGAGAAGTACTAATAAAGTTAATTTTTATGTTTTTTTTAAAATAAATTAAATGGTCATCGTGAGTGCAGATATGAAGGTACACTTGTCAAGCTGGTTGTTATGGATCTTCTCAAAACATTGAGCATTGATTCTCTGTACGTTGCCAAACACCCGGAGGGGCTGTCAGATCGAATGGAGGAAGTGACAACATTGTTGGAAATGAATGAAGATGGTGGTCATGTGCTCGGTGTTGGCATTTGGGGCAAGGGGGGTTTAGGTAAGACCACGCTGGCAAAAGCTGTTTATAATAATTTTCATAGCAAGTTCGAAGCATCTTGTTTTGTATCCGATGTTCGAGCCTCAACAAAGGAATCTGTGAAGGGCCTTGTAAATTTACAAAAGCAGATTCTTGAGGGCCTCGCCAAGATCGATGAGTCAAAGTTGAAGAAGTTGCATAGCGTTGACATTGGCAAAGTTCAAATGGAAAATCTTTTGAGATCCATAAAAGTATTAGTCATTTTAGACGATGTCGATGACGAGAAACAGTTAGATGCTCTAATTGGAGACGGTGTCAATGGTTATTGGTTTGGAGCAGGAGTAGAATCGTTATCACCACGAGAGATTCTCGGGTACTGACACGTCAGAAACATGTAATTCAATATCCTATGGGAGGACTTGATCCCGAAGAAAGTTTGAAATTATTTAGTTGGCACGCTTTCATGAGGACCCGGGCAGATGAAAGGTACGAAGATATTACAGAAGAAATTGTACATGCATGTCAAGGTCTCCCTCTGTCACTGGAAGTTGTAGGGGCACATCTATACGGTGAAAAGAGACTTGAAATTTGGAAGGAAGCCCTGAAGAATTTGGTAAAAGTTCATGAAGAAGTGTATAACAGTCTTAAAATCAGCTATGATGCTCTTTCTCGTGAAGAGAAGCGCATATTTTTGGACATCGCTTGCTTCTTTCTTCGTCCCTTGGATGAAAAACTTCATTATAGAAATAATGTGGATTTTTATGTTAAACTCTGGGAAGGTCTAAAATGTAGCTCCCCACGTACATGTCTTAGAAATCTTGAAAGGAAGTCCCTTATTAGAATTGATGAGGATAGGTATTATTCAATTTTTTGGATGCATGACCATTTAAGGGACCTGGGAAGACAAATAATCGAAGAGGAGTCCCCAAACAACCCAGCTAATCGCAGTAGATTGTGGTGCCATGAGGATTTAGTTAGTGTGACGGCTCAGACACAGGTAATATTTTACCGTTTTAATGGCCTTTATATTTATTCAATCAAATCTAGAGGAAAATCACTTGACCAAGTTAACATTCATTTAATCAGATTTAAAGGAAAACTACGTGACGAAATGTGCAATGTACTGATAAGATTCTTTTATTATATTCAGCTAATGCCAAACGTCGAAGGACTTGTGTTGAACTTCCAGGGTCTTCACCACACAAATAAGTCGAAATATCCTTGGGAATTAATGCCGGACCTGAAATTTATGTTTATTAATGGCCTACGTCAAGAAGGGCGTACAAATTTACCACCAAATCTAAAATTTTTAGGTCTGCGTAATTGTCGATTCCAAGAGGGTGAATCGGCTCAGGAGGAGGAATCGACCCATGAGGATGAATCAGCTTCAAAGACACATCCTATTTCCTTTGATTTGCCAAAAGCATTAAGTCAACTCAAGCTCCTGCGCTTCCTTGATATGAGTAGGAGTTCGAAGGTGCATCTTTCCAATGAAGTTGGAGAACTATCCAATTTAGAAGAGTTACATTTGTCTGGATGCGATCTAATGGAGCTTCCTCAATGGTTGGGTAATCTTATCAAGCTGAAAGTTCTTGACGTCAGTTACAATCATATGAACAGTTTTCCAGCAATTTTTGATGAGCTGAAATCATTGAAGGTCCTTGATTTCTCTGGGTGCATAAGTCTCAGCAAACTTCCATCGTTGGACTCCATGCATTCTTTAAAAGACCTCAAACTACAGAGTTGTGAGAAGCTTCAAGAATTGCCTGCTCTTCCAGATAGTCTCAGTTGTCTCAGTCTTAGTGGCTGTCACAAGCTGCAAGAAGTGTCCAGCATTTCTCATTTGAAAAAATTGGAGGTCCTTGATTTGTCTGGCTGCATAGGTCTCAAGAAACTTCCATCGTTGGACTCCATGCATTCTTTAAAAGACCTCAAACTAGACAGCTGTGAGGACCTGCAAGAATTGCCTGCTCTTCCAGATAATTTCAGAGTTCTCTGTCTTAGCAGCTGTCACAAGCTGCAAGAAGTGTCCAGCATTTCTCATTTGACAAAATTGGAGGTGCTTAATGTCTATTGGTGCAGAAGTCTCACGAAACTTCCATCGCTGGACTACATGCATTCTTTAAAAGACCTCAAACTAGGCTTATGTGAGAACCTTCAAGAATTGCCTGCTCTTCCAGATAGTCTCAGTTGTCTCCGTATTAGTGGCTGTCACAAACTGCAAGAAGCGTCCGGCATTTCTCATTCGAAAAAATTGGAGGTCCTTGATTTGTCTGGCTGCAAAGGTCTCAAGAAACTTCCATCGTTGGACTCCATGCATTCTTTAAAAGACCTCAGACTAGACAGATGTGAGGAGCTGCAAGAATTGCCTGCTCTTCCAGACAATTTCAGAGTTCTCCATCTTAGTGGCTGTCACAAGCTGCAAGTAGTGTCCAGCATTTCTCATTTGAAAAAATCGGCCCTTGTTCTCTCTGGTTGCACAAGTATCACGAAACTTTCATCGTTGGAATCCATGCATTCTTTAAAAGACCTCAAACTAGAGAGTTGTGATGAGCTTCAAGAATTGCCTGCTCTTCCAGATAGTCTCAGTTGTCTCAATCTTCATGACTGTCACAAGCTGCAAGAAGTTTCCAGCTTATCTCATTTGAAAAAATTGGAGGTCCTTGATTTCTCCGGGTGCAAAAATCTCAAGAAACTTCCATCGTTGGACTCCATGCATTCTTTAGAATACCTCAAACTAGACAAATGTGAGGAGCTTCAAGAATTGTCTGCACTTTCAGATAATCTCAGTTGTCTCAATCTTCATGGCTGTCACAAGCTGCAAGAAGTGTCCAGAATTTCTCATTTGAAAAAATTGGAGGTCCTTGATTTGTCTAGGTGCAAAGGTCTCAAGAAACTTCCATCGTTGGACTCCATGCATTCTTTAAAAGACCTCAAACTAGACAGATGCGAGGAGCTTCAAGAATTGCCTGCACTTCCAGTTAATTTCAGAGTTCTCTGTCTTCATGACTGTCACAAGCTGCAAGAAGTGTCCAGCTTATCTCATTTGAAAAAATTGGAGGTCCTTGATTTCTCTGGGTTCAAAAATCTCAAGAAACTTCCATCGTTGGACTCCATGCATTCTTTAGAATACCTCAAACTAGACAAATGTGAGGAGCTTCAAGAATTGTCTGCGCTTCCAGATAATCTCAGTTGTCTCAATCTTCATGGCTGTCACAAGCTGCAAGAAGTGTCCAGAATTTCTCATTTGAAAAAATTGGAGGTCCTTGATTTGTCTAGGTGCAAAGGTCTCAAGAAACTTCCATCGTTGGACTCCATGCATTCTTTAAAAGACCTCAAACTAGACAGATGCGAGGAGCTTCAAGAATTGCCTGCACTTCCAGATAATTTCATAGTTCTCCGTCTTAGTGGATGTCACAAGCTGCAAGAAGTGTCCACCATTTCTCATTTGAAAACATTGGAGTTCCTCGATCTCTCTGGGTGCACAAGTCTCACAAGACTTCCATCGTTGGACTCCATGCATTCTTTAAGAGACCTCAAACTAGAGAGTTGTGAGGAGCTTCAAGAATTGTCTGCTCTTCCGGATAGTCTCAGTTGTCTCAGTCTTAGTGGCTGTCACAAGCTGCAAGAAGTGTCCAGCATTTCTCATCTGAAAAAATTGGAGGCCCTTGATCTCTCTGGATGCACAAGTCTCACAGAACTTCCGTCGTTGGAATTCATGCATTCTTTAAGAGACCTCAAACTAGAGAGTTGTGAGGAGCTTCAAGAATTGTCTGCTCTTCCAGATAGTCTCAGTTGGCTCAGTCTTAGTGGCTGTCACAAGCTGCAAGAAGTGTCCTTCTTTTGTCATATGAAAAAATTGGAGTTCCTTGATCTCTCTGGATGCACAAGTCTCACAAAACTTCCATCGTTGGATTCCATGCACTCTTTAAGATTCCTTAATTTTGAGCGTTGTGAGGAGCTTCAAGGGTTTCTCCGTTTTAGTCGCTGTGACAAGCTGCAAGAAGTGGCCAGCATTTCTCATTTGAAAAAATTGAAGCTCCTTAATGTCATCAGGTGCAAAATTCTCACGAAACTTCCATCGTTGGACTCCATGCATTCTTTAGAAGCAATCACATTGTCATACTGTGGTATTCGAGAATTGCCATCTCTACCAGAAAGTCTTGTTCATCTAAAGGTTACAAACTGCGACAATCTACGAAAGCTCCCCAGTATGTCTCATATGATAGAGCTGAACGACTTTAATCTGTCGGGTTGTAAAAATCTTACTAGACTTCCACAAATGAATAGCATGCTATCTCTAAGAGACCTCAAACTACACCGTTGCTGTGATCTTGAGGAATTGCCATCTCTACCAGAAAGTCTTGTTGATCTCAAAGTTACAAACTGCTACAATCTACGAAAGCTCCCCAGTCTGTCTCATATGATAAAGCTGAAGGCCCTTGATCTGTCGTGCTGCAAAAATCTTACTAGACTTCCACAATTGAGCAGCATGCTATCTCTAAGAGAGCTCAAACTAGACTATTGCTGGAATCTTGAGGAATTACCTCCTCTTCCCAAACGTATCAATCTCAGCACAGAAGGTGTCTTCAGTTTGACATACAATAAAGGGAAACAAAAGAATCCAGAGCCAGAGGACATATCAATCTTAGCCTTTCCCATTCCAAAGCGTCTTCATGTATCAGAGGTTAACGAAGAAGGGACTAGTGCCGCCCAGGAGTATATGGATCAGGATGGACAAGGAGAAGCCTCTTTTCCTCCTCCACCAGCTAGGAATACTTGTGGCTGATCCTTTCTACAGATCAGCAGTTCTCAGGGCATAAAAACTAGGCCTAAAGTTCTGCACATGATGCGCCCTGATTATTGTCTGGGGGATCAATGGGAATTGGTGAAAAAAAAATAATCAGGAAAAATCAATCCTGAGGCAGGTTCGTGCGCAGCATTCACAAGGACTTTCTGCAAAGCAGGATTTTTACTTACAGAAGATGCAGAGCATTCACAAGGAAGCTTTGTGTTCCCAAAGACCAGTTCGAAAGGGAGGTGAATTGCTGCAGTACTCAAGGTAATTCTTATTGAGCCTCTCTTGACATGCATGTTAGTTTCATAAGCCAAATTTTAATTTGTTGCCGGGCATTTTAAGTTAAGCTTGATAATGTAGAGAGCCGACTGTTGAAGGGTGGGTGTTACATGTACATACCCTCTTACTGGTGAAGGCATTGCGAAGATTTCTTCAAATAAAATCATGAAGGCTTGTGAGGAAGCCAGGCGACTGCTATGGTATATAGAAATAGGTATACGGGATCACAAATAATTTATCAAAGTCTTATATGGAAGATATAATATTATATAAAGTGTAGAACGTATTTCACATTATTGAGAATGTGCTGGTTCTGTTGACTTGAAACTAGCCTAATTTTTCCATTATTTTAAAATATAAATTTATATTTAGTGACTGTTACTGTTTTTTTAGGATTTATAGGATTTTTGGACAATGAAGTTCTAATATAGAATATCTATATGAATTTTGGTGGAGTTCTAATATAGAATATATATATGAATTTTGGTGGACTTTTGTTTATATGTGAGATAATTTTTCATAATTTGGGGATTTCTTATTTGAGGATCCCAACAATTAAGTAAAAGAGTTTAGAAGCTGGAACTTAATTATTTTGGTATACAAGGTACTATTTATATGAGTTTGATGTAAAAGAAGATTGGTTGCTATTCATTTTTTATAGATTTGTTTAATTTTATTGGTAAAATATGAGAATATGCAAATAGATTTATTTGCAGGCAACATGGCTTTGAGTACAATTTATCCCTTTAATGTATTTCAATAGATGATTATCCTGAAATTTTTTCATCTCATACATCACATTTTATTTCAAGAATACAGTTTACATTTTGGCAAAATATTATTCTTAGTTATATCTTAAAGACAACATTCTTATGAATGGTTGATGTCCATAGTCTCATAGCAAATTTGGAATGGACATTGTAGTTATGAATCTTTTCAATAACTTAGCTATATCTTTAGTTATTGCAATAGGTAAAATCTATTTTAGTTCATCTTTGTTTGCTGAATTTTTTAAAAGAAAAGATATTGAAATTCACTTAGCCTTTAGCATGATCATCTAGCACATATACCAAAAAAATAAAAAATAAATGACTTTCAAAGTTTAAGGTGACATATATTCTACTGTAGGAATAATGTTCAACCAAAAAATAAAAAATCTTATGACAACATAGCACATCAGAAATTAATTTTCTGATCCTACTTTCTGGAAAGCAAAAATTAAATTTTAGATGAAGGATGAGATTGGAGTTATTTATCCATATCTTCATGTGGTTCCAAAAAGCAGCTGGTGAATTTAGTAGTCTAAAAATTATGTTATCCCAAGATTCCAGTTCCACTCATAGATCTTGCAAAGGATTTATTAGCTAGGAGACATGTCTACCCCAAGCAGACAAAGACCTGTTGAAGGAGAACACGAAGAAGGACTAGAAGGCCATCTTCTACATCATGTAAGCGGTTGAGGAGACCATCTTCTCGCAGATCGCATCAGCCACCAAGGCGAAGCAAGCATGGGAGATTTTGGCCAGTTCGTATGAGGACACCAACAAGGTGAAGTTGGTGAAGTTGCAGATGCTCAGGAGGGATTTCAAGAACCTACAGATGAGTGAATCTGAGTCCATGAGCGACTTCTTCACTAGAATGACATACATCATCAACCAAATACGGTTGAATGGAGAAATCATCAGAGCCAGAGAATCATGGAGAATATTCTCAGAAGTTTGCCTGCCAAATTTGACTTTGTCGTGATTGCGATAGAGAATTCAAGGGATCTGACAACACTATCGACAGACAAGCTCATGGGTTCCTTGCAGACACATGAGTAGAGGCTGAGCCACTCCATTCAGTCCTCTTTGGAGTAGGCATTCAAGGCATAGGTCTCATTTCGAGATAGTGGAAGACAAGATTCCCACCAAGGCGCCTCTAGTTATCAAGGAGGAAGAGGCAGAGGCAGGCATGGGAAAGGAAACAAGCAAGGAGGACGGTCAAACCCTAATGAGGGAGAGACCAACTTCAACTTCCATCAGCAAGGAGGAAGAGGCGATGCGAAGAACTAGTAAGGCGAATCTGGTAAGAAAAAGGACAAGTCAAAGGTCCAATGCTACTATTGCAAGAAATTCGGCCTTTACATCTCCGAGTGCAGGAAAAGGATGGCTACGGAGAACCAACAACAAAATCACTACACAGATGAAGCCGAAAATGCGGTAGGAGGGAACGTGTTGCTGACTTGCAATATTAAGGAGGAGAGCTAGAAGAACGTCTGATATTTGGAAAACGGGTGCAGCAACCATATGACGGAGAACAAGGAGATGTTCTCACAACTGGATGAAATAGTCCAGTTCGAGGTCAAGATGGCGAACAACAACAAGGTTCCTATGATAGGGAAAGGAAATATCCTCATCCGCACCAAGTACGACGAAAAAAAGCATATCTGTGGTGTCTACTATGTACCTGGTCTAATGCACAACATGTTGAGTGTTGTACAGCTCGTGCAGAAGGGGGGCATATGATCCAGTTCAAAGACGAAGTATGCACCATCAGAGACAAAGTGCGTGGGCAGATAGCTATTGTGTCCATGACGAAGAACAAGATGTTTTCGTTGCAGATTTAGAATGAATCTTTGATGTCTCTAAGTGTAGTTGTGAAGGATTCTACCTGGATGTGGCATCTCAGGTTCGGTCACCTGAGTTTCAATGGCCTGAATATGCTGCACAAGAAGCAGATGGTGAAGGGTTTACCCCTTATTGAGCAACAAAATCAAGTTTGTGAGGGTTGCTTAGTCGGCAAACAACATAGGGATTCATTTTCTTTCGGACAGTCTTGGAGAGCATCACAACCATTGGAGTTGGTGCACTCAGACATCTACGGTTCGATGCAGACCAACACATTTACCAATAATAAATACTTCCTGACATTCATTGATGATTTTAGCCGAAAGACATGGATTTATCCAACTAAGCTGAAGTCAGAAGAAGTTGCTAAGTTCAAGGAGTTCAAGGCTTTAGTGGAGAAACAAAGTGGATATTTGGTAAAAACCCTCAGGACAGACGACGGAGGTGAATATATCTCCAACGAATTCCACAACTTCTATAAGCAACACAGAATTCAGAGGCAGCTCATTGCCAGATACACATCGCAGCAGAATGGTGTAGTTGAGAGAAAGAACAGAACCATCATGGAGATGGCACGCAGCATGATGAAGGCGAAGGGATTATCGCATGAGTTCTGGGTAGAGGTTGTATCCTATGTAGTCTACCTGCTGAACATATGTCCCACCAAAAGCGTGAAGGACAAGATCCCTCAGGAGGCCTGGAGCGGTCAGAAGCTATGTGTGGCTCATTTGCATGTATTCGGATGCATTGCATATGCACATGTTCCAGAAGAGAAAAGACAGAAGCTGTATTATAGAGCGGAGAAATGCATCTTCACAAGGTACAATGAACAGGCAAAGGCATATCGGCTATGCAATCCTGTGACAAAGAAGCTCATCATCAGCTGTGATGTGAAGTTCCTCAAAGATGAAGCCTAGAACTGGAAATCAAAGACTGGCCATCCTAAGCCAGCAGTCATTGAATCTGTTTACTTAGAGGAGACCAGAGTATTGCCACCTACAGCCTCAAGCAGCAGCAATGGTGCTAGTAGCAACACAACCTCACCATCTCAATCGCCTCCACTTGCAAGCAGGATCCCTAACTTGAGGACTCCAGCGAAGATGAAGAGCTTGCAAGACATTTACGAGGCAACCCGCACTCATCAAGATGAGTAACATTTTAACTTTGCATTCTTTACTAAGTGTGATCTAGTGGAGTTTGAAGATGCAAGTCAAAATCAGAAGTGGGTGAAGGTGATGGATGAGGAGATAGACGCCATTGAAAAAAATGATACATGGCAGTTGGCAGATCTTCCAACAGGGAAGAAGACCATTGGGGTCAAGTGGGTGTATAAGACGAAGTTCAATGCCCAAGGTGAAGTTGATTGGCATAAGGCCAGATTGGTGGTGAAGGGCTACAAGCAGAAGTCGGGCATTGACTATCATAAGGTGTATGCACCTGTAGCCCGACTTGACATAGTGAGGATGATCCTCGCACTGGCAGCTCAGAAGGGCTGGAGTGTTTACCAGATGGACGTCAAGTCAGGATTCCTCAACAGAGTTTTGGAGGAGGCTACATAGACCAGCCACCAGGATATGAGATTGAAGGCGAGGAGAGAAAAGTCCTGAAGCTGAAGAAGGCCATGCACGGTTTGAAGCAGGCGTCTCGGGCTTGGTACAGCCAAATTGACAGCTATTTTCAGGAAGATGATTATCGTTTGTCTCTATGTGGACGATCTGATTTACACTAGCAACAACAATACCCTATTCGACCAGTTTCGAACAGCCATGAAGAAGGAGTTAGAGATGACAGACTTAGGGCTGATGAAATATTTTCTCGGCATTAAAGTTGACCAATCGACAGATGGCATCTTCATTTCTTAGGGCAAGTATGCGAAGGATGTCCTGAAGTGCTTCAAGATGGAGGACAACAAACCTGCCATCACACCTATTGCCACAGGCTTGAAGCTGAGCAAGTTGGACTCTGGAAGAAACATTGACCCAACTTTGTTCAAGCGGTTGGTTGGCAGTATGATGTATCTGACTGCAACTCGGCCAGATCTGATGTTCGGAGTCAGCTTGATCAGCCGATTTATAGATACTTCGAAGGACACGCATTGACAAGCAGACAAGCGGATCTTGTGCTATGTCAACGGGACGCGGAACCATGACATCTTTTACGCCAGACAAGACCATCTGGAACTGGTGGGCTACACAAATAGCGATTGGGCTGGCAACACTGATGATCGAAAGAGCACCTTTGGGTATGCCTTCCATCTCGATTCAGGAGCTATGTCATGGGCATCCAAGAAGCAACTGATTGTTGCTTTGTCCACTATTGAAGCAGAGTACGTCATCACCATGTCAGCCGCATGCTAGGCAGTTTGGCTGCGAAGAGTTCTGGGTGGACTTAACCATCCACCAGAAGGCACGACAACAGTGTTTTGTGATAACAACTCTACTATTGCACTGTCGAAGGATCCAGTGTTCCATGGCTGGACGAATCACATCGACATTCGGTATCACTTCATCAGAGGACTGGAGCGCGCAGCCCGCCGTCGCAGGTAATTTTTGCGACATCCGACGTTTAGAAAATTTAAACAATTCTTCAAAACTTAACACATACATCTCTGCCTCAAACTTCACACTTACAATCGATTTGGTGAAAACATCCACACGTTGATCTTGAGTGGGTAAAACTTGAACTGAATATTGTGTTGTTGAACATGCTCGTCTATGAAGTGGCATTGAACCTCAACGTGCTTTGTGTGCTTGTGGAATACTGGATCAAGGTTTAGAACACTTTTATTGTTGCAATACAAGATCATTGGTTGTTTCTGTCGTATCCTCATTCCTGTTAGTATGCGATGTGGCCATATTGCTTTGTAGGCAACTCCTTTTGTTGGATGTCACTCTGCCTCAATGGAAGAAGAAACAAGTATCTGTTGCTTCTTACTTCCCCATGAAATCGGATCTGATCTTAGAAAGAAAATAAATCCAAATGTGGATCTTCTATCATTAATGGATCTTATGTAGTCTACGTCTATAGCTAGTCAGTCTGTAGATAGTCAAAAAAAACTTAGTGCTGGACAGTACCATGGACATACATTTGCAACTGCTTTGTTACTTTCCAATGACACCTTTGATTCCTGCATGGACCATGACAGATAACTGATAGTATAGTTGATATCTGGTCTAATGTAAGTTAGGTAAATGGGACCCTTAATCAATTGTCAATAGAGAGTTGCATTCACTTAATGTGATGAATTTTGTTGAGAAAATTGTAGTCCGGTTTTCATGGGTGTGGCTTAAGTCTATCATGCAAAATCTCTCAAGCAAAGTCCTTTTATATTTCATCAGTGTGTCAACAGTGCGGTTCTCTATCTACCACACCTCTAAACCAAGCAAGTAGTGTATAAGGCCGAGATTGCTTAGAGATCTTATCGTATCATTCCGGTTGTGATGATTATGACAAGCATGTGAATATCATCTTGATCACATGAGTTGCAGTTCAATTGTTGCAGATATTGGATCCACTGTGTTGCTTGGTAATTTAATGTTTACTTTGTGCGACCACAAATGAATTGTTGTTAATAATGTTACCAATTGCATTTGGGTTCTTTTCTTTCGTGCATTTTACGTTCTTCTTGTGTACGGAATACCAAACCCGTTGTGCTACAACATTTACCCCTCTTTAAGCAATTAGCTGTTCTGTCTAATTCATATTTCCTTCTGAAGTTAGAGTTGACATTGATTCTGTATGATTAGTCAATATATTTGTAGGAGCAACACTATATGTTGTCTCACCTTTTAGGGTATTCAGTGGTACGTTTGGAACAGTTTAATTGGAATCTTTTGGAATCTGGGTGATATGATTCAAGTGCTCATGAATGGGTTAAACTGCCGGCTGAGAAACTTGGGGCATCTTTGAGTTCTTGGAACTGGAAGGCGTGGGATCCATTGGTTGATGTTGACAGTTATCATTGAGATGAACTGCAATTTTTAACATATCTATCAAATTTGCCTTCTCCTTTTCTGGTTGCAATGCTAGCTTTAGTTAAAATCACCAAACTCATCTGCTAGCTTTAGTCAAAACATCTTCTGTCTAAATCTGGTCCTGTTGGTATCTAGTTTCTGCAGCCTTTGCCTTTTCCTTTCCAAGCTACATCCTTAATTGAATATGTGCCTGTTTAATAGCCTGCTGCATGTTGCAGTACGTTTGGACCTCCTGATTTAGATTGCACAGTAAATCATAGTACTTCTGTATCCAATCATCACTTCTCGCCATATTGCCTGTTAGTCTGCCACACTGAGCATCCTCAAAAACTTGTTCTTTACTGTTGTTTTACATCCAAAATTTAACTGCCTGTTCTTCCTATTGCCTGAGTTTTCAGCATTTTTCTTACTTGAACCTTTGCACATGGTGCCCTGGTTGTAAACAACAAATCCTTCAACTGCTTCTTCTAGTGTTTTTGACAAAGTACTGACATGACTTATCCCCAATGGGCCAATCTGGTTAGACTAGGAAGAAACAGTTTTCCTTTCATCTTTCTTTGCTTCCCCATCTTTTGTTTACCTTTAACAATGTGCTCTGTCAAAAGTTCCTTGTCTGTGTCTATGGTAGGTTGTTACACAAACGTTTGTTAAGTTTCCCTTGCCCTTGTGGGGTTCTAAGCCCCAAAAGTGGTTGTGGATTCCAAGGCACTTAGATGTGGGCATGGAGGTAATTCTGTTGTGTTAATAGTGTTTGGAATTATGGGGACTATGGATTTCTAAGAACCCACTAACTGTTCGAAGTCTTTCTCATTTTCCGAATTATCCTTATTCTGTGGGATTAAACTCATTCACATTTCTGAAACTTACGCACACAGTGCCTTCCACTGACCAAGTTGCAGAATTTGGGTGAAAGCTGAACAGGAGTGGGTTTTGGAATGCCTTGCTGACGTCCCATCTGAGTTTGTGCCTTCTTCTGGTCTACTAGCAGCTTGTTGGTGTCTGCATCTTCCTTCTATGCATTCTTCAACTGCAATGTGATCCTATGGAGAGTATTTTTGTGGATATATGTTCAATGGAAAAATTGAAGATAGCTTGCCATCCAAATCAACCACCTAAGTCAATGCTTGCAAGGAAAATGTGTGAAAACATAGAGGAAATGTGAAAATTTCAGAATTCTGTCTTATTCAAATAGAACTTTTCTTTAATTGTCTGACAGTAAAGAGTGCTCGTCAAAGATTTCAACAAGGATCCCTTTTATATGTGATGCATTGCACACAAGTATTTCTATATTATTCTCTCAACAGAGTAATCTGCATAAAGTGAATTCTGCCTGCAATTTTTAAATCATTTCAGTTACTTACTGGTAAATGTTCCAGATTTTACTAAATTCCATATTAAACTCTCTTAACCACTCATATTTACTATGCGGTCCATGTGTGATAGATGGATTTATAGGTTTACGTGTCCAATGCTAGAATGCGAAGGACAACATAAAACATTAGAAAATGTATTGAAACTTTTATTTATGGAAAGTAACTGCTAAAGCAGAATTGCAACATGCTTATAAACAATGGCCAGACACCCATTTCTCATGATTTTTCATCTTTCATTACATGCAGGTCTTATAACTCTTCACAAATTTATGACTCTATACAAATCTATGCTTCTTCATGAAGCTAATATTTTGACTTTATTTCTTTTGCCTGGTGCACGATTGATTCCTTTTCGACTATAATTACAGTGTTTGGAAAGTTTGGTTCAACTATAATTACAATGTTTGGAAAGTTTGGTTCAAATAGGAGGAAAAGAATTAAGAAATTCAGCGTTTTCGAAAAGTCCAGTTTAATTCAAAATAATAGTACTTGTTGAAATCGCATCACTCATAGGACTATATTAATGTAGTTATTTAACAACCTTTGTTATTATTGTGGACCTCCTTATCACACAAGTGTTTGTTACAATGTTAGGATTTGAAACCTAAACAAAGTTTTCTACTTCAGGATGCTTAATTGATAAGATTTATCCATAAAATTAAAACTTGTGAAATTGTTTGTTTTCTTTATATTTTATATACTTCATTATATTTTGTTGATAAGATTCATCCATAAAATTAAAATATATGAAACTCCTTATTCCCACCTGTTTCTCCAAATAAACCCATTGAACTTGTAACCCGTATTACAAGTAAAATAAATTCTATAGAAACATAATTAATAAAATATAATTCTATGAAAAAATTATTTATTATATATAAATTACATTTTAACACCAGATTGTATGACATAACATTTAAAAATAATTATAAGGAAAAAGTAGATAAAATATTTTGGATACAATGCTGTTAATTTAAAATATTTTGGATACAATGCTGTTAATTTATTAAAACAAAAAAATAACACAGAAATAGACATTCACGAGGGAAACAGAAGCATTTGAACGTGAAGATATTGTCTTATCTGTCCATTGTCTCCTGCACGCCTTTTCCCTGTGTTTTCAGCTTCTGTGTTCCTTGGATGGCAGCTTTTGAGTTCGCTGGCACCTGCGAATTGTCCTTTGCCTGAAGAACGGTTCCCTGCAGCTGCATTTTTTCCTGGATGGCATTCTCCCCTATGTTTTTGCATGTCACAGTTTTGTGCGTATGCTAAAGCGTAAGACTCATATGCATATGCAGTAGAAGCAAATTCCTGTTAGAAAAATTAACCCAGATTTCACGCCTGTGCCCAACTGCGCTCCGAACCTTGGGCGAAACCAGATTGCGCTCCAGACATGGGCGAAGTCGGACTGCGCTGCCGCAGTCCAGGATCCCGGCAAAAGTGTGACATGACGTCGCACCTACCTTCTGACAGATTTGACACCTGACAGATCCGATCTCCGCAGGAGTTAATGCCAAGTCGGCGATTAGTCAGAAACCCTAGTTGAGGGCCTGTCAGAGGATAACCCTTATCCGAACCTGTCAGAGGATAACCCTTATCCTCCTCTCCCCGCGGCTATAAAAGGCAGTTCGGGTCTTCAGACAAACAGAGAATGAAATAGAGAAGTTCGTGAAAGAGGAGGCAAAGAGATTAGAGCATAGAAAGGAGGGCGAGCGATTCAGTGAGCAGTGTGGCTCAGCTGATTAATGTCCGAGCAAAAGACTCGACATTTCCCCTTTTAGTTTATCCTGCAGCTTAGCCTGCAAAAGTTGTTATTTCCTCGATTGAGGAATACTGTAACCCTAGTTTCATATAAATAAACTTTGCTGTTCTTTGTGGCATCTTTAGGGTTTGCAGTAGCTTATTTGCTAACGTTTGTTGTTCTCTGTTCTGGCGTTTCTCTCCTCTCATACGGGTCTTGCCAAGCCAGGTAAACCCAGCGGCAGCCGCGGAAGACGAAGAAGTTGAAGGCCAAAGTTGGCCAAGTCTGAAGCTTGTCAGTCTGCGCTGAGCGAAGTTCGTCAACCAGCGAAGTTCGCACTTCGCTGTCGACTTCCCTCCTACGTCCGGCGAAGTTCGTACTTTGCGCGAAGTCTGCACTTCGCCAGTTTTTCCAACACAGTCCGCACTGCGCGCGAAGTTCGCACTTCGCCAGTTTTTCCTACGTAGTCCGCACTGCGCGCGACGTCCGCGAGAAATAGAAATTTGAAATATTTCTTCAAATTGGTATCAGAGCTGATTGAGCCGTGACGCGGAGATAGAAGATGGATTTCGAAAAGAATTCCCTGCAGTTGCAGATCCCGCGATTTAATGGCAAGAACTACGATTACTGGAGCATCCAGATGAAGATCCTGTTCGGATCTCAGGAGCTATGGGACTTAGTCGAGAACGGCTACCTAAAATCGGCAGATGCAACAGCACTGGCCGCCCTCTCTCAAGCAGACAAGGATCTGTTGAAAGAGCACAAGAAGAACCAGAAGGCCCTCTTCTACATCATGCAAGCGGTTGAGGAGACCATCTTCCCGCAGATTGCATCAGCCACCAAGGCCAAGCAGGCCTGGGAAACCCTGGCAAGTTCGTATCAAGGCACCAACAAAGTGAAGTTGGTGAAACTACAGATGCTCAGGAAAGAGTTTGAGAACCTGCAGATGAGCGAGTCCGATTCGATGAGCAACTTCCTCACCCGGACGACTGACATTATCAACCAGATGCGGTTGAACGGAGAAAATGTGTAGAGCCAGAGAATCGTGAAGAAGATTCTCAGAAGTCTGCCTGCCAAGTTCGACTCGGTTGTGATAGCAATCGAAGAGTCGAGGGATCTGACAACCCTCTAGACAGACGACCTCATGGGTTCCCTGCAGACCCATGAACAGAGGCTGAGGCGCTCAACTCAGTCTTCTTTGGAGCAAGCCTTCAAAGCGCAAGTCTCAGTCCGAGACAGCGGCAGACAAGACTCCCACCACAACGCTTCTAGTTCTCAAGGAGGAAGAGGCGAGTAGGCATGGGAGAAGTAACAAGCAAGGAGGGAGATCCAACCCTCATGACGCTGAGCCAAGTTGCAACTTTCATCAGTAAGGAGGAAGAGGCACTGGCAGAAATCAGCAAGGAAGCTCTCAGTAGAAGGACATGTCAAAGGTCCAATGCTACTACTGCAGCAAGTTCGGCCATTATGCCTCACAGTGCAGGAAGAAGATGGCGAACGAGAATCAATAGCAAGCCCATTATACGAAGGAACCCGAAAATGCGACAGGAGGAAATGTATTGCTGACTTGCAGTATTGAAGAGGAGAGCAAGAAAAACATCTGGTATCTTGACAGTGGTTGCAGCAACCACATGACTGGGAACAGAGAGATGTTCTCACAACTGGATGAAACAGTCCAATCCGAAGTCAAGATGGGGAACAACTGCAAAGTTCCTGTGATGGGGAAAGGAAAGATCCTCATCCAAACCCGACACGATGAAAGAAAAACAATTCAAGATGTTTTTTATGTGCCTGGGTTGAAGCACAATCTGCTAAGTGTTGGACAACTTGTGTAGAAGGGGCACACTGTACTGTTCAAAGATGGTGTTTGTTCCATCAGAGACAAAGTCCATGGACAAATCGCAATTGTGTCCATGACGAAAAACAAAATGTTTTCGTTGTAGATTCAGAATGAATCTTTGATGTCTCTGAGTGCAGTTGAGAAGGATGCTACCTGGCTATGGCATCTCAGATTCGGTCACCTGAGTTTTAGTGGCCTGAATCTGCTGCACAAGAAGCAAATGGTGAAGGGTTTAACCCTTATTGAGCAACCGAACCAAGTTTGTGAAGGTTGCCTGGTCGGCAAGCAACACAGGGACGCATTCCCTATAGGAAAGTCTTGGAGAGCATCATGACCATTGGAGCTAGTGCACTCAGACATTTGTGGTCCCATGCAGACCACCACACTTTCCGACAATCAGTTCTTCCTGACCTTCATTGATGACTTCAGCTGGAAGACATGGATTTATCCAATCAAGTTGAAGTCAGAGGCATTTGCAAGGTTTAAAGAGTTCAAGGCTCTGGTTGAGAAACATAGTGGTCATTATGTGAAGACTCTCAGAACTGATGGAGGTGGAGAATACATCTCCAACGAATTCCATAACTTTTGCAAACAACATGGAATTCGGAGGCAGTTTATTGCCAGATACACATCGCAGCATAATGGTGTAGCTGAGAGGAAGAACAGAACAATCATGGAGATGGCACGGAGCATGCTGAAGGCAAAAAGTTTGCCACATGAGTTCTAGGCAGAAGCTGTAAGTTGTGCAGTTTATCTGCTAAACCGGTGTCCCACCAAGAGTGTGAGGGACAAAATTCCAGAGGAAGCCTGGAGCAAGTTGAAGCCAAGTGTGGCTCATTTGCGAGTTTTTGGGTGCATAGCATATGCACATGTTCCAGATGAGAAAATGCAGAAGCTGGATGACAAAGCTAAAAAATGCATCTTCACAAGGTACAACGAACCAGCAAAGGCATACAGGTTGTACAACCCTGTGACGAAGAAACTTGTCATCAGCCGAGATGTGAAGTTTCTTGAAGATAAATCTTGGAACGAGAAGTTAGAGACTGGCCAGCCAGAGCTAGCAGTAGTACAGTCTGTTGACTTGGAAGATGGAAGTGTGCAGCCACCTGCAACTTCCAGCAACAACAGCGGTGCCAGCAGTAGCACAGCCACTCCATCTCGATCGCCTCCACTTGCAAGAAGAATCTAGAACCTGGTGACACCAGCGAAGACAAGGAGCTTGCGAGAAATCTATGAGGCAACCCAAACCCACATAGATGAAGAGAACTCTGACTTTGCATTCTTTATCGAAGTTGATCCAATGAGAGTTCGAAGATGCAAGTCGAGAATCAGAAGTGGGTGCATGCGATGGATGAGGAGATAGCAGCCATTGAAAAGAATGAAACATGGCAGCTCACAAATCTTCCAGCAGGGAAGAAGACCATTAGGGTCAAGTGGGTGTATAAGACAAAGTTCAATGCCCAAGGAGACATTGACAAGCACAAAGCTAGATTGGTGGCGAAGGGTTACAAGCAGAAGTCAGGCATCGATTACCATGAGGTATATGCGCCTGTAGCTTGACTTGACACAGTCAGGATGAACCTAGCACTCGCAGCCCAACAAGGTTGGAAGATGTACTAGATGGATGTCAAGTTAGCCTTCCTCAACGGAGTGTTAGAGGAAGAGGTCTACATAGACCAGCCACCAGGTTACGAAATTGAAGGCCAAGAGGGCAAAGTCTTGAAGCTAAAAAAGGCCCTGTACGATTTGAAGCAGGCGCCCCGAGCTTGGTACAGTCGGATTGACAGCTATTTTTAGAAAAATGGGTTTATCAAATGCCCATATGAGCACACCCTGTACATGAAGACAAATGAAGCAGGTGAGCTCATTATCGTCTGCTTGTATGTGGATGATTTGATTTATACTGGCAATAGCAATGTCTTGTTCGACCAATTCAGAACAGCCATGAAGAAGGAGTTCGAGATGACGGACTTAGGGTCGATGAAGTACTTTCTCGGCATTGAAGTTGACCAATCAGCATATGGCATCTTCATTTCTCGGGGCAAGTATGTGAAGGATGTCCTGAAGCGGTTCAAGATGGAGGACGATAAACCTGCCATCACACCTATAGCCACAGGTTTGAAGCTGAGCATATTGGATTCAGGGAGGAATGTCGACCCAACCCTGTTCAAGAGGTTAGTTGGCAGTCTGATGTATTTGACTGCAACTCGACCAGATCTGATGTTCGGAGTCAGTATGATCAGCCGTTTCATGGAGACTCCAAAGGACACGCACTGGCAAGCAGGCAAGAGGATCTTGCGGTATGTCAACGAGACACGGAACCATGGCCTATTTTATGCTAGACAGGACCGGCTGGAACTGGTCGGCTTCACAGATAGTGACTGGGCTAGCAGTATCGACGATCGAAAGAGCACCTCTGGGTATGCTTTCCATCTTGGATCAGGGGCAGTATCATGGAAGTCCAAGAAGCAACCCATTGTTGTGTTGTCCACAGCCGAAGCAGAATATGTTGTCGCCATGACAGCTGCATGCCAGGCTGTATGGCTGCGAAGAGTTCTGAGTGAACTGTACAATCCTCCAGAAGGCGCGACAACAATTTTCTATGATAACAATTTGGCCATTGCACTGTCAAAGGATCCCGTGTTCCATGGCCGGACGAAGCACATTGATATTCGTTATCACTTCATCAGAGAGTTGGTGAAGTCCGAAGAAATTCATCTACAGTTTTGCAGATCCAAGGAGGAGTTGGCAGATATTTTCACGAAGCCTTTGAAGGAGGAAGACTTCAACAGATTGCTAGAGCAGCTTGGAGTCAAAGTGCTTGTGAAATCAGGTTTAAAGGAGGGTGTTAGAAAAATTAACCCAGATTTCACGCCTATGCCCAACTACGCTCCGAACCTTGGGCGAAATCGGATTGCGCTCCAGACATGGGCGAAGTCGGACTGCGCTACCGCAGTCCGGGATCCCAGCAAAAGTGTGACATGACATCGCACCTACCTTCTGACAGATTTGATACCTGACAGATCCGATCTCTGCAGGAGTTAATGCCAAGTCGATGATTAGTCATAAACCCTAGTTGAGGGCCTGTTAGAGGATAACCCTTATCCGAACCTGTCAGAGGATAACCCTTATCCTCCTCTCCCCGCGGCTATAAAATGCAGTTCGGGTCTTTAGACAAACAAAGGATGAAAGAGAGAAGTTCGTGAAAGAGGAGGCGAAGAGATTAAAGCAGAGAAAGGAGGGCGAGCAATTCAGTGAGCAGTGTGGCTTAGCTGATTAATTTCCGAGCAGCAGACTCGACATTTCCCCTTTTAGTTTATCCTGTAGCTTAGCCTGCAGAAGTTGTTATTTCCTCGATTGAGGAATACTGTAACCCTAGTTTCATATAAATAAACGTTGCTGTTCTTTGTGGCATCTTTAGGGTTTGCAGTAGCTTATTTGCTAACGTTTGTTGTTCTCTGTTCTGACATTTCTCTCCTCTCATACGGGTCTTGCCAAGCCAGGCAAACCCAGTGGAAGTCACGGAAGACGAAGAAGTTGAAGGCCAAAGTTGGCCAAGTCTGAAGCTTGTCAGTCTGCGCTGAGCGAAGTTTGTCAGCCAGCGAAGTTCGCACTTCGCTGCCGACTTCCCTCCTACGTCCGGCGAAGTTCGTACTTCGCGCGAAGTCTGCACTTCGCCAGTTTTTCTGGCGCAGTCCGCACTTCGCCAGTTTTTCCAGCGCAGTCCACACTGCGTGCGAAGTTCACACTTCGCCAGTTTTTCCTACGCAGTCCACACTGCGCGCAACGTCCGCGAGAAATAGAAATTTGAAATATTTCTTCAATTTCAACATTGTTTATATATTGTTGCTTAAAGACAATTTAGGGTTTACCCTGTTTTGGGTTACTCTTAAGCTTTCCTTGTTTCATTTCTGCTCAGAATAGAGATTGGCTATTGGTGTCTAAATTCGAAATTTCTAAGAAATTTTAACACAAGATTGGGTGGTATATACTATATATATTGGAAATATTGATTGAGCTTGTTCTCAAGACAATTGTGTTTTTTCTTCCTATAGTGAAGTTCATGTAGAAGGATTGGAAACAATAGATTATCTGGACAATTCATGAGATAGAGAACGGTTTACTGAGCAAGGTGATGCAATCACCTTTGAATCTGAGGTGAGTTTTAGCACATGGAAGGAGAGCGTGCAAAGTGATAGTTGAGGTTACATTATTCAATAGCTACTATAGTTGGTGAACTCTAATGTGTTCAATTTCCAATGGATGTAGGTGGACAAAGTCTATCTTAGCACCCCAACAAAAATTGCAATCCTTGACCATGAGAAGAGAAGGACATTTGTGTTGAGGAAGGATGGGCTACCTGATGCAGGTATGTTTTTTTTCCCAGTCTAGTATAAAGGATTGATAGTATTGAACATCATGAGCAAATTGGTATGCGATTGAAGATTCACATTTTTTTAATCTCTGGCTAGTATTTGTGCTATTGAAGTGTTCACTATATTTGCTTAACTGATTATGGAATATGTTCTTTAAGTTGTGTGGAACTCTTGGGGAAAAAGGCTAAATCCATGGCAGACTTTGGGGATGATGAATACATGTGTGGATTCTACAGCTATAGAAAAGCCTATAACATTAAAGCCAGGTGAAGAATGGAGAGGTCGACAGGAGTTGTCAGCAGTACCATCAAGCTACTACAGTGGTCAATTAGATCCCCAGAAAGTTTGACAAGGTTAAAGTGAAGTATGAGCATGTGAACAGATGCCTAACTCTATCACATGTTATATTTATACCACTTGAACTTATTAGTGACAAGTAGCTGAAGGTGTTCCATTTTACAATGTACTAAATAATAATATTTGTTTAAGTCTCACAGAGTAGGTGAAGGCATGCCTTCCTACTTTGTAGGAAATAATGGTATATGTTTTGACTTTATCAAGTACCATGTCGATGCTAGTGTATTAGTGGTAATGAGACACCATGAATAATCAAATCTAAGAATAGTTGGGGCTGCTTGATTCTATTTTTTCAATTAATATTATTTTAGTACGCAATAATATTAATTCTTTTCAATTGAGAAGGCTGGATTTCACTACTGATGGAGCTGCAAAGGGCAATCCGGGTAGCGCCGGTATTGGCGTGGTCTACCAAAATCATGAGGGATTAGTGCTATATTGGGAACTACAGGGTTTGGGTAGAGCCACTAATAATGAAGCATAAGCCATTGCTATCAAATCTGCCTCTATTTGGGCAGTTACTCAGGGTCATAGGAGGATAATTCTTGAATTTGATTCTCAAATTCTGGTTGGATCTCTAGATTGCATGAGGAACTTTTCGTTGAACGCTTGGAGGTTGAGGATTCTGGTCTCTCAAATCAAGAATTTATGGAGGGAATTAGATGATGTGATTCCAGTATATGTGAGCAGAGATTTAAACAAAGCGACCGATTTCCTGGCTAAGATGGGTGCTGCGAAAGAGGTAGGGGTGCAGCTGCACAGTGACATGCCTATTGCAGATGAGGTGATTAAGCAGGGCCTTGAAATATTCTTGAGACAATGATCAATGAAACAGCTAAGTATGGTTTTTGTCGCGATTTTGTGACCTGTTGCGCCATCGCGGCCATTGGCAAAAAATTGACGTGATATCACATGTTGCGCTGTCGCGACCAAGGGAGGAAAGTTGTCGCGATATCGCGACATGTTGCGCCGTCGCTGTTGTCGAGGGGAAGTTGTCGCTGAAAGATCCTTGAAGACAATGATCAATGAAAAAGTTAAGTATGGTTTTTGTCATGATTTCGCGACTTGTTATGCCATCGCGGCCATTGGCAGAAAGTTGTCGCGATATCACGACATGTTGCGCCATTGCGACCGTCGAGAAAAATTTGTCGCGATATCGTGACATGTTGCGCTGTCGTGGCCAAGTGAGGAAAGTTGTCGCGATATCGCGACATGTTGCACCGTCGCTGTCGTCGAGAGAAAGTTGTCGCAATATCACGACATGTTGCGCTGTCGCGGTAGATGTGGGAAAGTTGTCGTGATATCGCGACATGTTGTGCCGTCGCTGTCGTCGAGGGGAAGTTGTCATTGAAATATCCTTGAAGACAATGATCAATGAAAAAGCTAAGTATGGTTTTTGTCACGATTTCGCGACCTGTTGCGCCATCACGACCATTGGCAAAAAGTTGTCGCGATATCACGACATGTTGCGCCGTTGCGGCCGTCGAGGAAAAGTTGTCGCGATATCACAACATGTTGCGCTGTCGTGGCCAAGGGAGGAAAGTTGTTGCGATATCGCGACATGTTGCGCTATCACGGCCGATGTGGGAAAGTTGTCGCGATATCGCGACATGTTGCGTCGTCGCTGCCGTCGAGGGGAAGTTGTCGTTGAAAGATCCTTGAAGACAATGATCAATGAAAAAGCTAAGTATGGTTTTTGTCGCGATTTCGCGACCTGTTGCGCCATTGCAGCCATTGGCGGAAAGCTGTCGCGATTTCGTGACATGTTGCGCCGTCGCTGCTACCGTAGGGAAGTTGTCGCGATTTCGCGACATGTTGCGCCGTCGCGGCCAAGGGAGGAAAGTTGTTGCGATTTCGTGACATGTTGTGCTGTTGCTACCACCGAGGGAAAGTTGTCGCGATATCGTGACATGTTGCGCTGGCGTGGCCAAGGGAGGAATATTGTCGTGATATCGCGACATGTTGCGCTATCACGGCCAAGGGAGGAAAGTTGTCACGATTTCGTGACGTGTTGCGTTGTTGTGGCTGCTGCTGGATTTTTGTCGCGATATCGCGACATGTTGCTCCGTCGCGGCCAAGGTTGGATTTTTGTCGCGATTTCACATGTCGCGATTTCGCGACAGGTTGACCTTTTTGCGATCAGCAGAGTCTTGTGTCGCAATTTTGCGACTTGTAGCTTTTTCGCGGACAGAGGTGAAGTTGGTGTTTGCTGCGTGTTTTCGTGATAAGTTGTTGTAACTGACCTATCAGCTCTCTCAGCTAGCTTGGTATTGGTTCAAGAGATTTGGATCCAGTGCAAATCTTCCTCTTCTCTTGTAATCATGTGCTTTCATTGTTTTCGGTTGGGATGTATCTTATTCCAATTGTAACTGATCAATGTTTTAATACAAGTATTTTTCAATTTTTTCAAAAAAAAAACAATTATTTTACTTGTCTCTTTTGGATGATTCTTTAGAACCGTATTCTAGAAGGGTTGGCCAATTTTATTTATTGGTCATATATTAAGATGTGTGGTGAACTGTGACTCTTTGCATTTTTTTAAATTTTAATTAATTAATTAATTTTTTTTTTAATTTGAAAGTAAATAATATAGTAGGGAAAGAAAGATTGTGTTACTAATGTGGTCATTGGTCACACGTTTTTAATTGTCACATTGAATACTCGAAAGTTATTCAACATGATCGGAAGCGAATTTATTACTTTTGAAGTTTGATATTGATTGATGGTATTTGTTAGAGGAGGTGAAGAGCAAGTGGGTAGTTAAAACTCTCTAGTTGAAATCGAGAGGTTCAGGTTCAAATATCTTCCCTCACATGTTAAGGATATGTTATGTACATAAGGGGTTAAAAAAAAAATAAACATGTATCTATAAATAAATTTTATAATAATAATTTACATAATAAATAGAGATTGATAATATTATTGAGGTAGGGCAATATTGTACAATGCTCTTTATTGGAAGGAAGCCAATCCACAAGATACCTCCTTTACAATGGAGGTATATCTCTCTTTATACAAGATGGCTCACTTTCCATGACTTATACGATCACCTATGTGGTTGTTCACCTTACAAGATCACTTATGTGGTGGTTCACCTTACGAGATCAAATCAAAGTACATAATAATATGACAATATTCCTATTCAAATTTTTGAATAACCCCCAAGGGTTAGGTGGATTGGTAAGTGCTAGTTTGGTTGGGCACTTACCAAGAAGAGACCCAGGTTCAAACCTTGGGGAAGCTTGTTGCAAAGGTAGTAGTTTGATCTGAATCCTTTGAGTGCGCGTCAGATTGACGATGGCGGTACAAATCTCGAGCACCCAATGGTCCATTTCATGCTAGGCTATAAAACAACGAAGTGGAATAGGTTTGATGGATGCAGCCCCTGTGGTTTGAACCCTGCGCTTGTCAATTACTAAAAATAGTGTGGTTGTGACCAACTCTCCTATGTAACCAAAAAAACAAAATTTGACAATATTTCTTGATGGTTACATAAATGATTGTATGACATTATTCTCTACTTATTTCTAATTTGACATGTGGCCTTCCTTACATTAACCAATAATTCATTTATGGCTCATACCATTATATTAAATTATTAAGTACATATCTTGGGTACCTAACATTCCATTTCCTTTACAAAATGTTTATTTCTCAAAACATAAGAAGAGGCTAAATAATATGATTTTTTGAGCCATGTTGAGTATTGGTACCAATCTCGATCATCCATCCATCCTAGTGAAACTATGATTGGTGGGGGTCTTTGATGTTGATATGCCATTTTGCCACTTGAGTATCCAAAATTGCTTAGTTGACTTCACACTCTTGTGATCTTTTTTGATGATGGGTCCATTTGTTCCTTGATGCGGCTACACCACTCTAAAAACTAATCACTATGCTTTCTTTGCTAAACCTAGTCATAGTTGGTACCCTTTTGATTCCATGTAGAACCATAATATTGTTGCATTTAAGCCATACCTCCAAGATTGTTGTCACTCCTTGTGGTGTGGGTGATGATATGTTACAATCTTTATTTGATGTTTGATTCCTTTTACTCTTCTTTCTTGTTACCGTCATTTGGTTTGTCCCTTTCTTTTACTTTCTTGATTTTAGCTAGTCTCCTATTGAGTTTCTATTTTAGATTCTTTTTCTTCTTTGGCAATAGCTTCTTGTTTTCCCTCTGATTGTTGCTACTTACACTAAAAAATGTCTTGTACTGTTATTTTTTTTTATACCAAAACTTTATGAACTTTTGTACATTAATATTAATAGTACCCAATGAATGCAACCAAGGATAACCAAGAACAATATCTGCATTGTCCATCTCAATAGCATAAATATATGAATGCAAAACATATTTAACTATGGTGAGCTTTAAATCCTAAAAAAATTGAACATTCTCACTCTCAATTCATGTCTTTGATTTGTTTTGCTTGAACTTGCAACCTCTTACCAAAAGACATTATTCAAAATATATTTACTGCTAGGGTTAATGGAAATAATCTTTTATGAACTTGTAAAATAGAATTTTAACATTCAACAATTTTTTTTTAACCATTGTTTGGCCCTAACACAAAATATGTAGTCTTTTTTAACTTGCACCCTATTATCGTTTTCTTTTGATCCCCGCTTGCTTAAAAATGCAACTTCAAATTCTTCTCATGTATATTTTGGTTTATGGGCACTAACAAACTCCATAAACCAAGATAAAAATTTCCCTCGTAAATCAAAATAAAGATCACATCTCCAAAAAATAAGAAGATTTAGAAAACTCAAAATTTTCACCATTCCCAAGCATCACTATCATCTTTGCTAGTGACTATTGGAAACTCCATGATTTTTCCCCTAAAGCAACTAGGGTTTTAAAAAATCAAAAATTCTCAAAAATTAAAAATTTTGAGATCTCATCTATTTTTTTCTTTAAACAAGTAAATCTGTAAATTTTCTTCAAAACAAAACAAACGACAACTGATTTGCTTACTCGGATTGAGAGTTATGAAAATTTTCTCTTTGCATGATTTTTTCGTGCAACCCCTAAAAACAACATCAAAAGCCCAACTTCAAACAATTGTAACTCTCTCAATACTTATCAAAATTTTACAAGTGAGCAATCGTTTTTATAGTACTCAAAATAATCTACATGTTAGTGCAAAAATCTTTTGAAAATGATTGCTAAAATGTTTAATATGAATTGTGCAACCAAAAAATAATACAAATATCTAACTTCAAACAACCATAACTTTCTCAATACTTATAAAAATTTAACAAATGAGCAATAGTTGTGTAGTACTCAAAATATCTACACATTGATGCAAAAACCTTTTGAAAATGGCTATTTAAAGAAAAGATATTGCTCTTGCAAAATGTGATATTTTTTTTTTAAATGTGTCCTAGCTTTGCCAAAATCGTTGCTTTGATAAAAAATATTTTGAACCTCTCTTCTTATCAGCAATAAATCATTCACCAATATATAGAAATATCAAACATGCATTCACAAATAAAAATTTCAATAACAATCCACACAATAAAATAGAGATTGATAATATCCTTGAGGTAGGGCAACACTATACAATGCTCTTTATTGGAAGGAAGCCACTTTACAAGATCTTTAGCTTTGCAAGCCAAGACTTCTACAAAGAATACTTGATGACTTCCTTTACAATGGAGGTACATCTATCTTTATACAAGAGTGTGATGATTCACCTTCAATGAGTTACAAGTTCACCCATGTTGTGATTCATCTTCCATGAGTTACAATGTGCATAATGATATGATACTATTCATTGATGGTTACATAAATGATTTTAAAACATCATTCTCCTACGTATTTTTAATTTGACATGTGGCCTTCCTTATATTAACCAATAATTCATTTATGGCTCATAGCATTATATTAAACTATTAAATACCTATCTTGGATACCTAACAATATTAAGGATATTTTTCAAGTATTTTGAGCTTGTGAGGTCACTCATGGTTCCAAGGTTAATATCCACTTATTATAACATCTAAATTTAAAGCTAGGCTAGGGAGAAATTTCCAAGTAAAGCACATGCACTCTTTTGACTCGAGGGTCAGACCTCTTCGTAATAAGAATCACCCTAAACCTGCAAACGATAGAGGCATGAAGGTTGGCCCCACCTGATTGGGTTAAATTTTGTCATATTAACTTAAGTCTGCTTACCTGAGTAAGGGATATAGACATATGACATAAAAAAGCCTAATATATAATACATACTTAATGTAATTATGCATATAGCTCTTGTTTTTCTTCATGCAGATTGAAATGCCAAATCATCTACATGAACCACAACTATTATTCTTTGTTTATCAACCATAAATGTAAAAAAAAATTGAGCACTTTGTATGCCAAAGTTATTGTACAACTGTTCTTAATCTTTACTAGTCACTTTTTAATGCTATGCAAGCATGATTATGTAACAAATATTATGATATTATCAATGAAAAATTGAAAATTAAAACACTAAGTACTTTGTTGATAAGGTTATAAGGTCATATTTTATTTTTTGATTCTCTCTCCTAAGGATGATATGCTAGGATAAGGTCTTGAAAATAAATCCATCAACAAGTTTAGCAAATGAGGCCATATAGAGATAATATGTGCTTTACAACTTGATGTCATATCTTGGTATTTGGAAGACAATTGAAGCATCTCTTCTAAAAATATTATTGTTTATAAGCTTGCAGGTCATTGGTAACTCCTAGTAGTTGCATCAAGTATCAAACTGGTGATTTGAAGCTTGGCCAGTTGTCTTGTTAGGATCCTAATCCTAACTTATATTATATAATTAATATCACTTATTTTGTTATGGACCATCGTGTCCTTTCACATCATAACCATTAGATAGGTTTATATATGCATTCATAGACGGTGTCATTAAGGCATTGAAAAAAATCATTTAATATATCTCCTTCTGAGCATTTTGCAGGGTGACCTCCAATTGAAATAATAATTTAATAAAAGGTGATTATTATTTAACTTGCATTTATTTTCATTTTCTTCCATTGATTTCCAACTGATAAAAAATTGCTTCCTACCAATCGATATCAAAGCCAGATCTACGGAGCCATTTCACTCACATATTCACAAAAAAAATTCTTCCATTGCATTCACCACTATTCCTGGATGCTCAACTACACCACTTATCACAAGCATATCACAATTGTAAAACAACTATATAGCCACTATTCAACCAATAAAAGTTCTCCATCACATTTCACAAGTATATCACATAAGTTTCATTAACCAACAACGTATACAAGCAATTTCCAGCAGACGAATATAGCACAGGTCAAAAGTAGTTGCAGAGATATTACAGAGTGGAAATAGTGTTAAAATTTAAACTCTAAGCCTTCAAAGGATCGTAAAAAACTATTTTTATCCTTGGACCAAGCATCAGATCGAAGGAAACCTCAAAGATTGCATCAAAAAATCAATATGGGCACACCTGAGACATTTTTCGATAACAGCAAGAACGTCAACAAAATATTATAAATTTTAAAGTTTTAAACTAAAGTTAAAAAAAAAAATCGATGATCGATGATAAAATTCGACGTTGAAAAGCGTCGAGGAGGATATAGGAGGGGACTTTAGTCCCACATCCAATATACAAGGGTACTTCGCGTGTTTAAATAACACATGGCCCACATTATTTCATGTGGTATCTAGCCACGCTTCCTTAGACTCTCACGTATGCGAAGCCTTGCCTACCCATTGACTTGGACCTCAGTTGATTGCCACTTGTTACAGTTTGGGTGGTTTTTTGTGATCATCAACTCCTTACTTGAATACCGAGCCGCCTTCGCTCTACCTACTCTAAACCACCTTCACTCTGCCTACTCCAAACCACCTTTGCTCCACCTAATCCAAACCACCAACCATCGTTGCCACTTGCTCATAGCCATTATTGCCGCTCATAGTCGTTGAACACAAAATTTTTCAAAATTTCAATAAAAAATTTACTGCCAAAATGACATTTCAAATATTTAAAATTGATTTGATCATTTTGTCAAGTGGAAAAACAATGAAAGATTTATTTCAAAACAAGTTTTTAATTTTTGCAATAATTTTTAATTTTTATCAAGCCAAATTGATAATTTTATCAATTATTGATAAAAATATTGCAATTTTTTTAACATTTTGTCAACATTTGGCAAATTTTGACCAAATCAACTACTAAGTGCCATAAAATTAGAGATAAAACAAAATTCATCATTTCTAAAACCACACCAAAATGGCTGATGGAAGGCGATCACAAGACTCTGTGAAGGAAGTCATGCAGGCATTCAATACATGGAAGGACAAAATTGAAAAGAAAATAATGACAAAAGAAGATTTTTGCCTATGGAAGGAAGACCATGAAAACAAGATTACAGAATTAGACTTGAACATTGGTGCCTCCAACCACTCTATTGATATTATATAATAAAACTTAGCATTAATCCAAATTGGTAAACCTATTATAATACCAACACAACACACATTAATTGAAGGACCACAAATGTCAATCTTACCTTGAACCACTAAATTAAATTTTTTAAAATTTGAGGGAAGCGATCCCACAAATTTGATTTATCGAGCGGACCGATATTTCTCCCTCTATCAAATCCCTGAGGTCCCAAAGGTTCATATAACATCCTTCCACTTGGAGAGTACCGCTACTCAATGATACCAATGGTACAAAAATACAAATGGCACCCCTACATGGATAGAATTTACCAAAAATATAATGGTACGATTCGACCCAAGCAAATTTGAAGACTTCATAGGAGCCCTCACCAAACTCCACAAAACCACTATAGTACGAGAGTACCAAGCTCAATTCGAGAAACTGGCAAATTTTACCTCAGGGCTAGATGCATCATTCTTCCAAAGTTTCTTTATCAGTGGTTTAAAATAAGAGATTCGATTAGAAGTGAAAATGCTCAATCCTACTGACATGTTGCACACTATTGCGTTAGCTCAAATGGTGAAAGAAAAAATCACTAACCAACGTCGACTTGGGATAATACCAATGGGAAAATCTCAAAATTCCTATACCACCCCAAAGCTAAATATATTTTTACCAATTAAAAGAATTAGCCCTGAAGAAATGAAGGAAAGACGATAAAATGATCTTTGTTTCCACTGTGATGTGAAATTTGTCCCCAACCATAAATGCATTACCCCCAAACTCTATGTTTTAAACACGCTTGACCAAGGAGATTCAAAAGAAGAAGATGCTATTGAGGTGGAAGTAGTGACAAAAACTCCAAAAAGTAACACAGAGGATGCACCTAAAATCTCCTTTAACGCCCTCACTGGTTTCTCCGCTCCTATTCCCAAATGGGTAGATCAAATCAATTAGGAATGGTTTAATGATCCTACCACATACACATTAATTCAAAAACTTCAATATGAATCTCTAGTAAACCCTACTACTCTTGACGAGATAACATACTCAGGTACAAAGAATGTATTGTTCTATCTCCTACATCCTCATATTGTACCAACCTTCTCTATGAGTTAAATGCCATGCCCACGATAGGACACTTGAGATTCCTCAAGACTTACATAAGAGTGATTAGATCTTTTTATTGGGTAGGCATGAAACAAGATATTAAGAAATTTATGGATGAATGTGAGACCTATCAAAGAAAAAAAGGCAAAACAATAAATCCTCTTGGCCTTCTACAACCTCTACCTATTCCAACCAAAACCTGGGTTAATATTTCCATGGATTTTATTTAAGGTCTTCCAAAATCTGCAGGAAAAACCACTAATATAGTTGTAGTAGATTGCTTATCTAAATACGCTAATTTTTTGTCCCGTAGCTCATCCTTACACGACTAGCACTATAGCTCAAATATTTCCCGAAAATATTTTCAAACTTCATGGCATGCCTTCTACCATAATAAATGATCGTAATCCTACATTTACTAGTAAATTTTGTAGAGAATTTTTCAAACTCTAGGGCACACAACTTCATATGAGTTTCGCCTATCATCCATAAACTGACAATCAAATTGATGTTGTTAATAAATGTTTGGAGACTTGCCTACGTTGTTTTATTTCTACGCAACCCCTTCATTGGGTTAAATAGCTTCCTTTAGCTGAATGGTGGTATAATACCTCATACCACTCCACCATTAACATAATACCATATGAAGCATTATATGGACAAACACCACCTTCCATTACCTCTTATATTCCAGGAAGCTCGAATGTGCTAGCAGTAGATTCTCACCTTTCTACTAGAGATGACATTCTTCGCCTTCTCAAAGATAATTTAATCATCGCTCAACATCGTATGAAGCAACAAAAGGACCAACATCGAAACGAGAGAGTATTTCAAGAAGGTGATATGGTATTCCTTCATATTCAACCTTATCGTCAAACCTCGCTCAAAATTAAAGGATCTCAAAAAACTAGCTCCTAAATTCTATGGTCCTTATAAAGTCCTTCAACGTATTGGGTCCATTGCTTATAAACTTGAGTTACCAAATTCTTCCAAAATTCATCCTATCTTCCATGTTTCTTGTCTTAAAGTAGTACTTGGTAACCACATTACTACACAAACTCAACTTCTCGAGTTCACAGAAGATGGAGCACTCATGGTCAAACCTAAAGCTATCTTGGATTGTCGTACTCGATAGTTTCATCATCGCTCCGTCACTGAGATTTTGATTCAATGGAAAGGTCTACCTTCTGAATATGATACATAGGAAACACTTCATCACATCCAACAATAATTTACCCAATTTTTGCTTTTAGGACAAAGCTCTTTTTAAGAGGGGTGGCTTGTTAGGATCCTAATCCTAACTTATATTACATAATTAATATCATACATTTTTTTATGGACCATCGTGTCCTTTCACATCATAACCATTAGATAAGTTTATATATGCATTCATATACAGTGTCATTAAGGCATCAAAAAATATCATTTAATATATCTCCTTGTTTCATCCAAACCCCATAAGGGGGGCGGAGGTCAAAGGTTCAAATCTTGAGCCTCGTCGGACTGAACGCTTGTCTCTTTCCTAGTGCTTTCAATGGCATAAAAGGTTTAAAATTATTGTGGCATGGCGGTTATAATGGTGGACTACGCGAAGATCTGTGTGGCGGCTTCCAGGGCGGACAACGCAGAATACCGTGGTGGCCATAAAAGCTAGACAACATGCCCGAATTCATGGCGGCTACCGATTCCACCATGTTATTTAAATATATATATATATATATATATATATATAGATATATATCCTTGTGAGCATTTGGTAGGGTGACCTCCAATTGAAACAACAATTTAATAAAAGGTGATTATTATTTAACTTACTTGCATTCATTTTCCATTTCCTCCATTGATTTCCAACTGATAGGAACTTCGTTTCTACCATGTCTTTAGTGTACAATGGAGAAGAAAATAGCACACAAATGTAGAAAAGGATTAAGATTGGATTATTGGGTGAAGAATTATAGTAGTCAACTTGATCTAAATAATTCCTCAAGTGAAAATGTTTTTAACCTTGGGATAGGGAGACACTTTCCCATGCAAAAGGTCATGGAACACATCTTTGCAACAACACAAGTGAAGTAAAAAGAACTTGTAATATTGCTTTAGAATGTGCATTATAGGATCTTCCTTGAATATGGAAACTTGAGCAGGCCATTTCCACATCATGAACCCTCAAATTATCTAATGACCAAAGGAATCCTTAATAATTAGGTAATTCTAATGATTTAATGCTAATATGAAACTCTCATATCAATTGGAGGTAGGGTTTTTTATTTTGCTTCTCTAGACTTGAAGCCAAGATTTTTTGGGTTTGCATCTCCAATAGGAACCAAATCTAGGTTTTTTTTTGGGTTTGATTCCCTATTTGGAATTGGAGCCAAGGATTTTTGAGTTTGCTTCTCCATCCAAAAGTAGAGCTAGGGTTTTCTAGGTTAGCTTATCTAATGAGAATTGGGTAGGTTTTTTAGGTTTGCTTCTCTAGTAGGAATCAAGATTTTTTTGCTTTGCTTCTCTAATGGGAAGTGGAGCCTATTGGAATAATTTCTTGCATCCATAGGGTTGAGCTATCACGCTACAAGAATTTATTTGAAACCAATGAGCTATTACAGGCTCTGGTCAACCTGCCTCTTTATTTTGGTAAAGGGTGTATTGCTAAGATTAAAAAGAAACCAAAATGGGTAAGGAAACCCTAGTGGTAAACTTAAGATATTACAAGTTTATTCACTCCAGATTTTAATTATACACTACTTATATAAATTTGACCAAGCATGGACAACAACTCTAATTATGCCTTTTATGTAGACCGATGCCTAGATTCATTGGGTTGTTATAGCAATTTTAACAACGCTTATCAAATGAACAAAGAGAATGGGGGAAAAGAAATTGGTGCTATTAGACTCATTTGAATATTGTAATAAATATAATAGTTAACCAATGAGAGAAACATCCATAACACATTCAAATAATGTAATTTGCTATGAAGTCACACACAAAACTAGATGCAAAAATATGATAGAATCCAAGACCTATAATTATATTAATATTTCCAAAAGTATTACATGCAGAGTTGGCAGAATGCCATTAAAATCTGTTAAAAGCTCTAATACAATGAGAAATCCTAGTTCAAATAATGTAACAGGACTTCATCAACTTTCCCGTTCCAATCTAGTAACAGGAAAAGCCTCTAGACCTCAGGTTCAAGCTCTAGAAAATTCTAGCTTCTTGAATTCTATTCTATCACACCTGCATAGTAAAGGGGAAGAATAAGGGATGAGAAATAAAAAGACATACAAAGAATACAACAACAAAACTACTAGGCACTCAAGTATACCTCTTAGCAAGAATTTTCTATCTCTAAAGCTTGATGCAGATTTTGACCGTAACTGGTGTCTTTATAGCTCTAGGTTCTTGAATCTATTATTTTTGGCCTCATATGGGCCTTACATTTGTCACTCCCTAGTTTGATCTTCCAAATATTGTACACTTGTACTTCACTTCTCTTTTGTTTGTATTATTTTACCTTCTAAGACTTTTTACTTTGATTGTTCTCTTAACCAGTTATCTCAGTCCCTAATGAGTACTATTCCTTTATTCCTACTTCATATTTTGGTCACCCCCTACTCTTGATATTTACCCTATTTTAGTGCTCCTTATTTCTTCTCCCAAAAGCGTATTCAATTTCATTTGTAAACCATGCACCCTGGTTTCTTTCTCCTTCTTGACTTGCTAGAGCTTTTTGATCTATTTCTCAAATAACTTCCAAGCACCTGTATGAAAATATACAACGAACGTTACTATGCTCATTTCTTGTAGAATTCTACTTTTGTGTGCACTGATGAAATCCTTATTCTTTTCATACATCATGACAAAGGATTCCACGATATTAACTAAGAAGGTAGCTTGTCTGGCCAACCCTCTTTCATCATCCGACTGACAATAAAACCCTTCTATTTTATTTTGGAGGAGATCTTCGATGTTGACAGTTTCTAAAAACTCTTCTATTGATAACCCAATATCAGCTAAATTTCATTTGATATCATCAAGGAGCACATCCCTACTATATCATTGTACCATTTCCCTAAGTTCCCATCAAATAGTGACACCTTCATAAATTCAAAACTATTTCTAATCTTTGTGCCATCACTTAGGACTACTTCTTTATCCTGCAACTCTTCATAATAGTCAACCATTAGTAAGAGAGTAGGATAAATGACTTCTAAATCTTGTTCTTTTTGATACAACAGGATTTCCATATCATGGATAGTGAATCTGATCAACCCTATCTGTGTGAACATTTTAGTGATCCCATCAATTATATCTTGTATCTTCAAATAATTTTTCTTTTTTACTTTAGAGAGACATTCTGCATAATCTACATGTTCCCTTATTGCAGTTGGTGGCACCTGTGAGGCCTTTGCTTTAGAAAACTATTCTTGCATTCTATTGATCAAGACTTGCATTTTTATATTTTTCTTATCCCTTGTCTTCAATTGGAACCTCAATTCTTTATTCATCTGGTGTAGATGGTCTATAGTTTGTGCATTCATAGCTTTATTCATCCTGACCATGTCATCTTCTTTCCCATGCATTAAAATCTTCCCTGTTTCATCATCAAATTTGAAAATGAAAGGTTCCTATGGAGAAGGTATGGTTATCTTTGCCACAGATGCTCTGGACATGTCTTCCTCTACCCTTGAAGTAGAAATTTCTTCCATGCCACCTATTCTTACTACTATCTGTAGTTATTGCTCGCTAGTAGCACTAAAAACTGTTTCTTCTGCCCTCTCTAGTGTGACTCTTACTGAGGCTAGAGCCATCTTGGGCTTCTTTGTCTCAGGGGTAGGTACAACTTCTTGCCATTTACCCATGTGATACCTAAATATGTTACCAAAGCCATCTACTTTCCTCATATTCATTTGTACCACTACTGGAATCTGTACTTCTATGTTGTTGATTTTTAGTGAACTAGGAATGGCCTGTGGGGCTAATTTTTTCACACTAGTAAGAGCTAGTAGTTGATCAAGAATAGGGGCTACAACCTGATTTTCTAGAATTATCAATTTTTGGGAGGATTCTTTGGCAATTTCCTTCCATTTTTCTATATTTGGTATGAATAATTTTCCAATGAAGTGTTAGGCGTTGCCTCTATTATGAGGTGATGGCTCTTGGAGACTTAGATTTGGTGCTCCACCATATATGTCATCCTCAATGTAACCTCCATTTATTCAATTCCTTGTTCTTATATGATTTATAGTATGGGATCTTCTCGAACTATCGAGATGGATTTTGAGATGAGAGGGGTTGCTAACTCTACAAAAATCATTCTTAATGAAACCAACTCTGGTAGGTAGTCATACGCATTTTGAATATGTGAATTACCCTTCATCTCATAAGGGAAATTGTTTCATACATTCTACCAGTTTTATCCTTTCTTTATTGCTTCCAATAACTCTTATTTATACTAGTCTGGTTTGTGCCGGACCCAGGCATAGTCACAATTTTTCATCACTCTTTCATACTTTTTATCTAGGTCGTAGGGCCTCTAAGTCATCATCAAAATCCATGAGTTCTAAATTGTACATCCCTTTAAATAGAGTTGGATACCCTAAAAATATGTAATGCCCAAACCTACAAGGGATGTTGAGCCAAGGGACCCTACCATGTTTCTTCACTAGCCTCATTTTGGCTTCTTCGGTAACCTATCTTACCAGCTCTAGGGAATCTAGGGATAAAGGGCAATACATGGGTAATAGTTTAGGTGGAATTTTTGCCTCGTAAAGCTTGATGTATGTGAAGTCCTCTGAGAATAAATAATCCCATGTCTTTTTCTTTAATGCAGGCTCTGACTCCAAGTTCTAGTCTCTCAAGGAGATCATAGGATCCAGTGAATTTCTACCATAAAATTATCACAAAATCATCCAAAGTGTGAGCATCCTTTGTGTATATTCTAGAACCTATTCTAGATGTAAGGGATCCTGGTGGCTTCCAGTCTTCTTTTACTTTCATCCCCTATTTTCCCAGCTAATAGGTGTAAGAGGATTGAATACTGGGAGAACCGAGTATTTCTTTCCTTTGCTACAAAATTGTCTTCTTTAACTCTGTCAATTGGGTGTGCATTCATCTGCTCAAATATTATTCCCAAAAATAAATGAGGGTATTTATTCTTTTGTTACTCTATGCTACTAGGTACAACACATCTCTATATACCACACTAAGCTCTTGCACTCCCAAAACGATATTAGCCATATCACAAAAATCCCTTACCCAAGGTTTGAAAGCAGTTTTTCTAATGGGGAAATCAAATTTTACAGACTCATGTGAATCAAACAATATTTTAAAAAAATCTAAATTAGTTAACTTTCGAGACTATATTTCAAGTACTTGGTGAATTAACTACGTGTTCGAAGGCGTCAGGTTGAAGACTTCTTGGATGTTCCTGGTTATGATGCTGAATATTGGTCGGTCCTTGTTGTCCTAGAAAGTTTTGGTTCTTTCATCGTAGGCCAATGCCAACCATACCATTAGGTTAAAAGAGTAGTGTACTCTTGGGTATATCACTTTTCCTAGGTTGTTGGTCCATCTATTACTCTCGAGGGAACCCTTGTTTTGTGACCTCTTAGCTTTGAAGAACAAGTCGACCAACAACCATGGGGTTCATTGTAGATTTTCCATGGTAAAACCAAATATTTGAACGTAAGTTTTCTCAATATTATTTGTTGGACTGGCGTGAGCTGCTTGTTTAGCCCATAATTCTTGGAAAAATCATACATTGTAGTCCCAATTGTAGTTTCTCCACGGAGTTCTTCATATAGTGACTGGTCTGTGACAAATTTTATGACTAATTTTGTATCCTTGGGTGTGAAAGTATTTTTCCAAGTGGCCATTTTGCTTCTTAGTAATTATTCCAACTAAAAAACACACTCTCCCAACTCTCTGCTCACTAAAAAAATAGTTCTTCACTTTGTAATTCTTTTGCTTGAAACAAACCAGGTGGTAGTGACATTCGAGAGTGGGGGTTTAAGTACTTGGGGGTGAGTGGATTCATTGATCCCGTATGGAATATCATTAATGGAGTGTCACCAACTGCCATTTGAACCTGACCAATGGATGCCTGCCATTGTGTCATTTCTAAAATTAGATAGTTATAGTATGTGACTTTCCTTGGCCTATACATTTGTGAGGATTTTAGTTTATGTACTTGCAATCATTTGCAGTGTTTCTATTGGTTATTGGTCTGCACTTTTTTTGACATAGAATTAATAACGTGGTGGTAGTAACCTTCACAGAAAAAATTCATAAATGTTCCACCATATTGGTTCTACAAAAGGGTTAGCTCAAAAACATGTAGATCATTAACCATCAGTCACCTTTTCGAGTGTTGATCATTATATCTTATCATTGAGGTGCATGTTCGTCAAGATTTACCAACCTGCATGTTGATTAGTCTACGAGAAAAACATAACGTAACCATTTTATCTTGGCCTAAGTATGATTATTAGAATTAATTAAAAATTAATCAATACTCAAGGCACCTTATCCGTAATACTTACTCTTTTAAAAAATTGTTCATTTAGCGTAATAATCACCGTTAGATCTGATCTGTTTTGAGAGCTACAATTGATGTCCCTAAAATTTCATAATTGTTAATCCAATGAAATAATAAACATATGCTTAGTTACTCATGCGTATTATGTCAAAAAACCATGGTCAGTAGTAATTTTAATTAGATATACTTAGGTCGAAGCTATGTAATTTTTGAAGTGATCTTATGGTTAATCAAAACATTAAACATCATATAATCCCTATTAGTCAAGATTAATCATGTGCTTAAAATGTTAATAATATTTTATTAAAATATAGGCATTCATAATATGATCATATCTCCATGCGCTCACCGTTGGATAAGGTAAAGTATGTGTGCGCTCGTTAGATCTTCTAGATATGCACCAAGATTAATCAAGAGAAAGGGGGTCATTAACAACGTATTAGACCCTCCCCTAATCTTAATTAGGTATTGATATTGGACTTATTAACCTTTAATTAACCGTTCAACCAAAAGATCTTGGCGTAATTAACCTTCGAATGCCTTGGAGAAGCGCTTCTGTCAAATATGAGTGGGATCAAGCGCTATCATTGGATCAACTAATGAGGCATGTTTTTTATATCCCAAGGAGAGAAATATTAATGCGTGCTTAGACCCTTGCTAATCGTGATTAGCATCCTCTTTAACCTTTAATCACTCAATAATTTTACCTTGATTACCTTTCGATCCCTTTGATAAAGCATTGCCATTGGATCTGGGTAGAGATGAGTGCAACCATTAGATCTTGCTTTGACCATAACTCTTTTGATGATTGCTTCGTTAATCTTTGACCACTTAAAAAAAGCACTACCATTATATCTTATGAGGATTGGCACCACTATCAGATATGATGAATATGGAGGATAGTTAACCTCTCCTTCAATGATAGATTTTAACGATCAGTCGATCTACTACAAGCACTGTTGTCTGATCAAATGATAATTGGTGCATCCGTTGATATCCCTTAACCTACAAGATCATTAAACATGGGGTGCATGCCTTTATGATTTAAAAACCTATGATATAAGTATTGATTTGCCAAATGTGGAAAGGATTAGCAACGTATTAAGCCCCTTTATGAACATGCTTACCGTTGTTTTAATTAAAGCTTAATTGTCGAGTGCCCATGTCCTTATGATAAAATTTTTCTTTAATTTAGTAATATTTTTAACATGGTGATTAATAAATAGGGAACGATTAACCATGTCCTTAGAAACCTCACTAATCATTATTATCTCAGCTTTAATCATGCTTTGACCTAGCTTTATCGATAAAATTTGACCTTTGTTAATGCTTGATTACTTCAAGAAAGTGTTGTCGTTGAATTTGGTAGAGATCACATGCCACCGTCGGATCTGGTGAATATGCAAGCCTTTTTTCTACTGCTAATGGATGTTTTATTGGTAGGTCAACTTCTTGTATGTGTGGCCATCAGATATTTTTAGGATTTGGTGCGACCATTGATCTTCTCAAATCTGCACAAAATTGATTATTGAAAGTTTATGTGATTTAATTAAAATTTAATATTTGATGGCTTAAACCTTCGGAGGTTAAATGTTGACTATTATGAGCGGTGTGTGGCCATTGGATCTCACTACGATGAAGTGTGGCTACTCAAATCTAGGGAGGTGCAAACTTTTTATCTTTAGGCTTAGACTGCGATTGACCATTAAACCTATGTTTAATCATTTGATTTTTTCCTTTAAGTTTCTGATTTATCTTTTAATAAATATTTTAGTTAATCTTGGTGATTCTTAGTGAAAGCACATCCGTTGGATCATGATGGATTGAGCGTTGCCTTTGGATTTATTAAATGTGTTCGATGTTTATATTGAAAGGGGCGCATGACCCTTGATTAAATTTTCATTAAAACTTAGGTTATGACCGATGTTGAATTTGAGATTTTAAGGTTGGTTAAATTAAAGAGCATGCATCCATCATATTAGCTGCGGACCAAGCGCGACTGTTCAGATCTTTAAAGTTGCTCTATTTTTTAACGAAAGGGGGTGCATAACCCTTACTTTGATTTAATTAATTTTATTTTGTTTATACCTTATATTATAATATTTTTGGACATGGCATTGTTTGATTTAAACCTTGATTTAACCTTCGGTTTGATTGTTAAAGCACGTCCGTTCAAATCTTGTGGGAACTCGTGCATCTGTCTAGATTGGAGAAGTTTCTCAAATTTTACCATGAAGGGGGTGCACACCCTCAATTCCCCACGTGATTAAATTCAAACCTTAGGATTATAGCTTTTACTTATGACCTTATGTTCTGATATATTTTCTTATAAGGACCAAGGACTTAGGGGGAATTTTAGTGAATATTACATTTGATTTAAAAATTATAATCCCTTTAATAATCGGATAAGGTTAATGGCTAATTCTTTCAATGATTAAAATCAATTAATCAAACGATTAAGGTTATGGCTTCAATTTTTGATTTAGAAGAACATTTAAAAATGGCAAATTAGGATCAAAATTAAAAACCAATTTTACATAAGAGAGTACAATAGAGACCAAAAAATCTAGATGAAGGCTTTATAAATTAAAATTTTAAATTTGGGGGTATCTGATGTTGATTCAAATTTGGTTCCAATAGAGCCAAAGTTTTTTGGGTTTGCTTTCCAAGCCAAAACTAGAGCCAAGGGATTCATAATTTACTTCCCAATGGAAACTAGGTAGGGTTTTTTAGGTTTGCTTCTCCAATGTGAATCAAAGCTTAGATTTTTTGTTATATAATTGACACTTGTAATACATTTGTTTATATGTTATTGTAATAACGTGGACCATGTATTTAGTTAGAAATGGGCCATGTGTTAAGAGAGTGTGTTGTCATAGAATCTCTTTGTCGTCATAGAATTATGAATGTAATTGTCAATTATGAATGTAACCATCGGTATTATGAATGTAACTGTCATAAATTTGGTAAGTCAAGAATATTCTCATAGAATGTTTTCATAGCAGGATGTCATAGAATATTGTCAAAAGATGTTAGAAAATATTCTTGTCAATGTTGCAAAATTGAAGGATGCAACTCTCATGGGTAGAGAAGAATTTGCATATTAAGTAAGAAGGTTTCCCCCTCGAAGAGGCTTGAGATAGTAACATTTCTCATTATAAATCCTTGCAATTACCATTTTTATGTTTTATATATGTATGCTTTTGTTATCAAAATGAATGTTACTTTTAATTAATATTCTACGAATCGTAGTTATATTATCATTGGCATTGAATTTATTATCTTAGTTTAGCTCTACGTTAAGGATTTGAAGGGAAATATTGGCATGAGTAGAAGAGGTGCATTGCATTTTGTGTTTGCTTCTTCAATAGGAACTAGATTATGGGTTTTTTAGGTTTTTTATTCCAACAAAAAATAGAGCCAAGGTTTTTTGGGTTTGCTTGTCCTATGACAATTAGAGCTAGGGTTTTTTAGGTTTGCTTCTCAAATGAGAACTAGAGCTAAGGTTTTTTCAATTTGCTTCTCTAGAAAAAATCAAATCCAAGGTTTTCTAGGCTTGCTTCTCCAATAGAAATCAGAGCTAAGGTTTTGGAGATTTTCTTCTCAAGTGAAAACTAGATCTAGGGTTTAACTAGACATGGGGTTTTTGGTCTAACATGCAAACTCCACTTTTGCATCCTCTCCAAACAATGTTAACTCATAAGCTCAAGTACAATCACCTTACCAAATGGATTGTATAAGTTATACATTTTGGTGTTTAGCTTCAATGATAAATATCACAACTTCAAAATGAACTTCAATGACTATTATGAAGGAGGCTACCATTGAGGCTCTAAAACACCAAGTCCAATTGTAGCACCCTAAAATTGGCGCAGTAAAATTGTCATAATTACATTCACCTTAGTAAATAATTTAAATTCAAATTTTAACCTCCCAAACCGCCCGTTAACCGTCGGGTAATCCGTTTCCCCCTTTTTCGTGCCATTTTTAGAGGTTGTTTTGACCGTTTGACGATATCATCGCCGATCAGACGATATCGCCCCAGTATCTGACGATTTCGTCTGGGCTAGGACGTCCAGACGATCTTGTCGCAAAACTAATTTTTCACAATTAGCTTCTGTTCCAACGGGCCTCTAATCCGGGCAGAAGCGTGTCTACGCCGTTAGAGACCCTCCCTCGTTGGAGATCTCCCAAATAGGGATGATCTCCAACCTCCTAACTACTCCCCTAAGCCTATTTAATCCTTAGGACCTTCCCCTCCCAACCCCTGGCTGAAATTCTCTGTAACTTAACTTCATGCACGTTAAATCATCCTAAGTTTTCATTTGCAGTAGTCCTATATCAATTTTGTTGCAGGTACCATCTTGTTTTTCAGTCGGAGCAAGCATACATCGTCGTCGATGAACCTGTTCAGATCGGAGGCGATCCTGTCGAATCAGAGATGATTTCGTATTGATGCGAGATGATCTCGACTGCAGTCCACATTGAGGCAATCAGTGCCATAAGTTTGCATTTCTTCACCTTTTCTCTGTTGTTTTATTCTGCAAATTAGCTAGTTTATTTGATATTTTATGTTATATTGCATTTTGGAGTTCACCCATCTAGATCAAAGGCATAATTAATCCATAATTGTGATTTAATCAAGCATCATTCATACATGTTTTGGTCTTTAAGTTTTAGTTCAGTGTTGTCACTATTATTTTGCATGGTTTCCCTCTACTAGAATAGTAGTATTCTCTGTATTTTGCATCTGTTCTTCTGTTTGCAGGTCTCTGACGAATTCGTCAGATCTCAGACGATCTTGTCAGATCTCAGACGATTCTATCGAATTCCAGACGATCCTGATCGCTTCAAACATCAGAATCTCCATCAGACATCCGGATCAGGTATTCTTCTTATTCTTCCTTAATTTCTCTATTTTTTTGTCTTCAAATTTGTTCTCTGTATTCATTAAAATCTGCATTTTCATATAGATTAATTTAGACTCATTTGGCCAAACCTAGGATATGAATGCTTAAGGCTAAAAACGAACACATAAAAACACATTCCAAACCTAGGCGTGGAAACTGCCATTAAATGTTTCCTGGTGAACCCACCATCCGTCAAAAAATCATCAAAATACACCTCCCTTGAGAGGCGGGACCTTCGCAAAGTCCTCTCAGTCCGAGGTACCGCGACATCCTTTTCCCATCCTCCTTCCGGGCACGGATCCTATAGCCTGAAGGTAAGGATGCGAAAAATTTGGAGCGATACATTTTGGTGAACCCGACGTGAATGCATTTTAAACCTTTTGAAAAAAAAACAAACAAACAAAAATATATATATATGTATACAAGAAAAACAAAAACAAAATCATCATTTCAAGTTTGTATGTTTTAGATTCAATTCTAAATAGTAGATGCTAAATATTACTTTTAGAAGTACTAAAGAAACCATGAGTTTTTACTCAAATCAATATGAGCCCATCAGTAATGTTGGAAGAATTCAGCCAAATACATTTGTTGATTATGACCAACCTCATCCCTATTCAACATCACCTCCATCACACTTTTCTCATTTTTCATCCATAACCCAACAAAACAATCCCTTTGCCAATCCTCTTCATAACGATATTATCTATTCTCCCATATATCCATATTATGTCTATCAATCCACATATAATCCTCCTCCACCTTTTCAATATTCTTCTTTCAATACAACACATCCATTTCAACAAGAAAATACTTATTCTTCCAATTCTACCATGCACTCACCTCCTACTTCGCAATCTTCCTATCATCATTCTACCCATAATAAAGAAAGTAGAGGTGAGAAACCATTAGGTCCTTTTATGACGAAATTCCTAAGGCATTTATCAAAAACCTCTCAAAAACCTTCATCACGTAAATTTACTAAGCTCAATCAACCAATGGATATAATTCTCAAGCATTTACTTGACACAAATAAGATTGAACTCCCTTCCATAAGACAACTTTGATACCACAACAGATTGGTTTAAACCCGAGCTACATTGTGAATATCATAGAGTAGATGGACATATGACACAAAATTGTAAAGATTTAAGATGTGCAATTCAAGATTTGATTGATAAGGGTCTTTTTAATATAAAGGAATTACAATCTACAACTGATTATAAATCTCCAGTAAACAATCAAACTCCTACACAACAAATACCAATAATCAATCAAGACATGGGGATCTCCCAAGAACCCCTATTCAATTATCAACAACAAGAAACCAATCAAATATTGCATGTTAATGTGTCCCATCATGATGATATTATTAATATTGTAACAAAAACTACAAATGAGCAACCTCAAGTTCAATCAACTCAATCTGATATTCAAGATATGGATTCCTCATTTGACCAACCTTCAAAACTATCTTTGACTCTAGAGAATGATCCAAAATGGAATGTAAGCATAGAAAGCTCATCTTTAGAATCAAAATCTCAATCTGAAATCCACTTTGATAGCCAACAACAAGTGATTAATCCTCAAGCAAAGATATCCCTTTTAGAAGTATTACAAATTTATCACAAGGAAATTTTGTTCAAAATACCTAGCCAACAATTTGTTCCTCATCATATTTTCTCTAAGAACATAATTAATGGTGTAAACCCTCTTGAGGTTAACCATATTTCATTCTATGATGAGGAGATTCCTTCCTCTACTCCACAAGAAGACTACTATCTTTACATTACAGGATCTAGTAAAGAAACACTTGTTAGAACTATCATGGTAGATAATGACTCCTCTCTTAATTTATGCACTTATCAATTATTCCAAAAACTCAAATCAAAGGAAGAAGATCTTAATGAATCAAATGTTATTATAAAATCTTTTAACAATGAAATTCAAGAAGCTCAAGGTACTATAATTCTTCCCTTTAATATTGGATCCAAGATCCTGGATACTTTATTTTATGTAGGATATTGCCCTTCACCTTACAACCTACTTCTCCAAAGTCCTTGGATTCATACGATGAGGGTTGTCCCTTCCACTCTTCACCAATGTTTGAAGTTTGAACTTGCAAATAAAATTGTTACCATACATGGTGACCCAACACCATTTGAAGAATATTTAATGGTTGAAACATCAAGTTCTATACATTCTCTATTATCACAATTATCTTCTATCCATCACTTTTCTTCATCCATATATGATCATCCTTGTTTACCAAATAACATCCATGCATATCTTTCACATATACTTCCTCCATCTTATCAAGACTTGGAATATAGTGATAAGAATGAAGAACTTTCTTATCCTTCTTACATTTTATTTTGTAACATGATCAATTTTCCACATATAAAAGTCAAATCTTTTGCTACATTATTCTACATTATAACAAAGCTTTTGTTATCACTACCTTTTATTCATCACCTTCTATTCTTACCTTCACCTCAACTAGATTATCCTTCAAAACCTCCTTTGATTTTGAAGCAACCTTAGACATGCTATACTCAAATAACCTTGTATAGTGTATATAGATCATCTTGTATATACCACCAATTTCAATTCATAAATTAAAATCAAAATACAAAAAAACCAAAATCCTCAAAATCTTCAAAAAAATACTAATGCAACTAAGGACCTTAAAGGTAAATTTGAGCCCAACTGGCTTGGACCATACATTATCACTCGCTAAATTTGAATCAGGAGCATACAAATTATCTACCTTAGATGGTAAAGAACTTAAAGAACCCATGAATATTTTGCATCTTAAACGTTACTATGCATAAATTTGGTCATTTCATCCTTGTATATATTTGTTTAAAATATTTCAAAATCACTATCTTGTATTTCTTTCAAATTTATAAAATCCAAAAACACCAAAAACATTCATAATCATCAAAATCTTCAAAACTATTTGTTGCATTTATTTATGGCACTTGTTAAATTTTTTGTTCAAAAACAAAAATAAAACCAAAAAACAAAATAAAGAATAAAAATCAAAACAACAATATGCTTGACTCTTTCGAAACCAAAACAATATAAAGAAGAAAGAGAGAGTCAACATTCTCAAAACTTCTCAAAAGTGTTTATATATATTTTCTTACAATTATTGCAGTTATATGTTTCAAATTATTTTGGATAAATTAGCATTTATTTGGAATCCCTCACTTGCACACTCACAACAATAAATATCTTGATTTTATCTGGCATGATTACTAATCTCTCTTATATCAAAGTCCACAAAATTCAATTAAATAAAGTTTGAGCATAGAGAATTGATCTTGTTATTTACTTAAACCAAGCACATCTTTTCACAATAAAATGATTATATTTGTAATTTCCATGTTTTGCTACATAGTAGAAGTGATTTCTTGAGCGAAAAGTTTCCCCTGCTATCCTATCATGCACATGGTCTAGAATCTTTGAGAATTGGCAAAAGGACAAGCTCACCCCTACCCAGAATAAAAATCCCTTGCTCTACAGATAATCCGAGCAAGTATCCCTAGCAAAGAAAAAGAAAAGAAAAGTTCAAGAAAAAGAGAAAAGAAAAATGTTCTTTTATATCATTACAACAATATTTCAAGCACTATCTCAAAAAATCAAGCAAACAAAAATACAAAAAGAAAAAGAAGCAAAGTTCAAAAGAAAGTAGAAAGCAAGAATGCAATAAAATCCCTTTCCCTACCCTTTGAAAAGAAAAGAAGGGTTGATGAGCTTGAATCCCTGGAATTCTCAATTATTCGAAAACTGTGAGGTAAGCCCCATAACAGGTGGTTTGTGCCCAACCTCGCTTGGCCTTGGGTAACTCCTAGCGTGGTGATATGTCCGTCACATTAGCGACCTTCTTTTGTACAGACCTATGTCCGCTTATGGATTAGCTAGCTCTTGATAATCCGACCTACATAGTAGTCTAGTATGGTTATATGCATCTACATCATGGTTAATGAACACTTATTTGGTTTCTTCAAATCACTTGTATCATATTATCTTGCTCAAAACTGGTAAATGCACAAAGCAATTGCACACACATTTGTATTTGAGAGATTTTGTGTATCATTATGATAAATCAAGATCGGAAATGAATTCACATATGCACATGGGATTCCTTATAAATCTAACTTTTGTCTTCAAAATACTTTGAAATATTATTTTTGCAACTTGTTTGGAATAAATCAAGTACAGTTGCTTACCATAAAGACAACTATATAATAGAAAAATCAAAATTTCTTTCAAAATATACAATCAAAACATATATATCTGGTTGACTTTCGCGACGATGGTATAGTTCCAAAACCAAAATTGGAATTTTATGCCTAGCGCAAGTCCTCATCTTCATATTTTCTGTTTATTAAAAAATCAACCATGCAATAAAACTATCTTTTTTTTGGATTTTCGCGATGATGGTATAAGTCTATACCTACATATTCTATGCCTAGCGCAAACCATTGTAACAATTTTTATTCCCCATTTATTTAAAAATCATGAAAACCATATGACTTAATTCATTATGTTACACAAATTATGCTTTTAAAAAGCAAACACATTTTCATTATTTCATGTCATTATGTCAACCTTCAATTTTGCAATGATGGTATAATTCCTAAGGAATTATCCAAAAATTTTATCACACTTAGGAATTTATGCCTAGCAAAAATCATTTTAACATTATTTCATGCATACTATTTTTATGAAAATCTGAAAAACAAACCATCATCACCATCATTTTCACCATTGCACCAAAGTCTTAAGACAGTCTCTTAAGCACTCTTTTACTTTTAACAATATTTCTATCCTGGGATTAGCTTGACGACCGAGTGAGCAGCGACTCCATGAAATGGTCTATAATAGCGACAATGTCCTTTGAAATTATTGTTAGAAGTCTCTTTTTATTTTTTATTACATCACATTACAAACAATCAATTTGTTACATCAGATTATTTCATTTAAAATATTACCGCATGACATCAAAAGTATAAATTTTCAAAACGACATAATTTCATGAATCCTCAATCCAATTATCAAATCAATCAAACAAACATAAAAGCATCATAAGCATACACATAACACAAGTCATATGATCAAAAACATATCATATATATATCCACAGTATATATACATCATCAAAACTGGATTGGTATGCCACAATCTATACCTCGGCATACTCAATCCTCTATCAACAAAATAATAATAATACAATGTCAATCTGTACAAAGCTGTGCAGCCCTCTAGCCTCGAGAGCCCCTCGAGCTCTCCGCCTCATCTCCTCCCCCGCCCTGAGGTGGACGAGGTGGCCCCATCGTAGTCTGAGTAGTCCTAGTCCTCGATCGGGACGAGGTCCTCGATGACCCGATCCTGATCGGATCTGCGATGTTGGCCGGCGGGGGTAGTCTATCCGCCTCCGGCACCAGCTGATAGTACAAAGTCCGGTAGAAAGTAAGTTGGGCAATAGCCCGTGTCAGCTCCCTAGTGCTCGCCCCTCCGCCCCGTGCCCTGAGGCGTGCAATCTCGTCTCGTAGCTATGCCACCTCAGCTCGATGGCATGCAACCTCATCCTGTAGAGTCTGCACCTATGCCTGGAGATGATCTCTCTTCGCTCGGAGAGTAGCGGTCTCGCTACTCTCCCCCATGTCAATGCCCTTGCCCTTATCGGGCGATGGTGGCCTCTCCCTCTATGGAGATGGGGGTCTCGCCTCCCTCCTCTCCCTCTGTCGTGGCCTCTCCTGTGCCTGTGGCCTCCTCGGCTCTCTCCCGCCATGACCCTGGGCCGCCTCCATAGTTGCCTGGCATCGCCTCCCTATCCGATGCATAACCACATGTATCGGACCCTATGCCCTCGTCATCCGAGGAGGGTGGATGCCTGTGTACCAGGCATCGTAGCCATCGGCTACACCTGCATCGTCCCCATCTACTGGCTGGATGGGGGCATCATCCGCGTCTTGACTCTAGAACCGCTGCATGTCTGGAGCCCCGCTAACTGTGGTGTTATCCTGGATAGTCCGAGAAAACTCATAATCCCTCAGAGATGGGATCCCCTGCTATAGACCGAACTGACACAAAACTCGGTCATAGCGGTGGAGCTCCACCTCTCCCCTCTCCATTCGTAGCCAGCTCCTGTCCATCCTCGGCCCACCCTGGATGCTCCCTCCATGGCCTCCAGGTGATCTGGTCCGGGACTAAGTCATCCAGTAGCCTCCGGGACATCGAAAGGTCGATCCGCCGCTGTGACCCTCTCCGGAGCCACCAGTAGAAGACTCGGGGCCTCTCCCCGTCTACCCCTATCAGAGGAAGCCCTACCGGCCTCCGCACTGCAATGTGCTCCCAGCACCAAACCTGTAGAAGCGATGTCATCACCAGACATCGGCCGCCCTTGTACACGACCCCATATAGGATCCTGTACAATCGGCATAGTACATAGCTGCCCCAAGAGAACCTGTACCCGTGGTCCCGCATGTCACAGATCACATCTGCCAGCATCCACGACACCCTGCACCCGCTCTGGTGGCACAGCAAAAGTCCACCAACTACTCCAGCTAGCACCCGTGTGAGTCTAGATGCCCCAGGCATCTGGCACAGTGCCTCGATGTTAACTCCGCCCTTCTCCAGGGCGAAGCTCGGGTCACCACACAGTCGTCCCATAGCGTGGCCCTGGTTGGCCGTAGGAGTGATCAATCGTCCTTGTATGGGGATTCTTAGAATCCTCCATACATCCTCTAGAGTGGGAGTCATCTCCCCGTCGGTAGCCGAAAACATGAGGAACCCGGATACCATCTCTCTGCTAGGGCCGTCAGTAGCCCCATATCCGTAGACACCTGTGGCATCTCTGCCACATGCTGCAAGCCGGCCTGTGCCAGCTGATCTCGCTCTGCCTGTGTGAGAGCGGCCAAGTCATCCCTCAAACCTCCATACTTCCATTCCCTGCTCTTTAGCAAACCTCTCTGCAACATAAACAACAAAACAACAAACAATCATTAATAAACAATTCAAGTAATTAATAATGCAAGTTAAAAGTTCAATTTTATGCAATTGATGATATCGCCCACTATTGGACGATATCGTCCCAAATTTGAGCATAATCGTCTCCGATTTCGCAAGCCGAAATCGTCCCTAATTTGACGAAATCGTCCCCCTTTCGCCGATTTCGCCCTTGGACGAAATTGACGAAATTGAGACGATTTCGTCGAAATCGGGACGATTTCATCCCGACGACGTCGACGGCCCAAAAACGGCCGCGATGCTCAAAATTCATCTAAAATCTACCTAAAAAGCATGTAAAATCAAATTAAAGCATTCTAGTTAAGTCTAGACTCTTACCCGTAGACCGCGCCGGACCTCTGTTGATCTGTGCGTCGTCTCCACCATTTTTGCTTCCGAGCTCTAAAAACCAAAAAATGAACAGTAAAAATGAATTAGGGTTTTACCCTATTTTTCTTAATTTTATTCAAAAATAATTTTTGCTTTTTCGCGTTTTTACCTCAAACGTTCGATTTGGGTAAAAACACGGAGGGGGCACCATAGTAAGCTGTCGTACGATTCGACCAAGAATCGTCGCCTAAAAATGGGAATAATTTTTTGCTTTCTCGTAGATCGAGAAGAACTCATCTTTAACGCATTTTCTTCAGAAAATTCGCTAAAGAGGGGGCAAAATGTAGCACCCTAAAATTGGCGCAATAAAATTGTCATAATTACATTCACCTTAGTAAATAATTTAAATTCAAATTTTAACCTCCCAAACCGCCCGTTAACCGTCGGGTAATCCGTTTCCCCCTTTTTCGCGCCATTTTTAGAGGTTGTTTTGACCGTTTGACGATATCGTCGCCGATCAGACGATATCGCCCCAGATCTGACGATTTCGTCTGGGCTAGGACGTCCAGACGATCTTGTCGCAAAACTAATTTTGCACAATTAGCTTCTATTCCAACGGGCCTCTAATCCGGGCGTAAGCGTGTCTGCACCGTTAGAGACCCTCCCCGTTGGAGATCTCCCAAATAGGGATGATCTCCAACCTCCTAACTACTCCCCTAAGCCTATTTAATCCTTAGGACCTTCCCCTCCCAACCCCTGGCTGAAATTCTCTATAACTTAACTTCATGCACGTTAAATCATCCTAAGTTTTCATTTGCAGTAGTCCTATATCAATTTTGTTGCAGGTACCATCTTGTTTTTCAGTCGGAGCAAGCATACATCGTCGTCGACGAACCTGTTCAAATCGGAGGCGATCCTGTCGAATCGGAGATGATTTCGTATCGATGCGAGACGATCTCGACTGCAGTCCACATTGAGGCAATCAGTGCCATAAGTTTGCATTTCTTCACCTTTTCTCTGTTGTTTTATTCTACAAATTAGCTAGTTTATTTGATATTTTATGTTATATTGCATTTTGGAGTTCACCCATCTAGATCAAAGGCATAATTAATCCATAATTGTGATTTAATCAGCATCATTCATACATGTTTTGGTCTTTAAGTTTTAGTTTAGTGTTGTCACTATTATTTTGCATAGTTTCCCTCTACTAGAATAGTTGTATTCTCGGTATTTTGCATCTATTTTTCTGTTTGCGAGTCTCTGACGAATTCGTCAGATCTCGATACGATCTTGTCTGATCTCAGACGATTCTATCGAATTCTAGACGATCTCGACTGCTTCAAACATCGAAATCTCCATCAGACATCCGGATCAGGTATTCTTCTTATTCTTCCTTAATTTCTCTATTTTTTTGTCTTCAAATTTGTTCTCTGTATTCATTAAAATCTGCATTTTCATATAGATTAATTTAGACTCATTTGGCCAAACCTAGGATATGAATGCTTAAGGCTAAAAACGAACACATAAAAACACATTCCAAACCTAGGCGTGGAAACCGCCATTAAATGTTTCCTGGTGAACCCACCATCCATCGAAAAATCATCAAAATACACCTCCCTTGAGAGGCGGGACCTTCGCAAAGTCCTCTCAGTCCGAGGTACCGCGACATCCTTTTCCCATCCTCCTTCCGGGCACGGATCCTATAGCCTGAAGGTAAGGATGCAAAAAATTTGGAGCGATACACCAATAACAAGGTGAAAATATTATAAAAAGAAAAAAATTGAATGAACTCATGCATATCCAACTGATGAGTTGAACCATATTCAAGAGGTCGATGATATACAACACAAGCAAATAAAGATCCTTGTCCAACATGAGAATCTAAAAAATGAGACAAATGCTCATCAACAGTCTCTTCAAAAACAAGTTGAAGAAGATAATTCATGGGTTTAAGTGGTTAAGTATAAAAATACTTCTCCCATTATGGAATTAGTAGTGCAAACCAAATTTGTTGAGGAAAAGGCACACCAATCCAAAGAACTCAACCTTTGAGTTCAAGGTTTTCCAAAGCCTATTTATTCCTTAAAGGGAGGACATGATTTTTTGCATAACACATTGGACATCGAGGATGTTATCCTTTATCAGGCTTGGGTAGGCCCTTGATGGCAATTGTTTTATTTAAATTTGCTCATCTGAGGAACATTTGAGCATTTAAAGAGCCAACAAGAAGCTTTTTACTTTTTTCCACAAAAAATTACTTGGATTAGAACATCACACATTTTTAGATGGGATAACTACAAAAAGCAAGTGCTCAAGTGATAACTTCTTAAAAGGATGAGTGGATAATTATTTATAACTAAAAAGCTATTATTTATGACTCCCCTCCTTCATGGTGGTTATATCCTTTGCCTATAAAATGGTGTTCCTAGGTCCTAATAGGTAATATTAACCTCTCTATTGCTTTTTGGAATTATAATGGGGTGATATGGTCTTTCCTAGATACATTCTAAAATTTTATTGCTTCATGAGAGCTTGTTTCTATCACAGAGACCCATGAGAGCTTGGAATGATCTCTTTTACCAATCAATGGTTATTTTTTATTTTTACTTTTGGGCATGTGACACATTGATCATGTGGTATTTATGGTTCAAGTGATAAGACATACCTCATTTGGACTGCCTTCACCAACATGTATCATTGGTCATGCTAGATGAGCACTCCAAATACATGAGGTTTTATATCAAGATGGGACCACCCCTTCCTAGAGATAACTTCATAGTAGTATCTTATTTTTCTCTAGCATTGTCAACTTTTTCCTTCCACTCTAATGGTGACACATACTTGGATCTCCACTGGGATATTTTATACATTCATCAATGGATGATGTCATTATTTTAAGTGAAATTAATACCCGTATTGGGTGATGTTACAAAGGATAAATTTTGTCTCTTTGAACTTAATACCAAGGATCTTGTATTCATTAAGACCTCTACATATGAGAAGTATTTTATTATAACTTATGGAAAACACTTGATTTAGTTATGATTCACATGGCCGCTTGGTTCTTATTGAGATTCCTCAGTTACCTAACTCCTATAGATCCACTTGTTTTCCACATGCGATAGGTTTTGACTATGTCATCACCAATAGGACTTTGCTTTATGATACTCATGAATTTGAGGTATCTATTTAGCTTCGTTGGGTTGATCATGTAGTGTTGAATTTCTTCCTAAGTTCTTCCTCTTTTACCTCTTTGTATTTTCCTCCTCCATTGCCCAATCATACCATCCATTCCATGATTTATTTTTATCCATGTTTCTCTACCTGTTGATGTCCCAGTACTAATCTCTTAATTTCACCAACATAACAACCAAATATGAATTTTTATCTCATACATTGTGGGATGCAGCCCTTGAATCCTTTCCCCATACTTTCCTTAGCCAAAGCCTACTTTTTGCATTGGTGCTTACCCCATGAATCATTGGTACAATAAGGAATATAAGTCCATACATCAAAAGATTTATTTTGCTTTTATCGATGAGCCTACAACTATATATTACACTCAAAGGAAATATGTGTTCAAAGTTTCTTGATGCTCTTCATCACTCTCCCAAATCCTTTTAGCACACTCTTCTTCTTAGGTATCCCCATACCATATGCATCAATGACAAGTTTTGGGTATCTCATGCTAATTATTTATATCACATCCCAAGGAAACCCAACATTCATCTCTTTACCCTCAAAATCATGTCACCTCTTCTCTTTAGGGGATATAAAAATAGGTAAAAAAATTAAATGCTAATAAGGTTATTTATTTTAGGCTAAGTTCTTGAAGTATGGTGTTGAAGCTATTGTCTATCCCATTGCAAAAGTATTCAATGAGGTTTTTTGTTCTTGGTTCCTTGTCTCATGGTCACAACATATTATCCACCTCATCCATAAATTTGGGGACTATTCATATTTGATTAACTATAGAACTATTATGATTGCACACAATTTTTCTAAGCTTTATGCAACAATTTTGAATATGAAACTCTCAAAAATAGATTATGGTAAGTTTAGAGTGAGAGGGAAGGCTGGTTTTATAGGGGATCATCAGACTATTGATCATATTTTCACTCTCAAAGGTATTATTGAGGAGGCTCACCAATGATCCTCTAAAATATTTTTTATTTTTTAGACTTTAGAAAGGCCTTTGACACCCTTTCATGTATATTATTAGTTCAAAGTCCCACATTTTACAATCCATATCCACATAGTCATCTATTATATGTCCAATAGAAACTATGTATGGATGCACTTTTCCTAGATATAATAGTTACAAACCCATAAATATTATAAATCTCTATAACATCCCTTAGTCCACATTAAAATATTTTTCCTATTGTGATGGTAGCAATAAGATAACTTATGAACACTACAAAAATATTGTTGCTTTAGATACTATTCATAATATTGTCCATGAAGATGTAATGGTTTGGTTGCTTGCTCTATATTTTAGAGGAAAATTTCTATCATGGTACCATGCATTAGAAGAAGGTAGCATTAGCACCTAGGCTAATATTGTTGAGCCATTCATTGTAGAGTTTAACAATATAGGGGATTCCTTTTCTTTCATTACCCAGTTCACCACTATTCAAAGGTATCCTCAAGAAAATATTATAGACTTTAATATCTAATTCAATAAGACTTGGAAGAGAATTCCTTAGGAGATTTGACCACCAAGTGCCAAAGCCTACATATATTATCTCTACGTTTTCACTCTAGACTTAGGACTTAAAATTTGATAAAACAATGATATGAGGTTTTCTTAAATGTTCCAAGTGGTTATTTCAACTAAAAATGCACTCATCTTAGCTAGTTAGCTTACTACTAAATTCATAATGCCATATTTTCTTGAGATCCAATAGCCAAGCCACTAAGCTTCATTTTTTATCTTGACAAGCCCTTCATTGGCGACTCGACCTACACCTAGAAAATATTCTTAGCTTACTAGTCCAATAAGCATAGTGATAGCCCTGCCCACCATAGATCCAAAAGAGTTGGTAGAAATACAAGAGCTAAAGTTTGTAATAAAAAATCTCACAAATAAGGTTACAATAATTGAGCAACAAAGTGCTGAAAAGAGGTATGGTGGATATCAACAAATAAGATATCCTTACATCATAAAATATGAAGGGGCTTCTACTAGTAATGCTGCTAGAAAGCAAGTATTTGTTACAAAAAAACAAGTAGCTATTATTGCAAGACAAGAAGTTTCCACAACTTTGGATAACTAGTATTTCATAACATGCAATGACTTACACAATGTTGATACCTATGTAGTTTATCAACATCAGTACCAGCTAGAAATAACATGTAAAGTAGATACAATATCTAAAGGGCTTATATGCATGTTTATAGATCCAAAGCAAAACATTGCTATTGAAGATCCCATAACCTTTGATTTGCTCTACATATTGATAAGATCTCAGAAAATATCCTTATGGTCAGATCCCTAAAATCTAGATGTTCTCCCTCAAAAAGAGTAGAAGAAAGACCCACCTAAGGAGTAGCTTAGGCTAGAAGTATCAAAATATTATCAAATGCCAAAGTAGACCAAGTTGGAAGCAATTAAAATCTATCAATAGTCAAAAGTGTCTAATGAAAAAATGACAAAAGCACCAATAGCCTACCAAAATATGAAAACACCTAAGTAATAAGCTAAGACAAAAACATAAACTACTAACCAAAATCTAAAACTAAACCTAAGTCCTAAAGCATAACCACCCTCTTAGGTTAACCCTAAGAGGGTGGTTATAAACCACCCTTTTAGCCCTAAGATGATAGTCTAGGCAACCCTAAGAGGGAGGTTTGAAACCACCCTCGTAGGGTGTCAACAAAAAAAATATAAATACCACAAGAAAAGCAAAATGATGGTTAAGATTTTAGGGAAATTTTCTTCTTTGCAGTGATGGTTAATTTTTTTTTTTAAATGATGGGTATTTTGGAAAATGGAAATTAGAGTTGTTCTTACATACTTGGAGAATATATTTGGTTGCTTTATTCTTGGTTATGCTCGTTGTCAAGGTCTATGGACCTTCCAAGCCCATAAAGAGAACGTGGATGTCCCAAACTTGACACTTAGCAAATATTGGTAAGAAGGATATGGAAAAGTTGTTGAAGCCATGAATTATGAACACAATTTTTAATGTGACAGCATCAATGAACATATAATGGCACATACTAAGAATAGTCCTTTATGGGTTTGGGGATGCATAGGGTTTAGGGTTTGGGGATGCAAAGGGTTTAGGGTTTGGGGATGCTACTGTAACCAGTTAATTAACGATGTGCTATGTCAAATTAAGGGAGGATGCAATGTATTTCCTTATTTGGCTTGTGAGATTTTTTTTAAATGATGGTTATTTTGGGAAATGGAAATTAGAGTTGTTCTTACATACTTGGAGAACATTTACAGTAGTTTTGTTCTTGTTTTATTTGAGTAGTTGCATTGTATCTATGTTATTGTTTTATTTGTTTCCCACATGTTTTTAATGGATTGAATAGATGAAGCAATAGCTATAATAATTGGTGACTTGAATTGCTCAGTGGCAATGTTGTCATTTTCATATCAAACCATATCCTATGGCAACATAAAAGCTCTGTTTTGCTTCCAAAGGTCTATTCTTTTTATTTTATTTGCAACTTTTCCATGGCTAGTGGGTTATGGTTTATTGTTAAGGGGAGCAATTGCCATGATGATGGGTTGAAGTGTTGTTGGGCATGTTAAAGCCAAGTGAATTTGGAGGGATAAAGCATGACCCAACCTTAAGGTATTCTAAGGTGGATGGTGTATTCCTTGTTGTGTAATTCAACCATAGTAGGTGAGTGTTACAATTTACCTTGTTGGCAACCATGGAAAAAGAGATTGATTCTCTTCACAATATCAATCCTCAAGAGTCAATACAATGGGTGCATGTTGTATATAAGACCCTACCAACAGGACTGATATAACAACAATTTTTTTAATGCTATTTACCTTCCATTAGAATATGACAAGAAAAATATATGGAAACAAAAATTTAACTCAGATGTGAAACTTTTATCTAGTTGAGGTTGGCATCCTAAAAAGTAGAACTTGTTGTGCATGCTTAGTGCTTGACTCCTTGTTGGCCCTTCGCTTCTTATTTGTTCTAGTGTGTTTCTTTGGATCCTATTTAAAATGGTTCATATCCATCCCTGATATTAAAGAAGTTGCTTGCATGTTTTCCTTCTCATTGCTCTATTTAAAATGGTTCATATCCATCCCTGAAATTAGAGTAGCTGCATTGTATCTATGTTATTATTTTATTTGTTTCCCACGTGTTTTTAATGGATTGAATAGATGAAGCAACAACTATAATAATTGGTGACTTGAATTGCTCAGTGGCAATGTTATCATTTTCATATCGAACCATATCCTATGGCAACATAAAAGCTCTGTTTTGCTTCCAAAGGTCTATTCTTTTTATTTTATCTGCAACTTTTCCATGGCTAGTGGGTTATGGTTTATTGTTAAGGGGAGAAATTGCCATGATGATGGGTTGAAGTGTTGTTGGGCATGTTAAAGCCAAGTGAATTTGGAGGGATAGAGCCTGACCCGACCTTAAGGTATTCTAAGGTGGATGGTGTATTCCCTGTTGTGTAATTCAACCATAGTAGGTGAATGTTACAATTTACCTTGTTGGAAACCATGGAAAAAGAGATTGATTCTCTTCACAATATCAATCCTCAAGATTCAATACAATGGGTGCATGTTGTATATAAGACCCTTCCAATAGGACTGATATAACAACAATTTTTTTAATGCTATTTACCTTCCATTAGAATATGACAAGAAAAATATATGGAAACAAAAATTTAACTCAAATGTGAAACTTTTATCTAGTTGAGGTTGGCATCCTGAAAAGTAGAACTTGTTGTGCATGCTTAGTGCTTGACTCCTTGTTGGCCCTTCACTTCTTATTTGTTCCAGTGTGTTTCTTTGGATCCTATTTAAAATGGTTCATATCCATCCTTGATATTAAAGAAGTTGCTTGCATGTTTTCCTTCTCATTGCTCTATTTGACCATATCTTCTTTATTGGGTCATTGAATTATCAAGTTCTAATGGTCATATAAGTGTACAATTTTTTTTTGTAAGGTTTCAACTCCTTTTTGCTCTTACTGGCTCTTAATTTTTTGGCTCCATCTCTTGTATTTTTTCTTTTCCTTTAGTTGCTCCATTGTTTGGAAGTTGCCTTGCTTTTTTATAGACAACATACTTTGTTTGGTGATTTTAAAGGAGTTGCTTTATTTTAGCTGGCTTTGGGTAGTGTGATACCTCTACCAGATCTCAAAGGCTTCAGTTCCACAATATCCCCTTGATGGCTATTTAGGATAGGCCTGCTCTTTGAGGTGTGTGATAAGCTTGAACAAAGATATAAGGTCCTTCACTAGAGTAGGCTACCAAACAAATATCACACTCTTCTTATGCTTGGGAAGCATTTTTTCATCCATTTAACACTTAAGAAAACTCCTTACATCTTCTAGAGGGTTTAGGGTTTGGGGATGCTACTATAACCAATTAATTAATGATGTGCTATGTCAAATTATATCTATGAGTTAGAATCTACTCCATCTTGCTATGTATTGCTGAAAAGCTTCAAAACTCCTGATGTACTAAGGAGTTTCACTACTGCTGTAATTATTTCAGATATGTTGATTTGAAATTAAGGGAGGATGCAATGTATTTCCTTATTTGGCTTGTGAGATTTTTTTTAATGATGGTTATTTTGGGAAATGGAAATTAGAGTTGTTCTTACATACTTGGAGAACATATTTGGTTGCTTTGTTCTTGGTTATGCTCGTTGTCAAGGTCTATGGACCTACCAAGCCCATAAAGAGAACGTGGATGTCCCAAACTTGACACTTAGCATGTCAATCTATCTCTCCACTATAGATGATTTGGTTATTTTTTGAAACTCTCTTTATAGGGCATGTTGGTTTCTAGTATAAAATACTGGTAAGAAGGATATGGCAAAGTTGTTGAAGCCATGAATTATGAACAAAATTTTCAATGTGACAGCAACAATGAACATATAATGGCACATACTGAGAATAGTCCTTTATGGGCTTGAGGATTACCATACTCTTGTCCTCACAATAGGGGTTCATGAGGATGATTAATCACCAATATCCCCTAGTGATTGAGTAGAATTTCATCACATACAGATGATACAAGCAAAATCCTTCACCCCTCCATATGTGTGTGTATGTGAGAGAGAGACAAAGAGACTCCATATCATCATTATTAGAGCTATGTCAAAACATCCCCACCAACATACAAACATGGATAAATTTTGACAACAAAGGCATTAGTTGCAAAACATATAAATATTTCCAACCCTTCTATTTTATATATTTATATTTAGTTCTAGTAAAATCCATACCATGAACCAGATCCTGTAGGAGAGACTCACGCACCACATTGAGGCCATTGCATTTTTGACTTCCAAACTTGTTACAAAAATATCTGATTGTAAAGAATATGCTATATAGTGCAAAGTATTCATCCCAACCATGCATAGGATATGATAGTCACAAACAAAACACGCAAAAGTAAGACCATTTCCAAATGAACTTAGGAACTTCTAACCTCTGCAAAATATTTAAACCCGGATATCCTTAAAAGAGCTTCCCTATTGCTCCAACCAACATAGATTGCAATTTATTGTCTTCATGCCTCCTTTCTTCTTCATAACAATGTACAATAATCCCCATCACAATCCTTTTAATGTGCCTTAATAGTAAGTCATGGTAACTATAGATATTGTAACTGAAGTTGTTTATTTTCTAACAGCTAGGACTAGCAATAATGCTTCTAAATAGCTAAAAATATATGAAAAACATGATTAAGTTCCATAGTGATAATGCTCCCAAATAGCTAAAAATATATGAAAAACATGATTAAGTTCCATGAAGTGCATAAAAAGATAATATCATATAGACATCCTACATTTGCCTCTAAATTTTGAAAGAGACCAAAGGAGCCAATGAGGTACAATTACATCAATGTTGCAAAACAACCAAGTAATCACAAAAATTGTGGAAATATTGACAACTTGACTCCTCCATAGATATTCTAGGGTATCCTCATACACAAAAATCTTGTCATCTATGTCTATGTCCATGTGTGCATGTTGGACTGTGTATGTGTTGTTTGATGAAGAAGCAATCTTCATTTGTGGTGCTCTAAAACTTTTTGTAGTTGAAAGCATTGATGTAACAACAACTAATGCTAATGGAGATAGATTTAACCATGGCTCTTTCTTTTGTTCTGAAACCAATTCTTTTCTTTCAACTGACTCTTCTAGTTTTTGTTTAGCTAAGGGTTCTTCCTTTTGTTTTGCAGCAACTTCTACTTTTTGTCTTAGAAGAGTCAGTTGAAAGAAAAGAACTGGTTTCAGAATAAACATGTACTGTATTATTCCAATATTTTTGAATACGTAGTGTTTGCTAATATTTCATATTGAGTCAAAGTCCAGAGAGAGTACATAAGGTTGGTACATATCTCTTCTAATTTGCTAATATTTCATATTGAGTCAGAGTCCAGAGAGAGTACATAAGGCAATATGAACAAAAAATACCAAGAAAGACACCATGGGTAGTTGAGCCTATCACAATAAATCAGGAGTCAATGATGAAGATAGAATTGCTAATCCCCCACCTTGTGTATCACAAAAATATTGGAAAGCCTTTGTGAATGGCAGGAGCAGCGCTAAATTTAAGGTAAGTCCCAACCAATATCCTATGGTATTTTATATAATTGTTATGTTCATGTGAATTTTTTTAACCTTTTTCTCCCTAATAAATTTATATATTGATTTATTTGTTGTGTTGTAGGTGGTGAGGCAAAGGAAAAAATAAAATAGATCTCACCAATCCATCATGCACACTTGCATTCGAACAAGATATGCTCGACTAGAGCATAAAATGGTATTCTATCATACCTGTCCATTATATGTAATAAATATAACTCTATTGTTTTTTCGTATGACTTATCTCCATGTCCATTCAACTATATGTCTTGTAGAGGAAGAGCCAACCATATGCAAAAGCTCCACTACCAAGGGAAACTATGAGGATGGTAGCTCATACAAAGAAGGATGAGGCTCTTATTTCACCAAAAGCTACGAAGATAATTTTAAGTGATATTCCCTTGGAAATAGCAATACGTTGAAATTCAAACAATTGTTATATCGATTTTTTTTTTAACATGTGTAGACACCTAAAAATCACACATTGTTACTTGCCCCATCTCCACAGTTGATTAAATTGCATTAATTAACATCAGGACACATTACATTTATTAAAAGGGGTATCCATAAGCTCCTTGGTCTACTTAATCCCTTTCCTACATTTAACCACAGTCCCCATGTGACCACCATCAAAAGCTTAACCTAGGTAACCTTTACCTTGGAAAAAATTTACTTTATGAACAAAAAGGAATTGTTTCATTAAAGTACACTTAAAATACTAAACACATGTTTAATTAGCATTAATCATAATTAAGCTCTAAGTGTTCTATCTCATCCCCTTGACCTTTTTCTAACCTATAGTCAATCTAATCAAGATTAACACTAATCCTTGCTCTCACATGTCTACACCCATGATCCTAATGGATATTTGTTGCTCACACATGTGTGCACAAATCATCCAAATAGATATTTTAAATCTGCTTTCTCAAGGTATGTGAAAGGGTGAGTCACCTTTCACATCACTCAACCTCATGATGATTGAAATTTAACCCATGTTAAGGGACACCTCATAGGGGACACCTCACCCCCCTAGCCTCTCCAAAGGTCTATAAATAGTAGTCCTTTTCTTCTAAAATCCATCCACCCTCATTTTACATAACAAAACTCTACCAAAATTACATCAAACCATCACCCATCAATCATCCATCAATCACCATGACAATAATTCTCTTTATCCTCCTTTATGTACTATTTTCATAGGTTTCAATAGGTACAAAAGTGGATCCAACACCAACCACTATTTTCAACTATTGTGGAACAACATCATCCTCCACCAAAATAAAAAAAGTACAACTACAGGTAGAGTCATTGGGTACCCCGTGACCATAGCCAATCGTACCCTAGGGTGCGACTCTAGCCAGAGTTAAACCACATGTGATAGTAGTCCATCAAACCCTCCCAAAAGGTAACCTTTACTATTTTCTAGTATTTACAATCATTTTTTACAACTATCATTATGCATTTTATTACTTTATTTAACATATTTTATCTTCATCAATATGGGGTTTGATCCATGACAAGCCCCCAAATGCACTAACTCCTTTTTGCAGGTCATACAGATCTTGAGGATAGTTTTTTTAGCACCAAAACTTAGGCATTCACAAAATCACATCTTGCATCCCACCACACAAATCTGCATAATAAAATATATGCCTAAGTCCAAACTTAGGCATATAAATCCTGCACATTAAAAGCATTTTCTGACAGTATTTGAACAATAAATATTAGAAAATATTATTCATAACAAAGGTTTAAATACAATATCTAAGGCTATGAATAGCCATATATAGGTAGGAATAATATCCCCTCAATCAACGTTGACCATAATCAAAATGGCGCTAACAAATTAACAACATCAACCAAATAACGCATAAACAATAACTATAAGATATTCAAACAATGAATATCTTCAAGGTAAAACAAATAATGTAATAACTAACAAATTAACCAAGGTAAAAATGAAATTACCCTAACATCCCCATTTTGTTACATTATTTTGAAATACAAACACTGTTGCAAAACAACTCAAATTTGACACATGCACTTGCCTTACTGAATATATATGCAACCTATTCATCAGTGGGAATGTAGTAACTTATATTCTACCTTAAAGAAAAATGGTAATTATCCAATATAGGAATATTGATATTATCCAGGATAGGAATATAGATATTATCCAAGTAATGGGATAATTACTCTAACACCCCTCCTTATTATATTATATACATTATTTGGGTAATGTATATAATTCCCTCATACAGTGAAGGAGAGAAATGAAAGATGTTGGTATGCTTGATATTGCTCTGGCTCAGGCTCTAGCACATAGCTCTAAGTGTACCTTTGGGTCTATCTTTGGATGTTTATAACTAGATCTTCCACTAGGTCTACCATAGGTTTTATATTTCTTGTAGAAGCCATACAACATTTATTTTATCTTGGTCCATTGTGTGAGATTTATTCATCCACAATTGATATGAACCTTGTTGGTCATTTTTAATTTGTACCAACAATTTGAAGAGGAGTGATTTGTACATCCACATGAATTACAAGGATGTAGTTTCCAACACCTAGTTGCTACATGTCATGTTCTTCCACAATTATTGCAACAATGCTTTGTAATTGTAGGAGATTTAGGTTTTAAAAACATGGTTTTACTAGTACTTGCTTGTTCATCATAGTCAAGGCCTTCTTTATTGGGCCTAAAATTTGGCATTATAGGAGTTTTATTGTCTTTCCCATGTTTACCTAATCCTTTCCATTGAATTCCATTTTGTTCATCAGTTTGGATCTAATGCCTTTGGTATGTTTTTCAAAATATCCAAGTTCTTCATCTTCATAAATACTTTTAATAATATGGCATTTGTCACTATTGATGAGATTGTGGAGCTCTTTTTGAGGAGGTTTAGTAATTAAGTCATTGGTGTCACAAGAAAAAAAATTCTTTGTGTCGAGATAACCTATGCTACAATTGATATCTATTATGATAGGCATGAGGTTGCTTGTATCACAACAAGCATTGGCTACAATGGGCTTATGGTCACTTGGTCAATACAAGCATTCACCACCATGGGCTTAAGGTCACTTGTGTCAATACAAACATTCACCATAATGGATTGAAGGTCACTTGTGTCAATACAAGCATTCACCATCATGGGTTGAAGGTCACTTGTGTCAATACAAGCATCGACCATTAGGAGCATGACCTTTGATTCCTCACTGATTTTCCTTTTATTTTTACACCAAGCAATTTCAAGTGAAACAAATGACATGTATATTTCCCTTACAACACCAATAGGGATTAGAGCACCATTATTTTTAAGTTCTTCACAAGCTTTAAAATATTTGAGAATAGATCTTACACCATTGTGTAGAGTGAGAAATTGTCCATCCTCATAAAAATCTATTCCTTCCATATCTGGTGGAAAGTAAGGACCTTTTTTTGATTTAGCAACAACATTAGTTGGTTTTGGGGTATTCTTTTTCTTTGATATACTCATATTTTAAGGTGTTGATCTCTATCGAAAATGCACCTTTTTACAATATGATTTTGCAAAATTTTTTATAATATGGCTAAGGTTTTGGTCGTTGCCGAAAATGCACCCTTACAAGTTTTTTTCCCTTGTTGCAAAATATGTTGTAATGGAATTTTTGCAAGAATTTTGACTAAGGTGTCGGTCTCTGCCGAAAGTGCACCCTTTCAAGTCTTCTTTCTTTGTTGCAAAATATTCTTTGAGGTAGGAAATAAATTTTTATCCCCCCATAAGTGCAAAATATTTGCAAATTATGGATCTTTTTAAGGCTTTTACAAAGATTGTCTCCTAGGAAAATTTTAAAAAATTTCACAAAAAATCCCCCCTTTATTACAAGTACTACAAGCAAATGATATGCTATTATGAAGCCTAAAAAGAGGTTTACAAATTTGTCCCCCTTAGGTAATTTTTGAAGTCTTCCTTTTAGTGTAAAAAGATACTTCTTCAAAACTTTACCTCCTAGGTAAATTATCAAAAAGGTTCACCAAAAAATCCTCCCTTATTGCAAGTACTTCAAGCAAAAAATTTGCTATTGTGAAGTCCAAATAAAAGGTACAATTTGATGATTTCTTCCTTTTTGATTGCCTTAACAATGTTTTGTTTTTCAATTTTAGGGCATAATATTATGAACAAACCTTTGCCTCTTAGGCAATTTTATCAAAAAAGTACACTAAAGAATTCCCTTTTTATTACAAGTACTTCAAGCAAAATTTGCTATTATGAATCCTAAAAGAAAAGGTATAATTTTTATGAGTTTGGCTTTTCTAATTGCCTTTACAAGTTTTATCTCCCTTTTGTCAAAATATGTTTTGAAGGAAGAAAGGAATTATTCCCCCCTTAGTGCAAACAATTGCTACTTGGAAGGTTCCTTATTTCACAAAAACTTGGTCTTTCTTTCGATATACCCTAAAAGAGTACCAAAAGAGAATTCACTCAAAAAGATATTTAATGGCACCTACCTAAAAACCCTTGAAAAAGGATGATCAGTTTGAGGAATTTAATCCAAACAAAAAGAGTGGATTTTGGATTTTTATGCAGTAAATATAAAACAATTGGCTTTATCTATGCAATAAATTACACAAATGGGTGTAAAATTTGGGGTCTTAAGCTTGCTTGATTTTAACTTAAGAGGTAATTACAAAAAATAGGAATTTAAATGCAACAAACCATCAAAAGTACCCAAAAAAATTTAACACTTAGGTGTTGGATTCTATCAAAAATACACCTATTTTAACAATGTCAATTTAACAAAAGGTGTCAAATGCTATCGAAAATGCACCTTATTACAGTAATTTTTGCAACAAAATTTTGATTTTTGGTTTTGCAAAAAATTTGATATTCAATTTCTTTCATTGTCTTACAATTTTGCAAATAATTTTGACAAAAAATAATTGCCCTCCTTTTTGTGTTGCAAAATAAACAAGTTTCAATGCTTCAACCCTTTGATTTTCACAATTTCCCCTTGTGTTACAATTTTGTAAAAGAAGAATCTAATTCTTGGTTTTACCCTCCTCTTGTTTGCAAAATAAACAAGGTTGTGATAATTTAGATCTTCAATGTGATGAGATCTTTGTCTAATTTGCAAAAAATAAAGGTGCAATATTTTGTGTTATATCTCAAGGTTGGAGAAAAAAAATGCACAAGTTGCTTTTGATTTTGTAAAAAGTTTTGATATTCAAGTGCCCCCTCCTTGTGTTACAAATTTGCAAAAAAGAATCACAATTTCTTGTTCCCCCTTTGCTTTGCAAATTTAACAAGGTAGCACACCTTTCAAGTCAATTCAATACACGTCAAGCTTTTGAAAGGCTATCCAGAACCAATCGACGCATGACTTGTTTTGAGTGGACCTGTAATTCTTCATGAGAAAAAAACTCTTACTCTCAAAACTAGTGTTTTAGAAATTTTTTGATAAAATTTAAAGAACTCCTAATTTGCAAAAAAATAGAACTATTCTTTATGTTACATCCCCTTTTGGAGAAAACCAAAGCCCACTTTTGTTTGAAAATTTGCAAAAAATAGGTTCTTCACTTTTTTTTTTAAATTGCAAAATTTTAAATTAAGCAACAAATTTAATTAATAATAAAATTTTGTCAAAAATCAATTAAATTAACAATAAAATTGATTTTAAAACCAAAATAATATTAAATTATTAAAAAAACAAATTGAAAAACTTAAAAAATATTGCAAAATAAAAAAAAAATTGAAGTTTACCACTATTTAGCAAAACATTTGTTTTGATAGTGCTGATGGGAGTCGAACTCCCAACCTCCTATCGGGAGTCTTAGCGAAGGTCCCATAACCGGTTAGGCTACAATGCTCAACGGGTATAGAGGAGAGGCCAACGATACTTGAAAATTTTTTTGTGGGGTTTATCCCACATGCAACGTGAAGTTGCATGGTGAAGAATATAAAAAACACTCCGCTCCCTTTACCTTTTGATTTCCTTTGGGCAAACAAAACTTGCCCTTTTTTCTATCAAAGATGTCAAATAGAAATCTACCATCTCAACACCACGTTAACCAATTAGTCAATGATACATGTCCATGCTATGCAACCATTCAGATGCCACGTGTACATCACATGTTAGCAGGTGTCCTACCTCGGTATTCATGCCATCCATGTTAGCCTCCATGCATATGCCACATGTTCATCCAATGTTTTCTAAGTCAGCATAGGTGCTACATCAACCTCGAGAAGCGAGCTATGTCAGGTCAATTGTTCATCCACCTTAGGATACATGTCAGATCAATGATTATTAGTTTCTACACTAGATTTCAGGATTCATAATAGTTTTTTGTTAGCTTATGTGTTTAGCGTGCATAAGATTCAGTGTCCACCAGGTTTCGATGGGTTTGGCAATTGAATTCCTCGTTGTCAGCTTGTGTTAGTCAGGTACCATCGGTGCACTCATTAGAATTTGAGGATTTTGCATCAACTTCAGTTCCCACTATGAATGTTAGCACCCGCATGTCGATGGGATATACTTTGAGTTTGCTAGGGAGACTGGAATCTTCGATGTCAGTGCAGTCAGAGGGGTTCTATCGTCCAATCGTATTGAAGGGAACATATTCTGATCAAGCATGCTCACTTATTAGTGTCGAAAGATTGTGAGAATTGCATGTCATCTAATAGCATCAAGTTAACTAGTAGTAAGAAATTCTATACCAATTTTTGAGTCCAACAAGTTCATCGAGAAATTCTTAAGAAATTATTACCTCAAAAATTATGTCGAAGATATGTCGAGAAATTCTTCCTCAAGAAACGTGTTCCATTTAGTGGGGGTCTCATCTCGGTATTTGAGCCCCCGTGATTTAGTGTAGGAGTGACAAAAATGTCACCTTCTCCTGCTCCAAAGGTACCTCGTCAATTGCATGCCCAAATTTTTTTTGCTCTGATACCAATGACAGTATTTGAACCATAAATATTTAAAAATATTATTCATAACAAAGGTTTAAATACAATGTCTAAGGCTATGAATAGCCATAGATAGGTAGGAATAATATCCCCCCTCAATCAACGCTAACAATAATTAAAATGGTACTAAAAATTTAACAACACCAACCGAATAATGTGTAAACAATAACCATAAGATATTCGAACAATGAATATCTTCAAGGTAAAACAAATAATGTAATAAATAACAAATTAACTAAGGTAAAAATGAAATTACCCTAACATTTTCTAGATTTTATAAATTTGGAAAATCTGCCTAGGATACCCTGCCTAATCATTAGACATGTGTCTTGGCCACATCACCAACACACTTGCCACATATCACACACTCATGTCCCCTTTGTACCTTCACACGGGACATCCCTCACACATCACTCCACTAGAAACCACATCACCCCAATTAAATGAGATACCCTAGGTGACTCACTCTAACTACCCCTTCCATTTGGCAACCTTGGATTGCCACTTGGTAATTTTGGCTTTCCACCCCCCTTTCCCTCCAAAACCCCAAAATGGCCTATAAATGCAACTAGACCCCATAAACCAAAAGGAGGCTAAGAACATACACCATCAGGCTACCAAAATTACACCAAGATTTTGTATGCATCTCAAGGAAACCAAATATCTGAAGTCTCGATGTCATCTTTTAGAGCTTTCTGCCATTCAGCCTCAACTGCCCGTCCGTGATTATATAGTCGCAACTTCCCTCCTGCGGTTTCCTAACTGCATAGGCTGTAGTTACCCCCAACCCCCGCCCATCTAGTTTCATTTTTTATGTTTTCTACAATATTATTTCAAGGGTTTTTATTTGCATTTATACAAGTGCTACTGACCCTTATTTTCTTTGTCATGTGTGCAGGAGATAGGTACTTGTAGAGTTGTTGAAGCAAGAGTGGTCCCCTTGTTGGATATCAAAAGCCCACTCACCTTTGGAGCTATAGCTAAGGAGCAAAGAACACACCATAGCTTGTTGGAGAATTGGAAGATCCCCATTTCTATCAAATCATTGTATTCAAAAAAGAGAAATATCATTGTAATACTACCCCCAAGACATTGGGGCAAATCAAAAGTATTGTAAAATCGAGAGATTCAGGCTCCCTTGTATTAATACAAAAGATCATTTTTTGTAATCTTCTCTTTTCTGTTAGTATATTTTATGTGTTTAGTTCTTTTAGATACATAAATTACGATCACAGTGGGACCCCCTAAGAGTTCTATTTATCATTACCTTGCTTAAATTTGTTATTGATTTGTATTTTTCTATGATTGTAGGTTTTTGGAGATTGATCATATGAATATTGGAAATTGAAATTGATGGATTGAGAGCCCATCGATTGGACTCTAAACCTGAGAAACCATGAGTGCATAGTTATAGATTAAACGAATAATGGACCAATGGTTGGACTTATATAGAATCATGCAACGGTGGTTGGAGCACTGCAAAATCGTGGATCAACGATTGAAAGCATTGGAAGGAGCAGCAAAAGGATAACATGTTTGTACATCTAAAATCCTCCTTCCTCTATATTTAGCTTTAGAATTACATTAGGATTAATTAAGAGTCTCTGTCCCTATTTGCCATTGTTTGCATCGAGGTCATAGTCTAGGTATGTCTAAAGTTGAAAAAACAAATTAGAAAGAAACAACATCTTAGTTTAATCATTAGCGCATTTGCATAGCCTAATTAGGAATAGATCAAGATCATTTAAGGTTCCAATTCTACTTTACCTTGTCTTTATGAAATATATTTGGAACCGTGGGTCCGTGGTTGGGAACTCCCAAATGCACATGTATTGGTTGGTTAACCGTGCAGTCACAGTTGGCCAGACATAATCACTCATCGATTGTTAGCTCTATATTTTAGAAACTCTACAAATATTACCTGGAATTAGTTTTTGGTCCCGGATCTATTTTTGTTCGCTATTATATGTTTTCTCTTTATGTATTTAGGTAATAAATGAAATTGCATGCTAAATTGCATTACACAATAATAAATGAAGACTTCACACACTGGCACATGAACGTTGGACAAGGTTGGACTTCATCACCAACCCCCAATATATTACCCTATTATTTGGCCAAAGCCAATCCTAAGAACCATTGTAGCCATGGAAAATAGCATCCATTTATCTTCGAAGGGTGTATCGCTACCCATAGTGAACTGGGTGAGGGTCGGTAGGACCTAGGCTCCCTCATTGAATTTGGGTTTCATCTCCAAGTCCTGGTGGGTTTCACAACTCGGACTTCATCACCAATTTAGTGTGTGAGAGCATCTAGGTGAAATCCATAGATTCATTTTAGGGTTAAACATTTGCATATTGTTTTTCTTTTTACCAAAAAAAAAAAATCAAACTTTACAAAAACTTAGGAGCAAAACTTATTTTTTTTATTTGCGTGCTACTTGCTTGTGATTCCATCACACATTCACACACATATATTCACATTTTACATCTCATACTTCCCTTAGTGTATGGTAACAATATGTGGTCAAGCCAGAAGGTTAGCCCTAATTCAAAGTTAGTTGTCTTCTTCCATGGAGCCTCCATCTTAGTATTATCAGGGCCCTAACACTTTGGTGGTAGGGAAAGTCAGTATAGTCCTTACTATGTTCTTCAACCTGAATGTCGAATCCTCTAGTGGTGCCCCTATCGCAGACATAGATATTATGTAGATGGCTACTCATGTCGTTATTCTTGATACTCGTAGGAGTGACCTACCTATGTTAATGAACGATCATGCCATATATGTGGATATGGACACCGTTAGGCTATACTTGAGTGCCACTGGTTTAGTATTCCTCTTATTACCACCACTTACCATTCCACCTTGCACCATGCCCTCATTACATCAAGAAGCCACCTTCCCACACCCGTAGTAGTCCAACCAAGTCTTCATGAATCCACTCTTTGAACCAACTACTACCACCATAGCCCATAATCATCCATCATAATCTAGTCAAAAAACTTTCATATTACCAAAATAAAACATCACCTATACCAACCCCCTATACAAAGCGCAATATAATATTTCTTTGCATATCCCTACATCCACCCATTCATCGCACCTATAGGTTCCATGCATCAAAACATCCCCCATTCAGTGGTAATACCTTTTGCCACCTACCCCCTGCTTACATCTTCTAACAGGGTTACCACCTATCATCAACCTACATCCACTAACATGGTTGCCACCCAACCAACCTTATCATTTACCACCCACATGGTCATACCACCTTCATCTATGATTGTCATGCAACAAGCCTTCCTACAATTACAACAAATGATCATGGATAATGTTAACCAAAGCATTAATCCTAACCCATAGTGGTAGTCGTAGGAAATTAATCAAAACCAACCATTCACATCTCAACCACACACCTTCTTCACTCAAGATCCATCTTGGATGTTGCATCCCCCAACCACAACCATAGCCACTAATTCACTTCATAAAATGTATGCTAACGCTTCAAGTCAACATGCCATATTACCTCCATCTACTCATTATCATCAAAATCATAATCAAAAACCATATCATAATCCATTTCATGCTAACATCCCACATCATCAAGCCCCCACAAATAATACACATTATTACTAGAAACAACAAACCAACCAAGGTTTTAACCCTTTAGAAGATCCAAAGTTTCAATTCTTGCAGAGTTAGATTGATAGCCTAGCCATACAAATTCCAGGTATGCAATACCAAAAATCCACCTTAAGGTAGCTACTCAATCATCCAATTCATGCTTCGGTACCATCATTGCCATATCTAGTAGAATTTTAGATATCAAAGTTTGAAAAATTCAAGGGGGATGAGGACCCCCAAGAGCATGTGATTGGATTCATTAATGGATGCTTCAAAATAAAAAATAATGATGCACTCATGCTTCATACCTTTTCTTATAATTTTGGGGGAGATACCCTAGATTGGTATAACCATTTATGGCATAAAAGTACCTATACTTCTAAGTAACTAGTAGACCAAATCCTAGAGCGGTTCTCCTTGAACGTTATAAAGAAAACAACATTGATCGATTTGCTTAATTTGGATAATATGGTGATGAATTAGTCTATTATTTTGGCAACCACTAGAGGGTAGTCATGACCAAATTGCCATTCTCCCTCCCTATGGTGGAACTAACAAGAATGTTCACAAGGAGTTGTGTCAAGCCTATCTTCTTGTTGTTACAATTACAACAATATAGAACATTCTAAGAAGCACTCACCCAAGCCTGAGTAATAGAAGAGATCAAGATTCAAGAGGGCGAGATCAAACCCAAAAATAAATAATGACAGAACAAGAATCAAAAGGAGGATAGCCACAACTAGTCCAAGGTCAGATAGGTTAATCAAGTAGTCTTGGACCAACCTTCATAGGAAATCCAACAAGCACAAGTCCAAGTACAACAACCGCAACAACAACAACGATAACAACAAAACTATCAAGCAGGTCCACCCCCATGATAGTTGTAGAACAAATCTCAACCTACATAAAGGTAACATCGTCAATTGAGGCCTAAACATATTTACACCCCATTATCTGAACCTTATTCATCCATTTTCTAGAATTTGTATGATGCGTAGGCTTTCATGTTATCAGAAATGAAGCCTGGAGATCTGAATAAGCCAAACCTAGAAGATACAAAGAGCATCTATACTGCATTTTCATTGATAGAAAGGGTATGACATCGAGACTTGCATCGAGTTTAAGAATATTTTGCAGGATCTATTTGAAATGCATAATATTAAGGTTGATAACCCCTTTGCCCAATCCAATCAAAACCTTGAGATATATCTATAGAAATCTATGAAAACCACACAACTAAATATATAGCAATATAACAAAGGGAAAGCATGTAATCTAAGAAATCATTTGATAAAATAAGGAAATAACAAAGGAAGCTCTCTTTTATTATTAAAATGAATCACTTATTACAAATTCATCCCTCTTAGGGATACCAAAGTTTGATACAATGTTACAATATGCAAATGACCCCGAAATGGGGGAAGATGTGCTTCACAATGGTCTTCATGTCTCCACCAACTCTGCTTTAGGGCTTACAAGGATTCCTCCTCCTTTATCAAGAAGAATTTGATGTTGAGAGTGCCTTGAAGCTTCAAAGAACCTGTCACCTATGTGCAAGAAACAACAAATTACGTTAAATGCATATGAAGCCTCTCATGATGAGGCTATTGGCAAGAAATGCAAGAAATAAAGCTAAACTTGAATAAGCATAAAGATATTCAAGAAATTGTGAAGTCAATATAAAGAATGCATTAAAACACATAGATCTAGCTAATATAACATGTTATTTGCAATAAAAGCATGAATAGGAACTAATTTATGAAGATTTATAGAAACAATCAAATGTGGCAAAGATTAAGGTAAAGCTACCTCTAATATTTCTAACTAACGATGCAAATATCTGCTAAAATGCTAAACTATGCTAAATTAAACTACTTGCATAACTGGAAATGGACATATACAACTAAAAATGAAGGATTTGAGGATCAAACCCTCGTCGTGGGTGCTCAGAGTAGTCGGATTTGTTAGTTGCAAGTGACAACCATAGCTAGCCCTGTGGGCCACTATTGACAACAACGACCACAGGATAAACTTCATTTTTGTTAGAACCAGAGATAGAATCTCTTAAATCCTTCAAAGAATTGATGGTCAAGGGTCACCTCGATGTTATGAAATATATTGGTGATGGAATTCACTAGAATTTGCAATGGAAGTGTATCAATTATCAAGTTACTCCTCAAGCTCTTGAAATATCCATTGCTTCAAATGTAGGTATGATTATTCAAATGGACAACATGTTAGCACTCCATAGGAGTTGCAAGTGGCTTTCCAATTTGGTAGGGCTTCGTTGCATTCAAATTCATATCTCCTCTAGACATCCCTCCAAATTTTAAGGGGCTCTTATAGCCTTGCTAACTCCTCATCCTAGCATCCTTGAGAAGCCGAGATTAATAATTGATAGGTTGGAGCAATTGGGAGGAAGCATCTAGAAGCTTCCTTACAAAAAATTACCCAATATCAGTTGCACAAGGTCATCACAACTATTTTTTGCTCGGCTTAAGAGGTCGAGATAGTTATAGAGCTAGTTGTAGTTGTCAACCATGGCTGGGATCTTAGCTACTGATGCCATCAATGGTTAAGGCTGAAAAGGCCTTGGATGCCTAGAGTGAGTGGTTATAACCACTACTTAGCCTTGGGAGGGTCCAAGGTCATTCATATGGTTTGCAAAGATTTTCATATGAGTAGTCTCCTAAGCATGACATGTTTTAGGATGCGTTGTGGGAAAACACAATGCTGAGCAAAAATAGACCACCTAAAGCCATGTTGTAGGTTGAATGATGATAATTGATCTGATCAACATTAGATACCCCAGTCTTGCAAAGGATGCACATCTTAGAATCATTTCTTCCAATAGGATGGAAGGTTTAAATTTGCAAAGCTTTCATGTGTCCAACGATAATCGGGTAGCATTACAGCTGCTATAATTGGTTTGATAGGTGGATCGTTAAAAGACTTTAAACTAGCATATTTTCTTGTTCCCCAGTAGAAGGGTAAGCTTATAATAGTTGTTAGCAATTATTCATAAGACAAACATAATTTCCATGATCGAGTGATCCTTAGTTGATTTTGATTATGATTGTTAATATTATGACTACCCCCTCAAGCAACAAGTTATTGAGGAAAATATAATTAATAAAGCGACGAGTTGCTTGACCAGGATGAATAATTTGAACAACTTAAGACTCTTTCATTTTTTAAATGGCAATGCCTAATACAAATGTGATTTCAACCATTAATAGTAATTGTACATCTCTATCCCATAGAACATTTTGATCGTAATGTCCTTCTTAGAGAATCAAGATAGCAATTTTATTGAAGCTTGTATTGAATCACTATATTTGATGATCTACTAGAAATATCATAGAATAAATGAAGTGAATGCTTCGTTCCCATGGGGAAGTTCAATCACCATGGCCTTCTTTAGTATTGAAGTGAAGACATTTCAATTCAACGATAACTAATGTTGGAAATCTGGCCAGCCATATATTAAAAGAAAAATTTGGGTTGTTAGATGACGTTTTCAGCCTTGGAAAATGTCTCCTCATAGAGGAGACAAAACAAAATCATAGAGCTTCAAAATATATGCAATATAGAAAAAAACAGGCTCAAAAAGACACTCGAGTCAAAAGTTATGGTCGAAATACTAAGATATGTAATAAACACCATTGATGTAAATCCGATGGATGTGATTTGCTAGGGTTAGGGTTTGCTTTGCTTTTTTCTTACTTAAGGCAGTTTTAGGGTTTTCTTTTATGATGAAGAATATTGCTTTGCAGCATGTGTGTGAGCTCTTCTAGAGCCTGTGAGGAGATTGTAACAGAGTACTGAAACTCTGCCAGAATTATTCCATATAATAAGAAGATAATATTTGCTCCAATTTTGTTTTATTGTATTATTGTAAATTCTTCATTTGGTATCAGAGCGAGGCGATCGAGAAATTGGGTTCGAGTAACTATGGAATTTTTGTTGCAAGTTTTACATAAGCTTCTTGGAGATCTCAGTTTGTGTTGAAGGGAGCTATTATGGCCAACAACACCAATTCAATTCCAATCCTAGAATTTGATAGTTTTGACTACGAATATTGGAGCATCTGGATGAGGACGATTTTGAAGGTAAAATGAGCTTGGGCCATCATTGAAGCTGGGTTCATCGAACCAAAATATTGGATTGCATTGACTGTAGATCAAAAGAAGGAGATACTGGAGAAAGAGAAATAAAATAATTTAGCTTTGGCTTTCATCCAGTAGGCTTTAGAAAAGAGTCTCTTTCTCCAAATTTTTTCCTGTGTTTTGGCTCAAGAATATTGGAAGGCATTGAAGTAGAATTACCAGGGGAGTGCCCAAGTTAAGAAGGTGAAGTTGCAAACTTTGCGAAGAGATTTTAAAAATATTAAACAAGAGGATAATGAAACTGCAGGAGATTACTGTGTTCGGTTAAAAAATTTACTAAATAAAATGGCCACACTTAGAGAGATGATAGAGCAAAATGTAGTAATTAAAAAGGTTTTAAGAATTTTGACAGAGAAGTTTGACAGTACAACCCTTATCATAGAAGAATGAAAGAACTCTCAAAAATAGATATAGATTCATTAATTGGCTCTCTCACATCTCATGAAGAGAGAATTTCCAAGAGGAAGAAGGATAAAGAAGGAGGATCTATAGAGGAACAATATTTTTAGGAAAAAGAGAATGATGGAGGAAGAGGTCATGGTAGGGGTTCCAAAGGAAGAGGAAGAAATGGAAGAGGAGGTAGAAGAGGCTCCTACGGTGGTAGATATCGAGTAATATCTCAAGATTCAAACAATGACTAGGCTCATGCTGCAAGATGAGGATACAGTGCAAGAGGAAGAGGTAGAGGTCGAGATATGAGAAATATGCAGTGTTATAATTGTAACAAATATGGCCATTATGAGAGGGATTGTAGGCTGAAAAAATCAACACATTACGGAGAAGAGAATTCCTATGAGGATGATACTTTGTTCTGTATGATTGAAGAAAAAGTGGAGCAAGCAACTTTTCTCTCTACACAGAATAGCACAAAGGAGACATGGATCCTAGACAGTGGGTGCACAAACCATATGACCAGTAAGAGGTATGTATTTTCATCTCTTGATTCTTCTTATCAATCCAATATCAGGCTTGGAGATGAGAAGAGCTTGAAGGTGGTTGCGAAAGGAGAAATGGAGGTTCCTATTAGAAAAGGAAAAATAATGAAGGTAAAAGATATTTACTATGCATCCCATTTGAAGCATTCATTAATGAGTATTGGTAAAAAGTTGGAAAAGGATTATAAGTTAGTGTTTGAGGATATAATGTGCAAAATTTATGATCAGAGGAGAAAATTGATTACCATTGTAAATATAACCAAGAATGGGCTCTTCCCATTATAATTTGTAGATCAAGAGGGAACTCTAACATTTTTTGGTGTAGAAGGTAAGGAGAGGCTATGGCATTTATGGTTTGGGCATTTAAATTATAAGATTTTGAAGATGCTTTCACCACTTGCCTATGGGTTGCCAAAATTTGAAGACTCCAAGGAGGTATGTGAAGGTTGTGCACTTGGAAAACATGTAAGGGGGAATTTTATGCATGGTGAAGCATGGAGGGCCCAACATCCATTGCAATTGGTTCATAGTGATATTTGTGGACCAATGCAGACACAAAGTATGGGTAAAGCTTCTTACTTTTTGACTTTTATTGATGATTTCTCTAGATATTGTTGGGTTTATTTTATTAAGCATAAGGATGAGGCATTCAATTGCTTCAAGAATTTTAAGGCTCTAGTTGAAAATGAAAGTGGTCATTATATCAAATGTTTGAGGATAGATAAAGGAGGTGAGTTCTATTCTCATGAATTTGATGATTTTTGTAGTGAGTTTAGGATTAAAAGGCAGAAAATAAGTCGTTAGACACATCAACAGAATGGGGTGGCTTAAAGAAAGAACGAGACTTTGGTGGAGATGGCACAGTGCATGATGCAAGGAAAAGGCATGAGTAAGTTTTATTGGGCTGAAGCAATTAGGACTGCTAATTACATTTTAAATAGAAGTACTACTAAGAGTCTTGAGAATATTACCCCTCGTGAATGTTGGTACAACAAGAAGCCAAATGTAAATCATTTTAGAGTTTTTGGATGTGTGGCTTTTGTGCATGTTAATGGTGAGAATAGGAAGAAGTTGGATGCAAAGAGTGAAAAATGTATTTTTATTGGGTACAATGAGCAATCTAAGGCTTACAGGTTCTTTAATCCTATTTCACATAAAATAATTGTATCTAGAGATGCAATTTTTGATGAAGGGGGAAGTTGGGTATCACAAAAATTGTTTGTAGAAGATGTTTTTGGTGAAGAGAAGGTGGAACCAAGTTTAGTTCAGCCCAGCCATGAAAAAGTTTCCAGTTCATCTTCTGCAAGTGCACCTTCAAGTCCAATAGAAGGTTCTTCCAGTAGTTCTCCACCTCCATCACCATCGGCTAAAGGAAAAGGTAAAATATTGTTGAAGGATCACCCAGAATATCAAATTCTTGATAAGAATTTCCATAAGAGGGTGACAGAGATTCAACATACAGAGATGAATGCAGTAATAGAGAGGCTAGAGAACCTGCATCTTTATGGAGATGATGACAGTGGAGATCCCAAAGGTGATGTTGTAAACTATGCACTTGTTTCGCAAGTTTCTAAAGTTTCAAAAGTTGTTGTTGATGATTTTGAGCCTTCATTTTTTGAGCATGCTAGTGTTAACAAAGTGTGGATGAAGGCTATGCAAGAAGAAATGCATTCTATTGAAAATAATGATACTTGGGAGTTGTGTGATTTTCCCAAGGATAGGAAATGTGTAGGATGCAAGTGGGTCTAAAATATCAAGAAAAACAGTGATGGATCCATTGAGAGGTACAAGGTACAGTTGGTAGAAAAGGGTTTCACTCAGAAATATGGTTTGGACTATGAGGAAATATTTGCTCCAGTGGCAAGGCAAGAAACAGTAAGGATGTCGTTATGATTTGCACCTCATAAAAGTTGGAAGGTGCTTCATATGGATGTCAAAAGTGCATTTCTAAATGGGTATTTAGATGAAGAAGTATATGTGGAACAACCACAAGGTTTTGTTGTCCAAGGAAAAGAAGATCAAGTCTACAGGTTGAAGAAGGTTCTATATGGGCTGAAGAAAGCTCCAAGAGCTTGGTATGCTAGAATCCATGGCTACTTCCTGTAGCGCAATTTTGAAAGGAGTAAAAGTGAGCCCAATTTGTACTACAAAAGAGAAGGTAATGATATTCTTATTGTATGTCTTTATGTTGATGATATGTGATTTATGGGGAGTAGTTCTTATTTGAATGATTCTTTTAAACATGATATGAAGAAGGAGTTTGAAATGTCTGATTTGGGTTTGATGAGTTACTTTCTTGGGATAGAAGTACATCAAACTAGAAATGAGATTTTTGTTTTTCAATCCAAATATGTAAGGGATATGCTGAAGAGATTTTGTTTGAGCGAATGTAAACCTGTAGCAACACCCATTGCACATGGGAAGATCTTGAGTTTTGAGGATGGAGCTAAAAGGGCAAAAAAAATAGAGTACATGAGTATTATTGGTAGCCTTATGTTCCTTTGTAACACTAGGTCGGATATATGCTTTATTTTTTCATAGTGTTCTAGGTATATGGCTAATCCATCACAGTTACATTTGAAGGCAGCAAAGAGTATTTTGAGGTATGTTCATGGAACAATTGATTATGGGATCCACTACTCACAAGCAAAGAATTTGAAGTTAGTGGGATTCAGTGACAATGATTGGGGCAGTAATATTGATGACAAGAAGTCCACAAGTGGGCACTATTTTTGTCTTGGTTCAGGTTTGGTGACATGAAGTTCCAAGAAATAAGCTACAGTGGTGTTGTCTTCTACTGAAGCAGAGTATATTACACTTACATCGGCAAGTGCACAAGAATTGTGGCTTTGAAAGGTGCTAGGAGAGATTAGGGAGAAGCAAGGGACTCCAACTAATTTATTATGTGATAATCAGAGTGCCATTAAGTTGGCACATAATCCTATCCACCATACCAGGTCCAAGCATTTCAACATCAAGTACCACTTCATTCGGGACATGGTAGAGAAGGAACAAGTTAAATTGAGGTATTTCTCCACACACGATCAAGTAGCATATATTTTTACTAAGGGAGTAGTAAAACCTCAATTTTTGTTGCTAAGGGACTTGATAGTCAGTCCCCTTACTAGCAAGGGGGAGAATATTGGAAATCTAGCCAGCCATACATTAAAACAAAAATTTGGGCTATTAGATGACGCTTTCAGCCTTGGAAAGTATATCCTCTTAGAGGAGACAAAACAAAATCGTAGAGCTTCAAAATCTATGCAATCTGAAAAACAACGAGCTCAAACGAACACCCGAGTCAAACGTTATGGTCGAAATACTAAGACATGTAATAAACACCGTTGATGTAGATCTGACGGATGTGATTTGCTAGGGTTAGGGTTTGCTTTGTTTTTTCTTACTTAAGGCAGTTTTAGGGTTTTCTTTTATGATGAAGAATATTGCTTTGTAGCATGTGTGTGAGCTCTTCCAGAGCCTGTGAGGAGATTCTAACAGAGTACTGAAACTCTGCCAAAATTATTCCAGATAATAAGAAGTTAATATTTGCTCCAATTTTGTTTTATTGTATTATTGTAAATTCTTCAACTAATTTATCCCAAATGGCCTTATGGTAATTTACTCATCTCGTTGGATTGCATGGAGCGCAAGTCACTACAACCGCCAAGTGTATAAGGTAAATAACTAAAAATGCGACACATTTAAAATTTTGTTGTTATTTGAATGTTTTTGTTATTTTATGATTTATGATGAGATTTCATAGAAAAAAGGAAATTAATACCTCATTCCCATGGAGCAGTCTGATCGCAATGGCCTTCTTGGGGATTGAAGTGGATACATTTCAATTCATTCATGAATAATTTGGATTAATTTACTCATCTCGTTGAATTGCATGGAGTGCAAGTCGCTGCAACCACCAAGTGTATAAGATAAATAACTGGCTACGAGGTGCATTTGAAATTTTTATTTATGCGATGTTTTTGTTATTTTTGCAATTTTTGAAGGTTTTGGACCGTTGAATATTTTTTATTATGTATTTTGAAGCTCCTCTTGGTTGGAATTTGGGAGCATTTATTGCTAGCTGCTAGCCACGATTATCAGTCGTAGCTAATTTTAGCAATTTTTCTAGATGCGTCTAATAGCAATGATCGATGATTTGTCAATCTGGAAGGCAACACCTTCTACTTATCTTTAGATAGAATTAATATTATTAATTCAACCATACAACCAGATCAAAGTAAATCAATCGAATACGAAATGCGAGGAAATGAATGTAATTAATTAAAATCAAATGCCACTCAAGGAGGGCAGATCCCCGCCGCAATGGGCAAATGTAATAGCACAAGCGCAGATGAAAATATGAATAGATAGATAAGATTCTAAAATGTACCAAACTAGCTAATATATATATGAATTTAATACACATGGAATACCTAGCCGACGGCTAGGTTTGGTATGTAACATGACTCCCCTCCTCGGAAAGCTTTGTCCTCAAAGCTGGAAATGTCTGGAAAATACTTTCAGGTTCCCATGTGGCATCCTTTGCTAGTAAGTCTTGCCATTTGATGAGAAATTCTTGAATCTGGCATGACCGTAGTCTTCATACTCTTTGTTGTAAGATTTCTTTCGATTGGAGATATATGCGTCCTTCCTCATCGAGCACTGGTAATTCTGATTGACCTTGCACTTTCTGACCAATTACTTTTTTGAGACACGAAACATGAAATACCGGGAGTATTCTTGATGATAAGGGTAGCTCTAACTGATAAGCTACTTCTCCAATGCAACGGACAATTTGGTAAGGACCATAGAATTGTGGAGCCAACTTTTGGCTGGACTTTATCCTTAACGATGCTTGTTTGTAGGGTTGCAATCTTAGAAAAACCCAGTAACCTATATTAAAAGTTCTCTCTGATCGATGCAAGTCCTGTTGTTGTTTCATACGATTTTGAGCTTGGAGTAAATTCTCTTTGAGGATGGTGAGTGTAGCCTGCCTTTGTTGGAACCAATCATCCACTTTGGCTACTTTGGATGATCCTTGTACGTAATCTGCGATGATTGGAGGCTTGGTGCCATACAATGCTTCAAAGAGAGACATCTTAATTGAGTAATGGTAAGAAGTGTTGTACCACCATTCTACCAATGCTAGCCACTGGCTCCATTGGTATTGTTTATCTTGAGCGAAACATCTTAAGTATGTACCCAGACATTTGTTAACGACTTCTATTTGACCATCTGTTTGTGGGTGGTAGGCCAAATACATATTCAATTTGGTACCACTAAGTCGAAATAATTCCCGCCAAAAGTTACTAGTGAAGATGGAATCTCTATCACTTACAATATTTTTGGGCATACCATGTAATTTGAAGATTGAATCCATAAATACCTTTGCCACCTTGCTTGCGGAAAAAGGATGTTGTAAAGCCTGAAAATGAGCGTATTTGGATAACCGATCTACGACGACGAAGATTACTGTCTTGCCTTCTGATTTAGGAAGACCTTCAATAAAATCCATGGATATATGTTCCCACTAACGCTTCGGGATGGTTAATGGTTGTAACAACCCTGGTGATTTAACTGTCTCTCCTTTATTGCGCTGGCAAAATTCACATTCGGCTACCCATTGTTTGACTTCTGCTTTTAATTCTTTCCAACAAAATGATTGTTTGACCCTTAAATATGTCTTCAAAAATCTTGAATGTCTTGCTGATGGAGAAGCATGTGATTCGTCGAGGATCTTTGACTTGATTTTGGAATTGTGTGGAATGTAAATGCGGTTCTTCTTCCGAAGGATTTTATCTTCATAAGAGAACAAAGGGTGTTTAGAGGACCCGATAGACAATTCTTGAATTATTTGAGCAGTTTCGCTATTGGATAACCATTCATCTTGTAATTGAGTCACCCATTGGGAGCAAGGACCTGAAATAGCGTTAATGATTACTTCGTCTTCATATTTCCTAGATAGCGCATCGACGACTACATTTTCCTTCCCTTTCTTGTATTCGATAACAAAATCATAACCCAATAGTTTGGTTAACCACTTATTTTGTTTCGGATAGGAAAACCTCTACTCAAGAAAATGTTTGAGACTACTATGATCTATTTTTATAATGAAGCAGCTACTGATTAGGTAGTGTCTTCATTTTTCTATTGCATGAAGAATAGCCAACATTTATTTTTCGTATGTTGATCTTCCCAAATTTTTCCCTGAGAGCTGTTTACTTTCAAATGCCAACGGATGACCTTCTTGCATTAATATAGCCCTAATTCCTGTTCCTGACGCATCACTTTCGATAATAAATGGTTTATGAAAATTGGGAGTTGCTAATACTAGAGTTGTACACATGGCCTCCTTAAGAGCTTCGAAGGCTTGAGTAGCCTCTTCCGACCAACGAAAAGCATCCTTCTTTGTGAGTGCTATGAGAGGTGCTACAATCTTACCATAATTTTGTACAAACTTGCGATAGTAGCCCGTGAGACCCAAAAAACCATGAAGTTTCTTGATGGTTTTAGGTAAAGGCCACTCTTGAATTGCCTTAATCTTATTGGGATCAACTTTGACGCCCTCGTGTGAAACTATATGACCAAGATACTCGACTTCTTGGACACCAAATGAACATTTGGAACGTTTGACAAATAAATTTTCTTTGTGTAAAATGTGAAGGGATTTATCCACATGATGTAAATGATCCTTCCATGTTTGGCTATATATGAGAATATCATCAAAAAAAACTAACACAAACTTATGGAGGAATGGACGAAACACTTGGTTCATGAGACTTTGGAATGTGGATGGTGCATTGGTGAGACCAAAAGGCATGACCAAAAATTTGTAATGACCTTCATGAGTACGAAAGGCAGTTTTGGGAATATCTTCTTCTCAGACACGGATTTGGTGAAATCCTGAGTGAAGGTCTAATTTTGTAAAAAAATTTGCACCATGCAGCTCATCTAGTAGGTCATTTATGACAGGGATAGGAAATTTGTCCTTGATAGTGAGTTTATTGAGAGAATAAAAATCAGGACACATACGCCAAGAGTTATCTTTTCGTCGAGCCAGAACTATAGGTGAGGAATAAGGTCTAATGCTATGACAAATGACTCCATGATCTAGCAGATCCTGAACAATCTGTTCGATTTCTGTCTTTTGTGGTTGAGGATAGCGGTAAGGACGATTGTTAGGTGGGACACTCCCTGGAATCAAATGGATGGTCATGAGATCGTTTAGGTGGTAATCCTTTAGGTTCTTGGAAAACCTCTTCGTAATGTGTTTTGATGTCTCGTAACTCTGGAGCAGTAATATCCGAAGTTGCTCGAGATTGTTTTTCCAAACAATTAATTTGAGCTATAAATCCATATCCACCCTTTTTTAACATCTTCTCCATACTATGAGAGCTCACCATTTGTGATGGGGGAGTAGTAATGCCTTGTAAGGGAATGACTCGTCCGTTTTCCTTCCATTCCACAAATAATTTTTTGAAATTGAAGCTAACCGTGTCTAATGTTTCCAACCATTCAACTCCCAAAATGACATCAAAGTTCCCTAAATTCATGACGAAAAGGGATCCAAACCAGGTATAAGTTCCCATTTTTATGGAAACTTGAGATGTGCGACCAACACATTGCACGTTCACCCCGTTGGCCACTAGAACCTGGAATTTGTCTTTGTTGGAAGAGTTAATGAATAAATTCAAAGCTTTTGCTATTTTGATGTCGATAAAATTGTGGGTACTGCCAGAATCAATTAGCACATTCACCTTTTTATGGCGGAGAAATCCTGGTACCTTGATGGTATGGTGGGCGGTTAATCCCATGAGGGCATGCACGGAGATCGCCATTGTATCCTCTTCCTTCTCTTCTAGAGTACTTGGTAGTTCTTCTTGCATAGGTTCTTCTTGGTGGTAAGTTTCTTCCTCTTCTCCTTCATATTGATCGCATTCAATATGAAAGTTTTGTTTTTGGGCATATGCTTGTTCCCTGGGGTGATGAGTGTGACATTTATAGCAAAAGTATCTTGATGATTGATCATTTTTACGAAAGGAATTGTTGCGATACGAAGGACGATTATAAGTTTCCCGCCATGCATACAACTGAATTCTCTTCTCAGCTAGTTTGGCTATTCTTATACAATTTTTCAGCGAGGTTGGGTTTTGAATGTCTACCTCCACCCTAATATTTTCTTTCAATCCATTGCAAAAAGCTCCTACCACTGTGTCAGGACTGAGGTCTAAAGTATATGGTAGTAAACTGGTGAATTCCGAAATGAACTCGCTAACCGATCCTTCTTGTTTAAGAGATAACAGTCTTACTGTGTATGATGATGTAGCTCCTTCATCAAATCTTTCTAAAAAGGAGGTAGTGAATTTTTTCCAGTTAATAGTAGCTCCTTTCTCTCGCTTAAGCCATACGAACCATTGGTAGGCCTCAGTGCCTAATTTTGATGCAACAAAAGGGACTTTATCAAATTCCTTAATTTGGTATAAGTCGAGAATGCCTTCCATTTTGGCTATCCAACCACGAGGATCATGACCCTCAAAAGTGGGAATATCAATGCGTGGAAAATTATTAGGGCCTCTCGGTTGATGATAACCCATATCCCTTTCTTGATCTTGGTTATACCGCTTTCTATGATAGCGATCCCTGTAATTATTCGAATTGCCTCTTTGCTGTTCCCAATCGTCATCTTGATCGTCATTTTCTTCATTCCTTTGGGCATGGGAGTGATTTTGGGGATTAGTATTAGGATTAAGCTGGTTTTGTGCTTGCACTAGGGTTTTTAGGTTGATACTAATTTCGCGCATACCATCTATTGAGAGTCGAAGAGATTCATCCATGGAAATGGCTGAGTTACTTGAATCTCCTTGTGTGAAGTTTTCGTGAGTTGGGGGAGGGTTAGTAGCCATAGTGTCTACCAGTGGATGATGTGGATTATAACTGCCAATTTTGAAAGGAGAAGGAGAATTTTTTGTACTTGGGCTTTGATGAGGTCTTCGTACATTGTTATTGGTTGTTTTCGAGCTTGATAGTCGACCGTCAGAACCTTTGGTCCACCTTTTGCTCATGCACTTGTTAACATAACCTGCTTAGGATTTCGCTTCAACTGTTGCAAAATTTGGTTGAATTTAGCAAAAATGTGGATTTCGCTTCAACTGTCGCTCCAACTACGACGCAGATTTGAATTTTATTGGCTCACCTCCTTAACAGCCACTTTTGATGACTTTCAGCAATTTTGATAATGTTGACAAGTTTTAGACGATTTGGACAACTTTGGACAATTGCTAATACCGACAGCGACTAGACCAAGACACGACGCGACACGACACGACTGGTAGCGATGGCACGACGCGACACGATAGGACTGATAGCGATGACGCAGCACGACAGGACTGATAGCGATGACGAGGAGGACTGACAGCGAGCGACTAGACCATGACACGATGCGGCATGACACGACTGTTAGCGATGGCACGACGTGACATGATAGGACTGCTAGTGATGATGAGGAGGACTGACAGCGAGCGACTAGACCAAGACACGATGTGACAACTGGACGAAGAGCAAAACAGACTGCGACAACTAGACGAAGAGCGGAATAGACAGCAGACAACGACAACTACGAAACAAACAGACAAATGAAGAGGACCGTCACGCTACGCCCGGAGGAGCTCCTAATGTGTGACCGAAGTCACATCGTAGAAGGTGTGACTTAGGTTCTTTAAACCCATTTTTGAACTTTGTACACCAAATGTGGGATAAAGGATTAAACCCAACGCAGCGGAGAATGGTTTATCTGACGTCAGCAATTAAATATAAACCAACGACCTTAGCTTTCCAAATTAATGAAAATATTCGCGATTTATGATTGGTTGACGACCTGCGAACAAGTTTATGCAATTTGCGGAGTAATTTCTCGACGGATCCGTGAGCGATTTCTCGATTTCCTTCAGACGCGTGAGTAGATTGCCCAAATGAGACTCTTACTGTGTATGTATGCGAGATTTTTGTGGCACTGCTTCAACGAAAGGTCGGCAATTAAAAATGCAGGATAGGCGTGAGTCTGCTGCATGGCTTCGACGAATTTTCGACGAGTGAGAATGTAGACCTTCGCAGCATCTGGGACTGCGTATGTCAAACGAAATTTCTCCCCAGGCGTGTTGGATCATACCAACCTGATACCACTTGGAAGGCAACACCTTCTACTTATCTTTAGATAGAATTAATATTATTATTCAACCATACAACCAGATCAAAGTAAATCAATCGAATACGGAATGCGAGGAAATGAATGTAATTAATTAAAATCAAATGCCACTCAAGGAGGGCAGATCCCCATCGCAATGGGCAAATGTAATAGCGCAAGCGTAGATGAAAATATGAATAGATAGATAAGATTCTAAAATGTACCAAACTAGCTAATATATATGAATTTAATACACATGGAATACCTAGTCGACGGCTAGGTTTGGTATGTAACACAATATGCGCCTACGACTGAAATCAATGATGAAAGGCCAAGTGAAAAATATAATAGCAAAAATGGCCTTTTATTTTTTATTATTTCATATTGCCAACTGTTGATATGAGAGCTCTACTAGGAGAGAGAACCTTTGATACATGACGCTGCTAAAACTGTTACCTACGAAAATGGCGAACCAACCAGAGGCATCCACTAGTGGCGAATTCGGTGCTTCGAAGGTAGCATCACAATCCTTCTCTTGCAATTTGTCTAGTTTAAAATGAACCACATTAAGCAATGGCATAAAAGAACCTCATTAAACCTGATGGTAATTAACCTCACCCTAGCTTAGGATTAGATCTAGGTTAGCTTAGAGGGATGGATATTTATTTTGGGGGTTATATGGGGTGGGAAATGACCTCGAAAGGGGTCATTCCCATAGCCGTGAGTGGTATTCGTGGCTCTCAATTTGCCAATTGGGGTCGTGATTGTCAGTCGCGGCTAGGTTCAAATACCAATGGTCAAAAAATTAGCCATTGATGCTAGCCGCAGTTGACAATCGTGGTTGTGGTTGTTAACAACGACTAAGCGACTTTAGGAAAAAATTAATTTTTTTTATTTTTTGGAAATTTTACTTGATTTAATTGATTTTTTGTACTTTTGCTTGGTTTATATTTTTTTTTTTGAATCTTGAATTATGATGCATTGTGTTATCATCCCTTTTAGACCTTGACTGTGTGAGTGTGGAAGCCAAATTTGTTGCCCGCTCTACTGCCCCATTTGGGGTAAGCAGACATAGACTAGTTCAGGGTCATGGGCCTCAACTACGTCCTGAGACTGCCCACCATTAGGGTGGATTAGACCTACATGATGACATTAGCCCGATGCTGGGATACACGGACTAATACTTTTCATCTCTTGACTAGAAATATGATGGTTACACTTGAGGACGTGTACCGTATCTTTTGCATTCCCATCGATGGATAGGCCACCACTTCTTCGGCTACCACAACGATAGGTGTGAGGAGGCGCTAGAAGACATTGAGCACGATAGGATACCAGTAGATCGATGGTATAGGGTACACATATTTTCACGATGCTAGGCCATCCTCATGCATATCATTTGTAATGTTGTGTTACTTGACACATCTGGAGCGAGGTTCCCTTGGAACCTCCTGGCCATAGTGCAGGATCTACTCACAAGCACCACGAACCATCCATTGATCCTATCATGGGGGAGTGCTCTCCTCGTGCATCTATATGATGAATTATACCGCATTACTCAATGGGGGCGAGCGGGAGTAGGGTGTAGTCTCCTACTTCATATATGGGCATGGGAGCACATCAGGATAGAGCGTCTTGGAGGGCTACCCCTACAAATTGCTATGGTAGCAGTTGTTGCACAATGCTATGGAGCTTGTTGGCTATGGGAGTTGGAGACTTATCGCAACAAATCTCACACGAGAGATCTTCAACACTACATGGACTAGGGTTGCAGATCGGTTAGATCATATGGCACCCATACCTAGACTGCCCAACAAGTAAATACATAGGATTCCATATATTCCTATGTCCAAATACATGGATACGTCCTTTAATCCATGTTATAAAGTTGTGAGGCAACTCCCTCTTACCAAAGGCATAAGAACCCCATAATTCTTATGCTCCAATACATATCTCACATTTGTCAATATATTACAAAATTACTGAAGTATCAAAAGTCTTTTCATTAAACATGTATCATGCCATTACAATCATTCTAAATGTAACAAGAAGAGACCCCATAATCCCTCCAAGAATGGAACTTCATTCTATTCTTTCCTTTAATTTCCAAGTTTGCACATAGCAATGTTCATAGATAATCAATTAATATACCTTTCCAAATCATAGATACATCATTTGATTTATCCTCCTCAAAACAAAACATAGATTAATCATTTGATCTATCCTTCTCTAACATAGATCAATCATTTAATTTATCCTTTACAAACATAAATTATTCATTCAAACTATTCTTTCCAAAACTTAGATTAATCATATGATCTACCCTATTACAAACATAGATTCCTTCAATCTATTCTTTTCTAAACATAAATAAATCATTTAATCTATTCTATAATCAAACATAGATCAATTGCAGTTCTCTGTTTAGTTTCTTTGTGAACTTTTATAAGTTATTTTGGTAGCTCTGCTAGCTGTTTAGCACACAGTATGTTGGTTGTGTGCTCGGAGTGTGCTAATTCTACCCATCATTTTTTTGTATGATTAAGTCATTTTAATATAATGTTTTTTTCATCCAAAAAAATCATAAATAAATTATTTAATCTATTCTAATACAAAACATAGATTAATCATTCAATCTATTCTTTCCCAAACATTAATTAATCATTAAATTTATTCTCTCCAACATTTTAAAAGGTGTAATTAAAACCCTTGCCCTATGGACCTTTGTTTTTTTTTTCTAAGGACATGACATTAAAGCATATAAACAATCATTTCTTTTAAAAGGGGCAAAGGTCACCCATACCTATTTAACTTCCAATTCTTAATAAAGTCAAAGGTCATCCCTGGCCTACTTAATTTTCTATCCTTTATATGAGGTTAAAGATCTATTTAATTTTCTTTTCCTTTTTCAAGGTGAAAGTTTTTGGTTCTGCTTATGTGAGATTCTTCACCTTTATAAATATCAAGTTGTAACATGTGTGGGGTAGTTGGTCCTTTTAATTTCTTACCCGTTCACATGATGTTGTTTTTATACAAGCTGTTTATTTCCAGCGACATATTCTTATATTAGAATTTCGTTTTACTTTAATATTTTATAATAAATCTTTTTTTTCGATTTGGTTATTGTGAAAAACCCCTATGACCGACGAGCGGTCTCTTCCCAACCATAACCCCTCTTAAAGTTGAGAGTTATATTTCTCAATAAAAAATTTAACACAAAGCCACCATACACCCTCTCACATACTCCAGTTTAAACCTTAGACCTCCTAAAAAAACCTTAACCTAAAATGTTGCACTCCACCCCACCCACGTACATTCTATAATGAATCTTATTTAAATTAATTCTATGGCCTCTTTGAAATTACTTATAAAATAAAGGCCCGATCTCGTGGCGTTTAAATTAAATAAAAAAACACATTTAATTGGTGGTCCCCTTTAAACATTTTTAATTATAAGCTTTATTAGAGCCTAGCCTCCACAACCCTTTTAACCCTTCCAAAAGCTGGGCCTCCAAGGCCCGAGGATCCTTTATTTTATTTTTTTAATTTGATTATAATCATATTATTTTAAATCATAGAGGTTGCTTATACTAAATCTATTTTGTTTCGTTATAGTTGAGGTGGAGTGAAGGACATTAGTCGCTCAAGATTCGTACTGTCATTAGTTTGGCTCGAGGATTCAGTTCAGACTATTACCTTTGCAAACAGGCTCCCCAAGTTTAAACCTAAATATCTTTTTAATAAATGCCTAATCACAAATACTTACCAATCTACTAAATCTTTAAACTTATAAAAACAAACATCTATAACCCCTATCTAAACACATGGTTAGATCCTATTTAAAATCCGTGGCCCACGGTCCCCTATTCATAAATATGTTATTAAACCTAGGTCCCACAGCCATAGTCATATAGCAAGGTTTAGCAATTTAGATTACCTTTTTGTCCATGGGTCTAGGTGGATTGGTAAGTTGGGGCGCTTACTGAGAGGAGACTTAGGTTCCAATCCCACCGGTGTGCCCATGCATAAATAGTAGCTCGGTCCGATTTGCACCTGATTGATGACATCGATCTGTTTATTGCTTGTCCGATGGTCTCCTTCATGCCATGTGTTGAACGAGACTAACGAAGACGATGCGAACCCTATGCGTCCGACGGTCTCCATCTCATGGCGGGTTACCATTGACAAGACGGTGGGGGTTTTGGAAGCCTTCACTGATAGTTTGAACTCTGCCAACTACATTGACAGTTAATAAAAATTGTGATTATAACCAATTCATCTATATAACAAAAAAAAGAAATTACCTTTTAATTATAATAAAATATATTAACTTAATGGCCCACGGTCCCCGTTTTGCTTATAAAATAAAGCATCATAAATTCATGGCCTACGACCGCTTCCTAAAATAAAGTATCATAAATTCATGGCCTACGACCGCTTCCTAAAATAAAGTTTTTAACAGTTTTTCCATAAATAAATGTTGATATAGGATAAATGTTAATATTTGATATAGTTTAATAAAATATAATTATAATTTTTTTAGTTATATTAACTTTTATTTTTATATATATTTTATTTTTATTACTTCATTTTATTTTTTAACTAGTAAACAAAATTGTATTATTCTTATCAATAAATTAATATATTTTAATTTTTCTTAAAAATAAAAATAAAAATAAAGCCAAAGCCCTTTTTAATATGCGAATAAAAGGGTTTCCTAAATCAGTTCATCCTCGCAAATAGTTCAGCGTCCTCCGGCCTATGACTCATGAGGATATATATTTAGAGCTTATGAAAATCATTGTTCATGCCCCTTTTTGACATATTCAAAAATCTAATATCCGTTTCATTGCCCCCCTATTCCTTTAATCAAAGCTTAAAGGTATTTTATAAACAAATAATTAATAATTAAATAAAGGGGAATATTTAAACATTTAATTAACTTGACATAAGCCAAAGCAAGCCTACATATACCCGCTTGGCTTCCCAGCCTACCTTCACATGCATTAAAGGGGGATAATCAAACATTTAATTTCTTTAATATAAGCCAAAACTGCTTGTTTAATTCGACTCGATCCTTCAACTGCATGCATGACTAATCTTGCAAAACCCTAAAACATAGTAGGGTTATAGGCATAAATCATAGTCTACTGCTGCATCAAAACTTTACATAGCCATAGCACCATTAAAGTTAGACATTAGGACAATAATTCCACTCCTTATTAGGGGTCTAACGGGGCAAGTTGTGACAAGGGAATCTCATGAATACAATAGTTTTGTTTTGATGATTTATCCAATGAAACCTTAGACCTATCTATAACTAGTTAACCCTTACCAAAACTTTTAAGGCACCCAAATTCCCTATATATAAAGGACTAGATAATCCCATTAGCCATCTATGATATTTCAAAATTGCTTGTAGCATTGTCAACCATGATGATTGTATGTTCCTTTGACTTTTCACTACTACCCTTGATGATCATTCCATAGAGTGGTATTTTTCATTACTCCACTGCTACATTAAAATATTTAGTCAATTAGTAGAAATATTCATCCAATATTTTTCTATATACATTAAAGAACAAATCTTCATCAATGAGATTTACTAGTTAAAGCAAGCCAAATATGAGTGTTTCACAGAATTATTAGCCAAGTGGTGAGCCCTCATTAGAAAAATCCAATGTATTCCTCCACCTAGCACCTTTTATGGATCTTCATACATAGCTTACATGATCAACTATTTTACCATTTAGAAACCATACCTATTCCCACATTTGAGGCTATGATGGACCTTGCTAAGTAGGTCAAAGTTGTACTTCTATGTAGGGGTTAGCTTAAAATCCAAAAGGAGGATAATCCCATGATTCAATATAAGAATAAGCATGTTGTAGGTGCCAGGGTCAACAATACTTGCCAAGCAAACACTGTAAATGTGGCAGCCTTTACAACCCAAATTATTGTCTTAGCCAAGCACTACAAGCCTAATAAAAAGTTCACAAGACTAGCATTACCTTAGCATTCCATTTCAAAATAGTTTCTTAAGGCTATGATGATATTCCATAGCCAAAACCTATACACCTCTTACAAGGAATGCCTAATTGGTATAGCCTTGAGCACTATGATTTTCATCTAATGGTCAATCATAAGACAAATAGGTGTAAATATCTTGCATAACATTATCTAGAATTTCATAGATGGAGACCAAATTATTGTTAATGATTCCAATAGCTAGTCTTCCTCCAACCAAGACCTTGGGATTCTCTAAAATATCTTACCTAATCATAACCTTAAAATTGCGAATAACACAATATTCCAAAATATAGTCAACATAGTTTTTTTCTGTGTTGTATCCCAACAACAACAAAGGAACCAACCTCTTGATCAACCTTCTTAACCTCCTCTAGTCCTCCAAAAGAAAGGTAAAAAATATACACTAAATTTACCTCCCCTAGTTATTCAAGATTCTAACAAATGTTCTTTTGATTTGCATCGATGGCTGGAGCTTGGTAAGATCTCCCTTATTGAATTCTTGAGAACATCCTCTGCTCATCGATATGCTTCTTTGAGTATTGAGTGAGTAGGTAGTCTGCCATGATCTACAACCTGTTGATATCACTAATATTATTGGGAATTTAGTAAGACACCACCTCATTTATTTTTAGGATATTAATATTTCTCAATTAGCTATTCTTGCAGACCATCCTCTGCATAGTGCCTATCATATTGAAGAAAAATATATTAAAAGTGTCTTAGTAGACAATGGATCTGGTCTTAATATTTGTAACTTAGAATTCCTTCGTCACCTTAGACTAACACAAAAGGACTTATAAAAATTAGAATTGATTACTAGATCCTTTTATGGTGAGGAGCGGGAAGCCTATGGTACCATCACTTTATCATTCAAAGTTACGCTTTGCATCCTTGACACCTTGATCTATGTCATTCCATTTGATACTTCTTACAACATCCTTTTAGGGTGTCCATGGATCCATGCTATGAAATTTATTCCTTCCACCTATCACCAATAGCTCAAGTATGAGTATCAGGGTAAAACTATCTACATTCATGTTGACCTTGAGCCCTTTGCCTATTGTAAAATGCCCAAAAATATTTTTTCATCCTTTGTAATAAGCCCCCTCCTTAGCATATTCCTTGCATACCTTAGGGTTGTCTTCTATGGAATAGACCACCTGGACCAATAATCATCCCTTTATAAGGACTAATAACCAACACATTTCTAGTAACCCTTCCAAGGTTAACGATACTTAGGATAGTTGTTATCCTTTCTCAAACCTTGCTATCTTGTTTATCTCACCATGAAATTATGGATGGCCCACTACTAAAGGCACAACCATAAAGAAGGAAGTTGCTCCTTTATGTGTGTGGTACTACTAGTGAAGAACATATTCATGGTGAGAACATCATTCCACCTGAGCGATAATTTATCTCGTGTTATTTATCTTCTACTTTTCTAGTCCTTAAATATATTCTTATCAATATGGGGTACCTCAAAAAGAGACTAGGTCAACACGAACAAGGAATCAATGTTAGGATCCCATCCTAACATTATTATGTAATGACCCTCTTTCTAACATGGGGACCCCATATTAATGATATTACGTAATGTTTTATAATGTATATATGGCACTTGAGGCACATAGATAATCAGGACCATTTAATATAACTATTATAAAGAACGTAACCACTTGTTTGGTAGAAGATTCTAGCTCAGGTGGCCACTTGACTGTGAATCTAATCCTTGAGTGTTATATTTTGGGCTACAAGGAGCCTTTAAAAAGGCAATGGGGCATAGATGAAGACATATCATATCTTGTTGTATTAAAGTTTTGCTTCCAAAGAGGACCTCATGTTAGTCTTACAATGACACTGAGAGGGGGGGGTGAATTATTGTAGCTCTTTAAACTTAAATTTATAGCTCTTAATATCGCAACAATTAAAACTTATTCCTAGATACAACAAGTATAACAAAAGAGCATCACACAACACAAGATTTAACGAGGTTCACCAATGTGGCTACTCCTCAAAAATTGATTGCTTGGACTACCATCCAAATCCAGCCTTTGCAAAGAACCAACTTTACAATCAATTTATTAGCACCCACTGTAAGGAGCACCAACCCCTTATTTATCTGCACCAACAGAAAGGAGCACCAACCCCTTATTTATCTGCACCAACAGAAAGGAGCACCAACCCCTTATTCATCTACACCAACAGAAAGGAGCACCAACCCCTGATGCCAAGCTGCAACCTAGACTTCAATTTGAATCTAAAAGTTTGACAGTAAGATACCTTTGCTTTTGCAAGACCCTGACTGGTCTTCTTCACCTTTGTGTTATCTGCGCACTCTTCTCTCTTTGCGTAATCACTTCACACACTCTGCTTTGTTATAGTCGAACTTCACGATCGTCTTCTCCCTTTTGCGCACTTTGCTCTCTTTACGAATTTCATACTTAGCATGATTCGACATGACTTGCTCTCTATGCACTATGACCGTATTTCACACACCTTCAACACATCATCAATTATCCAAACAACCCTCCTTTTATAACAATATTTTTTATGATTTCAACTCATCGGTCTTCGTCGGCTTCAACTCAAGAAGATGTTCAGTTTATCCATCGCTTGATGATTTCATTCTGGATAGACCCTGTAACCGCCATACTGACTTTTGATCACTCTTCGTATTTCAGTAGTATGAAATCACTCTGAATCGCCCTTGTAAATGTCGTAGTGATGTCGGTCCACTGTCATACTTCTCATTTCAGTCGGGTTCTCCTTCTTGACTTGCGCATTTACGACCTGTCATGAAATCGTGACATTTTTGCCTCTGTAGCTTCTTTTGTTGTTGTTGCCACAAAAATACATGTCATGATATCATGACACTTTCGCCTTCGTACGCTTTCTCTATTCTTTTGTCATGAAAATGCGACATGTTGCGATATCGCGACACTTTTCAAACTTACTTTCTCTCTCTTGTTTTAGTCACGAAAATGCGACATGTCGCGAAATCGCGACACTTTTCTTACTTGTTCTCTTTCTTCGAACTTGTCACAAAATCGCAACACTTTTTCTTGCTTTCTCTTTCTCTTCCAACATGTCGCGAAATCGCGACAGTTTTTCCACTTTTTCTCTCTCTTCCAACATGTCACGAAATCGCGACAATTTTTCTTGCATGCTGTATATGTCATGATATCGTGACACTTTTCTTACTTGTATTTTTTCTTCAAACTTGTCACAAAATCGTGACACTTTTTCGTGCTTTCTCTTTCTCTTCCAACATGTCGCGAAATCGTGACAGTTTTTTGACTTGCCTCTTTCTCTTCCAACATGTCGTGAAATCGTGATAGTTTTTCCTGCTTTTTCTCCCTCTTCCAACATGTCACGAAATCGCGACAGTTTTTCCTGCTTTTTCTCTCTCTTCCAACATGTCGCAAAATCGCGATAATTTTTCTTGCTTTTTCTCTCTCTTCCAACATGTCGCGAAATCATGATAGTTTTTCCTGCTTTTTCTCTCTCTTCCAACATGTCGCGAAATCGCGACAGTTTTTCTTGCCTACTGTATATGTCGCGATATCGCGACACTTTTTTTACTTGTCTTTTTTCTTTGATATTTTGCATATGGGCCACTTCAGTCTTCTTGGAAAATCACTGTACATACTCTGAATAACCTTTGAACTCCTATCTTCTGCATCTGAATAGATTTTGAACTTCCCGTCCACTACATCAACAGATCTATCTGATTGTGTTGACAAAAATGACAATACCGTTGCTGCACCTTGCTCAACAATCTCCCCCTTTGGAATTTTTGGCAACACATGTGCAATTTCCTGTAACTCTTCTCCCCCTTTGACAATAATACCAAAGGGCTACTGCAGACTCCCCCTGAGTCCATGCACAACATTCTCAAGAAAAATTTATTACACTTAGAAAAAATCATGAAAATGAGCAAAAAGATAATTAAATACTTAAATGCTCCCCCTGAGAATGTGATCTCTATAGCTAGTCAATTCTTGGGAAGTGTGACCACTCCCAATTTATTGCGAAGGTACTCAAAAACTTCCTTGGGCAATGGTTTTGTGAAGATATCTGCTACTTGCTCTGTATTTGAAACAAAATCCAACTTAACCTCACCTTTCGCAACTTTCTCTTTCAAAAAGTGATACCTAATAGTAATGTGTTTTGTGCATGAATGCATAACCAAATTCTTGGAGATGTTAATGGCACTGGTGTTATCACACTTAACTGATATTGGCTCACTGAAGCTAATACCAAGATCTTTCAGGGTTTGTTTCATCCACAATACCTGCATACAACATGTCGTCGCAATATATTCTCGCCTCTTTGTCGATAAAGAAACTGACTCTTGTTTCTTACTGTGCCACGCAACCAATCTATCTCCAAGATAGAATGCACCTCCACTGGTACTCTTTTTGTCATCGGCACCTCCTGCCCAATCTGCATCTGAATACAAAATAAGGGTGAAGTCTTTACCTTTCAAATACCATAACCCATACTCCATAGTACCCTTGAGGTACCGAAGAATCCTCTTCACTGCTGTCACAGGAGTCTCCTTGGGATTAGCCTAAAATCGTGCTACCATGCATACTACCTGCAAAATATTTGGTTTGGTAGCTGTCAAGTACAGTAAGCTCCCAATCATAGATATATACATGGTTTGATCAACAGGTGGATATTTGTCATCCTTGCTCAACTTGCAACCTGTCGTCATGGGAGTGCTAACTGGATTACAATCCTCCATTGTGAACTTTTTTAACATCTCTTTCACATATTTAACTTGAGAAATAAATATGCCCTTCTTATTTTGATTAACTTGCAACCCGAGGAAATACGAAAGTTCACCAATCATTGACATTTCAAATTCTTTTTGCATCTTATTTGCTAAATCTTTACACAACTCATCTTTGCTATTGCCAAATATGATATCATCTACGTATACAACAAGAACAATAAGATGCCCATTTTCTGTTTTGACATACAAATTACTATCCACCATACCTTTCTTAAACCCTTGTTGAGTGAGATAGTTGTCTAGCCTTGCATACCATGCTCGGGGTGCCTGTTTTAAGCCATATAATGCTTTCTTCAACTTGTAAACCAAGTTGGGATCATCACCAAGTTGGAAACCATATGGTTGCTCAATATAAACCTCTTCTTCAAGTTTCCCATTCAAAAACGTTGATTTCACATCCATTTGATAAACTTTAAAATTCTTGTAGACTGCTAAAGCCAGAAACATTCTAATTGCCTCTAGTCTAGCTACTCGGTGCAAAAGTTTCCTCAAAGTCAATGCCTTCAACTTGTGCATAACCCTTACATACCAATCTTGCTTTATTTCGACTACCTGTCTGTATTCATTCAATTTGTTTCAAAAAATCCATTTAGTCCCGATTATATTTTTATTTGCAGGTCTAGGTACTAACTCCCAAGTTTCATTTTTCTCGATCTGATCTAATTCTTAATTTATTGTCTTCATCCAAATTTCATCTTTGCTTGCGTCAGCAACATTTTTGGGCTCAATGTTGGATAATAGAGAGTAGTTACTTACTACTCTTCTTCTTGTCTGAACACCAACTTTGCGGTCTCCAATTATTTGCTTTCTAGGATGATTTTTTTGCCACCGTCTGTTTTGAATTTCTTATTTTCTTCCACTTCTGAATCACAACTTAAATCATCTGAGTCAATTTTCTATATCTTTTCCGTTTCATTTTCCTCATCTCCTTCAATAACCTCTTCATAAATTGGGTAGTTCTTTTCATAGCTAATTACTCGTTCTCTACCTTCATCAAATTTAACATTGACACTATCCACAATTTTCTTTAGCCTCTTGTTGTAGCAATTGTAAGCTTTGCTTTTTGATGAATAACCAACAAAAATACCTTCATCCGCTCTATCTTCAAACTCACCAAGATTATCTTCAGTTCTTTTGAGGTAGCACTTGCTGCCAAAAACTTTGAGGTATTTTGTTGTTGGCCTTTTACCGAACCACAACTCATAAGGAGTTTTGCTTTCATGTGTTCTCAACATGTACCTATTTTGGATATACACCGTAGTATGGACTGCTTCTTTCCCAAATCTGTCTCACTACTCGTTTCAACCAACATAGTCCGTGCCATTTCCTGCACCGTCCTGTTCTTTCTTTCTACCACTCCATTCTCGCTGAGGTGTCCCGGTTGCTGAAAACTCGTCTCCTAATACCGTATTTTTCACAATACTCAGTAAACTCCTCTCGAAATGAATTCTCCTCCTCTATCCGATCTTAAACATTTGATCCTCTTTCATGTTTCATTCTCAACTTGGTTTTTGAAAGTCTTGAACATTTCAAAAGCTTCCGATTTATGCTTCAAAAAAATATCCATGTCATTCTGGAATAGTCATCAATGCACAACATAAAATATTTGTCACCATTTATGCTTTGTGTTCTCATGGGTCCACATAAATTAGTGTGTATTAGTTCCAAAGGTTTGCTTGTGTAGTACTCTTTTGTTTTGAATGTGACTCTAGTTTGCTTCCCCTTTTGGCATGAAGCACAAATGTTGTTTGTAGGTTTGCTGATGGTGGGAATATCTCTCATTGCCCTTTTTGAGTTGATTTTTACTAGATTATCAAAACTGATATGACCGAGTCTCTTGTGCCACAACCAATTTTCTTCTTCCTATCCAATAAAACAAGCTCATTTTGAAGTATCTGAGAGCGTGTACAGGTTGCCAGATGTCCTTGATCTAATTGCTATCAATTTTCCACTATTTTTTTTTGACTTCACAACCCTGCTTCTTAAAAACTACTTCATGACCTTTATCACAAATCCGACTTACACTCAACAAGTTATGTTTCAAACCATCCACAAACAAGACTTCTTCTGACTTAATTTTTTTGTCACTAATTTTAATTGAACCTTTGCCAACTATCTTAGCTCCATCATTATTTTCAAACTTTACTGAACCACCTTCATATTTCTATAACTTCTCAAATTTTTGTTTGTCACCTGTCATATGACTGGAGCATCCACTATCAAGTATCCATGGTACATATTTATTCCGTGCTTTAAATGTTGTTTGTACGATTAAGGATTCCTTTTCTTCCTTAAGTTGCTCTTTTTCTTTCCACTCCGTTTTGATAGTAGTTTTGGGCTCTTGTTTTGCCTTTCCCTTATCAATAGCTTGTGCATGTTTTTTGGGAAGTTTTCTATTTTGTATCATCCTATTTGGTTGACATTTTCTTCCCTGAAACTGATTTGATGCAAATGTACTTCTATAGTTTCTTGCAATGTGCCCAAAATTATGACAGTTATAACATTCTACTGTATAATTCATCAGAGGAGAAAAAACATTTCTACTGGTGAAATTCCTTGGTCTTATATTATATTTGTAGTCTGAGATTTTATGTCCATAGCCATTGCATTTAAAACGGAAACCAGAAAAGGGATAATTGAACCTGGGTGATGGTCTTTGCCATGTTGCCGTAGGAGCCATAGGTCTTCTTCTTCTTTGATGTGTGACATTGGTGAATCCATCATTGTCAATTCTCCTTTCGTGCCTGGCATTATTGCTTTCTTTGAGATGTTTTTCCTTGATCAACCTATTTATTATCTTCATTCTTTATGGATTCTACATTTCTGGCCTTTGATCCATTTGATGATTCTTCTTCAATGAAACCCAGACCAAATTTGATTTCTGCAGGACTTTGGTCATTTATAATCTTATCCAGCTTCATAGAACTTTCTTCGCGTTTGTGATAGCAACTAATTTTGTGATTCATCTCTTCTATCTACGTCCATAAATCAACATTCTCTTCTTCTAGTTTGCAGCAATAATCTATTTTCATGGTAATTTGTACTTCGAGATCTTTAGATATTTTTTTGTATTCTTCTGTCTGTACTTTTAGACTGGTTATGATTTTTTTTGCATCCTCAAGCTTTTTTGAAATTTTCTTATTCTTTTTTCTCTCTATTTTCCACTCTTCAAGTGCAGAGATCAACTCACCTTCTAGATCTACTTCAGCCTCAGGGTTTTCACCACATACTTTAGATTTCACTCCTTCTTCCTTTTTTGATTTTACTTCTTCAAATGCCATGAAAAGAGCTTCACCTGTTTCCTCTTCAAAATCCTCATCGGAGCTGTCTTCTGATGAACTGACATTCCTGGAGATAAAAATTTTCTTCTTGAAGTTGCCTTTTCTGAAATTCATTTTCTTCTTCCAGTCACTTCTTTCTTGGTGCGATCCTTCATCATTTTTTTTCTTCTCATTAAGTGGACATTTAGTCGCAAAATGCCCAACGCCTCCATAGTTGAAACATTTAAACAGTAGCTTTCCTCTGTATTTTCTTTTTCCTCTTTTTAGTTTTCTAACAAAGTTTGCTTCCATTTCATCTGATGTCTCTTCTTCCTCAGACTCTTGTAATGCATTTTTATTTTTAATGGCTTTAAAAGCCGCTTCTCTATCTGTGGGTTTAGATCTTCCTATCCTCATCTCATATGCAATCAAAGAACCATACATCTCATCTATACTAAAATAATTTAGATTTTTAGCTTCTTCTATTACTGAGACTTTAAAATCAAACCTTTGAGGAAGAGATCTTAATACCTTTTTCATGACGGTAGAGTCTTCGATATCCTCGCCGAGTCCTCTGGTCGCATTAATGATTACATTAACTCTCAGCATATATGCCTCAATGTTTTCATCGTCATTCATCATTAATGCTTCAAACTAAGCTCGATGTGTCTATAACTTGGCCTCCCTGATCTTATCGTCTCCTTCATGAATACTCCTCAGTTTGTCCCATATTTATTTTGCCATTTTAGAGCTCATGATATTTACTAGTTCACTGTCTGCTAATCCGTACATGATAGCATTCTTTGCTTTTGAGTTATTTTCAAATAGTTTCTTTTCGTCAGCCTCTTTTGGAGGAGTGATGGGTATTGTATATCCACTAACTACTGAATCCCAGATGTCATATCCCAAAGCATAAAGATATGTCTACATCCTGATTCTCTAGAACGCGTAATTAGATTCGTCAAACAATGTTGCTTTGTTTGATGAGAAGCCTTCACCACCTGCCATTATGTTACTTCCAAGATCACCCTAGTCGGTTAATCTTGCACAGGAACTTAGCTCTGATACCAATTGTTAGTCTTACAATGACACTAAGAGGGGGGTGAATCAGTGTAGCTCTTTAAACTTAAATTTATAGCTCTTAATATCACAGCAATTAAAACTTATTCCTAGATACAAGTATAACAAAAGAGCATCACACAACATTAGATTTAACGAGGTTCACCAATGTGGCTACTCCTCAAAAATTGACTGCTTGGACTACCATCCAAATCCAGCCTTTGCAAAACATCAACTTTACAATCAATTTACTAGCACCCACTGTAAGGAGCACCAACCCCTTATTTATGTACACCAACAGAAAGGAGCACCAACCCCTTATTTATCCGCACCAATAGAAAGGAGCACCAACCCCTGATGCCAAGCTACAACCTGGACTTCAATTTGAATCTATAAGTTTGATAGTAAGATACCTTTGCTTTTGCAAGACCCTGACTAGTCTTCTTCACCTTTGCATTCTCTGCACACTCTGCTCTCTCTATGCAATCACTTCACACACTTTGCTTCGTTATAGTCAAACTTCACGATCATCTTCTCCATTTTGCGCACTCTACTCTCTTTGCAAATTTCACACTTAGCATGATTCGACACGACTTGCTCTCTATGCACTACGACCGTATTTCACACACCTTCAACACATCATCAATTCTCCAAACAACCCTCCTTTTATAACAATATTTTTTATGATGAAAACCCTAATATTAGTCGACTGTAAATCCTAATCTTAGTCGGATTTCATAACAACTGTAAACCCTAATTTTAGTTGGCTGTCATCAATCTTTGTCGACTTCAACTTGAGAATATGTTCAGTTTATCCATTGCTTGATGATTTCATTCTGGATAGACCCTGTAATCGCCATACTGACTTTTGATCACTCTTCGTATTTCAGTAGTTTGAAATCACTCTGTAACTGCCCTTTTAAATGTCATAGTGATGTCTGTCCACTGTCATACTTCTAATTTCAGTCAGGTTCTCCTTCTTGACTTGCGCATTTATGACCTGTTGCAAAATCGCAACATTTCTGCCTCTATAGCTTCTTTTGTTGTTGTTGCCACGAAAATACATGTCGCGATATCGTGACACTTTTGCCTCTATACGCTTTCTCTATTCTTTTTTCGTGAAAATGTGACATGTCACGATATCGTGACACTTTTCAAACTTACTTTTTGTCTCCTGTTTTAGTCGCGAAAATGCGACATGTCGCGAAATCGTGACACTTTTTCTTACTTGTTCTCTTTCTTCGAACTTGTAGCAAAATCGTGACGCTTTTTCTTGCTTTCTCTTTCTCTTCCAACATGTCACGAAATCGCAACAGTTTTTCCACTTTTTCTCTCTCTTCCAACATGTTGCGAAATCGTGACAGATTTTCTTGCCTGCTGTATATGTCGCGATATCGCGACACTTTTCTTACTTGTCTTTTTTCTTCGAACTTGTCACGAAATCGTGACACTTTTTCCTGCTTTCTCTTTCTCTTCCAACATGTCGCGAAATCATGAAAATTTTTCCACTTGCCTCTTTCTCTTCCAAAATGTTGTGAAATCATGACAATTTTTTCTGCTTTTTCTCTCTCTTCCAACATGTCGCGAAATCGTGACAATTTTTCCTACTTTTTCTCTTCCAACATGTTGCGAAATCGTGACAATTTTTCCTACTTTTTCTCTCTCTTCCAACATGTCGCGAAATCGCGACAGTTTTTCTTGCCTACTGTATATGTCGCGATATCGCGACACTTTTTTTACTTGTCTTTTTTCTTTGATCTTTTGCATATGGGCCACTTCGGTCTTCTTGGAAAATCACCGTACATACTCCGAATAACCTTTGAACTCCTATCTTCTACATCCGAATAGCTTTTGAACTTCCCGTCCACTAATTCAACAGATCTATCTGATCGTGTTGACAAAAATGACAATATCGTTGCTGCACCTTGCTCAACAATCTCCCCTTTGGAATTTTTGGCAACACATGTGCAATTTCTTGTAACTCTTCTCCCCCTTTGACAATAATACCAAAGGGCTACTGCAGACTCCCCATGAGTCCATGCACAACATTCTCAGGCAAAATTTATTACAATTAGCAAAAATCTTGAACATGAGAAAAAAGATAATCAAATACTTAAATGCTCCCCCTGAGAATGTGATCCCTATAGCTAGTCAATTCTTGGGAAGTGTGACCACTCCCAATTTATTGCGAAGGTACTCAAAAAATTCCTTGGGCAATGGTTTTGTGAAGATATCTGCTACTTGCTCTGTATTTGAAACAAAATCCAACTTAACCTCACCTTTCGCAACTTTCTCTTTCAAAAAGTGAAACCTAATAGCAATGTGTTTTGTGCATGAATGCATAACCAAATTCTTGGAGATGTTAATGGCACTGGTGTTATCACACTTAACTAATATTGGCTCACTGAAGCTAATACCAAGATCTTTCAGGGTTTGTTTCATCCACAATACCTACATACAACATGTTGTCGCTGCAATATATTATGCCTCTGCTGTGGATAATTTATCTTGTGTTATTTATTTCCTACTTTTCTAGTCCTTAAATATATTCTTATCAATATGGGGTACCTCAAAAAGAGACTAGGTCAACACGAACAATGAATCAATGTTAGGACCCCATCCTAACATTATTATGTAATGACCTTCTTTCTAACATGGGGACCCCATCTTAATGATATTATGTAATGTTTTATAATGTATATATGGCACTTGAGGTACATAGATAATCAGGACCATTTAATATAACTATTATAAAGAACGTAACCACTGGTTTGTTAGAAGATTCTAGCTCAGGTGGCCACTTGACTGTGAATCTAATCCTTGAGTGTTATATTTTGGGCTACAAGGAGCCTTTAAAAAGGCAATGGGACATAGATGAAGACATATCATATCTTGTTGTATTAAAGTTTTGCTTCCAAAGAGGTCCCCCTGAAGAGGCCTATGATTCTATATTGTGTTTTTATTTTTTGTAATATAATTTGTTGCATTTCCATTTCATCTTGCAATATTATTAATTTCAAGCTCATTTTGTATTATTATTACAATATTCTATGGATGTACTTTTATTTTACTACAAGGTTCATAACAAGTGGTATCAAAGTGCTTTCCAAGGCCATGTCCAATTGTAGTGCAAACAATTTGTATCCTACTATTTTGATTTCTTAGATATAAATTTTCCTTGTTTTCATTTTATTGTTTGTTATCCTATTAAGAAAAAAATGAATCATGTTTTCTTCTCTTTTAGTTTAATAGGTTAGAAATCTTGTGCGAGGGGTTTTAAAATATCATAAATGAGCTATCATTATTGGCTAAGCTATATTACCTGTAAAGCATCTAGTGAAGTGAGGGGTGATCAAACTCCAATACCCAAGCCTCAAAAAACACCCATATATGGACTTGAGCTCCCACATAGCATAGGGTATATTAGGATACCCCCTTAGGTTGAGGAGAGACCTTTAGTGATAGAAAGCTTTTTGACTATATATCTATCCATAGTACACCAAGCACAACTCTCGAGAAGATTTCCCTATTATACTATTAGAAAGGTAGGTAGTGTTCTCAAGATTATGTGTGAAACCCTCATTGAGTAGTGGTCTAAAATATCCATCCAAGCATTATCATTTGTTGTTGCAGTACAATAGGACCATAGAAAATGCACACACATTGACCAAGTGTTACCCTATTATAGTCATATGTTACATATACAAATCCTAACCAAATATTTGAGCATACTTAGGAGACTCACTTATCATGATTTTAACCATACTAAAAAACATTCCTAGCTAAAGAAAAAATTGTTGGGGTTAGTAACAATCAAGAACAAAGTTAGACAGGGTAGTTATCTATGATAGACAAAAGCAGTATCAGATTAGGCAATTGTTAGTAGCAAGAAAAACATTTTGTTAGGATAGTTGTGAGTCATAATTAGCAATAATTTTAGATAGGGAAGTGACAGTGACAAACAAGACGAAGTTTGACAAGGTAGTTAGGGATAACATACCAACTAATAACCAATATGGTAGTTGTCATGGACCAAAGAAGAAAGTCATTTTTTTAGGTGAAGAAAATATTTAGAAGGAAAATAAACAACACGACTAAAAAAATCTTGGGGTGTAAAAAAAAGTCATTTTGGTACGTAGTCCATTGTGTTCATCTTTTCAAACTAGTCATTTTTATATATAGCACACAAACAATTTTTTTGGACCATTAATAAAAATAGTAACCCTTAGAACACCACTTCTATTTATAGTAAGTCAGTTAGGGTGGTCTAAATCACAAGTATATGGTTGGAGGGAATATAAGAGAAATGAGGAATAAGGAAAAAAATAAATCAAACACTTAGTAACCTACAAAACCAAATGGCACATGTTGGAAAAGAAGTTAAATATTTGAAAGATCACATGCATGTCATGAAATCTAAACAGATTAAAGTCAAAACAAGGATTGAGAAAAAATTCCTTGAGGTTGAAGAGTATTTAAAGGGGCCCCTAAAATTACACCAATAAATTAACAATGAAGGACCAGGTGGCAGTTCAGGAAATAGAGTTGAAGAAATCCAAAATGCTCTTTTTAACATTAATACCCTGTTTAAAATACCCAAATTAGACTTTTTCAAGTTTAATGGAAAGGACCTTGATGGTTGGTTGTGTTAAGCGAATCAATTCTTCAAAACCATAGTATTCCCTGATATTTATAGGTCATAAAGGCATCCTTTAGATTTGAATTTGAGGCCCTACAATGGTATCAATGGGTAGAAAACATGTCTCTTGACCTTTCTTGGGAAGAATTTAAATCCGATGAGGAACACTTATGATGTACTAGTTAGGATTATGTTTGTTTCTAAATAATAATCATTTTATCTTTATTTTCTTTATTCTCTCCTATTTACTACATGAAACATCTTATATCTTGTGTTATCTTTAGCTTGTTAGATTATTGTTAGCTTCTAGATTTAGCTTGTTCGCTTGTTATGTTGACATGTTGTCTAGTTGGCTAGTAATTATATCTCTTATCTTGTATCCAAATTTAACTAGCTTATTTTTTCTTTATTTCATGATGCTTATTTAAACAACCATGATAATGTAATTTGTAGCTTCTTGTTAGTTCCACATTGTGGTATTAGAGCAAGATGTCAGGATTTGGGTTATTTTTAGACACTATGCTGCTTATGTTGTTGTTTGAGTTTAAACACAACATTTTTGGAGTTCCAATTATTGTATTTTTACCTATATTAGCTCATAGGAACCTTATATATGACCAAGAATAAATATAATAAATACCACTCACAAAATAACAATGAATCACAGTATTGGAATAACAACAATATATCACAAATATATTCAATATCAAAGGATTACAATATTGATATAAAGAGATTACATTGCATAGATATTTATCTCCAATATATAAATTTACATGACTTTTCAATTCTCTAACTATTTATCTCCTCAAACATCCATGATATGCGTCCTTTTATATTCTTATCATCAAGACATAACTTTCATCTTACCACATATCATGTGACTCTTCATTCTCTCTCTTGTTGCTTTGCACTTTCTCACATATTAACACATACATAGATAAAATATATATCATTCTACCAAACCAATAATAACAAGGGGACCAAATAATGTAATACTTCCAGCACCCGCTCGTATTACACTATTTGATAAAAATACTTTTTGCCTTCATTTTTTTATTCTTCTTTTTCTTCATTCTTCAACTTTAACTTTGGTACTACTGGATATATGTAATATTAGGTTTGCCATTATAAATGATCTATATCTACCTCTATATAGATATCTCAGTCATCTCTAGGTCTTTGGCTTTGGGTCTCTGCCTTTGGGTCACTGCCTTTGGCTATCTACCTTTGGGTCATTGCCTCTAGGTCAGTCACTAAGACAATCATAAGACTATAATTTCTATAGAATCATCACTATAAGTGTTTTTATTATAGACCACACTCCAAGTTGTGCTTATGTCAAAATCATTCATTTCATATTTATTCACGGTAAAACTAATATCATTCTTTACATTCAAAAAGTTTTTATTTTTCATCACACTTAGTTTCCTCTTGTAGAAACCATACAAAATTCTTTTCATCTTATCCCGTTCATCATATTTGTCCATCCACAATCTATTTTTAATTTATGATTTTTCCTTTCTTTATGTAGACAAGATTTTTTAGAATGATTATGTCCTCAAAAAATTTCATAATAATGGATATTCCAACATTTCTCTATTTTATGTCTATATCTACCACAATGGTTACACATGTTATCTACTATAGGATTTCTTTTGCCTTTATCTGATTCATTATTTCCTATTTGTTATTCATTATTACTGGTTTTATCGGTCCTTGTTACACATTTAATATCATTTTTTTCTATCACAAATTTGGTCCTTGATTCGTTATTGCTCATATATCTTGTATATCCAAGACCTTCATATTTTGGTCTTATTTCTAGTATAATTGGCTTTATCATTCCTTGTCCATGTTTTATCAAACATGTATCTTTGTATCCCATTTTATATATTAATTTTGAATTAATACCTATGACTTTCAAAATAACCAAAATGATCATCAGATTGACCCCTATCAACATCAACACAAATTGAGCATCACATTCCCTACCATCATTTGAATCTTTGTCATCATCAATTTTGATGGCATAAGTTTTTTCTGACCAATCACAAACTATATTCAAATCATTTGAGTTACACTCTATATATTTTCTTTTTGTGTCACAACATGCACTTACTGTCATAGGTTCCAAGCCATTATTTGAATACTCATTACTTGATCACATACATGTTTGATTTTCCATAAGAGTCATGTGCACACATTCTAATTGTGTAATATACCTTTGTTGATTACTTTAATCTCTCTAATTTCATTTAGGATATTTTTGGTCTTCACCCTTCCTATTCAATGCATTATACTACATGATTTTATATTATATCATTTTCCACAAATATGATAATACTTCTTTCATTTTTTATTTTTTGATGAGGTGAAAGATCCTTTTGCTAATACAATAGCCTTATTGGATGACTCATTTATCAATTGATTTTTGAGTTTATATTTCAGAATAATATGTATTAATTCCTTAAATGACACATTTCTATTTGATACCTGAAGAGTTGTAACCAACATTTTGAATGATTTAGTAAGTGCTCTAAGTACAATTGAAACCAAGAGCTTATTTTCAATCTTTTCTCCTAAGGTATGCAATTTTGATTTTAATTTTGATATCCTTCGAAGAAAATGTTCTATGTTTTCTCTATCATAAACTTTTAGTGCATACGATTGTGATTGTAGTTGTAAAATGGTTGTCTCATTCTTTCCTTTACATATCTTACACATTCAGTTCACCAAAATATTATCAAGAAAATAGACATAACTCATAAATCTATTAAAACTATTATAATAAATGCTATAAACTTGAAATAAAACAAGAAAGCATCGAAATGATAAAGTACAAATATAATTTTGAGCTATCACCATCCTAATAAAATAAAATGAATTTAAATCTAGTCCTACACCAAAACAATAATAAATAATAAAATTAAAAATGTAAAAAATAACACTTGACATCTGAGGGAATCAATGATCAAACATGAGTGTAAAACATTAAGAGAAGAGCAAGCAATTGTATGAGGGTTTCATTTGGATTGAGTGCAAGTAGCTCCAAATATTATTTTTTAGGGTCTTTGGGCCCAAGAATCCAATATTTTATGGTTTGTGCTTGAAATTTTAGCAAGAAATATTGCAGGAGACCCAATATGGGTTAGAAATATGTCTTTCAATAGATATTAATGCTAAGAACTTGATTGACAATGACTTCCAATTTATTGCACAAAACAAAAGTGAATATCATACCTTTCCTCAACATCCAAGGCATGGATTAAAGAGATCATGAAACAAGTTTCAAGCAGTTTATAAAAAAATGGTTCAAATATCAAGTGAATCTGGAGCTAAGGTGCACTCCCAAAATAAATCTACTGTGGAAACCCCTTTCAAGGGCAAGTATTTCCAATACTCTGCCCCTAAAATGAATTTTAGGGATGCCCTTCATGGTGGATAAACTTAGCCTAATGCTAACATTAATCTTAGGGCTTCCTATAAACCTCTAAGAATACCTCAGAAGGATATGAGTAAAACTAAGTTAGGATGTCTTACGACAACTGATAGAACTCCTATTGTTAAGCTTGATATGGGAGACATTCAAAATAATATTGAAGATATAGAATAAAGAGGACTTTATTGTCATTTCTTGGATTTTCATTCGAGCCTATCTGCTTTCAAATTTTGGGCTATAAAAATTTGGAAAACTAAAGGTGAGTTACAAATATCTATTTATCTAAATGGTTATTTTCTTGTTTTATTTTCTAATAATGAAGATAGAGAGAAAATATTTCAAGGGGGTCCCTGGTTATTTGGAAGGGAAGGGCTTTCATGAAGCTCTAGCATACTAAATTTAAAGTCGAAGCAGAGATACCTTCTACAGGTCCCATGTGGGTTAGACTCTTTGGCCTCCCAATTGAATTTTGGAATTCAATTGTTTTTTCAATTGGAAACTCTTTTGGAATTTTTATGATGACTGTTGATTGTACTAAAAAAATTGAACATATTATTTATGCTCAAATTTATATTTTAATGGATTTTGACAAAATTTTACCTAAAAATATCTCATTAGAATTTGGGGAGGACACTTGGGAGCAAGTAGTGGACTATGAGAATATTTATTTTCATTGAAGAATTCACCATGAATATGGTCATTTGGCTAGTGTTTGCCCAAATGAAATTCTATATCAAAATAAATAAGATACAAACTTAGCAGGTTTCTAAATTCCTAAGAAGAAGAACACTAAAAAAAAACTAGTTATGAAGGATCAATAAAGTTATTAGCTAATATGTTTGAAATTATTTCCACAAATGATATCCTAGGTTAGGAAGAGGAAATAATGGAAACAAAAATCTTAGAAACACAATTTAAATATGAAGGGAAGAACTTAGACACAAACCAAAAAATCAAAGGTTTTCAACAAAAAATAGGGAGAAAATATACACAAGAAAAACAATATTTTAAATGTTGAGACTTCAAATAATACAAGTCCCAAGATAGACTTTGTTGAACCTTATAGTAACACTTTGGCTTTGTACATGCATTCTTCAAGGTTAGAAGACATCCCAGATTCAACTGGAGTAAGTCAAGAAATAGAGAAAAAATTGAAGATGGATTATAATCAAAAGGTAGGTCGTAAGACCAATCAACATCATATGGTAAAAGAAGGTGAAAATATTGTAGAGGAAGTTAAGATTAATGCCCTTACCAACTTTTTTAACCCTGGTATTAATGAAGATCATCACTTGGAATATTAGAGGACTCAAAGGGAATCTTTCAAAACAAAATGAAATTAGAAGAATGATTTACATAAACCATCCACATCTTGTTTTACTTCAAGAAATGAATATGTCAATAGAGGAAATGGAATCAATTGCTAGTAAAATTTGGCCAGCTAAAAAAGTAATTTCCCTCAATTCCCAGCGGACTTCTAGTGGCATTCCTTGCATTTAGGACCCAAAAGAGGTAGTTATTCACCATATGTTTTGCAACTAGGATCTTTTGGCTATAGTTATTCAAAGTAGACATTCCAACCAAATTATGCATTGCATAATTGTCTATGCTTCGACTTCTTTGGAGGAAAAGATAAGATAGTGAAGAACATGAGCTTATACTGAGAGGAGGGGTGAACAGTATAAGATAAAACTTTTTGCTTTTCAATCCATATGATAACATCAACAATATTAAAGTAGTAAGCATTACACAAAACATCACACACATGAAAGACATGATTTAACGTGGTTCACCCAATTTGGGCTACTCCACGGAAAAAATATTCCTTATAAATTTTCTTAATAAATTATTTTGGAAATCAATTCCCTATTACAATGTTTATGGACCTCTATCCAAATGAGACACCAATCACCTTGCTCTAATTCATGGATCTCTATCCATAGGAGAAATATTTCTCCTCTGCTTTGGTTGGTGCTCTTCTAGGAGACTTGTGCTCCCACTGCACTGGCTTGTGGATCTGTTGGAACAAAATCTGCCTTCGATTAATAGTGTTGCGCCTTAGACTTTGCCAACATTGAATAGACAGATATTGCTTGAGATCATCTGTCAAGTTCCAGAGAAGGCTGGTTCCTTTGAGTTTTTTAAAGAAAAGGGGAACAAGAGATAAGGGAAATATAGCCTAAGCTAAAACTTTTCTCACGGTATAGATTAGACAACAAACATTGATGATGCATATTACTACTTTTAGAGTTTTCTTTATATCTTCTTTATAGAAAACACGAATTCCTGAGTGTGACTTTTAGATGTTCATCTAAAAGCATGTAAATATATTTTAATGTTCAACTCTAGAAACAAGATTTATACGTGCACAGTCCAGATTTCAGAATAAATACATTATAAAACTTAAAATGAATAAAAGTTAAAACACCAGATACATACACTTGCACACAGAAGTTTCGGAAGCCAGAAGAAGAAATATTTTATTGCTTGTAATCCAGTACATGTACATCAAGCTTGTAAATGTCCAAGAGCCGACTCTTTTTTCATGGTCGACTCACTCCTATTTATATCCTAAAAAGAGTATCTTCTACTACGTACATTTAATTTCTTCAATCAATTACAAGTAATTGTCTGCAGTTTCTAATAATATACAATGGATTTCTCACAGATTGGATAGATTTCCTTTTGGCTAATTTTAGATGAGATTGTTATTATGCAATTATCCAGCGGACCTGCCAGGTTATAATCAACAGACCATTATTCAAAAATCAGCACCTGATGTCAGTGCATGTCCCTAGTTGCCAAAAATATACTCTATTCCTTTACAGCTGGCGTGTCGCAAAATCACGACATTCTTTCCTTGCTTTGCTCTTTTGTCGCCTCCAACCACGAAAATGAGACATGTCACAAAATCATGACATTTGTCTCTTGTTTTGCTCTTCTGCCGCTTCCAGCCACAAAAATGAGACATGTCACGAAATCACGACATTCGTCTCTTACTTTGCTCCTTTGTTGCCTCCTGTCGCAAAAATGAGACATGTCGTGAAATCGTGATGTTCATCTCTTGCTTTGCTCTTCTCTTTAGCCACAAAAATACATGTCGCGATATTGCGACACTTTTTCCTCCTTGCTCCTTTTTGTTGCTCTTAGCCGTGAAAATGCAACATGTCGCGATATCGCGACACTTTTGCCCCCTTGCTCCCTTTTGTTGCTCTTAGCCACGAAAATACAACATGTCATGATATCGTGACACTTTTACCTTCATGATCATTTTTATTGTTCTCAGCTGCGAAAATACATGTCATGATATCGCAACACTTTTTCCTCCTTGCTCTTTCTCTTTGCTTTGGACCGCAAAAATGCAACATGTCACGATATCGCGGCACTTTTTCCCCCTTGCTCTTTCTCTTCGCTTTGAACCACAAAAATGCAACATGTCGCAATATCACGACATTTTTTCCTCCTTGCTCTTTCTCTTTGATTTGGACCGCGAAAATGCAACATGTCATGATATCGCGACACTTTTTCCTCCTTGTGGTGTTTTGCTTTTTCTTTGATCTTTAGCATATGGGCCACTTTGGTCTTATTGAAAAATATGCAAAAAGGTGCATCAGTTGTTTTTCTGTAGTTAGTCACTTTTTGACTAACATTCTTGGCACATTTCGGGGGAATTTTTTCTCGCAAAAAATAGAGACCAGGCCTTCATCCATTGGGAAATGGAGTCACCAGCACAGTTGCGAAAAGTAAAATTTTGAGTGGAAAAACAAAGATAAAAGAAAAAGGATGCATTCTTGCTCACCATTTTTAGATTTTCAATCTTGGCCATGGTGGACTGTGACTCAGTCCCTTGAGAAGTTGTAACTCCAGCTGCTGGGATGTCAATTCTAGGGAGAAATGGAATGGGAGCAACTACGGACCCAATATTTAGCGGACTATGAGAAGATGCTGCCATTTCTAGGAGAACAAGGTAATTTTTTGGCAAGGACATTATATTTTTGTCGATTTTTAGAAAAGGAAGGAGAATTACAATGGGAATGAGTAGGAGAATGAGAAGAAGAAAGTGAAGAAAGCATACCTATTTTCTCGTTGGGTCAGTTGTTGGTGTCCTTCTTCTCCTTCATGTTCACCGACGGCAATTTCTTCACTCTACATTTTTTTTGCATCAGGATTTTCATTTTCTTCATCACTTTCGTCCAAGTTTATAACTTGTTTCTCCTACTGCTCTTCTACCATCAAGATCTCCTTTTTAACCAAAGTTTGTTTTTTGTTTTCACTCTTTTGGCTTTCTTGACCCGAACTGGGTGGGTCGTGTGGGGTTTCCTTCTGTGAAGTTTCATGCTCAATGCTTTGAGCATCTGCATAGGTTTTTCCTTCAGTTGTATGGGCTGGTTTGCCTTCCTGAGTCTCTTTCCCTGAGTCGTCCTCTATATCTTGAGGCTCTTGATCACTAGACGAGGTTTGAATAATACTCTTGTATTTTCCTCCTATCCACCATCATTTTTAGGTGATCACGCGATAGCCCCCGATTTTTGAAAAATCAAAATTTTCCCTCCAGATTTCTTTCAAAATATCAGACCCCGATAGTCTACAATAAAATGATTCTTATTAGGCCGTAAAAAGGGAAATATTTACAAAAATCCAAACTTATAATATACTGTACATATAATGGTGATCTGTAGCTTTTACTGGAAATACAATTTTAGGTGAAAAGCATTCACCGTGATGGGTAGAACCCATCCATCTTGATCTTTTAACTGGAAGGCATTGAATTGCTTTTCTGAAACAATTTCGAATGGCCCCTCCTAGAATGCATCGAAATTGTCATGGTGTCCTGGCTTTGCTTTTTTGACATTCCATTTTAATACCAGGTCGCCTGTTTTGAATTTCTTGAAAGTGGTTTTCTTATTGAACCACCTGGCTATTTTTACCATATGCTTTTGATGATGATCGTAGGCCTGTTCCCTAGATTCTTCAATCTGGAGAAGTTGCATCAGTTGGGCATCCATTGGATGAACTTCATCTTCGTTGACTTGGTTTAGCATTCTCAACGCGGGTATTTCCATATGAATCGACAGAACAACTTCTTTGCCATAAACCAAAGCATATGGCGAAGTATTGATTAATTTTTTGATTGAGATTCTGTCGGCCCATAAGGCTTGATTCAGGAGTGAGTGCCAGTTCTTCTTATTGTCCTCTAATGTTCTTTTCATAATTATCAAAAGATTCTTATTAGTAGACTCAGCTAATTCATTACCTTGTGGGTAATAATTAGAGAAAGTCTTCAGGTAAATTCCATATCTACTGACGAATTCGATCATATTTGCACTAGTGAAAGGGGATCCATTGTCTGCAATCAAAGAATATGGTATGCCAAACCTTGTGATTAGAATTTCGATGAATTCTATCACCACTTCTGAATCAGCTTTCTTCATAGGCACTACTTCTGCCCACTTGGTGAAGTAGTCCATGGCAGTGAGAATGTATTTGTGGCCTAATGATGAGTTTGGATCTATTATCCCTATGAAATCCAACCCCCACTGCTAGAATGGTTCCTCAACTTGAATAGCTTTTAAGGGCATGGGTGCATTCCTGCTTCTTCCCACATACCTCTAAAACTGTTCACACCTATGGGTCACTTTGTACACATCTAGGAATATGGAAGGCCAATAACATCCAGCTCTAAGGATATTCAAAGCTATAATTCGGCCTACATAATGTCCCCCTGAAAAACCCCCATGAAATTCATCTAAAACTTTCTGCTTTTCATTATCGGGAATGCATTTTAACAATACACCATCGATGTTAATCCTGTACAACCCCTTTGTTCGAAGGGTATATTTCAATGCTTAGGTTCTGAATCTCCTTCTTTGGTAAGCATTCATATATTCAGGACATGACCCAGTCTGAAAATACCTCACAAAGTTGTCAATCCAACCCGAACTTACTCTGTCTTGGTGTTGCTCTGTGTTTGCCATGACGGGGTGGCTCTCCCCATATCCACTTGCAGCTTGCTTGGACAATTTCTGACACAAAGCTCTCCCTCTGACTATTTTAGTAGGATGTATTTCTACATCATACTCTTGGATGCGAGTCACCCATCCAGCTCTTTTTTCACCCAATTCTCCTTGAATTATGAAATTCCTTACATCGGGATGAATAACATACACCATCGTTCGAATCTGGGATAAGAAGTGTTTTAGCTTATTCAAGGATTTCATAATTGCGTATACTTGTTTTTCTATGAAGCTGTACCTTTTCTCATGTTTGTGCATGGTGGAACTTAGAAAGGCTATGGGTCTTTCTTCGTCTTCTCCTTTATGAGTGAGAACTATAGCATAACTATTTTGCTCTCCAACAACATATAGTATGAAACCTCGGGAATAGTCAGGGTTGACTAGCACAGGAGCTTGAGCGATGGCTTCTAGAATTTTTTGAAAAGCTTCTTTCCTTGGCTCTGTCCATTTGAAAGCAGCGTCATTTTTCAATAATTCAGTCATTGGCTTAACAATTCGGGCAAAATCCATAATGAATTTTTTGACAAAATTTGTTTGCCCAAAGAAAGACTGCAAACCTTTCTTGTTAACTGGGAGCGACAACTCAAGAAGCGCTTTTACTCTATCAGGATCAATTGACAGCTCAGCTTTAGAAATAACATGCCCAAGGAGTATTCCTTCTTCCACAACAAAAATAGATTTTTTAGGATTTAGTGATATCCCAAATTCTCTACATTTCTCAAATTCTTGATGCAGATGAGTGGCATGGTCCTTTTTGTCGTGAGCAAAAATAGTCATGTCATCTAAATAGACGACAATAATTTTGTTCACAAGCTCCCAAAAAGCTACTTCTATGGCTCTCTGGAAAGTTGCTCCTGCGTTAGATAATCCAAAGGGCATCCTTTAGTATGCAAATGTTCCCCACTTAGTGGTGAACGCAGTCTTGTAGTGATCTTCATTTCTCACCCAAACTTGATTGTAACCAGAAAATTCGTCTAACAGAGAAAACCTTTCTACTCCCACCACAGTATGAAGGATTGGGTCAATCTGGGGTAAAGGATAGTGATCCTTTAAAGAGGCTCTATTCAAATTTTTGAAATCGATGCATAGTCATATTTCTCCGTTTTTCTTGTGGACTGGAACTAAATTTTCCACCCAGGTAGAGTGCTTGATTGGGTATATTATCTTAGCCTACAGGAGTTTTAACAATTCTTGTTTCATTAATTCTTCAATCTTAGGATACACAGGCCTCTGCCTCTACCTAAAAGGTGTAGCTCCTTCCTTTAGTTCGATGGTATGCTAAATGACCTCTTTTCTGTACACTTTTAGATCACTATAAGTCCAGGATATTATATCTGGATATTCTCTATATAACTGTTTTATTTGTTCTAGTTCTACCACTATACAATCAGTCCCCACTTTAATCATTTTTCCTAGTTCTAGTTCTATTTCATTATACCGGCGTTCATCTACCTTGATCCTTCGACCTACAGCTCTGTCGCTATTGTTGAAAAGGCTCTCCAAGGTGATCAGTCCCCTGGGGATATGATTATTTCTCAGTTGAATAAGGCTTTCTTCGTCCTCTTCTTATAACACTCTTTCTGTAGAGCAATTCATCTCATGAATCAGAAAATCCAAGATCTACTCGTCATTTTCAAATACCTGCCAAAAAATGTCCTTGTCAGGCACAGAAGGCCTGTATATAAGTCTAACTATTTTAGACTTCTGAATAACATTGCTGACTGGGCAAAATTTTGATCCTACTGATGCTAACAGGTCTGCATGTGTGTTTTTCTCTTTGGAAATGGATTTTATGTTTAGTGCTTCAAAATTTTCCAATAGATATAACACTTTGTTTTTGTAAGCTCTTAGGTAATGTTGCTTACAAACGCATTTGCCAGTAACCTGTTTAACGATCAGCTCTGAATCCCCATAGATCAACAGTTGTTTTGCACCCAATTTTTTAGCTTTCCTGAGTCCCAAACACAAGGCTTCGTATTCAGCTGCGTTATTGGTGCAACTCCATGTCAACCTATATGAAAAGACTTTTTCTTTTCCAGTGGGTGAAATCAAAATGATTCCAGCTCCTACTCCATTTTTGCACCTTGACCCATCAAAGTACAATTTCCATAACTGGTTGGCCGAATCATCTGTTTTAGGGATATGAATAGGGAGCTTTTTTGGTTTCTCAATGGAATAGCTTCCCATTTATGTCTCTATCATAGCATTGAAGTATTTCATTGAAAACTGATCCTTAGATTGTAGTTCCTCTAGGGTTTCTTCCATTAAATCGATATTTTCTAATTCTTCAGACATCATGTTGATGGTAGCTATTTCCTCCAGTCTTTCTACGTGGAAAGTAGATGGTTTTTCATTGTAGATCTTGACTCTTTTACCTTTGAAAGGTACTTCCAAATGCGAATAATCTAGAGATAGATAACCGCCTAGTTTTGCTGTGAACTCTCTAGATAAACACATACCAAAATATGGTTCTAAGTCTACAACAACTACTTTTTGTATGACGACTGCTTCTAGCATGCTGTGGAGTTGAATAGGGATATATTTGATCACCCCGATAATTTTTATTGGAGTACCATCTAATTGCAACACACCAGGATGACTTCAAGTATATTCCATCCCCATTATGTCACATATGGCTTTCGACATCACCATAGTTGCAGCCCCTGAATCAATCATGCAATTGTGAACTATCCACCCCTCCATTTGCAAGGATAGATAGAATGGGGGCAGTCTATTTTTTCTAGAGGTTGACACAACATTTGCTTGTATAACATTTGAGGAAGAGGTATTATTCTTTAAATTTAAAGATTCTTGGAGGAGGTCAATCTGACCAGGAATTTGCAGTGCATTATACATGCTTATTTTGGAAGGGGTCCTCTTCATTTCTTCTGCAATGTTGAACGAAAGGGTTGCAACTGGGAATACCTCAGCACTCTTTTCCCTTCCACTAATAGATGTGTCGTATCTGTCTCTATAGACCTGCGTGGCTTATGTTCTTTACCTTTTTGTCAACGAAGGAAATCTGAGTCTTTCCTTCGCTTTCTCTTGAGTCTCGCTCCCTTTTCTAGGGGGAAATTATTATCTTGGTGTAGTCACAGAAGTTTGAGGGTCAGAACGCCCTTTCTCATTAGACTAGTTTTTCTACAGAGTCGCCCTAGGGACAGGAGGAAAACTCAGTGGTTGGAGTTCCTTAGGGTTGACTTGTAACGCCTTTTTTCTTGACCTTGTTAGGACTGCAACTTGTTCCACAGATGGCATTTCCAAATTGTGGTGGACTTCTCTGATTATATTCACTTTTCCCTTGTCGGTTTCCTTGGATCTTTCATTAATAATTGCTTACACATGCATGAATCTTCTCCATGAGGATCGTTGCAAGTGGTACACCAGTAATCAGAATTAGCAGGTTCTCCATTATCTCCTGTCTCATTTGCATATACCACATTTTTTCTATCTTGTCCTCTTCCACTTGTTGAAGGATCTTCCTTTTGTATATGTGGAAATCTTCTTGCTTGGATATTCCGTTTCGCCTCTCTCTTTTTCATGGACGCCATTTCATTTGACAATGTCTTCATTGTATCAATTATGGTCGTTTATTGATCATTGGGGGGAGTTGATGCAAGGGGTGTGGCTGGTAATGCAAGGAATGTAGGAGGTGCAAGTATAGCTGGGATGGCTTGCGTTGATGGGAGTACAGGCAGTTTAGAGATTGACGCTTGGGAAAGCTCTGGTATAATTGGCAATAGACTCTTTGATGGATATATTTTTGTAGCGATGAGATCAGCTTCGCCCTTTGCTACCTCTAGATAGATCCCAAGAAAAGTGGTTACACGAGATTGCCTTATTATCATACTGAGATCTGAATCAAAAGCCCTTAAATAATAGCATATAGCTTGTTCTTCCATGGGCTTTAGGCCTTGCGGTACTCTATCACGAGTTCTGGTAAATATGATGTTGAAATCTTGGATTTCTTTTTGTGGATGCCTCTCAATGACAGTGAATTGATTCAACAATGTGAAAGGATCTACATGTATATTAAATTCATCGACCAGACGACCGACCAGTACTGCCCAAGAAGTAATGGATCCAGCGGGAAGCGCTCTATACCAATAGAGCATATTTAATTTCAAATATATAATCAAAAATATGACCATTACATCTTCCTAAGTGATGTTGTAAACAGATGCTAGCGATGATACATCTAAACAGTGCTCATCTACTATTTTTCCTGTTTCGTCAAAGGTCGGTAATGCTTTTAGTGCAGCTTGTGAAATTTGGTGTGTTCCCAAGTTCAAAGGGCTAGTTTGATTCCACACAAGATGCGCTGGGGTAGGGGCTGCTGCCATGATTGCTAAAGGAGTTAAAACCGCTATGGGATTGCTTGCAGATGCTCCTACAACATGTGTTAAAGAGGTGCTAATGGTGCCGGGAAGATTTGATCGTGCGGCTAGCATAGGGTGTGCTTTTAGGCTTCTGAGATGTAGTTCAAAGAACTCGATAGGTTCTTTAGAGTTTCTAGCTCGGGATCTGGTTATCATATGGCTATATAACCAGAAGGTTTTTAGACAAGGTCTTTCTTTTATGGTCTAAATTGCAACGGAGTCGCCAGGTGGTTTTTCTTGAGATTTTCAAACAAAAAGGCTCTTAAGGTAAAACACCAAAACTTATACAATACTTTGGGATTGCTGGTACCACCGAGTGTGCCAAAAACTATTGGAAAAAAATTTGCCTTCGGTTAATAGTGTTGCGCCTTAGACTTTGCCAACATTGAATAAATAGATCTTGCTTGAGATCATCTGTCTAGTCTCTAGAGAAGGCTGGTTCCTTTGAGTTTTTTAGAGAAAAGGGGAACAAGAGATAAGGGAAATATAGCCTAAGCTAAAACTTTTCTCATGGTATAGATTTGACAACAACAAAGATTGATGATGCAGATTACTACTTTCAGAGTTTTATTTATATCTTCTTTATAGAAAACATGAATTCTTGAGTGTGACTTTTAGATGTTCATCTAAAAGCATGTAAATATCTTTTAATGTTCAACTCTAGAAACAAGATTTATACGTGCACAATCCAGATTTTAGAACATATACATTATAAAACTTAGAATGAATAAAAGTTAAAACACCAGATACATACACTTGCACACAGAAGTTTCGAAAGCTAGAAGAAGAAATATTTTATTGCTTGTAATCCAATACATGTACATCAAGCTTGTAAACGTCCAAGAGCCGACCCTTTTTCATGGTCGACTCACTCCTATTTATACCCTAAAAAGAGTATCTTCTACTACGTACATTTAATTTCTTCAATCAATTACAAGTAAATGTCTACAGTTTCTAATAATATACAACAGATTTCCCACAAATTGGATAGATTTCCTTCTGTCTAATTTTAGATGAGTCTGTTATTCTGCAATCATCCAGTGGACCTGCCAGGTTATAATAAATAGACCATTCTTTAGAAATTAGTACCTGATGTTAGTGCATGTCCCCAGTTGCCAAAAATATACTCTATTCCTTTACAGCTGGCATGTCACGAAATCGCGACATTCTTTCCTTGCTTTGCTCTTTTGTCGCCTCCAGCCGTGAAAATAAGACATGTCACAAATTCACGACATTCGTCTCTTGTTTTGCTCTTCTACCGCTTCCAGCCACGAAAATAAGACATGTCACAAAATCACGACATTCGTCTCGTACTTTGCTCTTTTGCTGCCTCCCATCTTGAAAATGAGACATGTCATGAAATCGTGATGTTCGTCTCTTGCTTTGCTCTTCTCTTTAACCGTGAAAATACATGTCACGATATCGCGACACTTTTTTCTCCTTGCTTCTTTTTGTTGCTCTTAGCCATGAAAATGCAACTTGTCGCGATATCGCGACACTTTTGTCCCCTTGCTCCCTTTTGTTGCTCTTAGCCGCGAAACAACATGTCGCGATATCGTGACACTTTTACCTTCTTGCTCCTTTTTGTTGCTCTTAGCTACGAAAATACATGTCATGATATCGCGACACTTTTTCCTCCTTGCTCTTTCTCTTTGCTTTGGACCGCGAAAATGCAACATGTCACGATATCGCGACACTTTTTCCCCCTTGCTCTTTCTCTTTGCTTTGAACCATGAAAATGCAACATGTTGCGATATCGCGACACTTTTTCCTCCTTGCTCTTTCTCTTTGCTTTGGACTATGAAAATGCAACATGTCGCGATATCGCGACACTTTTTCCTCCTTGCGGTGTTTTGCTTTTTCTTTGATCTTTAGCATATGGGCCACTTTGGTCTTCTTGGAAAATATGCAAAAAGGTGCATTAGCTATTTTTCTGTAGTTAGTTACTTTTTGACTAACAAGATCTCTATCCACAAAAGACTTATGTCCTCACTCAGAAGACCTTTGTCCTTACTACCATGGCTAATGGATATATATCCACTAGATACTATTGTCCTCTGCTCTGTCACCATCAAATCCTGCTCTAAACTCTACTCAATCTCTGTCTCAAATCTACACTAAATATTGTCCTCAATCTAGCATAAATCTGCTCATAAATCTATCTCTACTTTGGCATAAATCTGCTCTCAAATCTATCTCTGCTCTAGCACAAATTTACTCTCAAATATGTCTCTTCTCTAGCACAAATTTACTCTCAAATATGCACCAAATTCTATATTTAAGCTTTCACCAAGGCTTACTCAAATATGTCCTTAAGTCCCCTCAAGAACTTGATCAAATCTACCTTCAAGCTTTCACAAATGTTTGCTTAATTTTGTCCTTAAGTCCCCTCAAGGACTTGCTCAAATCTACCCACAAGCTTTCGCAAAAGCTTGATCAATCAATTGCAAAACTTGTATACAAAACACAACTTAAATCTCTTTTAGAAAACCTCTTCAACACACAAACAAGTTTCACTCAAAATCTTGTTTAACCATAGGAACATATAGAGAATGATAAGCTCTATCAAGATCTCAATATGTTTCACACTCACAAGGTTTTGTACTCAACAAAACAATCTATCACTTTCAAATTCTCTTTTAAATCAATTCAGAATAATGTAAGATTTGTTTCACAAAAACTTGATCTATCACTCTAATGCTTTCAATCAATAATGCTCAACCAACTTCACTCAAACATTCAATCAATGAAACACAACTTGCTTACAAACCCTAACCAAGTTTTTTCAAACTTATTTAAACAAAATGCACAATATGGGTCTCAAATAATCCTCAATATCTAGCTCAAATGTTCTCTTAAACATTCGCCAATCATGCATATGAAAACTCACTCAAACAATCATTTTCACTCCACCTTTGCATTTCACAACATTCAATCCAACAACATTTTAATCATAAAGATGATGTGCCCATACCTTTTGTTTTGATGGAGATATGTCTTCATAACCTATTTTACTCACAACGAAATCCTTTTGCCAACTCTAGGTTAGATAGCAATAGTCTATCTTAAAATACAGGACTATTCACCCCAACAAATATCTCACCATACAAGAAATACAAATAAAATGTTAAGTCACAAATACACCTTATTACTCCTTCCTTTAAAATCAATCTTCAATCAATAAATCATTCACTCACTCAAGCAAAACAACTATAATGACAATATTCCTATAACTCCTTTTAACTCCAACTCAGCATAAAATATTTCAATCAAATATCAACCTTCCAAATACTTTAATATTCTAACTCAAAATAAATTTCAAATTACAATAATAAAGTCCTTGAACACACCTTATCCTCTCCAATTCTCAACCCAACAAATATTAAAACTTATACCAATAAAATTCCTTGCACAACCTTATAATCTCCAAACCTTAGTCAACACATGGTGAACATTAAAAATATTAAATCTTACCTTAGACACATTAAAAAATATATATTTTCGTGCAACTTAAAACACCATAATGCACTCCATGTGATTCGAACTCATGTTTACCGCCCGCCTAGCGCCTTAGCCATGGCTAGGCAATCACTCGGGCTGCGCGCCCACATAAACACCATTATACACTTAGTACCCTCTATATCCTCTAAAGCACAAAAATAAAACAAAACAAAACTCTTCCCTCCACTGCCATCAAGAATCGAACGTGGGATCTCTATTTCACCAAAGACTTATGCGCCAAGCCTTGCCATCAGATCAATCGAGCTGATGTTTATGGAAGTGCACACTCACTCCGATTTATCCGTTTGCAGTCCACTTTAAACCTTTAAAAATTAAAAACCTTCATCTTATGCCTTGCTCATGAAATCACGTCCAATATTTTTATCAACCCTTCACATGCGCAAATCGATTTTCGAAGACTTACCTTATGCCATCCAAACATATTCTTCCTTGCCTTGACGTCAACAGGGAAAATATTAAGTTTAATATTTTGCGCCCAACCTTAAATTAAGGTTTAATTAAATTATATTAATTATATTATAAATATTATAATTAATTAGCCTTAGGCTTATCTTTAATACTTAATATTACAATAATAAATATTATAATATTATTTCCTTTGGGCCTAGGTATCTTCTTCCTCCAAGATATTTTGCCAACCTTTTGACCAATCATGTGAAGCTTTAAACCAAATCACTAACACTATCTCTTGACATCAATGACAACACAACTAATCAAAATTTCCAACAATCTCTCTCTTTGTCATTGATGGCAACACTTTTTCCTTAACCATTCATTTTTCCTTTTTCCAATTTTGCTCCTCCTGAGAAACTGCTCCCCCTGACTGAATGCTCTCCCCCTAACTCAAATCTCTCGCCATTTGACATCAATGACAAAGGGCCACCTTTGGGGCTAGAGATAAGACTCTTAGCTCAACCCCCTCCCCACCTCCTCTCCTTGAGGTGGTTAATTTTGGGGTGGGAGTAAAACTAATCCCAATTTTCCTTTGAGATACTCAAAAGTCTCTTTTGGAAGTGGCTTAGTGAATATTTCCAAAATTTACTCCTTTGTAGTAACATATTCCAACCTGAATTTCTTATCTGTCACATGCTCTCTCAAAAAATAATATTTGATCGAAATGGGCTTGGTCCTAGAGTGCATCATTGGATTCTTTGAGATATTTATTGCACTTGTATTATCACACAATATAGGGATAGGATGATCATGCTTTATATTGAAGTCCTCTAAAGTTTGCTTCATCCATAATACCTATGTACAACAAGCAACTACTGCAATATACTCCGCATCTGCTATGGATAAGGATATTGATGCATGTTTTTTACTTAGCCAAGAGACTAAATAATATCCAAAAGAGAATGCTCCTCCACTTGTGCTTTTTTTATCATCAATGTTGCCAACCCAATCTGCATTTGTATATGTTGTGAGAGTGAAATTATCGCTTTTGGGTACTAGAAACCAAAATCCATAGTCCCTTTTAAATAAGTGAGAATCCTTTTTATTGCTACTACATGTGTCTCCTTAGGTGCTGCTTGAAACCTTGCCACTAGTCCCACTGCCTATATTATATCTGGTCTTGTAGCTGTGACATACAATAAGATGCTAATCATAGATCTGTACAATTTTTTTTTTGCCTCAGGAGATTCATCATCTTTACTTAACTTGCATCCTATAATCATGGGGGTACTCACTAGTTTGCAATATTCTAACTTGAATTTCTTTAGCATTTATTTTATGTACTTGGTTTGTGAGAGAAATACACCATTCTCTGATTATAAAATCTGGAGTCCAAGAAAGAAAGACAACTCACCAAGCATTGACATCTCAAATTCATTCTACATGCTATTTGTAAATTTATGACACATCTTATCATTGTTACCTCCAAAAATGATATCATCCACATAAACAACCACAATTAGTAAGTCATTCCCTTCATTTTTGATGTATAAGTTACTATCTACTATTCCTATCCTGAAACCCTGTTCTTGAAGGTACTTATCCAATCTGGAGTACCAAGATCTAGGAGCTTGTTTTAGTCCATAAAGTACCTTCTTTAATCTGCATATATAGTCTGGTTTATCAGTTAGGTTGAATCCCTTTGGTTGTTCAATGTAAACCTCTTCTTCCAAGACACCATTTAGAAAGGCTTATTTAACATCCATATGATATACTTTGAAATTTTTGAAACTTGATAAGGCTAAGAAAATTCTTATAGCTTCAAGTCATGCAAATGGAGCAAATGTCTCATCAAAATCAATTCCCTCAACCTGTGCATAACCTTTGCATACTAATATTGCTTTCTTTTTTATTACCTGACCATCCTAATTTAACTTATTTCTGAATACCCATTTAGTGCCAATCACATTCTTACCTTTTGGTCATGGGACAAGTTTTCAAATTTTACTTTTCTCTATTTGATCTAGTTCCTCATTCATTGCCTTAATCCAAAACTCATCTTCACTTGCCTCATTGAAATATTTTGGCTCAATTTTAGATAACAAAGAGAAATTTGCTTGCTCATTTGATGTTATTACCCTTCTCCTTGTTTGTATTTCATCTAGATTTCTAATGATTAGATCTCTTGGATGATTTTTTGTACATACTTGGATGGAGTCTTAGGAAAAAGTCTTTGTGTTTCTTCTTCTTCTTCTTTTTATTATTCACTTAACTCTTCTTCGCAACTTTTTTCTTTTTGATACACAAATTCTCGAGCTAGTTCTCTTGACCCTATATTCTCATTAATTGTTATATTTATGATTTTTATAATAGTATGTGTCCTTTTGTTATAGCATCTATAGGCTTTGCTCTTAGTGGAATAGCCAAGAAAAATACCCTCATCACATATTGAGTCAAACTTATCCAAGATTTTCTCTTCTCGTCTTATGTAACTTTTGAAATATTTTACAATGGTTGGTCTTCCTTTCAAAAGATCATTTGGAGTTTTGTGATGATTTACTCTTACTTGAGCCTTGTTGATGATATATACTATTGTATGAATTGCATCTCTTCAAAAACCATCTGAAACCTTGGATTCATTCGACATGGCTCTGGCCATATTTTCAATAGTCATATTTTTCCTTTCAATTACTCCATTTTGTTGAGAAGTTTTTGTAGTTGAGTATTCTCTTTTGATCCCATGTTGTTCACAAAATTCTACGAATTAATTTGAGGTAAATTCTCCTCCTCTATCTAATATCAAACACTCAATCCTTTTACTTATTTCATTTTCTACTAACTCCTTAAATACCTTGAACTTCTCAAGTGCTTCTGACTTTTCTTTCAAGAACACTACCCAAATCATTCTCGAGTAATCATCTATAAATAATATGAAGTATCATTCATCTAGAATACTCTTTGTCCTTGTAGGACCGCATAGATCGGTATCTACTAGTTTCAATGGCTCAAATGACATAAATATTATGACTTGAAACTTGTTCTAGTTTGCTTCCCATGCTAACATTGTGCACAAATTGTGTTTTGTGGCCTTTTTAGTTTTGGGTAAATCTTTGATAGTCTGCTTGTTACTTATTTTCACTATGTTGTCAAAGTTCAAATAACCCATTATTCTATGCTACAACCAACTCTCATATTTTTGTGATAGAAAATACTTTTCTCCTTTGATCTCACTTAGCATGTAGAGGTTTTTTGTAGTTCTATTTGCATATGCAATAAGCTTTCCAATTTTAGACTTTCTGATTTCACATCTATTTGGATGAAATGTAACCATGTGCTCCTGATCACAAAGTTGACTCACACTTAGTAGATTGTGCCTTAACCCCTTGACATACAATACATTCTCTGTTTTTTTTCATTATCTAAACTCAGAGTTCCTTTTCCACAAATTTTTGTTGATCCATTATCACCAAATATTACTAATCCTTCATCAATTTCTTTGAGTACAAGAAATTTACTTTTGTATCCTATCATATGACTAGAACATCCACTATCAAGAAACTATTGTTTTCCCTTATCTTGAACATGAAGGCTTGTTTGTACTAACATTGATCTAACCTTCTCATGCTCTTCTCTCTCTTTCATTATTATTGAAGTTGTATTCTTTTACTTGACTTAGGAAATACCATTTTGCACCATCTAGCTATTGTGGCCTCACTACAACTAGCCCCAAATTTTGGGGACCCACCCTTTTAAATTTTGTTTTGGGTATCTTACTTGTTTTGGGGTGTTTAATGTCTTCTTTTGGTTTCTCGTAGACTATTCAGTGTTGTCTAGTACCTCGTTGTTTGGTTAGGATTTTGGTTAGATTAAGAGATTAGGTCGATTGTTTGAATTTTGCAATTAGTTTTAAAACTTTTGCTCTTTAATTAAAATTCGATAACTAAAACTTTTAAAATTAATTATTTCATATTGCAAAATAAAAAGGTAAGACTAAAAAAAGTAAAAAATAAAAATAAACAAAGAAAATATATTGTTATATATTTCATATAATAACAATAAATCAAAAAAAAAAAAAAAAAAAAATCGAATAAGATATAGATAGTTCGTTATATTTCAAAAAGCTACCTTTAGTTTTGAATTATTAGATGTTTGTTTTTTAAAATATTGTCTTAGTTTTATTGTATGTTGGTTTTAGAGTTTTTTTTTTTTTTTGATATATAGAAGCAATGGTTATTTTTAGTAACCACCAGCACAGCTGGTAGGGTTCAAACTATCTACTAAGGGAGGATTTCGGATTAGACGCAGACGCTAATGGTAGACATGGACTCCGACTCCTACACCCATACAGAAGGTGACACGTCTGCTTGGCGACATGGTGAGATGACCGACCAAAGGACATTTTCAATGCACGAGTATAAACGACTTCGGAGATCGAGGAAAGAGGATGACGATGCGTCGATAGAGCGCGACTTGATCAAATTGGAAAGGCGGGTGATGTCATGGAGGTGCGAGTCGAGCGGAGTCCAAGGTGAACGAGACATTTTTCCAGTATGATTTTCGTAAAATAGAGGCCAACATGGAGCATCAGTGGCACCATGGAGTAATGAAGTCGACGCTGAGGTGGCAGTAGAGTGCATGGGTAGAATATCACGCGATCCATGACGACGTGGGACACAAAAAGATGACTACCCTCCATGATAGTTACCGGGTGATGAGTGGTCAAATTTAGTAAGAATTATAGGCACCAGACAATGAAGTTAGCACCGACGATGAATTGGAGATACGGATAAAGGTGAATCGACTTGTGTTCCACCATGGGCACGACTACTCAACATTCACTATGTTGATAATGTTGCGTTGGAAGTATGAGGATATGGCACATTATCTCAGCGATGATTTCGTAGACGCGTCAAAAATATGAAAGCTAAAATAATAGAGGAAAGAAAAGCAACACGCGTATGTCGACACATGTAGCAGAGATAAATTTGTTAAGGATGTTGGCAGAGCGAGGAGATGCTCAGAAATCATGTAGGTGAAATTGGCATCCTCTCCAAAGTCGAGTCATAGTAGCAGTGAGCAATGAAAGATTCAGGAATTTGGTAGCCACGGGAATCGCGCTTGGCACAGGAGCTTAGTAGTAGTGCAGAAGAAGTTTTATGGATATGTAGAGCTTAGTATTTTTTGAGCGCAGGTCATAAGGCCCCTTGGAAAAGGTGGAAGCCGTTCCAGCAGAGGCGTTCACAGCAAGGAATAGTATGGAATCATTGATACACGGTGGATAGGCTTGATGCTAGGCGATGCGCATATTGTGGCTCTGAGGCGATAACATTGAACATGTGGACGATTTCAAATATTGATCCAAGAGTGGCTACCACCACAGATGATAGCCAAAAATGGTAAATATTGGTTTCAGCATGATGACCAAGGTGACATGAGATATGAGTTCATTCAGATAGCAGTTACAAACAGAGTAGTTCACGTTAGGTTGGAGACGGGTCCATCTCAGGCTGAAAATATTTAAGGCTTCTATGCTTTAATAAATGCGTATGATTTCCTCTTATCTAGGGGGTTAAAGGGAACCACAACACTTATGAGTGTCGAAAAAGTAAAGGGTGGTCGTTGAAAAGCAGTCTGAGAATAGAAACGCCCAAGAAAGGCCGTGGGAAATTGCATGTAATCGAAACCAAGAAAGGAGGAAAGTGAAAAAAAATGAAAGGACGTTCAAAGAGAGAAAAAGGAAGGAATTATAAAAATTAAGAAGGAGCTACCTTTCAGTTGGTGGGAAATGTTTTTGAAAAGAGAGTTGCAGAAGAAAACTAGACCTATCTTGGAAAAGAGTTTTCTTCCATTATGATGGGCTAGAATATTTTCATATGATGTCTTTAATTTAAGTCTGTATTATGCATTTTCAGAGCTTTTTGAAAATCTATTTCATATCAATGTGTTGAGATTCTGCAGGTTTTTTTAATGCAAGTTGTTTTGGTTAAATATTCTGATTATTTAATATGTTGTATTTTTCTTAGGAGATTGCACCTCATTAGAGGCTGGATTGCGTAAGCACGGATCCCCTTAATGATGGTTTTCTATACCATATACAGACCTTTCGAAGGTCTATGAAATTTCCACTTGTAGCATTTTTATTTTGGTTTGGTTTTATTTTTAGTTTTATTTTCTTTTAACCTTGTCCTTTTTTTTCATTTTTTTTAATGTCTGCAAAAGTAAAAATAAAATACAAAATACAAGAAAAATCCAAAAATAGATTCATGGTTTCAAGTAATAAGCTTTGAAATTTCAGTTAGAGCAGTTTTAGTTATTGTTATGTATTTTCAAAATTTCAAAATCATTCATAGTATGCAGTTTTAAAAAGAATCTCGGGATCTCGACTTTGCATAGTTTCACATTTTGGATTATGGTTTTCCTTTCAAGCAGTATATTAATTTCTCTGTATGAAAATTATAATTTTATAAATAGAGGATAATTTATTCGGCAATTTCATAAGCCATTGTATTAAAAGCAATAAATTGACTTCCTTCATGAAAATTACAATTTCATGGAAGGGGGAAAATTTAGGAGACATTGTACGCAATCAACTAACTCCCTTTAGGGAAATCAATTTCATTAAAGATGGTTATTTACAATGCAAATCAAAGGTAATTATAGCAACATGAAAGGAATTCTTGCATCATTTCAGATTTACATGTTAGAGGCAGGTTTTAATCTTTTATTTCATATCTAAAGCAAGGTTTAGTAAAATGGTCAAATTGGTTAAAACTGATTTAATGAAAAAAGATGAAAATATCTTTTTAAGCTTCATGAACAATAATAGTATATAATACTAAAGCAACCCTAGCAAAGGCCCCTTGTTAATAGTTATTTTGAAAAGCATTGAGGGATTCCATGCACTCATTAGACATTCATACACGCATACATTAAAATAAAAAGGAACCTTGGAGAAACTTTATTTCTTTGCAAGAGAGGGTTTTCTAGTAAAATCCTAACTGTGAGTGTGGTTTTGCACTTGGGCAAAATTACCACTCAACATTTTTGCGCTAGAAGGAGGGCATGATTTGGTTTTTTTTTTTTATTTGTGGAAAACATCCCAAAAGGGATGCCGCTTTCGGGTAAGACCCAAGGAGGCAGGGGTATCCATTCCGCAAAAAATACCTAGGACTCGGACCTGGCATACCACCTTTGACATACTCAAGGAGCAAACAAACACACAAAACCAATTTAAAAATAAGTAAATAAATAAGTAAATAACAACAAAAATAATAAAATAAAATAAAAAACATGCTCCTTGAGTGTGTCAAAAACAAAAGCACAACCAAACACACACAATAAGATAAAAGAAACCACAACACAAACCACATAGAAAAACACAAGAACCACATAACAAAACACAAACAAGACAAAAACAACAGAACACTACAAAGATATAACCCCAAAAAAACATGAAAAATAAACACAACCAAAACCTAAAATATTAAAAAAATAAAATAAAAATAAAAATAAAAAACAACCAACAATAGACAATAAACAAAAACAAAAAACAAAGAAAACACTCATACAAAAAAACACAAATTAACACAAACAAAGAGAAACATAAGAACAAGAACGACAAAAACACAAGAACAATAACAAAAAACATAAAAAAAAAAAACACAAAACAACAAAAACACAAGAACAACAAAAAACAACATAAAGAACACAAAAACAAAACAAAACAAAAGAACACACACCTTAAAAAACTAAACAAAAAAACAAAAAACAAAAAATAAAAAAATGAACATAACAATGACCTATCTAGACCATAAGACTATTAAGGCAAGAAACAACAAAGGAAACAAAAGAAATAATATCTTGAGCTAAGGAACTAAAAAAACTTGAATGAACCAAAGAGAAGCAAAAAAAAAAGCAAGAAGAAACTAGGTACCTTCAGAACTAGAGCCATCCAAAGAAATGATAGAAAGAAGAGCTTCCCTAATTTGCGAAGCCCATCATCTAGGAGGGTGGCCATAACAAGTAAGATCACCTTTGTCCAAAGCCCAATTAGCTAAAGCATCAACACTCTTGTTTTTATCTCTGACCACATGATTGTAATCAACTTTCAAAAATCCCATCTGGATTAATTGAATCTTCTCAATAATTCTTTTTATTCTCTAATCAACCTTATGATTCTTAGAAGCAGTCTTCAAAATATTAATCATAAGTTAAGAGTTAGACTCAACTAATACCTTTTCCCATCCAACCTTAGTAGCCTCGTGAAGGCCTCTGAGGATACCATACTCCACAGTAAGGTTATTGGAAAGAATACCCAAATTCTCAGCAAAAGTAAAAACCAGGGATCCATCTGAAAGTCTACCAATTCCTCCCACACTGTCTCTTCCAAGGTTCCCTCTAGAGGCTCCATCAGTATTGAATTTTCCAAAATCCTTAGGAGGAGGTTGCCAATTTCTTGTCCTATCCATCTTACTAATACTCACATTCCCTTTAAGTTGGTTATCCTTAGAAGATTTAATCTTCAATCTTTGCATCACTTGATTCCATCTTTGGTGGGAGTTTTGGGAGTGATTAAGGAGTTGATGGACTGATTCAACTAAGTTGACTATGGTCTTTTGCCAAATATAGTGAATATCCTTCCTATATTGATTAAAAATTTGGTTGTTCCTTTCATTCCAAATATTCCAAAGAAGAATGGTAGAACCCATCCAAACTATCTGCCTAATAAAATGATCAACACCCTCTTGAGTAGGCCAATCCCTCCAAATTTGTTCAAAAGTAAAAACAATGGACCACTGTAAGCCAAGTAAAGTGGCCATTCTCCTCCATAGCTCAGAGGCTAAAGTACACTCTATAAAAATATTTTTGAGAGTTTCTACATTCTCTTCACACATTTCACATCTAAAAGGGCCATGAAAACCATGCTTCATAAGTTGCTCACTAGTAAGCACCCTACGATGCAATAAAAGCCAATTAAATAACCTCACCTTAGGCCAAAGCTTTTGAGCCCACAATTGAGAAAATATGCCAGAAGAATGGTTGGGATTATTATGGCATAAGATGAAATAACCTTGAGCAATTGAATAGTCACCCTTAGTAGTGTTGTTCCATCCAAAACAATCTTTTTCATGGGACCAAGAGAAAGATCTCATATGAAGGATGCCTTGGATATATTGTCTTTGCCTTTCTGGGATTTCAATAGGCCAATCCTCGATAGGGATCCAATATCTACCAACCTTTGAATTACCGTTATGGTACCGACAATAATTAGCCACCTTTATCCAATTAGCTCGGTGAATCTCCTCCATCCAAGGCCTCCAATCGAGAAATTGAGTTATCAAAGGCTTGTGACCATCCCAAGAATCTATCCAAAAATTATCCTGTTGACCATTATGAATGATCCAAAATAATTTTTTTTATCAAATCCTCACCAGCATTAAGAACTGCTAAAATGGGAGAACCTTTGGTAGGAAGTTGAGAGCGAACAAGGTCTTTAGGACTTTTGTTCTAAGCATATTTAGCACAGAGATTATTGGCCCAAAGAGCATTGGGGTTATGCAACATCCTCCAATATAATTTAGTAGCTAAAGCTTTGTTGTTATTAATAGAAGACCGGAATCCTAACCCCCCTTCATTCTTAGGAAGACATAAAGTGTCCCATTTCACCAAGGCCCATTTTCTTTTCTCCTTAGTACCACTCCAAAGGAAACGATGACTGATTTGATCCAGTTCTAAAAGAAGAGCCTTTGGGATATTCAAAACAGAAGATACATAAATAGGAATAGCTTGAAGGACTAATTTTGCCAAGGTGTTTCTACCCCTAGAAGAAAGCCACCTGTTGGTCCACTTTCCAATTTTCTTCTTGACTTTGTCCAATAACCAATTCCAATATTTATTTTTTTGCCTTTGAATATTTATGGGAATACCTAAATAAGTGATTGGAAGGAAGGTCTTATTATACCTTAATTTATCCAAGACCATGGATTCTTGTCTAGCAGAGTAGTGAAAGAAAATAACTTTAGATTTATCTTCATTGATCAACTGCCCAGTAACCTTAGAAAAATAGCTAATGATTTGCTTAATATTAGAAGCTTCCTTAACTGTAGATTTACCTAAAAGAGTAGAGTCATCCACAAATTGAAGATGAGAGATAGGTCTAGCTCCATGAGCAATGGTAACTTCCTCAAGGGTTTTTTTTCCCTCTTATTGGTTATAATCCTACCTAAGCGTTTAGCAAGAATGATGAATAAATAAGGGGATAGCGGGTCACCTTGCCTAATACGTCTGGAAGCTGCGAACGACTGAGAAGGCCTGCCATTGATAAGAACTAAGTAGTAAATTGAAGAGATACATCCCATAATCCAATCCATCCAATCCTTAGAGAAACCAAATAGCCTCAAAACTTTGATAAGGAAGTGCCAATCCACTCTATCATAAGCTTTGGATAAGTCTAACCGAATGAACATGGAAGGATATTTTTGCATATCCATGGAATGGATGGCTTCCTGAGCAAGAACTATCTCATCTACTATTTGACACCCTTCCACATAACTGTTAGGATCTCATCCTAACCCTTAAAGTAATAACTTCCATGATGTAATAATTCCTAAATAACGTGGGTAGTACCCATGATTAATATTTTGTAATGTTCTAAGTTTTAGCTTATATAGTACCTATGACAAATGGCACCCTTTTTATGTAACACATGGTAGATAGGTATGTAAGGTGGCCTTGTGCATGTAATTCGAGTGGCACTATACATGTAATTCAGGTGGCATTATCCATGTAATCCAGGTGGCATTTTGCATGTAAGCCAACCATGGAAGGGAACTCTTTAAATACCCAAGAAGGCACCAATGTATTCATCTTTTTGTAAATTAATGAAGTGTTGAAGGAGGTTGCCCCCTTGAAGAGGCCTGCGATTCTATCTTATTGTGAGATTGTTCCTTTATGCAAATTTATGTTATAATGTGTAATTTGTTCTGAATATTAATATGATGTTTATGTGACTTTATTTCCAAGCAATTGTGTGAGAGTGTGTTTATTTGAGTTTATTTTATAGTAGGATCCTAACAAGTGGTATCAGAGCGCTTTCCAGGACCAAGTTCTGCTACAACAGTAACGATTCTTGCTTGTTAGGTATAATCCTCTGTTATTTTCATGTATTTTTTTTACTTTTATATAAAAAAAAAGACAAATACCAAGAATAAAAATATATATATATATATATATATATATATATATATATATATATATATATATATATATATATATATATATATATATATATATATATATATATAGTCTTTTTTAGTTGAGTAGGTAGAAACCCTGTATCGAGGGTTTTAAAATATCGTGAAGGATCTGTCGTTATTGGGTAAGCTAGATAGCCCATACAACGTCCAGTGAAGTGAGGGGCGATCAGGCTCCAATACCCAGACCTCAAAAAAAACTCGCGCACAGACTTGAGGTCCCACGCATCTTCGGGTGTATCAGGAGACCATTCTAGGATTAAAAAAATTTATCTAGTAGGAAGCTTAGCGGACTTGTATCATCCATAGTCCACGGGACACAACATCCCAGACGATTACCCTCCTATACTGTCAGAGAGGCAAATAGTGTGCTCAAGGGTATGTGTGGAATCCTCCTTGGGTAGTGGCCAAAAATATTGGTTCGAGCACTATTGTTCATCACCTGCAGATAACAGAGGGCCTATGGGTGTTACATACTCCTTTACTTAGCATACCCTGGTTCTGTTAAAACTTCAACCTGCAACAAAATCACAAACCAAAACTCCTTGTTTGTAAACCTGCATTCCAAATTGCCAAAAGTGAGCATATGATAAAGGAATCCTCTACCAAAAAAATAATGTACATTGCATGAATTTGGGATAGAATATGAGGGTGACAGTTAAGTTGACAGTCTGGAGAATAATAGTCAAATTTACAATGGCAGTAATAGTCAGGTCAGTCAGGGTAGCACAATTAGGTCAGAAATTATAGTTTTTAGTGTTAGAATAGAACTGTCATAACAGTAACCTACACAATACAGAGAATCTTTAGACCAGTGAAGTAAGCAGTGTCAGAGAGACTATTCAGGCTAAGCAAAACATTGAGCGAGTGACTAGAGACCAATTATAGATAGTGCTCCAGTACCCAACTTTTCCACTGTAGCTCAAAATCAAAAACTGTAAACACTATTAGACTTGGCAAAATAGGAGAAAAAAAAGGGTCTGGGGTGCCCAAAAGTAGTGTTGTGTGATATAGCTCATTGTGACCATCTCTTCGATCTGATCGTTTTGATATATAGCACCCAAGCACTTTTTTGGACACTTACTAAAAATAGTAAGTCCTAAAACCCAATTCTAATTTTAGTAACTGGTCACAAAAGGTTCTAAAATGGCCCAGGGTACCCATGGACATCAAAAAAATCTAGAACAGATGGACTCCTTAAGAAAAGCCATTAAGAATTTGAACTCCTTAACTGGTCTTCGTCTAGATCATGAGGCCACTGGCGCTCGCTTCAAAGAAACACTGATAGATGTGGGTAGCAAGTTACATAAGGGACCCCTCAAAACAGAACACCAGGCTAAAAACTCTACAAGGAATGTGAAAGCATGAGATTCCGAAAATAAAAGAAACACTATGCACAAAACAGAGAAAAGAGATAAATTGGAAATAACAGAAAGATGTATGAAAGCACAACCCTCTTTATTCAATTTTCTTATCCTCGGTTACAAAGACGTCTCCTCCCTTTTTAGGGGCTAGGAACGTTAAATGGATCTCTGTTACAAATGTACACAGTCTTCCTCCTTCCGCATGCCCACATGCAAAATGGGCGGGCCAAAGTGTTGCCACCGCTGATGTTAATGAGCCCTTGCTTGCTGCTGCTTTATCCTGCGTTCACAGAAACAATAAACTGTTTAGTAGCACCTGCAACAAGAGGACAGAACGTTTGTCTTTGGGAAGTAATGAAAAATGCATGTGAAGGATTGTTTATATGCGTGAATGAAATAACTCTACGTAAACCTGTAACTTTTACAAAAAATAGAAAACAGCATGCATTTGAAACATGTATTCAAAAACATAAAACGTAAACTATTATTTTAACATATTCGAAAACATCATATATTATAAAACGTAAACTGTCATTAAAACAGTCGGCCGATTCTAAACGTTGTTTCCTGTAAGTTAGTATTTCATTGTGTTGCATGCTAATATTCGATAAGACATATTGCAAGATACATTCGGACGTAAAGCTTGAGTTATTTAGACAACATAAAATGTAAACTGTTCAAATACAATTAATTGCAAGATATAGTTAAAAACAGCATATATTACATTAACAAAAATGTGAGTGAGATGCCCAAACGGGCCGCCCCCGTCAAAGCTTGATCTCGACGCCAATCCACTAAGGAAGGGCCCAAAATCTATTATGTTGAGTTGTCGTCAAATTAATGGATTCTTGTGATCCAATGTCTGGTTTGAAGGTCAGACTTACACTTCTGAAAACCATCCACCAACCTCTCTCTTGTGAAAGAGATTCTGGACGTGAAGAAGGTAAAATCTAAACTGATGCAATCAGGTCTTCAAATGAACAGCACTTCGTTGTGTTCACCCAAAAATATTTTCTCCTCTTTTTTACATTGCATTGAGCTAGTTTTTATAGAGGATTTCACCTCTGAAACATTAATGTCAAAACCCTAAATCCGTAGGCGCCGCTGAGATTTGACTCTTGTCAGATGATTATGAGACATGGCTCGCACTGAGATTATCGCTAGGAACTCACATCAATAGTTATGAAGCATGGCCTCGAGCCGGATTTGTTGTTGAGACCGCTCATCTCATTAATGTAGTTGGTGAAGTCCGCCGTTCTTCAGACCCACGGGGTCTCTTAAAAAAAAAAGGGTATGCAGTGACGCCACGTGGTGGCCATACCTTATTGCTTTGAAGTATGCAATGACGCTACGTGTCTGCTTTTAATTGGTCGAATATGCCTTGATTAGTCGCAAGTCTGTTTAAGCGCAAAATGCCGAAGTGTCGTGATATCGCGACGTCACGATATCGCGACACTTCGGCCGAGCCTTCCCTTTGGGCCTTAGGTGTCGCGATATCACGACACCTGCCGGCTCCTTCGCTTTGGTGTCGCGATATCGCGACACTCTGAGCTCCCTTGGCCTTAGGTGTCTCGATATCATGACGTTGCGATATCACGACACCTCGGCCGAGCTCCCTTCGGGCCTTAGGTGTCGCGATTTCGCGACGTCGCGATATCGCGACACCCTTGGCCGAGGCTTCCTCGGGCCTTAGGTGTCGCGATTTCGCGACGTCGTGATTTCGTGACACCCTCGGCCGAGGCTCCCTTCGGGTTTTAGGTGTCACAATATCGTGACGTCGCGATATCACGACACCCTCGACCGAAGCTCCCCTTCGGGCTTTAGGTGTCGCGATATCGCGACGCCGTGATATCGCGACACTCTCGACCGAAGCTCCCTTCAGGCCTTAGGTGTCGCGATATCGCGACACCTCGCCGGCCTTCGGGCCTTAGGTGTCGCGATATCGCGACGCCTAAGGCCAAGGCTCCCCTTCGGGCCTTAGGTGTCGCGATTTTGCGACGTCGCGAAATTGCGACACCCTCGGTCGAGGTTTGCCTTTCGGGCCTTAGGTGTCGCGATTTCGCGACACCTAAGGCCAAGGCTCCCTTTGATTTTAAAGCTTTGCTTAAGATTTGAAGTTTTGCTTAAGATTTGTAGTTTGCTTAAGATTTGTTCTCACTTAAGGCTTGAAGTTTAAAGTTTTGCTTTGACTTTGGCTTAATAAGGCTTGTTAAAACGACCAACTTTGCTCTGCTCATTTTTCGACCTTCTAAATTGCCGTGTGAGTGGCTAGGACCACTATTTGACCTCTAAGGGCTGCCCTGAAAGCTGTGTATGTCAATGCGATCAGTGTTTGTAGTCACTTAATCGGATTGGTGCTGTTTTGGTGTCTACAGATGCCCCTTTTTGGGAAGCGCTACGGGTGACGCAGTGCTGAGCAAAAATATACGACCAAAGCACTAATGATTAGGGTTTCTTGGTAACCTAACCAACTTTTGATGCCCCAAGTATGGAAAGGGCATGCATTCTTGAATCCTTGCTTCTGACGAGCTAAGGAATTTGATTTCAAGTGTTAACCTATTTTGGTGAGGTGTGACTTGAGCTTGGACATTGATCGACCATGATTAGGCAAAGGGCGTAACCTTTTTGTCCACAGGGGAACCTTGTGTTCATGCTTCGGGAATGCCAAGTGTTTGATCAATTTAATGATTGCTTGTTTACTGCCCCAAGCAGGAGCGTGATTGTCTTTGTCAATGATTCTTTGAATGCATGTCATTGCTTTGATTGGGTGTGTGCTTGTTGATTGGTGACTAAGTGTGACTACCCCCTCAAGCGACGAATCGATGAGGGAATGACCTTCATGAGAAAAGCGACGAGTCGCTTGACCCAAGATGACTTAGGTTAGGGTGCCTTTAGATGTTTTACCGTTTAAGCACGTGCAATTTCCCGACATTTGGACCTATTTTTGGTGGGTGTTAACCCTTTTGGTGATGCCATAATGGGGTGAAATCATCAAAAACCCGTCTTCCCGTGGAGCGGTCCAGCTATGGTAGCCTTCTTGGGGAAGTAGGAGAGTGACAATTTGAGCCCCGACATCGATTTTCTTATGCCAAGAGGTTAAGTGCAAGAGCACTTGTGTCCGGCAATGCTTATTGCTATGGTTTTTGTGTTGCATTTTTGTGATGTTTTTGTTGTTTTGATTTTCTTTCTTTGTGTATATGTCATGAGATTATGGTATGCACAATGATTGATGTTGATGGATGCATGCTACTTTATATTGATGGATGCATATGTTGTGATGAATGCAAATGTATGTGATATGCAGAAATGAAATGGATGGATGGACTTTGTGGTGTTTGGCTATGGCACCATAGACTGTTTAGAACTCTATTTTTTGTCTTTTAGGCGATTGCTGTGATGCATGACTTTGTATGTATATATGTGGTTTTTCTTTTCTTTTGTATTTTCTGATGGTATTGTAAGGATGAAAAATAGCGCAGTTGGTTTAGAAATGTAGCTAAGGTTTTCCGAGACTCAGACGGTTTTAACTTACTAGCCATGACTCGTACTTTATCTTACAAGACTTTTGAACAAGGTATGAATCGTACTTGTTTTTGACCAAGTTATTTCACATCCCCGTGTGTGCAATTGAGTTCATTTATGTGGTATTTGTCGGATACCGCCAGTGCCAGATGGGCTTTCAACCGAACCTGTACTGAGGATCACCTAATTAGCTCCACTAACTCCTTTGTTGTATTTAGTTAGATTAATCTGCGATGTTATCCAAGATACCATAAGCTAGCTCATCCTTATGCAAACATTGGTCTGCACACACGCAAAGCGAATGTGACAGACATATCGTCATGCGGGTAGGATACCACCATTGCCAGATAGGCTATCAACCAAACTTGTAATGAGGATCACCTAGATGGTTTTTTGAATGCTGAGAATTCCAGGGATTCAAGTTTAGGATGTTTGTTGGCTGAATGATTTAGAGAGTTGCTCGTCTATATAGTGATGAAAATCACTGTTTATTTTCTATTAATTCTTTTTGAGCAAGGATTTTGAATAGTGGTGATAACCACTGTTATTTGATTTTGTGTTTTGAGTATTGTGAATATACGAATGGCTTTGATCCTTGTGGCCTTGGGGATGACTACCCATCCTGGTTAGGGGCGGATAGTACGAATCCTTACAACTTTGGGGACCAAGGGGATGATGGAGGTTATGGAGTAAGGGCATTGATCTGTTAGGCCTTGGGGATGACTACCCATCCTGGTTAGGGGCGGATAGTACGAATCCTTACAACTTGGAGACCAAAGGTGAATGGAAAATGTTAGGATGATGATTTGTTGGAATTTTGTTTGTGAATGGTGTTGATCCCTTTAGGTCTTGGGGATGACTACCCATCCTGGTTAGGGGCGGATAGTACGAATCCTTACAACTTTGGGAACCAACTATGATTGGGATTTGGTAGTGGTGAAAACCACTGTATATGGAGGTGAATGGATAGGAAAGAGCTTGTCCTTTTGTGAATTCTCAGCATTCTAGAACCATTCGCACGGGGGGATGAGCAAGATAACCGTTTTGCTTATGGTGACCTGGATTATCGTGGGTTTCATCTTTCGTTCACACAACTTAGGAATTTTTTATGTGTTTTAATTTGTGTTGGGATGTTACGTAACAAGGTGTATTTCAAGTGTAACTCTACCTTCATAAAATCTGTCTGACTTGATACATTACATGGCTAAAGAGCAAAATGATGACTGAATCACGAAAAACTCTTGATACATTAAAAGACCACTGACTCTAGTGTGGTAAAAGAAATGCATGGTGTTTTTGTTGTTTTTGTAAAATGGAATAGTGTGGAACAAGATGGACTAGTAGAGCAATTACAACCTATGGTGCCTTTGACCTATACGACCACAAATATGCAATGTATGGATGCAATGCTTTAATGCAACTATGTATTTTTGTATTTTTGATGGATTGATTTTTGTGAATATGAAGATGAAGTGCGAGAAGAACTCTCTATTGATGAATTTGAGTATGCCTAGAAATGAGATGCAAAATTTTTGTTGTTTTTGATGATTTTCTTGATTTTTGACCAAGCGATTGTGGAAATCCTTGGAGCATTTTGGGATTGACCAAGCGATTGCAAGAATCCTTGGAGCCTTTTGGGATTGACCAAGCGATTGCAAGAATCCTTGGAGCCTTTTGGGATTGACCAAGCGATTGCAAGAATCCTTGGAGCCTTTTGGGATTGACCAAGCGATTTCGAGAATCCTTGGAGCATTTTGGGATTGACCAAGCGATTGCAAGAATCCTTGGAGCCTTTTGGGATTGACCAAGCGATTGGAAGAATCCTTGGAGCATTTTTGGGATTGACCAAGCGATTGCAAGAATCCTTGGAGCATTTTGGGATTGTTTTCTCTTAGATATGAAATGGTCGCAAATGACTGATATTCAAGGGTTCTGTTTCCTTGATACCATCAAGAGAAGCTAGCCGGTATGTCCCGGGTCCTATTTTGCTATCAATGACATATGGACCTAACCAATTTGCCGCAAACTTGTCCCTTAGGTGGGATGGCAAATTGGAATTTTGTTGGTTTTCCTTCAAAACCAAATCACCAACCCGAAAGTCCCTCAGGTGAACTTTCATGTTGTAAGCTTTCTTAAGTCGCTCTTGATAAATACGTAAATGCTCGAGAGCATTAACGCGTCATTCGTCAAGCAACGTAAGCTGGTCTAACCGGGCCTCGCTGCACAGTAGTCATCATCGATGAACTCCTGCATTGATATGCGTAGGGAAGGAATCTCCAACTCTAGAGGCATGACTGCCTCGGAGCCATACACAAGCGAAAACGGAGTGGCCCTAGTGGGTGTCCGAATGCTAGTGCGATAGGCCCATAGGGCAAGTGGGATTTGAATGTGCCAATCCTTATGACTATCTACGACGGTCTTTTTAAGGATGGCAACTAGCATTTTGTTTGACGCTTCTGCTTGCCCATTCGCCCGCGGATAATAGGGTGTTGAAAAGTTATGCTGAATCTTGTACTTTGTGGTCAAAGCACGCACGTCTTTGTTCTTGAAAGGCATCCCATTATCCGAGACTATTTTGGATGGAATACCAAAATGACATATGATGTTATGCAAAATGAACTCCACAATGCGGGGTCCTGTCATAGAGGTAAGCGGAATTGCTTCCACCCACTTGGTAAAATACTCGTGGCCATTATGATAAACGTGTGACGGCCTGACGATGCAGGGGAGATCTTTCCAATTAGATCGAAGCCCCACCGCGAGAACGGCCAATCGGACCGGACTGTCCGCAAGGCCCGAGAAGGTACGTGCATCAAATTGGCATGATGTTGACACTTCACGCACTTCTTGACATAGGTGCAACAATCTCGCTCTAAAGATGGCCAATAATAGCCCATGCGAAGAATGCGCTTTGCAATGGCCATACCACTCGAAGTGGCCACCACATGTACCATCGTGCGCTTGGGCGACCGCCCAAGTGGACTCTTGTTGGTCCAAGCAACGAAGGAGGATTCCTTCATAGCTACGACGATACAAAATGTCTCCTATCAAGACATACTTAGCCGCTTTCCGCTTGAGTGCTCGTTTTGCGGCATGAGTCAATCCAAGTGGGAGATTACCTAACTTGAGGTAGTCTCTGATGGGTAAATACCAGTCCCGTTGATCTGAAAAATCGACAGTATGAACAACTAATCCCTCTTGAAGTTCATCCCTAGAAAATGTTGAATGGGATAGAACCCGTAAGAATAGCGTTGTGTTGCTATTAATGGGAGTAGGGGAGAACAAGGACCCCCAGCTTGGCACGTTTCGACGATCTCGGATTCGAGAGAACTTCTCCGAGGATGGTTCAATCTGGATCATGTGGATTCCCGGCGTCAAGTCTGAGCTTGCACGCTCCATCGCGGATTGCGATAAGGTTTTGACTTGAATGGTTGTCATATCACCGAAAAGGTCTTGCGGAATTAGTGACCCCAAGGAGGCCATTGTGTCCGCAAAATGATTCGATGATCGAGGGAGTGCCTCGATGTCATACCACTCAAGTTTTGCCAAGAATTTGTCCACGAGGGCTTTATAAGCCTACAGGACTAGGCATTTGCATTGATATACCCCTTTGACTTGATTGACTATTAACAGCGAATCACCAAAGATATTCAGTCTTTTGATGTTCATGGCGATTGCTGTCTGAAGACCTAGGAGCAAGGCTTCATACTCGCATTATTGTTGGTGCACGGGAAGTTTAATTTAAATGACAGGGGCATTGGAGCACCCTATGGTGTGAAGAATACAATTCCCGTGCCACCACCTTGCTCACATTTAGAACCATCAAAGAATAGGGTTATGTCGGCTCGTGACTCAGGCTCATCGTAATCTGGCGATTCTGAGACATGGAAGACCCCATCATCGGGTAGTTCTATGACCGGAGGCTGATCGTCTTCAAGAGGAGCCTCTGCTAGTTGATCGGCTATGACTTGTCCTTTGATAGATTTTTGTCCAATAAAATCTATGTCAAATTCTCATCAACAACATGATCCATTTCGCCGTGCGACTACTATGATAAGTACGACTCATCATGTATCGCAATGGATTCTCCTTAGACACAACATACGTAGTGTTGCTCAGCATGTAGTGGCGTAGCTTTTTGGTAGCAAACACCACTGCCAGCGCAGTTTCTCAACGTATGCATAGTTAAGTTCATAACCGACCAGTGGTGCGGCTAAGATAGTAAGTAGCCTGTTCCTTGTGAAGTTCATTCTTCTGGGCTAACATGGCGCCCAGTGCCACCTCAGTAGCTGAGATGTATAAGTAGAACGACACTCCCGGTCTAGGTGGTGCCAATACCGGTGGCGAAACCAGGTATTGTTTGATCTCGTCAAAGGTCGACTGGCACTCGTCATCCCAATGAAATGTAACCCCCTTGTGCAATAATTTGTTCATGGGTCGGCACTTGTCAGATAATTGCGCTATGAAGCGTTTAATTGACGCGACCTTTCCCCGTAGACTTCTGAGCCGCTTGATTGTAGTTGGGGGAACCATTTCAAGGATTGCCTTGACTTTCTTTTGGGTCCACCTCGATTCCTCGCTTTGAGACTATGAAACCCAAGAGTTTTCCAGATGTGACGCCAAATACGCACTTCTTGGGGTTTAGTCTAACTTTATGCTCCATGAGGCGATCGAGGATCTTGCTTAAGTCATCGATATGATTTGAGCGCAAGAGAGACTTGGCTAACAAATCATCCATGTAATCTTCCAAAGTTTTGTGCATGTAATCGTGGAAGATATATGTCATGGCACGTTGGTAGGTAGCGCCAACGTTTTTAAGGCCAAAAGGCATGACCTTATAACAAAATGTCCCCCAAGGCGTTGTGAACGCCGTTTTTAGTTGGTCTTCAGGATTGATACGAATTTGATTGTATCTCGAGAAACCATCCATTAGGGAGAGCATTTTGTGACCCGTCGTAGCGTCTACCAATGCGTCGATACTCGGAAAGGGAAATCATCCTTAGGACTCGCTTTGTTTAGATCTCAAAAATCGGTGCATATGCGAATCCTCCCGTCGGGCTTCTTGACGGGAACCATGTTGGACAGCCATGGCGGATAATCCACGCAGATGACAAACTATGCATCCAACAGCTTTTGCAATTCGTCTTTGACCATTAAGGCCACCGTTGGGTGCATCTTACGTAGTTTTTTCTTTACAGGCTTGATTGTCGGATCAAGCGTTAAATTATGCGTGACTAGCCACGGGTCTAGTCCCGGCATATCTTTGTACGACCATGCAAAAACCTCCTTCTTCTCTTTGAGAAGGGCAATGTAGTCGGCTTGCTCTTCGGGGAAAGACTTACCCCCGCCTTGAGAATCTGTGGATTCATTGGATCTCGTGCCGATATCTACATCGCTCGTCTCCTCGATCGACATGTGGGATCCGTCCTCCAACTGATGTGGAGTCGGGATCAAATGGATATCATTAGCTGAATTTAGATCTGCATTGGGAACCTCGGGTTCCTCTTCAGCCTAAAAAATATCCTGAGTTGTCCTTGGGGTAAAATGAGGCATTTCACCGAAAGGCCAGTACTCTAATGGTGATAAAGGTGAATTGACGCGATCCCAGTCGATGGCATCTATGTCTAGATGCAATGACCGTGCTGGATCGGCCGGATTGCGGATGGGTGCGGTCAAATCAATGGAGATCATGTGGATGGAATGAATTTGGTCTCCATTACCGCGGGTATGATAACTTGAATCTTCTAGATGCTCCCTATACTCTGGATCTGGTTCTAGGGGAACGGGCACGAACGGATCGGCCCTATGTGCGAAAAGGAGGACAGGGTCTTCCCTCGGCACTGTTGTCATGATAGGGTCTCGGGGTGGACGGTGTTCATCGTGAATTTGGAGCCATGGATCCAACACTTGGTCCCACCTCGCTGGGTCTACCCACCATTCATGCCCTAACCTTATGCCCATCTGTCCCATTAGATCTTCATGAGTTAAAGGGCGATAATGCCGTCGCGCATGTCCGAGATAGTCCATCTCAGTCTCATCTTCTGAATCACTTTCGAAGATCCAAAAATGTTCATTCTCTTCAACAATTGTTACTTGCGACATTGAGGGTTCTCCTTGTTCCAGCAAATTAATCTGGTCCCATTGCGGTTGTTCCACTCTTGGTGGAGGGACCTGATTCTCTTGACACTGTATTGATTCAACTGGAACCTCTAAGGGGAACAGCTTCAAAAAGATGTCCGACAGCCGTTGATGTTCTCTTTGAGGATTAATGTCCGAACTTTCACCTCTCTCTAGCAAAGGAGAGGGAGTTACCGCTCATTGCCAAGGGTGTTTGTTGACCATGGGAGGTAATCTCCCAATGTATATTCTGTATTTGGGTTGACATAATGATCCGGTGCCAATCCCCCCTTGTTGCCTATTTCTAGGCCTTGCATATTTTCTACCAAGATGTCTAAGGGTAGGGGGTGGTTGAACCCTACTCCTGACTTATCATATGGCATCTGATATCTTGGTTGGCAAAGGACACGCATCCCTTGCTCATATCTGCGCTAGCTCCGTATCCATGCCAATTGCATTGGCCGAGATATTTTAGGGCAAAGTCTGGGTTTGACAGATAGTTGATGTTTTCAACAAAAGGCTCGTTGTCTGCTTCCTTTTGCTTGCATGGTTCAAGACCATGATCAAGGCCCCCATACACAAAATTTGTCTGGTTGGGTGGGTGACCTAGAGGAACAACTGTTCCTATGGGAAGGCGAGGTCTCCCCATATCCTGTACCGACTCTAATGCGGGCGTTGCCACAACATTCTGCACTAAATACTCCCCCAGGCCCGTGCCCGGCCATTTCAACAGTGATTGTTGATGCTTGGGAGGGAGGGAACGGGAGTCCTTCCCGAGTCCATTCCATGTTTGGTGGTTTAGGAATCTCAGCTTCCGTAGTGCTAGGTGTTTCCTCTGTTGATACCGTTGATATTGTGGGCAAACCCTCTTCTAGGGGCTGAGCCTCTTCCATGATCTGTTTTCCCTTGTCCTTCTGTTTAGCCATGATGGGTGGCATTGGTAATGAAGGAGCAGATGATGAAGATTCATCTGGTTGGGATTTTGATGATTTGGTCACCAGTGGTGCCTCGCGTGTTGGACCCTGTTTAGATGGATTTAACTGGAAATCCAAATGCGTTGAAGGGAGGGTCGACTGAGGCATTAATTGTACCGCATTGCAATACTTGAAGGGTTCCAAGTCCATCGGGACTACATGTATTTCTCCTTCAAAAGCATACTTTAAGCACTGGTGAGCGATGGAAGGGACACACTTCATGTCCCCTGATCCAAGGCCGCCCTAGCAGTATATTGTAAGCCATCTCGCCTTCCAACACATGGCACAATGTTGGTATTGTCTTTTGTCCTACCTGGATAGGTAGAACAATCGTGCCGACTGTCGAGCATATTGCATCATTGAAAGCTCGCAGTGTGTACGTGGAGGCTGTGATATGAGAGGCTGGCAGCTTTAAATGTTTTAGTGCTGCAGTGGTAATGATGTTACTGGACGAGCCAGCATCTACCAACACTCTCTTATACGGGATCCCGTTGACCCGCGCGATAACGTGCGGGGTGGATCTGCCATGTCATTCGATATTGCTTTGACTTCATCCTCTCTAAAGGTGATGACCGGCTTCGTACATCGCTTCACATGTCCCACGAAGTTGTTGAAAGAATTTGCTTCGTGAGGCTGTAATTCGATGGCTTTTAATATTTCCATAAGAGCTTCTCTATGAGGTGTTGACTGTTGAATAAGCTCGTAAATGGAAAGCCTAGCCGATGTGGTCCGCAAACTCGCGTGAGTTTGGTCCGTATCATGACCTCGGGTCTAGGCGGAGGTAACTATGTTGGGCATTGCTGAGGCTGCGATGTTGTCGGAACTTCCCTCGTAGCTACCTCAGGGGCAACTATTGGGTACTTTTTGTTCCTTGTCACTATGCTGATCATTCCCACAAATCCTTGCATGGGAAGATTCTGTCGCACCTCGTTAATCTGGAGAGGTTTTGCCTGTGCCTCATGGGCAGGCAAAGGGTCCTTGAATACCCCCATTTGTTGATTATTTGGCGCTATGGGGTTGTCCACGGCCAATGTTTTATTGTCGATTAAATCTTGGATTAATCCTTTGAATTTCCAGCATCCGTTTAAATCATGTCCCCTTCTCCTATGGAATCTACAATACAATTCCTCTCTGTATCCCTTAGGCTTGGGGGCGTTAGGGTCTATAGTTTGGATCTCTGGAAGGGTGACTAAATTTGTCACTGACAAGCTGGTCAAATAGGGAGTCCCCGGACTCCGTGTAAGGGGTGAATTGTCGCCTAGGGCGACGCTCGCTGATTCTCGGCTCCTATTTCTTATTATCTTTTTCATAACTAGGAGGCACCGCCTGGTAATTAGCCTTTTGGGGCTGCATTTCTTGCACAGGCTTGGGAACATTTATCGCAACTTGATTAACCGCAACGGGTTGTGATTGCGTATTCCCAGTCTTAGTGGTTTTATTCCACTCTTTCTTTTTAGGCTTAGCGATTGCGCCTTCGCCTATCTTAATCTCTTCTATAACTCTGGCTTGCGCCAAAGCTTCTTCTAAATCGTCGTATTGCTGCAGCAACAATAGACCGTAGATTGATTTTAAGCAACTCCATGCAAACATCTCTGTAAGATCAGACATAGGGGGACGGTAGGGTAGCTTAGAAAGCAAAGCCCTCCATCGATTCCCGTATGCTGTCATTGTTTCTTCCTCATATTGCTCGAGGGTCGGCCGGATCACTCAGTGATGCCTTCTTCTTTGTGTTGAAGGCAAAGCGTTCAAGAAACGCATCTACTAATTGATCTAGGTTGTTTATGCCGTGTTTGGGTAATTGTGTGAACCAATCCGAGGCAGGGCCTGCGAATGTGGTTATGAAAGTTCTAAGCAACAATGCATCATTATCTTGGATGCCGAAGCATTGACTTAGGAACCTTGTGACATGTTCTTGTGCGTCCTCTTCACCTTTAAAGACCGCCAATTGAGGCAACTTGAAGTGTTCGGGGTAAAGAGGTGTAGGCACTGAGGGATGCACTGGATGACTACGGAGTTGACGTAATGTGGGTTTTTGATGCCCAGAAGCTTTTGTCTCCATAGACTCCAAACGCTCTAATAGCGCTTTGTATGCATCGAAAGATTTTATTTCTTCCTCTTTTGTTTGCTCCCGTTGTGAGTTATGGGAGACTGGAGGCCTATGGGGGGTGGCCGAGTGGCAGCCCTCCCGCCTTGATGGGGCATTTTGGCCCGTTCTATTTCTGGTTCGTACTCCTCATAAACTTCTTGAGGAGTCTCTCGGGCGAGACCTATGACCCCGATTGAGTCCCCCGCTGAGGGTACCCATCATTGTTTCGGGGAGTGGCCTCCCTCTCGGGTCTATAAGGTCTCGGAGGCAAAGCTTGACGAGGTCGCGGAGACCTGTCCTGCACCAAAGGATTGTGCCTCTCATATTGTTCTTCTCTATGGGTGCGAGGGGTTGGCACCCTCTCAAGTAGTTTATAGCGCAACTCATCCGCTTCATGCCGCATGCGCTCTTTATTCAAGCGGTATAAGTACTCTAACTCCTGATGACCTTGCTCAAGCTGCGTGATTCGGGCTTGGCGGGCGGCATGTCTGGCAACAGTCGGGTCAACTTGGTCTGCCCTCTTTTGTCGAGGAGGCTTGAATGTTTTTCCTATGTGTTTGCCTCGATCTTGATGATCTAAAATTTCAATGGGTCGCTTCCCTCTGTCGAGGTAGGCGGCATGTACTTGAGGCTCTGGCCTCGATGGGTGATCATGATATCTAGCTGGTGCAGAAACGCAAGGTTCCCACGTTGTATGTTGTTCCCGAGGAATGCGATGATCTTCCTCGTATTCCCTTTCATGGGTGTGAAAGGGGCGGGCGGAGTGAGCTTGCCCTGTGTAAAGAGCCCTACGCTCTGGATTTTGTCTTTCTGTTCGAATGTGAGGCAAAGAAGAGGTAGCATATTCACGTTGTCTCTCCTCATGGACACTATGCCTCTCTAGCGCTTCATCACGCTATGGCCATTCAGATCTAGCCTCAAGAGGCGGTTGTCTACTTACATTGAGATCTACATGTAAAGCATCTTCCCGAAAGGGGCCGTGTTGAATGGGCATACCCCAATGAGGGGGGTCCCAATAGTTCCTTTTTGATGTAGCCTGATGTGGACTTTCTTGTAGGCCAGACCGCCAAGGCGGTATGGCCAAGTCCTCAGGGCTAAAGCGAAGGCGACTAGCGCCCTCTCTTTGTGCACCTTCCGCAACGTCCGCCCTTGATCGGGCTTGGCTACGGGTGTACACCATTGTGGTGCTTCTCTAAGCAGATTTTATCTCGTTTATGATGATTTGTCTTTTTGTTTACACTAAGCATAAATGAACACACACATACACAAAACCGTGATTATCTCTTTTAAGGATTAATAGTGTGTCCTAAACTGGTTTAGTGCATTTTGATGTTTTGTTTTGTTTTTGCAATTTTTTGGAGAACGTTTAAATGCATAATGTTGGCTCATATGACTCCCATAAATGGTCGCCCCTTCAATATACCATTGTCGGACCGATATACCAACCTCTCTATATACCCGCCCTTACGAGAGGGAAACTATAGGTACGTGAGAGCAGATGGTACGTGGAACATAGGCGGTACGAAAGGGGGATTGTCCTGTTAATGACACCTACCATAGAAGACTTATCCTCGCGTGCATGGGAATCACCCCAGCAACACTCGGTCAGCTTTCATCAGGATTTACGCCTAACAACAGTGACAATCGAGGAAATGGATGCAAAGCTAAGCCAAGGTGGTGATGAACCCACCGTTGGTCTTGCTCAAGGGCTGGGGTTTTACGACCAGCTCCTTGGTTTAATTTACCACGTGAAGTGTGTGGGGTTCATTTTATTTAATAAAAATGAAACAAGCAAAGAAAAAGAAACTTTCCCTATGCCATACAAACACTACAAACCGAAAAATAGCAAGTAGAAAAATAATTTTTTTTTTTTTTTTAATAAAGCAAGAAAAATTTACAGAAAATTTCTCTACCTTTCTTTAATAATTAAAAAAAAATGAAAGTAAAAAAAAATTAAACAAATAAAATAAACAGAAATTTCACAACAGAAAATGACATAGACAGTTAGAAACCGTTACCTCTTTTCTGCCCGGACTTGCTGTTTCTGACCTTCGGCTTAAAAAAGGTACCTGTTAAGCACAAAACACAACAAATCTGATTAGTTTCTGTGATTTAAAAATTAGGGAACGGTCCCACCGTGATCGCCACTGAAAGCATGAGATTCCGGAAATAAAAGAAACACTATGCACAAAACAAAGAAAAGAGATAAATTGGAAATAACAGAAAGATGTATGAAAGCACAACCCTCTTTATTAAATTTTCTTATCCTCGGTTACAAAGACGTCTCCTCCCTTTTTAGGGGCTAGGAACGTTAAATGGATCTCTGTTACAAATGTACACAGTATTCCTCCTTCCGCATGCCCACATGCAAAATGGGCGGGCCAAAGTGTTGCCGCCGCCGATGTTAATGAGCCCTTGCTTGCTGTTGCTTATCCTGCGTTCACATAAACAATAAACTGTTTAGTAGCACCTGCAACAAGAGGACAGAACGTTTGTCTTTGGGAAGTAATGAAAAATGCATGTGAAGGATTGTTTATATGCGTGAATGAAATAACTCTACGTAAACCTGTAACTTTTACAGAGAATAGAAAACAGCATGCATTCGAAACAACATGTATTCAAAAACATAAAACGTAAACTATTATTTTAACATATTCGAAAACATCATATATTATAAAACGTAAACTGTCATTAAAATAGTCGGCCGATTCTAAACGCTGTTGCCTGTAAGTTAGTATTTCATTGTGTTGCATGCTAATATTCGATAAGACATATTGCAAGATACATTCGGACGTAAAGCTTGAGTTATTTAGACAACATAAAATGTAAACTGTTCAAATACAGTTAATTGCAAGATATATTTAAAAACAACATATATTAAATTAACTAAAAACGTGCGTGGGATGCCCAAGCGGGCCGCCCCCGTTAAAGCTTGATCTCAGCGCCAATCCACTAAGGAAGGGCCCAAAATCTATTATGTTGAGTTGTCGTCAAATTAATGGATTCTTGTGATCCAATGTCTGGTTTGAAAGTCAGACTTACACTTCTGGAAACCATCTGCCAACCTCTCTCTTGTGAAAGAGATTCTAGACGTGAAGAAGGTAAAATCTAAACTGATGCAATCAGGTCTTCAAATGAACAACACTTCGTTGTGTTCACCCGAAAATCTTTCTCCTCTTTTTTACATTGCATTGAGCTAGTTTTTATAGAGGATTTCGCCTCTGAAACATTAATGTCAAAACCCTAAATCCGTAGGCGCCGCTGAGATTTGACCCTTGTCAGATGATTATGAGACATGGCTCGCCCTGAGATTATCGCTAGGAACTCACATCAGTAGTTATGAGGCATGGCCTCGGGCTGGATTTGTTGTTGAGACTGCTCGTCTCATTAATGCAGTTGGTGAAGTCCGCCGTTCTATAGACCCACGGGGTCTCTTCAAAAAAAAAATGGTATGCAGTGACGCCACGTGGCGGCCATACCTTATTGCTTTGAAGTATGCAATGACGCCACGTGTCTGCTTTTAATTGGTCGAATATGCCTTGATTAGTCGCAAGTCTGTTAAAGCGCAAAATGCCGAAGTGTCACGATATCGCGACGTCGCGATATCGTGACACTTCGATCGAGCCTTCCCTTTGGGCCTTAGGTGTCACGATATCGCGACGTCATGATATCATGACGTCGCGATATCGTGACGTCGTGATATCTTGACGTCGCGATATCACGACACCCTCGGCCGAAGCTCCCTTCCGGGCCTTAGGTGTCGCGATATCGTGACATCGCGATATCGTGACACCCTCGGCCGAAGCTCCCTCCTAGGCCTTAGGTGTCACGATATCGCGACGTCGCGATATCGCGACACCCTCAACCGAAGCTCCCTTCGGGCCTTAGGTGTCGCGATATCGCGACACCCTCGGCCGAAGCTCCCCTCGGGCCTTAGGTGTCACAATATCATGACGTCGCGATATCGCGACACCCTCGGCCGAAGCTCCCTTCGGGATTTAGGTGTCGCGATATTGCGACACCCTCGGCCGAAGCTCCCTTCGGGCCTTAGGTGTCGCGATATCGCGACGTCGTGATATCGCGACACCCTCGGACGAAGCTCCCTTCGGGCCTTTAGGTGTCGCGATATTACGACGTCGCGATATCGCGACACCCTCGGCCGAAGCTCCCTTCGGGCCTTAGGTGTCGCGATTTCGCGACGTCGCGAAATCGCGACACCCTCGGCCGAAGCTGCCCTTCGGGCCTTAGGTGTCACGATTTTGCAAATCGCGACGTCGCGATTTCGTGACACCTAAGGCCAAAGCTCCTTTGCTTTTAAAGTTTGCTTAAGATTTGAAGTTTGCTTAAGATTTGTAGTTTGCTTAAGATTTGTTCTCACTTAAAGCTTGAAGTTTAAAGTTTTGCTTTGACTTTGGCTTAATGAAGGCTTGTTAAAGTGACCAACTTTGCTCTGCTTATTTTCTGACCTTCTAAACTGCTGTGTGAGTGGCTAGGACCACTGTTTGACCTCTGAGGGCTGCCCTGAAAGCTGTGTATGTCAATGCGATCAGTGTTTGTAGTCACTTAATCGGATTGGTGCTATTTTGGTGTCTACAGAATGACCATGATCCATTCTTTAAAATGCCAAAATTGGACTTCCCTCGATTTAATGAGAAGGATGTTGATTGGTGGTTATGTAGGGTTGATCAATTCTTTAGACTTCATAATGTTCCCATATATCATCGAGTTCAGATGGCTTCCTTCAATTTGGAATCTGAGGCTCTACACTAGTTCCAATGGTTATGTAATTCCAACCCAAATCTCTCTTGGGAGGACTTTGAGTCCCAACTACTGACTTGATTTAGGCCTAGTGAGTATGAGGACTTCACATGGGCCTTGACCAAACTGCAACAAACATCCTCAGTCCGTGACTATCAAACTCAATTTGAAAAATTAGCCAATAAGACAAGAGGATTGATGGAAGGGTTCTTCACGAGTTGTTTTATTAGTGGGTTAAAAGGGGATCTCCAAGCTAAATTAAATATGTTGAAACCACATTCCGTGATGGAAGCTATCAGTTTGGCCCATCTGGCCGAATCTAAACACTCAAACAAAAGGCGCCCCCCATGGTTTCCTCAAAATCAACCTTCATTTCCTTTTCAAACCCAAAATTCAATGGATAGTAAACCTACTACACCCAAGCGACTGACTACAGAGGATATGGATGCACGTCGGGCCTAAGGATTATGCTATAATTGTGATGAATTTTTTTTTAAAGGACATAAGTGTGCAAACAAAATATTGTTCTTGATAGATGTTGAGGAACCTACTAACACTAACTAGAGTGATGAGGATGAGGACCCCCCTGAAACACCTTCTCCACCAAGAAGATACATAGGGGTCTGAGGCAGAGATTTCATTCCATGCTCTTGCAGGCATTACCACTCCCCAAACCATGAAGGTTGTGGGATATTTCAAGGGCAAATGTCTTTCCATCCTTATTGATTCAGGTAGCACACACAACTTCATTGATCCTCGAGTTGCTAAGCGAGAAAATTGCTATATCCACACTTGTAATTCCTTTGAGGTCATGGTAGCCAATGGGGGAACATTACCTTGTAAAGTAAAATGCCATAATTTCAAAATCAGGATATGGGACTATGAACTCAAGAAAGACATGTTTTCCCTCCGAGTTGGTAGGATGTGATATTGTTTTGGGATCTCAATGGTTGAGTACATTGGGCACTATCGGTTGGAACTTTGCTGAACTCTGGATGCAATTCTCCAAAAATGGAAAAACACACTTACTCAAGGGCTCCCCATACGGGAACACCTCAACTCATTAGTTCAAATCGTATGGAGAAATTGCTAAAGAAATCAAAACATGGGGTCATTGCACAACTCTTCTCCATCCAACCATCCACCTCACTAATGGGTGAAATTCCATCGGACCTACAACTAGATTCTCCACAAACATAAGGCCATATTTTCTCGTAGAACCAACTACACTACCATCGCGTCACTCTCACGACCATGCCATCCCATTGCTCTTGGGTAGAGCACCTCCAAATATCGGACCATACAGGTACCCTCATGCCATGAAGTCGAACTATGAAAAAATGATATAAGAATTACTCAAGGTGGGTATCATTTGGCCTAGTACTAGCCCCTACTCCTTGCCTGTCCTATTTGTTCCCAAGAAATATGGCTCATGGTGCCTATGTATTGACTACCTAGAACTCAACAAAATTATGATCAAGGATAAATTTCTTATTCCAGTGGTTTATGAATTACTCGATGAACTACACAGGACCATGTATTTCACCAAGCTTGATCTTCGCTCTAGGTACCATCAGATCCGGATCAAGGATGAGGATATCCCCAAAATTACCTTTCACACTCATGAAGGTCATTATGAATTCTTGGTAATGCCATTTGGTCTCACAAATGCTCCTTCTACATTCCAAAGTCTTATGAACAACATCTTCCGACCCTTGTTGTGGAAGTTTGTCCTTGTGTTCTTCGATGACATCTTGATTTATAGCCGCACATGGGAAGAGCACCTCAATCATGTAGATCAAACCTTATAGCTATTGGTCACCCATCACCTTTTTGCCAAAAGGTCCAAGTGTTCCTTTGTGAGTCGGCCTTTCCTTGGCTGGTTGCCGAGGTCGGGGCTCCTCGGTGACCCCCTGTCGACCCTTCTGTGTTTTCTCTCTTGGGCTTTTTTGTTGCTGGTTGTTGGGCCTTGTGATCCATATTTGATATGGAAATATTGAAGCTAATTATTATTTGAAAACATAGGACTTAAATAAGTCCAAAATGTAAACCGTAATCCTGGAAATCATCAACTGCTCCAAGGATTTACGTACAAAAATCAAGGAAAGGCTAAAACATAAGCCCTAAAATGTCGAAAAGAAAAACACCTAGACCTAGACTATTCAACGGAGGAAACAAACAACTCACGTTGATTATTCTTATGACTAAGCCTAATTAAAATATCCTAGGTCTAAAAAGAAATTAGCCCCTAGGTCTAAATTTCCTCATCATTCGTCCCAACAAAAGAAGCATTGGACTCCAATGCTTTTAACAAAGAGGGAAAATCTCGGGACAGAATGTGAGCAGAAATCCAACGAGCCTGATGTGGAAATTGGCCTCGTCGGGCCACAAGATATGAAGTAGAAGCACCTTGGCGTGTTTGTCGGGTCTTCGTATCAAAGACTGTATCGACGTCAAGCGGAAGCTGAGCATCAGGAACCACATCAACTGGATGTATGATGGTTGGAACTGTTTCCAATGTGGAATCATAGTATGGTTTGAGAAGATCAACATTGACGACATCGTGAATGCCAAGATGAGCTGGAAGGTCCAAGCGAAAGGCATTCTCAGAGATTTGCTGAAGAATAGTATAAGGCCCATAACGAAGAGGCTTGATTTTGCTATGTGCCTTATCTGCAAATCGTCGTTTGTCAAGATGAAACCATACTTTGTCACCAACTTGAAAGGAATGAGGAGTGCGGTGCTTGTCCATCTGTTGTTTCTGCTTTTGCTGAGTCTTCTGAAGAATTTGAACCACTTTGGCTTGAAGACTCTGCAAATGTTGTACAAAAGAGTTGGCCTTGTCTTGTTCCTTCTGAATGTGCATTGTGGCTGAAGAAGGCAAAGACAAAGGTAACTCATAAGGAGCAAGTGGTTGAAAACCAAAACACACTTCAAATGGAGAGTGCCCGGTAGAACCGTGGACGGCCCTGTTGTAGGCGTGCTCAATGTGAGTGAGGCTTAAGTCCCACTTGGCTGGAGTGGAATGATGGTAAATCCTCAAACTCTGCATGAGAGTACGATTAACTACCTCTGTCTGCCCATCGGATTGAGGATGATAAGCAGTAGAGAAGTTAAGAGATACTCCCAAAATCTTCCAAAGTGATCGCCAAAAGTGACCCACAAAGCGTGAGTCACGATCAGAGACAATGCTGGTAGGAAGACCAAAAGAACGCCATACCACCTCAAAGAAGAGTTGGGCAAGATCCTGTGCAGTACTTGTCTTGCGACAAGGAATGAATTTGGCCATTTTGTTGAATCTATCCACCACAACAAAGACACAATCATGCTTGCGTACTGTCATTGGAAAACCGCTCAAGAGATCCATGGAAATGCTTTCCCATGGACGAGAAGGAATGGGCAAAGGCATGCTCATTCCCAATGTCCTATTGGCTGATTTGGAGCGATTACAGACTGCACATTGTCGCAAGAAGCGAAGAACATCTCTTTGCATGTGTGGCCAAAAGAAAAACCGCTGAAGATGATGAAGAGTTTTCTGCCTACCAAAATGTCCCCCATAGAGTGTGGAATGAGCCTCCTTCAGAAGAGACTCCCTGTTCCCATGAGGAACACAAAGTTTGTCCAATTTGTACAACATTCCATCCTGAATATGAAAGTCCTGAAGAGCTCTCAAATTTGAAGAAGAAGGATTGGAAAGTTGGTGGAAAACTTTGCCAAAATCTGGATCCATAGGATACTGTGTAGGCCAAGTTTGGAAGCCAAGATGAGAAGTAGTGACAATTGTCAAAACAAGAGTAGAAGGAGGACGACTCAAACAATCAGCCACTGCATTGTTTCGTCCTTTCTTGTACTTGATTACCAAATGGAATTGTTGCAAGTACGATGCCCATTTCATGTGCCTAGCTTCCTCAATTTTTGTTTGAGATTGAAGAAACTTAAGGGGCATGTGATCTGTATGAACAATTGTTTCTTTTCCCAAGAGATAATGCCTCCAATACTTGATTGCTTGAACCAAAGCATAGAACTCCTTATCATATGTAGAATAGTTCTTCTTGGCCTCTAAAAATGTTTTCGAATGATAGGCCACTGGATGGCCATTCTGCATGAGCACAGCTCCAAGTGCAACTTGCGAAGCATCAGTTTCTATCTCAAATGGTTGAGACAAATCAGGAAGAACAAGAACTGGTGCAGTACTCAATTTTTGTTTCAATGTGTCAAAGGCTTTTTGTTGATCCTTTGTCCACTGAAACTGAACTTTGATCTTCGTCAAATAGTGTAAAGGTGCAGCAATAGAAGAATATCCTCCAATGAACTTGCGATAGAAATTAGCAAGTCCAAGAAAACTCCTTAACTCCGTGATTGAAGTAGGAGTTGGCCAAGAGAAGATAACTTCAACTTTGGAAGGATCTACTTGCACACCTTTTTCACTAATTACAAATCCAAGATAGGCAATGAATGTTTGCCCAAAGGAACACTTAGGAAAATTTGCATACAATTGGTTCTTTCGAAGAGTTTGAAGAACCGTTTCCAAGTGTTCCAAATGATTCTCCCAAGTAGAAGAATATATAAGAATGTCATCCAAATAGATGATTACAAATTGATCCAAACAATCTCTGAATACTTCATTCATCAACCGCATGAATGTAGTTGGAGCATTTGTAAGGCCAAAGGGCATGACAAGCCACTCAAAGAGCCCCATTTTGGTCTTAAATGTTGTTTTCCAAGTGTCTTCTGCTTGAATTCTCACCTGATGATACCCACTTTTGAGATCAATCTTGGAGAAGAATTTTGCACCTTGCAATTGGTCCAAGAGATCATCAATGCGAGGAAGTGGATAACGATTCTTGATTGTAATCTTATTGAGTGCCCCGAAATCAATGCATAATCTCCATGTGCCATCCTTCTTCAACACAAGCAAGATAGGAGAAGCACAAGGGGAAGTACTGGGTTTGATGAACCCTTTAGTCAACAATGCTTGAATTTGCTTTTTAATTTCTTCCATTTGCACTATTGATTGTCTATACATTGAAGAATTAGGAAGAGAAGATGCAGGAACAATCTCAATACTATGATTAATCTGTCTTTCAGGAGGAAGACTTGTGGGTTCTTGAAAAACATCAAAAAATGATTGAAGTATTGAATGAACTGAAGAACTCCTGTTATTAGTGTGCTTAGGTGCTTGCTTTTCTTCTTGAATTGGTCTGATGAAGATGAGTGCTAATTCCTTTGCTTGATTTACAACTTTGCATGCTTGTCTACAACTCAACATCAAATTATGTGGAGTTTGTTGTGTACTTCTGATTATGAAAGTTTTATTGTCTTTGTGCAAAGTGTATGTATTTTTGTACCCATCATGTATAGACCTCCTATCGTATTGATAGGGTCTTCCAAGCAACAAGCCACAACAATCCATTGGAGTTACATCGCACACAACCGAGTCCACAAAAGAAGGACTGAAAGCAAAATTCACAGTGCAAGTGTGTGTGATGTCGGATGTAATCCCATTGTCCTTCCATCCCAAAGGATAAGGATGAGGATGGGGATTCATCGGTAACTTCAGTTTGTCAACAACGGACCTCGCAATTAGATTTTTCTGCGAGCCGCTATCGATTATACAATCAACCATAAAGGTGTCACTGAGATGGACCGTAGTCACAAACAAATTCTCACGATCACCTTGTGAAGTATTCATAAGGGTCAATTTGTTTAACCCTGCCAATTCCTTATAAGGCTTACGTTCCCTTGTAGCCTCAATGGGACTTTCTTGTGAGTCCTCATTGGAAGGCTTTACAACTAGGGATTGTTTCTTCACATTTTGCAACTTAAAACACCTCTTTTGAGTATGCCCTGGCTTTTTACAATAATTACAAATCAAAGGTGATTTAGAAGAAGAAGATTTTTGTGAAGAAGAAGAAGGGGAAGATGAAGAAGAGGGAGAAGGAGAAGAAGAAGATTTAGCTCCCTTGGAAGGTTGAGGAGAAGCCTTCTGATTTCCTCCTGACGTAGAAGAGCGAGTCCCACGTGATTGCTCCCTCATTTCCTCCTCAGCAAGAAGGGCTTGATTGAAAGCCATGTCAATGTTAACAATCAACTTGTATTTCATCTTCCTGTAAATGGGTTCCTGCAAGCCACTTTTGAATTTGTTAACAAGTTGTGCCGCATTATCCTGAATAGAATTCAAAATCCGCAACTTGTTAAATTGAAAAATATAGTCATGAACACTCATATTGGAGGTTTGTCGAAGACGAAGCCACTTGATGTCAAGCTCAGTGGCATAGTTTGAAGGATAAAAATTATTCTTCAAAACTCTTTGCAATTCATCCCACGTGTCAATGGGATTTTGGGTCCGTAGTCGATCAGTGACAAGGACCTTGGCAATGCCAAAAAGCTTCAACTTAGCAAAGTTAACTTGCTGATCCTTTGCTATCTTGGTATACTCAAACCAACTGTCCATGTCCAAAATCCAGCTGTTGAGGACCTCTGGATCTCGCGAGCCAGTGTAAAGGGGAACCTCACACTGTTGTTGCACTTCATTAGAAGTAACCTTATCAGCCAAAACGCTGACAAGTTGGGTTACTTGAGCCAATTTGTCGGCTAATTCAGAAGCCATTTGACCCCGAGTGATCGCCAGCAAAAATTGTCACAAAAAGACAAAGTTACAAAATGTGCAAAATAAAATGTGCCCAATTTAATTTGCAAAAATTGCAAATTTACAACATGGAAGGGCAAAATAAATATTTGCACAATGGTGGAAAAAGTCAAAATTGGACTTGTGGGTAAAGACAAAAAGGTAATCTGATTTTTTTTTTTTTTAATGGAATAAAAAATGTGGGTTTTGATTTTATCGAATGCAACCGTACCAGGTCAAAGACTGACCACACTAACTCAGTCAACAAGGGTACTTATCGCACATCGAAATTCGATCCACAGAAGCAAGAAGCAATCAAAATGCATGCGGAGAGCACGGGAATTTTGTTAGCACAGACCGAAAACTAGGTCAAAGGTGGACCATCAAAGTCTAGAAGCAATTAAGTGATGCCAGCGAGCACGGTATGCTTGGCAAGTTTTAATAGGAGAAGTGCCTACTATAAAGGGCAAGCTGGCTGGCCTACGCTAAATGTGGGATTAACCCACTGGAACCAAGCCAACAGGCCAGCATACAACAAATGGAGGACTCGAGAGCAAACTGTCGAACTGCCATGTCATCGATTTTTGTGCCCTACACACAGAACAAATGTCCAAAAATCAAAAATTTGATGGCTATTGTGGTTTTTTGCACCCTATAGAGATCTGACAGCAAATGTGGTGTCCCACACCCTGCAAAGATCAGACAAGTCTGGAAAATATGGGACTGGTGAAAATGATCTGCTGGTGCCAGACTGCGCAAAAGCCTTGATAGTATTGGGCTTCAGATTAGGGCTGGCAGATCCTCCTTCACACGTTGAAGCAGGCTAAAAAATGTTGAGAGACGCCAATAGCCATGGGAACCTCCTCCTATCCTCGTCCAACTGCTCTGGGAAACATCGATCGGCGTCGCATGATCCCAAACGAATCTGGCAGGTGCTAGGCGTTTGCAGAATTCTAACAGAGATTAGAGAACACAGGCTCCATCTGGATGGTTCATGTTTCATGTTGGTTTTCAATGACCAATAAATCTTTGTCAGCCTCGCGTTCAGGAAAATTTGTGTCAGGTAAGTTCGTGGCGGCAGTCGGTGACTAAAAAAACCTCTGTTGTCCAAATCAAACACGCCAAGGCTGTCAGGACTGTCACCTCTTGACAGCACTGAGCACCAGAACGCAGCTTGCGTCTAACGACGTTAGAAAACACCAAATTTTGTCATAAAATGGTCATGGATGGCTAGAGATTTGAAATTCACAGATCGTTCAGGACCGTGGTTGGCTGGTGACATCGATAAACGTAGGACAAAGAGAATGTTTTGCCAGCTTCAAGAATTGCAAGAAATGCAGATCGTCATTGCATGCTTCAAAAACTGTAGAACTTCAACGCAGCCGCTGCACGCGCTGCCCTCAAATGAAGACAAAATCCTGCGCAAATATGAATCGCCACATGCAAAATTTTATTGCTTCAAAAGTTGTCGATAAAATTTTTATTGTAGCAAAATTGTTAGCAATTTTTGACAACAAATGAAACTGTAAACAATTTGCTGCAATATTTGGCAGCAAATTGTAACAATTCCTTCTGAGCTTCAAATAGGAATGAAGGTGGTGGAAAACTATTCAACCCACACTATGGAGATCGAAAATAACCCAAAACCTCCAAAATTACTTCGCTCTGATACCAACTGATACAAAAATATTGAAGCTAATTATTATTTGAAAACATAGGATTTAAATAAGTCCAAAGTGTAAACCGTAATCCTGGAAATCATCAACTGCTCCAAGGATTTACGTACAAAAATCAAGGAAAGGCTAAAACATAAGCCCTACAATAACGAGAAGTAAAACACCTAGACTTAGACTATTCAACGAAGCTTATCAACAACTCACGTTGATTATTCTTATGACTAAGCCTAATTAAAATATCCTAGGTCTAAAAAGAAATTAGCCCCTAGGTCTAAATTTCCTCATCAATATTGCATGCAATCACACATTGGTGACCTTACCTCATTGGGCATCACTTCTCCATAAAAATCGACCATCAAAGTCTCAAATATTTTTTGGAACAAAGAGTTGCCACGCCTGACAAACAAAAGTGGGTGTCTAAACTCATGGGCTATGATTATGATATCACCTACAAAAAGGGAAAGGAGAATATTGTGGCTGATGCTCTTTCTCGCCAAATGGAGACCGTAAGTATGTTGTGTGCCATCTCAGCACCACTTCCCCAATGGATTGATTCCTTGTGTCAAGAAGCACGTTAGGATGCAGATTTGCAAGCTTTGATAGCCTCACTAATGGATGATCTAGATTCTGCACTAGGGTATAATTGGAATGGCCATGATCTGCACTACCATAAACACCTGGTTTTACCTCATAATTCCCCACTTCGAGAGCTCCTCATTAAGGAATTGCATGCCACTCCCTCTTCAGGCCATTCAGGGTTCCTTAAAACATATGAGCGACTCAAGTGCACCTTATTTTGGAAAGGTATGAAACGTGACATCCGCTCTTTTGTTGCTGCTTGTAACACATGGCAAAGGATGAAAGGTGAAATAGTGTGCTCTTCGGGCACTCTTCAGCCATTGCCTATCTCAGATCAGGTTTGAACTGACATTTCCATGGACTTTATAGAAGGGCTCCCTAAATTTGGAGGCAAGTCAGTTATTTTTGTGGTAGTGGACCACCTTTCAAAGTATGCTCACTTTTGTGCCCTTGCCCATCCTTATACAACATCCATTGTTGCACAATTTTTTCTTGACTTCATCTTTCACCTTCATGGCATGCCCATCTCCATTGTATCCGATTGTGATCCCACCTTCACTAGTCATTTTTGGCAAGAGTTGTTTAAGTTGTAGGGGACTTAGCACAAAATGAGTTCAGCCTACCATCCACAAACGGATGGTCAAACAGAAGTTATTAATAAATGCTTGGAAACTGACCTTCACTGCTTTGTCTTAGATCATCCCACTCAATGGGACAAATGACTATCCTTGGTTGAATGGTGGTACAACATTTCCTATCATACCGCAACCAAACTCATACCATTTGAAGCAGTCTACGGGCACCTTCCACCTATGCCTTCCTCTTACATTCCTGGTAGCTCCAAGGTCCAGGTCGTCGACAACACTCTAAGTCAACACATCGAGGTCCTTCGCCAACTTAAGCAAAATTTGAACATGGCCCAGAATCGGATGTGCCAACAAGCTGATCAGCATTGTTCTAAGCATAGTTTTGATGTAGGTGATATGGTCTTCCTTCACTTGCAGTTGTACAAACAATCATCCCTACAACTTCACACGTGTCAGAAGCTTGTTGCAAAATTCTATGGTCCTTACCAGGTTCTACAAAGGATTGGCTCCACAACTTACAAATTGGCGCTCCCACCTACTTCCAAGCTTCATCCTATTTTTCATGTTTTCGCTCTCAAGAAAGTTGTGGGCACACAGGTACAGGTTCAATCCACACTTCCTAAATTGGATGAAGAAGACTCTATATTACTTGAACCTGAGCAGGCGTTGGATCATCGGACTCGCACTCTTTGCAAGCGTATAATTACAGAGATCCTGGTTTAGTGGCGTGGGCTTCAACCTGAAGATGCTACATGGGAATATCTCCACCAACTCCAACAATAGTTTCCTCATTTCAGCTTTGAGGACAAAGCTTCTTCAATGGGAAGGACATGTTAGGATCCCATCCTAACCCTTAATGTAATAACTTCCATGATGTAATAATTCCTAAATAACATGGGTAGTACCCATGATTAATATTTTGTAATGTTCTAAGTTTTAGCTTATATAGTGCCTATGACAAATGGCACCCTTTTTATGTAACACATGGTAGATAGGTATGTAAGGTGGCCTTGTGCATGTAATTCGAGTGGCACTATGCATGTAATTCGGGTGGCATTATGCATGTAATCCAGGTGGCATTTTGCATGTAAGCCAAACATGGAAGGGAACTCTTTAAATACCCAAGAAGACACCAATGTATTCATATTTTTGCAAATTAATGAAGTGTTGAAGGAGGTTGCCCCCTCGAAGAGGCCTACGAATCTATCTTATTGTGAGATTGTTCCTTTATGCAAATTTTTGTTATAAAGTGTAATTTGTTCTGAATATTAATATGATTTTTATGTGACTTTATTTCCAAGCAATTGTGTGAGAGTGTGTTTATTTGAGTTTATTTTATAGTAGGATCCTAACAATAACCCCCTTGATCTGGTGAAATAATCTTATGCAAAAGAGGCTTCAACCTTTCTACCATGATTTTAGTAATGATTTTGAGAAGAACATTACATAAAGCAATAGGTCTAAAAGCTGATATATGATCAACCTCTTGAGATTTTGGAACAAGAGTAATATAATTTTTATTGATAACCTTCAAATTTTCTTTGGCTTTCCCGACTTCTTCCACCACCTCTAATAAATCAACATGAAGGATATCCTGGAACTCTTGGTAGAACTCAATGAGAAAACCATCAGGACCTAGGGTTTTCCCTTTTGTATTTTAAAAACTACCTGTTGAAGCTCATTGATAGTAACAGGAGCAGTCAAAATAAATTTCTCCTAAGAAGTGATAAGATAAGGTATTGCTTGAAGAACACTTTGTTGAGAAGTTGAGTCAAGATGAGTAGCAGCAAAAATATTGGAAAAGTAATCAACAACAATAGATTTCATGCCATCCCAAGTATAAACAACATCTCCAGAATCTGATTTCAGGGAAGAAATAAAGTTGTGAGATCTTCGATCTAGAAGATATTTATGGAAGAAATTTGTGTTTCGATCTCCTTCTTTGAGCCATTGAATTCTAGATTTTTGCTTCCATAAGATTTCTTCTCTTTTTTCCCATTCTTCTAACTGAGTTGTGAGTTTAATTTCATCTGCAATTCTCTTCTCTATGAAGCCATCTAAATGGATTTTCTTATTAAAATTTTCAAGATGAGCAATAACTTCATGTTTTTTTATGAACATCCCCAAACTCTTTCCAGATCCAAGTATTAATTTTGGATTTAATGTATTGCAATCTTTTGGTAAAACATAACATCTTAGTCCCATGCCTAGGTTTACCTTCCTTCCACCATTGTTGCACACGAGGTCTAAATGAAATGTCTCTAAGACACATTAATTGAAAATGAAAAGGAGATAAACTCACATTGGTTTTCCACATTTCCACCATGACTGGCTAATGATCCGAACCAACATTATTAAGAGTCTTCACTTTAGGAATGTGACCATGGATTAAGAAATTTTTAGAGAGAAAAAACCTATTCAATCTCTCCATTATACAAGCTAAGCCTTGCCTTTTGTTAGACCAAGTCATAAGGCCATTATCTGGTTGGATATCCACAAGATGGAGGTTTGCAATATATTCACTCATGAGGTCAGTGCTTTTGTCCAAATTTCTATTTCCCCCCATTTTCTCATGCAGAGAGAGGATGGTATTGAAATATCCTCTGATCAAGATCCAAGTTTCAGGAAAATGAGAGATAATATGAGTTACATCCTTCCACTGTCTTCTTTTTTCCTCCAAAGCAGTCAGAGCATAAACAGTAATGCTGAGCATAATTTGGTTGAAATTTCTACTTTGAATAGTTATAGCCAACAAACCCCAACTGCCAACCATATGGTGAATAACTACCTCTTTTGGGTCCCAAAGAAAAGCAATGCCACCAGAATTCCCCTGGGAACTGAGAAAAACCACTTTTCTAGCTGGCCAAATTTTACTGGCAATTGGGTCCATATCCTCCATAGACATCTTTGTTTCTTGAAGGAAAAAAATATGTGGATGATTTATTTGAATCATTCTTCTAATTTCATTTTGTTTTGAAAGACTCCATTTGAGTCCTCTAATATTACAAGTGATGATCTTCATTAATACCAGGGCTAAAAAAGTTGGGAAGAGCATTAATCTTACCTTCCTCTACAAGCTTTTCACCTTATTTTACCATATGATATTGATTGGTCTTGCGACCTGCTTTTTGTTTAGAATCCATCTTCAGTTTTTTTTCCCTATTTCTTGACTTATTCCAATTGAATCTGAGATGGCTTCTAACCTTGAAAAAAGCTCGTACACAACCAAAATTTTACTAGAGGGTTCAATGGAGTCTATATTGGGACCAGTATTATTTGAAGTTTTGACATTTAAAAGATTGTTTTTCTTGTGTAAATTTTCTCCCTTTTTTTTGTTGAAAACCTTTGATTTGTTGGTTTGACTTTGAGTTCTTCCCTTCATATTTAAATTGTGTTTCTAAGATTTTCGTTTCCATTATTTCCTCTTCCTCACTTGGGACATCATTTGTGGAAAGGATTTCAAACATATTAGCAGATGACTTTGATTGATCCTTCATAACTGGTTTTTTTTGAGTGTTCTTCTTCTTAGGTATTTGGAAACCTGCTGAGTTTATATCTTCTTTCTTTTGATCAAGAATTTTATTTGGGCAAGCACTGGCCAAATGACCATATTCATGGCAAATTCTACAATGAAAAGGAATGTTCTCATAGTCCACTACTTGCTCCCAAGTGTCTTCCCCAAATTGTAATGTGATATTTTTAGGTAGGGGTTTGTCAAAATCCATTAAAAAACAAATCCAAGCATAAATAATATGTTCAAAATTTTGAGTACAATCAACAATCATCATAAAAGTTCCTAAAGAGTTTCCAATTGAAGAAAAAATAGTAGGATTACAAAATTCAATAGGGAGGCCAAAGAGTCTAACCCACACGGGAGCTATAGAAGGCATCTCTTCTTTGACTTTAAATTTAGTATGCTAGGGCTTCATGAAAATCCCTACCCTTCCAAAAAACCAAGGCCCCCTTGAAAAGTTTTCTCTCTATCTTCTTTATTAGAAAATAAAACAAGAAAATAACCATTTGGATAAATAGAGATTTGTAACTCACCATTAGTTTTCCAGATTTTTGCAGCCTAGAATTTGAAATCAGATAGGCTCGAACGAAAACCCATGAATCGATAAATTAGTCCTCTTTTTTCAAAATCTTCAATGCAAGTCTGAATTTTACCCATATCAAGCTTAACAATAGGAGTTCCATCAGCTGCTTTAAGACATCCTGACTCCATTTTCTTGGGATCAATATTAGGCATTCTTAGAGGTTTATGGGAAGCCCTAAGATTGATATTAGCATTGGGTTTAGGTTGTCCACCATGGAGGGCATCCCTAAAATTCATTTTTGGGGCTGAGTCTTCGAAATTCTTACCCTTGATAGGGGTTTTCACAATAGAATTATTTTGTGGGTGCACCTTAGCACCAGATTCACTTGAGATATGAGCCATTTTTTTATCAACTACTTGAAACTTGTTTTGTGATCTCTTTAATCATTTCCCTAGATGCCATGGAAATGTATGGTTTTCACTTTTCTTTTGTGCAGCAAATTGGAAGTCATTGTCACTCAAGTTCATAGTATGATCCGTTGAAAGATAAATTTCTAACCCATCTTGGATCCCCTGCAATATTTCCTAAAAAATATTGAGCATAAACCACAAAAATATTGGCCTCTAGGGCTCGAAGGCCCTAAAAACCAACCTCTGGAGCTGCTTGCACTCAACCTAGATGAAACCCTCGCATAGCCGCTTGCCAAAAATATTGTTCACACATAGGGATGTGCTAGGATCTATGTTGCTCCAAATGATATGAAAATTTGTGGAGACATTCTAGGGTTTTTCAGGCATCTACCCTCAAAATTTTAGCTTAATCTGAGTTTGGATGAGTGAGATATGACCAAAACAAGTTTGATAGTTTGGGCAGTCCTGCGAAAAACGTCCCTCCTCTAAAGTGAATTTTTCTATTTTGTTATAGATGCTAACTCATTCATGTTATTTGAAAGAGTGACTTGAAAGCATTTATCTCGACCAATGAGGTTTTATTGATCAGATTTATTGATTTTAAAGTTCACCAATTAATGATACATTTATGTTAATCTTTTGCAAGTTGGAGAATGGTCTTTAATGTCATGTTTTAATTGATGCATATCTTTTGAGAGTTTTTGGTCATTTCATGCTTATTGCAAGACATTTATTTGACTAACAAATCTGGTTTTATAGTCATATTATTTGAGGTCATTGAATGGTATTCTTTACTTCTTTAAGGGTAGCTTGTCCTTTAAATATACCTGGGCCTTTACATCATATGCCTATGGATATTATGTGTAATCTACCTCAGTTTAGGCATGATGTGATGGAATCAGCTGAAGAGCATATTCAAGGATATAAGAGCATGTTAATTCATTTGCAAATCATACATGAAGATGTTATTTGTAACATGTTTCCATTCACATTAGATGAATTTGCTTATGATTGGTATCTTGGTTTACCTACAGGTTCTATCACCTCTTGGGAACAATTAGAAGTAGCATTTCTCAAATAGTTTGGAAAACTGATTTATCCAGACAAGATATTAAATTAGTTTGTTTCCATTAGTAAAGAACCTAATGAGTCCACAAGCCAATTTAATGATAGGTTCCATAGGTTGTACACCGATATGGAGAGTCGTTACATTATTTTAGAAGAAGAAGATATCCAAGTGTACCTAGAAGCCTTAGACCCATTTACCTCTACATTTCTAGGGAAATTTCTTAAAGAGTCATCCTTGCCTAAAGCCTACAGTGAGGCAATAATGATAGAACAGTGGTGCATTTCAAAAGGTATGGATGTGGGTCAGTTAGCATTGTTCAACCCTAAAGCTGGTAATCAAATACTACCAAAGAATCTAGTTGAGAAACCACCTTCTCTCATGATGGATTGTTTTCCAGGAGTAATGGATTTCAAGCAATACCAACCATCAAATATAGTATTCTTGAATCAAACAATACCTACTGTGAGCGATCAAGGGGATAAAGTTGAATGTCCACATATCACAACCACCTTAGATATCATTAATGAAGATGATGATGATCAAGTTGGTCAAAGTCTAGAGGTTGGCTTAGGGTTACTTTTTACAAAGGAGGATTGGGATAACTTTAGAAGTTTGAATACAATAGTAGATACCATGGAAGAAACCCTTGACCCACCAATAGATGAATCAGAGGAAGATGAATTTTTTGAAGTTGAGGAGGATGAATCTAAGGAAGATGAATTCTTTGAAGTTGAAGAGGGTGAATCAATGGTTGAATCTAAAGATTATACAAAGGCTTTGATAGAATTTGATAATAATGATGATGTTTGGGCAATGCATGAGGAATTTGTTTCTTTCATGAATATTGATAATTTTTTTTCCCCATATCATATAAAGGACTGTAAAGATGCTATCTTGCATGAAGAGCCTACAATATTTAAACATTTAGAGAATCATATGCCATTTGAAAACATGATAGGATTCCATCCCATGTGTTTAGAAGATGATTATTATAATGGATGGGGAAGATATGAGGACTTATTTGCTTCTCACATTTTTATTAATGAAAAGTCTATTTCATTTGACATGCAAGATGCTGAAATTGCTGTCACATGAAGTATTACAATATGTTGATTATGAAGCCCATGAAGAAGAAGCAAAGACCACAATAGCTCACCAAGTATTGGTAAATGAAAATGTACAAGAGGTAGAATCTAACCTTTTGTGTCCAAATATGCAAACTTCAAGTGAAAAGATGTATAATATTTTATTGGATTTAAATGCTATTTATGATGAAATAGAGTGGATTTGTACTCACACCACTAACGATATTGCTTTAGTAAATGAAGTAGACATGCTAGAATTGTTGAATCATGTTTATCAACACCTAATAATTGAATCTAGGATACAAGATTATAGTGATTCCCATTTAGTAGACATCCTAGATAATTGCAAATTGTTGCGTGAGTATGATTGGCCTAAAGACCTAGATGATGATGTTGATTTAAATTTTTTAGAAATAGCCTATTGTTTAGAATAAAGCCTACATGCTTGTGAAAATGAATCTAATCTTAAAATTTACATCTCATTATATAAGCAAAAGATAATTGAAAATCATACATTCACTTGCAAGTTTAAGGAATCAAATGTCCAACATGGAATTGTTAATAAAATTAGATCAAAGTGGTTGTGTGAGAGATGCAAGATGAGAGGTGTTGCATGGCTTGACCTAATATTGTTTTGCTTGGATTCCTGTAGAGCTTGGCATGCATGCAATGATATATGTGTTTTAAAGCATGTTGATCGAGTTTGGGATCTAGGAAAATGATAGCCCAAATTTTTTCATCATATTGTATAAAATTGTATATAGGTTTTGGTTTTTGTGTGTTAGTTTTGGTTTCCTATTTTGGTTTTGAGCTCCTATTTAGAGATTTGTTCCTAATTTTGGTTTGGTGAAGTTGGTGTGTTTGTTTTCTTGTCAAGTTTATATAGATTAAGTTCTAGATTTGTTTCCAGGTTTTGGTGTGCAAGTTTTGATTTTTGGGTTGGTTACTCTATGGGTGGTAGTGTTTTGTGGTAGCTATTGACTTATGGCCTCTTGAACGAATGAATTTATCATCATGTAGATGGTATGAAACTAAATGGTGCGGGAAGCAGGATCGTTTTTATATTGAATCGCTTTTTGATTGTAAGGTAGAAAACCCACAATAGACTTAATTTATATATTTATTCCATGATGCCTTATTATCATATTTGGATTGCATTTAAATACCTAGTCTAATAGTTGTAAGAGTGAAGGGTTGTGACCCTATAATATAATGAATAAATAATATAAGTAATTAGGACATGTTAGGAGGGTCCTAACATGCCACCCCCCTTAAAGGAGCTTTGTCCTCAAAGCTGGAAATTTGGAAATTGCTACTAGATATCTTGAAAATTTTCCCATGTTGCGTCTTCTAAAGGTAGACCTTTCCAATGGATTAAAAATTTTGTGATATCATGAGTACGAAGGTGATGAGAGCGGCGATCCAAGATAGCTTCTGGCTCAACTAGAAGTACTCCATCATCAAAGAATTCAGGGAGAGTGGGTTGTGTCGTGATACGGGCTCCCATTGCGAGCTTAAGGCAAGATACATGAAATACGGGGTGAAGTTTGGAAGAGGGAGGAAGCTCTAGTTTGTAAGCAACGGTCCCAATACGTTGGAGAACTTTATACAGCCCATAAAATTTGGGTGCTAACTTTTGAGAACCTTTTTGTTTAAGAGAGGATTGACGGTAAGGTTGGAGACGTAAGAAAACCATATCACCCTCGTGGAAACTACATTCGATTCTATGTTGATCGGCTTGCTGCTTCATGCAATACTAGGCGGTGTGTAGGTTCTCTTTTAGGATCCGTAGTATGTCATCTCTATTAGCAATTTATGTTTCCACTGCATGGACTTTTGTAGTCCCTGGAATATAGGAAGTGAGGGATGGTGGTGTTTGACCATATAGTGCTGCATAAGGAGTCATTTTGATGGACATAAGGAGTCATTCTGCTAGTGAAAGCCACTTTACCCAATGGAGTGGTTGAGTAGAAACAAAACATTGAAGGTATGTTTCCAAGCACTTATTTACAACTTCTGTTTGGCCATTGGTTTGAGGATGGTAAGCGGAGCTCATACAAAGTTGAGTACCTTGTAATTTGAACAATTCCTTCCAAAAGGTGCTAGTGAAAGTTGGGTCACGGTCACTAACAATTGTGGAGGGCATACCATGTAATTTAAATATGTTAACTAGGAATAGGTCTGCTATAGTGCTAGCGGTATAAGGATGAGCCACGAAACAAAAATCGGCATATTTAGATAAACGATCAACGACTACAAAAATGGTTGTTTTTCCTCCTGATTTTGGTAATCCTTCAATAAAGTCCATAGAAATATATGCCCATTTTTTGGTGGGTATAGGAAGAGGTTGAAGTAATCCTGGAATAGTGAGGGTCTCCCCCTTTTGTGTTTGGCAAACTTCACATTCTTTTACAAAGTTTTTGATGTAATTTATCATACCTACCCAATAGAAGGAGGTAGTGTCTCTTTTATAGGTTTTTAAGAACCCTGAGTGGCCTGCAGTGGGTGAGGTATGTAACTCATGAAGAAGATTTTCACGATAAGTTGAATTGGGGGTGAGGACCATCCTCACTTTGTATCTTAATATATTGTCCTTCCAAGTGTATGGAGTTTTGCTACTAGGATTATGTTGAAGTTGTTGAATTAAGGCATGGATAGTAGAATCATTTATCCATTCTTCATGCACCTCATCTACCCATTTAAGAATAAGGGAGGAAAGAGCATGGACTTGATGCATATCTTCAAATTTTCTAGAAAGTGCATTAGCTGCCATGTTGTCCTTTCCCTTTTTATATGCAATTTCATAATCATAGCCAAGAAGTTTAGTAATCCATTTTTGTTGTTTCAGGGTATTAGTCCTTTGTTCCAAAAAATACTTCAAGCTATGATGGTCAGTGTGTATAATGAAATGTTGGCCAATAAGGTAAGGCCTCCAATGTTGAATAGCATGGACAATCACCAACATCTCTTTTTCATACGTAGAGCGAGCTAAATTCTTAGGAGAAAATGCTTTGCTTATAAAATCTAGAGGCCTTTCATCCTGCATGAGTACGGCTCCCATTCCTATTCCTGAAGCATCACTTTCAATGATGAACGATTTAGAAAAGTTGGGCATGGCTAGAACATGGGTGGTACACATTGTAGTTTTCAAGGTGATAAAGGCCTCATCCGCTTTAGACGACCATTTGAAAACGTTTTTCTTAAGTAATGTTGTTAGAGGAGTAGTGATTTTACCATAATTTTGGATAAATTTTCTATAATATCCCGTTAGTCCAAGAAACCCAAGTAGAGATTTTAAGATTTTTGGAATAGGCCAATTTTTCACCTCCTTGATTTTGGATGGATCTACCATAACTCCTTCCTTTGAGACAATATGCCCTAAGTATTCAATTTCTTATTTTCCAAAGGAACACTTTGATATTTTTGCATAAAATTGATTTTCCTCCAGGATTTGGAACGCTTGTCTAACATGGTCCAAATGTTCTTCCTATGTTTTGCTATAAATCAAAATGTCATCAAAGAAAACTAATATAAATTTACGAATAAAAGGGTGAAATACCTTATTCATTAGACTTTGAAAGGTAGAAGGAGCGTTGGTCAGGCCAAATGGCATCACCAATAATTCATAGTGCCCTTCGTGAGTGCGAAAGGTCATCTTAGGAATATCCTTTTCATTGACTCGTATTTGGTGGTAGCCTGACCGTAAGTCTAACTTGGAAAAATAAGCTGCCCCGTGGAGTTCATATAATAGCTCGTCTATGACCAGAATAGGAAATTTATCTTTGATGGTCATTTTATTAAGCGCTCGAAAATCGACACATAAACGCCATGAGCCATCCTTTTTTCTAACTAAAATAATTGGAGAGGAGTAAGGGCTTTTGCTAGGTCTAATGACTCCTGCCTTAAGAAGCTCTTGTACTAATTTCTCTATTTTGGTCTTTTGGAGGTATGGATAACGATAAGGTCTAATATTAGGAAGGTGATGCCCTAGAAATAGTGGAATAGTGTGATCGTGACTTCGTTATGGAGGTAGTCCTTTTGGTTCATTGAATATCGCCTTATGGTGGTCTAAAATCTTTTGTAACTCTGGTGTCTCGTCTTCTTTGTGACTAGGTTAAATTGAAAATAATTGGGCGACCATTCCTTTGTTTCCTCTTCAAATAATTTTCTCCATTCTATGCGAGCTGACGATTTGGGAAGGTCCTGATTTCAGGCCTTGGATAATATAGTTTGGTTCTTTGTTGTGAATTTCATCCATAGTTCATCAAATTCCCATTGGACTACGCCCAAGGTTCGTAACCATTGTACACCTAGTACAATGTCGCACCCACCTAGGGGTAGGACGTACATGTCACCTTTCATGTTATAAACCCCCATAGTTAGTTTTATATTTCTGCATTTTCCTTTGCATGCAATTTTTTTGATGTTTCCAATCATCACTTCGAAGTTATTGCAAGGGTATATAAAACAATTTGCTTGTTTAGCCATCTTTGGATCGATAAAATTATGCATGCTACCAGAACCTAGGAGCACGGTAAGGTTTTGTTTCTTAAAATACCCTTTAACTCACATTATTTGAGGGGCAAAAAATCCGGCAAGGGCGTTGAAGGAAACCTTTGGTGCATTTTCTTCATCACTTTCAAGTGTGTTGGATAATACCTCTACTTCGAGTTCAAGTTCCTCTTCAGTAGAATTCCCTTCCTCTGTGGCATCTAGAATATATAATTTCTGTGAGGCACATTTATGATTTCTGTCAAATTTCTCATCGCAATGGTAGCAAAGACCCTTAGCTTGTCTTTCCTTCATTTCCTCGAAACTCAGATGCTTAATTGGTAGAGTGGGGTTAATTTTAGGGACTATGTAAGAGTTTTGGGTTCGTCCATTTTGCATTGGTTTGGGGTTGGTATAAGTGTTTGATGGTTTCCCCCAAGTTGGTTTTGTGAACCGATTCCATGCCTTGATTTTATCCTCCGCTAATTTTGCCAAGCCGATGGTCTCTAACATGTTTGTAGGGTTATACATTTGCACCTCTATTCGAATTTCTTCTTTTAATCTGTTGACAAAACATTCTTGAAAGAAGGCAGCGTCTAATCCGGATGTTCGATTAGCTAGCCTTTCAAATTTTGCTTGGTATTCGCTTACCGAAGTGGTTTGGCATAATTTAGTGAGGGCCCTTGTAAAGATTTGAAACTTGCTAGGGCCGAATCGCACTAATAGATTATGTGTAAAGGTTGACCACATCAGAGTGCCGTTAGTTTTCTTGAACCATTGGTACCATTGGATGGCATCATTTTCCAAGTGGAAGGAGGCGATATGCACGTTTTGCATTTTCGAAATTTTATTTAGTGAGAAATATTGCTCTGCTCGGTATATCCAGTTTGTAGGGTCTCCTCCAAATTTTGGGAAGTCTAATTTGGTCGTCCGTGGTAGAATGGAAGTTTGTGGACCTCCTAACATTGCTCGATTTGATGACCCATGGTTGGGTGAGTTTGCATGAGTTGTTGCCTGATTTTGACTGATGGCATCAAGTTTAACATCCATTGCAAATATTTTCTCGAAGAGTTCTCTTGTGGTACGGGTATTCTCCTCTTTCCTGTTGAACTTCTTCAACGAACCTTTCGTGTTTCTCATGAATGGAATCCAGTGATCGTCGTCCTTCAGCCATTGCGGTTGGTGTAGGTAACGATCAATATGACTTGGTACAAGTGAGCAAAAAAAAATAAAAAAATAATTTTAATTTTTTTCCTTTGCGTTTCGGACGTCGAAAACCTTGATGCTGTGTTGAAGATTTTAGTTTTTTCAAAACAACCACCGGTCACCACGCTAAAGGTCAAGCAATTTGGGTGTAATACAACTTAATTCGTACCTTAGGAGAAGGTTTAATTTTTTGTGAGGATTTTGACACGAATCCGTGAAGCGTGAATGTTTGCATCCTCGCGAATGTGGACTGGCTAAAAATGTGCGGTGGGAAAAAAAATTAATGGTGAATTTGCTCCTTGATCTAGCTCTGATCCAGATGGTATGAAACTAAATGGTGCGGGAAGCATGATCATTTTTATATTGAATAGTTTTTTGATTGTAAGGTGGAAAACCGACAATAGAATTAATTTATATATTTGTTTGATGATGCCTTATTATCATATTTGGATTGCATTTAAATACCTAGTCTAATAGTTGTAAGAGTGAAGGGTTGTGACCCTAGAATATAATGAATAAATAATATAAGTAATTAGGACATGTTAGGAGGGTCCTAACAGTAGATCAAGAAAAAGGAGATATAATTATTTAGTAATTACTCTTGGATTTTGGGGACTAAGACAATGAATTTTGGGAACTATGAATCATGTTGCTAATGCTACACATGAACATATTAATACATATTCTTGAAATCTTGAAAGAGGAAGTTATTTGGTTTGCAATTTCAGGTGAAAATCTTATATATACTCAATCTTCAACCTTACCTGATCTCTAACCCAGATGATAGGTGAAATTTGCAAAGCGATAAAATGAGTATTTATGGTTAAAAAAAAATGAGCTAAATCAATCAAAAGGCTTAGGGCATCTCCACCAGGGCTATAAACGCCTGGATGGCAGTGGAGAAATATCTATAGAAGAGGCAAATGCAAATTTGATCTAACACTTGGGTGAGTGAAGCATCTCCATCGGGGCTATAAACGCTTGACTGGTTGTGGAGCAATGCAAAGGCACATCTTTAATGAGTAATTTTTATAGCCTAATGCAAAACAAGTGATGGAGTTTGGATGGTTTTCAGGAATTCTAGAATGAAAACACTTTCACACACTTAGCTAAAGCAATGGTTCATGTGTTTTCGATTGAAGTTGTCTATTCCCATCATCTTTGGATGTTGTTGAATAGTTTTGTTTCTAACCTTTAGTTTGTTTGGTTTCAGAATCGGAGATTCTGGGTTTTTGTCCTAAATGCTTGGTAGCATTCCCTAGCAAAGTCACCATTTGTTGTGGCCTCACCACAACCAGCCCCAAATTTTGGGGACCCACCTTTTTGAATTTCGTTTTGGGTATCTTGCTTGTTTTGGGATGTTTAACGTCTTATTTTGGTTTCTCGTAGACTGTTCAGTGTTGTCTGGTACCTCGTTGTTTGGTTAGGATTTTGGTTAGATTAAGAGATTAGGTTGATTATTTGAATTTTGCAATTAGTTTTAAAATTTTTGCACTTAAATTAAAATTCAAAAACTAAAGCTTTTAAAATTAATTATTTCATATAACAAAATAAAAAGATAATACTACAAAAAAATTAAAAAATAAATAAACAAAGAAAATATATTGTTATATTTCATATAAAAAAATATAATAACAATAAATAAAAAATATAAAAAAGTAAAATAAAAATCGAATAAGATATAGATAGTTTGTTATATTTCAAAAATCTACCTTTAGTTTTGAATTATTAGATGTTTGGTTTCTAAGATATTGTGTTAGTATTATTGTGTGTTGGTCTTAGAGTCGTGTTAGCTGGTTTTATGTCATTTTATTATTTGGATTATTCTAATGTTGGGTTAATAGGTTGTCTCTTTAATGCAGGGAGGATATCGGATTAGACACATACACCGATGGTAGACGTGGACTCGGCCTCCTACACCCATATGAAAGGTGACATGTTTGCTTGGCGATGTGGTGAGATGACTGGCCATAGGACATTTTCAATGCATGAGTACAAACAACTTCAGAGATCAATGAAACGAGATGGCGATGCACCGATAGAGTGCAACTTGATCAAATTGGAAAGGTGGGTGATGTCATGGAGGTGTGAGTCGAGCAGAGTATGAGGTGAATGAGAAATTTTCCCAATATGATTTCTATCGAATAGAGGAGGCCAATGTGGAGCATCAATGGCACCATGGAGTAATGAAGTCGACACTGAGGTGGCAGCGAAGTGCATGGGTACCACGTCATGCAATCCCCGATGACGTGGTACACAAAAAATACAACTACACTCTGAGGAAATTTTAATCCATTTTTTTTTTCAACTATCGCCGTTCGCCGAAGTCTGACTGTCGCAGTCCAGACAGCGCAGTGCGCAAGTCGCTGGCGACGACGGACTTCGCCCAAAACTGGGCGAAGTGCGAATGATGGGGCGCCGACGGACTTCGCCCAAGAATGGGCGAAGTGCACACTTCGGCTGCGTCGACGAACTTCACCCAAGAATGGGCGAAGTGCGCACTTCGGCTGCGACGACCGACTTTGCCCGAAACTGGGCGAAGTTTGCACTTCGGGGCCACCGACGGACTTCGCCCGAAATTGGGCGAAGTTCGAACTTCGGGGCTGCTAACTGACTTCGCCCGAAATTGGGCGAAGTTTGCACTGTGGGCCTGTTGACGAACTTCGCCCAAAACTGGGCGAAGTTTGCACTTCGGCTATGAAGTTGGAAAGGCTTCTTCGAGACTTGCCCAACTTCGGCCTTGGAGTCTTTTCTTGACTTCTTCGTCTTGCGCGGCGCGGCTGGGTTTTCCTGGCTTGGCAACACCCGTATGAGAAGAGAGAGACGCCGAAACAGAGAGCAATCAAGTTTAGCACAATAAAACTATAAACCCTAAAGATGCCACAAACTACAACAAACTTTATTCATATGAAAAACTTGGGTTACAGATTCCTCCACCGAGGAAATTACAACATCTGCAGGCTGTGCTGCAGGATAAACTAAACAGACAAAATGTCGAGTCGGCTGCTCGGACATTAATCAGCTGAGCCAAACTGCTCACTGATATACTCTTCTTCTCCTGTCTCCTCTCTGCTCTCTGCCTCTGCTCCTGCTACTGCACATTTTTATCTGAAATACCCGAGATGCCTTATATAGCCACGGGAAGAGGAGGATTAGGGTTTGTCCTCTGATAGGTTCTGACAGGCCCTCAACTAGGGTTTCTGACCAATCGCCACACTAGCATTAAATCGTCGAACTGGCATTAACTTCTCCAGCGATCGGATCTGTCAGAGGGTAGGTGCGGCGTCATGTCAGTCCTTTTTGTCGGGATGCAGTCTGCGGAGGCGTGAAATCTAGGTTAATTTTTCTAACACCCTCCTTTAAGCCCGATTTCATGAGCGCTTTGACTCCAAGCTGCTCTCGCAATCTGTTGAAGTCTTCCTCCTTCAAAGGCTTCATGAAGATGTCAGCCAGCTGCTCCTTGGACTTGCAAAACTGTAGTTGTACTTCGCCGAATTTCACCAGCTCTTTGATGAAATGATACCGGATGTCTATGTGCTTCGTCCGGCCATGGAACATGGGATCCTTTGACAGTGCGATGGCCGAATTGTTATCACAAAAAATTATTGTCGCGCCTTCCAGAGGAAATTTAAATTCACTTAGAACTCTTCGCAGCCAAACTACCTGGCATGTGGCTGACGTGGCGGCGACATATTCTGCTTCGGCTATGGACAACGCAACGATGGGTTGTTTCTTGGACGCCCATGAGACTGCCCCTGATCCAAGATGGAAAGCATACCCGAAGGTGCTCTTTCGATTATCGATACTGCCAGCCTAGTCACTGTCTGTGAAGCCCACTAGCTCCAAATGGTCTTGTCTGGCATAAAATAGGCCATGGTTTCATGTCCCGTTGACATAGCACAAGATACTCTTGCCTGCTTGCCAGTGCATGTCCTTCAGAGTCTCCATGAAACGACTGATCAGACTAACTCCGAACATCAAATCTAGCTGAGTTGTAGTCAAATACATCAGACTGCCAACTAGCCTCTTGAACAGGGTTGGATCAACATTCCTCCCTGAATCCAATTTGCTTAGCTTCAAACCTGTGGTTATAGGTGTGATGGCAGGTTTACTGTCCTCCATCTTGAATTGCTTCAGGACATCCTTCACATACTTGACCTGAGAAATGAATATGCCATCTGTCGATTGGTCAACCTCAATGCCAAGAAAATACTTCATCAGCCCTAAGTCCGTCATCTCGAACTCCTTCTTCATGGTTGTTCTGAACTGGTCGAATAGGACATTGTTGTTGCCAGTATAAATTAGATCGTCCACATATAGACAGACGATTATGAGCTCACCTACTTCATTTGTCTTCATGTATAGGGTGTGCTCATATGGGCATTTGACAAACCCATTTTCTTGAAAATAGTTATCAATCCGGCTATACCAAGCTCGGGGTGCCTGCTTCAAACCATACAGGGCCTTCTTCAACTTCAGGACTTTGCCCTCCTGGCCTTCAATTTCGTAACTTGGTGGCTAGTCTGTGTAGACCTCTTCCTCCAACACTCCGTTGAGGAAGGCTGACTTGACATCCATCTGGTACATCTTCCAACCTTGTTGGGCTGCTAATGCTAGGATCATCCTGACTGTGTCAAGTTGGGCTACAGGTGCATATACCTCATGGTAATCGATGCCTGACTTCTGCTTGTACCCCTTCGCCACTAGTCTGGCATTATGCTTGTCAACATCTCCTTGGGCATTGAACTTCATCTTATACACCCAATTGACCCCAATGGTCTTCTTCCCTGCTGGAAGATCTGTCAGCTGTCATGTTTCATTCCTTTCAATGGCTGCTATCTCCTCATCCATCGCATGCACCCACTTCTGATTCTGACTTGCATCTTCGAACTCTACTGGATCAAATTTAGTAAAGAATGCAAAGCCAGAGTGCTCTTCATCTATGTGGGTTTGGGTTGCCTCGTAGATTTCTTGCAAGCTCCTTGTCTTCGCTAGTGTCACAAAGTTTTGGATTCTACTTACGAGTGGAGGCGACCGAGATGGAGTGGTTGTGCTACTGCTGGCACCGTTGTTGCTTCTAGAAGTTGTAGGTGGCTGCACACTTCCTTCTTCCAAGTCAACAGATTGTAAAACTATTGGCTCTAACTGGCCAGTCTTTGACTTCTCGTTCCAGGATTTATCTTCAAGAAACTTCACATCACGGCTAATGATGAGCTTCTTTGTCACAGGGTTGTACAGCCTATATACCTTAACCTGCTCACTGTACCCTATGAAAATGCACTTCTCGGCTCGATCATCCAACTTTTGTTGCTTATATTCTGGAACATGTGCATATGCAATGCACCCAAACACACGCAAGTGAGCCACACTTGGCTTCACTCCGCTCCAGGCCTCCTAAGGGAATTTTTTCCTTCACACTTTTGGTGGGACATCTGTTCAGCAAGTAGACTGCACATGTTACAACCTCTGCCCAAAATTCATGTGACAATCCCTTCACCTTCATCATGCTTCATGCCATTTCCATGATGGTTCGGTTCTTCCTCTCAACTACGCCATTCTACTGTGGCGTGTATCTGGTAGTGAACCGCCTCCGAATTCCATGTTGCTTGCAGAATTTGTGGAATTCATTGGAGATGTATTCACCTCCACCATCAGTCCTGAGAGTCTTGATCTGATGTCCCCTCTGTTTCTCCACCAGAGCCTTGAACTCCTTAAATCTGGCAAATGCCTCTGACTTCAACTTGATGGCATAAATCCAAGTCTTTCGACTGAAGTCATCTATAAACGTCAAGAAGTATTTGTTGTCGACAAATGTGGTGGTCTGCATGGGACCACAAATGTCTGAGTGCACCATCTCTAATGGTCGTGATGCTCTCCAAGACTGTCCTACATGGAATGCATCCCTGTGCTGCTTGTCGACTAGGCAACCTTCACACACTTGGTTTGGTTTCTCAATAAGGGGTAAACCCTTCACCATTCGCATCTTGTGCAGTTGATTCAGGCCATTGAAGCTCAGGTGACCGAATCTGAGATGCCACAGCCAGGTAGCATCTTTCTCAACTGCACTCAGAGACATCAAAGATTCATTCTGAATCTGCAGCGAAAACATTTTGTTTTTCGTCATGGACATTATTGCAATTTTTCCATGGACTTTGTCTCTGATGGAGCAGACACCATCTTTGAACAGTACAGTGTGCCCCTTCTGCACAAGCTGTCCAAAACTTAGCAGATTATGCTTCAACCCAGGCACATAAAAAACATCTTGAATTGTTTCTCTTTCACCGTGTCGGGAGCGGATGAGGATCTTTCCTTTCCCCATCACAGGAACTTTGTTGTTGTTCCCCATCTTGACTTCGGACTGGACTATTTCATCCAGTTGTGAGAACATCTCTCTGTTCCCAGTCATGTGGTTGCTGCAACCACTGTCAAGATACCAAATGTTTTTCTTGCTCTCCTCTTCAATACTGCAAGTCAGCAGTACATTTCCTCCTGTCGTATTTTTGGGTTCCTCCGTATAATGGGCTTGCTGCTGATTCTCATTCGCCATCTTCTTCTCGCATTGTGAGGCATAATGGCCAAACTTACTACAGTAGTAGCATTGGAACTTTGACATGTCCTTCTTTTGTTGAGAGCTTCCTTATTGATTTCTGCTAGTGCCTCTTCCTCCTTGCTGATGAAAGTTGCAACTTGGCTCAGCGTCATGAGGGTTTGATCTCCCTCCTTGCTTGTTACTTCTCCCACGCCTGCTTCTGCCTCTTCCTCCTTGAGAACTAGAAGCGCTATGGTGGGAGTCTTGTCTGCCGCTATCTCGGACTGAGGCTTGAGCCCAAAATGCTTGCTCCAGAGAGGTCTGAGATGAACGGCTCAGCCTCTGTTCATGGGTCTGTAGGGAAGCCATGATTTCGTCTATCGAGAGGGTTGTCAGATCCCTTGACTCTTTGATTGCTATCACAATTGAGTCAAACTTGGCATGTAGACTTCTGATAATCTTCTCCATGATTCTCTGGCTCTGCACATTTTCTCCATTCAACCCCATATGGTTGATAATGTCAGTCGTCCGGGTGAAGAAGTCGCTCATCGACTCGGAATCGCTCATCTGTAGGTTCTCAAACTGTCTCTTGAGCATCTAAAGTTTCACCAACTTCACTTTGTCAGTGCTCTGATACGAACTTGCCAGGGTTTCCCAGGCCTTCTTGGCATTAGTGGTTGATGCAATCCGCGGGAAGATGGTCTCCTCAACCGCTTGCATGATGTAGAAGAGGGCCTTTTGGTCCTTCTTCTTGTGCTCTTTCAATAGATCCTTGTCTGCTTGAGAGAGGGCGGCCAGTGCTACTGCATCTACCGGTTCTGGGTAGCCGTTCTCGACTAACTCCCATAGCTCTTGAGATCCAAACAGGATCTTCATCTGGATGCTCCAGTAATCGTAGTTCTTGCCGTTAAATCGCGGGATCTGCAACTGCAGCGAGTTTCTCTCGAAAGCCATGCTTCTATCTCTGTGTCATGGCACAGACAGCTCTGATACCAATTTGAGGAAATTTTAATCCATTTTTTTTCAACTATCGTTGTTCGTCAAAGTCCGACTGTCGCAGTCCAGACAACGCAGTGCGCAAGTCGTTGGCGACGACGGACTTCGCCCAAAACTTGGCGAAGTGTGAACGTCGGGGCGTCGACGGACTTCGCCCAAGAATGGGTGAAGTGCGCACTTTGGCTACGCCGACGGACTTCGCCCAAGAATGGGCGAAGTGCGCACTTCGGCTACGACGACCGACTTCGCCCAAAACTGGGCGAAGTTCACACTTCGGGGCCACGGACGGACTTCGCCCGAAACTGGGCGAAGTTCGCACTTCGGGGCCACCGACGGACTTCGCCCGAAACTGGGCGAAGTTTGAACTTCGGGGCTGCTAACTGACTTCGCCCAAAACTGGGCGAAGTTTGCACTTCGGGCCTGCTGACGGACTTCGCCCGAAACTGGGCGAAGTTTGCACTTCGGCTACGAAGTTGGAAAGGCTTCTTCGAGACTTGCCCAACTTTGGCCTTGGAGTCTTTTCTTGACTTCTTCATCTTGCGTGGCGTGGCTGGGTTTGGCTAGCTTGGCAACACCCGTATGAGAAGAGAGAGACGCCGAAACAGAGAGCAATCAAGTTTAGCACAATAAAACTGTAAACCCTAAAGATGCCACAAACTACAACAAACTTTATTTATATGAAAAACTTGGGTTACAAAATTCCTCAACCGAGGAAATTACAACATCTGTAGGCAGTGCTGCAGGATAAACTAAACAGACAAAATGTCGAGTCGGCTGCTCGGACATTAATCAGCTGAGCCAAACTGCTCATTGATATACTCTTCTTCTTGTGTCTCCTCTCTGCTCTCTGCCTCTGCTCTTGCTACTACACACATTTTTGAAATACCCGAGACGCCTTATATAGCCACGGGGAGAGGAGGATTAGGGTTTGTCCTCTGACAAGTTCTGACAGGCCCTCAACTAGGGTTTCTGACCAATCGCCGCACTAGCATTAAATCGCCGAACTGGCATTAACTTCTCCAGCGATCGGATCTGTCAAAGGGTAGGTGCGGCGTCATGTCAGTCCTTTTTGCCGGGATCCCCAACTACGCGAGTGTAGTCCGGCTTCGCCCAAATTCGGAGCACAATCTGGCAAAGGCATGAAATCTGGGTTAATTTTTCTAACACCCTCCACGATAGTTACTGGGTGATAAGTAGGCCAGATTTAGTAATAATTATAGGCACCAGACAATGAAGTCAGCACCGACAATGAATTGGAGATACGGATAAAGGTGAATCGACTTCTGTTCCACCATGGGCACGGCTACTCGATATTCACTGTGTTTATAACGTTGCGTTGGAATTATGAGGATGGGGTATATTATCTCAACAATGATTTTGTAGACACGTCAGAAAGATGAAAGCTGAACTAATAGAGGAAAGGAAAGCAACACGTGTATGTCAGCACATGTAGCAGAGATAAATTTGTTAAGGACATCGGTAGAGCGAGGAGATGCTCAAAAATCATGCAGGTGAAATCGACATCCTCTCCAAGTCGAGTCATAGTAGCAGCGAGCAATGAAAGATTCGGGAATTTTGTAGCCACGAGAATTGCGCTTGGCACAGGGGCTTAGTAGCAGTGCAGAAGAAGTTTTATGGATGGGTAGAGCTCCAGATTGTTTGAACACAGGTCACAAGGCCCCTTGGAAAAGTTGAAAGCCGTTCGAGTAGATACGTTCATAGCAAGGGATAGTTTGACATCATTGATACATGGCGGATAGGCAGCTTCGATGCTAGGCGACGCAGATATTGTGGCTCCGAGGTGATAACATTGAACATGTGGACAAATTTGAATATTAATCTAAGAATGGCTACCACCACCGATGACATCCAAAAATGGTGAATTTCGACCACGGACGATAGCAAATATAGTGATATGGACATGATGAGTGTTTGGGCACATGTAGAAGCGACAAATTCATTAGGGATATAGACACAGAAGACAGTGACAGTCAGGCACCAGGTGAACTTATAGAGTGTTACTAGATTTAAATGAATCATGTAAATTTAAAAGCATCAGACGACGACACTGAGGATCGAATGTCCAGAAGATGGCATCAAGCAACGACCGTCGTAGAGAGCAGATGAAGGGCCACCGAGCGACTAGCTGTAGATGTGTCACCATGGGGCAGTATTGTTACCAAATTTGTTCATGGAAATTAATGCAACAGCAGCAGTGGGATATCACAGGGTATAGCAATGTCGACATCGAGAACCCTTGGCACGATGATCGCCGATGCAGTAAGGATGTGTCAATTTCTACGTGTGAGTTAGACTGCATCATGAGTTTTATGAGGATGATTATGAGGGATGGTCGAATGCTGTGTGAAGATGGTGTGGGACAACGAGAGTTTATGTGGAAGAGCCGGGCAGCAGGTGACATTTTGATATGGTTGGTTTCAACATTATGATAGAGGTGATATGAGATATGAGTTCAGTCAGATAGCAATTACAAACAGAGTAGTTCACGTTAGGTTGGAGATAGGGATCCATATCAGGCTGAATCTAGATGACTTTGATATATTGCCACATACTTGCACATCATTAGAGGCTATTCAAACTGTAGCGTCGATAGTGTACCTGCCCAACATTTCATCATGAGCTACAAGATATTACAAAGGCATTGCTTATGGTGGAAGCATATTATGAGATGAGATGGCATTATCAAAGACATATACGAACACGTGGAAGATACGATTACAAAATAAAGGCACAGACAGTGGCAGCGCATCAATAGTAAAATGGCTTACATGGTAGGTACGGCAGAGGTGAATGGAAGGAACAATGAAAGCAACAGGGACATAGAGGCTAGCATAGGAGGTGTTCGTTAGTGAGTGTTGTGGCGTTAGCTTCCATGTTCTCCAGGTGGACTTGATGAATAAAATTAGTTTTGTTTTAAGGAAGGGAAAATATTTAAGGCTTCTATGCTTTAATAAATACGGATGACTTCCTCTTATCTGGGGGGTTAAAGGGGACTGCAATACTTACGAGTGTTAGAAACGGAAAGGGTGGCAGTTGGCAGTTGGCAAGCAGTATGAGAATAGAAATGCCTAAGAAAGATCGTGGGAAATTGCATGTAACCGAAACCAAGAAAGGAGGAAAGTGAAAGAAAACGAAAGGATGTTCAAAGAGAGAAGAGGAAGGAATTATAAAAGGAAGAGGAAGCTACCTTTCAGCTGGTTGGAAATTTTGGACATGTCTTGTAACAGAGTTTTCTTTCATTCTGTTGGGCTAAAATATTTTCATATGATACCTTTAATTTAAATCTGTATTCTGGCTAAAATATTTTCATATGATACCTTTAATTTAAATCTGTATTCTGCATTTTCGAAGCTTATTGAAAATTTATTTCATATCAATGTGTTGAGATTTTGCAAGTTTTTTAATGCAAGTTGTTTTGGTTAAATCTATTGATTGTTTAATATGTTGTGTTTTCCTTAGGAGATTGCACCTCATTAGAGGTTGGATTGCATAAGCACGGATCCCCTTAATAATGGTTTTCTATGCAATATACAAACCTTTGTAGGGTTTATGAAATTTTCAATTGTAGCATTTTTATTTCGGTTTAGTTTTATTTTCTTTTAACCTTTTCCTTTTTTTCATTTTTTTAATGTCTGCAAAAGTAAAAATAAAATAAAAATATATAAAATACAAGAAAAATCCAAAAATAGATTCACGATTTCAAGTAATAAGCTTTAAAATTTCAGTCAGAGCAGTTTCGGTTATTGTTCTGCATTTTCAAAATTTCAAAATCATTTATAGTATGCAGTTTTAAAAGGAATCTTGGGATCTCGACTTTACACAGTTTCACATTTTGGATTCTAGTTTTCCTTTCAAGCAGTAGATTAATTTCTCTGTATAAAAGTTGTAATTTCATAAACAGAGGATAATTTATTCGAAAATTTCATAAGCCATTGCATTAAAAGCAATAAATTGACTTCCTCCATGAAAATTACAATTTCATCGAAGGGGAAAAATTTAGGGGACAATGTACGCAATCAACTAACTCTATTTAGGGAAATCAATTTCATTAAATATGGTTATTTACAATGCAAATCAAAGGCAATTATAGCAACATGAAAGGAATTCTTGCATCATTTAAGATTTACATGTTAGAGGTAAGTTTTAATATTTTTTTTCACATCTAAAGCAAGGTTTAGTAAAAAGGTCAAATTGGTTAAAACTGGTTTAATGCATAAATATGAAAATATATTTTTAAGCTTCATGAACAATAATAATATATAATACTAAAGCAACCCCAGCACAATCCCCTTGTTAATAGTGATTTTGCAGAGCATTGAGGTATTCCACGCACTCATTAGACACGCACACACGCATACATTAAAATAAAATGAACCTTGGAGAAACTTTATTTCTTTGCAAGAGAGGGTTTTCTAGTAAAACCCTAACTGTGAGTGTGGTTTTGCACTTGGGAAAAATTACCACTCAACACTAGCCTTGTGCCCAAAATTATTGTATTTATAACATATGACATCATTATTCATCAGAGGTGCAAAAGAATTAAAATTTCTATAACATTATTTTTCACATAACCAGTGCAATGTGCAGCTCTATGACCATATTTATTATATGAAAAGCAATAGCCATGGAAGATATTATGTAACCTGTTTGAGTGCCTTGGAAAGTATGGTCGAGTGCTTCTTCTTTTGTTGTTCTTATGATTAGCTCTCATCCATGGTTCTTCTTTGCCCTATTCTTTCTTGATGCCTTTTTATTCCAGAGTATTAGTATGAGTCATGAGCTTATCTTTATTTGATGTCTCTATTTCTTGAGAGTTTGACTCCTCTCTCTATTTCCCTAACTTTATATCTTGTTGTAACTTGGTATTTTCAACTTAATTCCTTAAAGAGACAATTTTTGCTTCTAATATTTCACACTTTTTTTTTCTTGCCCTCAATAGATCTATCATATCCTGTTCAATTTTCTTTCCTTCTTCCACCTTTATCTTGAGTTCTGTGAGACTCTATAGAAGTTCCATCTTTGCTTCTTCATCCTCTTGAATTTGATCCTTCAAACTTGAGTTCTTCTTTCTAACCTTTTCCAAGTTCCTAAGAGCAGTAAATAATTCATCTTTTATGTCGATCATGGTCTCTTCTTCATTCTCTGAAGTCATGTGTGTTCCTTTCGGATCTTCCTCCAAGCTATTAGTATTTTCACAAAGAGACCCACTCTTATACCAATTGAAGAACATGAGCTTATACTGAGAGTGGGGGTGAACAATATAAGATAAAACTTTTTACTTTTCAACACATATGATAATATCAACAATATTAAAGGAGTAAGCATTACACAAAACATCACACACATGAGAGATATGATTTAACGTGGTTCACCCAATGTGGGCTACTCCACGGAGAAAATATTCCTTATAAATTTTCTTAATAAATTGTTTTGGGAATAAATTCTCTATTACAATGTTTATGGACCTCTATCCAAAGGAGACACCAATCCCCTTGTTCTGATTTGTGGATCTCTATCCATAGGAGAAATTTTTCTCCTTTGCTCTGGTTTGTGCTCTTCTAAAAGTCTTCTGCCCCCACTGCACTGGTTTGTGGATCTCTCTACACATAAGACCTTTATCCTCACTGCCATGGCTAATGGATATCTATCCACTAGAGACTGTTGTCCTCTACTCTGTCACCACCAAATCCTACTCTAAACTCTGCTCAATTTCTTTCTGAAATCTACACTAAACACTATCCTTGGTCTAGCACAAATCTTCTCATAAATTTTTCTCTGCTCTGGCACAAATTTACTCTTAAATTTGTCTCTACTCAGGCATAAATATGCTCTCAAATATATCTCTTCTTTGGCATAAATCTACCTCAAATCTACACCAAAATCTATCTTTAAGCTTTCACAAAAGCTTACTCAAATATGTCCTTAAGTCCCCTCAAGGACTTGCTCAAATCTGCCTACAAGATTTCACAAAATCTTGCTCAATTCTATCCTTAAGTACCCTCAAGGACTTGCCCAAATCTGCCCACAAGCTTTCAAAAAATCTTGCTCAATCAATTGCAAAGCTTACATACAAAACACAACTTAAATATCTTTCAACACACAAACAAGTTTCAATCAGAATCTTGTTTAACCACAGGAACATATAGAGAATGATAAGTTGTATGAAGATCTCAACATGTTTCGCACTCACAACATTTTGTACTCAACAAAACAATCTATCACTTTCAAATTCTCTTTTAAATCAATTCAGAATAATGTAATATTTGTTTCACAAAAACTTGATCTATCACTCTAATGCTTTCAATCAATAATGCTCAACCAACTTCACTCAAACATTCACTCAATGAAACACAACTTTCTTACAGACCCTAACCAAGTATTTTCAAAATTCTTCAAATAAAATGCACAATGTGGGTCTCAAACCCTAACTCAAATAATCCTCAATCTCTAACTCAAATGTTCTCTTAAACATTCACCAATTATGCATATGAAAACTCACTCAACCAATCCTTTTCACTCCACCTATGCATTTCACAATATTCAGTCCAACAATATTTTAATCATAAGGATGATGTGCCCATCCCTTTTGTTTTTATGGAGATATGTCTTCAAAACCTGTTTTACTCACAACCAAATCCTTTTGCCAACTCTACGTTAGATATCAACAGTCTATCTCAAAATCTCCACAAGAATATTCACCCCAACAAATATCTCACCATACAAGAAATACAAATAAAATGTTAAGTCACAAATACACCTTATTACTTCTTTCTTAAAAATCAATCTTCACTTAATAAATCATACACTCACTCAAGCAAAACAACTATAATGAAAATATCCCTATAACTCATTTTAACTCCAACTCAGCATAAAATATTTCAATCAAATTTTAACCTTGCAAATACTTTAATATTCTAACTCAAAATAAATTTCAAATTACAATAATAAAGTCCTTGAATACACCTTATCCTCTCCAATTCTCAACCCAACATATATTCAAAATTATACCAACAAAATTCCTTGCACACCCTTATAATCTCCAAACCTTTTTCAACACATGGCAAAAATATAATTAAATCATACCTTAGCCACATTAAACAAAAATTATTTTCACACTCCTTAACACCATAATGCACTCCATGTAATTCAAACTCGTGTTCACCGCCTGCCTAGCGCCTTAGCCACTGCTAGGAACCCACTCGGGTTGCACACCCACACAAACACACTATGCACTTAACACCCTCTATATCCTTTGCAAGCACAAAAATCAAACAAAACAAAACTCTTCCCTTTGTAGCCATTGGGAACCAAACGCGGGACCTCTGTTCCACCAAAGACTTACGTGACATGCCTTGCCACTAGACCACCTGAGCGTATGGTGATGGAAGTGCACACTCACTCCGCTTTATCCATTTACAATCCACCTTAAACCTTTAAAAATAAAAAACCTTCATCTTATGCCTTGCTCATGAAATCGCATCGAATGTTTTTATTAGCCCTTCGCATGTGCAAATCAATTTTTGGAGACTTATCTTATGCCATCCAAACATTATGGTATAAATACCATATTATTCCTTGCTTTGACATTGGCAGGGAAAATATTAAGTTTTATATTTTGCACCCAATCCTTGTTAGTCTCACAATGACACTGAGAGGGGGATGAATTAGTGTAGCTCTTTAAAACTTAAATCTTTAACTCTTAAAGCCGAAACAATGAGAACTTAAAACCAAATAAAGCAAATATAACAAGAGAGCATCACACAACACAAGATGTACCAAGGTTCACCGATTTGGCTAATCCTCAAAAATGACTATTTGGACTCCCATCCAAATCTAGCCTTTGCAAAGCATCAACTTTACAATCAATTTACCAGCACCCACTGGAAGGAGCACCAACCCTTGATTTATCTGCACCAATGGAAAGGAGCACCAACCCCTGATTTATCTCGCACCAACGAAAAGGAGCACCAACCCCTAATTTACCAGCACCAAATGGAAGGAGCACCAACCCCTAATTTATCTACACCAATAGAAAGGAGCACCAACCCCTGATTTACCAGCACCAACTGGAAGGAGCACCAACCCCTGATTCCAAGCACCAAATTGGACTACAATTTTTAATCTAGAAGATTGACATAAAAATGCCTTCACTTGTACAAGATCCTGACTAGTCTATTGCTTAATCCACATCTCCCATAATTCACAAAACACACATCCTTCTCGCTCTCCTCTTGTGCTCCTCTCGCACACTTCATCGAATAAATTCCTCAAAATAATTCTCCAAGCAACACTCCTTTTATAACAATCCTTTCTCTTTGTAACTCCAGTTGTAACTCCTTTCATTTCTCATACGCCACTTGTCAATTGTAATGTCGTCTTTATGTAACTCCTTTTGTATATATAGAGTAGGCATTTCATCAAACACGTTACATGCAAAGAATTGACACCATATTCTCCTACCATGACTATTCGTCTGGTGGAGATAATATGTGAAAGAGATACTAAAAAAGTTCACAATGGAGGATTGTAAGCCAGTTAGCACTCCCATGAAAAAAGGTTGCAAGTTGAGCAAGGATGAAAAATCTCCACATGTTGATCAAACCATGTACAGATCTATGATTGGGAGCTTACTATACTTGACGGCTACCGGACCGGATATTTTGCGGGCGGTATGCATGGTAGCATGATTTCGGAGCTAGTCCTAAGGAGACTCATGTGACAAGAGGTGAAGAGGATTCTTCGATATCTCAAAGGTACTATGGAGTATGGGTTATGGTATCCGAAAGGTAAGGACTTCACCCTTATTGCGTATTCGGATGCAGATTGGGCAAGATGTGTAGATGACAGAAAGAGCACCAGTGGAGGTGCATTCTATCTTGGAGACAAGTTGGTCGCATGGCACGGTAAGAAACAAGAGTCAGTCTCCTTATCCATAGCAGAGGCAGAGTATATTACAGCGACAATGTGTTGTACGCAGGTATTATGGATGAAACAAACCCTGAAAGATCTTGGTATTAACTTCAGTGAGCCAATTTCAGTTAAGTGTGATAACACTAGTGCCATTAACATATCAAAGAATCTGGTTATGCATTCTAGCACAAAACATATTGCTATCCGATATCACTTTTTGAAGGAGAAAGTTACGAAATGTGAGGTTAAATTGGATTTTGTTCCAACAACAGAGCAAGTAGCGGATATCTTCACAAAATCGTTGCCCAAGGAAGTCTTTGAGTACCTTCGCAATAAATTGGGAGTGGTCACGCTTCCCAAGAATTGACTAGCTATCGAGACCACATTCTCAGGGGGAGCATTTGTGTATTTGTTTATCTTTTTGCTCATGTTTGTGATTTTTTCTAAGTATAATAATTTTTGCCTAAGAATGTTTTGCATGGACTCAGGGGGAGTTGTTGAGTGTTAATTTGTCATATTACAAATAATAACACGCAACTTAGAGTCTCGAACAAAAGACTCTTTCTTGCAAAGAAATAATTTATTTTATTTTCCTTCATTTTATTATTTCTCCAAGCTTCTTTGTGAAACAGCTTTTACGTATATAAAAATGAATTTTAATTTTAATACATACAACTGATATATCCCAAAATAACTCAAATCCTACAGATAGCTGTTAACAAGGGGCCTTTGTTGATTCTCAATGAACTTTATAATCTTGACTTGTTTGATTAATCAAAAATAAAAAAAATCCTTTTGATGTTCTAATATTCACAATTTATTCTAAGGTTAACCTGTTCGTTTTATCTCTATTCAATAGTTCTGTTATTTCAATGTTAGTCTCTGACATGAAATTAAGCACATCAAGGAATAAAACAAAAACAGTTATTTTTGAGTCAGCTGGAAAATAATGAAGGATATTAAAATGGTTAACGATCTCCTCCCTGCAAAATCCCAAGTTAAGAGATGAAGTCCCCAAAACAACCCAACCGATCAGATCTGTACTAACACACAATCTAATCAGATCAGATGCAAGACTCTAAGGAAACGAATATAAGCGCATCATTCTACCATTCACCTATCGTAACCCATCCCATGGCGTAAACGAAATAGATACAAGACAAAATGATGCAACGGAAAGATTGAAAGTAAAACAATAGTTTTGGCTTCGATCTCCTTTTGATTTTACACACAAAAGTCGTGTTACCAAAGAAAAATCCTTTATTTCAATAAATGATGCTTTTTATTACAGTCTCCAGCCGTGTATCCATCTACATTTTTGCTATTTAACCTTTCTGTCGTGCGTTCTCGGCTGCTCCATGACGCTTCGTTTCGACTCTCGGGACCCTTCGCTTCAATTCCCGCCTTTTGGTATTCTAACCCTTGCATGCAATCGTAACGCTCGATCTCTGCGGCCAGTAACTGTTGTTATGAAACGTTACTCTGGTTCTGTCATTTTTGCCACGTGTCCTGCGTCTCCTGCCCCTTTCGTAACGCTTTCCCGCAGAAATCCTGACAGAATTTGCATTTGGCCTCTTCCGTTTCCTAGCCGCGATAACGCGACATGTTGCAAAATCACGACATGTTCTTGGTCCGTACGCCCATTGTAGCTCGTTGTAGCGATATCGCTACCGACTTTGCTTTGCCTTCTTTTCAAAAAGTGGTAGCGATATCGCTACCACTTTGGTTTCGAGCCTTCCTTTCAAAAAGTGGTAGCGATATCGCTACCACTTTGGTTCCGAGCCTTCCTTTCAAAAAGTGGTAGCGATATCGCTACCACTTTGGTTCCGAGCCTTCCTTCGATGAAGTGGTAGCGATATCACTACCACTTTGGTCTCGAGCCTTTGCTTCACGAAGTGGTAGCGATTCACTACCACTTTTCCTTCGAGCCTCTACTTCACGAAGTGGTAGCGATTCGCTACCACTTTTCCTTCGAGCCTCCGCTTCACGAAGTGGTAGCGATTCTCTACCACTTTTCCTTCGAGCCTCTGCTTCACGAAGTGGTAGCGATTCGCTACCACTTTTCTTTCGAGCCTCCGCTTCACGAAGTGGTAGCGATTCGCTACCACTTTTCTTTCGAGCCTCCGCTTCACGAAGTGGTAGCGATTCGCTACCACTTTTCTTTCGAGCCTCCGCTTCACAAAAAGGTAGTGAAATGATTACCACTTTCAACCTTGTGCTTCCTCTCGGCAACTTGTAGCGAAATCGCTACCATTCTCAACTTTTCGTACGCTTCCAAAAAATGCATCACGATTTCGCAACACCTCTTTTCTTTGCCGTCGACACGTCGCGATTTCATGACATCCTTTCTGTCCTGCTGCCGACACGTCGCGATTTCGCGATAGATTTCAAATTTTTTTTTGCAGTGATGGAGAGACAGGTCGCAATTTCGCGACCCTTTCAACACTTAGGCATTTTTCTTCTTTTCTTCATTTTTAGCATCCGGGTCTTTGAGATCTTCCCTAAAACCTGCAAAAACAAAGGTGGGTCCCCACTTCTGGGGTGTGTTGTGGATGAACCACAACAGGAGTCTGCAGCAGCCCTTTGATATTGTTGTCAAAGGGGGAAAAGAGTTACAGGAAATTGCACGTGTGTTGCCAACAATGACAATACTATCGCTGCACCTTGCTCAACAACCCTAACTTAAGGTTTAATTAAATTATATTAATTATAATATAAATATTATAATTAATTAGCCTTAGGCTTATCTTTAATACTTAATATTATAATAATAAATATTATAATATTATTTCCTTTGGGCCTAGGTGTTTTCTTTTTAAACCTTAGGCCTTATCTTAACACCTTTAATATTATAATAATAAATATTATAATATTATTTCCTTTGGGGCTAGGTATCTTCTTCCTCCAGGGTATTTTGCCAACCTTTTGACCAATCATGTGAAGCTTTAAACCAAATCACTGACACTGTCTCTTGACATTAATGACAACACAACTACTGAAAATTTCCAACAGATAGTGGAAGGATATAACTTATATTGTCTCTCATTTTCTTGAATCTTGGATCTTGATGGGAGGAGATTTCAATGTCATCCTCTCTCTAGATGAGAAAATGAGGGAAAATAGAAATTTGGACATGAGCACTGATCTCATGAGTGAATATATTGCAAAACTTCATCTTGTGGATATCCAATCAGATAATGGCCTTATGACTTGATCTAACAGGAGGTAAGGCTTAACTTGTATCATGGAGAGATTGGATATGTTCCTACTCTCTGACAATTTCTTAATCCAACATCATATTTCTAAAGTGAAGAGTCTTAACAATATTGGTCCGGATCATTGGCCATTCATGGTGGAAATGTGGAAAACCAATGTGAGTTTCTCTCATTTTTTACTTTATTTAATGTTGCTTAGAGACAGTTTCTTCAGACCTCGAGTGCAACAATGGTGGAAGGAAGGTAAACCAAGCTATGGGACTTAGATGTTTTATTTTTCCAAAAGGTTGCAATACACTAAATCCTAAATCAAGACTTAGAAATGGAAGGAGTTTGGGGATGTTCAACAAAAAAACATGAAGTTATTGCTTAACTTAAAATTTTGAATAGGAAAATCTATTTAAATGGCATCACAAAGAGTAGAAGTACATATGAAATTAGACTCACAACTCGGTTAGAGGAATGGTAAAAAAGAACTCTTATGGAAGAAAAATCTAGAATTCAATGGCTCAAAGGAGATAAAAACACAAATTTCTTCAACAAATTTCTTCTAGCTTGAAGATCTCACAACTTTATTTCTTCCTTAAAATCAGATTTTGGAGATATTGTCTATACTTGGAATGGCATGAACTCTATTGTTGTCGATTAATTTTCCAATATTTTTGTTGCTACTCCTTTTGACTCGACTTATCAATAGAATATTCTTCAAGAAATCCCTTCTCTTATAACTTCTAAGAAGGACTCTATTTTGACTGCTCCTATTACTATCAATGAGCTTCAACAAGTGGTTTTTAAAATGAAAAAAGGGAAAACCACAGGTCCTGATGGTTTTTAGTTTAAGTTCTACCAAGAGTTCTAAGATAGCCTTCATGATGATTTATTAAAGGTGGTAGAAGAAGCTAGGAAAGCCAAAGAAATTTTGAAGGTTATTAACAAAACTTATATAACTCTTATCCCAAAAGCTCAAGAGCCTGAACATATCTCAACTATTAGACCTATTCTCTTATGTAATTGTTGGTCATCAAATCCGCACAGGAAAGGACTTTCGATGGGTTTGTGCGCCCTGGACCTACGACCAACATTGAAAGGCCAAGGGGAAGAGATGCCCCTCGTGCCAATCTCCGGAGAAAGGCCGGCTCCTATACTAATCTACTTTTGGGGGTTTGAGACAAGAGTGCAGGAAAGAAATAAACAGAGTAAGGGTTAGGAAAAGAAATAAAAAAGGGTAAGGGTTAGAGAAAGAAATAAAAAGAGTAAGGGTTAGAAGATGATGATTTAAGGTGGGAGAGAACAGGAAGCACGATTACTCGCTAACAACTCGAATAGCAGCAAGAAACACCAAGAATAACATGAAAGAAATGAAATGTCGAACTTCCTATGTATCCTCTGGACGGGTTCGCAGGGTTCTCCTCTCTCTCTCGTTGGAATTCAGGGTTCAGAGTAACAACGATTGAGATAAGGGAATAACAGAAACCTCGATCCACCAGGCAGCATAAAGGAAAGCGACAAGGCATTTTTCCTCTCCTATGTATCCTTCAGGGCGAATTTCAGGGGTTCAGTCCCCGATCGCACACCGGATTCAGGATTCAGAGTCTCGGTATGCAAACGAGAAAAGACAAAAGAATTAAGCACAGAAGGCAGCATAAAAGAGAGAAATGGAGCACAATAGATCTTTAGTATTAAACGCAGGACATCAAGTTACAACAGCTTTCTAGCAGAAAGTTCCCCCCCTTTTTTACATTACATGCCTGGGTTTTTATAGAGGACCCGACCCTCTGAGTCATTATTACAAAAATGATGGAGTACACCCTCGGGCTCTAAGAAATCGGCTCCTCGCGGCTGTGCGACTGAGTTTTCAAATCGGTTGCCAAAACTGGCAACTATGACCGGGTCAACCATGGAAACATTCATTTAATGCGTCGCCCGAGTGTCCCTGGCTTCTGGATGCTGTGCTTGAGTGATCGTTATGCCCACCGGGTTTTACTTCGAGGACTGTTACGTCCCTTTCGTTTGCCAAGAATGGTCAGTGGACTTATCGAGCAAGAAAGGGGGTACTTATAAGGGGCCTTCGATCACCTTGGGAAGCTGCCCACCTTGGAACGTGGGCCCGAAAGTGCTTCGCTACATATCCGCCTCGCCAAAGCCTTGGGCCAAAGTAGATTCTCCTTGATTTGTTCTTCGCAAAATAATGCTTCGCAGAAACTACTTCGGGGATGTTGAGTGCCGAGCGGATTCCATCTTTGAAATGGGGCTCTTTGTCCTTTGCTGGCGAAACTGCTTCAGTTGGAAAATGTTTCGGCCCGATTCTTTCTCAAAACTGTGGTTCGGGGAATATCCTCCCAAAGCACTTCTCTGTTTCCAAAACATTGCCATTTTGCTTCGGGCACCACCGCTTCGGGTGAAAACTGGCCGAAGTAGGTGTCAGAAATACTTCGGGCCCGAAGTAGTTTCCTTACCTTAGCTGATTTGGATTATGCTCTCCTCCTTCGGCGAAGTCGTTTGGATGCTGCTTCGCAAAACTTCCGCCCGAAGCGGCTGCTGAAAATGCTTTGGGTGCGAAGCGTTATCTTTGTATTTTCTTCGACGAAATTACTTCGCAAGGTTTTCGCCCGAAGTGGTGATTTGAAGTGCTTCGGGCCCGAAGCTCTTTTCACATTCTCCTTCTTTTCTTTCGACGAAGCTATTTTCCTTGGCCTGTTTGGTAGCGAAGCTCTTTCTTCTTCATTTTATAAAAGGGGCGATGGGGAGAGTCAAAATTGTTGTAACTTAAAATAAAAGAAAAACTTTCAACAAGGAAATATTATACAAAAATTCTACTATTCTTCTACCCCTTGTATAATGTGACAAAAAGTGTCAACATTCTTGGCGGCTCGCGGGGTGACGAGCTCGTCTCGGCAAAAGAACCCTTTAGCCCTGATCCATTGGGCTGCAGAGTCATTGGTCTTCCCCAGACCCTGCTTCTGCGGTCTGTCCCTCTTCTTGTTCCTCTTCTCCTTCTTCTTCTTCTTCCTCCTCTGGCGCGGCTTCTGGCTGAGGCGATGGTTCGAGGCGATCACGGATGCGCTTCATCGTTCTTCGGACATGAGTCCAGGCACTCTTTTGGAATGGTTCTTGATCTTGTAATGCCTTAACCAAAATGCAAAACCGATCAATTTTCCCGATGTCAGCATGTTTGGCCCTAGTGAATAGGTCGTCGAGGCAAGCCATGATCTTACAGTATCTCAAGATGAAATCTGTCACCTGCCCTTCTGAGATTGGCTCTTCCTAGCCATCGATCTCCGAGACATCGTTCTCGAACTGCAGCCAAACCGGTTTGAGGTCATCCTTAGTTGAGAAGATTTCCGTCATCGTCCGTGAAACTCGGGAAACCCAAGGAAGAAAGGTCCTAAAAATAATTCATTGAGGCACGCTGCTCATTGTCAAAAATGTCCTGGAGGCTTCTGGCTTTCTGAGCTTTTCGCACCTTGGAGAAAAAGGTGCGAACCGTGGCCTGGGCCGTGGACCAGTCCCTAGCTGTTCGGGTCATTGCAGTGACCTACAGGTCCTGATATCTAGCATTCTGGACGTCGAACGCTAGCTTGAGCCGATGCCTGGCTTTCTACGTGACCTCATCAATGATTGGCCCTCCTTCGGCAATAGCGCACTGGGCTTCGATGATGAAGATTAATATCGTGAGAGCACTAGAACACCGAGACCTAAAATTCTTGAGCAAATGGGCATGAATCTCCTTAATTCTGCTCCTGTCAAACACCGTCAGGTCTTCCTTCTCATACAACTGGGCTTGCATTTGTGCAATTCTGCCTTCCAGCTCTTTGGCCTTTAGATCGCTCTCGGTCTGTTTTTGCGCTTGGCTCTCGGCTGTAGACTGGAGCTGTTGAACTTGCTGCTTTAGGTCGAGCGTCTCCTTCTTCATCAATTTGCATTGCTCCTCAGCCTCTATTAATTTGGAGCGGACCTTTGCCAGGTTTTCCTCTAGCTTGACATTGGCGGCCTCGGCTTCAAACCTGCGCTGGTTAGCAATGGTTGCATGTGCCCGAAAAGTCTCGATTCGGACATGCATAGAGGCCGATTCATTATCAACATTCAGGTGTTCCAGGTCCTTAGGTGTCTCTTGATAATCGTAGTCTACTGGAGTCATTTCATCTAGAGGCTTTTGTACCTTGGGGACCTTCTTGATTTTATGCACCTTTTCGGCCTCTAAATAAAAAACGATGCATTTTTCAACTGATGTCGTCGAGCGCCCTCTTCTTTTCCTTGCCTCCTTCAGTATTTGCTCAGTGTTTTGCCATGCTTGGAATAGCTTCTCGACAAGGGGGCGGTCCTTAATTAAGGACATCTCTGATTTAGACAAGGCTAGATCTCCAACCGAGGGAGTAAACAAATATAAAGAATGTGCGGGGGATGCCTCACCAGAAGGCTCGACGACAGACGTGGTGGGAATTTTGGCAATCGAGGCTTCCTCACATGAAACAAGGGATTGGAGGGTGGGACTCGACGTTGAAGTGGGATCAATGGTCTTACCCCCATCATGATCGTGGGATGAGGCCGGACCAACGATAGGTGACGTGTGATGGGGTGATGGGCTATGCAGGGGAGACTGGTGAGAGCTCTCAGCTTGGGTTACGACAAAAATGTGTGAGGCTAGGGCAAGGGGTGGAGAATGCGTACCTGCGTGCCCTCCTGGCATTGTGGCAGTGGTGACTTTTGGTGCAGCTGCATCTTGTTCTTTCTCGATTTTGGCACTCGACAGGGCTGCGACCTCGACACTTGCTTTGGATGGGTCTGATATCGGTCGCCCAGTGGAGGGGCTTACAAATCCTGTGCGAGGTCGCTTTGGGTGTTTTGGGGGTGCCAGGGTCTGTTCTTGCTTTTTCCTTTTCCTCCTCACCAGCGGCTGTTCTGACCCTTCAGTGCTCGAGTCGTGGCCTCCTACAGGCCCTTGAGGTGATCTTGGAGGTGTAGCTTGGGCCTTCTCCTCTCTTTCCTTTCCCAAAGTAGTATCATCTCTTTTTGGGCTTTCGCCCGAGCCTGGGATAGCTGGAGGGATGAGGGTGGCGAAGGACGAAGGCTTCCACTTTCCAACGTTGGCTTCATAAATTTTTGCGAAGTCCCTATCCATTGCCAAGAATCCATAAGAGTTCGTTTTCTGTCGGTGGACCCTCATTATCCACCATTCTCTCAGCTGAGCCGCGTCCCAATCCTTTACTCCTTCCTTCAAGTCATCTTTCGCTTTCTTCCAGAAGGTGGAGTTGGGGCTCGGGAGTGAATGCCGATCTGGGTCATATGCGACCTCCATTGGGTAGAATTCATGCCAGGGAGGCAAGGCTTCCATCCTCTCCAGATGCCACTCCAGATCCTCTCCCCGAGGATTATTTCTTTGTTTCACAATTTCTGGATAGGGGCAAACATGGAAGCTCTTGACCCGTATATGGTCCCTCATCACTCCCAAAGGATCATAAAGCCATTGCTGGGGAATTTGGAGTAGGCCAAACTTGGCAAGCTTCTCTTCCAAGAAGACGTTTTGATTCAGGGCGAACACTTCGATAACTCCTATCCTGAGAGGGAAGTCACAAGTGTGGGCCCATTTCTGACCCTTGCCATAGATGGCATTAGTTGCATCGCTCTGCCTAGCGACTTCCAACGCGAATTGATACTCGGAGGGGTAAACTGGCAGTAAGAAGGGCTTCCCTATGAAGCCAAAGATGCGAATCACCAGCCCCTGTGTTAGTCAAAAAATATCTCCCCTTTTCTCCCGGACCACTTTGTTTCTCAAGCCAAGGGGAACTCGCGGGGAGGATCCTGCCAACATGTGCATGGCGGGTCCCAAGAATTGTTGATTAAAGGAATAGTAGGACTCTGATCTCAACAGTAGGGGAGTCCACTGATATACGGGCAAAGGACTTCCATCCTTGCCACTTGCCGTAATGGCAACATGAGGAAAACTATTATGTACATGAAAGAAAAGTAACCAAACAAGAAAGGAGCAGGGCACGAAGCGCTGGCTGGTCCCAGCATTCTTCATGCTGGTGAGTTGCGCATGCAAGCCCCTGGCCACCCATTCTGCCTAGTCGACAAAGACTGGGTTGGAACCAGGTCTCGAATTATCGGGGGCATTGAACTCCCCTCTGGAAATGCATTTGGCCAGGGACACCTGCCATGGGTATACCGAAGCGTCGGTAGATAGGCCTGCCACCCATGCAATGATGGAGAAGAGGTCGGCATTTTTAAAAGCCTCCAAGGGAAGGGGCATTTGGGGTAGTTTTCTCGAAGGAAGCCCGCTTTTGAGGCTCTGCTGCAAAAAATTGATCATGTAGCCAGCAGACGTGAACCTCTCCGTTTGTTCACTCAAAATGATGTTGCGAACCATACATCCCTCGGGTGGGCCCTGTTGTGGCGCAAAAGCTGCCTGTACATCTTCTTTCAAAATTGAAAATAACTTTTGGCCAGATGTGTCTAACACCTGTCTGGTGGCGGGCTGGTAATTCTGCGCGATGGCATTGATCAGCTCATGGCAATGGTGCATGGGGGTGCCAGATACCAGTATATCTGGGAGTAGTAGGTTGCGATAGCTTTTATGCTCTCTATCGGGAGCCTACTTCTCATGAACTCGATGGTGCTCCTGAGCTCGCCTACGCTCTTTGATAGCTCCGTATCCCCGATTCTTTCCCACCTATCGACTGGTGGTTCTAGGGGTTGCTCATCTTCGAAATCCTCCCTTTCTTCCAAGACGCGTTTATCTGGGCGGAGGCCCGAATCAACGGGCTTTGGCTTCGGCCTTTTCTCATGGCCTTTTACCCTTGGCTTCTCAGGGGCCACTACTTCTAGCTCTTTTCCCTTTTCCTTGGAACTTTCCTTGCCCATTGTTGATGTTTAGGGCAACGAGGTTTGCAGTATAGAGAAAATTTGGCATTGAAGCTTCAGAGTGCGAAGTGGAAAAAAATTTGCAGGTTGGTAGTGGGGTCCATATGAGTCGTTGAATGGGTAATCCTCTCGACTGCTTGGAGTCTACGTTATATAGCCGCCAAAGACAACTACCCACATTTATGGCCTGTGCCATAATTAATCCTACACTTCTCACCTGAGAGATCATCGGTTCATCGGATTGGCCCCACGGTGGCGTAGTACACAGGACCATGCGTTATGATGATTGCGGTTGCTTTGGGAACGCAGCCGACCACCACCTGGTACCTGGGGGCGGACTTTTCTCTCAGCCAAATCCCCTGAGGATGTACCCGATGCCTTTTTCATTTAACTCACCTATTTTGGATGCCTTTTGCAGGCGGCTGAATAAATGCTTCTGCCTTGTGCAACTTTGGGTCAGCAAAGCCGAAATCGGAGTCGACATACTTCAGCGAAACCTTTATGCTTCGGGCCCGAAGCTTGTTTCCCTTTTAAAAAGTCGCTCAGACTCTCCTTAGGCGAGCATCTTTCATACCTTAGTCGGGACCCTGCTCGGCTAATCGTACTTCGCTGCGAACCACTTTGCATCCACTACTTCACAAGCCAAGTTCCCGAAGGAGTTTTTTTTTTTTTTAGAGAGTTGCCGAAGTAAAACTCGACTTGAGCTTTTGAGCAACATTTTATTTATCAGCCGAACTATTTACACTATTCACAAGCTTGCGGCATAATTGGCATGCCGCCACCATGGATTCACTTCGGGTAATTATCCGATAAACCTGTAGTTTTTAGACCAGATCTGATTGTACTTTAGCAGATCCTTGGAGTTCGGATCATTTCTTGAAGTTGTCCATGCTGCGAATAGGAAGCAACGCAGCCGATTTTCATTTCTGCTAGTGCCCAGATTATTGGCGAAGAAGTTCGCCACTTGAAAGCCTTCTTGGGGCATTGGTCTTAGGGATAGCCGAAACCAATACCAGACCCAATGCCAGAATTCTGCATATTCTTCCAAATGAAGGTCGGGTATAGGTTCTTCCATCCCACTGATATGGTAACAAGGTTCCTCCGACGAAGAGTAGTCCTCCAGAGTCCCTTCGGACTCATCCTCTGAATCGGACAGGCTTGATGAGCTTTGGCTGAACACTTGCATGCCATCTCTTGGGATACAAAAAGGGTGCAAAAATGTGCCCTCTTTGTTCTCGGGTTCTACCACTCGAGTCTGCTTCTCTCCTCGGTTCACCTCTTGATGGAGATCGCGAGCAGCCATGTTGTTCATTAGGTGGGCCGTGCTTGCGTACTCCCATTGTTGGGCTAGTATGAGGTCTGCCTCCTGAGCTCCAAATGACTGCATCTCAGGCCTCGGCTCAGTGTGAGGAATGCCCCATGATGAGTACTGCATTGGCCGGACAGGAGCAGTAATTATCGGAGGAAGCGACGGAGTTTCTCTCCACTGCCACTTTCCCGATAGGAGCAGAAGTCGTTCCGCTCGTATTGCCTCCTCAAATATTTGAGGGAACCTTCGTTCCCCTGATTGCAGTAGAATGAGGCTTACGTCCGGGTGGAAGGCCCGAACATAGAAGAGATGGGCTTGGGCGGGCGTCGGTTGGATCTCCAGTGGGATTCTCTTCCAACTTCTATAGAATCGAACATTGAAGTCCGTGATACCTTTCGAAGGTGCTCTCTTGATGGTGGAGAGGTATGCGAAGAGATGGAAGGGGTCCTGAGAGCCATCGAACGTTTCGATCAATGCCCCCGCTAAGTCATCCCATGAGCAGATGCTTTTGGGCCTGAGCAATCGGTACCACCGCAGCGCCCTTCCTTCCAGAGATAGAACAAGAAGTCTGATCATGACATCTTCATGGATAATGTCATGGAGGGTCGCTAAATCGGCAACATCTTCAAGGTGTTCTCGGGCCATTCCCGCGGTGCCGCTGTATTTTGTCAATGATTTCAAAGCACTTTTGGGAATCTCATGGTAGCTTTGGATATTCAGGGGGCCTGGATCGTTCCAGCTAGGAAAGCTTCTCCCAGCCATTACGACAGTAGCCTATGGAAATCACGGTTGTCGTCGCTGAGTCAGAGTCGTTAGGTGGACATTCTTTCTCCGCTGATGAGGTCAAGGCTGCTCACCGAACCTTGATTCCTCTGGGATATCTTCTTTTGGATTTGAAAGGCGCCTACGACCAAGAAATCTGGATCTTCAGCTCAACTGAGTCGCCAGGTGATTTTATCAAATGAAGACAAGCCAGAGATTCACCGAACTCGGACCTTCTTAAGACATGGGGAGTCCTGGTTACGAAAACCAGGTTTAGGCACTGGTCTTCATGACTTTAGAGATTCTCGGGTAAAACAGAGTCACCAGATGCTAAGAGTCTTTTAGTAATGAGAGCATCGATTCTCACTACTACTCAAAAGATGAGACTAATCGGATCTCACCGGGAACTTGTTAGAACTACTGGCTCCGGTGAAGACGGGCTAGAAATTTTCTCAAATATGGGACCTTGGGTCCCACCGGGCGTGCCAAAAATTGTTGGTCATCAAATCCGCACAGGAAAGGACTTTCGGTGGGTTTGCGTGCCCTGGACCTACGACCAACATTGAAAGGCCAAGGGGAAGAGATGCCCCTCATGCCAATCTCCGGAGAAAGGCCGACTCCTATACTAATCTACTTTTGGGGGTTTGAGACAAGAGTGCAGGAAAGAAATAAACAAAGTAAGGGTTAGGAAAAAAAATAAAAAAGGGTAAGGGTTAGAGAAAGAAATAAAAAGAGTAAGGGTTAGAAGATGATGATTTAAGGTGGGAGAGAACAGGAAGCACGATTACTCGCTAACAACTCGAATAGCAACAAGAAACACCAAGAATAACATGAAAGAAATGAAATGCCAAACTTCCTATGTATCCTCTGGATGGGTTCGCAGGGTTCTCCTCTCTCTCTCGCTGGAATTCAGGGTTCAAAGTAACAACGATTGAGATAAGGGAATAACAGAAACCTCGATCCACCAAGCAGCATAAAGGAAAGCGACAAGGCATTTTTCCTCTCCTATGTATCCTTCAGGGAGAATTTTAGGGGTTCAGTCCCCGATCGCACACCGAATTCAGGATTCAGAGTCTCGATACGCAAACGAGAAAAGACAAAATAATTAAGCACAGAAGGCAACATAAAAGAGAGAAATGGAGCACAATAGATCTTTAGTATTAAACACAGGACATCAAGTTACAGCAGCTTTCTAGTAGAAATTTCCCCCCTTTTTACATTACATGCCTGGGTTTTTATAGAGGACCCGACCCTCTGAGTCATTATTACAAAAACGATGGAGTACACCCTCGGGCTCTGAGAAATCGGCTCCTCACGGCTGCTGCGACTGAGTTTTCAAATCGATTGCCGAAACTGGCAACTATGATCGGGTCAACCATGGAAACATTCATTTAATGTGCCGCTCGAGTGTCCCTGGCTTCTGGATGCTGTGCTTGAGTGATCGTTATGCCCGTCGGGTTTTACTTCAAGGACTGTTACGTCCCTTTCGTTTGCCAAGAATGGTCAACGGACTTATCGGGCAAGAAAGGGGGTACTTATAAGGGGCCTTCGATCACCTTGGGAAGCTGCCCGCCTTGGAACGTGGGCCCGAAAGTGCTTCGCTACATATCCGCCTCGCCAAAGCCTTGGGCCGAAGTAGATTCTCCTTGATTTGTTCTTCGCAAAATAATGCTTCGCAGAAACTACTTCGGGGATGTTGAGTGCCGAGCGGATTCCATCTTTGAAATGGGGCTCTTTGTCCTTTGCTGGCGAAACTGCTTCGGTTGGAAAATGTTTCGGCCCGATTCTTTCTCAAAATTGCGGTTCGGGGAATATCCTCCCGAAGCACTCTTCTGTCTTCCAAAACATTGTCATTTTGCTTCGGCACCACCGCTTCGGGTGAAAACCGGCGAAGTAGGTGTCAGAAATACTTCGGGCCCGAAGTAGTTTCCTTACCTTGGCTGATTTGGATTATGCTCTCCTCCTTCGACGAAGTCGTTTGGATGCTGCTTCACAAAACTTCCGCCCGAAGCGGCTGCTAAAAATGCTTCGGGTGCGAAGCGTTATCTTTGTATTTTCTTCGACGAAATTACTTCGCAAGGTTTTCGCCCGAAGTGGTGATTTGAAGTGCTTCGGGCCCGAAGCTCTTTTCACATTCTCCTTCTTTTCTTTCGGCGAAGCTATTTTCCTTGGCCTGTTTGGTAGCGAAGCTCTTTCTTCTTCATTTTATAAAAGGGGTGATGGGGAGAGTCAAAATTGTTGTAACTTAAAATAAAAGAAAAACTTTCAACAAGGAAATATTATACAAAAATTCTACTATTCTTCTACCCCTTGTATAATGTGACAAAAAGTGTCAACAGTAATATTCTTATCAAAATCATTACTAAGATCATGGCAGAAAGGTTGAAGCCTCTTTTGCATAAGATTATTTCCCCTGAACAAGGGGATTATGTGAAAGGATATCAAATAGTGGATGAGATAATTCTTTCTCAAGAAGCCATCCATTCCATGGAAATGCAGAAATATTCTTCTATGTTCATTTATTTAGACTTATCCAAAGCTTATGACAAAGTGGATTGGCACTTCCTTATCAAAGTTTTGAGGTAATTTGATTTCTCTCAATATTAGATGTACTAGATTATAGGTTGTATCTCTTTAGTATCCTACTCAGTTCTTATCAATGGTAGGACTTCATAGCTATTACCAACTTCTAGAGGTATTAGGCAAGGTGACCCCCTCTCCCCTTATTTATTCATCATTCTTATTGATTGCTTGGGTAGGACTATAACCAAAAATAGAGAAAACAAAATATTTGAGGGAGTTACCATTGCTAATGGAGCTAGGCCTATATATCATCTTCAATTTATTTATGACTCTACTTTGTTAGTTAAAGTTATAGTTAAACAAGCTTCTAAAATTAAGCAAATTATTAGTTATTTTTCTAAGGCTATAAAACAATTGATCAATGAAAATAAATCTAAAGTCATTTTCTTTCACTGCTCTGCTAGAAAGAAATCCATGGTATTGGAAAAATTAAAATATAAGAAGACCTCCATTATGATCACTTCTTTAGGTATTCCTATCAATATTCAAAGATAGAAAATAGACTATAATTTGTTGTTGGACAGATTTAAGAAGAAAATTGAAAAGTGGACCAATAGGTGGCTTTCTTTTGGGGGTAGAATTACCTTGGTAAAATCAATCCTTCAAGATATACCTATTTATTTTTTTATTGTATTGAATATCCCAAAGGTCATTCTTCGAGAATTGGATAAAATCAATCATCGATTCCTCTAGAGTGGTACTAAGGAGAAATGAAAATGGGACTTAGTGAAATGAGATACTTTATGTCTTCCTAAGAATGAAGGGGTGTTAGGATTTCAATCAAGGGGGTTAGGATTTCGGTCAGGGAGATTAGGATTTCGGTCTACTATTAATAACAACAAAGATTTAGCTGCTAAATTGTATGTGAGGACTTTACATAACCCCAATGCTCTTTGGACCAAAAATCTCCATGCTAAATATGTTGAGAACAAAAGTCCTGAAGACCTTGTTCGCTATCAATTACCTACCAAAATTTCTTCCATTTTAGTGATTCTTAAGATTGGTGAGGATTTGATAAATAAAAATTTATTTTGGATCATTCATAATGGTCAACAAGAATTGTTTTGGATAGATTCTTGGGATGGTCACCAGCCTTTGATAACTTAGTTTCCTTATTGGAGGCCTTGGATGGAGAAGCTTCACCGAGCTAACTGGATAAAGGTGGCTAGTTACTATCGATACCATACTGGTAATTTAGAGGTTGGTAGATATTGAATCCCTATTGAGGGTTGACCTATTCAAATTCTAGAATGGAAAAGATAAGACATCCAATGCATCCTACATATGAGATATCTCTTGGTTCTATGATAAAGATTATTTTGGATGGAACAACACTACTAAGGGTGAGTATTTAGTTGCTCGAGGTTATTTGGCCTTATTTCATAATAATCCCAATAAATCATATGATAAATTTTCTTAGTTGTGAGATTAAAATCTCTGGCCTAAGGTGAGGTTCTTTACTTGGATTTTATTGCATCGTAGATTGCCAACTAGTGAGAAACTTATAAAAGTGGTTTTCATGGCTCTTTTAGATGCGGAATGTGTGCATAGAATGTGGAAACTCTTAGCAATATTTTTATTGAGTGTACCTTAACCTTTGAGCTATGGAGCACAATGGCCATATTTTTTTTGGTAATTTGGTGTTTCTATTAAATGGGTTTTGGCTGGGTCCCAATCCCAGAAGTACATAGAACCTTAAAAGATCTAGAGAAAATACTACTGCATAATCCCATTTCAAGTATGGAAGCTATGAAAATACTTAAACAAACACACGCAGGGGAGGAAAGATTTAAAATTCCCACATAGGGGATAGTAGCACCAATACCCATGTAGGAGCAACTGATCACAAACATAAGGGGACCTAGCCAGACACTAAAATACTAACAAAAAATAGCCATTACCCATGCAGGGGTCACCTCTAAGGAAAAATTAATAGACATAAATATGGGAAGATGAAGTAATTTTGTTAGAAATAAAACCAGTTTATATAAAATAATAGAAACATAAACCCGTCCCTAGAAGCAGACTCAGAGAGGTTCGTCTTCCAGGGGATCCTTCTTGGTGTTTGTTGCAGTATTTTGGAGGTACTATTTCATGGTTGAACTAGCACTCTCGAAGGTAGCGATGAAACACTTGAGGAAAATTTTGGAGATCTTGTTGGAAATCCCAGTATCGAGGATCAAATTCCTGCTGATGTCCTCAAAGACATTAATCAAAGAATTCTAGCTCAATTTCGCTTTGACCTTCTTTGCTCTAGATGATCTTCGAACCTGGGTGAGAATTTGTTCGACTTTGGCCTTGCGCTTAGCCACCACTGGTTTATTGCTGCTAGAGGGAAGGGGTTTGAAGGGAGTGGCTATAGACAGGGAGCCTTTTTTGGAAGTGGAATTTTGGAATTCAGCGTGCTTCTTTGCTCGCCAAAGGTTCACTAGAGAGGGAATGGGAAGGACTGAGAGTGGGGGGATGGAGGGGTTGGATTGGAGGGGGGTGGGCAAAATGGGCAGAGGAGTGGAGGTGGTGACATAAAGAAAAATGATGGTAAAAAGTCCTTGATGAGTGGGAGACGAGTGCTTCTTACATGTGCTAAACATAGAGAGGCAAATGGATCGATGGAGAAACGCAAGGATGTTCATGGGCTTAAATCCATGAAAATGGTTGATGAGCACAATATGAAATCTTAACATGGTTTGGAAGGGTCATCACATACCAAGCATTGCATAAATATGATAGAGATAATGGGACACGAGTAGTGGAGGGATTCTCGCTCTAGAGAAACTCTTGACCATTTAAAATCTTGGTAATTTGGGAACCCTTCTAGCTTTGGTTCCCAATTGTTTGTCACGCCCAACCAGGCACCCAAAGAGGTGCAGGCTAGACACCTCAAAAATAAGAGCAGGGGTAACTTTGAAAGAGATGTGTTGCACAGTGACATGGCCATTTGACCAAGTTCTCACAAAGTCAGCTATAATGTTCAGCTCTGCTCCCTTGAACTTTGATAGAAAGGGGATGAGCTTGCAGGCTTGCAGAAAAGAGGCTAAAAGGAAATCAATTTGCAGGTTGTTCGGCTCAAGGTAAGCCATGGAGGTAGGAGAAAAGAGGTAATGTAAGGTGGTAATGGGGCTCAAGCATTGGTTGGGGTGGTGGGGATGGAGTACGTTGGTTAGCATGGTACCTAGAGTCCATATTAAATAGGCAATAGGTAATCCAAAGGTCATACCGATATGCAAGGGATGATGACAAGTGGAAATGCGGAGGGGAGAGAACAATGACTAGGTATTGGTGCAAGTTATTGAAATAATATCCACACAGGTGGATTTGAAAAGCCTAAGGGCCATGGCGATAACTAAGGTAGGCAAAAAATTATGGGAGACAACAACAGAGCACTCATAGTTGGGACTATGTAATAAGCTTTGGAAATCAACATTGTTACAAACAAGGATCCATTATCGGGCATCATGATTGAAAGGGTCAACCAAGTGGCCAATCACATGATGGTGAAGGAGCACCCGAAATAGAGAGATCGCCTAGGGGGATCAAAATTTATGAACTGCAAGATCTTAATTAGCAAAAACATGGATTAAGCTGGAGATAATTAAAAGCACCCGGCCTACCAATCTACATCCACAAAGTGGGAGACACTTGAAGGAGTTGAGTTGTACCAAACCAAAATAGTCGATTGGGTGATGCCCAAGTTAGTGAGCCTGTCAGCAAGCCTGCTGGCTTCATGATACATGTGGGTAGCTTCCACCTATTTTTTTTGACCAATGATGTTTTTGCTTTCTTGGATCAGGGATCTGATATTCCATGGGGGAATTTTGTCATTGTTGATGTATCCAATGATGTTGAGGAAATCTCCTTTGATTTGGAGGTTGATCTTGGAATACCTAATGAGATACATGTTTTTCCAGAGCGCCCATGCCTCAAGTACGTTATTAGTTTGATGTTCCAAATTCTCAGAGAAAGCAAGAACAACTTTGTCTTTATGGTTCCTAAAAACCATGCCTGCTCCTACTGAACCTGGATTCCCTTTGGAATTGCCATAAAAATTGAGCTTTAGCTAACCATCCATGGGAGGATTCCAAAGAGCCTTCACTCTAGAATGGGGTAATGGAAGGAACAAAACAGGAAGAATGGGGATGTTTAGGGATTGGAGGATCTCACATTCTACACTACAAGAGGGGGGATGAGAGCATGGGACAAGTTGGGAATTATTGGTGGCATAGGATATAACTTTGAAATCTGTATAAATTGGGTCACTTGAGGTCATGGAAAAAATTCTACAATTTTTCTCAAGCCAAATTTGCCATATGAAGTGGTGGAGGCAGACCTTCTAAAGAAAATAGACTTTTGGATTCTTGAACAGGGCAGGCCATTGGGCGAAGAGGTCTAGAAGGGATTTTGGCTGGGCCCATTGAATTTGAAAAATAGTCAGCATGTGACTCAACCCTTCTTTAGTGAAGTCACAATCCATGAAAAAGTGGTTGATAGATTCCCAACTAGATAGGCAAAGGTGACACCTATTTGGGACATGGATTCCTCTTTTCATAAGATTATCGATAGTGAGGGCTTTGTTTTGAATAGTTGTACAGGAGAAGAACCCTATCTTAGGGATGAGGCATTTGACCCACACCAAGTTGAAGGGAATAGTGGGAATTTGAGAGTTGAGCAAGAGGGAGTAAGCCAACTTGACAGAGAAATCTCCACTATCATTCCCTTTCCAAATGAGGTAGTCTGGGGTGGCTATGGTTGGAATGATGGTGGTTATGAATAAGTGGGATAAGATATTTTCTACTTTGGTGATCTAGCCACTTTCATTGGTAGTGGGGATAGTTTTCCAATTGCCCTGGTTGTCAATGTAGTCCATGACCTTGCTCCCCCACCTCCTTTCAATAATGGGTCTAAGAATGGAGATCTCAAGGATTTCTACAAGAGGTTTATCTTTCAACCATGTGTCATCCCAAAAATTGATCTTTAATCTACTACCTAGCTGCCATCGAGTGCCTTTTATGATGAGGGATTTAGCCTGAATCATCGCCTACCAAAAGGTAGATCCATTAGTAGGGACATTTTCCTCCATTAGGGATATGTGTTGGAGATATTTGCTTTGAATGATGGAGATCCATTTTGCTTTGTAGTTGGTGAATATTTTCTGTCTTTTTGGCTAGGAGGGCAAGGTTCATGTGTGTTGATATCCTGAGACCAAGGCCTCCTTCGGATTTAGGTTGGCAAACTTTGTCCCAACTGACTAGGTGAAATTTATTATTTTCCTCCGTTCCTAAACACAAAAAAATATTTTGGATCTGCTCAATCTTAGAGTGAACAAAAGCAGGGGCATTGAACACCAACATGAAGTATACTAAGATACTTTGTAGGACAACCATGGTGAGGGTTTCTTTGGCTACCTGGGACAGGAGAGAACCATTTCATACTACAAGTTTGTGTTTGATACTATCAATGACATTTTCCCACATAGATTCTTTTAGGATTTTGGCGAATAAGGGGAGACCCAGGTAAGAAGCAGGGAGATCAGCTATGCAACACTGAAGGATATGAGCAATCTTGCATTGTCTACTGCTAGGGGTGTTGAGGAAAAATCATTTACTCTTTAGGTAGTTGATTTCATACCTAGATGCTAGAGCATAGGTGTCAAGGATAACCTTTATATATTTATCTTGAAGAACAGAGGCTAGAGTGGCGATAATAGTATCATATACAAACTGCTGGTGGGACAGGGGAGGGGAATTGGATGATGCTTTGAGCTCGGATACACACCCTATGGCATAGGCATATTTGAAGGCTCTTTTGAGGGATTCGTCAAGAATAATGAAGAGGAAGCGGGATAGGGGATCTCCATGTCTAATGCCTCTGTATTTGGGAAAATAGCCTGCAATAGATCCATTAACTAACACATAGAACCAAAGGGAGGTGATGCAGTCTCTGATGAGTTCAATCCAATATTTGTGAAATCCAAACCTGGATAGGACTTTTAGGAGGAAATCCCTATCTACCCTATCAAAGGCTTTCCTGATATTCAACTTCAAGAACATGGTTGTCTTTTTGTTACACAGGGTTGAGTAGAGAGTTTCATGAAGAGATATAATGTTGTCGATGATGGATCTGGCTTCCACTAAACTGCCTTGATAGGGTATATGATCATGGGAAGAATCTTCTTAAGTCTTAATGCTAAATATTTGGTAAGAATCTTGTAGATGATGTTGCATAAGCTTATTTTCCTAAATTCCATCATGTATCTACATTGAGGGGTTTTAGGGACCAAGGTAATGAAAGTGGAGTTTGTCCCTCTTGGAATGATCTTGGTTCGTTGGAGCTCAATGATGGCATTATAGATATATTCCTCCATAATATCCCAAAAGGTTTGAAAAAACCTGGGGGGAAACCCATCTGGCTTGGGGGCCCTGTCAGCTTGCATAGAGAATAGAGCAAGCTTGATCTCTTTTTTGCTGAGGGGTTGGATCAGGGAGGAACTCATCTCAGGGGTGACCAGGGGGGAATATTCTGTAGGAGGGCCTCTTGGGCTTTAAGGTTTTCAAGGGGTGAGGTTCCCATCATGTTTCTTAAATAGGATGATGCTTCATCTCTAATTTTGAATATATCTCATGATATTGTGCCATCGGACAGAGTGAGCTCTTTAATCTTATTTGTGCTTCTATTTCACAAAGTAGAGGTATGAAAGAACTTTGTGTTTGCATCCCCATATTTTAGCCATAGGGCTCGGGATATTTGGTGCTAGTAGGTATCTTCTTTGGCTAGAATGTTGTGGTACTCTGATAGGAGTTGCCTCTCCTCCTCTTGCAGCTAGGGAGCCCACTGATCATGTTGAATTTGTTCCTCAAAGGTTTTGATCTTGCTTAGGATTTACTCTTTGTTCTCAAAAATGTTCCCAAACACTTCCTTGTTCCAAATTTTGAGGTTTTCCTTGACTGTTTTCAACTTTTGGGACACTTGAGAGATGGTGGATCCTAAGCAAGGGAGACCCCAACATTCAAAAATTATTTGTCTTAGATTTGTATTCTGAATCCACATGTTCTTGAATTTGAAGGGAGTTTTGAATGATGGGGCTCTATTGGATTCGAGGAGAATGGGAGAATGATCAGAGTTGATCCTTAGGATAGAGATGAGAGAGGCATCTCCAAAGATGAGAATGGCCTATTGGAAAAGGAAAAAATGATCTAGTTTGACCTGTATGTGCTTAGGGCCTGCTCTTTTGTTGCTTCATGTGAATTAGCAGCCTTTAATCTGGATGTCCATCGGTTCATTTTCTGTGACAAAGTCCTGTAAATCTAAGATGCTTTTGGAGGGGATAGACACACCACCTTTCTTATCAGAGGGAGATATGGGGAAATTGAAGTCACCTGCTAAAATCCAAGGGAGGTTGGAGAAGGCATCCTTCATGAGATATAAGGATCTCCAGAGAGCAGATCTTTCAAGAGGATTGTTGGGGGCATAGATATTGGATAACACCCAAGTGAATTGGTTTTCCTTGCAATAAAAAACCATATTCAACGTTCTATCAGAGGAGGATATCACCCTACCTTCAACTTTTTCTAGATCCTAGAAACATAGGAGACCCCTAGAATAATCATTAGCAGGGGAGGAAGCCCATTGACAGTTCTTCCAAACTGATTGGGCTATGTTGTGGTTTCTAGAAGCATCAAATTTTGTTTCTTGCAACATGAGAATGGTAGGTCTGAGGTCCTTCCTGATAGTCTGAGCTAATATTTGTTTTCTCATACTATTGAGACCTCTGATGTTCCAAGAGAGGATCTTCATCTGGAAACTTTGGTGGGTTTCTTACCTTCCTTACTCGATAAAGGGGGAGGTTTGAGATTTTTTGCTTTATCTTTGGTCTGGTTGAACAAGTCTAGGAAAAGGGTTGACTGCACCCCATTGGCAACTTGATTATCCGTGTATTTTTTTATTTTCTCAAATATGGTGGGTCTACCACTTTTCTTTTCACTTTCGATGTCAACATGGCCTCTTTTGCTTTTGGTGATGATGGATTTGTGATCCATTCTAAGGTGGGTGGGACTTGAACTATCCTCCATGGATTCAGCATAGGATTTGGTTTGGGATGGGGTTTTGTTTGAGGGGGAAATGGGATAACATCACCTCGAAGGGGAGGGTTTGCAACAATCAGGGATTTCAAGGTGGAATTGAGAGGTGAAAGGGGCACAACCGAGGAAGGAAGGGATGGTCCCAATTTGCAATGGGAGTGGTGGGGATGAGGAAGAGAGGATGGAGGACGAAGAGGGGCAAATTCAAGAAAAATAACTTCATCATTGGTGATATATAACGATCCAAATCTATTAGGGAAAGCAAACATAGAACATAGAGCAGCTCCTGGTGGGCAAATTACTTCCCGTTGACCTCTTTCTCTTGCATGTTTCCAACGGGGGCTTTGGGTCTTTCATTGTGTATTCCCACTTGGATATTATGATTCTAGGGAGGGGGGAATTTAGTGCTTGATGCTTCTTTCTAGGGTCTGAGGGATGGGCATTGGGACTTGAGATGTCCTTGAGATTGGCATTCGACGTAAAATACCAGCCTATTTTCATATTTGATTGTCTGGCACCACTTAAAATCCCCATAACTGGGGTTAAAGTGGTTTGGGAGCTAAGAATCCAAGTTAGCATTGACATAGATTCTGGCATGGGCCATGTGCGATCAGGCCTTCGTTGTAGGGTCGATGGCCACAATATTCTTGATGTATCCTCCAATATCGTGTAGGATATCTTTATGATACAACTGGATGGGGATATCAGGAAGGTGAACCCAGATAGGCATGAAGTTGATGTCTTAGATCTGAGGGTTGAAATATTCCCCCCATTTTTTGAGGAACAAACTCTTTCTACCATAAAACCATAACCCTCCTGTGAGGATGCGAGCATAATAGTTTTGGTTGTTTAATTGGATCAAAAAACCCTCTAGATAGGGTCACCAATAGGAGGCTTCCTGCTATTTGCAATTTGAATCCATCTCATTTTATTATGGATTCCATGTCGGTTCTTGAAAGCATGTCTACGGAAACACTGGCGTATCGGTTGCGAGGCAAATAAAAGCGGATGTAAACGAAACGCTAAATACATGAAAAAGGGAAAGCGAACGAAATGAAACGAGATGTAAAGAAAAATAAAAGGTGCATAATCTTTTATTAATTTTTCTTGAGATCAGGTTACAATACGTATCCCCCCTTTTCAGGGGCTAGGAGCATTCGATACAGTTTTGTTACACCAACGGATGGTACGCTTCCCTTCGGGATCTTCCGCGTGCCCACATTCGAAATGGGTGGGCCAAATGTCACCATCACTTGCGTGAGTGTGTCTATAGTTCCTTTCTGCCCCTCCGATGTTGAGATCCTACATACATAGAAACAACAAATTATTAATAGCACATGCGAATGGAGGGAAACATGCAATCCCCAAGGCCTCCGGTTAATGCATACATGAAATAATTAAAAAAGTGATCAAAACTTATCAGAATGGAATGAAATTTAAATAAAAGCATGTAAACACCATCAAGAACACATTGCAAAAATAACAGTTGAGAAATCTGCTGTAGATTTCTAATCACTCCGGGGTGGGACGATTAGGACTGTCATAAAACATGCGAAAGTGACCTCCCAAATGTCCCATCCAGAGGCCTCCAAAACACCTGAAAACTTGGGGTTAGGAAAAATGGGGCATTTTGAGATGACCCAGAAGGTCGGATTTTGTAGATTCTACCCATATTGCCCTATATCCGAAGGCACTCCCTATAGGTTAGTAAAAGCGTAAAACAATGAAAACATAGTAAGAACAAGTCAGAATGCTCTCAAATTTTAAAAATAGCATATATGAAACACACAGAACATGATGCAAAAGAAATAGTTAAGAAATCTACTATATATTTCTAATCGCTCCGGGGTGGGGCGATTAGGACTGTAGTAGTGCGGGGGGCGCCCGAGGGCAGGACACCCGTCATTTGGGGCTTGGTTTTGACACCAATCCACTTGGGATGGGTCCAAAACCTCCTATGGGGTTGTGTCAAAAAATTGGGTGTGGTATTGTGGCCAATTGTTTGGGTTTTGGGTCCGGATTGCGCTCCTAATGTTCACCCGATAACCTCCCTTCCAAAAGAGAGATCAAGGATGTAGGAAGCACAATAAAGGGGTGAGGGTATAATTCGGCAACACTCCGTTGCTCCAAATGCTCCTGCCCTATTCTCCTTTTGGGGTGAGAAGACTCACCATTTTATAGACCTAAGGGTCTCCTTTGAATGTGCATGTAGGGGCGCCACTTGGCCATCATGCCTTGTCAGGGGAGAGAATATTCCTCCCTGATTAAGGGCTCCATGACTGCCTCTTTGAGATTTGAAATGCTCACTCACACTCCCATGCATTGAAGGTGGAGTTGAGTGGCGGATCTGGGCTGCCATTTGTCAAGGTTTAACCTTTTTCTCATCAAACCTACTATTCGCCCCACCCTGGAGTGATTGTTGCTAATCATCCCGGGGTGGGGCGAATAGCATTCTAATCATCCCAGGGTGGAATGAATAAGGAGCAGGGTGCTTGAAAGGTGCCAAATTGACCTCTGACCTTCCAAAACTACTTTGGGAGTGGTTAGGACCACTGTTTAACCTCTGGGGGCTGCCCTAGGGGCTATGTATGCCAATTTGGTCAGTGCTTGTAGCCACATAATCAGATTGGTGCTGTTTTGGTGTCTATAGATGCCCCTTTTTGGGATGCGCTGTGTGTGGCATAGTGCTGAGAAAAATAGATAAACAAAGCACTTAATGATTAGGGTTTCTCAGTAACCTAACCAAATTTTGATGCCCCAAGTATGGAAAGGGGCACGCATTCTTGAATCCTTGCTTCTGACGAGCTAAGGAGCTTAATTCAAGTGTTAACCTTTTTCGGTGAGGTGTTACTTGATCTTGGACATTGTTCAGTCATGAATAGGCAAAGGGCACAACCTTTTGTCTATGGGAACCTTGAGTTCATGATTCTAGAATGCCAAGTGTTTTATTAGCTTGTGATTATTGCTTGTTTGCTATCCCAAGCAGGAGCATGATTGTCTTTGTCAATGATTCTTTGAATGCATGCCATTTCCTTGATTGGGTGTGTATTTGTTGATTGGTGACTAAGTGTGACTACCCCCTCAAGAGATGAATCGATGAGGGAATGACCAACATGAGAAAAGCGACGAGTCGCTTGACCCAAGATGACTTTTGTAAGGGTGCCTTCAGTTGTTTTTCATTGAATGCTTATGCAATTTCCCAACAATCGGACCTATTTTTGGTGGGTTTTAACCCTTTTTGTGATGCCTTTTGGGGTTGAAATTGTCAAAAATCCTTCCTCCCATGGAGTGGTCCGGCTATGGTAGCCTTCTTAGGGAGTAGGATAGTGATAATTTGTGACCCCGACATTGGTTTTGTATGCCAAGAATGTCAAGCGCAAAGGCGCCTTTGTTCGGCAATTTTATTGTTGTTTTTGGTGGGTTTTGACCCTTTTTGTTGCTCTTTTGGGATATTCTCACTCATAATCCTCCCTCTTGTGGAGGGACGAATGCAGATATGGTGGAGGTTGATGACTTCACTAGGGATTATTTAGGGGTTTCAGAGTGACCATATACATAGGACATCCTAGAGCAGTGGGTGCCAGAGCAGCATGTCGACCCAGAGATGCCTATGCCTCAGGCAGTCCCAGGGGATATGGAGGCTAGATATCATGCTGAGATAGCACGATTGGAGGAGTTATTGTGGAGACGGGATGAGGAGCACCGAGCCGAGAGGGATCTCCTACGGGCTTAGTTGGTGCAGTGGGATGACGCATTGGCTATGTACCACCGAGGGATGTGGAGTGGGGTTGGTGTCGGGTGGAGTTGGAGGCCGAGATTATCTACCTCGGTGGGTAGTTACCTGAGCTCACTAGAGGTGGATCGTCGCACCGTACGAGAGGCAGTGAGACTGAGTAGTATGCATCCTATCATCACAGGTGGCTGGGTGAGGGTAGCATTAGTGGGCATGATGCGAGGGCTAGCAACAACCATTGTAAGAGGTCCCATAGGACCCACACCACTGGGGGTAGTTCCAGTCGCATCGATCCTACGTGATCATGGTGGTCGACTCCCTAGGCTTTGGGGATTTTGAGTTTTTGATTTTTTTTTTTTGTGAGGTCAGAGGATCTTTTTATTGTAGCCTGAGGGCATTTTTGATATGATATATACATGACTCTCTTTTTGGATTATTTACTTGTTATGGTTTATTGTTCATTTTATGCACATTTATTTATGTTGATGTATGCATATGTTATTATGAATGCGGATGTTTCTGACTATATGGATATAGATGTATGCATATGGAATGGATGGAATGATTTATTGGTATGCAGGCAGTGGCACCATAGACTATACAGGATTTACTAGATTTCTATGCTATGTGATTGCTTTGTGAGATGACTTTGCATGTGTAATTTTTGTTTGTATTTTTTGATGGAGATGTAAGTAATGAAATGTACCATAGTTGTTTTAGAATGTAGTTATGGTTTTGCTGAGACTCAGATGCTTTAACTAACTAGCCAAGACTGTACATTTATCTTACAAGACTTTTGAACAAGGTATGAATCAGACTTGAGTTTGACCAAGTTATTTCACATCCCTGTGTGTGCGATTGAATTCGTTTATGTGGTATTTGTCAGGATACCGCCAGTGCCAGATAGGCTGTCAACCAAACCTGTACTGAGGATCACCTAATTAGCTCCACTAACTCCTTTGTTGTATTTAGTAAGATTAATCTACGATGCAATCTAGGATACCATAAGCTAGCTCATCCACATGCAAACATTGATCTATACACAATTTAATGTGACAGATATATCGTCATGCGAGAGGTTTTCCACCAGTGACCAATAGGCTATCCACCAAACCGGTACTGAGGATCACCTCATGACCTTTCGAATGTTGAGAGTTCCAGGGATTCAAGTTTGACTCCCTTCTTTTCTTCAATTTTATTGGGATACTTGCTCTTGTATGTAGTGATAAAAATCACTGTTTATTTTCTTTTGTTTTTGAGCAAGGGATTGGAATTTTGAGTGATGAGGATCACTATTTCTTGTGCCTTTTGATGTGTGCACTTTGAGGGTTTTGATGTCAAACTTTTGGGGTTTGTATTTTGACTTTTGAAATTCTTTGATGTTTGCAACCCTTTGAGAATTTTGGGATTTTTGATAGTGGTGAAAACCACTGTTTATTTTGGGGGAATTGGGTAGGGAAGATGCTTGTCCTTTTGCCAACTCTCAGCATTCTTGGGGTCATTCGCATAGGGGGATGAGCGAGATAACCTTTTCACCGTATGGTATCCTAGATTGCTATGCAGGTTTCATCTTTCGTTCACACAACTTGGGAATTTTTATGTGTTTTAAGCTTGTGTTGGGATGCTATGTAACAAGGTGTGATCCAAGTAAAATTCTACCTTTGTAAAAATCGGTCTGACTTTGTACAATTTTTGGCTAGAAATCTAAAGACAACTGAATGGCGAAAACCCTAAGGATATTAGAAGACAATTGACTATGATATGGTGAAAAATGTGGATGGTGTTTATTTTTGCTGGATTATTTACAAAGTGGATAAATGTGGAAAATGATGGAATTGCCGAGTAATTACAGTCTATGGTGCATTTGACCTGTATGACCAACAAATATGCAATGTATGTATGCGATGCCTAATGCAACTTATTTTTTTGTGTTTTGATTTTTAAGAGTATGCATGGAAGTGAGATGCAATTTTTTTTGTTATTTTTTATTATTTTGTTATTTTTGAAAATTCTTTATGGTTGGTTTATCCCGAAGGGGTGCGGACCAAGTGATTCTTTCATGTCCTTGGGGGTTTTGACTAAGTGGTTGTGAGAACCCTTGGAGCTTTTGTTTTGACCAAAGGGTTTATAGATACCTTTGGGGCATTTTGGTGTGACCAAGCGATTGCGGTAATCCTTGGAGCTTTTGGTTTGACCAAAGGGATTATGGGTACCTTTGGGGCATTTTTGGGGTTGACCAAGTGATTATGGGAATCCTTGGAGCTTTTGGTTTGACCAAAGGGATTATGGACACCTTTGGGGCATTTTTGGGTTGACCAAGCGATTATGGGAATCCTTGGAGCTTTTGGTTTGACCAAAGGGATTATGGGCACCTTTGGGGCATTTTTGGGGTTGACTAAGCGATTGTTGGAATCCTTGGAGCTTTGGTGGTTGACCAAGCGATTATGGGAATCCTTGGAGCATTTTGGTTTGACCAAGCGATTATGGGAATCCTTGGAGCATTTTTTTGGGGTGGGCCATGGCTCTTTTAAATGTGGAATGGCCTCAAATGACTGATGTTCAAGGGTTCTAGTTCCTTGATTCCTTCAAGAGAGGTGAGCCGGTATGTTCCAGGTCCTATTTTACTGTCAATTACATAAGGACCTAACCAGTTTTCCGTGAACTTGTCCCTTAGATGGGGCGACAAGTTAGAATTTTGTTGGTTCTCTTTTAAGACCAAGTCACCAACCTGAAAGTCCCTCAGGTGAACTTTCATGTTGTATGCTTTCTTAAGTCGCTCTTGATAGATATGTAAATGCTCGAGAGCATTGATGCGTCGTTCTTCGAGTAATGTAAGCTGGTCTAACCGGGCCTGCCACATGGTGTCATCATCGATGAACTCTTGCATTGATATGCGTAGGGAAGGTATTTCCAACTCGAGAGGCATGACTGCCTCGGAGCCATACACCAACGAAAATGGAGTTGCCCCAGTGGGCATCCGAATGCTAGTGCGATAAGCCCATAGAGCAAGTGGGATTTGAATGTGCCAATCCTTATGACTATCTATGACTATATTTTTAAGGATGGCAACTAGCATTTTGTTTGATGCCTCTGCTTGCCCATTTGCCTACGGATAATAAGGTGTCAAAAAACTATGCTAAATTTTGTACTTTGTTGTCAAAGCACGCACGTCTTTGTTCTTAAATGACGTCCCATTATCTGAGATGATCTTGGATGGAATACCAAAATGACATATGATGTTATGTAAAATAAACTCCGCAATGCGAGGTCCTAGTCGTAGAGGTAAGCAAAATTGCTTCCACCCACTTGGTGAAGTACTCTGTGGCCGTTATGATAAACGTGTGATGACCCGACGATGCAGGGGAGATATTTCTAATTAGATCTAAGCCCCACTATGAAAATGGCCAAGCCGATTGGATCGACTGCAAGGCCTGAGAAGGTACATGTGTCAAATTAGCATGGTGTTGACATTTCATGCACTTCCTTACATATGTGCAACAATCTCGCTCTAAATATGGCCAATAATAGCCCATGCAAAGGATGCACTTTGCGATGGCCATACCATTGAAGTGGCCACCGCATGTACCATCGTGTGCTTGGGTGATCACCCAAGTGGACTCCTACTGGTCCAAGCAACGAAGGAGGATTCCTTCGTAGCTTCGACGGTATAAAATGTCTCCTAGCAAGACATGTTTTGTCACTTTCTATTTGAATGATATTTTTGCGGCATGCGTCAATCCAAGTGGGAGGTTACCTAGCTTGAGGTAGTCTCTTATGGGTGTGTACCAATCCTACTGATCAAAAACCTTGATGGTATGAACGACCAATCCCTCTTGAAGTTTATCCCTAGCAAAAGCTGAGCGGGAACGAACTTGTAAGAATAGCGTTGTGTTGCTATTAAGGGGAATAGGGGAGAACAAGGACCCCCAGTTGGCATGATTCAGACTATCATGGATTCGAGAGAACTTATCCTGAGATGGTTCAATCTGGATCAGGTGGATTCTTGGCATTAGGTCAGAGCTTGCACGCTCCATCATGGATTGTGATAATGTTTTGACTTGAATGGTTGTCATATCACCAAAAATGTCTTGCGGGATGAATGACCCCAAGGAGGCCATAGTGTCCGCAAAATGATTCGATGATCGAGGGAGTGCCTCGATGTCGTACCATTCAAGTTTTGCTAGGAATTTATCCACAAGGGCTTTGTAGGCCTACAGAACTGGGCATTTGCATTGGAATACCCCTTTCACTTGGTTGACAATTAACAGTGAATCACCAAAGATGTTCAAGCATTTGATGTTCATGGTGATGGCTATCTGAAGACCTATGAGCAAGGCTTCGTATTCAACATTGTTATTGGTGCATGAGAAATCAAGTTTAAATGATAGAGGCATTGGAGCCCCTTGTGGTGTGAAGAATACGATTCTCGCGCCACCCCCTTGCTCACATTTAGAACCATCAAAAAATAGGGTTATGTCGGCCTGTGACTCAGGCTCATCAGAATCTAGCAATTCTGAGACATGGAAGACCCCATCATCGGGTAGCTCTACGGTCAGAGGCTGATCATCTTCGAGAGGAGCCTCTACTAGTTGATCGATGATGACTTGACCTTTGATGGACTTTTTTCCAATGAATTCGATGTCAAACTCCATCAACAACATGATCCATTTCATCATGCGACTACTATGATAAGTATGACTCATCATGTACCATAATGGATTCTCCTTAGACACAACATACGTCGTATTGCTCAGCATGTAATGGCATAGCTTTTTGGTGGCAAATACCACTGCTAAGCATAGCTTCTCGACATATGCATAGTTAAGTTCATAACTAACTAGGGTGCGGCTAAGATAATAATTAGCCTGTTCTTTATGTAGTTCATTTTTTTGGGCTAGCATGGCACCCAGTGCCACCTCAGTAGCTGAGATGTATAAATAGAATGACACTCCTGGTCTAGGTGGTGCCAATACTGGTGGCGAAGCCAAGTATTGTTTAATGTCATCGAAGGTTGATTGGCACTCGTCATCCCAATGAAATGCTACCCCCTTGTGTAATAATTTATTCATGGGTCGGCACTTGTCAGATAGTTGCGCTATGAAGCGCTTGATTGATGCGACCTTTCCCTGCAAGATTTTGAGTTGCTTGATGGTGGTTGGGGGAAGCATTTCAAGGATTTCCTTGACTTTATGTGGATCTACCTTGATGCCTCATTTTGAGACTATGAAACCCAAGAGTTTTCCAGATGTGATGCCAAATACGCACTTCTTGGGGTTTAGTCTGACTTTGTGTTCGATGAGGCGATCGAGGATCTTGCTTAAGTCATCGAGATGATCTGGGCGCAAAAGAGATTTGGCCAACAAATCATCCATATAATCTTCCAAAGTTTTATGCATGTGATCATGGAAGATGTATGTCATAGCGCGTTGGTAGGTGGCACCAACGTTTTTAAGGCCAAAGGGCATGACCTTATAACAAAATGTCCCCCAAGGCATTGTGAATGCCATTTTTAGTTGATCATCAAGATTGATACGAATCTGGTTGTATCCCGAGAAACCATCCATGAGGGAAAGCATTTCGTGGCCTACTGTAGCATCTACCAATGCGTCGATGCTAGGCAAGGGGAAATCATCCTTGGGACTCGCTTTGTTTAGATCTCAAAAATCGGTGCATATGCGAATCCTCCCATCAAGATTTTTGATGGGTACCATGTTGGACAACCATGGTGGGTAATCTATGCAGATGACAAACTGTGCATCCAACAACTTTTGTAATTCATATTTTACCATTAAGGCCACTATTGGGTGCATATTACGTAGTTTTTGCTTGACTGGCTTGACTATCGGATCAAGCGTTAGATTATGCATGACTAGCTACGGGTCTAGCCCCGACATGTCTTTGTAGGACCATGCAAAAACCTCCTTCTTCTCTTTGAGAAGGGCAATGTAATCGGCTTGCTCTTTGAGGGATAGACTTACCCCCAACTTGATGATTTGTGGATTCATTGGATCAGAGCCGATGTCTACATAAGTCATCTCTTTGACATGTGGGACCCATCCTCCAACTGGTGTGGAGTTGGGATCAAGTGGATATCATTTGCTGAATTTAGATCTACGTTTGGAACGTCGGGTTCCTCTTCAGCATGGAAGATATCCTGAGTTGGTCTTGGGGTGAAATGAAGCATCTCACCACAAGGCCGAGTACTCGATGGGGATGGTGGTGAGTTAGCACGATCCCAATCTATGGCATCTAGGTTTAGATACAATGGTCATGCTGGATCGGCTGGATTGTGGATGGGGGTGGTTAAGTCAATGGAGATCATGTTGATGAAGTGAATTTGGTCTCCATTACTTGCGGGTGTTGACTCGGACTTCCTTGGTGATCTTTATACCTCTAGATCTGGCTCTGTGGGTATTGGCATAAATGGATCGGCCCTATGTGCAGATAAAAGGATAGGGTCTGCCCTTGGCACTGATGGCTCTATAGGGTCTCTAGGTGGAGGGTGCTCTCTGTATGCCTGAAGTGGCGGGTGCAGCACTTGGTCCAACTGTGCTTGGTTTAGGTGCCACCTATGCCTTGGCCCCATGTTTAGCTATTCAAACATATCGTCAATGTCCATGGGGTATTCTCGTTGCCACATATGGTTGAGATATGCCATCTCAGTCTCATCTTCATAATCACTATCAGAGATCCATAGGCCTTCATTGGCTCCAACAACTATTTGTGGCATGTGGGGCTCGCTCTGCTCGAGCAAGTTAATTTGGTCCCATCGGGGTTGTTTCGCTCTCTATGGGAGGACCTGATTCTCTTGAGGTGGCAATTGCTCGATTGGAGCATTCAAGGGGAACATCGCCATGAAGTTCTCCTGATAGTCATCTATGGGCATCACTTGCGAGTGATTGCTATCGGACTCGAAAGGGTCCCAAGGTGCTACCTCATACTCTGACTCATCTTCTGAAGATCCTTCTTGGCCTTGTCTATATCCCTCTTGGAGGCAAGTTCTTGAACTTTCCCCTTTCTCGATCAAAGGGGAGGAGTTGTTGAGGCCCACAAGGTTTGTTGTTAACAATGGGAGATAATCCCCCAATGTGTATGTTGTGTTAGGATTGGCATATGGATCTTGTGCCAACCCATCCTTGTTGCCTAGCCCTAGGCCTTGCATGTTTTCTACCAAGATGTCAAGGGGCAGAGGGTGGTTGAACCCTACTCCTGATTTGTCGTATGGCATCTGATATCTTGGTTGACAAAGAACATGCACCCCTTGTTCATATCTACCCAACCCATATCCATGCCAATTACATTGGCCAAGGTATTTCAAAGTGAAGTCCGGGTTGGACAGATAGTTGACGTTCTCAGCAAAGGGCTCTTCATCCTCTTCCTCTTGCAGGTAAGGTTCAATGTCGTTGTCGAGGCCCCCATATACAAAATTTGTCTGATTTGGTGGGTAGCCCAAAGGGACAATAGTGCCAATGGGGAGGCGAGGTCTCCCCATGTCCTACATGGACTCAAGCATGGGTGTTGCTACAATGTTTCTACACTAGATACTCCCCCAAGCCCGTATTGGCCATCTCAATGGTGATCATTGGCGGTTGAGGGGGAGGGAATGGGAGTTCTTCCTAGGTCCACTCCATGTTGGGTGAACCAGGCATCTCGACTTCCATTCGACTGGGCACCTCTTCGGTAGAGATGGTTGAGACCAATGGTGGTATCTCTTCCAGGGGCTTCTTCCCGTTGTCCTTCGGTGTGGCCATCGTAGGTGGTGTCATTGGTGAAGGACCAAACGATGAAGATGGGCCCGATTGGTGATTTGAGGGACTTAACAGTGGGGATGTATGCAGAATCGGACCCTGTTTGGATGGATTCAACTAAAAGTCCAAATGTGTCGATGGGAGGGTCGATTGTGGCATCAACTACACCGCATTGCAATACTTGAAGGGCTCTAAGTCTACCGGGACTACATGCACTTGCCCTTCGTATGTGTACTTTAGGCATTGATGGGCTATCGAAGGGACACACTTCATGTCCCTGATCCAAGGCCGGCCCAACAAAATATTGTAGGCCATCTCACCTTCCAGGATGTGGCACAATGTAGGAATAGTCTTTTGTCCCACTTGGATGGGCAAGACAATTGTGCCAACCGTCGAGCATATTGCGTCATTGAATGCTCGAAGAGTATAGGTGGAGGCCACAATGTGAGATGCTGGCAACTTGAGGTGTTTCAATGCCGCTATTGTGATTATATTGTTGGATGAGCCAGTGTCCACCAACACCCTCTTAAATGGAATCCCGTTGACCCGCGCAATGACGTGCAGGGGTGGATCCACCATATCACCGATCATCGATTTTAGTTCATCTTCTCTAAAGGTGATGACTGGTTCTGTACATCATTTTACATGTCCCACAAAGTTGTTGAAAGAGTTTGCTTCATGGGGTTGTAGCTCGATGGCTTTGAGTATCTCCATTAGAGCCTCCCGATGGGGTGGTGATTGTTGGATGAGCTCATAGATGGAGAGCCTAGCCGACGTGGTCCTTAAAATTTGGGTAAGTTTAGTCCAAATCGTGGCCACTGGTCTAGGTGGAGGAGGTTGCGTAGGGTGCTATTGAGGTTGTGACATTGATGGAACCTCTCCTATAGCTGCAGCGGGGGCAGCTATGCTTGGGTACCTCTTGTTTCGTGTCACTATGCTTATCATCCCTACATACCCCTACATGGGGCAGTTTTGTGTCACCTCATTGACTTGTAGAGTCTTTGCCTACGCATCATGGGAAGGCAGGGGGTCTTTGAAGACCTCCATCTATTGGTTGCTTGGTGCTACGGGATTATCCACCGCTAGCATTTTGTTGTCTATTAGGTCTTGCACTAAGCTTTTGAACTTCCAACATGCATAAAGGTCATGTCCTTTCTATCGATGAAATATACAGTACAAGTCTTCCCTATAGCCCTTGGGTTTTGGTGCGTTGGGGTCTACGGGTCAACTTTCTGGCAGGTTTATCAAGTTTTCCATGGACAAACGGTCAAACAAGGAGTCTTTAGACTCTATGAAGGGTGTGAATTGTCGCCTAGGGTGATGCTACTGATTTTTCTCTTGCCTATGATTTTCCTTTTCATAGCTATCAAGAGGAACTACCTGATAATTAGCCTTTGGGGGTTGTGTCGTCTGTGCAGGCTTTGGTATGTTTATGGCAACCTGATTGACCGCAGTGGGTTTTGGTTGCGTGGACCCAATTTTGGCATTTTTGGGCCACTCTTTCTTGCGTGGCTTGGCAATCTCGCCATCCTATATCTTGATCTCCTCAATGATTCTAGCTTGCGCCAGGGCTTCCTCGAGAGTGGCATATTGTTGCAGCTGCAATAGCACGGAGATCGACCTTAGGCAACTTTTTGAGAACATTTGGGTTAGGTCGGCCATGGGAGGGAGGTAAGGAAGCTTTGAAAGCAACGTTCTCCATCAATTTCCATAAGCCACCATGGTCTCCTCCTCATACTGCCTGAGGCTAGCTAGGTCACTTAACGATGCCTTCTTCTTGGTGTTGAAGGCGAAACGTTCGAGGAACGCATCCACTAGCTGGTCCAGGTTACTGATGCTATGCTTCGGAAACTGGGTAAACCAATCCGAGGCAGGGCCTGCGAACGTGGTTATAAACATTCTTAGAAGCAATGCATCATTGTCCTGAATGCCAAAGCATTGGCTCAAGAATCTTGTCACGTGCTCTTGGGCATCTTCATCCCCTCTAAATATTGCCAATTGAGGCATTTTGAAGTGTTTAGGGTATGGGGGTGTCGACACTGAAGGATGCACAGGGTGACTGCGGAGCTGGCGTAAAGTGGGCTTTTGGGGCCCAGAAGTCTTGGTCTCCATAGACTCTAAGCGCTCTAGCAACGCTTTGTATGCATCGAAGGATTTGATCTCTTCCTCCTTGGTTTGTTCCCATTGTGAATTACGGGGAACTTGAGGCCTATGGAGGGGCAACCGGATAGCGCCCCCTTGCCTTGGTAGGGCATTTCAGCCCGCTCTTCTTCTTGCTCGAATTCCTCATAGGCTTCTTGAGGAGTTCCTGGGCATGACCTATAAACATGGGTGGGTGCCCGAGGAGGGTGCCCATCATTGGCTCTAGGGGTGGCCTCCCGCTCAGGTCTAGGAGGTCTTGGAGGCAACGCTTGATAAGGTCATGGAGACCTGTCTCGCACCAAGGGGTTGTGCCTCTCATAAAGCTCTGTCTTATGTGTGTGAGGGGTTGGAATCCTCTCATGCACAGTGTTGTGGAGCAACTCGTCTGTCTGACGCTGAATGCGCTCTTTGCTAAGACGATACAGGTGCTCTAACTATTGTTGATCTTGCTCAAGCTACGTGATTTGCGCTTGGCGGGCGGCATGTTTGGCAAATGCCAAGTCAATTTGTTCCATCGTCTTAGGTCTAGGGGGCCTAGATGCTTCCCCTACATGTCTATCTCGGTCGTGGTGATCCGAGATCTCTATAGGTCACTTCCCTCTGTCGAGGTTAGCGGCATTCACCCGAGGCTCTGGCCTCAGTAGGTGATCCTGATAAATAGCAGGTGCGGAGGCACATTGCTCCCATGTTGTGTATTGCTCTTGAGGAATATAGTGGTTTTCCTCGTGCTCCCTTTCATATATGTGAAAGGGGTGGGCAGATTTGGCTCACCCTTCCTGAAGAGCCTTGCGCTCTAGATTTGGCCTATTATTTTTGACAGTAATAAGGGGTAGAGGAGGGATGATGTAATCATGTGGCCCCTCCTTATGGACCCTATGTTGTTCTAGCACTTCATCGCACGGTGGCCACTCATAATGAGTGTCTAAGGGGGCCTTCCCATGTATGTACTCCTCCTGAAAGGGTCTGTGTTGAATGGGAGTGCCCCTCGAAGGGGTGCCTCTATAGTCCTGTTTTGTCATGGTATGATGTGGACTATGTTGTGGGTCAGGCCACCAAGGTGGTATAACCAAGTCCTTGGGGCTATAACGGAGGTGACTTGTGCCCCCTTGTACACTTTCTGTAGCTTCTGCCCATGATTGGGCTTGGCTATGGGTGTACACCATGGTGGTGGTTCTCTAAAAGATATGTATGTTTTTATCTTCTTTATGATTTTTTTATGCTACACTAAACAAAAAGGGGCCACACAAACAAAGAAGTGATTATCTCATTTATAGATTAAATGTGTGCCCTAAATCTGGTTCAGTGTGTTTTGATTTTTGTTTTGAAAGCCTTGTAAAGAAAATTTTGTTGTACATGCAATATGAGGGCTCTTATATCTCCCAAAATGGTCGCCCCTTCAATATACCATTGCCAGGCCGTTATACCGAACCTCTCAATATACCCGCCCTTACGTGAGGGAAACTATTGGTATGCGAGAGCAGAACAGTACGTGGAACATAGGTGGTACGAAAGGGGAATCACTCTATTTTTGACACCTACCATAGAAGACTTATCCTCATGCGTTGGGAATCACCCCAGCTACACTTGGTCAGCTTTCGTTAGGATTTACGTCTAGCAATAGTCACGATCGGGGTTATGTATGCAAAATTCAAGCCAAGGTGGTGATGAAATCCATCGTTGGTCTTGATCAAGTGTTGGGGTTTTACGACCAACTCCTTGATGTTTATATTATCATGTGGTGTGTGTGGTTCTTTTTACTTGCGTAAAGAAAGAAAACATGCAGCAAACTTCTCTATGCAAGCAAAGAAAGCAGAAAAATCATAGAAACAGAGATAGAAAATTACAGAGGATGTTCAAAAAACCTACCTCTTCTCTACCCAAACTAGATGCCCCTAAGTTTCTTCTTAGAAAATGCATAGAGAGCTAATCATCCCAGGGTGGGATGAATAGCAGATCTATATTCATCATAGGGTGGGATGAATGCCTATTCGTCCTTGGGTGAAACGAATACCAGCTCTGTATTCGTCACAGGGTGGCACGAGCAGCAGTCCAACACCTGAAGGATTAACACCTACAAGAAAAAACACAAAATTTTGATCAAAAACTTGATCCCAAAATCAGGGGACAGAGTCCCACCATGATCTCCACTAAAAGCATGTCTACGAAAGCATTGGTGTACCGGTTGCAATGCAAACAAAAGCGGATGTAAACGAAACGCTAAATGCATGAAAAAGGGAAAGCGAACGAAATGAAATGAGATGTAAAGCAAAAGCAAAGGATGTAGCCTCTTTTATTAAATTTTCTTGAGATCAGGTTACAATACGTCTCCCCCCCTTTTCATGGGCTAGGAGCGTTCGATACAGTTTTGTTACACCAACGGATGGTACGCTTCCCTTCGGGATCTTTCGCGTGCCCACATTCAAAATGGGTGGGCCAAACGTCACCGCCGCTTGCATGAGTGCGTCCTTAGTTCCTTGCTGTCCCTTCGGTGTTGAGATACTATGTACATAGAAACAGCAAATTATTAATAGCACATGCGGATGGAGGGAAACATGCAATCCCCAAGGCCTCCGGCTAATGCATACATGAAATAATTAAAACAGTGATCAAAACATTATCAGAATGGAATGAAATTTAAATAGAAGCATGTAAACACCATCAAGAACACATTGCAAAAAGAATAGTCAAGAAATCTGTTGTAGATTTCTAATCACTCCGGGGTGGGACGATTAGGATTGTCATAAAATATGTGAAGGTGACCTCCCAAATGTCCCATCTAGAGGCCTCCAAAACACCTACAAACTTGGGGTTAGGCAAAATAGGGCATTTTGAGATGACCCAAAAGGTCGGATTTGGCAGATTCTGCCCATATTGCCCTGTATCTGAAGGTGCTCCTTGTAGGTTAGTAAAAGCGTAAAACAATGAAAACACAGTCAAAACAAGTCAGAATGCTTTCAAATTTGAACAGCAGCATATATGAAACACATAAAACATGATGCAAAAGAAATAGTGAAGAAATATACTATAGATTTCTAATCACTCCGGGGTGGGGCGATTAGGACTACAACAGTGCGGGGGGCGCCCGAGGGCAGGACGCCCACCGTTTGGGGCTTGGTTTTGACACCAATCCACTTGGTATGGGTCCAAAACCTCCTAGGGGGTTGTGTCAACAAATTGGGTGTGGGATTGTGGCCAATTGTTTGGGTTTTGGGTCCGGATTGCGCTCCTAGTATTCACCCGATAACCTCCCTTCCAAAAGAGAGATCAAGGATGTAGGAAGCACAATGAGGGGTGAGGATATAATTCGACAGCACTCCATTGCTCCAAATGCTCCTGCTCTATCCTCCATTTTGGGGTGAGAAGACTCACCATTTTATAGACCTGAGGGTCTCCTTTGAATGTGCATGCAGGGGCGCCACTTGGCCATCATGCCTTCCCAGGGGAGAGAAGATTCCTCCCTGATTAAGGGCTCCATGACATCCTCTATGACTGCCTCTTTGAGCTCAAAAATGCTCACTCACACTCCCATGCATTGAAGGTGGATTTGAGTGGCGGATCTGAGCTGCCATTTTTCAAGGTTTGACCTTTTTCTCGTCAAACCTGCTATTTGCCCCACCCTAGAGCGATTGCTGCTAATCATCCCGGGGTGGGGCGAATAGCATTCTAATCATCCCAGGGTGGAACGAATAAGGAGCAGAGTGCTTGAAAGGTGCCAAATTGACCTCTGACCTTCCAAAACTACTTTGGGAGTGGTTAGGACCACTGTTTAACTTTTGGGGGTGCCCTAGGGGCTATGTATGCCAATTCAGTCAGTTCTTGTAGCCACATAATCAGATTGGTGTTGTTTTGGTGTCTACAGTTCTACCCCCTACAAATTTACCAACAAGGGAGAGGGATTCGATAGCCAGTTTCTCTGCCATAGCTAAAGTTGGGATAACTAGGTTTCTCCCAGAGGTGATCAAAGGGGGATGGGTCTTAGTCCCATAAGAGCTGGGATTTGGAGCACCTGTCACCTTCTCAATGTAAGTTTATAGAGCTGCATCCTTCAAATGAGGATTATTGTTTGGGAGGGGGGGAACAAACCTCTTTTCCCACAATCAACCATTGTTCATGTTCTCCTTCCTGCCAGGGTTTGGGTCAGGGCCCTTTAGGTTGTTCATCTTGGTAGCTGCATCTGGAGGAGGAATCTCCCCTTGTTCTAGATTAGAATTCCCTACCATGAAAATCCTTCCTGGTTTCGCCAAAGTTTTTGAGGTCGTTGTTGTTGTCGTCATCCATAAAGCTAACATTCAAAATGTTAAAGAAATTAATCCAAGTAGAATTCCTTATTTTTCCTAGGTTAAATTATAAATATTAATTCAATTTGATAAGTTATCCCTTATAGCTTTTGCTTTCCAAGAGAATGGCCATCTTACTTGGCTTATAGTGGTTCAATTTTTTACTTTTGAACAACTTTGGATGGATTGGTCTAAACATGAGGGTGTTGATCATTTTATTAGGTAGTTATTTTGGATGGGTTCTACCATTCTACCTTGGAATATCTATAATGAAAGGAACAAACATATTTTCAATCAAGAAATGAAGGATATTCACTACATATAGCAAAAGATCATTTACAACTTAGTTGAATCATTCCAACAGCTCCTTAATCACCCCCAAAATTCCCACCAAATATGGAACCAAGTGATGCAAATATTGAAGATTAACTCTTATAAGGGAAATCAGATTAGAGGGGATGTGAGTAATTGCAATATAGAACAAGGAATTGGCAGCCTCCTCCTAAGGATTTTGTAAAATTCAATACCAATGGAGCCTCTAGGGAGAACCCTGTAAAAGCTAGTGTAGGAGGAATTAGTAGATTTTCATATGGCTCTCTAGTTTTTATTTTTGCTGAAAATTTGGGTATCTTTTTTAATAACCTTTCTAAGGGGTATGGTATCCTCAGAGGCCTTCAATAGGCTGCTAAGGTTGGATGGGAAAAGGTACTGGTTGAATTCGACTCTCAACTCATGATTAATTTTCTAAAGACTCCTAAGAATCATAAGGTTGATTGGAGAATAAAAGGAATTGTTGAGAATATTCAATTAATCCAAATGGGATTTTTGAAAGTTGATTACAATCATGTAATCAAAGAACAAAACAAGAGTGTTAATGTTTAGCTAATTGCACATTGGACAAATGTGATCTTACTTGCTACGACCACCCTCCAAGATGGTGGGCTTCACAAATAAGGGAAGCTCTTCTTTTTATCATTTCTTTGGATGGCTCCAGTACTAGAGGTACTTAGTTCCCTTTTCCTTTATTTTTGCTTCTCTTTGGTTTCATCAGGGTATTTTAGTTCGTTAGTTCAGACACATATTTCTTATATTTCCTCTACTGAATCTTGCCTTAAAAGTATTTTGACCTAGAAAGGTTGTAGTTGTGTTCTGTATTTTTATTTTTTTAGTTTTTTAAGGTGTGTGTGTGTGTGTGTTTGTATTGTTTTGTTTTTGTGTTTTTGTTGTTTTTTATATTTTTGTTTTTTTGTGTGTTTTTGTTGTTTTTTATGTTTTTTTTGTGTTTTTTTTTTTTTTTGTGTTTGTGTTGTTTTGTTGTTTTTATGGGTTTTTTTGTGTTTTGTGTTTTGTGTTTTGTGTTTTGTGTTTTGTTGTTTTTTATTTTTTGATTTTTTTTGTTGTTTTTATGCTTTTATGTTGTTTTTGTTTGTTTTGTATTTTTTTCTTTTTTTTTTGTCTTTGGTTTTATTTGGTTTGTTTGTCTTTGTTCTTTGATGTTGTGTTTTTTTGTTCTTATTATTTTTTATTTAGGCATGCTCTTTGAGTGTGTCGAAGGGGGTAGGCCATGTGCGAGCCCTGGATATTTTTGGTGGAATAGATACCCTTGCCTCCTTAGGACTTACCCAAAAGTGGCATCCTGTTTGGGGTGTTTTCCACAAAAAAATGATCAAAAATTAACAATAATATCAAAATGAGTAGCAATAATTACTTATACAAATTTATATTGCTTACGTCACCATAGTAGTAAGGAAAGGCCACATATGGGATTTACACAAAAGTTTCGAGAAGCCTTAGAACTTATTCATTATAAAAAATGATCTTTAGATGCAAATATTAGTGAAGCACTCCATCTTCCTCCATGGAAGGTTGTGAACCCATGGTCAATGGATTTTATTCTACTTGCAAGGGCAAGATGGATGGATCGAGTGGAATGGTTGCATGCTTAAAATTAGGGAAAAATAATAAATGTGTTGATGTAATCAGAAAATACCAAAATAAAAAGGATATTTAATAGATGAGAATAACAAATTTCTCTATTTAGATTGACAACTAGATTATACCCTTGTTTGAGCTATAAAATCACCATTGTTGATCAAAATAATGCATTGTTTGAAACTTAAGAATGTAAATGTGTTAGGGTTCGAACAATGTGACAAAAACCTTAAAATTTGATCAATGGCCATGATATCCTCTTTAAGAGGAAATCACAATATTATTTGATTATAAGGATGAGCACTTTCGAAGACATGTGTCAACATGTCCCTTAATTGTACTTATGTATGGACAATGCATCAAAAACCCTAAAATTTGATCAACAACCATGATCTTCTCTTTAAGAGGAAATCACAGTATTTTTGATTGTAAGGATGAGAACTTTGGAAGACATGTGTCAACATGTAACTTAATTGTTCCTATATCCTTAGTTTAGCATTTTGAGAAAGTTAACAGACAAAATGACAAGGAAAATATGGTTGAAAATGACAATTAAGACTTTATAAGGGAACCAAAAACTTTGGCCAACATGAGTTGATGTTGTCCTACTTAAGGAATAATTAAATTAGTTCACCTAAGAGGATGAAGCTCTCTGCAAACTACAAGGTAGTTAGTGCTCTTTTTACAAATAAAAATTTGTGGTATAGCTCTTATGCATGTGTGTGAAATATGTTGAATAATATGCATTACTTTATGGTTAAATGATCTATTCTAGTTACTCAAAAACTGGAAAGCTTGGAAATCAGTTTCTCATTTATTGGCTTGGAAGTCTAACTCCTTAGGACATGGTTTGAGCATCGATCTAAATAGTCTTTGGTGGAATAAAATTATACTCCATAATGATAAAACTTTAGCTTTATGCAATGCTATTCATGGGCTAGCATTTTTTAAGAAAGGAATTAATAGAATTAAAGATATCTAGGATCTAGTTAGCTGCTCAATTCTTACCTGGAACCAGATCTACAATAATTATTCCCTTCCCTCTAGGTTCAGATAGTCTTATGGTTTATTTGTGGCTTCCATCCCTTGTGATGTCCTTATGAAGTTGGAAACAACTACCCATAATATTTGGAATGATTGAAGATGGCTTAATGGTCATAGAATCTCTTCCATTACTTCTAGTTGGTTATACAAAAATCTTCTGCATTCACCTTATTTATACTCTAAGCTCAATTTCAAGTGGCAAGTGAATCTTATCAATGCCCAATGGTAGTTTCTTGCTACTCAAATTTGGAAAGCTCCTGTTGAATCAAAAACTCAACTTCTTGGTTGGCAAATTTTACATCAAAAACTACCAACGACTGAAAGTTTGGCTGTGATTTTACACGTTTCCCCTCAATGTAATTTTTGTAATGCTTTAGAAAATCTTATTCACTTGTTTTGGTTTTGTGGCATGGCTAAATAATTTTGGGATATCTTCTACTCTTTTTTTCTTCCCTCTTTCACTATATCTTGGAAGCTTTCTCTGCTTAGTTTTTCTCAACTGGATCAATACCCCAAACTCTAGGATGTTTGTAGACTCATACTTCTCAAGCACATTTGGAAGTACAAATACAAAAATATGTTTACTGGATTTGCTCCTCTATGAAATATAGTTGTGGAAGACTTGACATTTGATCTTTTGTTACATGTGGGACACATTCATTCCCAAGTCTATGGACCTTCCAACATGCCTCGAGATGTTATTGATAGACTTCATCAACTTTCTCATATGATTCAAGATCTTTAGAAAGTCCAATAGGAAACTAAAAAGACAGTTAACAATGATAAGCAGGTTCAGATTTTGATTACTTCTTTTCTTCGCTGAAGACTTCAGAATATATCACGAAAGACATGTCTAGAATTTCTTCATATAACAAACTCTCCCACATATAAATGTCGATATCTGGTGTATTGCAACAAGATGTAGCTATAGTCTTTTTGTTGATATTAGCTTATATTCTTATGTATATTCAGTTATGAATACTTTACTGTAGCACCCTAAAATTGGCACAGTTAAACCTTAGTAAAAAGATAAAAATTCAAATTTTAACCTCAAACCGCCCGTTAACCGCTCGTTACCCGCTTTCCTCATTTTTCATGCCATTTTTAGGATTTGTTTTGACCGTTGGACGATATCATCGCAGATTAGACGAAATCATCCCAGATCTGACGAATTCATCTGGAACAGAACGTCCAGACGATTTCGTCCCAAAACCAAATTTTCATAATTAGCTTCTGTTCCAACAACTTCTCTAACCTGGGCAGAAAGCGTGTCTATGCAGTTAGAGTCTCCCCCGTTGGAGATCTCCCAAATTGGGATGATCCCCAACCTCCTAACCTCTCCCTAATCCTATATAAACTGAGATTTTCTCAGTTTATCCCCCCGACTCTCCCGCTTGAAACTCTACTTAAACCCCCCGAACTTCCACACACCTCAGAGCATCCTCACACCATCATTTGCATTCTGTATTTCATGTTTTCTTGCAGGAACTTTACTATTTTTCAGTCGAAGCTAGCTCGGATCGTCGCAAGCGATTCCGGATGATTTCGGACGATCCTGTCGAGGAGCGTAGACGATCTCGTACGATTGGAGGCGATCCCGACTGTAGTCCAGATTGGGGGCAATCAGAGTCCAGAGTTTGCATCTCTTTATCATTTTTCTGCATTTCTTTATACATTATCTTAGTTATTATATTTATGCATCTTGGAGTTCACCTCATTTAGCATAACCGCATGATAAAGTTAAAATCAATCATTAAATCTACTGCATTTTTCTTATTTGTTATTTGAATCTATTATTTAGGCATGTTTGCTGTTATTTCTATCATTCTCCTTTGCTTCTGCAGTTGCATATTTGGTATTTTGTATCTATTTTTGTGATTGCAGGTTTTTGACGAATTCGTCAGATCTCAGATGATTCCATCTGATCTCAGACGACCGACTATGATTTGAGATGATTCTGTGAAATTTCAGATGATTACGTACGATTTGAGATGATCTGGACTGCTACAAAACTCAGAATCTTCATCAGACATCCGAAATCAGGTATGTTCTATCCCATTCGGCACATTCTCTGTGTTTAGCATTTATTCATATTTTTTGTATCCATAAAAATCAGCATTGGCATATAGAATAGTTTAGATTCATCTTGGCCAAACCTAGGAATTGAATGATTAAAGTACAAAATGAACACATCAAACCCACTATCAACCTAGGTGTGGAAATTGCCACTCAAAAGTTTCCTGGTGAACCCACCATCCGTCGAAAATTCACCCTTATACCCCTCCCCCGAGAGGCGGGACCTTCAAAGGGCCTCTCAGTCCGAGGTATTGTCCCATCCTTCTCGCATCCCCCTTCCGGGTGCGGATCCTATAGCCTGAAGGTAAGGATGCAAAAAATTTGGAGCGATACATTTTGGTGAACCCGACGTGAAAAACTAAAAACCTTTTGAAAACAATCCAAAAAAAAAATCAAAACATAAATGCATTTAGAATCAAAGATTGCATATCATATTTAGATGGTAGATTATAATAAAAGACGAGCTGTCACCATTAATGTTCAAAATCAATTAGCAGCCATAGAGATTAATTCTTTGCTTAGAGTATCTCAAACATATAGAGTCCCACCTTTATGGGACGAGCTTAATAGGAGATTGAATCTCATTTCATCTAGAGCAACCGAACTTAGGCAAATCAAGAGGTTTGTCCTAGATAGAATCCTGGATCCCGATCAAGTGACCTTGTATCATGAGCTTCAGAGAGCTTGCCATAGGTGGTTAGCAGATAAAAGAGCCCTTGTGTCTTCTCGAATTGTACACCTTTGAGGAATACCTCGATAATGCAGTTGTAGTACATAAATTTCTGTCTCGTATAGAGGACCAAGAGGTCGTTCTTACGGATAGACAAATATGGAATAGAGTTCCTAGAGCTATGTTATATCGAGAGTATTGCCATGAGATCTATTTTTACAAGACAGAGTCTAAAACAGATAATATCACTATAGCACACTTTATCAAGTTCTTGAAAAACCATTTCCAATTTGAAGAGGAGCATTTCATGACTCCTGATGAACTTGATCCTATCAATGACATCTATAAACTATTTATAGAAAACTAAGCTATTCTTTTATTATTGTTATTTCTTGCATTTAGTGTGTTGTTTATTGTCTTTATAAGCATAAAAAAAAAATAAAATAAAATAAAAAAACAAAACAAAATCATAACAAAAATCAAAACATTTTCTTTTAAGCATCATAGTAGGTATATAATTAAAATATATACCTCCCAAATCTGTTGCAAATATATTAATATATATTTGCTAAAATCTAAATTTAAACATAATGACTAGACTCAGGAATGGAAAATAGACTGAAGTAGAAGAAGATTGGTTAAGAAAACCAGAAAATAACCTAGATGTCCTTCCTGAAGACCCAATTCTAGAAGAAGGAACCTTCGACCAACAAGAAGAAGAATTTGCTGTAGGAAATGAACAAAAAGAAAATGATAGAGAGGAAGGATCCTCATCCCCTAAAATATCTCCGGAAGGAGCTATTACTTTTGAGAACATGGAACATTTCTGGAAGTTCCTCAATACTAATATTGGCACTCTTAATAGAGCAGTCCATATGGACAAAGATCAAATTAGTGACACTCAAGCAACCCTAGAAGACATATATCACACACGCACTAATCCCTTGTCCTTCGTTGATCAAGAAAGTGATCAAGTTGGACCATCCAATTTGGATATGGCTGCTATAATCCAAAACACGCAACAACAATAGGTTACCCAACCACCTAGAGTGCCTGTTACTAAGCCTAGGGTTATTCCCACACAAAAGAAACCTTCATTCACTGCTCTATTTCGCCAAGCTATTGATCAATATACCTCAAATCAACAAAAGCCTAAAACAAAACCAAATACCAATTTCCAACAATCTGGGATACAACATAATGCTACAACAAATCTTCTTCATAATACTCTTCCTACCAACCATTTGCATAACAACAATATAGCATCTAATCCTTACGTCACGCCATCCTACGCTCACAAATCCCATACTCATGTACCACCGAACCAATATGGTGGACAAACTGGTAATCTGGAAGCCATGGTGAAATAGTTAGTCTCCCGCATGGACCAGATAGATCCCTACCATCCCTCGTACAATTATCGAGAGATGTGTAGTCAGCCTCTAGATCCTATAGTTGTAGCACAACCATATCCCAAACACTTTCCTATGCCTGTCCTACCTATATACAAAGGAACCGAAGATCCCATAGAGCATCTTCGTATGTTTAGGATAGCATGTCATGATATATCACATGATGACTTGTTATTACTAAAGATGTTCCCAAAAAGTTTAGGAGGGATGGCATTGGAGTGGTATTATCAACTACCCACTCATTCTTTGAGGAATTTCGAAGAAACCGCCGAATCTTTTGTGCATCAATTTAGTGCCTATATCGAAAGGCATGTAACCATTAAATATTTGTACAACCTAAAACAAGACAAAGATGAGTGTTTTGCTGACTTCTTAGCTCGATGGAGGCAGTTGATAGGAAAATTACACTTTGTGTTACCTTATCGAGAAATGTTGGATATCTTTATCAATAATTTACAAGAACAACTATCCTATGAATTATCAATCGCTACCTTGACCACCTTCGATCAAGCTATAGATTTAGCTCGAAGAGTGGAAGATGCTCTCATTAGGAGAGGTCAGCTCAAAAAGAAAGATGATGAGAAAACATCCAGAAATCAATATAAAAATAAACAAGTTGTGGGTGATGGAGTCACCGATAGCGTAAACATTGCCAATGTTAATACTATGAAAACAATAGAGAAGTTCATATTGAAACCTCCTGATAAACCACCCCAAGAATTTACTAGGTTAAATCAACCTTTATCAACCATTCTCCCGCAACTATTAGCACGAGGTTTGATCCAATTACCAAATATCCGGGAACCTGATCCAACTATACCCGGATACAGAGCTGATTTACATTGTGATTTCCATAGAGGGCCTGGACACGCTACCAACTCTTGTAAAAGATTAAAACATAAAATACAAGACCCGATTGATAACAATGAGATGGAGGTGCAAGCCTTTCAACCTAAACAAAATCCTTCTAATAATGCTCAAAAGAACATCCCCCAAAATTAGAATCGAATGCCAATCAATCATTGGACATATTTCAACATCCTTTACCAAAGCATGGTAAAGAGGTGGCTAATCAAATTGAGCATCATAATGTTCCCCCTCCTACCCGATATGTAGGAACTATTAGTGGACAATTCACCTACTCATGATCTGGAAGTATTTGACACAACTTTATCCATGGTTACGACTGGACCTCTACATAATATTCGGACACTTGATCTTAGTGATACCGAATATGAGACTCGAAAGTGACATGGAAATCACCTCAAATCAATCGAATAGTTCTGAAGATGAATCAGATCCTGTTCAACCCATCACAAGTTCTATGGTTCCAGAAGAACCATTTCCTAGAAGAGTCACTACTAGACCATCTTCTCACCAAATACTTTCTAATGAACAAGTCATAAACACTAGACCAAGACCTATTCATCATCCACAAAATAATATTGTAGGTACCATCGGAGCCGTTACTAGACAACTAGGCTCAAAACTCTCAACAGATCAAACTCATAATGATGGATCAGCTCCATTTGTTTTGAAAAATCCCAATAAAGGGAATTATGCACCTAATGTTCAACCTAAGCCTCCTTATAATATTAATGAACAATTATCAAATACTACAGCTAGAATTTCCCTTTTGGACCTTTTAAGATCTTCTCCTACCCATAGGGATGAATTAATGCTCACATTAAGCCAAATGATGGTACCACAAAATATTCAACCTCGAAGCCATGTCCAATACTATCATAACTCGAGAAGTCGATTGTATTGACTTCCGAGATAGAGATATACCACAACATAGTTTACATAAGGATAACCCCTTATATATTACTGCCCTAATTGGGGATGTAGCAATTAAACGAGTCTTGATTGATAATGGTTCATCTTTAAACATATGCACTTTTGACTTCTACCAAAGATTTGGGTTTAGAAGTGATGAAATGAAAAGAACTGATATGATCATAAAAGCCTTCAATGACGAAACACAAGAAACATGTGGAGTTATTACTATCCCCTTGCAAGTTGGTCCTAGAACCTTAGACACGACCGTGTTTATTGTACATTGCCCTGCATCATACAATATACTTTTGGGTCACCCTTGGATCAACGCGATGCGAGCTGTTCCCTCCACTTTACATCAGTGTGTTAAATTCAAATTTAAAAATTAGTTGGTTACCATTCATGGTGATCCTAGACCCTTTGATATGTGTGCTTTGGCAGAACCTGTTGGAGTTCAATTTTGCCCTGCTCTGTCATCCACACATCCTAATTCTCATCACCCACCCAAATGTGTGAAACACACACCCATAACATCATCTACTCTTTCAACTACACCTCTACATATAGCTCAACCATCTTCCGAACAAACCACATTAGGACCTCGAAAAGATCCTAAAACTACAACCAATGCTTCTTGTTTTACTCCTATAACTTCCATACCTATAGACTCATCCATCGATATCTCTATAACATCTACATCCACTACAGGCATCCTTTCCACATCCGACGATGTAGGAAATGTTCCTTCTACCTCTTATGCTCTTACCGATGAGCTCTTACCCGATTTATCTAAAATTCTTATATCAGAAAAAACAAACACTGCCATGCAAGATTCCCTTATTTTAAATAAACTCCCACCCTCTCCTCGTACCTTGGGCCTCCCACAGCCTATGGGAAGTATCTACCAAGTCGGGAGTTGTGCTTTTATTTATAAGGGATATGACTGGGGAAGAATACCTAGAAACATCAAGACACATTGTGATGGATATGCTAGATGCTATTTTGCTAATGAGTATATTAAAGCTAAGCCTATAATGCTTAAATTGGGATATAAAGGGAAAGGTTTGGGACCTTTCCAGAATGGTATGAAAGAACCTTTTGAGGTAGAACCATGGCCTGCCCGATGTGGTGTGGGCCTATTTCCTAGTAAAGGTCAGCCCTTCCCATTCGAGGATGATGACCACCTCATATGTTACCAAGATTATTTGGATAAACGGGATGTCTTGCATTTAATGAATAAGCCTCTTACATGTAATATGCTATCCATAGCTTACCCTGAGATGATTGCCGAATCCGATGATGAGTTGGAGGGGGATATCTTTCATGATGTCTCCATTGAGGAATTGTTACATAACGGATTTTATTTCGATGGCTCTATACCTAGTATAGCCCAACTTGAGGCCACGACTCCTCAAGATGAATTATCCAAGCTAACTTTGGAAGAATTACAAGAATTAGGCGTTTCACCCACCCCACCTAATTTTGAGAGAGATCTACATATGGAAGTAGAAAACATCATAAAAATTAACATTGGAACCAAAGATAACCCTCACATAATCAACATTGGATCAGAATTGAGTCAAGAAAAACAAGATAAATACATTGCATTCCTTAAACAATATGAAGACGTCTTTGCTTGGACATATGAAGATATGCCAGGATTAGACCCTTCTGTAGTTATGCATCACCTAGTAGTCCATCCGGATGCTAAACCTGTTAAACAGAAACTTAGAAAAATGCATCCCAAAGTGGCCTTACTAGTCAAAGGAGAATTAGAAAAACTCTTAAATGTTATTTTTATACAAGCCATCGATTATGCTGAATGGATCTCGAATGTAGTTCCAATAACTAAGAAAAAAGCCACTAAAGTTAGGGTTTGCACAGACTTCAGAGATATTAATGTTGCATGCCCTAAAGATGATTTTCCTCTTCCCAACATGGATCTGATCATTGACTTTACTATTGGGAGTGGAATGATATCCCTAATGGATGGATTTTCTGGTTATAATCAGATCAGGATAGCTCCTGAAGATCAGGCTAAAATAACCTTTATTACCCCTTGGGGAACCTTTTGTTGGAAAGTGATGCCATTCGGTTTAAAGAATGCAGGTGCAACTTATCAACGCGCTATGACTTATATCTTTCATGATATGATGCATAATATTCTACATGATTATGTAGATGATATTATAGCTCGTTCCATCAAAGAAGATGATCATTTAGATGACTTGAGAAAAGTATTTGATCGGTTAAGGGAATATCTTATCCGACTAAATCCAGCCAAATGTATATTCGGAGTTAAGTCCGATAAATTATTGGGGGTTATAGTTTCTTTACGTGGCATTGAAATTGACCCTCTCAAGATCGTGGCTATCACTGATATGCCCACACCCACAAATATATCTGAATTATGAAGTCTACAAGGTAAGCTTCAAGCTATTCGCCGCTTTATTGATAAGTTGGCAGACAAAACCGGACCTTTTCTTAAGCTTCTTAAGAAAGATGTCTCTTTTCATTGGGATGACGAATGTCAGGAAGCATTTGAACTCCTTAAACAATATCTCCTTAAACCACCGGTGCTTTCCCCACCTAGATCTGATCATCCATTTATTTTGTACATTTTTGCTTTCGATTTTGCCTTAGGAGCTATGTTAGCTCAGCTTGACGATGAGAAGAAAGAACGTGCTAATTATTACATTAGTAGGACCTTAATCAGTTATGAAACTCGCTATACCGTATTAGAGAAGTTATGTCTAGCAGTCATATTTTCTACATAGAAACTATGACATTATATGCTCAGCTAAAAAATGTATGTTATTGCTAAATTTGACCCTTTGCGATATCTCATGAGTCGACCGTACTTATCTGGTCGCACAACAAAGTGGGTTCTTGCGCTAAGTGAGTTTGAACTCACGTTTATAGGACAAAAGTCTGTTAAAGGTCAAATCATAGCAGATCAATTAGCCGCTGCACCCTTAGAGTCTACCCATCCCCTCATCATTGAGTTTCCTGATGAATGCCTTAAACTAGAGGCAGACCATCCCGAGCAATGGTCCCTATACTTTGACGGAGCCCGATGTATGAGTGGGGTTGGTGCAGGTATTATTTTAATATCTCCATAGAAACATCTTATACCTCTGTCCTTCAAACTAACATTTGCTTGCACCAATAACACTGCTGAATATGAAGCTCTTATCCTTGGATTACGAGCTCCTTGGCACTAAAAATTAAAAATTTATTGGTTTTCGGTGATTCTCAACTTGTCATAAATCAAATCAATGATGTTTATCAGACTAGAGATGATAAATTATGCCCATATAAAGCATATGTCTTACAATTATTATCTTTGTTTGATCAAGTTACCTTGGAAGCTATTCCTCGAACTAGCAATCGTGCGGCTGATGCTATGGTTGCAACTGCATCTCTTTTGCCCTTGGAGTTAGATGATGAATATGCTACCATCATTATTCATCGACTCCAGGAACCCGCTTCAAGCAAATCATGCTTAGAACCTTTGGATGTGTTTCTAATCAATGAAACTACTCCCGAACATTGGTACACTGATATATTTAATTTTCTTCAAAATGGGACCTTTCCTGAAGGTTGTAATAGCAACCAGCACAGGTTATTACGTAGACGAGCAAGTCGCTTCGTGATTATTGGTAATACCTTGTATAGGAGATCTTTTGAAGGCATCTTACTGAGATGTTTGAATCTAGCAGAATCTAAATCAGCTTTGAGTGAAGCCCACAATGGATCTTGTGGGGGACATTTTAGTGGTAGCGCCATTGCTAAGAAGCTCCTTAGGATAGGATATTTTTGGCCTACCATGGAAAATGATGCACATAATTATGTGCGACATTGCGACAAGTGCCAGAAACACGCTGACCTTGTCCATGCGCCCGCACAAGAACTGCAGGCTATTTCATCTCCTTGGCCCTTTTCAAAATGGGGCTTAGACATCATTGGAAAAATCAACCCCGTGTCATCTGATGGACACAAATTCATCATAACCGCCACTGAGTATTTCATGAAGTGGGTTGAAGCTATGCCTTTAGCTTCTTGCACTGGAACCCAAGTTTCCAAGTTTATTTTTAATCAAATTATTTGTAGGTTCGGAATTCCTGCAAATCTCATCTCAGATAATGGAACTTGTTTCAAAAATAAAGATGTTAAGAAATTATGTCAAAAGTATAAAATTCAACATCGTTGGTCCACTCCCTATTATCCTCAGGGTAATGGCCAAGCAAAAGCATCTAATAAAACACTAATTAAAATCCTCAAAATACTGGTCAATAAATCTGGTCGAGATTGGCACATCCAATTATATCCTGCTTTGTGGGCTTATCGAACTAGCGTTCGTACTCCCATAGGCACTTCACCTTTTGTTTTGGTTTATGGTGCTGAAGCCATTTTTCCCTTTGAATTAGAAGTTCCTTCTTTAGCTCTACTACTTCAAGATACTGAAGTAGGAGATGAATATCATGTCGGCAGATTTAGTCAACTGGAACTCCTAGATGAGAAGCGCATCAATGCTTTGGAGCATCTTCGTGCCTACCAAAACAAGCTTAAGAGAGCATACCTCAAGAAAGTTCATCATCGATCCTTTGAGATCGATGACCTTGTCTTAAAAGAAAATCAAAAAAATACTAATGCAACTAAAGACCTTAAAGGTAAATTTGAGCCCAACTGGCTTGGACCATATGTCATCACTACTAAATTTGGATCGGGAGCATATCGATTAGCTACCTTAGATGGTAAAGATCTTAAAGAACCTATGAACATTATGCATCTTAAGCGTTATTATGCATAACATTTGGTCATTTCATCATTTGTATATATTGTATATTTTGCATATTGTTTCATTTTAGCCATTTCTATCAAAATATTTTTCAAAAATAGTAATAGTATTTCTTCTTGCAATTCATCAATCAAAATCAAAATATAAAAACATCAAAATCATCAAAATCTTCAAAAACATATTTTATTTTCATACCTATCAATTCTTGAAGTATTGCAATTATATTTTCAATTATTTTGGATAAATTAGCATTTATTTGGAATCCCGCACTTTCACATTCACATGAATAAATATCTTGATTTTATTTTGTATGATTATTAATCTCTCTTATATCAAAGTCCACAAGTTGAATTAAATAAAGTTTTGAGCATAGAGAACTGATCTTGTTATTTACTTGAACCAAATATATCTCTTCACATTAAAATGATTTCATTGCAAATTCAATATGATGCTACATAGTAGAAGTGGTTTCTTGAGCGAAAAGTTTCCCCGCTATCCTATCATGCACATGGTCTAGAATCTTTGAGAATTGACAAAAGGACAAGCTCACCCCTACCCATAATAAAAATCCCTTGCTCTACAGCTAATCCGAGCAAGTATCCCTAGCATAGGAAGAAAAAGAAAAGTCCAAGAAAAAGAGAAAAAGAAAAATATTATTTTGTATCATCACAACAATATTTCAGCATTATCTCAATATCAAGCAAAAATACAAAAAAAAAAAAAAAAGAGAAAAGAGAAAAGCAAAAGCAAAATGCAATAAATCCCTTTCCCTACCCCTTGAAAAGAAAAGAAGGGTGAATGAGCTTGAATCCTTGGAATTCTCAATTATTCAAAAACTAGTGAGGTAAGCCCCATAACAGGTGGTTTGTGCCCAACCCGCTTGGCCTTGGGTAATCCCTAGCATGGTGATATGTCTGTCACATTAGCGACCTTCTTTTGTATAGACCTATGTCGGCTTATGGATTAGCTAGCTCTTGATAACCTAACTTACACAGTAGTCTGGTACGGTTACATGCATATAAATCATGGTCAACGAACATTCATTTGGTTAATTCAAATTACTTGTATCAAATTATCTTGCTCAAAATTGGTGAATGAACAATACAATTGCACACACATTTGTATTTGAGAGATTCTCTATCATTATGATAAATCAAGATCGGCAATGAACTCACATATGCACATGAGGGTTCCTTACAAATCTACATTTGTCTTTGAGATAATTTAAAATATTTCTGCAACTCTTTTGGAATAAATTTTATTCTTATTTTAGAACATCTGTTTAGTATAAACACAATTACATACATTGTTTTCAAAAATCCAAAATTATTTTAAACAACCTATTACAAAATCTAGCAAATAAAGTCATGTTCATATTATTATTTTCTGTTTATCAAAAATCAAAAATCAATCATGCAATAAAACTAAAATATCAATTTCTTCTTTGGATTTCGCGATGATGGTATAAGTCTATACCTATAATTCTATGCCTAGCGCAAACCATTGTTCTAATTTTATTTTCCATTTATTTTAAAAAATTCATAAAAACATATGACTTACATCATTATGTTACACAATTGTGCTTTAAAATGAACGAACACTTATTCTATTTCATGTCATTATGTCAACATTCAATTTTGCAACCATGGTATAATTTCTAAGGAATTGTTCAAAATTTTATCACACTTAGGAATTTATGCCTAGCAAAATCATATTTCTTTTAGTATCTCACGCATACTATTTTTATGAAAATCTGAAAACAAATCATCAAACCATCATCACAACACAAAGTCTTAAGACAGTCTCTTAAGCATTCTTTTACTTTTAGCAATATTTCTATACTGGGATTAGCTTGACGACCGAGCGAGCGGTGACTCCATGAAATGGTCTATAATAGCGACAATGTCCTTTGAAATTATTGTTAGAAGTCCCTTTTATTTTTCATCAAATCACACCAAAACAACCAATTGTTTACATCAGATTATTTCATTTAAATTTTACAACATGACATAAAATTATAATATTTCTAAAATGACATAATTACATGAATCATCAATAATCAATTGCAAAATTCAACATTAAAGCATCATACAACATATACAACAAGTCATATCATCAAAAAGACCATATATATATCAACAAATTATGTACATCATATCAAAACTAGACTGGTATGCCACAATCAATAGCCTGGCATACTCAATCCTCTCAAAAAATATATAATAATAAATACAATCTCTGTGCAGTGAGCGTCTAGTCTCGAGAAGCCCTCGAGCTCTCAGCCTCATCTCCTCTCCTGCCCTGAGGTGGAGGAGGAGGCCCCATCGGAGTCCCCCTTGTCGTGGGTCCTCGACATCGATCATGACGATGTCCTCGATGACCCCATCTTGATCGGCCCCGCAATGTCAGCTGGCAGCTGTAACCTCTGGCTCTCTGGAACCATCTGGTAGTATGCTCCCTAGTAGAATGTAGTCTGAGCCATAGACCATGCCAACTCCTGCATGCTCGCTCCTCCACCTCGAGCTCTGAGCCATGTAGCCTCATCCTGCAGTGTCTGCACCTGAGCCCGAAGGTGGGCAACCTCAGCTCGAAGAGCCACCGTCTCGCTGCTCTCCCCTACCTCGACACCCTTGCCCTTATCGGGCGATGGTGGTCTCTCCCCCTACTAAGAAGGAAGTCCCTCCTCCCTCCTCCCTGTCTACTGTGGTCTCTGTGGAGCCCGTGCCATCCTCTGGCATCTCTCCTATGGAGACCGTCACTGCTCTCTCCCGCCGTGACCCCCGCTGCCTCAATAGCAGCTTGGCATCGCCTCCCCATCCGATGCACCATGACATGCACTAGACCCTACGCCCTCATCATCCGAGGAGGGTGGATGCCTATGTACTAGGCATCGTATCCATCGGTAACCCTAACATCATCACCATCCACTGGCTGGATGGGGGCATCATCCATGTCCTGACTCCGAACCGCTACATGTCTGGAGCCCCGCTCACGTAGTACTATCCCGAAATAGTCTGGGAGTACTCGTAATCCCTGAGAGAAGGGATCCCCTACTATAGACCAAAATGCCATAGAACCCAATCGTAGCGATGGAGCTCTACCTCTCCCCACTCCATCCTCACCCAGCAGACTCACCTGATGCGAGCCATCTCCTACCCATCCTCTGCCCACCCGGGGTGCTCTCACCATGGCCTCTAGGTGATCTAGTCAGGGATGAGGTCATCCAAACCTCCGTGACATCGATAGATCTATCCACCACTGTGACCCCCTCTGTAGCCACCAGTAGAAAACCCGGGGCCTCTCTCGATCAACCCTTATCATTGGGAGCCCTACCGGCCTCCGCACCATGATGTGCTCCCAACACCAAACCTATAGTAGTGATGTCAAGACTAGACATCGACCTCCCTTGTATACGACCCCATGCAGGATCCTATACAAGCGACATAGTACAAAGCTACCCCATGCAAACCTATACCCGTGGTCTCTCATATCGTAGACTATATCTGAGAGGAGCCATGGTAATCTGCACCCACTCTGGTGGCACAACAATAAGCCACCTACCACCCCTACCAAAACTCGAGTCAGCCTAGATGCCCTAGGCATCTGCCTCAGAGACTCGATGTTCACCCCGCCCTTCTCCAGGGTGAAGCTCGGGTCTCCGATCAATCTCATCATAGCCTGGCCTTGATTGGCCATAGGCATCATCAACCATCCTTGTATGGGGATCCTCATGATCCTCCATACGTCCTCTAGAGTGGGAGCCATCTCCCCTATCGGTAGCCAAAAGTAGGATGACCCCGGATACCACCTCTCTGCTAGGGTTTTCAGTAGCCCCATGTCCGTCGGTACTTGTGGCATCTCTGCCACATGCTGTAGACCGACCTGTGCTAGTCGGTCATGCTCTGCCTGATCAAGAGTGGCCAAGTCATCTCTCAGCCCACCATATTTCCATTCTCGACTCTTTAGTAATCCTTTCTGCAAAACAAACAATAAAACAATAAAATTTATTAATAAATCAATCATTACAATCAAATTAAATACATTTTAATCAAGCTTAAAGATGATATCATCCACCATTGGATGATATCATCCCAAATTGGGCACAATCATCCTTTGTTAGGATGAAATCATCTCCTATTTCGCAACTTGGGGATCGCCCCTTGTTGGACGAGATCGCCCCTAGTTCACCGATTTCGCCCTCGAACGAAATCGACGATCTAGGGATGATTTCGATGAAATAGGGACGATTTCATCCCGACGTCGTCGACGGCCTAAAAATGGCCGTGATGCCCCAAACAATCAAAATTTAAAACAAAAAATTGCACAAATTAAATTCAAACCTAATTTACTAGGATTAGATCCTTACCCGTAGCCCGCGCCGGACCTCTGTCGCTCTGTGCACTGTCTCCACCATTTTTCTCTCTATAGAGCTCTAGAATAGTAAAAATGAATTAGGGTTTTACCCTATTTTTCTTAATTTTATTTAAAACCAACAACATTTTAATTTTGCTTTTTCGCGTTTTTACCTCAAACGTTCGATTTGGGTAAAAACACGGAGGGGGCACCATAGTCAGTAGTCGTACGATTCGACCTAGAATCATCATCTAGAAAATTGAGTACATTTTTGCTTTCTCGTAAAATGGGAAGAACTCGTCTTTAACGCATTTTCTTCAAAAAATTCGCTAAAGAGGGGGCAAAATGTAGCACCCTAAAATTGGCACAGTTAAACCTTAGTAAAAGATAAAAATTCAAATTTTAACCTCAAACTGCCCGTTAACCGCCTGTTACCCGCTTTCCTCATTTTCCATGCCATTTTTAGGATTTGTTTTGACCGTTGGACGATATCATCGCAGATTAGATGAAATCATCCCAGATCTGATGAATTCATCTGGAATAGAACGTCCAGATGATTTCGTCCCAAAACTAAATTTTCATACTTAGCTTCTGTTCCAACAACTCCTCCAACTTGGGCAGAAAGCGTGTCTACATAGCTTAGAGTCTCCCCGTTGGAGATCTCCCAAATTGGGATGATCCCCAACCTCCTAACCTCTCCCTAATCCTATATAAACTGAGATTTTCTCAGCTTATCCCCCCGACTCTCTGCCCGAAACTCTGCTTAAACCCCCTGAACTTCCAGCGCACCTCAGAGCATCCTCACACCATCATTTGCATTCTGTATTTCATGTTTTCTTGCAGGAACTTTACTATTTTTCAGTCGAAGCTAGCTCGGATCGTCGCAAGCGATTCCGGACGATTTCGGACGATCCTGTCGAGGAGCGCAGACGATCTCGTACGATTGGAGGCGATCCCGACTGTAGTCCAGATTGGGGGCAATCAGAGTCTAGAGTTTGCATCTCTTTATCATTTTTTGCATTCCTTTATACATTATCTTAGTTATTATGTTTATGCATCTTGGAGTTCACCTCATTTAGCATAACCGCATGATAAAGTTAAAATCAATCATTAAATCTACCGCATTTTTCTTATTTGTTATTTGAATCTATTATTTAGGCATGTTTGCTGTTATTTCTATCATTCTCCTTTGCTTCTGCAGTTGCATATTTGGTATTTTGTATCTATTTTTGTGATTGCAGGTTTTTGACGAATTCGTCAGATCTCAGACGATTTCGTCTGATCTCAGATGATCGACTGTGATTTGAGATGATTCTATGAAATTTCAGATGATTACGTATGAGTTGAGACGATCTGGACTGCTACAAAACTCAGAATCTTCATCAAACATCCGAAATCAGGTATGTTCTGTCCCATTCGGCACATTCTCTATGTTTAGCATTTATTCATATTTTTTGTATCCATAAAAATCAGCATTGGCATATAGAATAGTTTAGATTCATCTTGGCCAAACCTAGGAATTGAATGATTAAAGTACAAAATGAACACATCAAACCCACTATCAACCTAGGTGTGGAAACTACCACTCAAAAGTTTCCCGGTGAACCCACCATCCATCGAAAATTCACCCTTATACCCCTCCCCCGAGAGGCGGGACCTTCAAAGGGCCTCTCAGTCCGAGGTATTGTCCCATCCTTCTCGCATCCCCCTTCCGAGCGCGGATCCTATTGCCTGAGGGTAAGGATGTGAAAATTTTGGAGCGATACATTTACTCATCCATCTCATTTTATTTTTTAGCTGGTGAACAGTGCTAACACCTAATGTTTTAGTTACTGATATAATATAATCTTAGCTTTTCTTAAAAAAAAATGTTCCACATTTTGACATGTTGTATAGTTTTTCTTTGTTTGTTTTTCAACGAAGTATAGTGAAGGAAGGATCGGGACAAATGTATAGTGAAGGAAGGATAGGAACAAATGTATAATGATCAATAATTAAGATAGAGATTAGTTTTGGATGTTTATCGAATAGTTATATAAAAACGAGATAAAAAATAATATAACATTTTTATTTTCTTAATTTTATTATTATTAGATTTAGAAAATATGAAAGTAATAAAAAATTATGTCATTTCAATAATTGATAATGTTTCATCTTTATAATTTTATTATTACATTATCAGATTTTGAAAATCTGGCGGAATGAAAGGAATTTTAGCAACTGGTTCTGTTTTATCTTCATACTTTTATTATTACATTATCATCAGATCCGAAAAATTTGAAAGTAACCAAAAAATACGTCTTCGCCGAATGAAAGAAATTTCATTCCACAAATATCACGATGTTAAGTAAATAAAGATAGATTTTAAGACCGATCTGGATGTTAAGTAGATAAAGATAGATTTTAAGACCGATCCGGACCACCAAATGTTTTTAACTTTTAATAGTATTTAATTTTCTATTTTAATTAAGTCAGATAGGCAAAATAGTAACTAAATGAATAAGCAAGATAATAACAGTTATATATTTATCAATATAATTCAAAAACTATAACTTTCAATATATTCATATAAATTTTATATGCATTATATATATGATTATGTAATATTATTTATTGAAAAATTACAATATTTTAATATTAATATTGTTTACTATTTAATAATAAATAAAAAATTCATAATTAAATATACATAATAATAAAATCTAATATTAATAAAAAACTATAACTATATTTGTTTAGAATATACCCACCTCACAAACAATATTCAACATCCAATGTGCCTTTCTATACTTTAGATGTTCTTAATAATTGCTTGTGGTCAAAACTTAAGGAACGTCATACGCTATCACATTCTCCATTTATTACCACCATATCCTCCTCGTGAATGTACCATCCCACACTGACACTGAAACTCGAACATTCCTTTCTCTCCTCGTGAGTGTACCTCCTCGTAAGTGCTTACAGTGTTCACTATCCACAGTCAACATTTGGGATGGTACACTCACGAGGAGGAGACGGTAATACATCTCTACTTAGAGTTAAATTTTATATGTGATTTTTGTGGTTTGAATTTTGATGGTGTGGTTGTAACCAATTTTTTAGAAAATGAAAAAAAAAATCGAAATATGATTAAACCTTTTAACATCATACATGATTTTAATAATTGTTGCTGCTTGAAACATAGGAGGAGCTAATAAGAAAATTAAAAAGTAAATCAGTTGATAGTGGTTCGATATTCAAGTTCAATTTTATTTTTTAAAATAAAAGTTTCAGTGACTTTATTTTTACTTGGCAACCCAAGCGAATTCAAGTCATGTATGTTACATTCCAAAATTTGATTATTACTTATAGGTAGTATCCAATTGTTTTGAAGTATCTTTCATCTTATCAAATTTATTTATTTGTGTTTCACAAAGGCTACCCTTTTAGTGGCAAGGACCAGCCCTCCTAAAGCGGCTTAATATTATTTTGATATTAATTCTACTTTTACTTCTATTGTTGGTATTTCTATTATTTGAAATTTTGTGTGTGATAGTTAATTAGTCTATAACGTTTGGAAGAAGTTCTATTGCATGCATCGAAGGGTAAGAATACCCTCTCAAGTGGTATCAGATTCAGCGAGCGGGCACAAAACTTTGGATGAAATTTTAAAGGTATGGATATTTTTTGTCGTCTAGCAGTTCCATTTATCGTCAATGGTAGCAGTAAGGCAAGCGAAATACCTAATCTAATCCGGTATGTGATGAACTAGCAGAATGAATTATTAAATTTCACTAAGGTCGAGGAAACAATTCATAAACCCTAATTTAGGATACGTCCCAGCTACCAGGTGGCACTAGGAAGAAACAGGCAGGTAACCAAGCAGGCATATGCATTTCTGGGTGGCATAGAAATTACAAAGTTTGAAGTGATTTTCGTTCACCCAGCCTATGATATAAGGCGTCAACATATAAATTAACTCCAAGGCATAAAATTGGAACCATACCTCGCGTCACTAGGAGACACCGCTTCGATTAAAACTCTCGAAGTGAAAGTCTTGCCAACTTTACGAACGGATTCAATACCCTTCAAGTGTACCATTTTAAACTATCTCCAATGCTGATAGGGACTTCTTGACAAGTGCATGAGCGAAAGGTGGACCAAAGGAAATTTGTTAGAAGGGACTTCTTGACAAGTGCATGAGCGGAAGGTGGACCAAAGGACCAAACGGGTAATTATCAAGCTCAGAGAACTCAAACAAAGGGATCTTAAAGTCACCAAGAAGACCTCCAAGAAATAAAGGTACACATTATTCTTCTTCCTTACGAATTAATAGTTTTGATCTCAGTCATCCATTAATTAACACCATGGCATCCAATCCTTCTACTTCTTCCCAAGAGAACCTCACACACGAGGAAACAAGGAACCCCATTATCACCACCTCGACCATACACATATTATTAAATAGTATGAATAACATGACCTTCAAGGTGACCCAATTTATAGATAGACAAAGCCAACCAATTCCTCCTATTCCAAATCACTCCCATAGACATTGGAACAATGAGGATTATGATGGAGAAGAAGTTTATGCACAACAAAGAGGTCATAATGGTAGTCCTCAAAATCGCTTCAATGGACAAAGGAATGATGAGGATATCACCAACAAAGAATTTTATGAACAACAAAGAGGTCCTACCCAAAATCACTTTCACAGAAATAGGCAACATGATCAGTAATGAATTATATCTCAGAATTCACTAGCCTGCTTTCCTATGCAATAAATTTACAAACTGATGTAGTGGTAGCTGCTTTTAGCAATGGGTTGAAAGAGAATATTAAATTTGAAGTGGATCTACAAGAACCATCCTCTGTAGATGCTTGTATAAGGATTGCCAAGTTGGCTGAGAAGAAAGTGCAAATGGGGACATCCATACGATGTGATTCATATGGTCGACCTCAATACTGCAACAAACTCTTTTCGCATAAATGATCAACCATCAAGATATTTTTGCTATAAATGTCGCAATCACCATCCAAAATATCAGGCATGTTTACCACAATAGAACTTTCAAATTGAATATGCTAACAAGGAAGATGAAAAAATAGCGAACAACTCACCTAATGATCCCATAGACGAAGACCAAATTAAACACGAGGAGGTTGTAGCTGAGGAAAATACTATGGCGATTTCAATACATGATCTTATGGGTAGATCAGCTCACCATACAATCAAGGTAGCATATTTCATTCGACAAAGGAAGGTAATTGTACTAATTGATTCAAGAAGTACTCACATCTTTATTGATGCAAAGATTGCTAGGGCATTAAACTTGCACATCCACTCCTTCAATCAAGATAAATTTCAAGTTATAACTGCAAATGGGAGTAGTTCTCAATGTATAGGTAAATCATCTTCAATTTCATTACAAATGGGAAGTTATACTTGGCATGGTCCTCTTTTCGTTATGAATTTATGGAATTCAAAAGTTATCTTGGTATTTGCATGGTTAGAACAAATGGAAACCATGGTTGGTTTTAACTACAAGTAGCGTTTTATTAAATGGAAAGAAAATAGGAATACCATTCGCCTCCAAGGAATTCCAACACCTCCATCAAAGATAGTAAGTTCTCACAACATGGAAAAAATATTAAGAAAAGGTAGTTACGAATTCATTGCTTAAATTAATTATATGGAAATGCAAGCACAAGATACACCATAAATCCAATCAGAAGATCTACAAAACATTGTGGCCAACTATGATGAGGTCTTCCAAGAACCAAAGGGACTACCTCCCAAAAGATCCTATTACCATGCCATACACCTTGTTCCAGGAAGTCTTCCTCCTAATGGTCATCCTTATCGATATCCCCAACCTCAAAAAATAGAAATTGAGAAGATTGTCCAAGAACTATTAGAACATGGAGTCATCCGTCACAACACTAGCCCCTATTCTTCACCAGTAGTTTTGGCCCATCGTAAAGACAATTCTTGGCGTCTGTGTCCAAATTTTCGTCCTCTTAAAAAAATCACCATCAAAGATAAATTCCCTATACCTGTCATTGATGATCTATTAGATGAACTATATGGTGCAATTTTTTTACAAAATTGGACTTACAGGTTTCACCAAATTAGAGTTAGGGAAGAAGATATTCCTAAAATGACTTTTCGAACCCATGAAGGTCATTATGAATTCCTGGTCATGTCTTTTGGTCTTACTAATGCCCCATCCACATTCCAAAGTCTCATGAACCATGTGTTTCGTCCTTTCCTTCATAAATTTGTCCTAGTCTTTTTCAATGACATACTTATCTATAGTAAATCATGGAAGGATCATATGTTGCGTGTGGGAAGGGTTCTTCATATACTACACAGGGAAAAAAAATTGTCAAGCGCTCCAAATGATCTTTTGGTGTTCAAGAATTTGAGTACCTGGGCCATATAGTTTCTTAGGAAGGTGTAAGTGGATCCCAATAAGATAAAGGTAATTCAAGATTGGCCATTACCTAAAACCCTCAAGAAACTTCATGGTTTTTTGGGTCTCACTAGATACTATCACAAATTTGTGTGTAAATATGGTAAAATTGTAGCTCCTCTCACAACCCTAATAAATAAGGATGCTTTTTATTGGTCAGAAGCAGCCACTCAAGCCTTCGAGGCTCTCAAAGAAGCAATGTGTACTACTCTAGTTTTGGTAACTCTGGATTTTCACAAACCATTTGTAATCGAATATGATGCTTCAGGAACAGGTATTGGGGCAGTATAAATGCAAGAAGATCATCCCTTGGCATTCGAAAGTAAACAACTTTCAAAAAAAAATTGGGCAGATCTACATATGAAAAAGAAATGTTGGCTAGTCTACATGTAGTGGAGAAATGGAGACATTACTTAATCAATAGTCGTTTCATTATCAAAACCGATCATAGTAGTCTCAAGAATTTTCTAGAACAATGATTTTCTTATCTAGAACAAAACAAGTGGTTAACAAAATTGTTGGGATATGATTTCATTATCAAGTACAAGAAAGGGAAAGAAAACATGGCAGTAGATGCATTATCCAGAAAATATGAAGATGAAGTGGTTATTAATGCTATTTTAGGTCCTTGTTCTCAATGGGTATCTCAACTACAGGAAGAATGGTTGTCCAATAGTGAAATTGCTCAAATAATTTAGGATTTGTTATTGGGTTCATCCAAGCACCCTCTTTTTTCCTATGAAGACAATATATTAAGAAGGAAGAGTCATATTTACATTCCACACACTTCAACAATCAAATCAAGGATTCTAGATGAGTCACATGTCTCTCCATAAACAGGACATTCAGGTTTTTTGAAAACTTATATGCAGATTAAGCAATCCTTTTGTTGGAAGGGATTAAAAGTAGAGGTCAAACAATGGGTGGCTGAATGTGAATTATGCCAACGCAATAAGGGCGAAATAGTCAAATCACCAAGGTTGCTTCAACCATTACCCATTCTAGATCGTTAGTGGGAACACATTTCCATGGATTTTATTGAAGGTCTTCCTAAGTCAGAAGGCAAAACATTAATTTTCGTGGAATTTGATCGCCTCTCCAAATATGCTCACTTTCAGGATCTACAACACTCATTTTTAGCAAGCAAAGTGGCAAGGTATTTATGGACTCAATTTTCAAATTGCATGGAATGCCAAAAAAATATTGTAAGTGATCGAGATACCATCTTTACTAGAAATTTTTGGAAATAATTATTTTGACTTAGTGGTACCAAATTAAATACATCCTCTGCATACCATCCACAAAATAGATGGCCAAACGGAGGTAGTTAACAAATGTTTGGATACCTACCTAAGATGTTTTGTTCAGGATAAACAATATCAATGGATTCATTGGCTTTACTTGGTAGAATGGTGGTACAACATTTTGTACCATTACTCCATCAAGATGTCTCCTTTTGAAGCATTGTATAGAATTAAACCACCAACAATAGCAGATTATGTACCAGGATCTTCCAAAGTGGCCAAACTAGATGATTGGTTTCAACGACAGTCAATGCTCACTATTCTCAAAGACAATTTGACCCAATCACAAAATCGTATGAAGCAACAACAAGACACACACCGATCGAAAAGATAATTTGATATTGGTGATATGGTGTTCCTGCGTTTGTGATACTACAAACAATTGTCCTTAAATATAAAGTCCAATAAAAAGTTGACTCCACAATTTTATGGCCCTTACAAAGTAGTGTGTCGCATTGGTTAAGTAACATATCAATTAGAGCTTCCTCCCTCATCTCGTATACATCCAATATTTCATGTTTTCTGTCTCAAAAAGGTGCTTGGCTAAAAAGTGCGATCTCAATTAGAATTACAAGTACTTGCTAAAGAAGGACGTATATATCTCCAGCCTAAAGCAATTTTACAAAGCAGAACACGCATGTTGAGATCACGTCACATCCAAGAATTTTTGGTCAAATGGCAGGACCTATCGGATGAAGATGCTACATAGGAACTTGAAAGTATTTTCCAGACATTTCTAGCTTTGAGGATAAAACGTTCCAAGGAGGGGAGCCATGTTACATTCCAAAATTAATATATTCATCGAATATATTACAAGAAAATGTATTTGATTATTACTTATAGGTAGTATCCAATTGTTTTGAAGTATCTTTCATCTTATAAAATTTATTCATATGTGTTTCTCAAAGGCTGCCCTCTTAGTGGCGAGGACTAGCCCTCCTGAAGCGATTTAAGATTATTCTGATATTAAGTCCAACTTTACTTATGTTGTTGTCATTTCTATTATTTGAAATTTTGTGTGTGATAGTTAATTAGTCTATAATGTTTGGAAGAAGTTATATTACATGCATCGAAGAGTAAGAATACCCTTCCAATGCCCCATTGAACAAAATGTGTTACCCAATACTTTATAAAATAAATAAATGGAGTTTTATACAAATTTTAGGGCTTTGGTAGACCTATGACTAATTTGATTCTTGTTTTATCAATAAAAAAAAATTACATTTAAAAAAATATATTTTATAAAATAAATATATTAGACCAAGAATTGGAACTACAGAGAGTTAGGAAGACATAGTATTAGACATCCATTTATATTAAATTTGTGGATGTTAAAATTTGTTTAAAGCATTGAAATATTTTTATTATTTTATTTGTTTTTATTGTTAATGAAGTTACAACCACGATTATTTTCTACTATCAAGCAGGGTTTAAATTTGGGGTTGTCCCCTATTATCACCTATGCCTCCTCATTGTTCACGTTGGATGAGGACCATTGGTGGCTCATGATTGGTATCGTCATTGTGGGGTTGGTGCACACTTAGCGTAGTTAGGTTTGACTACTACCTTTTCTCCCAAGGCTTACCTCCAAGGTTTGAACATGGGTATCTTCTTGGTAACTGCCCAATACTTACCAATCCATCCAGCCCTTGGGACTAAGAAGAGACTTAAGTTTTTTGGAGATTGATGTTGTCTGAGAAAGATAAAACCAAAAGTTCTACGAATTTAAAGAAGCCAAAACATTTCTACAAGCCTTGAAGAGTTACCTTGACTTTTGGACTTCCTAAAATGTGAAAAAATGTGTTGCAAAATCATTTTCTCTCTTATAAATGTATAATAGAGTATTATAGTTGTAGACTATTGTTGATAAATATTTGTAATGCTTATGAGTTTGTTTGAAATGAAAAACAACATTTTATTCCATTCATTTTGTGAAAAGTATATTTGCTATTCTTGTTTTTTTTTAATTTACAGTCAACTTTTAGAAATCATAACATTTGTTTTAAAAATTTATTTTTTGCATGTGATACATCGTTGGAAAGGTCTCCTTGAATAAAATGCACTCCTAAAATTTCATCAATTTTGGAGCACTTTTAGTCCTCCAAATTTAGACTATCATACTCTGATACAATTTTTGCATTGTTGTAGCTGCTATATTTTTTATTGCACTTTGGTGCTCTTTGTTTTTTGGGTCATTTACTTCATTTGGTATTAGAGTTTGGTTATTTTTTGTATTTGAGTGAACTTAGTTTATTGGTTAGTATAATAATTGATCAAGTTCTTGGATAAGTTCATTGAAGAAAAACTTTATTTGTTGTTGCTTGAGTCTAATGGCCAACTTCAACAACTCATTACCCATTCCAAAATTTAATGGGTAAGATTATGATTATTGGAGCATAAAGATGAGAACATTTTTAATTGGAAAATATCTTTGGAAATTAATGGAGACTAGTTATGGAGAACCACCTGATTAGAACACATAACAGGAAAATGAAAGGACAAAAAAAGGAAACAAAGAAGAATTCATTAGCCCTCTCCAATATTCAATATGTTCTTAACAAGAGTGTATTTTCACGCATTATTACTACTACATTAGCCAAGAAGGCTTGGAATTCTCTTCAAGAAGCTTACCAAGGAAGTGAACAAGTGAGATTGGTTAAGTTGTAGACCATGAAGAAAGAGTTTGAGAATCTATAGATGAAAGAGGCTGAAAATATGGTTGATTATTGTATTAGAGTGAAGTATGTGGTCAAAAAGATGACCACCCTTGGAAAGACCTTGAAAAAAGAGGTAGTTGTGAAAGGTATTGAGATCTTTTACCTCTAAATGGAATCATGTTGCAAATTTTTTTTAGGAGAGTAAAAATTTGTCTACACTTGAATTTGATTATCTAGTTGGTTTTCCTATATCACATGAGGAAAGATTAAGAGAAAACAGTAAAAAAATGAAGAGAATGCTTTTAATTCTAAAGTTTATTTTTTCGAATGATAAAGTTTGTCCAAGCACATGGAAGAGGAATAAATCAAAATTACTTAAGAGGTAGAGGAGGAAGACAAAGAGGAGTTGTTGCTGCTGGAAGAGGACATGGAAGGAATAATAAGAAAAGAATTGAATGTTATAATTATCATAAAATGGGTCACATTGCACGATATTATAGAGTGAATACCAAAAATCGAGATACAAGAGCCCACTATGTTTGTGAGGATGAAGCTGCATAAGGTAATTTGTTTTAACCACTAGTGACATGGCTGAAAAAACTAGTCAAGAAATTTGGTACCTAGATTTTGGTTGTTCTAACCACATGACTAAAAAGAAAGAGTTGTTTGCTAATATGAATGAGAATTTCAAGACCAAGATCATTCTTGAGAATAATAATATTTTGGATGTGGTTGCAAAAGGCACCATAAAAGGTTGACACTAAAGAAGGTACAAAGAAAATTCATGATATCTACTATGCTCTAGATTTAAAAAATAATTTGTTGAGTGTTGGACAACTTGTAGAAAAATCTATAAAGTTGTGTTTGATAACAATGAATGTATCATTTACGATAAAAATAATAGAAACCATATGGTCACCATTGTTTCTATGACAAAAAATGAGATGTTTCCTTTGAAGTTTGGAGGAAAAGTGAGTTTGAACATGGCACACATGAAACTTGAACATAAGAATTGACTTTGGAATCTTATATTTGGACACTTGAATTTTATAAGTTTGGAGTTTTTGTCTTTACAAGACATGGTAAATGGACTATATAATTTTGGAGAGCACAAGGGTGTGTGTGTGAAACATGTGTGATTAGAAAACATACAAGGAAGTGTAGACACCTGAAATTAACAATTTTGATAAAATAATATAATAATAACTACACTCAATAAGTCTTACAAAAGCTAAATTAATCTAAAATACCTAATTTTTCCTAATAAAACCCTTATAAATACATTGCAAATAAAATCAATTAAATTTTGGAAACATTTTGAATACCTATAAAAATAATAAAGAAAACAATAAAAATAACAAAAAGAAATAAAATAATAAATATCCTACATTCCCACATGCTAATAATACTTTATTAAACCTAAATTACTCTAATTAAACATAATCTACATCACTATCATAAGCCCTATTTATGAGCCCTCCCACATAAAAAATGACAATAATAATAAAATAATGATAATACTAATTAATAACACATATTAGAGCCCCTTAATCATAATTATCCAATATTATAGGCATAACATTTATTTAAAGTTCTAGAAGCCTAGAAAACCACCCCTTTTTAATAATTAAAAATTGCCCCCAATTTAATGTACCACCTCATGAGGTACCCTCCTTCCATGCCATTAAAAGAAAAATCTGAATTTAAAATTAAAAAGTGCATTAAAGCCACATGGCTCAAGGACAACCCACTTTAATACACTTAACATTTAAAAATATTAAAATTGCCTCCTTGGCCTTTTAAAAACTAATTTTTAAATGATTTCCCATCCCCCTAGGACACCCTACCCAAATCCCTTTAATGTGTCACCCCCATGGTACACCTCACCATTTTTAGGAATTTTAAATTCCTCCACAATCCCCTATGTATCTAGAACCAAATTTAAAAATAATATCCATTCTTCTAGACCTCTCCATTCCCCAAGCCACATAAATGAACATTTCCACCTCACATTTTCTAGAATTTTCCCCAATTACCTTTGTCTATGTGGAGTCCACATGGCATCCCACTCATCCACCCTAATTTTGCTTAAAAATACAACTTTTCAGAACCATTTTAAACGGAACCTATTTTATGCTAAGTATATGCTGCCAAAATTTCTATTGACCATCTACACTATCCTACATTGCTATCATACACAACTTCTAACACTCCCAGGTGTTTTCTTACATGCTCTTATTTTATGTCTCAATATGCTATTTACTGGTTTTATTGATGCTTTTATATGTAACAGGTGCTACTAACATTTTGTTGTTTGCATGTGTGTAGGATTTTTGGTTGTATGTAGGCATAGAACATCATTGGAGCAACCTTGAGAGAGAGAAAACATACACACACCCACATTATAATTTTGTTGTAGAGGGGAAACTTACACCATTTTATTCTTGTAAAAGCCTTCAAGGCTTCACTATATTGTTAAAAGACAAAGGGGTTGTAAAAGTTTCACATTTCATAATCAAATTTGTGTATTGGTCTTATTTCCTTTGTCTTTACACTTTATTTTCACATGGTGGTTTCCTTCTTCTACGGGAAGGAGTTTCCAAAATGAAAAGCATGGCAGGCCTCATAGCCACTCCAACTTGTACATTCTGATATTTGTGGACCTATGCAAACATGATGTTTAGGTAATTCTTCATATTTTCTCACATTCATTGATGATTTTTCAAGGAAGTGTTGGGTATATTTTTTGAAACATAAAGATGAAGCTTTTGGAATGTTCAAACATTTCTAAGCATTGGTTGAGAATGAAAGTGGGATTAAAATAAAGCGTTTGAGAACTGATCATAGAGGAGAATTTTGTTCAAATGAGTTCAATAATTTTTGCAAACAATATGGCATCAAGAGGCAACTCACTACCACCTATACACCACAAAAAATGGAGTAGCTAAGAGAAAAAATAGAACCATTTTAGAAATGACAAGAAGCATGTTGAAGATAAAATATTTGAGCAGTTCTTATTGGTCTTATGCAATTGGTACAACAATGTACATTTTCAATAGATGCTCCACAAAAACACTACACAAGAAATCTCCATATAAAACATGGTATGGCACAAAACCCAATGTAGATCATTTGAGAGTTTTTAGTTGTCTTGCATATGCACATGTGAATGATGAAGTAAGAAAGGGAAAATAAAAATGATATCACTTAACAAAACGATCATAGGAAAGAGAAAACTAGGGCATCAGTTGGGTAGCTGAAGTGATTTTAGGTTGCTATGAAATTGAAGATAATATTGTTGCCCCAAGAGGGTCCAATGGGGATACCTCTGGATCCTCTTTTAGAGAGACATAGTTCTTTTGTATATTTGTTAAAGGATAAATCTCCAGCAAAAACTGAAGAAGCACAAAAAACTACATTAAAAATTCTCTTTACAGCTGCTAAAAATAGATCAACATCTCAACGAGTTAATGGATGCTTGCCACAGTTAGAATCAAGGCCAAATATTGTCATTGAGCAAAGGATGGTGAAAGAAATAGTTTTATATAGAGCCAATCATGATTTTATCTATAAATTCATAGGTATCCACCCTACCCTAAATTTTTTTTGCATTCCTAGGTTTGAAAAAACTATGAGCCTCTTGGTAAGTACTCTGTGGTTTATTAGCAATAGATATTTTATTGTTAGTTTTTATTCACTTACCGATAGAAGTAGGACTTTCAAATTAGAAAAGAGGAATCATGGTCCAATAGGATTATTTTTAAGCCCTGAAGAGTGGGATTTGATCCTCGAATTGAACCCATTGTTTTCTAGTTTGGATCCATTTGTATGCACTTCCAATGGAGTTTTGGAGTGAGCAGGTACTAGAAATTATCGGTAATTACCTTGGAAGATATTTAGGTGTTTTCAAAGACACAATGGAAGGAAACACAGTCGTTTATGCTATATTATGCATGGAAATGGATCTTAGCCAACCTTTGTCGGTAGAGTTTGAACTCAAACTTGCAGGACTGTCTTGGATTCAACAATTGGATTATGAGGCATTGCCCTTCAGGTGCAGAGTTTATCATAAATATGGGAATTTGGCCTAATCTTGCCCAAACAATATGAACATAAAAATGAAGGCTCGTTTGGGAATGTAAAATCTTCCTAAGGAGGGTAATTCAACAATCAATAAAGAAACAACCAACATTTCTCAAGGTAAAGAAGCACAGGAGATGGTTTTGAACAACCCAAAAGAAGGAGAAGGTAAAAGAAAAATATAGTAAAGAGAAACCCAACTCAAGCCCTCCGATAGGTATGAGATCTTCAAGACACTAGTGGACTAGGAAGAATAACAATTCATGAAAGGAGTGGATGGGAATAATAAAAATAATAACAATTATGTTCAAGCCCCTCTTTCACATCCCCCCACACTTGATAGGGATTAGGTGTGTTAGGTGTGTTAAGTGTGGTACATTTATTTAATAAACCATTATCTTTTAACAGTCATGTATTTTTAATTGTAGTTGTTGCAACGGATAAGGTGCACCGTAATCATTAAATGCGACCTTATCCATAACATGTGATGTATTACCTATTTATAAGCCTTTGGTTATCAATGGAAATCAGTTTTTGGTTTGTCATATTTTCCTTGTGCTTGTGATTGTTGTTCCATATCATTTGGTATTAGATCCGGTTGTGAAACCAAGGCTAGTATCCTCTTCCCTTAGACCGATATCGGTTCATACGAGGAATGAGAATGCCTTCGTAGTCGAATCCATGGAGTAGCTATCTCTTATTCAGGCACCTTGTTATGTCATTTCTACAAATTGTCTCAACAATTTTATCCCACCTAGACCGTGCACTTTTTGACAAATACAAAACCTTCATCTACTCCATTTTTGTTTTGTTTCATTTTCATATGAATTCATGCTTTGGATTTGCACATTTACGACATCATTTTTGGGTGTGAATCGTATTTCGTTGGCTAGATCTGCAATTTCAACAAATCGTCACTTCTTGGGATTGATTTGACTATTCTTGGATGTTTTTTAGGCTTCCATTTGCCTTACAATGATTGATCTGCTCGCTTGGTCGTCGATCACCCTATCTAATGCATTTGAGATCCCAACCTCAATTCGGTCCTTTCAATGATATTGTCTTCATTTGCACACTCTCTAGATGCCTATAACTATTTTTTGGCTCGAATGCATCATTCTCAATATTGTTTTCCTCTAGTATGCTTGTATTGGCAACAATCTAAACAAATCCTCCATTTTCAGCACGTAGATTTATTTTTGTACCCTTCATGTTTTATTGTAAGTACTAGTGAGGCTTTGTGCATTCTGACACCTCACATCTTTGTTCACGATATAATTCTCCTCATGCTTGACATTTTCTAAAGTGGCCCGTAGTTTCATCACAAATTTTATCAATGTGCTCGATTTCCTACATCTTTCAGTTTCCTCCAAATTCATTTTTTATGAGCTTTCGATGGCCATCACTGCAACTCGTGTCACTCTCAACGTAGGCTGACATCACCATCACATGCATCGACCATTGCTATTTTTCGATTGTTGTGGTCACCATTATTGACGGTTCACTTCTAACCACACTATGTTACACCCGCACACTCTATTCGATCATCCAACTTGCTACCTTTACAATGTTCATCGCGCTCTTCCTGATCGACATTGGTGACATTCAAGCGGGCGTGATCTGTTCTTCAACCATCTCATACACTCGCTCGTGTTGAATATTTTGTGTACAACCTGTATTCTGGAGTTTCGACAGGACCACTTACTTTTAGGAGCTCTGATCTCATTTTCAATATTTTGTTGCTCGATCATTTGTCTCGAGTGATGAATCTTTGTTTATGGCATAAAAATCCATTTCCATGGTACTTTCTGGTTGCATCTAATATTTCTCGGTGTGACAACATTAAACATTTTTAATAGTTTTTCATTTTTGATGACTTTCTTCATTTCCAACGTCACAACACAACTTATATTTTCTTCGACAATAAGCTTTCGTCCCCCAGCAAAGTCTACAACAATGCAGTCATGTTTATTTCCACGTCATCCTGCATTACCAGTGATGATCTGCACGTACAACCTTTTTCAGTGGTATTCCACTATTTTCTAGCTTTGATCGCATGATTTTGGGTACCAATTTAATTTCGTACACGATCTGCACAAAAATTGATGATTATGATTCACTTTTGCATTTTTTTGGCATCTTGCTCAATTTTTCGGTGACCTCTAGCTTCCTAGTGACAAACATTTCTCAATTTCCTAAGGTTTTTATGGACATAAATCCTTTTCCAACACCATTTTATTTTTCTGGTCTTCACCTATCTTTCTCTTCATTGAAACGTGTATTTGCTTTTCATCCAAGGTTGTGGGTTTAGTCCCACATTCATCTTATCGTGGGACTTCCCTTATTTAAATTGGATGATGCAACTCTCGTTTAATAGCCAACTTGTGTTGGCTGGATTTACCACCATCGCCCTCATCATCCATATTACTGCTATCTTGTCGCCCCCACGTGGCTCTTGTCTGTCTCCTTATCCGCTCGTATTGCCTTGATTCATTTCCCCTACCATGTCGTCTCCACCTTCTATCGCATCCACGTGTACCCCTTGGAATTCATGCATCCCTAAGCATTTGATTCTATAGTCACCCATCCAGTTGTTGCCATGCATCCTTCCCTTATGTCATCCACCCATGAGATCCCCCTTTCGCATTTGATTCTGTAGTCGCCCATCCAGTTGTTGCCACGCATACTTCCCTTATGTCATCTGCCCATGTGTATCCCCCTTCTGCATTTTATTTTGCAGTCACCCATCCAGTTGTTGCCACGCATCCTTCCATTATGTCATCCACCCATGCTTATCCCCTCATCATATGTCTCACATGTCGTGCCTGCGTGTATCCTCCCACTTACGACCTTCGTCTTCTGTGCCATTCTATCGCCCATGTTCAGTCTGTCCCTGCAACACGTGTCTCCCTGCTACCACCTCATGAATGTCATCCACCTGTGTGCCTATCACTGACATCTACTTAGATCCACCTTGACCACTTGTGACTCACCCAATCTAGTGTCTGCTTTAATCTCGTCACAAATACGCTATGACGACACGTGTTCATCCAATTGTCGTTAGTTGCGTGTCTCAGCTAGTCTAAAATCCATGTCATGTGGTATTTTTGTTGATCGTTGTTGAACTATCTGTTGATCATTGTACATTACTGTTGGCTATTGTCACCCATTATTAATTCCCATCATTAATATTTAAAGCTTTCCAAGCTCGTTGTGTAACATTGTCGTTTGTTGTAGATATTAAATGATATTCAAAACATTGCTCACTAGTCATTGCCTTTGAAGATTGCCATATTATTTCATGTCAAAGTAAATTGATGTTGGAACCATTTAACGTCGGATAATCACCGTTGGGAGTAACCAGTTGCATTAAACCAAAGTTTTGCCATTTCATCCTTTCGGGAGACCTTTTGCTATTTTTTCTCGTATAGAGTCATTATTTGTTCGAGTATACCCTTGCATATACTCGTTGGAAAGCTTGTTTCGAGATCTACGTATTTACCATAGTAATTTTTTTATTTACTCCTCATTTTTTTGGCTTTCTTATTGGCTTGAACCAGACATATAGCCACCAATATGGCCTTAGTAAAAAAATTGGTCAAATTGACTACCCATCTTACTTCTTTGGTTTCCATTGTTAAGAAAATTAAACTTCAATCTTTCACATCCTCTCATTCCCATGCCAAATGTGAGGTTCACATCTATGAAGGTTCTCAAGATCCTAATGTTCTAAATACTTGGATACTCGACATGGAGACTTGGTTTGACTATAGTCAAACAATGGAAGATGATAAAGTTCCATTTGACAAACATAACCTCTCTGGCATAGCTAAAGTCTTGGTAACTTAATGCTAGATTATCACATGGTATGACTTGGTCAAAGCCTTGAAGACCATATTTTATCTGTCCCATTATGATGTTGATTTGCATATTTATTAGCTTTGTCTTTTCCAAGGACAGAATCAGTCAGTTCAGGATTATGTGTATCAGTTCAACAAGTTTTGTGTTTTATTGCATATTGTAGATACCATGATTCTAAAATTTAAGAGTGGACTTCTTACACATTTGTTTCATGAGGTGAAATATACTCTATGCACCACACTTGATGATGTGTTCAACCATGCTTAGCTTGCAAGAGGATAAGTTCATTGCACAACATCGAGGTCCTCGATACTCGTCTGGTGGATCCACAAATGAGTCTCATCAACAACACCAAGCACCAAGGCACTCTTCTTCTTTCTCCCCTTCTTCTAATAATCCCTATTCTCATAATTTCCATGCTTCTAAGAAAACATTTCATTCTTCTTCTAATTCTCGACAATTCTGTCAATATTGTAAGAGACCTGGGCATGACAAATCTGCATATCCCACATTACAAAATTCTCATAAGAATAATCTCCTTGTATAGTTTTATGAGGGAACCTTTGAGAACCCCATCAAGGCTTCTGGTGAGGCAGAGATATATGAGGAATTGAGGGGAAAACTAAATATTATCACATTGATGCATCATTCTACAGCCCGTGACTATAATTATTTGTTTGTAACATGTGCATATTTGCTGCATAATTTTGTTGTAGACTATATCATTGACAATGGCTCTCAAAAAAATTTGATTGCATAGTTCGTTGTTGATCGACTTAAACTGCCCACCAAACCTCATCCATTTCCATACACTCTTGGGTGGAAGGATGATAACAACACTTCATAGATCACACACACATGCTCAATTGCCTTTGCTTTTGGTCCTAACTTCACAGATAGGGTCACTTGTGATGTGACACCCATGGATTGTTGTGGGTTATTGTTGGGTAAGCCATATCAGTATGATAAGCATGCCACTTATGATGCCTATCATAATACATACACTTTACAACATGAGAACAAATATTTTCTTGTTTATAGTGTTCCACCCACTAAACATTGGAATTGCACTACTTTGTAGACAACACGACCCATTGCTTTGATTTTTAGCACCCCACAACAACAGTACGTTCAACCACGAGTGATTTTGTCCACTTCACAACACCTACATCGGGCTCTTGTTCCTGTTGCACCTGTAGTCCTTGTTGTACCTCTAGTAGTTCCTGTTGTATCTAGAGTTGTTCCTTTTCTATCAGTTGTTCCTGTGGTTCCCGTACTTGCTCCTGCTATTGCACCAACATCTCTTCATGTTGCTCCTGCTCCTGCTCATGCTCATGCTCTAGTTGTAGCTCCTCCTCCAGATATTCTTTTGGTTCCTATCATTCCGCATCCTACCTCCTTCACATTGCAGGACTTTCAAAATTCGGTTGTAACTTGGACACTGCCATTCATCCACACTCATGTTGGCAGTCCATTTTACATCTACATGGAACCTCATTTTGGATTATCTCCATAGCCTCTAGGAGTCACACCATCTTTCTTCCCTTTTGAAAGTATTGAATTCCAATGCTTTATGGTGGGGAGGAATGATAGGGATTAGGTGTGTTAGGTGTATTAGATGTGTTAAGTGTGGTATATTTATGTAATAAATCATTATCTTTTAATGATCATGTGTTTTTAATTGTAGTTGTTGTAATGGATAAGGTGCATCATAATAATTAAATGTGACCTTATTCATAACATGTGATGTATTGCCTATTTATAGGTCTTTGGTTATCAATGGAAATCAATTTTTGGTTTTTCATATTTCCCTTGTGCTTGCGATTGTTACTCCATATCAATACTAGAGCAGGTAATTGAGTACAGTGAGTTACTGCAATCAAATATTGTAGTGGTATTAATAGTGCATAACCAAAAGCAACCAATAATTAAGGATGTCATCATGGGTATAGCAGAAAAGAAAAGAAAAATGTCAACTCTAGGGATAAATCTGGTGGAAAAGAGAAAAAAATATCAACTCTCAAAGAGTGGGTAGAAAAAAAAATAAGGAATTGATAGCAGTTCAAAGAGACAAACTGATCACTAGAGGATCGGTGAGGCCAATAGAATTTTACTGATCTCAAGGTAACCAATGATTATGCAATCATGGAATGTTAGGGGTTTAAATAGTAGAACCCATCAATTTGTTGTTTGAAGACTCTTAGAAAATGTAAAACAATTTTTTTGCTTATCGAGGAGATACAAATATCATTGGATCTTATGTGTAAAATAGTAAATAAAATTTGGAGGGGTGTTGGTCATATCGAAGTGGTTGTCCAAGGGGTCTCAGGGGGGATAGTTAATTTTTGGAGCTCTCTTGAATGGATGGAAATAGAACATATAGCTTGGAGGGGTGTCCTCACATCACATTTTAGGAACAATGTGACAGTTGAGTAGGTTTTAATCACAAATTTTTATGTGGCTCAAAACCTAGATGATCATATGCATCAATGGAAAGCGGTACATAACATGAGAGTCTCAAGGGAGGAGCTATATTGTATTGTTGTTGGAGATTTTAATGCTAAATTATCCTTTAGAGATCAGGAAGGGGGAACCCTAATTTTAGATCTACTAGATCGATTTATGATTGCCCAAGTCCATGCATTACACTTGGTGGATATTAAATGCCCTAGAACCAACTATACTTGGACTAATAAAAGGAGGGAGCCACATACCAAAAAGGTGAAGTTAGATCATTTTGTAGTTTAAGAGGAGGCATTTGTGAAATGGAATATAAAATTTAAGATTTTGGAGAGTCCAATTTCATATCACTTTCCCATTTTGTTGGAAGGGAGGATCAAGATAGTGCAACATCACAAACCATTCAAATTTAAAAAATTTTGGTTACAAAAAGATGAAATTCGAAATAAAATTCCACAGTGGTGAGAAGAGGATCGCCTAGCATATGGGAAAATAATATTTATATTCCACAAGCAACTTCATAATGTTAATGATTAACTAAAACAATGGAGGTGAGCTAACAAGATAGACTTCCAAGTCCAAAGAGCTCCATTTGTGGTCAAATGGGATGAGGTTCAAAAACACTTCAGGGAAGGAATAATTATAGAATAGCTCAAAAAAGAGGATGATGCATTGTGTATAGTGGTTGAGGACATTGACAACCACAAGGAGATCTACTAGAAATAGAGAGCAAGAACCGCTTGGTTGTTAGAAGGTGATAAAAATACCAAATTTTTCCATCGAGTTGTCTATGCTAGAAGACATATGAACAACATGGAAGCTCATCACGATGAGAATGAAGACTCCTTTGATACAATTCCAGGTATGCCTTTCCATTTAATGGATTATTTTTCTAAACTATTTAAGGAAAGTATGGTGCAAGATGAAGAGGTTCAAAAATAAGTTCTTGCTGTCATACCCTTTGTTATCTCCGAAGAAGAAAATTAGGCCCTCCTTAAACCCATTGATAGAGAGGAACTGAAGAAAGTAGTCTTTGGAATGAGCACCGAAAAAATATCAAGCCCAGATCGCTTTCCAATTGAGTTTTTTTAGGAGTTCTAGGACAACTTGGAGGAGGATGTAATGCTTTTCATAGAGGAGTCCAAAGGTAGTAAAAGAATGCTTAAAGCATTAAATCATAATTTCATTGCCTTAATTCCAAAAGGGGAGGAGGGGGTGCATATTTCATATTATAGACCTATTTCCTTATGCAATGTCATATATAAAATAATTATAAAGGTAACGGTTGAGTGGCTAAAACCTCTTCTACATAGGATTATCTCCTCAGAGCAAGGTGATTTTGTAGAGGGAGAAAAATCTTGGATGGTGTGGTTCTAGCTTGGGAGGTAATCCATTCAATGTAAGATTCTAGTAATAGGGGAATGTTCATAAAATTGGATATGTCAAAGACTTATGATAAGGTGGAGTGGAGCTTCTTGTTAAAGATGATGTAAGCCTTTGGTTTCTCTCAGGATTGGATAGAATGGGTCATGAGTTGTTTTTCTACTCTGACATACTTAGTGTTAATCAAGGACCTTCCCTCGCAACCATTTGGAGCTACTTGAGGCCTTCGTCAAGGAGATCCTTGCTCCCCCTATATTTTTCTCATATTTGTTGAAGGTTTGGGTAGACTCATCTTGAGGAGAAGACAACAAGGTTTGCTAATAGGTATCAAGGTGGACGAGGAAGTTTTGACTCACCTACAGTTTATAGATGACACATGATTGGTAGAAGTGGCCAACTTCAAGGAAGCAAGAATGATTAGAGATACACTTAATGTCTACCTTAGAGCCACAAACCAAGTCATCAATGATAAAATCCAAAGTGATATTTTTCAATCTTGACCAGAAGCTTTAGGATAGAATTTTAGAGATCTTGAGATTCACAAGGACTTCTCTCCCAGTGGTATACTTGGGGGTCCTTTTGCATTTTAAAAAATTGAAAATAGATATCTGGAGGAATATTTTAGATGTTATCAAGAAAAGAATTAATCATTGATCTTACAAATGGTTAAGCTATGGGGATAGATTAACCTTTTTACAGTCAGTGATTCAGACCATGCCAATTTATAAATTTTCTATCATTGCTACCCCACATACCATATGAAAAGAGTTAGACAAGATGGCTAAAACATTTTTATGGGGAGGAGTAAAAGGAGAGAGTAAATGGGCCTTAGTATATTGGGAGAAATTAAGTCAACCCAAGATAAAAGGAGCTTTGGGACTGAGGAGATCAATGTTAAATATTAAAGCTTTGGTTGGAAAGCTTTACTGGAGGTGGATTTCCCAACCAACTTCTTTATTCAGTAAAGTTTTAACTAGTAAATATTTAGGATAGGTAAACCCAAATGAGGTGGGACATTTCCCTTTGGATGGTAATAGGTCCTTAGTGTGGTAGACTCTAAAGTTAGGATCTCAAGTAGTGAAAGATGGATTATTTTGGAAAGTGAGGAGAGGGGAGAAGGCACGATTTTGGATAGATTCATGGGATCAATACCCACCTATCATTGTTGAATTTCTAGAACTACAACCAATAAAAATGGCCATGAAAACTAGGGATTGGGTCCAAATTGAAAGTTATATCAACACTAGTCAGTTGGAGGATTATAAGTTTAAGTATTTTAACAAGTTGGATGAGTAGCCAATTTTAATCCCTCGAGAATTGACATCTATCATGACTAAAATATTTGCAGACATATTGCTCACAAGTAGAGATAAGGAGGATGAATTATCTTGGGGCTATGGGAGCCTTGGTGTCTACACAGTGAAGGATGGATATGATAATATCCTTCTAGAGCCTCCTCCTCATGCATATCAGGTTGAGGATTGGAGAAAGATTTTGCAGTCCAAGGGTTAGCTGAAAATAAACTTTTTTGTCTAGCAGTTCATGCATAATGGAATTCTTACTTTTGATAATCTCAAATGTAGGGGAATCATTGGTCCATATCAATGTGTTTTATGTTGTAAGAGTGAGAAAACATCTAGCCGCTTGATGTTTGAGTGTCCATTCACGCACCAGATCTAGGATATATGTTTTTTATCTTATAAAATTTGAGTTAATGGTGATATGAATTAGACTAATATTTGGTAAATATGGAAGAGGGGTAGATTTAAATCTAAAGCTCTTTGTATCGATTGGGAGCTTGTATTAAAATGTATTTGGTGGTGTGGTTGGAAAGAAACGGTCGAATTTTTAGAGAAACCTCTTCATCTTTAGATGGAGTTTGACATGTCATTTGGAGTAAAGTCACAAAAATTGTGGCAGTGTATGCTAAAGAGGATACTTAGGCTGTTATAGGGACAATGAAGAAGGAAGTTGAAGTGCAAGAGGGGCAAGAAAAAGCTAGTTGGAAACCACCCCTAGAAGGTTGAATTAAAATTAATACTGATGGAGTTGCAAAAGACAATCTGGGTAGAGCTGGAATTTGAGTGGTTTATAGGAATCATGTTCGAATAATGCCCTATTGGGAACTGCTAGGTCTGAGAAGGGCCACGAACAATGAAGCAGAAGTCGTAGCTATCAAATCTGCTTCTATTTGGGGAGTAAAATAAGGTTACAAGAGGATAATCCTAGAAAATATTCTCAAATAATGGTAGGAGATTTGAATTGCGTAAGGAACTTTGTTTTTAAGATATGGAGGTTGAGGATTCTTATCACTCAAATTAAGGAATTGTGGAGGGAATTAGATGATGTGATTCTAGTTTATGTGAGTAAAGATCTAAATAAAGTGGTAGACTTCCTGGTTAATATAGGTACTGAGAAGGAGGTAGGGGTTCAATGACACAATGACATGACTATTGAGGATGAGATGATTAAGCAGGTTGGTGAGAAAATCCAATGTTTAGCTAATTTGTACAACCATTGCAGAAATATGGTTTAGGAGATTTGGCTCTAATGCAGATCTTCTTTTACAATTGTAAATAGGTGAACAACCACTCTAGAAATATGGTTTAGGAGATTTGGATCCAACGTACTATTGTAAACATGTGTTCTATTTGGATAAGGTTGAAAGAAATCTCATCTCAACTTGTAAATGATAAAATTTTCAAATTATTAAAAAAACAAAACAAGATCATAGAAAATTAACCAAAGGAAAGAAAAAATAATCGATGTTGTAACTAATTTTTTTTGGGTGTAGAATGAGGCTAAATATAATGGCATATTGAAGTTACATTTAAAGGATATGATGGGAACTTCTTTTTGAATAATTTAAATAATAAAATAACAATATATTATTAAAATGTTTCAACACAAATTAAAATATTATTATTATTATTTTAAATGAAATAAGCTATATTAAATTATAAATACAACTTCATCATACAAAAGTGGGTGGATACACACACCCCAGTAGGGTCCCCAATATCACTCTAATCGTAGATGGTTAGGAAATAGTACGAGAAAGAGTCTAGCAAACATTAACAAAAAAGAGGGCATTAATATCATCCTCTTTGTCAAAAAAATCAAGGCAACTTGTAACCAATCATTTCGAGACAATAGAGAGGACATCATTGTCCACATTATCATTGGACTGCCAAGGGGTATCAGCAACAGGAGCATGCAGGTCATTTACAACAGCATTGGAACCACCCATATCAGCAGCGATTTGGTCGTCATCAGGCCAGCCAAGAGCATTTACTAGTGCTACCACAGGCACATCTCCCCAACCCACAACCTGGTGTGAATGTTCTGGACGAACGTCCCAACCACTTGACTGTCGTGAACTACCCGCACCATCAGAATATTGGTGTTTAGTCACTGGTGGAGGTTGAGACCAGTGCCTCTCATCCTGTGGTGGAGCCCTACGTCCCTGACGCGCCCGAGATTGATATAGCCAACAAAATAAAATAGCTCAATTCTCTATCGCACATTTGCTTTGGGTTATGTTAAATGTGGTCCACATTTTGATAAGTAGTATCGTTTTTTTTTTTCTAGGAAGCAAGAATATGGACAAATGTATAATTGGTAGTATGAGTGATCAACAATTAATGGATGGTTATATAAAAAAGGAAAGGATAAAAAATAATATAATAAAAAGAGGGAACAATCAACTTCATCTTTGTAGTTTTATTATTATATTATTATGAAATTTAAAGAATTGGAACGTAATAAAAGTTAACATCAACAATTGAAAGAACTTTTGGAATTAATTTTTATAGCTTTTCTAAATATAAAAGAGTATGTTCTTCTTAAAAACTTGTCACATTTTGAAAAATAGGAGAAATAAAGTAAAGAGTCTCTAGAAGAGCTTGGGATCAAGAAACTCTTAGGATTTAAATTGAAAAAAAAAATAACCCATTTCCAAACTTGCCTAGATCTTCAACAATTTTAAAAGAGGTGAGTACAAGACTCGAGTACACCACAAAAAAACATTTAAGATCAGGACTTCCAAGGTGATCAAAAGTTCCTCCAAAAAAAAACCTTGACACAACAAGCTCACACAAAAAAAATTGTTTGAACTCAACATAGTTCAAACCTTGGGAGAAGCTTCTAAATCCTCGCTCATTTAGAATAATGATATAAAACAATTAGATAGAATGAGTTTGATGGATTCAACCTATATGATCTAAATCCTAAACTTCTCTTGATTACTATTTGTAATCAACTCTCATATTAAAAAAAAATAGAATGTATTAAAAAATATTTGGTATGATGCGTTCTTTCGGATGGGACAGCCTCACCAACACTATTCAATATCCAATGTCATATACTATGCATCTGGTCGAAACTTAACGAACGTTTCAGTATGGGATGGTACACTGCCACATACTCCATTTATTACCACCATCTCCATCTCCACCTCGTCAGTGTACCGTCCCACACTGACACTGAAACGTTCCTTTCTCTCTTCGTGAGTGTACCTGCTGGTAAGTGCTTCCACTATCCACTGTCACATTTGGGATGGTACACTCACGAGGAGGAGACGGTGGTATAAATAGAGTATACGCTTACCCGATTTGTTTTAACGTCCACTTAGAGTTAAGATTGATATGTGACTTGACGTTTCAATACCATACATGTTCTTAATAATTGCTTGTGGTCCAATCTTACGAGCAGAGAATTCAGTACCATACATGTTCTTAATAATTGTTTGTGGTCCAATCTTACGAGCAGAGAATTCAGTACCATACATGTTCTTAATTATTGCTTGTGGTCCAAACTTACGAGCAGAGAAAGGAAAGTTTCATATGGCTATATAAATGGCTTAAAGAAAAGATAGGAGGCTGTTGATAGATGTGAAGTTTTTGTTGTCGGTTTATTTTTGGTAAATTAGGGTTTATAGTAACCTTCGCAGCAACAAAGTTCAGTGTAAATCGTAAAAGGTGTTACCCAATACTTTATAGAACAAATAAAATAAAGGAGCACCTTTAGACCAAGAATTGGAACTACACAGCTAGGGAGACATAGTATTAGACATTCATTTATCTTAGATCAAAGATTTAATTAATATATAGTTACATGTCAAAAGATAATTTAAAGTTTTGAAAGATGTTTTTATTATTTTATTTATTTATATTGTTAATAAAGAAGAGACTTAATTTAAAATTTTATTGATTAAGTATTGAACTTATTTCAATTTTGTATAATTAAAGAAAAAACTTTTATTAAATTATAATTTTTTAGTAAAATAAATAATTATATTATAAAAATTTAATTTTAATTTTTAATTACATTATATAGATAATAAATTCCATTGTTATAATATTTTTAAACATATAAAATAATATTATTGTTGATCCATTCCATTTTTTATTATAATATTAATAATAATTCTATTTTTTATATTTTAAAAACATTATAACCTCTTTTAATTGTTTATTGAATTTAAATATAATTTTAATATAATTGTAAAAAATATTGTGTTGATTATATTTTTATTTAACTATAAATTTGAAAACCCAAACTTCTAAACATTCCCATTTTATTACCAATCAATTTAAATCCTTCTAAACTCCATTCCATTGTTGTGAATTACCTTTACATGCATTGGTGTTTGATAGCTTCACCAGCTTAAAAAAATAGATAGAAGCAGAAAGTTATTACATGCCTGACATGTTGGATAGATGTTCTTTTATCCCTGTTTTGTTTTGTGCTTGGGAGACTGACCCTTGTTTGGGAGAGGAAAACAGAGCTTTATATGTCAGGAGAAGGGGCGAAGATAATACTGTAACACTGCTGCAACACCTGTCTGGAAGTGTCTGTTTGAAAGAAGAAATCAGAGCTTGATTCGCCAGGGGAAGTGACGAGAGAAAATACTGTACCGCCGCTGCAACAGCTGTCTGGAAGTGTAATAGAAAGCATATATTTCTGAGCGGTTGTGTGTCTGCTTGTTCTTCCGTGTGCCTGTTTTTGTGTATGTTTGTTTGTTTTTCTTTCAGCAATACTGCCTCCTTATTGTCGATTCTCTTCTTCCTCAGAAGAATTGATTTTTTGCTTGCCTTTCTGCATCGCTTGCTTATTCCCAGTTTGCACAAAGAAAGAGGGGAAAAAGAGTTACATATTTCAGAGTGCAGACATGGAGGGCTGTTCAAGTACCAGCGCCGAGACCTTCAAGCATTACAAGCCTTCCCCAGCAGACCATCATAAAAGATATCATGTATTCCTCAACTTTCGAGGTACGGATACCAGAAAAACTTTCGTCGACCACCTCAACCAGTCCCTCTGCACTGCAGGATTACGTGTCTTCTTGGACTCGGAGGAATTAGCAAAGGGAGAGAATATTGGGGTCAGCCTGGAAGAGGCAATTAGAAATTCCACCGTCCACATACCCATATTTTCGGCCGATTATGCCAGCTCACCGTGGTGCCTCAAGGAGCTTTCCCTTATCTGGAATTCCAAATCCACGGGTACAGGACTACAATTATCCCTTTGTTTTACAAGTTGGAACCTTCAGATGTGAGATACCCTGACAAGAAAGGCCCCTATGCTGAGGCATTTCAGAAGCACAGGGAACGAGGCAGACATAGCGAAAAGGAAATGGATGTGTGGAAGAAGGCGTTGCATCAAGTATCTCTTCTTTCAGGCTGGTCTCTCGCAGAAACGGCGGGCGTGTAAAAATGCTTTTCCAACTACTCTTTTGTGTTTTGGACTTTGTTATCGTCATTATTCTGTTTGAAGCCATTTGAAACGTATCAATCTCGTGAGTGCTGCATTTCACCCCTTTTACATACAATGAACAACTTGAATGGCCTGATTCGCCAAACTGTTCGGAAAATGCATCTACCGACATACTTTGACATGCTGTAACGCATATTTAGCATAAATTATATGCTATAACGTTGAAATGCCAAATTAAGTGGATAGATCGGTTCCTGTAGAACAGAGGTACTAATAAAGTTTTTTTTTTAAAATAAATTAAATGGTCATGGTGAGTGCAGATATGAAGGTAGACTTGTCAAGCTGGTTGTTATGGATCTTCTCAAAACATTGAGCATTGATTCTCTATATGTTGCCAAACACCCCGAAGGGCTGTCAGATCGAATGGAGGAGGTGACAACATTGTTGAAAATGAATGAAGACGGTGGTCATGTGCTCGGTGTTGGCATTTGGGGTATGGGGGGTTTGGGTAAGACCACGCTAGCAAAAGCTGTTTATAATAATATTCATAGTAAGTTCCAAGCATCTTGTTTTGTATCTGATGTTCGAGCCTCAACAAAGGAATCTGTAAAGGGCCTTATAAATTTACAAAAGCAGATTCTTCGGGACCTGGCGAACGCCCATGAATCAAAGTTGAAGAAATTGCATAGCGTTTACAGTGGCAAAGTTCAAATGGAAGATCTTTTGAGATCCATAAAAGCATTAGTCATTTTAGACGATGTAGATGACGAGAAACATTTAGATGCTCTAATTGGAGACGGTGCCAATGGTTATTGGTTTGGAAAAGGAAGTAGAATCATTATCACCACGAGAGATTCTCGGGTATTGACACGTCAGATTCATGTGATTCAATATCCTATGAGAGGACTTGATCGGGAAGAAGGTTTGAAATTATTTAGTTGGCACGCTTTCATGAGGACCGGCCCAGCTGAAGGGTACGAAGATATTACAGAAAAAATTGTAGATGCATGTCAAGGTCTTCCTCTGTCATTGGAAGTTGTAGGGGCACATCTATACGGTGAAAAGAGCCTTGAAATTTGGAAGGAGGCCCTGAAGAATTTGGTAAAAGTTCACGAAGAAGTGTATAACAGTCTTAAAATCAGTTATGATGCTCTTTCTCGTGAAGAGAAGCGCATGTTTTTGGACATCGCTTGCTTCTTTCTTCGTCCCTTGTATCCCCGGGTGCTTTATGGAGACACTTGTGATAAATATAATATGGATTTTTATGTTAAACTCTGGAAAGATCTAAAATGTAGCTCCCCACGTACATGTCTTAGAAATCTTGAAAGGAAGTCCCTTATTAGAATTGATGAGGATAGGTACTCTGATCAGTTCTATGATAGGCGTTCAATGTTTTGGATGCATGACCATTTAAGGGACCTCGCAAGACAAATAATCGAAGAGGAGTCAAACAACCCAGCTAATCGCAGTAGATTGTGGCGCCATAAGGATTTAGTTAGTGTGACGGCTGAGAAACAGGTAATATTTTACAGTTTCAATGGCCTTAACATTTATTTAATCAAGTTAAGAGGAAAACCACTTGCCAAAGTTAATATTAATTTAATCAAATTTAAAGGAAAACCACGTGACGAAATGTGCAATGTACTGATAAGATTCTTTATTGTAATCAGGGAATGCCAAACGTCGAAGGACTTGTGTTGAACTTCGGGGGTCTTCACCAGACATATAATTCGACATATCCTTGGGCATTAATGCCGAACCTGAAATTTATGTTTATTGATGGCCTAAGTCTAGAAGGGCGTACAAATTTACCACCAAATCTAATATTTTTGGGTCTGTGGCATTGTCGATTCCAAAAGGATGAATCGACTCAAGAGGATGGATCAGCTTCAAAGACACAGCCTATTTCCTTTAATTTGCCAAAAACAATAGGTCAACTCAAGTTCCTGCGCTTCCTTGATATGAGTGGGAGTTGGGAGGTGCATCTTCCCAATGAAGTTGGAGAACTATCCAATCTGGAAGAGTTATATTTGTCTAGCTGCGGTCTAATAGAGCTTCCTCAAAGTTTGGGTAATCTTATCAAGCTGAAAGTTCTTGACGTCAGTTACAATGATATAAGCAGTTTTCCAGAAAATTTTCATAAGCTGAAATCATTGGAGGTCCTTCATGTCTCTTGTTGCAAAAGTCTCAGGAAACTTCCATCGTTGGACTCCATGCATTCTTTACAAGACCTCAAACTAGATCGTTGTGAGGAGCTTCAAGAATTGCCTGCTCTTCCAGATAGTCTCAGTTGTCTCAGTCTTAGTGGCTGTCACAAGCTGCAAGAAGTGTCCAGCATTTCTCATTTGAAAAAATTGGAGGTCCTTGATGTCTCTTGGTGCAAAAGTCTCACAAAACTTCCATCGTTGGACTCCATGCATTCTTTAAAAGACCTCAAACTAGATCGTTGTAAGGAGCTTCAAGAATTGCCTGCTCTTCCAGATAGTCTCAGTTGTCTCAGTCTTAGTGGCTATCACAAGTTGCAAGAAGTGTCCAGCATTTCTCATTTGAAAAAATTGGAGGTCCTTGATTTCTCTGGTTGCAAAAGTCTTAGGAAACTTCCATCGTTGGACTCCATGCATTCTTTAAAAGACCTCAAACTAGATCGTTGTGAGGAGCTTCAAGAATTGCCTGCTCTTCCAGATAATTTCAGCTATCTCTGTTTTAGTGACTGTCACAAGCTGCAAGAAGCGTCCAGCATTTCTCATTTGAAAAAATTAGAGGTCCTTGATTTCTCTGGTTGCAAAAGTCTCAGGAAATTTCCATCGTTGGACTCCATGCATTCTTTAAAAGACCTCAAACTAAAACAGTTGTGAGGAGCTTCAAGAATTGCCTGCTCTTCCGGATAGTCTTAAGTTTCTCAGTCATGGTGGCTGTCACAAGCTGCAAGAAGTGTCCAGCATTTCTCATTTGAAAAAATTGGATGTCCTTGATTTCTCTCGGTGCATAAGTCTCACAAAACTTCCATTGTTGGACTCTATGAATTCTTTAAGAGACCTCAAACTACAGCTTTGTGTGGAGCTTCAAGAATTGCCTGCTCTTCCAGATAGTCTGAGTTGTCTCAGTCTTCGTTGCTGTGACAAGCTGCAAGAAGTGTCCAGTCTTTCTCATTTGAAAGAATTGGAGTTCCTTGATGTCTTTGGGTGCACAAGTCTCTCAAGACTTCCATCGTTGGATTCCATGCATTCTTTAAGATACCTCAACTTAAAGAGTTGTGAGGAGCTTCAAGAATTGCCTGCTCTGCCAGATAATTTCAGCTATCTCCGTTTTAGTGACTGTCACAAGCTGCAAGAAGCGTCCAGCATTTCTCATTTGAAAAAATTGGAGGTCCTTGATCTCTCTGGTTGCAAAAGTCTCACGAAACTTCCATCGTTGGACTTCATGCATTCTTTAAAAGACCTCAAACTAAAACAGTTGTGAGGAGCTTCAAGAATTGCCTGCTCTTTCAGATAGTCTTAAGTTTCTCAGTCTTCGTGGCTGTCACAAGCTGCAAGAAGTGTCCAGCATTTCTCATTTGAAAAAATTGGAGGTCCTTGATTTCTCTCGGTGCATAAGTCTCACAAAACTTCCATCGTTGGACTCTATGAATTCTTTAAGAGACCTCAAACTACAGCTTTGTGTGGAGCTTCAAGAATTGCTTGCTCTTCCAGATAGTCTGAGTTGTCTCAGTCTTCGTTGCTGTGACAAGCTGCAAGAAGTGTCCAGTCTTTCTCATTTGAAAGAATTGGAGTTCCTTGATGTCTTTGGGTGCACAAGTCTCTCAAGACTTCCATCGTTGGATTCCATGCATTCTTTAGGATACCTCAACTTAGAGAGTTGTGAGGAGCTTCAAGAATTGTCTGCTCATCATTCAGATAGTCTCACGTTTCTCAGTTTTAGTGGCTGTCACAAGCTGCAAGAAGTGTCCATCATTTCTCATTTGAAAAAATTGGAGGTCCTTGATTTCTCTCGGTGCAAAAGTCTCAGGAAACTTTCATCGTTGGACTCCATGCATTCTTTAAAAGACCTCAAACTAGAGAGTTGTGAGGAGCTTCAAGAATTGCCTGCTCTTCCGGATAGTCTCAGTCGTCTCAGTCTTAGTGGTTGTTACAAGCTGCAAGGAGTTTCCAGCATTTCTCATTTGCAAAAATTGGAGGTCCTTGATGTCTCTGGGTGCACAAGTCTCACGAAACTTCCATCGTTGGACTCCATGCATTCTTTAAGAGACCTCAAACTACAGTTTTGTGTGAAGCTTCAAGAATTGCTTGCTCTTTCAGATAATTTCAGCTGTCTCAGTCTTAGTGGCTGTCACAAGCTGCACGAAGTGTCCAGCATTTCTTATTTGAAAAAATTGGAGGTCCTTGATTTCTCTGGGTGCAAAAGTCTCAGGAAACTTCCATCGTTGGACGCCATGCATTCTTTAAAAGTCCTCAAACTAGAGAGTTGTGAGGATCTTCAAGAATTGCCTGCTCTACCAGATAATTTCAGCTATCTTAGTCTTAGTGGCCATCACAAGCTGCAAGAAGTGTCCAACATTTCTCATTTGAAAAAATTGGAGGTCCTTGATGTCTCTGGGTGCAAAAGTCTCAAGAAACTTCCATCGTTGGACTCCATGCATTCTTTAAAAGACCTCAAACTAGAGAGTTGTGAGGAGCTTCAAGAATTGCCTGCTCTTCCAGATAATATCAGCTATCTCAGACTTAGTGGCTGTCACAAGCTGCAAGAAGTGTCCAACATTTCTCATTTGAAAAAATTGGAGGTCCTTGATGTCTCTGGGTGCACAAGTCTCACGAGACTTCCATCGTTGGACTCCATGCACTCTTTAAGCTTCCTTAATCTAGATCGTTGTGAGGAGCTTCAAGAATTGCCTGCTCTTTCAGATAGACTCAAGTTTCTCTGTTTTAGTGGTTGTCACAAGCTGCAAGAAGTGTCCAGCATTTCTCATTTGAAAAAATTGGAGGTCCTTGATGTCTCTGGGTGCACAAGTCTCACGAAACTTCCATCGTTGGACTCCATGCATTCTTTAAAAGACCTCAAACTAGAGAGTTGTGAGGAGCTTCAAGAATTGCCTGCTCTTCCAGATAATTTCAGCTATCTCAGTCTTAGTGGCTGTCACAAGCTGCAAGAAGTGTCCAGCATTTCTCATTTGAAAAAATTGAAGGTCCTTGATGTCTCTAGGTGCACAAGTCTCAAGAAACTTCCATCGCTGGACTCCATGCATTCCTTAAAAATCCTCAAATCAGGGAGTTGTGAGGAGCTTCAAGAATTGCCCACTCTTTCAGATAATGTCAGCTATCTCTATCTTAGTGGTTGTCACAAGCTACAAGAAGTGTCCAACATTTCTCATTTGAAAAAATTGGAGGTCCTTGATGTCTCTGGGTGCAAAAGTCTCACGAAACTGCCATCGTTGGACTCCATGCATTTTTTAAGAGACCTCATACTACAGCTTTGTGAGGAGCTTCATGAATTGCCTCATCTTCCAGATAATTTCAGCTATCTCAGTCTTAGTGTCTGTCACAAGCTGCAAGAAGTGTCCAGCATTTCTCATTTGAAAAAAATGGAGGTCCTTGATATCTCTGGGTGCACAAGTCTCACGAAACTTCCGTCGCTAGACTCTATTCATTCTTTAAAAAACCTCAAATCAGAGAGTTGTGAGCAGCTTCAAGAATTACCTGCTCTTCCAGATAATTTCAGCCATCTCAGTCTTAGTGGCTGTCACAAGCTGCAAGAAGTGTCCAGCATTTCTTATTTGAAAACATTGGAGGTCCTTGACTTCTCTGGGTGCACAAGTCTCACAAGACTTCCATCGTTGGACTCCATGCACTCTTTAAGCTTCCTTAATCTAGATCGTTGTGAGGAGCTTCAAGAATTGCCTACTCTTTCAGATAGTCTCAAGTGTCTCAGTTTTATTGGGTGTCACAAGCTGCAAGAAGTGTCCAACATTTCTCATCTGAAAAAGTTGGAGGTCCTTGATCTCTCTGGGTGCAAAAGTCTCACAAGACTTCCATCGTTGGACTCCATGCGCTCTTTAAGCTTCCTTAAACTAGATCGTTGTGAGGAGCTTCAAGAATTGCCTGCTCTTTCAAATAGTCTCAAGTTTCTCAGTTTTAGTGGTTGTCATAAGCTGCAAGAAGTGTCCAACATTTCTCATTTTAAAAAATTAGAGGTCCTTGATGTTTCTGGGTGCACAAGTCTCACGAAACTTCCATCGCTGGACTCCATGCATTTTTTAAGAGACCTCAAACTACAGCTTTGTGAGGAGCTTCAAGAATTGCCTGCTCTTCCAGATAATTTCAGCTATCTCCGTCTTAGTGGCTGTCACAAGCTGCAAGAAGTGTCCAACATTTCTCATCTGAAAAAATTGGAGGTCCTTGATCTCTCTGGGTGCACAAGTCTCACAGAACTTCCATCGTTGGACTTCATGCATTCTTTAAGAGACCTCAAACTAAAGAGTTGTAGGGAACTTCAGGAATTGCCATCTCCATCAGAAAGTCTTGTTCGTCTCAATGTTACAAATTGCTACAATCTACGAAAGCTCCCCAGTCTGTCTCATATGAGAGAGCTGAAGTACCTTCATCTGTCGTGTTGCAGAAATCTTACCAGACTTCCACAATTGAACAACATGTTATCTCTAAGAGACCTCAAACTAGACCGTTGCTGTAATCTTGAGGAATTGCCATCTCTACCAGAAAGTCTTGTTGATCTCAAAGTTACAAGCTGCTACAATCTACGAAAGCTCCCCAGTCTGTCTCATATGATAAAGCTGAAGGTACTTGATCTGTCCTTCTGCATAAATCTTACTAGACTTCCACAATTGAGCAGCATGCTATCTCTAAGAGAGCTCAAACTAGACTATTGCTGTGCTCTTGAGGAAATACCTCCTCTTCCCAAATGTATCAATCTCGGCACAGAAGGTCTCTGCAGTTTGACATTAAATAAAGGGAAACGCAAGAATCCAGAGCCAGAGTACATAACAGACTCGTTCTTAGCCTTGCCCAATTCAAAGCGTCTTCATATATCAGAGGTTAACGAAGAAGGAACTAGTGTTGCCCAGGAGTATATGGATCATGATGGACAAGGAGAATTCTCTTTTCCTTCACCAGCTAGGAATACTTGTGGCTGATCATTTCTAAGTTCCTACAGATCAGCAGTTCTTAGGGCATAAAAGCTAGGCCTAAAGGTCTGCACATGATGCGCCCTGATTATTACTGGGGGATCAATGGAGATTGGTGGAAAAACAATAATCACGAAAAATCAATCCTGAGGCAGGTTCGTGCTTTAGCATGGAGCATTCACAAGGACTTTCAAAGAAGGATTTTACTTACAGCAGAGGCAGAGCACTTACAAAGAAGCTTTGTGTTCCCAAAGACCAGTCCAAAAGGGATGTGAATTGCTGCAGTACTCAAGGTAATTCTTGTTGAGCCTATCTTGACATGCATGTTAGTTTCATATTGCGCGTTTTAAGAAGCCAAATTTTAATTTGTTGTCTATGCATTTTAAGTTAGCTTGATAACGTAGAGAGTCGAGCCTTCTGATTGTTTAAGGGTGGGTGTTACATGGTGTCTCAAAGTGTAGAACGTATTTCACATTATTGAGAATGTGCCGGTTCTGTTGACTTGAATGTAACCAAATTTTTCCGTGACTATTACTGCTTTGGATATGAGTTTTAACGAGTAGTATTTTTGGACAATGGAGTTCTAATATAGAACATCTATATGAAAAATTTGGTGGACTTTTGCTTCTATGTGAAATAATTTTTCATAATTTGAGGGTTATTTATTTGTTGTTTGGAGGATGCAACAACTAAGTCAAGGAGCTTAGAATCTGAATCTAATCATTTTGGTATACAAGGTATTATTCATATGAGTTTGATGTAAAATGACTTAGAATCTGAATCTAATCATTTTGGTATACAAGGTATTATTCATATGAGTTTGATGTAAAAAAAAATTTGCAGTCATTGCTATCCATTTTTTATCAGATTTGTTTAATTCTATTGGTAAAAGTTGAGAATATGCAAATAGATTTGTTTACAGGTAATATGGGTTTGAGCAGAATTTATCCCTTGAATGTATTTCAATATGCGATTATCCTGAAATTACCTCACCTCATACATCACGTTGTATTTTAAGAATAGTAACATTATTCTCAATAATATCTTAAAGACAACATTCTTATGAATGACTGATTTCTATAGTCTCATATCAAATTTGGAATGGAAGACATTGTAGTTATGAATGTTTTCAATAACTTACTATATCTTCAAATATTGCAATAGGTAAAATCTATTTCAGTTCATCTTTGTTTACTGAATTTTTTTTAAAAGAAAAGATATTGAAATTCACATAGCCTTTAGTATAAACATCCAACACATATGCCAACAAAAATAAATAAAATTAAATGACTTTCAAAGTTTAAGTTGATATATTCTGCTGTAGGAATGATGTTCAACAAAAAAACTTATGACAACATAACACATCAGAAATTAATTGTTTGATCCCACTTTCTAGAAAGCAAAAATCACTTTCAGATGAAGGATGAGATTGGAGTTATTTATTCATATCTTCAATGTGGTTCCAAAAAACAATTGGTGGATTTAGTAGTCTACAAATTATGAGTTATTCCAAGATTCTAGTTCCACTCGTAGATTGTGCAAAGAATTTATTAGCTAGGAGACATGTCTACTTAGTAAAGTGAATTAAGGAAAACGAAGTAATTTGGACTTCAATGTCAAGCAATGATGAAATCTCATCTTGGAAAAATTCTTAAAGTTCTTTCCATCGGGCTGCTTGTGCTAGGAGATAGGTGAACAAGATGGAAGCTCTTCAAGATGAGAACAGACACTCCTTTGATACAATCCTATGTATGCATTTCCAATCAATGGATTATTTTGCTAAATTGTTTAAGAAAAGTATGGTGTAAGACAAAGAGGCTCATAAAGTTCTTGTTGTCATACCCTCTATTATCTCTAAAGAACAAAATCAAGCCCTGCTTAAACCCGTTGATAGAGAGGAACTGAAGAAGATAGTGTTTGGAATGAGTACAAGAAAAATGCCAGGTCTAGATGGCTTCCCAATCAAGTCTTTTTAGACCTTCTAGGACAACTTGGAGGAGGATGTAATAGCTGCTATAGAGGATTCCAGAGGCAATAAAATAATGCTTAAAGCATTAAATCATACATTCATTGCCTTAATTATAAAAGGGAAGGAGGGGGTGCATATTTTATATTACAAACCTATTACCTTATGCAATTTCATATATAAAATAATCATGAAGGTAATGGTTGAGTGGCTAAAACCTCTCCTACGTAGCATTATCTTATCGGAGCAAGGAGATTTTGTAGAGGGCAAGCAGATTTTGGATGGTTTAGTTCTAGCTCAAGAGGTAATCCACTCAATAAAAAATCTGGCAATAGAGGAATATTCATAAAATTGGATATGTCAAAGGCTTATGATAGGGTGGAGTAGAGCTTCTTGTCAAGGATGATGGTAGCCTTCGGTTCCTCTCAATATTAGATAGAATGGGTCATAACCTACATCTCTACTCCAACATACTCATTGTTAATCAAAGACCTTCCCTTGCAACCATTTGGATCCACTCGAGGTCTTCATTAGGGAGATCATTGTTCCCCTTATATTTTTCTCATATTGGTTGAAGGCTTGGGTAGACTCATCTTGAGGAGAGACAACAAGGTTTTCTAACAAGTATCAAGGTTGGTGAGGAGGTTTTGAATCACCTATAGTTTGTATATGACATAGGATTGGTGGGAGTGGCCAACCTCAGGGAAGTAATAATGGTCAAAGATACACATTGTTTACCTTAGGACCATAAACCAAGTCATCAATGATAAGAAATCCAAAGCGATTTTTTTCAATCTTAATCGAAGGCTTCAAGATAATTTTAGAGTTCTTGGGATTCAAGAGGAGTTCTCTCCCAGTGGTATATTTAGGGGTCCCTTTGCATTTTAAAAAACTAAATATAGTTGTCTAGAGGTAACTTTTGGATCGTATCAAAGAAAGAATTACCCATTGATCTCATAAATAGTTAACCTTTGGATCAAGACTCTTATATTATGCATCGCTTTCCATTGATGAATATGACCATATAGGTTTTGAGCCCATAAAAATTTGTGATTAAAACTTGCTCAACCATCAATTATTCCTAAAATGTGATGTGATAACACCCCTCCAAGCTATATGTTCTATTGTCGTCCATTCAAGAGAGTTCAAAAAGGTAACTATCCCCCCTAAGAACCCGTGGGTAGGCACTTCCATATTACCAACACCCCTCCAATGCTTTTTATTGATTTACACATAAGATCCAACGATATTTTTATCTCTTGGATAAGCAAAAAATATGTTTTACTTTTTTCTAAGAGTATTCAAACAACATATTGATGGGTTATACTATTTAAACCCGTAATATTTCATGATTGTATAATCATTGGTTACCTTTAGACTAGTAAGAGTCTATTGGCCTCGCTAATCCCTTAGTGATAAGTTTATCTCCTTGAACTGCTATCAATTCTTTATTTGATTTTCTACCCACTGCTTGAGAGCTAATATTGCTTGATCTCTTTTTAACCTGAATTATCCATATAGTTAGCTTTAATTTATTCTTTTTTGTTGTACCCATGATGACTTACTTTATTATCGATTGCTTGTTGTTATGCACTATCAATACCCCTATAATTTTTGATTGTGCTAACTCATTGCACTCTATTACCTACTCTAGGATAGGAGGAGGTGAAAGAGGGGCTTGAACATGGCTATTATTGTTTTCATTATTTCCATCCATTCCTTACATAAATTATTCTTCTTCCTAGTCCACTAGTGTCTTGAAGATCTCATGCCTGTTTGAGGGTTTGAGTTGGATTTTCTCTTTGCCATATTTTTTCTTTTACCTTCTTCTTCTTTTGGGTTGTTTAAAACCATCTCCCTGTGCTTCTCTACCCTGAGAAATATTGGTTATTTCTTTATTGACTGTTGACTTACCCTACTTAGGAAGACTTGACATTCTTAGAGGAGCCTCCATTTTTGTGTTCATATTGTTTGGGCAGAACCGGGCCAAATATCCATATTTAGGGTAGTGCCTCATAATCCAATTGTTGAATCCAAGATAGTCTTGCAAGTTCTAGTTTAACCTATGCCAGTAAATACTGGTTGAGATCCATTTCCATGCATAATCTATCATAAATAGTTGTGTTTCCTTCTATTGTGTCTCGAGAAACACCTAAATATCTTCCAATGGAAGTATTAATGATTTCCAATACCTACTCACTCCAGAACTCCATTGGAAACTCATGCAAACAGATCCAAATTGGGACAGTTGTGAGTTCAATTCGAGGATCAAATCCCACTCTCTAGGGCTAAACAAATAATCTTTTCAAAGCATGATTCCTCTTTACTGATTAGAAAGCCATATTTTTATTGGCGGGTGAGGAAAAAATCATCTCTTCATTTTAAATGTGTGTTTTGCAAGTTGTATAAACTATAGTTAGAAAACTTGCAACTCAAAAGAACTTGACAAGCTTAATTTTAGAGATTTTATCAGCAGCTCAAGAAAACTAGGTAAAATAAATCGAAGATTTTTTCAATAAATAGAAAAAACATTTTAAGCAACAATTAGAGAGCCAAAAAGTTGATCTTATATTAGATATATATTGAAAAAAGTATAATAATATTTTATGAATAAAAAATTAGACCAAATACATCATAAAAATACAACATTTCAAAATGTAAAACACTTTTTAAACTACTTTTTGTTTTTCCTTTCTTCCCCTTGCACTTGATGGTTGGCCTTGGCTCTGAACTAGTGGACGAATAAGAGGTTGCTCAAGTGTGATATCATCATGGTATATCTCCTTCAATCCTCTTAAATGTTTTGCTTCCTCCTCAAGTGCCTTAATAACCTCTACAATAAACTCAATATCCACAAGACTCTCAACAATCCAATCATAGTGGATATAGCTCATCTCATTGAATTACCTCATAGTATTCACTATCCTCCACTTGTCTTGTGTAAATCCTAAGATTGTATTGCATAAACACAAGGTCACTCAAGCACTCTTGGCTCAATCTATTATGCATTTTGGTGTGTACAACCTTAAATAAAGACCAATTGCACTCACACCCAAGAGCACTATAAGGTTGACTCAAGATGCGAAAAACCATCATTTGTAGAGTAGGTGTTTTTGAGCCAAGTCTAAAATCTCCTCGAGCTAGTGTCCAGTCTTTGATGAAATCCAAAAAAGTGATTTAGAATTATTGTTTTGATTCTTTTGAACTCCTAAAATATTTTCACAATGCAAGGGAGAAGAAAGAAATGAACAAATGGCCAAAAATGGGCTTTTCAACACAAATCCTATGTTTTACCTCTTTTTTTGCATCTGCAACCAAGTTTCTCATGAGAAAATGATGCAAAATTGGTGTCGACAAAAACAAAATTGTCAATCATAAATTCTAACGAGTTTTTATGAGAACTCATAATTTCTTAGCGAGTTTTCAAACTATGCTCTAAACTTCAAGGTTCATGGGTGTAAAACATAACTTATCAAAGTGGATGGATTTCACAAAGTTCAACACACATCACTCTTTATATATATATATATATATATATATATATATATATATGGTTTAGTTCTACTTTATATTGGTTAATGGAGGTTAGCTTATGTAAGCTTTACAAACATACAAAATAACATTAGATTGCTTTTTCCAACATTTTGTAAACATTTGCTTATGGTCCTCTCTCCCACGTCCTAACTATTCAAAATAATTGGTCCTTGAGCAATGAGGTTAGTATTTATGTTCATTTTATGTATGATGCCTTAAAATGCTTACCAAATCTTACTGTAAGGATATAGTTGAGTAGAATCAAGTCAATTATGAAATTCCTTTGACAAAAGTATCTAATTTAAAATTTTGTCTTTCTATGAGCAATTATTTTCTCCAAGTTTACACTTTTCTATGGATATGCTATATGATATGAAGGTCATGCAAATTGTATCTCATAGCGAGTGGCTATGGGTCCATATGTAAAACAACCTACTAAGCTTGTAAGTTTGGTGAGGAGAGATATATTGTAAAGCATTTCATACATCCCACTATCACTCAAAAACAAACCTAGCGTATTAAGTTGGATTCCATTTTAGATAACCCTATAGCTAGAGGCAGTCACTTGTAGGTAACTAATATATCTAAATGATTATGGTGACTTTGTTAATAGTTTTATTAAGGCAACAAAATACTATTTAGTCATAGAATTTGGAAGGCCATTCCTTCTTCATTAGAAGGTGAGACAAGAGTTCATTGTCAATTATAATGCAATCAAACATTCAATTATTTTAAATTGAAAATGTTATTGTATGTCAAAGCTAATAGCAGAAAAAAATATTATACACAACAAATTCTGTTAAAACAAAGAAACCCAAGTAAAAAAAGTTGAATAATATACAATCATTAAATTGTTTCACTCCTGAAAAAAAGATGTTTTAGGTCATCGACGATCTCCATTTGCAAAATTTCACGATTTTTCAACGATACCATGACAAAGATCCTTAGGTTCACTTGTGGATTGTACATGAATCGAGAGCAAAAGCATGAATGCCAAACTAGTTGAACAAGATATCTGGACTTGAGATAAGCGAATATGAGATTCTACATCAGAGAGATTCAAAGTTTTTTTAGGGTTTACGATGGAAATTTAGGATTTCCTACAACTTCATTTTTTGAATTCTAGGATGGAGAGTTTCCACAAAGATGCATGCATTAAGCCAAAAATAAATTTTAAAGAAGCAATCCATGGAGGACCACCTCTAACAGGAGGGAAACACAATCAATGATTGCTAAGGAAACCATTAAAGATACCAAAGGTTGATTCAAGAAAAAACAGAGATGGGTTACATAAAAGCAACTAATGGATCCCTAGTACTGAAGTTGGAAATAATGGATGTCCATGAAAGGAATAGATGCAATTGAGAGGAAAAGCCTAATTTTTTTATTCATGGGATTTCGATCGACTCTTGCTACCTTCAAGCAATGGGTTGCCAAAAACTGGAGCACTAAAGGTAAGTTCCAAATTTTTACTTACCCTAATGGCTACTTTATTATTTTTTTGATAATGAAGAAGATAGGGAGAACATTTTTCAAGGGGGCCATGGTTTTTTTGTAGGGTATGAATCTTCAGGAAGCCCTAACATACCAAGTTCAAATATGAGAAAGAGATGCCATCAACAGCCCCTATTTGGGTTCGTTTATTTGGTCTTCCGATAGAATACTGGCATCCAAAGATATTCACAACAATTAAAAAATCTTTAGGAGTTTACATGATTACTTCTGATAGCACCCAATACTTAGAGCATATTATTTATGCAAGGATTTATGTTTTGATTGATTTTGACAAACCACTTCCAGAGAATATTACTTTACAATATGGGGAAGAAACATGGGAGCAAGTAGTAGATTATGAAAAATATTCCATTTAGATGCAGAATTTGTCATGAATAAGGCCATCTAGCCAAGAATTGTCCACATAAGGCCCCTAACAAAGAGAAAGAGGATGAGGACTTGGCAGGGTTTCAAATCCCTAAACAAAAAAACATAAAGAAAAAAATAGCAACAAAAGAGAAAATAGTAATTTTACCTAACACCTTTGAAATTATCTCCATGGATGAGCAAGCAGATGATGAGGATGGTCAAATGGAAATGGTTATTATGGAGACACAGTTTGATGAAGAGAGGGAACAATAAGAATTGCATGATGATAAATTATTAAAAGAGATTGCCTTAATGCTAATAAATAACAGTAAAGGAAAATATGTACAATGTAGAAAACCAACCCAAGTGTGAAACAAAAGGGCAGATTCAAACTACAAACAAAATGGATCCTAAAAAAGACCATACAAATTCCAATAGTAATGTCGTGGTACCAAGTAACCAGCATATAGTCCCAACTATAATGAAGCAATATACGAATAAAAGGATAAGGATGTCATAATCCTAAGGTTTATAGTTAGTCTCTTTATGGCAATGTGTTGGTCACAAATCTGCCTAAGTACAAGATATTATCACTTGTGCGCCCTAGACTCGGCCAACATTGAAAGGCCGAGGGAAAGAGAAAATTCCTTCGGACCGATCTCCAGAGAGGGTTGGTTCCCTTACTAAATCCTACACTGTTGAAGACTAGAGTTGCGGGAAAGAAACTAAAAATAATGGAAAGAAAGGGAAATATGGCCATAGGCCGAAGGTGTAATATTGGGGAAATATTAACAACAGGAATTCCACTCAAGCATATAATTAGCATATAATAAAAGAAAGCAACAAAATTTACTTACAACCTTGCAAAGATAACCTCCAGGATTGCATTCCAAAACTCACTTCCTCACCAACAATATTCAAACTCAGATGCAGAATTTAAATTTCAATAGCAGATAAGAAATACGAGCATAAAAGAGAAATGCATAAAATAGAAGGAAATCACACATAAAGTCACTTGCAAAATCAGAAGCCAAATATCTCTTATTTACGTAGAGAACTTGATAAGTTTTTTTGCAAAATGTCTCTCCTCCTTTTATAATGGAAATTTGATTAGTATTTATAGAGGTTTTCGCCTCTTTCATTAAATACATGTGGAGGCAAGGTGTCGGCCACTCAGACACCAATAGCAGCAACTCTCTCCTCGGCAACAACAATGAACCAATGAACAAATGCCAAATAAAATATCTACTAATTTTATCACATGGCATATCAAGCTTCATCAGGAATCAATGATCTGATTTCAATATCTATGGTGGCGCCTTAGAAATGCATACCCACGAAGTAGTCGGTTCCTCAAAAATGAACAATATCACACTGGAATCAAGAGTGCCATACTTAAAATTGGTAGTTTTAGCAATAATATTGCCACAGGAATTAACTTTATCAATATTAATCCTTTTTCAAAGAAGATTTGCATTTAAAACATGAAATTTCACTCAAAATGGACCTTTATCTTCAATTCGCCAAGTTACATCTAAAACAAGCTTTTACTTGGAATGTGCACTTAATACTTTTATCCTGCGTAAAATGAAATTTTACCCCAATATTTGTCCTTTTATTCTGACTTCTTCTAGGAAAATATTCTACTGCCATAAGTGGGACCAATCTTGGAAATTTGATTTCTTTGAGAATTAATGAGAACAAAACTACCGGTAGAATAGTTTCACCAATGAAATGCCCAAAAGAAAGAATGTTCATTACACTTTGGAGAGCGAAAAGGCATTTTGGAGAACGAAAAGGCATTTCGGAGAGAAAAAAGCATTTCGGGGAACTAAAAAGCATTTTACTTGAATTGCACTTGAAATTACACCCATCAGATATTTAGAAAATTTTCAAAAAATTGTTCAATGTGTGAAAACACTCAAAAGCATTTGTAAGTTTTACTGGCCAATTTCAAACAAAGTTTACAACAAAATTTCAATGTGGTAAAAATGCCAACATTTTTGGTGGCTCATGGGGTATTCAACTCACCTGAATTCAATCGATCCTAGGCCTTTATTCATTGGGTGCAGAGTCCCCACTATCAGTTGCATCTGATGGTCGGCTACTGGTACCATCTTCGTCCTATTTTTTGAGATGTGTCATTATGGATTCATACATTGCAATTGCATCTGCCCATGCATCTATGGTAATCGCCTCACGAGCTTTGAGTGTACCCACAAGATATTGAAAAGTCTCAACCTTTTCTAGATCAATATATTTGGCCCTTTGGCTGAGCTCTAGTAATCCAGACTCAATGTGAATAAACTTTCTTATCAATGGTAGTACATGCTCTTCAGTGATGGGCTCCTCCAAGTTATCAATATCTGAGGTATCATCCATGAAAACAACCCATAATGCATCCAGGTCTTTCTTCGCCAGAATATTCCCCTGATCATCAACAAAGCTAGGGAAACCATTAGCTGCGATGGTTTCAAAGTGATCCAAGGAAATGCGCCTCTCATGCTCAAATTTCTCTTGCAGTCTTAGGGCTTCTTTAAGCAGTTCCATCTTGGAGAAAAAACTATGCAAGGTGATCTTGGCACTTGCCCAATCATGGGCTATTTCACTCATTGGATGAAACCAAAGATCCATTTGAGTCATTGACTGGATCTTCATGGCCATTTCCAACTTTGGCTCTAAATATTGCTCTATGTTGTCCACTATAGGCCCACCATATGAAACAACTGCCTGTACCTCCTGAAGAAACATGAGAACTAATGTAGCCTTGGTTGCCATCTTCCTACAATCATTCAACAATTGACTGTGAGCTTCTTTAATTTTATCCTTGGTGAGGGTCACGGATTGCATTGCTTTTATCGCCAACTGATTCTGCAAGTTCTGGAGCTAGTCCTACAAGGCTTGGATCTTCAATTGTGCTTCTTGCTCTGCTTCCTAGAATTGAGAAGTTGCCTGTTTGATCTCCATGATTTCACCCTCCAAATGCATTGCTTATTGCTGCCACTATTGAGATTTAGACTGTGCAGTATCCAGTTTGGCCTTTTGTGCTACCAAGGCCTCCTCTAGCTCCTTGATATTTGCTTCAGCCTGGATGAAACAATCCTTATAATGCTCAGCTTGTAGGTAAATTGAACTTGATGCCACTTGTATGGTACCCATTTGCTCTACTGGATCCATCTTTGTGAGGTCCTCGGTGACTGCTTGGTAGGAATAGTCAGTGGGCACCATTTCTCCTTGAGGTTTCTGAACCTGAGGAACCATTGTCACTGTGTGCATCTCCATTGTCGCTGGATCAAAAGTTACTTTCTTCATTGGTTTTACCATGGCTAGCGCATCCTTTCTCTTATGATTCTTCAACCATCTTGATGAACTTTGTCATGCCCTACTGATTTTTTCTGCTATCGGGCGCTCAGGTAGCAACTCCATCTCAGAAGCTAGCGGCTCCTGTACTGCAAAAATTGGGGAAGACAGGAAAAGGGCTTGTTGAGGATTTGATTCAACCATAGGGATGGAAGTGGAGGGTGCTTCAGCCATGCTTACTCGAAGAGGGGCTTGCGTGGTTATAGAAGTAATAGGATGAGAAGGCATGGAAGATGAAATGGAGGGTAATGGAAGGGCAAATGGATTTGGGGTGGATGCGAATGAACTGAAGGAAAGAGAAAAGGATGAAATGGGTGAAACTAGGGAAGCACTAGTGACCTATGACTGTGGGATAGAAATGGGAATGGAAGAGGTAGATGTAGCAACTGGAGGTGAAGTAGACATGGGAACTGTAGATGAAAAGATAGTGGTCACCAAATGCTTGTTAGAAAGAGAAGAAGAAAGAAAATGCATACCTGCGGGCTCTAACATCATTTGAGCCGATGGTGAATGTTGTTGTGCCACAATATTGTCCTCTCCTTCCGATCTTGCCTTCTCCACATTTGGATTTACTATTATCACCATTGGAACTGATTGTCCCAACTGAGCCAAAGAAGATATATCCAAAGAAACAATTGGCTCAATTGTTGGTGAAGGAAGCGATTTGGTGCTCAACGTAGAAAGGGCTCCACTCCTGGGTTTCTTCACTATGTTAGGGAAAGGGACTCTCATAGTTGCACTTCTCTTCTTTTGTGGAAGTTGCTCCTCTAGAATAAATTTCTCTTCTTCTTCATCTTCAATAGTTATCCCCTCTTCTTTTGATGCCTCCTCTTGTCTCGTTATATCTTCTTCTCTATCTGGACTGCTAATACTTCTAGGCACTAAATCAGCAAGGGAGAGGGGCTGGTACTTTTCATACTGTTCATCATAGATCATTGAAAATGCATCATCCATAACCAATGGATAATTTACCTTGGGCTTATTTCGGTGAATCCTCATGATCCACCAGTTGGCAATCTTCTCATCAGACCAATCAGGCAATTTTACCTTCATTTGTTCAAATAGACCTAAAGGAGGAACTTGCTCTGGATGATTTTTTGGATCATATTCGACCTCCATCTCATAAAAATCATGCCAAGGAGGAAGTGACATCATCTTCTCCACATGCCATTCAAGGTCATGTCCTTCGAGATTATTCCTTTGTTGTACGATGTCTTCTCCAGGGCAACAATGAAAAGTCTTGGCCTTGATGTGACTGGAAAAAATACCCAAAGGATCATACTTCCATCGTTGAGGAAGCTCAACCAATCCATGGTCATAGAGCATCTCAACAATTAATTCATTCTTCCCACTCTGAGTAACCGTTATATCACCAAACTTGAAAGGCATAGCACATGTATTCTTCTTTCCCCTACCTGACCCATAGGTATCATTTATGAAATCACTTTGTCGGGATACTTCCAAGGCAAAAAGGTGTTCAGTTGTAAAATATGGCAGCAGAAAAGGTTTACCAGTAAAACCAAATATTCTAACCACCACGCCTTGTGTCAGTAAAAATACATCACCTCTTTTTTGATCAACCACTTCTGCTTGCATGGCCCGAGGCACTCTGTTGCATACTCCATAAATTAACTCCAAGGCGGGTCCTAAAAATATCCTATTGAAATTATAATAGGACTCCTTTGACAAACTTTGAGTCCATGAGTATACTGGCAATGCTTTTCCTACTTCATCTGTCTTATTTATTGCTATGAAGGCAAAATGAGAGTGCATATGATAGAAAAAATACCATGCCAAAAGGGAACAATGCCTAAAAGTAATATCTTCTCCACTTTGTACCTTTTGCAATTGTGAATGTATCCTCCATTCCAATAAATCTACCCAATCAAAGAAAATCAGGTTTGGAGTTGTTGTCATGGTGGTTGGAGCATAAAACCCTACTTTTGAAATGCACTGCACCAATGATGCTTGCCATTTGTGCACTATAGAATCTGAATATAGTCCCGTTAGCCATGCTATCATTGAATACAAATCTGGGCTCTTGAAATTCTTTAATGGTGCTGGCAATTTTGGCAATTCTCCAAATCATGGTGTCTTCAATAACTAGCTCTCCATGAACTACCGCATGTGAATAGTGGATTGATACCTCTCTTCCTCTTCTTTAAAATTGAGCTTTTTATGTGGCATAATATGGAGGTTGTGCTCCACAAGCAAATGTATCCCATATGGAACTAGCCAAAATACTAAACAACTCTTCTTCATGGGCATTTTGGACAGTTCTTGTACTAGTATTATAACATTGCGTGATGGCCCAAATCAGCTCGGGACATGGGTGCACGGGTGTACACAGGTACCAAAAAATATGGGAATGAAATGCTATATTATGGGGACTTTCAACAGACATCTTTTGTGTACAAAACTTAGCATCCAAACACAATTTTTCCACACCTTTGTTGGTGATGCTGCAATCATTGATATGCACCAAGTGATCATCATAGGGTCTTAGTTCCACATATTCATCCTCCTCTTCTCGAGATTTTCACTGCTTCTTTTTTATTTCAAGCCTTTTTTGCACCTTCACCTTCTTGGCTTCTGTGGCTTTCTTTCCCATCTTGAGATTTCTTTGAATATGTAGCGAAGAACAAAAAACCTAGTGCAAAAGATATTTGCAAGACTTCTATACAAGAACCCTACAAATGCTTTTATTTAAGACAGAAGGGTTGGCCTCCTTTTATAATTTTTCATGCATATCCATTGGAAATATTGCTAATTTTATGGGCACCGCATGCATTTGAATGTGTAGAAGTGGTTTTTTTTTTTTTGGAAAGTGTGATGAGTGGGCGGAGTGTATGACGTGGAGTGAGAAATGGAAATATGTGGATATTATGGGCAGTGTAGTATGGAAATGGAGGTTCGTGGGAAAAAAAGATGAAAGGGTTTGAATGCATGTGTTTTTTTTTTTTAATTTTGGGGAAAGGAAGGGAAAAAGGAAATAGTTTGGGATTGAAAAGGTTTGGGTTTGAAAGTGATGGAGGGAAGTTTTGAATTTCAAATTTTAAATTTTGAATTTGGTGGGAAGGCAATAGGCCATCATGGATAGGAAGGGTTAAAAAAATGGAAGCCTTTTTTTTTTTTTTTACACCTCCAGAATTTTGGATCCAAAAAACACATCATCCAATTTGATTTTTTGGTTTTAACTCCTTCAAGAACTACATAGTTAAGCATAACCTTCCTAGAGTAGCACTTGGATGGGTGACCTCTTGGGAAGTCTCGGGCTTTGACCACTTTTTCAATTTTTTTTTTTTATAATCAGAACTAGAAAGAAACAACGTAAAATGAAAATATGTACATATTTACATCCATAATCTCTATTTTCACTGATAATAGGCCTTCAAATGAAGACCATTGACTGGAATTGATAGTGCATGACCGTCCATATCTTGCAAATAAAAAGAATTAATTTGATTGGCACCTGTGATCTGAAATGGACCTTCCCATATTACCTCGAACTTGTGATGTTTTTCGGGCTTTGACTTCTTTTCGTTCCACTTCAATACGAGATCGCCAACCTTAAAGGTCCTTTCAGAAACCTTTTTACCAAACCATTTCTTCGTCATCTCAGCATGCTCTATGAAGGCTTGGTATGATTTCTCCCTTTCTTCCTCCAATTGTAAAATTTGAGCCAACCTCATGTTCATGGGATCAGACTCATCATCCTCATCATTAATCAAATGCCATGTTTGGAGGGTCGGTAATTCAATATGGATAGGCAAAATCACTTCTTTACCGTATACCAAGGAATAAGGGGACGTCTTGATAGATTTTTTCATCGAGATGCGATCAACCCATAATGCTTGGTTCAAAAGTAGGTGCCAGCTCCGCTTATTGTCGCCAAGGGTTCTCTTCAAAATTTTGAGTAGGTTCTTGTTTGTAGACTCAGCTAGGCCGTTCCCTTGCGGATAGTAATTAGATGAAGTTTTCAAATAAATTCCATACTTACCCGTAAATTCAATGATTTTGGCACCTATGAAAGGAGTTCCATTATCTGTTATGATTGCATCTGGGACACCAAAGCGAGTGATCAACCCCTCGAGGAAAGTGATGACCATGACTTGATCCACTTTCTTGGTTGGAATCGCTTCAGTCCATCTGGTGAAGTAATCAGTCATAGTCAAGATATACTTGTGGCCGACAGACGAGTTAGGTTCAATGACCCCGATAAAGTCTAGGCCCCATTGCTGGAATGGTGCTTCTACTTGAATCGGGCGAAGAGGTAATGCCCCTTTTCTGATTCTACCAACATATCACTGACAATTACTGCAATGAGTACTTACTTTGTGAGCATCAACAAACAAGGTAGGCCAAAAATAGCCTGCTCGGATGATTTTTAAGGCCATGGGCCTTCTTGCATAATGACAACTCGATAGTCTAGAATGAAATTCTTCTAAAATATTTTCTTTTTCGAGTCACTCACACACCTGAGAAGAACTCCATCAATGTTTTTGTAAAATATCCCCTCAAGCAATAAAGTATATGTGAGAGCTTGCAACCTGAATCTTCGACGTTGTGAAGCATCAAGGTGATATGGACATATGCTTAAGGTAAAATAATCAATTAGCTCTTCGGTCCAATCAATATTGTTGGTGGTATGGTTTGCACAAATGTTCTCGCCCAAATTATCCTCATGCAACATATCTAATGACTCGAAAGCTACACTTTTGGCTAGCTCTTGACATAGAGCTCTCCCATGAACTAGCTTTGTTGGTCGGATCTCCACATCATATTCTTGAATTTTTGAGACCCAACCTGCTCTCTTGTCTCCTAATTCTCCTTGGAGAATAAAATTTCTTACATCAGGGTGTATGACATGCACAACCATTTTGCTCTGAGAAATGAAGTGTTGAAATTTCTTCAATGCTTTCATTATTGCATATACTTGTTTTTCAATAAAATATATATTTCTCTTGATGAGGAGAAATAACCTGACTCAAAAAAGCAATTGGCTTCTCACCTCCATCCTCTTGCTGTTATGTCAAAACTGCAGCATAACTCCCTTGTTCACCTACCGCATAGAGAATGAAATCTTTAGAATAATCAGGATTAATCAATACTGGAGCCTGAGTAATCCTCTCCTTGATTTCCTTGAAATCCTACCTTCTTGTTTCAGTCCATTTAAACTCAATACCTTTCTTCAAAAGCTCAGTCATGGGTTTCACCACTTGAGCGAAATCAACGATAAACTTACGAATGAAATTGATTTGGCCAAAGAAAGATTGCAAATATTTTTTATTGGCTAACAATGGTAACCTCAGGAGGGCTTCAGCTCTTGCAGGATCGATTGCCAATCCTTCTTGCGAGATCACATGGCCCAATAACTTCCCTTATTTAATAGTAAATATTGACTTCTTCGGATTAATCGAGATCCCAAACTCATGATACTTCTCAAACACCTACCTCAAATGAGCAATGTGGTCTTCTCTATGATGCGAAAACATAGTCATATCATCAAGATAGATCACAATAATCCTATTCAATAACTCATCGAAAGCAATGTCCATAGCCCTCTGAAAAGTGGCACCAACATTTGAAAGTCCAAATGGCATCCGTTGGTAGGCGAAAGTACCCCACTTGGTGGTGAATGTTGTTTTATATTGATCCTCGTATTTCACCCAAATCTGATTATACCCAGAGAAACCATCAAGCAATGAGAATCTCTGGGCGCCAGCTACTACATGAAGGATTTGATCGATCTGAGGTAGAGGGTAATGGTCCTTTAAAGATGCCTGGTTTAGATTGTGAAATTCAACACACAACCGAATGTCTCCATTATTTTTTTGTACTGGGACCAGGTTAGCCACCCATGTTGAGTGCTTGATTGGATAGATTATCTTGGCCTCCAACATCTTCAACAACTCCGCTTTCATGAGGACTTCAATCTTGGGATTGACAGGCCGCTATTTTTGATGAAAAGGTTTTACCCCTTCCTGCAGTTCTATAGTATGTTGGATCACATTCTTATCATAACCCCTCAAATCATGGTAGCTCCAGGCAACAATATCTGGATACTCGAAACACAATTTCTTGATATCTTCCAGCTCTTCTAGGGTGCCATCTATTCCAACCTTGATGATTTTCTCAGGCTCCAAATGCAACTCTTTATAATCCTTCACATCAATTTTAATCTTGTGCTTCTCAGCCCGATCACTTTGGTCGAATAGAATTTCAAGTGTAATCAGTCCCCTAGGGATGTGATTATTTTTTAGCTGAATCATCCCTTCTCTCTCTTCTTCAGCAAGGACTCTATCATCAACGCTTGCAGTTTCTTTAAGCAAGAAGTTAACTATCTGCTCATCATTGTCAAATACTTGCCAATAGAGATTTTTGTCAAGAACTGAGGGTCTATAAATCACCCTAACTATCTTAGGCTTTCTAACTACTTGCTCAATAGGAGAGTAGTTAGCACCAAGAGAGGCCAGAATATCTGCATGTTTATTTAGCTCTCTCGAAATCGCCTGAACATTTAAAGTAGTGAAAGATTCAAACAAGTCCCAGACTCTATTGCGGTAGGCCTTCAAGTAGTGTTGCTTTGACACACACCTGTTAGTGATCTGATTAATAATGAGTTTAGAGTCACCAAAAATCTACAGTTGTTTAATACCCAACTTCTCAACTTTCTTCAATCCAAGGCATAATGCCTCATATTCAGCTGCATTATTTGTGCAACCCCAAGTTAGCCTATAAGAATAGGTATTTTGCAACCCTTCGAGAGAGATCAACACAATGCTAGCTCCTGCACCATTCTTGCACCTGGCACCATCAAAATAAAGCTTCCATAATTGATCTGCAATAGGATCGGGAGAATCAGGAACCTTCTCTTCAATCTGCTCTGGCTTTGTGATAGTATAGCAGCCAATGTCCATTCCAACCATCGTATTGAAGTCCATGAGTGAAAACTCATCCTCGAGGTGAAGCTCACCCAACGCTTCTTCCATTAAATCAACTTCTCCTAACTCCTCGGTCATCATGTTAACCGCTCCTTGGGAACTTTCTTCTTCCTCCAACTTCTCAATGTGAAAAGGCGAGGGCTTCTCATTATGAATGTGAATATTCTTTCCCTTGAATGGTATCTCCAAATGCGAGTAGTCTAAGGAAAGATATCCCCCCAGCTTAGCCGTGAACTCCCTCGAGAGGCACATGCTAAAGTATGGTTCCAGGTCAACTACTACCACTTCTTGGATGACCATGATTTTTGGTATACTATGGAGGACAATGGGAATATCCTTGATCACACCTACTATTTTCATGGGTGTCCCATCCAATTGCAAGACACCAGGGCTACTCCTTGTATACTCCATACCCATGACTTCACAAACTGCCTTTGGCATGACAGTTGTCGCAGCACCAGAATCAATCATGCAGTTGTGCACTATCCATCCCTCCATCCTGAGTGACAAATAGAAAGGGGGTGGTCTATTCTTTCCAGTGGCTGAAGTAGTTAATGTTTGAGCAAAAATTGTCTGGGTAGGACTCTTCCCATTATCTTTCACATACTTTAATGATTCTTGTAACAGATCGACTTGCCTAGGTAATTGTAATGCATCATAAAGACTAACCTTAGCGGGAATCTTCTTCAACTCCTCAACAATGTTGTATGCAGATGTACCAGACTCCTTATTTTCCTTAGTGGCCTCATATTTGCTCTGATATTGTTGTGTGGCTTCTACCCTCTGTATTTTAGTCAAATATGGGTACTTGAGCTTTTCTCTAGCTTGTTCCTCTGTTTCAGCTCTTGCCTATGAAGTCGAGGCTTTTTCTTGCAATATTTCCTTCGCTCATGGTGGTAAAATATATTTTAATAGAACAGGTGAATCTAGCTTTGGTGTTGAAGTAGGAGCTTTCACTTGTACTTGTTTCTTCTCATTTTGCATCTTCGGGTCAATAGGTACCCTTAATGGTTCCATCTCAGCTAGATCTACTATGACTGGCTTCTTCCCAGCTCTTGTGAGAACTGAGACTTGTTCTTCGGATGGAACCATGAAGTTGTGATCCATTTCAGTAATCATGTTAACCTGACCTCCAGAAGAGCTTGCAGCTAGTGTTTACACGTAGTTCAAATGAACCATACAAGTCTCCTCACCATGTGGATCATTACATGTAGAGCACCAGTATGTTCTATCTATGGGGCCAACTTCCTCATTCATCAATACATTTGGGTTCCTCTCAGGTGCCTTGCTTGTTGAAGTCACTTGTTCCCTAGTGATTGGTGGAGGTTGAAATATCTTGGGTTGGAAATCTCTCTCGACTTGCTTTCTTTCAATAACTATGATTTTATTGCCCATTGCTCTTATAGCTGAATTAGCAGATTTCACCTCTTGCAAAAGTGTTATGTAAGGATCAAGATTTGAGGGTATAGGAGGTGTCGGTAAAGGTAGAGGTGTTGGTGGTGCAGGTAATGCAAGAAAATGGATATATGGATGGAGGTATTGAGGAGTTGATGGGGGTAATTATGGGAAACTAGGAGCTAATATTGTGGTATCGGAATAGGTGCGATTTGAGGTGCACTTGAGCTCCATGATGGAATAGGATACATGGAAGACATAGGCTATGAAAATGAACCTGAATATAAATTTTGTGGAAGATCAGGTAGGATGGGCATTATTACCTTTGGGGGAAGCCTACCTATGGCAATCAAGTCTACTTCCACCTTCTGCGCTTATTCAAACAACTCTAGGAATGTAATCATATTGGACTGTCGGATAGCCAAGCCAATGTCTATGTTAAAATCTTTGAGATAATAGAATGCAGCTTACTCATGACTAGGACGAAGACCTTCAGGAACTCTCTGCCAGGTTCAAGTGAATCTGACATTGAAATCCACTATCTCCTCCTGTGGATGCCTCTGAATCATGTTAAATTGGTGCAACAAGGAAAATGGATCAACTTGTTCATGAAAGTTCTTGATTAATAACTCCCCTAACTGATCCCATGACGTAATAGTGCCTGGTTGCAATGATCGGTACCAATACAACAATTTCCCTCTTAGTGATAATACCAATAATTTTATCATCACATCTTCATCTATTATGTCATGGATGGTCACCAAAGAAGCTACATCTTGGATATGCTCATATGCAGTTTTACCAGTACCATCATAGGTAGGCAAAGCTTTCAAAGCAGCTTGAGGGACGAGATTTTGTGCTTGTAAATTCAAGGCTCCCAAACTATTCCATGCTGAGAACTACCTTGGTGGAGGATTCTAGGCCATTTGGACCGGTATGTGTGGTTGAGGAGGTGGAGGAACACTAGTAGCATTACTAGTTGGACTTGAAGAAATAGAAAACACACCAACTATTTGTGAGGATGTTGTGAATGACGTAAGTGATGGGGTGACCAACCTAGGGTTTTCACCTAATTTTTGGATTTCGAGTTCAAAAAACTCAATGGGGTTTTCAGATTTTTTGGCCTTCGATCTTGTGATCATGAAGTACAACTTTCACCGTTCTCCACGTTCGAGATTTTTTGGATATGATTTTGAGTCACCAAATGTTCTAACTTTACAGCATGAAGGTGAACATCAAACCTAAATTCTATTGGAAATTGAAACTTTTGGGTCCAATTGGGCATGCCAAAAACTGTTGGTCACAAATCTACCTAAGTACAAGATATTATCACTTGTGCACCCTAGACTCGACCAACATTGAAAGGCCGAGGGAAAGATAAAATTCCTTCGGACCGATCTCCAGAGAGGGTTGGTTCCCTTACTAAATCCTACACTGTTGAAGACTAGAGTTGCGGGAAAGAAACTGAAAATAATGGAAAGAAAGGGAAATATGGCCACAGGCCGAAGGTGTAGGATTGGGGAAATATTAACAGCAGGAATTCCACTCAAGCATATAAATAGCATATAATAAAAGAGAGCAACAAAATTTACTTACAACCTTGCACAGATAACCTCCAGGATTGCATTCCAAAACTCACTTCCTCACCAACAATATTCAAACTCAGATGCAGAATTTAAATTTCAATAGCAGATAAGAAATACGAGCATAAAAGAGAAATGCATAAAATAGAAGGAAATCACACATAAAGTCACTTGCAAAATCAGAAGCCAAATATCTCTTATTTACGCAGAGAACTTGATAAGTTTTTCTGCAAAATGTCTCTCCTCCTTTTACAATGGAAATTTGATTAGTATTTATAGAGGTTTTCGCCTCTTTCATTAAATACATGTGGAGGCAAGGTGTCGGCCACTCAGACACCAATAGCAGCAACTCTCTCCTCAACAACAACAATGAACCAATGAGCAAATGCCAAATAAAATATCTACTAATTTTATCACATGGCATATCAGGCTTCAGCAGGAATCAACGATCTGATTTCAATCTCTATGGTGGCGCCTTGGAAATGCATACCCACGAAGTGGTCGGTGCCTCAAAAATGAACAATATTGCACTAGAATCAAGAGCACCTAGCAGTTTTGGTGATAATATTGCCACAAGAATTAACTTTATCAATCTTAATCCTTTTTCAAAGAAGATTTTCATTGAAAACATGAAATTTCACCCAAAAAATGGACCTTCATCTTCAATTCGCCAAGCCATGTCGAAATGAGCTTTCACTTGGAATGTGCACTTAATACTTTTATCCTATGTGAAATGAAATTGTACCCCAATATTTGTCCTTTTCTTTCGACTTCTTCTAGGAAAATCTTCTACTGCCATAAGTGGGGCCAATCTTGGAAACTTGATTTCTTTGAGAATTAATGAGAACAAAATTGTCGGTAGAATAGTTTCACCAACGAAATGCCCAAAAGAAAGAATGTTCATTACATTTTGGAGCGAAAAGGCATTTCGGAGAGCGGAATTGCCATTTTGGAGGGGCGGTATTGCAATGTCCCCAATTTTTGGAGGGGCGGTATTGCAATGTCCCCAATTTTGGGAGTTTGTCTTATTTGTAGTTTTTAAGAAATTTTGTCTTCCACAAAAATAGGATTACCTATTCACCTTCACAAATGGATATAACATCTTTTGGCATTTGTTTTGATAGGTTACACAACATGGTTTCATCAAGAAACGAAGGAGTTGTATTTTGAAGTTTGACTGTCAAACCAGATTTCCAGTATCGCACGCGTGCAAAAATCCACAAGTTTCTCCAAATTGTTCCCTTGGAGTATGACGTCCTTCCTCTAGGGATGTGCAATTGCAATGTAGTTCATTTAGGAGTGATTTTTAATTAACCATGAGTAATAAGGGGTAATGTACCATTATGAGAATACTAATGTTATTTTATTATGTTATAAGGGTCCATTAATGAGAAATAATAAAGTGCCACATTAATGAATAATTAGAAGAATTGGCTATATAGAGAAGATAAGGGGCACATTTGGATCATCTTGGATCATTTTATTTCTTCTACTTTGTGTATTTGGCTGAGAATATAATACAATTCCCTCTTGTGGATGAAACCCTACGAGAGAACAACTCTTGTGGATGAAAATATGCAAGAGCCAACCTTGAGGATGAAAACCCTCTTGGGTTTCAAGGCCAAGGATGAAAACCCTTATGTCTTGTGAGGGTAAACCTACCTAGGGTTTACATTTGGGAATTAAAGATCATATTAAGGAGCATTCAAGATTTATCCAGACTAGAAGGGCATCTGTGAGTTGTTTGGAAGAGTTATGTGAGTTTCTTCATGAGAAAACAATGAACATAATTTCATTAATCAACTAAGACTATATAGTACAACTTAGACTATAGTTAGCACGTAGGAATAGCTAACCACTAACCAAATAGTGCTAACAAATAATAACAAATATTCGCTTATCAAAGTGGTTAAGTGAACCTTAGGTAGATAACTAACTACCCTAACAAACCAAATGAGGTAATAAATAGAATTACCATAGTAACTCTAACATCCCCCCTTATTACATTATTTGGGTAATAATATAACTACCAGCTACACTATCATCCCCCATACAACAATATTTGGGTAAAGTATATAACTGCCCCAATACAGTGAAGAAGAAGTTCATCTACTGGTTCTTTGCTCTATCATAGTGCTCTAGCTGCTTCTAAGAAAAAAGTGGGTCATTCCTTACTATGTCTTCATGCCAACGAATGTCCTTATGGTAATCACATCATCCAACCAATTTGCATGGGTAACCAGCCACTGCAATTGCTAGGTGTAGTAGAATAAATCACTTCATACAAGGTTCATTCATTTACAATATGAATTTGCAAAAGATAAGGTAGCTAAGGTGTTGGTCGCTGCCAAAAATACACCCTTATAAGTTCCCCCTTCTTATTGCAAAACATAGTGTAATTAATTTTTGAAGGAAGTGTGACTAAGGTGTCGGTCAAAGCCTAAAATGCACCCTTATAAGTCATCTTCCCTATTTACAAAAATCAGTGAAGAAAAGAAATGGATATCCCACCTCAATTGCAAAAAATGTGCAACTCAAGAGTGTTGTGAAGGATTTTACATATTGCCTCCTAGACAATTTTACATTACAAAAAATCGCTCCTCTTGTTATAAGTACTTCAAACACCTAGAATTTGCTATTTATGAAGCCTAAAAAATAGGTACAAGCACCCCTTATTGCAAGGTCTTCAAACAAAAAACTTATGCTATTTATGAAGCCTAAAAGAAGAATGAGAGAAAATGGTGCTTTTTCCCAAGGGACACATGTGTTTTCCCTCTACAAAACTGTTTTAGCAATGTAGCACTCCTTGTGCTATCTTTGAACCAGAAACAGAATCAGAATGAGACACTTCACAAGAAAAATGGCTTCTATGTTGTGCCTTTGCCATTTTAGTTTTTCTTGTTTTGAAACCAACACTGAATGGTGTCTTGGTTGTCATTTTTACAATTTGTGCAAAACTATGCTTTCTAGGCAATTTGATCAAAAAGTTCACCAATTTGTCCTTTCTTATTGCAAGTACTTCAAGCATGATTGCTATTATGAAGTCTAAAAGAAAAGGTTTAATATTGATGATTTGGACTTTTCTTATTGCCTTTACAAGTTTTATTTCCCTCTTATCAAAATCAATGTTTGAAGAAAGAAAGGAAGTATCCCCCTTTAGTGCAAAGGATTGCAACTTTTAAGGTTCCTTATTTAAAAAAAAAACTTGTTCTTTCTTTTGATTACCCTAAAAGAGTACCAAAATATAATTCACTCAAACATATATTTAATGGCACCTGCCTTAACACCCTTCAGAAGGATGAGAAGTTGGAGGAAATTAAGCCAAACAAATAAGAGTGAATTAGGGGTTTTGTTGATTTAGGAGAGAATATCAATTAATTTTGGCTTTAAATCTGTGCAAGGATTTACACAAATTTGTGAAATTTTGGGGTTTAGTGTGTTCTTGATTCTATGACTTATAATTGCAAAAGAAATAATGCAATAATCAAACAAGAATGCCCACAAAAATCTTATCACCTAGGTGTCGGATGCAACCGAAAATGCACCTAATTTGCCAATAAAGGTGTCGAGTAAAATAAAAAATGCACCTTTTAATTTTTTTGCAACAAAATGTGTGTTTTGTGTTGTGCAAAAAAAATGATATTTTTATGTCTCCTACTTTGTTTTCCAACTTTGCAAAAGAAGTACAATGTTGTCTTCTCCCCTGAATTTTGCAAAATTAACAATTTTGAGCACTCCTTCCAAGACAAGTCGACACACGACCCGCATTTGAAAAGCTTCTAGAACTAGTCGACACACGACTTAGTTTTTGATGGACCAAAGGTTACAATTACTTCTCAAATTTTTGCAAAAAAGAATGTGCAATTTTATGTCTTATATCCCCCCTTGGAGAAAACAAATGTCGAGGTCAACCAAGAGCCGCCTGCTCTGATACCATGTGAAAACAATGAACATAATTTCATTAATCAACTAAGACTATATAGTACAACTTAGACTATAGTTAGCACGTAGGAATAGCTAACCACTAACCAAATAGTTCTAACAAATATTCACTTATCAAAGTGGTTAAGCGAACCTTAGGTAGATAACTAACTACCCTAACAAACCAAATGAGGTAATAAATAGAATTACCATATGTTGAGAAGCAACACACCCCCACTAAAAAAATGAATTTCCATCCTTTGAAAATATTGAGCTTTCATTTTGCAGTAGGGACCCTCTTGAGTTTTTCGGGTTTTAAATTCCAAATTTTGCTTGCCTCCTTCTTCAAGTTGTGCATTTATCAAAATATCTAAGTAGGCTTGCATGGGGCATTGTTTTCAATTTAAAACTTTTGAAAGATTGCATGTAAATGTATTAATTCATGTTAATGCATTTTCTCTTAATCCCTGATGAATTCTAAAGTTTCGTTTGCAGATTCGGATACCCTTTTGCCTTGTTTAGATCCTTGCAAAGTTTCATCAAATTCTGGGCCCGTTGAGTTTTTATCATTTTTCTGCACCAAAAAGGCCCAAGGCATGAAAGTGTCGCGAAATCACGTCGCGATTTCGCGACGTCGCGAAATCGCGACATAGTTGGGAGAAAAGGGGCCAAGGCAAGAGTGCGTCATGAAATCGCGATGTCGCGATTTTGTGACGTCGCGAAATCGTGACACGTTTGGCGCAAAGTGCAGAAGTCCCGAAAGTGTCACGATTTTACGATGCCTTCGGGACGTCGTGAAATCGCAACAAGAAAGAGCAAAGTGCAAAGGCCCCGAAAAGTGTAGCGAAATCGTGACGTCGCAAAATCGTGACACTTATTAAGAAAGCAAGGTAGGGTGCAATCATGAAATCGTGACATGGAGAAATAGCTAAGGCTCGACATGGTGGAGAAATAGCTAAGGCCCGGCTGGGAGAAGAAACAAAGGGAGAACAAGAAGCGGTGGTGTCGCGAAATCGCGACGTTGCGAAATCATGACACAGTTGGACAAAGAGCGCCGAGGGCAGAAGTAGGTCACGATTTCGTGACATGTCGTGAAATCGCGACATGTCGCGTTTTCATGGCCATGGTGGACAATAGACGCAAGGCAAGAAAGGGTCACGATTTCGTGACATGTCGCGAAATCGTGACATGTCACGGTTTCGCGGTGGGTGAAGAGGGAAAGCAGCTAAGGCACAGGGAATGTCGCGATTTCGCGACATGTCACGGTTTCATGACGGGTGAAGAGAAGAAGCGTCTAAGTTGGAGGAACGTCACGATTTCGTGACATGTCATGAAATCGTGACATGTCACGTTTTCGCGGCTTGACAGGAAAGAGGCCGAAATAAAAAACAGCTAGAAACGTACACGTGTCACGATTTTTGTGACACGTGTCAACACAAAGCAAGCCAACGTGTAATGAACTTTAGGGTTTCGATTTAATAATTAGGGTTTTAATTTAATGATTTTAAAATACTAATCCTTGTTTGTCTTTTGCAGGAAGCAAGCTGGCACTTGCATGATAGCGGGAGTAATGGCGAGAAAGACAAAGTCAGGCGCAATTTAATCGAGGGCCGTCACATTAAAATTTGAGATGCCGAGAATTGCTGTTTCATCCAGATTTTATGGATCTGGCCGCAAAGAGACTTTATGGTGACTAAGCAGCCATCCATTTAATGGAATAGGTCAGAAATTGATCGAAAAATGAAAATATCTATACACAGTTACCGAAATTTGCCGATGGATGCATTTAACAAAAATTTATGGCGGAAGTAATGGCGTGCAGAGATTTTCAATTCAGAGATGGCTCTACGAAGATGAAATGTCAGAGAAGTGGTGACTCATCCAAATTTCCCAGGGGAATTAATGAAGACATTTACACACAGTTGCGGGTGGATGCAAGTGGCATTAAAATTCTGCCTTCTCCATTTATGGCAAGTAACTGCACTGATTTGCAGAATGGTTAAGTTTTATCAAAGCTTTATTTTAAAAGGCCTTATATTGTAAAACCCGGGTAGTAGAGTTTAAGGTGATAAGATTTAGGGTTTGAGAAGAAGATATTTCTGAAAAGATCAGGGTCTATCTTGAGTCTATAAATACTTCTTCTGAATGTAATCGCGAGGAGGCGAAAACTTAGAAAAAAGGCTATTGAAGCAATTTCTTGCAAATCTTGTTAAATGCTTTATTCTGGACTTGGAGTTGATGTGCTTTTTGCTTTATGTGATAGCGTGGCCAGGAGCCTAATCTCTTTCAGATTGTGCTAAGTTCATTTTCTTTTGTTTTCATCTCGTTAAAGTTTATTAAATATATGTTGTAAATCCGTGTTATCAAGATTAAATATGTTGTTGGGCTTCATTTGTTTTATTGTATGCTAGGGAAAACCATAGATTTAAGGTTCAGGTCTGTTCTGATTGCTCTGTCCTCACTGTGTGAGCTATGCTGCTGGTGAGAGATACCAATTTTAATCGACTTCCCTTTTGTTTATGATTTTCTTTCAGATCTGTTCTATCTCTGTCTTATGCTCTTAGTAGAAGGTGATCTTAGAAAGTTGGACACCTTCTTCTTTGATTTGTTCTATTGTGAAGCTGATAGTATAAATAAAATTGGTAGTTTTGGTTTTCCAGCTAAGTTTGATAAACTTCTCTTTCTGCCTTACCCTACTCTCTCTGTTCTTCCGATTGAATGATCCATTTTTATTTTCTTTAAATTTGTCTTTTATTTAAATCTGACATATAAAGAGCTAGATCAAAGAACTGATTTTAAATCTGATTATCCACAAAAGTAACAATTTCTAAACATTATTGAACAAGTTCAGAACCCGTTGTAAGGTAACAGACAATCCATTTTGAAAACTATTCCAGAAGTGGAAAAGAGTGAATAGACATTCGACCCAACTCTGTAACTCACACCTTGGATAACCAGCAAGATCCTAAAGTGAGTGGGATTTATCCCTTATAAGTGTTATCAGAGTTTCATGCTCATTCTTCACAGGGTGTGTATAAAAGTCGGACCAACATTTAAAATGGCGCTAGAAGGAGGGCCAAGTTTAGTAGTTTGTTAAGGATTGTAAGATTATAAGTTGCTTGTGAAAAGTTGGATTCTACATACAGGGTAACAAGGTCCCACCCCAGAGCTGGAGAGCTCCTTGTGCCTGAGTTAGAAACTCCAAGAAGAAGTAGCCTCAGAAGGGCCAAGTCTCTGTCTGAAATAGTTTTATCACCACTGGTAGTTACTCCAACTACAACTCAGAATATCACCGTCAATCAAGTAGTAATGGCAAACTGGTTGGGTTCCACTGCCTTAAATATCCCGGGTATAGCCCATGACCTGCCCAAAAATCCTGAGAGATATCTTCCCAGATACAAGCATGATGGGACTAGGACAGCGAGAAGAACATCTAGTTGCATTCAAGAATGCTTTGAAATTGTTAAATGTACAGACATGAAGATGTTGCTTGCAGATTGTTCCCGTTCACTCTCCAGGAGGGAGCTTATGACTGGTTTCTAAATCTCACTAACGATTCTATTACCTGTTGGAATGACTTGGAAAAGGTTTTTGTGTCACAGTTTGGTGAGGTAATAGATCCCGAGTATATTATATCAGCAGTTTTCTGGTATTAAAAGAGAAATAAGTGAATTCGTCAGATCTTACAATGTCAAATTTCAGAAGGCTTATGGTAGACTGACTGGTTATTATGTGCCAAATGCAGACCTGGCATTAGAGATTTTTAGAAATTCTCTAGATCCAATGACTTCGGTTTTCTTGAAAAGAGATCCCTCTATTACCAATTTAACGAGAGGCTTACAAAGAAGCTTTGGTTCTGGAAAGACGAGTTGGGACCCCAACCTTTAAATGCTCAACAAATTCCTTTGGTCACACAAGCTGCCCCTATTTTCAATCCCATACCACATTAGATGATGTTGCCAGTGTGTCAGACTCTACCATCAGGAAATCCATTGGCTGTAACACCTGCTGAAAATGTACAGAACCCAGGTAAAGAAGCTGATAATGCAAGAGTTGAAGAAGTGTCAAAAATAGTCCAAAAGTTGGCCAATGATTTTTTGAGTTTTAAAAGGCAGGTTTCTACTGGGGAGAACTCAAACAGGTATTCCTATCAATGAGAACAGATTCACTCGGCCCCCATACGAACCCAATAAATATTACAAAGGTAAAGGTCATGATGTAAATATTTGTGATTTGGCTTTGCCTAACTGGTGCGAGGATACATGCTACTTCTCGGCACGGGGAGTTGGATTGTTTGGAATTTTGTAACGCCTTTGAAGCTTTGTTTGGGGAGTTGATTTCTCCTGAACATCAAAGAAATGCGGATGGCCCAAGTTCATCCAGCCATAGTGCAGCTATGGTCTTGGATTCTTTCACTTTCCCGGGTGAATTTGAGAATGTAGTTGAAATGCCTATGGATGAGGTGCGGGCTTTTCAACAATACGGGAGGGACAACTACAACCTCAGAAATAGAAATCCGGAGCCCAACACTACATCTACCCCTCCGGACAACTCCCACAATGTTCCTCCAGATCCATCTTCAAGCAATAACCCATCTCCACCTAAGGGAGGAAATCCGAGAGGACCGGATGCATTTGTCCCTCCACTCAATAAGGGATATAATATAGTGGAGGACATGAAAAAGATCAAAGCCAACATCACTCTTCATGAGTTGGCCCAAATTTCAGAACAGAGGGATAACTTGATTAAAACATACTCTGGGCCTACTACCAAATCTTTGGACAGGGGAAAGAAGATGGCAAATGCAAATGTAGCCATGTATAAAGAAAAGACAGAGGTTCCGCCTTTTCTACTGACTGTTCGTATTTTTGGGAAAAACTTACACAATTGTCTGGTAGATTCGGGTGCTTCGACTAATGTTATGCCTTTGGCCATTTGTCAACAATTGGGTTTGACCCCAATGAAGTCTGAAAGAAGAGTTGTCCAATTGGACAAATCGGAGGTTAAAGTAGTAGGTGAACTTCAGAATATTCATATCCAGTTAGCATCTGAGCCCAGGGCACAACACAGAATTGAAATTCAAGTGGTGGATATTCCTGTGGGGTACGGGATGCTTCTGAGCAGGGATTGGTCGAGATCTTTGAATGGATACTTGGCAACTGACTTTTCACACATGTGGTTGCCATGGAAAGGAGTGGCAAACCAATTAAGGGTTGAAAGAGAACCCAGATACAAACATACGATCACTGAATATAATGCAGAAAATGAGACTGTAAATATTGTTGAGGTAGATATTGGAGTTTATAATTTAACAACGGGACAAAATGAGAAGTTTAGTAAAGCTCATCCTGTTCATAGTAATGAAGTCTGGATGCTTCATGTGGATGGGGCTAAATCTAAACAAGGTTTTGGTATGGGGGCAGTCCTTAAAGGGCCCGAGAATCAGACATATTTTATGTCTTATCGCCTACAGTTCCCTTGTACAAATAATTTAGCGGAATACGAAGCACTGGTATTAGGATTGAAATTTGCTTTGGACAAAGGAGTAAGAAATATTCAAGTTTTTACAGATTCAGAATTGGTGGCTAATCAAGTTAAAGGTAAATTCCAATGCAAAGCATCTTATTTAAAAGGATACAAACACCGGGCTTGGGATCTTGTAGAAGATTTTGATGCTTTTAATCTGACACACATACCTAGAGAGCAGAATTCATGTGCAGATGTCTTGGCTTCTTCGACCGCAAGTTTGAAACCACTAGAAGAATTTAAATGGAACAAGTTTTTGATCGAGTTAGTCCCTTGTCCTTTAGTCCCAAATAATATAGATAATTTTCAGGTTTTCTCTGATGATCAGCAGATTATAAACTTTTTGCAGAGTACTAACACATTTGAAAATGCTATAATCGATGATGGCCAAAGGGATACTCTGTTGGAGCAGTTAGACGATGACAGGGGAATAATAAGGTTGAAAGATAACAGAATTCCAAAAGGGATGGTGGAACTGGAGCGGCTCTTTGATGTTGACCAAATCAGGCAAAAGGTGAGTTCTGAGGATTCTATGGGTGTAACAAACGGTGAGACTGAGAACCTGAACGTGGGGATTGAAGAAGATCCCAGGCACATCAAGTTGGCTAAAATTTGTGATCCAAAAATAAAAAGAAATATGATTGATTTTCTTCACAGGTCCAAGGATGTTATGGCCTGGTCTTACAAAGACTTAAAGGTCTTTGATCCGAAAGTTTACACTCATATTATACCTTTAAAAGAATTTTGCAAACCTTTTCGGCAAAAACAGAGGCATGTCAACGCTCTGCTAGAGCCCCTCATCCAGAAGGAGGTAGAAAAATTATTGAGTGCCGCCATTATTTTTCCCGTTAGGCATTCTACTTGGGTGGCCAATTTGGTGCCGGTCAGAAAGAAAAATGGAGAGATCCGCTTGTGTGTGGATTTTAGAAATTTAAACAAGGCATCTGAGAAAGATAATTATCCTCTGCCTTCTATGGATGAGGTGTTACAGATTGTCAATGGTTCGGAAATGATGTCTTTCCTAGATGGTTTCTCAGGGTATAATCAGATATTAGTTGAGAAGGAAGACAGGATGAAAACTGCCTTCACAACCAAGTGGGGAACTTTTGCCTACAAAAGAATGCCATTTGGATTGATTAATGTCGGAGCTACTTTTCAACGTGCGATGGATCATGCTTTCAAAGGCCTTATGGGTAAGTGCATTGTTGTTTACATGGATGACTTAACAGTTTTCTCTAAATCTCGGTTTGACCACGTAAAACACTTGGAGTCTGTTTTCAACAAATGCAGGGAGTTCGACATTTCTTTGAATCCGAAGAAGTGCATTTTTGGTGTAACGGAAGGAAAGCTCCTTGGGCACTTGATCACCAAAGATGGCATTTCCATGGATCCTGACAGAGTTGAAGCCATATCCGGCATACCCTTTCCCAACTCTAAGAAAGAGTTGAGGTCCTTCTTTGGAAAAATTAATTTTGTCAGGAAGTTCATCTCCGGCTTCGCAGAAATAGTCAAGCCACTGAATGACATGCTAAAGGAAACTGCTCAGATTGTCTGGACAACAGAAGCTAAAACAACGTTCCAAGAAATCAAGACTGCCATCAAGCAAGCACCAGTTCTGGTGAGCCCAGATTTTAGTGCAGATTTTTACCTGTACACCTTTTCTTCTGAACACACACTTGCTGCAGTTCTGACCCAACGAAGAGAAACGGGGGAGCATCCAATTGCTTTCAAGAGTACCAATTTAAAGGGGGCTGAGCTAAAATATTCTCGCTTAGATAAACAAGCCTATGCCTTGGTGAGAGCAGTTAAGCAGTTCGAGCACTACATACTAAGAAGCAGAGTTCATGCTATAGTTCCTGACCCAGCTGTTAAATACCTTTTAAGCCAGGACGAATTGGGTGAACTAAGAGGTAATTGGGTTACAAGACTGCAGGAATATGACTTAGAAATTTGGCCTGCAAAATTAATCAGAGGACTTGGTTTGTCCCGACACATTGCCGAAATACCTGTACAAGAAGAAATTAATCAGTTAAATTCTGAATCTGATGACTGGTATGGAGATATTATTCATCTGCTGCAATTTGGAATTTGTCCATCTCACTTGAATAGAACCCAAAGGAGAGCACTAAAACTGAAAGCTGCTCATTATCTCCTCAAAGGAGGTAATTTGTATAGAGAAAATTATGCTGGCATTTTCTTAAGATGCATTTCTCAGAGTGAAGTCAATGAAGTGATGTCCAGTTTTCATGAAAAGTTAGGGGCAGGGCATTCCTCAGGATCTGCTACTGCGCATAAAATATTGAGAGCAGGCTATTACTGGCCTACGTTATTTAAAGATGCCCATCAGCATGTGAGAACTTGCCATCAGTGCCAAACTTTTGCATCCAAAGAGGCCAATCGGGCTCTACCATTGCAGCCTGTTGTAATAAATAAACCTTTTATGCAATGGGGACTTGATTTTGTGGGAGTGATAAACCCAAATTCTTCAGCAGGGCATAAGTATGTTCTAACAGCTACTGATTACTGCACAAGATGGGTCGAAGCAGCAGCCACCATGAGAAGTACAACTCATGAAGTGATCGAATTTCTAGAGTCAAATGTCATAACCAGGTTTGGGGTTCCTCTGAATTTGGTGTGCGATAATGGACCAACCTTCCAATCATTAGAGTTTGCAGAATGGGCATACCAGATGGGGATAGTTATCAGATTTTCATCCAACTATTATCCCCAAGGTAATGGACTAGTTGAGTCCACGAATAAGAATTTAATGAATGCCATTAAGAAATCTACAGCGGACAAACCCAGACAATGGCATACATTATTGAAATATGCACTTTGGGCTGACAGGATAAGATATAAAGTGGCTCTTAAGACTTCCCCATTTGCTTTGTTGTATGGTACTCAACCCATTGTTCCCATCTCTCTGAAATTACCTACTTATCAATTTGTCTTGGACTATTTTGAGGATCAAGCAGATGCGAGAGGCTCGTGTTTTGGATCTAACTAATTTACAGGATGAACGACTCCAAGCCCTGGAACATTTCAGTCGGCACCAAGAAACCGTCAAGCGCTGGTTTGACAAAAGAGCCAGAGTGAAAGCTTTCAGACTTGCAGACCTGGTGCTTCTATGGGACAAGGCCCATGAAAAGAAGGGTAAACATACAAAGTTGCAGCCGCTATGGATAGGGCCATACCAGATTGCTGAGATTCTGGGTAATAACGCATTTCGTTTACAGGACCTTGATGGTAATTTTTTGAACCTCCCTGTTAATGGTCAATACTTAAAGCATTATTTCTCAGCTGTTCCATCCAATATATCGTTTGAATGAGTCACAAAGAAGTTGTAACATGTGTATACATTGTAAATGAGCTTTAAAGTTTTATTTTATTTTATTTTATTTTATTTTAAAGTTCTGTGTTTTATCCTTTGGGGTCTGTACAAAGTTTGTTTTATTTTATTTTATTTTATTTTGTTTTTAAAGTTCTGTGTTTATCCTTTGCCTGAACATAAAGAAAAGTCAGCCTTCTAAAATTGTTTTATTCGAGTTCAAAATCCGAGTGTTCATTATTCTAATTGAGAGATAGTCTGCTTAAATCGAACAGTGGAACTATTTTGTTATTCAGAACAACAGTAGAAAGATGATTGGATTTTGTGTCTTGCTTGCCACAGTTATTTTAATTATAAAGAAACTGCTATACTGTTTGGCTGGAGAAACTCCCGGGGAATCCAAGAAAAGTTGGTCATAAGAGGGGACTCTGATTCGTGAAATTATCTGAGTATCCATAGAGGTTATCAGTATCCAGGCTGAAGCAGTTCCAGATTGATATAAAAAAAAAAAGAAAAAAAAAAATTGTTTTTGTTTAGCAAGGCTTTCGAGTTTCGGTATATTTCAGAAGAGAGAAAGAGAAGATGAAAGTTGAGAAAGGAAAAAAAAAAAAAGAGGGAAGAGAGTTATGTAGTGAAAGAGGTAGCCAAGGCTTCAGAAGATGTTTTCTTTTACCAAGTTATAGATACTACCTCACAGTTGTGAATCAGGGTCGTGTAAATCTAAAGGGTAACTCCGTCGGGGCTGTAAAAGGCTAAACTAGTAAACAGAGCTCTACTCGGTTTCCCCTTTTACAATCTAGAAAAGCTGATCAATCCGAGAGTTCAACATTCGAAGGCCCAGTCATTCTTGAAGAAAGTTTTATACGCTTGTAATTGCACATCAGAAATCTTCCTTAAATGATTCAACCTAGTATGTCCTTGGGAAATTTTGACAACTATCAGGTAGTAGTTAAATTATTTTGAAGAATATTTGTGGCAAGGCATGGTACATGGTCTATGTTGTTTTGAAACTAGAGTCCTCGGATTCTAAAATAGTGCTACTATTTTACCTGCAGATATCGCCATTTGTTGAGAAGCAACACACCCCCACCGAAAAAATGAATTTCCATCCTTTGAAAATATTTAGCTTTCCATTTTGCAGTAGGGACCCTCTTGAGTTTTTCGGGTTTTAAATTCCAAATTTTGCTTGCCTCCTTTTTCAAGTTGTGCATTTATCAAAATATCTAAGTAGGCTTGCATGGGGCATTGTTTTCAATTTAAAACTTTTGAAAGATTGCATGTAAATGTATTAATTCATGTTAATGCATTTTTCTCTTAATCCCTGATGAATTTTAAAGTTCCGTTTGCAGATTCGGATACCCTTTTGCCTTATTTAGATACTTGCAAAGTTTCATCAAATTCTGGGCCCGTTGAGTTTTTGTCATTTTTCTGCACCAAAAAGGCCCAAGGCATGAAAGTGTCGCGAAATCGCGACGTCGCGACACAGTTGGGAGAAAAGGGGCCAAGGCAAGAGTGAGTCGTGAAATCACAACGTCGCGATTTCGCGACGCGTTTGGCGAAAGTGCAGAAGTCTCAAAAGTGTCACGATTTCACGACGCCTTCGGGACGTCACGAAATCATGACAAGAAAGAGCAAAGTGCAAAGAGCAAAAGTGTAGCAAATGGAGTCGTGATGTTCGCGACGTCGCAGAAATCATGACATTATAAGAAAGCAAGTAGGGACAAGGTCGCGAAAGTCGCGACATGGTGAAACAAGAAATAGCTAAGGCTCGGCATGGTGGAGAAGTAGCTAAGGCCCAGCTGGGAGAAGAAACAAAGGGAGAACAAGAAGCGGTGGTGTCGCGAAATCGTGACATAGTTGGACAAAGAGCGTCGAGGGCGAAAGGTCGCGATTTTGGATGTGACAAGGCAAGGGAGAAATCAGTGGGGGAGAAAAGATGAAGGAGAGGAAGGTCGCGATTTCGTGACATGTCACGAAATCGTGACATGTCGCGGTTTCGCGGCTTAGAAGAGGAAAAGTAGCTAAGGCACAGGGAACGTCACGATTTCGTGACATGTCATAGTTTCGCGGTGGGTGAAGAGAAGAAGCGTCTAAGTCGGAGGAACGTCGCGATTTCGTGACATGTCACGAAATCGCGACATGTCACGTTTTCACGGCAGACAGGAAAGAGGCCGAAATAAAAAAAATAGCTGGAAACGTACACGTGTCACGATTTTTGTGACACGTGTCAACACAAAGCAAGCCAACGCGTAATGAACTTTAGGGTTTCGATTTAATAATTAGGGTTTTAATTTAATGATTTTAAAATACTAATCCTTGTTTGTCTTTTGCAGGAAGCAAGCTGGCACTTGCATGATAGCGGGAGTAATGGCGAGAAAGACAAAGTCAGGCGCAATTTAATCGAGGGCCGTCACATTAAAATTTGAGATGCCGAGAATTGCTGTTTCATCCAGATTTTATGGATCTGGCCGCAAAGAGACTTTATGGTGACTAAGCAGCCATCCATTTAATGGAATAGGTCAAAAATTGATCGAAAAATGAAAATATCTATACACAGTTACCGAAATTTGCCGATGGATGCATTTAACAAAAATTTATGGCGGAAGTAATGGCGTGCAGAGATTTTCAACTCAGAGATGGCTCTACGAAGATGAAATGTCAGAGAAGTGGTGACTCATCCAAATTTCCCAGGGGAATTAATGAAGACATTTACACACAGTTGCGGGTGGATGCAAGTGGCATTAAAATTCTGCCTTCTCCATTTATGGCAAGTAACTGCACTGATTTGCAGAATGGTTAAGTTTTATCAAAGCTTTATTTTAAAAGGCCTTATATTGTAAAACCCGGGTAGTAGAGTTTAAGGTGATAAGATTTAGGGTTTGAGAAGAAGATATTTCTGAAAAGATCAGGGTCTGTCCTGAGTCTATAAATACTTCTTCTGAATGTAATCGCAGGAGGCGAAAACTTAGAAAAAAGGCTATTGAAGCAATTTCTTGCAAATCTTGTTAAATGCTTTATTCTGGACTTGGAGTTGATGTGCTTTTTGCTTTCTGTGATAGCGTGGCCAGGAGCCTAATCTCTTTCAGATTGTGCTAAGTTCATTTTCTTTTGTTTTCATCTCGTTAAAGTTTATTAAATATATGCTGTAAATCCGTGTTATCAAGATTAAATATGTTGTTGGGCTTCATTTGTTTTATTGTATGCTAGGGAAAACCACAGATTTAAGGTTCAGGTCTGTTCTGATTGCTCTGTCCTCACTGTGTGAGCTATGCTGCTAGTGAGAGATACCAATTTTAACCGACTTCCCTTTTGTTTATGATTTTCTTTCAGATCTGTTCTATCTCTGTCTTATGCTCTTAGTAGAAGGTGATCTTAGAAAGCTGGGCACCTTCTTCTTTGATTTGTTCTATTGTGAAGCTGATAGTATAAATAAAATTGGTAGTTTTGGTTTTCCAGCCAAGTTTGATAAACTTCTCTTTCTGCCTTACCCTACTCTCTCTGTTCTTCCGATTGAATGATCCATTTTTATTTTCTTTAAATTTGTCTTTTATTTAAATCTGCTAAAGAGCTAGATCAAAGAACTGATTGCAAATCCGATTGTCAACAAAGTAACAACTTCTAAACATTATTGAACAAGTTCAGAACCCGTTGTAAGGTAACAGACAGCCTACTTGAAAACTATTCCAGAAGTGGAAAAGAGTGAATAGACATTCGACCCAACTCTGTAACTCACACCTTGGATAACCAGCAAGATCCTAAAGTGAGTGGGATTTATCCCTTATAAGTGTTATCAGAGTCTTATGCTCATTCTTCACAGGGTGTGTATAAAAGTCGAACCAACACCATAGTAACTCTAACACTTCAGATTGGGGTTTTCAGATTTGACATTCATTCAATGATTTTTTAGTGATTGTGTTGTTTTATTCAGAATCCAAGGTTTATATTAATATTTTAGGTGTGATATATGTAATTGTGGTTCCAAAAAAAATAATATAAAATATTGTGGTGTGTTTGTGACAATATTAGGGTTTTATGGTGTATTTTTCTAAGTTATTTACAGATCTGATTTTTATTTGCATGGTTCAAAATTTTCGTAAGGAATATTACCATATTTGCAGCAAGGATTTTAAAATACATTTTAGGATTTGAAATAAATTACATAGTTCAGATTTCTCCCTAGTTTGGCACATTACAATTTAGTGTGTCTCATGAATCTGAAGGATCTATGATATCAGTTGACTATAATTAAAAAATAGTAAACTTGGTAGATGTAAACATGGTTTTCTTGATATTGTGAGTTTTATCTCCATCTTATCAATATTTTTGTGCATTCTTTCAAAAGGAGAAAATATAGACACGACCAAAAGAATCAACTTCAATGAGCAAAGAAAATGCATTCACTATAGAATCCAAATGTATAGGCAATCAAAATTCCAATAAGTCACTTGAAAACAAGCAACACAATACCTGTAAAAAGTTCAAATTAATATATTTTATTGTAAAAAGTTTGGTCATTACATAAGAGAATAAAAAAGCTAAAGAGTAAAGCATGTGAGTAGGGATCTAAGCAAGCCAATGTTATTGAGATAAAATATCAAGAATAAAAGTCTATTTTAGTAACAACTCAAGGGATACCAAGAAGGATATAAAAGAAAACAACTTTGACAAGGTATATGTACCTCTTATAAGGGATCATTCTAGACCTATAAATAATGAGTAGGATATAGATCTTGATTTGGATATTAATAGTTGGAGAAATTTATGATCTCCTAGAATGACCTTTGAATGTTTCTATACCAAGGCTTTATATTTTTTCATTCTTGGGAGAGGACTCAAGAGAGTAGATCATATTGGAAATTATGATATTGAATGAGACGAAAAACAAAATAAAATAATAATAAAACAAAAATTGGAATAAGACAAATTGAAATTGTCAGTGAAAATTAAAAAAGGGATAAAGAAATATTCTCACATAAATTTGTAGAGAACGTCAAGCACAAAGATACTCTTAAGAAAAACAAAATATATTCTATTGTACAAGTACGGGGTATTGTATTGAAATAGAATGTACAAATGTGAAGATCGATGAAGTCTTTATTGGAGGTTTTTTGTGTAATTTTATTTTCTTGTTCATTTTTTTTCTTTATATGCTTTGTTAATCTCTTTTTAGGCTACCACCACATCTCACATATTCATATTAGATCTTCGATATTGAAGGTTGAAGAACTAGAGAGCTTGAAGATTTGATTCTCTTTAATCAAGAAATTCAAAATTCAAGTTTTTGGAAGAAAACTTCATATGTTATTGTTTTAGTTGTCATGGATGATAGTAATGCTTTAATACCCATCCTAGAATTTAAAAGAGAAAATATGATTATTGATACATGAATATGAAGACTTTGTTTATTGCCAAGAAAGTATGGAGTGTTGTAGAAAATTATTAGGAGGAACTTGTAAATTGGAGTATTTTATCACCTACAGAAAAAGAATATTGAGGAAATACAAAGAAAATATGCATTGGTTATGTATAAAAAACAAGTAACTCTTGATACAAGTATTTCCTCAAGAATTCCAAGAATCAAGACTACCAAAGGGTCTTGGGACACCTTGAATACAACCTGTCAAGGGTTTTATCAATTGAAATATATTGAAGAGAGAATATGAAAATCTAAGAATGAAGGACAAATAAATACAAGATATTATTATGTAAGGGTGCATGATATTATGTAGAAAATGGTTATCTATGGTCAAGAACCAACACAAGGAGATGTTGATAAAAATATGTTGAGAACATTGATAGCAAAGTGGAACAATTGTGTAATGATTATTGAAGAAAGTAAATATTTGAAAAGTCAAATTCTGATGAATTGGTGGAATCACTTATATCCCATGAAGAAAAAACTTGGAAAAATTAGAGTAAGATTTTGCTTCCAAGGCAATAATGTCAAAAAATAATTGAGCTAGCCCAAGCTCTAATTCCTAAGGTCAAAGAGGGGAGTAGCAAAATTAACATTCTACAAAAGGAAGAGGCCATGGTAAAAGAGGAAGTTATAATGGAAGAGGTAGAGGTAACTTTATGTATAATATGAATGTTTGATGTTGTTGTTTCAAAAGGTGACCACTATGAAAGAGAATGTAGAACAAAGGTGAATGATGAATGAATGAAAATATAAAAATTTTATATGAAGACGGTGATAGTTCAAAAATATTTTATTTTCATATAATATGGTATAAATTTTAGTAAAATTCTTAGTACTTAGATTCTCATTATTTAAATCATATAATTAGTAATAAAGATTTTTTTATGGAGTTTGGTGACTCATACAAGATTAAGGTAAAATTTAGAGACAATAAAGAAATGGAGGTTGAAGGAAAATGAACCTTACAAATTGACACAAGATGGAAAAAAATCCAGAGTACTCTCTTCATACCAGGATTGAAGCACAATCTATTGAGTGTGGGGAAATTTGTATCATCTATAACAAAACAAATGGAAACCAAGCAATGCTTTATGTACCTCTAAAAATAACATAATGTTTTCTTTGAAGCTTAGAGGAGAAGAGAGAAATTTTTGGCATATAACTGCAGTGAGTTTTCACTACATTCAAAGATTCTTGCCTTAAGCATATTTTTGAAAATAAATGAAAAAAATAGGAAAAGTTGGTGGGAGCTGAGAAAAGAGACATCAGACTAATGCAAGCGAAAAAGCTCTAATCAGAAGACTAGTGGAATATTGCACAAGTTATAACCAAGGAGGGAAGACAAAATTTCTAAGAGCCTAATGCTCAATTTACTAGGTAAAGATCATTTCTTATAGTAATAACAATCTACAAATTGGCATAAAAGAATTTCTTTGGAGTGATTAGTGTTGGAAATATGAGCAAGATTCGTTGTCATTGATGTCAAAAGTCAGTGCTAGTGAGCAGTGTAAGAGGTAGGACTTCAAGAGTCAGTTTCAGAAATAAGGTGTCTACAGGAGAAGTTAGAAGGCCCAAGAACAATAATATTATAATATTTTATTATAATATTAAAGGTCTAATGGAAAGACCCAAAGTAATTAAATTAATTATAAATTAATTATAATAATTTCATTATAAATTAATTTGTAATATAATTTAATTAACCCTATCGTTATTAAATTAATTATAAGTTAAATGTAATAATTTTATTATTAATTAAATTATAATATAATTTAATAAACCCTAAATTTAGGGTTAGAAGGCAAAAATAAGTGCACCAAAATCATAAATAAAATCCCTCTGTCGACGTCTAAAAAAATGGTGGCATAATGTTATAAATACCATATGCCTTAGTGGCAAATACCTAACCTTCGTTCGAATTCTAAAAGGCCTATGATTAATGTGATTTATGCGATTTTGTGTGAGGAAGAAGATAATTTTTTTGTCTTATGTGCACTAGCGAAGGAATAAATTCAGCAAGGCTCTAAGCCTCATATCCATCCGGTAGGTTGGCATGGTGGAAAATGGTTGTGATCTAAGGCTTTGGTAAGCGAGAGGACCTGCGATCGAATCTCAGTGGTAGTTTTCATGAGTGTTTTTCTTGGGCGCCAAAGGAAGAAGCACATTTTTGTTTAGGCGCCAAGAGAGGAGAATATAGAGCATGTGGTGCTCTTTGCTCAGAAGGTGAGCGCCTAGCTCATGTGGCAGTTGGAGCCATGGCTTGGGCGTTGGTGGAAGCGCAACGTGGGTTCGATTCCCACCAAGGGTAAAAGGTACTTAAATTTTTCCAATTTAATTTTTGTCCTAAGGTTGTTTTGGCATAAGGTTTTTAGGGAGATATAAGGGCTGTGAAAGTTGATTTTTTATATTGTGATTTTTAGTGATTAGAATATTGAATGGAGTGATAAGGCATTAGATGGTTTTGAATATTATTTCAAAATAAAGTTTTATTTTGTTTAATATTTGAAAGGAGTAATAAGGTTAATTGAGTTCTCATGTTGTGAATGGTGAAAATAACTTGTGAGGAAATTATTTATTAAATTCTAAAAAGGTTTTTACTACCTAACCCTTAAATTTTGCAAAGAGAATAATTGTGATTGAGACAAGATTTTAAGGGCACTTCTTCATCAAAGAAAAAGGTATGGGCACATCTTCCTTGTGAGTGATTGTTGGATGTTGTGAATGCTAAGTTGGAGTGAAAAGGGTTGTTTGATAAGCATTGTTGAGTTTGATTGTTAAAGGTTTTTTTGGAATAAAGGTTGAATATAGAAGCCTTGTTTGATAAGCATTGTTGGAAACATTAAATGAACCTTCATATGCATGACTAGGGTTTGTGAAAGAACATGAGTATCATTGTTATGTGAAGTTGTGAACTATCTTGAACTAGGGTTTGTGAAAGAACATGAGTATCATTATTATGTGAAGTTGTGAACTATCTTGAACTAGGGTTTGTGAAAGAACATGAGTATCATTGTTATGTGAGATTGGTTGATAAGCATTGTTGGAAATAATTGAGTGAGTGTTCATATGCTTGGACTAGATTTTGTAAGAAAGAAATATTTCATTGAGTGATTGATTGAGTGGAGTTTATTGAGCCTAGTCAAGTGAAAGTATTGAAGTGATAGTTCTAATTTTGTGAAACAAATTATTCTATATTCTTATTTGATTTGAGAAAGAGATTAAAAGTGGTTAAGCATTGTGATGAGTGTGAAGCATATTGAGTCTCTAACAATTCTCTATATATTTTTGTGATATTGAACAAGTTTTTGTGTGAAGCTTGTTTGTGTGATTGAAGAATATTTTGTGTTAGATTGAGTTGAGGTGAGTAAGCTTTTATGGAAGCTTACAGTACATATTTAAAGTAAGTCTTGGTAAAGACTTGTTGATAAGATTGAATAAGTTCTAAGGAGGACTTGTTGAGCAGATTTGAAGTAAGTCTTGGTGAAGACTTGTTGAGAAGATTGGACAAGTTCTAGAGAGGATTTATGGATAGATTAGTGTGAGCTTTTGTGGAAGGTTACAAGGTAGATTTGAGACAAGTCTTGAGAAGACTTGTGAGATAAATATTGAGCAGATTTGTGCTATATTAAAGTACTATGTTTAGTGTAGATCAAAGGATAGAGATTGAGCAGATTTGTGCTAGATCAAAGAACTTTATTTAATGTAAATCAGAGGACAGAGATTGAGCATATTTGTGCTAGATTGAAGGACTATGTTTAGTGGAGATCAGAGGACAGAGATTGAGCATATTTGCGCTAGATCAAAGGACTATGTTTAGTACATATCATAGGATAGATATTAAGCAAATTTATGCTATATCAAAGGATTGTTTTAAATGCATACTTGAGGACAAATATTGAGCAGATTTATGCTATATCGAAGAAGTATGTTTAGTATATATTTGTGACAAAGCTAAGAGCAAGCTTTGGAGGTAACAGAGTATAGAGAACAATAGTCTCTAGTGGATAGAGATCCATTAGCTAGGATAGTGAAGACAGGTCTTCTATGTGAGGGCAAGAGTCTTTAGTGGATAGAGATCCATAAGCCAGTGCAGTGAAGGCAACAATTCTTCTAGAAGATCACCATCCAGAGCTAAGGAGAAAGAGTTCTCTTATGGATAGATATCCATGAAATTGATTAGGGGATTGGTGTCTCCTTTGGATAAAGGTCCATAAACATTGTAATAGGGAAAGGATTCCCAAGAGATTTGTTGAGAAAATTTTAGTGAAAGATTTTCTTTGTGGAGTAGCCCATATTGGATGAACCACATAAAATTGATGTCTCTATTGTATGGTGATTTGTGAATTTCTTTATTTATTGTTGTTGATATTTCTATTGATACATTATATAATATTTATTTGGAAAGAAAAGTAAAAAGTGGTATTATACTGTTCACCACCCTCTCAATATAAGCTTGTGTTCTTCAATTGGTATCAGAGCAAGTTCCTTCAAAAGAGTTTAACAGCTTGAAATAAAAGCTTACAATAACACAAATGGATTCTCAGAGTGGATTATCAAGAAATTCAGCACCATTGTTCAATGGGAACAATTATACTCTATGGAGCACAAGGATGAAATTTCATCTAATGGCACTTGGAAATGAAGTATGAGAAGTCGTTGAAAATGGATACACACCACCAAAAAATCCACCTATAGATAAATATGGTAAGCTTCTACATAATTATAATTCAAGAGAAATTAATGCAATTCAAAAGGGATTACATGAAATAGAGTTTATAAAGATTATGCATTGCAAATCATCAAAGGATATTTTGGATAAGTTGCAAGGCATATATGAAGGAGATAAAAATGTCAAAAGGGCAATGTTGCAAAATTTCAAGAGAGCATTTGGAGACCTAAAAATGAAGGATGAATAAAATATTGCAAGATATCTACATCGTATGGATGAGGTTGTTAGATCCATGCAAGGACTTGGGCTTGAAATTTTAGAACCTGATGTGTGTGATAACATTCTAAGGTCACTTCCAAAAAGGTTTAGTGAAAATATTTTAGCTATAGAAGAGTCAAAAGATATTGATAATTTGACAAAATATGAATTACATAACATTTTCACAACATTTGAGATATGAATAAAAGAGGAACCTATTCCCCATAAAGAAGTAGTATTTAAAGACACTAAGAAGACTAAGGGTAAGAATTCAGATTCAAGCAATGAGCTATCCAGTGATGAAGAATCCAATTATGGTAGAAGGAACAAGGACTTAAGAAAATATAAAGGTACGATATCAGTTAGATGCTTTAAATGTGGAAAATATGGTCACTATGCATTTGATTGTCCAAAAGTTGGAAATAGCAGTGGTGATGAGAAACAATATCATAAGAACAGGGATACATGAAGGCATAGGTACCAAAAGAAAAAAAATGATGGATAAGGTACACATGGAAAAAGTTCTTCCAGAGGTATAAGAAAAGTTTCTATGCAAATAAGGCAAGTAAGTACTCAACTGATAGTGATGATAGTTCCTCAGATAATTATAGAGATGAAGTTCTATTTATGGTAAAATAAAAAGAAGTGGTTAGAAAAAGAACATCAATAATCCTCAAATATGGCGATTATTGATGTTCTTTTTCTAACCACTTCTTTTTATTTTGTAGACTTTCAACAATGCGCAACAATTTTGTAGACTTTCCATGGATGCTTTATGGCGATTTCAATGCTCCCCTTCACCTATCTGATAAGCAAGGAGGCAATCCAATCACCAGCAACTACATAGAAGACTTCAGAGAATTTGTCAACCACAACAAGCTAATGGACATGCCGCTCCAAAGGTCCAACTACACTTGGAGCAACAAACGTGTGGGTATCCATCACATCTAAATTCAGCTTGACAGATTTCTCTTATCCAAAGAGCTCATTCCTATATTTGGCAATGTCAGGCTCCATAGTCACCCAAAAATTGGCTCAGATCATAATCCATTAATTTTGGATTGTTCCCATCCCTAGAAAATTTTCAAAACCCCTTTCAAGTTTGAAAAGATGTGGCTCACTCATCCAGATTTAGGTCGGTGTATTCGACAATGGTGGCAGCAAAATTTTTGTCCAAACCCTCTCACGAATCTGTTCCTCAAACTGAAAATGGTCAAACTCAAGCTAAAATGTTGGAACAAGGATGTTTTCGGCAACCTCTTCTCTGAGAAAAAGCATCTGATGGAAGAGCTGAAAAGGGTGGAAAATCTGATTCAGGGAGGAGTTTTCACAATGCCCTAGCTAAGGAAGAGACCTACTGGAGGCAAAAATCCAGAAACCTCTGGCTCAAAGAAGGAGACACCAACACAAAGTTTTTCCATGCTTCCACCATGCGCCACAGAGGCTCAAATAAAATTTTTGAGTTGACCAAGGCTGATGGATCCATTGTTTCTGACATCCAAGCAATCAGACAGGAAGCTGTGTGCCACTTCCAGGAAATATTAGGCCCAAGCATTGACTGCCATCCTCGCACCGCTAGTTCTCTACTTCAGAACATCCCAAAGTTGGTGTCTAACAATGATAATGAGAAATTGCTTCAATGCTTCACTGAGGAGGAGATCAAAGAAGCTATGTTCACAATGGAACCTGATAAGGCCCCTGGACCTGATGGCTTCCCACCCTGATTTTTTCAACACTTTTGGGATGTTGTGGGCCAAGATGTTGTTGCTGTGGTTAAGTTCTTCCAGAGAGCCAAAAAGATGCCGAGAGAGGCCAAATCCACTTTCATTGTTTTAATACCCAAGTCCAACAATCGTGCTTCTCTTTCTGATTTCAGACCGATTAGTCAGTGCAGTGTCATCTACAAACTTATTACCAAAGTTATGGCAAATAGGTTGAAAGACATCCTTCCCTTCATCATCGATCAGTGCCAAGGGAGCTCGGTCAAAGGCAGATTCATTTCGGATGAAGTGATAATCGTCCATGAATTGGCCCACTCGGCATCTAAAAATAAAAAACCCAGCATGTTCCTTAAGCTTGACATGAACAAGGCTTTCAATCGGGTTTCCTGGAAATTCTTGTTCGAGGTCCTAGAGAATTTTTGGTTTCATAAAGAATGGATCAAGATGGTTCATGAATGCATATCGATCGCTTGGTTTTTTGTTCTTATCAATGGCTCACCCGCAGGTTTCTTCCAAAGTTTTAAAGGCATCCATCAAGGGTACCCTCTGTCCCCCTTTCTCTTCATCATTTTGGTCGAAACCCTTGGAGAACCCTTACTGCTGCTTGCAACAGTGGTCTTATCTTCAGGATCAAACCAGCCTCAACAACCAATGCCATATTCCATCAACAGTTTGTGGATGATACTATTCTATCTTCTCATGCTTCTGTTCCTGAAGAAAAAATCATTAAGAACATTCTTGATTCTTATGAAGAGGCGGCTGGCCAGAAAGTCAAATACCGCAAAAGCAAGCTATACTTTCTCAATACTCCCATTCACAAGAAAAATAGAATTGCTGAGATCCTTGGGTGTAACATTGGGAGCCTCCCAACTACTTATCTTGGATTACCACTTTTCCATGGCAGATCTGTCTCGTCTATGTGGAACCCTGTTTTAGATCGCCTCAACAAGAAACTTGTAGGTTGGAAAAGCTCTATGCTCAGTCAGGTAGCCAAAGCCACTCTGGTCCAATCTTACCTGCAAAGTATTCCCATTTTTTTCTTATCTATCTTCAAAGCTCCAACTACCATATGCCAAATAATTAAACAAATTCAACGTAGATTCCTTTGGGCGGGAAACGAAAACAAGAATAAATTCTCTCTTGTTGCCTGGGATAGGGTCTGTTCCAAGAAAAAGGATGGAGGACTCGGATTCAGAGACATCAAGCGGATGAACATGGCCCTCATCGCCAAGCAGTCATGGAGAATTACCATCAATGAAAAAGTCACTTGGATTGATATCATCAAAGCTAAGTACCTCCATCAGGGTTCCTTTCTTGGAGAGCACAACCTTCCTATCGGATCCCATTTTTGGAATGGAGTTACCAAAACAAGGAAGATCATCATGGAAGGTTTAAGGTGGTGTCTAGGAATTGGAATGATCATTCATTTCTGGGATGACCCGTGGATCCGTGATAAACCTCTCAGCCAAGATCCGCATCTTGCAGTGCTCAAGACGGCTATCGAAGCCACCTTTGGAGTTAAGGTGTGTCACTTCATTAACCCAGGTATCTTTAGACCTGAATGGAAACATCTGGCTTTTAACGAGCCAAGGCATATCATCGAGGCGCTCAGGCGGTTACAAAAATTGTTGAGGACTTGCATCATCCCCAGCTCACACAAAGATGATTCCATGGTCTGGAACCTTGAAGATTCTAGAAATTTCACTATTAAATCAGCTTACTACAGCCAAGAACCTCCCACTGATGGTCGGGACTTATCGAATCAGGTTTGGGTCCCCAAGATCATTCCCAAGGTCAAATTATTTTGCTGGTTGGCCATCCAAAACAAAATCCTCACCACTGACAACTTGATAATCAGAGGGTTACTCATTCCCAATTGGTGCATCCTATGCAAAAACGCCTGTGAGTCAACTTCACATGTTTTTTTGGAATGTCCCTTCTCTCTAGTAGTTCTCAACCAGGTTCTTAACACCTTTGGCATCTCCACAGCCCTCCCTCATCCATTCCCCTCCTTTTTCAGCAATGGCCCCGGCCTTTCATGAGCAGCCAACTTAAATTCATGTGGCAAGCTTACCTCCACATTTACTTGTGGTAGATATGGCTAGAGAGAATGCCAAAATTTTCAAAAATCAAGCCACTGATAAGAAGATTATCGTTGCCAAAATCTTGGCCCTTGCTACAAAGAATGCCTCTCTGGTTTCATCTTCCAAACCTCCCCCTCCTGGCCTTGAATCAGACCTAACCAAACTCTTCAATCTTTCTAACTTCTCTGCCATGCCCCGTACTTCTGTTGACAGGTCTGTCATCAAGTGGGTCTCACCACCTACTGGGTGGCACAAGCTCAATTTTGACGGTGTGGCCAAAGGCAACCTTGGAGCAGCTGGCAGAGGAGGAATTCTCAAAAACCATAGAGGAGAAATAATTTTGGCCTTTGCCCAGAACCTGGGAATTCAATCCAACAATATGGCAGAGGCACGGGCTCTGCTCCAAAGTTTGATTCTCTTGGAAGGTTTGACCATCAAAAAACTTATCATTGAATGAGACTCGATGCAATGCATCAACTGGCTTGATGGGACTTCTATGCCTCCCTAGGCCCTTGCTTCGATTTTCCAAGAATGCAAGGCTCTGGTTGGAAATTACCCAAAATTAGTCATTAAGCATCGATACTAGGAAGGAAACAAAGCTGTGGACTGGCTTGCTAACAAGGGAGTTGGCGAATCTGACATTCAAGTTTGGAGAGACTCCTTCCCCATTGGCCTAAGGAACGATTCTATAAGTGACAATGTCTGCACAATGTGAGGTGTTGGCAGGGGATTGGTCTGGTTTGCTCATGGAACTGATCGTGTTTTTGCGACATTCCTTCCTCCTCTTTCGGCAGCAGAATTACAACTTGTCGCGATATCGTGACACCTTTCACCTTTAGTAGCGAAAAAGCAACATGTTGCGATATCGTGACACTTTTCACCTTTGGTAGCGAAAATGCAACATGTCGCAATATCATGACACTTCTTTCCCCTCTGGTTGCGAGTTTGCAACTTGTCGCGATTTCATGACTTTTCTTCCTTCTTTGAACATGGCATTACAACTTGTCGTGATATCGCGACACTTTCTCTCTCTAGCCACGATTTTGCAACATGTTGCGATATTGCGACACTTTTTCTCTTCGATCGCGATTTTGCAACATGTCACGATTTCGTGACACTTTTTCTCTCCGGCCGCGATTTTGCATCATGTCGTGATATCGCGACACTTTTTCTCTTCGATCGCGATTTTGCAACATGTCACGATTTCGTGACACTTTTTCGCTTCAGTCGTGATGATGCAGCATGTCGCGATATCGCGACACTTTTTCTCTTCGGCCGCGTCTTTGCAACATGTCACGATTTCGCGACACTTTTTCTCTTCGGCTGTGAAAGTGCAACTTGTCGCGATATCGCGACACTTATTCTCTTCGGCCGCGATCTTGCATCATGTCGCGATTTCGTGACACCTTTTCTCTCCGATCGCAATTTTGCAAATTATCGCGACACCTTTTCTCTCTAGCCATGATTTTGCAGCATGTCGCGATATCATGACACTTTTTCCCTTTGGCTGAGATTTTGCAACATGTCGCGATTTCGTGACACTTCTCCTCTTCGACCTTGTTGATGCATTTTGCCATGATATCGCGTCACCTTTTCTCTTCGACTGCAATTTTGCAACATGTCACGATTTCGTGACACTTTTTCTCTTCGATCGCGATTCTGCATCATGTCGCGATTTCGTGACACCTTTTCTCTTCGACAACGATTTTGCAACATGTCGCGATATTGCGACACTTTTTCTCTTCGACCGTAATTTTGCAACATGTCACAATATCGCGACACCTTCTCCCTTCGACCGAGATTTTGCAACATGTCACAATTTCGTGACACTTTTCCTCTTTGGCCTCGATGATGCAGTTTGCCGCGATATCGTGACACCTTTTCTCTTCGGCCGCCTTGCTGCAACTTGTCGCGATATCGCGACACTTTTTATCCTCGATCGCGAATTTGCAACATGTCGCGATATCGCGACATTTCTTCTCTTCAACCACAATTCTACAACATGTCACGATATCGTGACACTTCTTCTCTTCTGGCACCAACCTTGCAACTTGTCGTGATTTCGTGACACTTCTTCTCCTTTGGCAGCAACCTTGCAACATGTCACGATATCGTGACACTTTCTCTCCTTCGACTGCAATGCTGCTTCTTGTCGCGATTTTGTGACATCTCTTCCTCTTTTGGCTGCAACAGTGCAACATGTCATGATATCGCGACATCCTTTCCTTCTTGCTTTTTCCCTTTGCTGTGGGTCGTGAAAACGTAACTGGTCGCGATATCGCGACACCTTCCCTCGGGTGGTGTTTTGCTTTCTCTCTGATATTTAGCTCTTGGGCCTCCTCGGTCGGCTTGAAAAACATGTAAAAACCTCTTGTAAAAGGTTCAGGGACCTTTCAACACCATTTCAACCAATCAAAAAAAAATAATCCTCAAATATTTTAGATGTGGTAAATTTGGTCATCTTGAGGATAGTTTTACAAAGAGTGGTTTGAGTTTCAATGATGATGAATATGAAGATACACTTGAAGGACTAGAAGAGAATCTTCTTATGGCACTAGAAGAAGGAGGTGATCCTAAAGAAGACAAGTCAAAAAATAATTAAGATGTTTTCAAAGGTAAACAAATAGAGAAAGAATTAGAGAAGGGAGAAGTTGATCTTGAGGGAGAGCTTATTCATGCTCTTGATGCATTAAAGAAGGTAAGAAAGCAAAACTCCCAACTTAAGTTTTATTTTCATGAATGTGATGAAGAGAAAGGAAATATTATAGAGGATCTAAATAAGTCAATGACTAAGACAAAGAAGTTCAAAGATAGGTTAGAAGCAAAGGTCGTAGAATGTTAAAGGTTGGAGCATGAAGTGGCTTCACTAAGGAATTAAGTAAAAGAGTCTAAGGATAGGTTACATAGGTTTGGGAGAAGCTCAAAGAATTTGGATAAGATTATCAAGACACAAAAATTTATAGCAAGCAAAGTAGGACATGGTTTTGAACAAGTACAAAAGAAACAAGGAGAGGAGTCAACCTCAAGTTATGAAGAAGAAGAAACTTCAGAAGAAGAGAGTGTAAGAGAAAGTGAGACTTCTGAGGATGAGTTGGACAATAGATAGTTTAGCAAGGAAAGGAACAATGCACAAAAGAGGAACAGATGGAACAGGAACCAGTACAAGGTAAAAGAGACTAAAAGACCCATGGGTTCAAGGCAAGGAAATTTCAATGGATGATGCTTCTCATGTCACAAGTTTGGGCACAAAGATTCTTAGTGCAGGAAACATAATAAGGGAACTTCAGAAATAGGCAGCTATTTCAAGGATATTGCTATCCTTGTAATCAGTTTGGTCACAAGGCAATGAATTGTAGGGTTCATGACAGGAATAGATATGGCTTCACCAATATAAATCCTGATATTCATGCCTTGAAGGAATAACAATATTAAGTGTTATAAGTGTAATAATTATGGAAATACAACAAAGTGGTGTAGAGCAAAAATTACAGAGACAAGCAAGAAAAAAATATTTAGAGGAATCAGAAGGATCAGATGAGGAGGAAAGTGGACAAAAGAAAAGAGCAATGCATGCTGGGAGTAGAAATACGCCCACCCCAAAATTAACCACCTCAATAGGAGGTGGGGAGTGTCTAAGCTAAGAGTCTTATTCTTAGCCCCAAGCCTCAAAGGTGACCCTTTGCCATTTATGACAAAGAGGGAGAGATTTGAGTTAGGGGGAGAGCATTCAGTCAGGGGGAGTAAAACAGAAAAATGTAAAAGAAATGGTAAAAGGAAAATGGATTACCATCAATGACAAAGGGGGATATTGTTGGAAATATGAGCAAGATTTGTTGTCATTGATGTCAAAATTTAGTCTTAGTGAGCAGTGCAAGAGGAAGGACTTCAAGAGTCAGTTTCAGAAATAAGGTGTCTACAGGAGAAGTTAGAAGGCCCAAGAAAAATAATATTATAATATTTTATTATAATATTAAAGGTCTAATGGAAAGACCCAAAGTAATTAAATTAATTATAATAATTTCATTATAAATTAATTTGTAATTTAATTTAATTAACCCTGTGGCTATTAAATTAATTATAAGTTAATTGTAATAATTTTATTATTAATTAAATTATAATATAATTTAATTAACCCTAAAGTTAGGGTTGCAAGGCAAAAATAAATGCACCGACATCATAAATAAAATCCCTCCACCGACATCTAAAAACAATGGTGGCATAATGTTATAAATACCATATGTCTTAGTGGCAAATACCTAACATTCATTCAAATTCTAAAAGGCCTGCGATTAATGTGATTTATACAATTTCGTGCAAGTAAGAATTTTTTTGTCTTGTGTGCATCAGTGAAGGAATAAATTCGGTGAGGCTCTAAGCCTCATATCCATCTGGCAGGTTGTCCTGGTGGAAAATGATTGTGAGCTAAGGCTTTGGTAAGCGAGAGGATCCACGATCGAATATCGACGATAGTGTTCATGAGTGTTTTGCTTGGGCACCAAAGGAAGTAGCACATTTTTGTTTAGACACCAAGAGGGAAGAATATAGAGCACATGGTGCTCTATGATCCCAAGGTAAGTGCCTAGCTCATGTGGTGGTTGGAGCCATAGCTAAGGCACTGGTGGAAGCGCAACATGGGTTTGATTCCCACCAAGGGCAAAAGGTACTTAAATTTTTCCAATTTAATTTTTGTCCTAAGGTTGTTTTGGCATAAGGTTTTTAGGGAGATATAAGGGTTGTGAAAGTTGATTTTTTATATTATGATTTTTAGTGATTAGAATATTGAATGGAGTGATAAGGTATTAGATGGTTTTGAATATTATTTCAAAATAAAGTTTTATTTTGTTTAATTTATGAAAGGAGTAATAAGGTTAATTGAGTTCTTATGTTGTGAATGGTGAAAATAATTTGTGATGAGATCATTGATTAAATTCTGAAAAGGTTTTTACTACCTAACCCTTAAAATTAGCAAAGAGAATAATTGTGATTAAGACAGTTTTTTAAGGGCACTTCTTCATCAAAGAAAAAGGTATGGACACATCTTCCTTGTGAGTGATTGTTGGATGTTGTGAATGCTAAGTTGGAGTGAAAAGGGTTGTTTGATAAGCATTGTTGAGTTTGATTGTTAAAGATTTTTTTGGAATAAAGGTTGAAGATAGAAACCTTGTTTGATAAGCATTGTTGGAAACATTGAATGAACCTTCATATGCATGATTAGGGTTTGTGCAAGAACATGAGTATCATTGTTATGTGAAGTTGTGAACTATATTGAACTAGGGTTTGTGAAAGAACATGAGTATCATTGTTATGTGAAGTTGTGAACTATCTTAAACTAGGATTTGTGAAATAACATGAGTATCATTGTTATGTGAGATTGGTTGATAAGCATTGTTGGAAATAATTGAGTGAGTGTTCATATGCTTGGACTAGGGTTTGTAAGCAAGGAGTATTTCATTGAGTGATTGATTGAGTGGAGTTGATTGAGCCTATTCAAGTGGAAGTATTGAAGTGATAGTTCAAATTATGTGAAACAAATTGTTCTATATTCTTATTTGATTTGAGAAAGAGATTGAAAGTGGTTAAGCATTGTGATGAGTGTGAAGCATATTGAGTCTCTAACAATTCTCTATATGTTTTTGTGATATTGAACAAGTTTTTGTGTGAATATTGTTTGTGTGATTGAAGAATATTTTGTGTTATATTGAGTTAAGGTGAGTAAGATTTTGTGGAAGCTTACAATATAGATTTGAAGTAAGTCTTGGTGAAGACTTGTTGAGTAAATTGGACAAGTTTTAGTGAGGACTTATTGAGCAGATTTGAAGTAAGTCTTGGTGAAGACTTGTTGAGCAGATTGGACAAGTTCTAGAGAGGACTTGTGGATAGATCAGTGTGAGCTTTTGTGGAATGTTACAAGGTATATTTGAGATAAGTCTTGAGAATACTTGAGAGACAGAGATTGAGTATATTTGTGCTAGACCGAAGGACTATGTTTAGTGTAGATTAGAGGACAAAGATTGAGTAGATTTGTACTAGAATCAGGGTTATGCATAGTGGCGAATATTTGCCAATTGGGCAAATATTAGGATTTCCAAAATTTGAAATTGACGAATATGAGGACCCTCGATGTTGGCTCATTCACCTAAAATTTTTCGGACCAATTTTTTCTTAGGGTCAATTCACCACAATATGTATCCAAACATAGGTATATTTGTACTCGTTGGAAAACTCTTTTCAAGCATGATCTAATGGTGGTGTTTTTATGAAGTTATAAGGTCATTTAATAGGTCAAAATATGCCCCAAATATAAATTTACATTTTAGGGCTTCAAATACCTCAAAATTTGGTGTGAAGATGATTGATTTGATTTGCTTAGGATTCACCATGATTCACCTTGATTTCGATTAGGATTCGCCATTTTTCTACAAGTACATTTTGAGTCCAACCCCTTATGCATAACCCTGGCTAGAATAAAGGGTTGTGTTTAGTACAGATTAGAGGACAGATATTGAGAATATTTGTGCTAAACCAAAGGATTATGTTTAGTGCAGATCAAAGGATAGATATTGAGCATATTTGTGTTAGAATGAAGGATTGTGTTTAGTGCAAATCAGAGGATAGAGATTGAGCATATTTGTGCTTGTAACGATCTAAAAAACATACACCCTACTAGTGCTCATTTGAAATTGAGTATGAAAGCAATAAAGAATAGAAAACAATGAATTTAACAAGAAAATAGGGTTTCCTTTTATTAAAACTTTGTTAAATCCATATTACATATACGTCCCTCTTAGGGATACTCAATTTTTGATACAATTGATACAACTTTGAAGACCCTCTAAACAAGGGGGTAGGTGTAATTTACAGACTTTTTAGAAGGTACACAAACTGCTCAAGGCCAAAGATAGCCTTCTTCTCACGCAATTGGAGGTATATTTTGCCTTGAATGCTGATATGGAAAAATATGAAGCTAATTATTATTGAAAACTTAGGACTTAAATAAGTCCAAAAATAAAACCATAAACCTAGAAATCATAAATGGCTCCAAGGATTTACGTACACAAATTTGAAAAGGCTAAAGATGTAAGCCCTACAATGTCAAAAACAAAAACACCTAGACCTAGACCATTCAACGGAGGAAATAAACAACTCACATTGATTATTCAGCTGACTAAGTCCTAATGAATTTATCCTAGGTCTAAAAATAATTAGCCCTAGATCTAAGTTTCCTCATCATTCGTCCCAACAAAAGAAGAATTGGACTCCAATGTTTTTAACAAAGAGGAAAAATCCCGAGACAGAATATGAGCAGAAATCCAGTGAGCTTGATGTGGAAATTGGCCTCATCGGGCCACAAGATATGAAGTAGAAGCACCCTGGCGGGTGTGTCGGGTCTTCGTATCAAAGACTGTATCGGCGTCAAGCGGAAGCTGAGCATCAGGAACCACATCAACTGGATGAATGATGGTTGGAACTGTTTCCAATGTGGAATCATAGTATGGTTTGAGAAGATCAACATTGACAACATCGTGAATGCCAAGATGAGCTAGAAGGTCCAAGCGAAAAGCATTCTCAGAGATTTGTTGAAGAATAGTATAAGGCCCATAACAAAAAGGCTTGATTTTTCTATGTGCCTTATCTACAAATTGTCATTTGTCAAGATGAAATCATACTTTGTCACCAACCTGAAAGGAATGAGGAGTGCGGTGCTTGTCCATCTGTTGTTTTTGCTTTTGCTGAGTCTTCTGAAGAATTTGAACCACTTTGGCTTGAAGACTGCAAATGTTGCACAAAAGAGTTTGCCTTGTCTTGTTCCTTTTGAATGTGCATTGTGGCTGAAGAAAGCAAAGACAAAGGTAACTCATAAGGAGCAAGTGGTTGAAAACCAAAACACACTTCAAATGGAGAGTGCCCTGTAGAACTATTGATGCAGGAGCATCTAGGGCAGCACAACAATCTTGCATCATCGAAAAAAATACAAACAAAAGAAACAAGAGAAAAAAGTTCTAAGTTTGAAAGAAAGTTCTAAGTGTTACAATGTGTCATGATATCGCGACAAAAAAGTCGTCATGATATCGCGACGTATTTAGAACCGTGGCAAGCGCAAAATAAATTATCGCGATATCGTGACATAAAGGTTGTCACGATATCGCGACACCAATAGCAGAACGACGGGTGCCAAAGAAGTGTCGCGATATCGCGACACTTTGGCAAACAAAGCCAAAAGCCAAAGAAGTGTCGCGATATCGCGACACTTTGGCAAACAAAGCCAAAAGCCAAAGAAGTGTCGCGATATCGCGACACTTTGGCAAATAAAGCCAAAAACCAAAGAAGTGTTGCGATATCGCGACACTTTGGCAGACAAAGCCAAAAGTCAAAGAAGTGTCGCGAGATCGCGACACATTGGAGGAAGAGAGTCAAAGATAGAAAAGTGTCGCGATATCACGACACATTAGCGAAAGAGAGCCAAAGGTAGAAAAGTGTCGCGATGTCGCGACACATTGGTGAAAGTGAGCCAAAGGCAGAAAAGTGTCGCGATATCGCGACACATTGGCGAAAGAGAGACAAGGGTAGAAAAGTGTCACAAAATCATGACATGTCGCATTTTCGCAACCTGGCTAAGAAAGAGAAGGCGAGTTTTTTGTGGACTGTTACAGAACGACAGTTGGCGATTCCAGAAGCTGTTAAGGCAGTTCCAAGTGGCAGTTCCAGAAACTGTTAAGGCAGTTACATGTGGCAGTTCTAGAAGCCGTTAAGACGGTTACGAACGGTGATTGCAACAAGAAGCCATGATGATAAAAGGGGATTTTTTTGAAGGATTTGGGAGGCTGGAAAGACGAAGGCTGTGACTTCTGTCATTTTTTTTTGTATTGTGTAATTTTCATGGTTTCGAATTGTAAGCTTTCCATGCTTTGAAATAAAGTTGCATCTTTTTATTTATGATTTTAATTGGTTAAAATTGGCTCCCCATCAAGTGGTATCAGAGCAGCAAGATTCTGAGTGTGTGAGCAAAGCGTCAAACGTGAGGCAGCTTGCACCAGGATCTAGGGTTACGGGTTCTAAGTAACAGTGAAGCAGAATGCCGTCACAAAGAAATCATGGTGCTTGATGCGTAGTCGTTATACCATCATTAATTCTCAATGAATCTGTCAATCCAGGGCAGTGTACAAGGCTATCTGTGGAAGAAGAAGTGAAACAGCTATAACTTAGGTCAATCTAGAGCAACAGGTCTTATTGGTGGATCCGGTTGTGTGGGGGGTTTTGGAACATTCCTATCTCTAAATTGCATGAATTAAATCTTAATCTAAGTTGCAAAATTGGAAACTAATCATTAACTACAGAAATGAAGTCCTAATTACAATTGCAGAATAAGACCTAATTATATTGCAGAAATAATAGTTGTAGAATTGAAAGTCTGATCCTAATTGCAAAAAGGAAATCTAATTACTTTTGTAGTAATGAAAGTCTAGATCTAATGTGGAAATAAAAACTGTCAAAGTTCTGTAACATAAGGTTGTCAATCTTCTGTTCAGGTTTTAACAGCAAAACATAAAATGCAGGAAATTGCTGAAAAATAGTAAATTCTGGAAAACAGTCTAAAATAAAGTGGAGGCTTTGTTGAAAGTAAGGTTGCAACTAAAACATTAAGCACAAGGTTAATCTAAGCAAAAGTAAACTAAGACTGCAAATATTGTCAACTGTTTACAAGCAATTGAAATAACAAGTTCTACAACTCATTCTGCTGCAGCAAAATCAGAATAAAAACCTGCTTTGTTAGTCCTCCTCCTAGGTCTGGAAGTGGCCAGCCTCTTTGTCCAGAAGAAGGTGTAAGTCTCTCTCTCTTTCTAAATCTTAATCACACTCATTTACAAGCAATATGAAATAGAACTGGTGCACTTTATTGATCAAAAGACATGATTACAATAATTTTGCTGAAAAACTATTACAGGACTGTAATAGTCAATTTCTAGCTATACTCTGTATTTCTTGCTAGCTTCCTTACTCTATTTTCTACCTCCTTTACTATCTACTTCCTCTCTACTAGGGCTCAACCTGAACGGGAGCAATATTTATAGCTATCCTATAATCTGATTACAAACAAAGAATATCTCAAAAGATCTAATCCTACAATGCTGCAACAAATTCTGGTTTTATCCTAGAAGAGGACTAAAACTTGATCTTTTCCTTAATGATGACTTTGGTCAGCAATGACGGCAAAGACAGATGGAAGATCTTTCCCTTTACCTTTTCCAACCTTTATTTCCCTTTTTTCGGCTTCAAAAATCGGTCAACAAGTCAAAGAAACCATTATGTTCTTCATTTCGAAGATAAGTGGCTTCATTCCGAAGACAATGCAATTCTCATTCCGAAGATCGCTCATTCCGAAGATACTGCATTCTCATTCCGAAGATCGCTCATTCTGAAGATACTGCATTCTCATTCTGAAGATCGCTCATTCCGAAGATACTGCATGCTTCATTCCGAAGATCCGCTCATTCCGAAGACGTTGCATTCTTCATTCCGAAGATCCGCTCATTCCGAAGATGCTGCATTCTTCATTTCGAAGATCCGCTCATTCCGAAGATACTTCAGAATGAACAAATGTATGCTTTTTCCATGATTTCTTCTGCATCTCTCAGGTGGGTTATCTCCTAAGATCAAATTCCAATGGTCTTCATCCCTTTCCTCATGTGAATTCCATGCCTTGCTATTTATGGACAGCTGGCTGGAATTTACATGGGAAAGACCAGTTTTTGCTGCACAACAATAGTTTGCTTGCACTGTTGCCAGATTTAGGTGAAATAAATGCTTGACAAATCAAAATATGATTAGTGAAATGCTGCTATTATTCTAAGCATATCCCATTGTAGCAAATCATAGCAAAAAGAACACAAAACTATGCAAAAAGCTGTAAAATCAGCATATAATATTTCAAATACATTGATCATGCAAAATAGTTAATATACAACATATTTAATCAACTTAACTAACATATCAGATAAAACATAAGAGTTTATAGGCATTTTTAGTGTTCAAAACATGTTATGATTGAGGCATTTCTAGGCCTCATCATTTTCCCCCCAACTTATATTAATGCATGCCCTCATGCATTCTGTTGGGCTATGGAATCACATATGTCCATGTTTAGATTCCATGACCTGTAGAATAATTTCTTGCCTATGTAATACCCCCTATTTTCTTGAATGTTTCTGAGCCAATCTTCAAATTGTTCATCAAGCTGGGCATCTTCCTCAAAGTAGAATGGAACTGGAGTAATGATGGTCGGAGGCTCGAACCTGAGACCTATCCAGTTATGTTGCATGATCTCGAATCAGCTGGACTACACCTTCTACTCTTCTTCTGGACCATTCTAAGTTGATGGGGGAGATAGGTTCTCTTTTCCTCAAAGACATGGAAAGTTCATTCCATCTGTCTCTCGCATACCGACAATGTTGGGAAGAAATTGTGATCACAAAAATTGTCAAATCTGGCCACACAGTCCCTCAAATTGTTCAAGTACATTCTCTTTATATCATCCCTGTTCATCATTGAGAAGTGCTGCTTGGTGATAACTAGGTGATTTGGCTGGATTGCTCTGACTAACAACTCAGCCCTTGTTTCAATTACTTTATTCTGCCTTTTCTCTTGATCCCAATAAAGCTGATTTTGCAAAGTAGACATAAATGCTCTCAATTGAACATCTCCAATGTAGATTTGAGGATGAGAGTCAACTTCCTCTGGAATGAAGAAACTATGTAAAAATAGTTCACACAGGAGATTTTTCTGCTCAAAAGGACTCATTAAAATATGCTTCCAAAAAATCTTCAATAGTGTCCAATTTATATGGAAGGTTTGAAGTAATCCTCATGACTTGCCATCTGAGGTATTTTTCCTTCAAAATAAGGCTATAAAATCTGGCTGGTCATCTAAATTGGACTAAAAATTCAGCAATTTGGCATAAGTCAGACACCTTTTCTTTCAATGCCTAAATTTCTGTGTCCTTGGCTTCTAGCTGTTTTGCTTCCAATTTGAACTTTTCAGTTTTAGTGGCAAGCTGCTCATATCTAATCATCCAGCTAGCTATGTCTGCATTGTACTGCTCTAGAGACACAGTATTAGGTGGTCTTACTACAGGTGGGATCCTAGGCAGCAGATCAACTTGAACTCCTTTTTTTGCCACTTCTACTGGCTGTTCATCTATCAATAACTCTACTTGCACTTCCTTATTTGCTATTTCTATGGGGTTGTCATCAGATAGTATTTCTACTTGTACCCCCTTATCTGTTGTTTCTACTGAAAGTGTAACAAGTTGAAATGCAGGGACCTCAATAGGAGTACTTACTTGAACATTTTCTTGCTGCTGGAACTGTTCCTGTGTTGGTGGCTCATCTGCAACATCCTCTGTAATATTCTTTATCATTTCTGAAGCATCTTCAGAACAAGAAGGTAATGCTTCAAAATAAATAGGCACTTCTTTAGAATGAAAGAGTGTTGTTTCAGGATGAACTCCTATGTCTGCCTCAACAGAGTTATCTGCTCTTGATAGACCCAGAAGCAATTGAGCCAAATTGTCTTCATCATTGGATATAGCTGGCTATTTTTTAGATTGTGATAACAATTTTCTCAATTCTGCCACTTCCTGCTGAAGCTCTACAATTTTTCTTTCTTGCATCTCAATGATGCTTTCTTTCTCTGAAATCCATCTGGTCTGTGTTTTGACAACACTCCTTGCTGCCCTCAGCTGCTTCTGTGATGTCTTCTTCTATTTCTGCTTCAGAAGCTGATGCAGACAAATCAGTTGTAGTTGGTTGTTCAACCAAATTTTCTTCTTCTGCTGCAATAGTTTGTTCTTGTTCAGGAGGCTCTGTGAGACTGTCTATAAGGGTATCTACCATATCTGTAGCCTGTTGAACTGTAGCCTCCTCCAAACCATCTTGCTCAATTTTTGCCTCAGCTATCTGTTCAGGGAATTCTGGAAAGTTTTCAGATGCTGGTTGTATCTCTGTGACATCTGGGTTGCTTGGTCTATCTTCTTCCTCCATGACCCGTTCTGTAGTTTCTTTCAAATGGATTCTTGTAGACCTCCTAGTTCCAGATGCAAACCTCTTCTTTTTGCTCTATTTTTTGGTGACAGCAGGGGTCATGGGGTCAGTTTCAAATACCTCTGTTTCCCTTGTTGTTTCTGCCTCTGTTTGGTTAAGTGCTTCACTTCTCTGTTCTGACAAATCAGTTGCAGCTTCAGCAAAATGAACCTTCTTTTGTTTTTCTGCTCTGCTACTAGTTCCAGATCCTTTTCTCTTTTGTTTCTTAGCTCTTGAAGTTGAAGGTTCAGGAGCAAGGTTTTCTGCTGTTGTTGTGGGGTGTAGTTCTGTAACAGCTTTAGGGGCACCTTCTGCAGTTTCTTCTACAGCATCCTCTACAACATTTTTTGTAGCAGTTGTTTCCTCTTCTACAGCAACATCAGCAACATTTGGTTCTTCTTCTTCCTCACTTTCATCCCCAAAAATGACATCATTTAGGGTAGAGTAAAACCTGTCAAAACTCCTAGGGTTTCCTCTAAAATGGTGTTGGCAAACTAATTTGATGAGGCCATGATGGCGAAGGCTTCCTTTACCCTCCTGATATCTCTTTGCCATGTTCTTTAACTCTTGATACAGATACAGGGGAAGATTTACCCTAACCTCTGGTTGTTGCCCACCATGTCTGAGATGGTTCAAAATTCTCAGATGATGCCCCGATAACAAGCACATACCGCCCTTCACAGGTTAAAAATTTAATTACCCGTGTGGCTACTTCATCCCAGGGTTCCTGCAGTCGGCCCTTTTTAACCCTTTGCATGTGTTGTTATGGGTTAAGTACTCTAGTTCTCTATCATTCTCTTCTACAAATTGATTAACTACATTTGCCAATGTGTTCTTGCCAGATCTAGAAATTGAAATCCCTTCTAATGGCAGCTCTGTAATCTGACTTAAAATTTTAGGGCTTACCTCAATAGTCATGTCGTTAACATGTGCTCGGTTGTTTCTGAATGTATGGGCGAACATGCCAGCCAAATCTTCAGAAGACCCATTGAATTTATCCAAAAATGGCATAAACCCTCCATCTTCAAAAATCTGCACAACTGCCAGATTTTCTCAGAGGTAAGTGGTATCTGCAGGCTATGTTCTGATCTTTTGCCTCATTTTTATCTGTTTAAAAATCGTACACTGCGACTGCTATTCTTCTGCTAGATTTTTGGTTGTTTTCTATTGTAGATTTGTAGAGTTCTAGTTTGAAACCTTCGTTGCCCTGTTTCTCGTCTGCTTCTTCGAAATGAACCGTAACCTGTGCACTGTACTTCGCAACACGTCTTCGAAAAGAAAGGTGGCACACATTTTTACTTTTGCACTGTACACCTGTTCATTGATAATTGCATGGATGTCCTTGCCATCAGATCCACCTCATTAGTTTTGCAGATTCTCACGTGCATGTTAATTGGCATTAAAAACTGGTGGCATATGGTTGGTCACATTCTTCGTATTTCTAATGAGTGCAAAAATAGACCATGTGCTGACTGACACGTGTTCCTTCCTCGCATGCAATTAAAAAAAATTTGATTTTGTCGTACCTTGCCATGTGGAAATGCTCTTTTCAAAGATTATAACTTATTACAGACAAAATTTCATTCCAAAGATTATGACCTCATTCCGAAGACAAGTCTTCATTTCGAAGACAAATCTTCTTTGCAAAATTTTCATTCTGAAGATTAATCCTCATTTCGAAGATCAATCTTCATTTCGAAGATCAAGCTGTATTGTCAAGGTAAATCGTCATTCCGAAGACAGACCCTCATTCCGAAGATAGATCCTCATTCTGAAGACAGATCTTCATTCGAAGATAGATCTTCATTCCGAAGACAGATCTTCATTTCGAAGATAGATCTTCATTCCGAAGATGATGCAGCAAGTCGTCATTCCGAAGACCAAGTTTCATTCTGAAGACAAATTGTCATTCCGAAGACAAAGTTTCTTTCTGAAGACAAAGTGCAACATTCATTTTGTTGTCATTCTGAAGACAATTTCAATCTGAAGATAATACAATAGGCACTGTTTTTGGCATTCTTGTTCCGAAGATTAGGCAGAAATCAATATTTTCATTCTCAAAACATGTTTTTAAGTATGCCAACTCTTATGAATACCTTTTATGCTAATGGTCAATTGTCACATACTATATACTAATCATTTTACAATGAAGAAATGTAAGAAATATATACCTGATAAAAATAGTTAATGCCAGTTTTGAAGAATGACTGCCTTTGTTGATATTCTACTGAGATTTTCTGCAACATTTCAAAACAAGTGCACTTGGTGAATTTGTACAATGATGGTTCAGAAATTTCTCAAGGTTATGCATGCCAAAAAACTGGTTTTCATGCACACCAACTCAATAGTGCCTTAAGAAAAGGTTTTCACTTCTGAGTTATTCATTTTTCTCTCTTTTTTTTTTTTTGATTTTCCCCTTTTTTTTTAACCTCTCCTTTTCTCTCTTTTTTTTTTTTTTTTTCTTGATCCTGACTATGCCCATGAAGGAATTTCATGATTTCCCCTAAAACCATGCCCGTGAAGGAATTCATACTCAGAATTTATTCATCTTTTTGTTTTCTATTTTTTGATTTTTTTGTATTTTCTATTTTTTTCTTGAAATCCACTGATTATGTTGATTGTTTTGAAGTGGAAGAGGGAATCTCTTCCACCTACTGTGTATCCAAACTATCAAGTTGCTGCAAGAATTCTTCTTTAGTCAGAGGTGTATGGTATACCCTGAGGCGATGTCCATTCACTACCAACTTTCTTCGTGACCCATCAATAGGGGATAAACGAGCTGCTCCGTTGTTAAATACCTCCTCAATCCAGTAAGGTCCCAACCATCTAGTTCTCAGTTTTCCAGGGAAGTCTTCATATTGAGAATCAAATAGTAAAGCCCAATCTCCTTGTTGAAGTTTCCTCTCTTGAATGTGACTGTCATGCCACAGCTTCCTCTGGCTCCTGAATTACCTCGCTTTGGTGCAGAGCATCCAATCTAAGTTCATCCAATGCATTCAACTTGTAGAATCCTCGTCTGTCCGTGCCTACGACAATTCAATTCCAATTTCCAGTGTTGTGCGCAATGTTAGTAGCTCAAATTCAATAGGTAAGAGAGGATTTTTACCAAAGACTAGTTCATAAGGTGTGAATCTAATAGTGGACTTCCAAGTAGTATTGTAAGCCCAAACTGCTTTAGGTAATTTATCTAGCCAATTTTTCCTATGAAAAGCTACTGTTTTTGTCAAGATGCGTTCTAGTTCCCTGTTTGTTACTTCAACCTGGCCATTTGCTTGTGGGTGGTAAGGTGATGATTTCCTATGTTTGATTTCATACAATTCTGTAAATGCTTTTATGACCTTGGATGCAAATTGGGGTCCTTGGTCTGTGGTGATAGACCGTGGAGCTCCAAATCTTTGAAAAATCTGAGTATACAAGAAATCAGCGACCTTCTCTTCACGAGCATGTTTGAAAGCACGCACCTCTACCCACTTTGTCAGGTAATCAGTGCATACTAGAATATGCACCTTTCCTTGAGAGGGTGGATCAATAGGTCCTACAAAATCAAGCCCCCACCTCTCAAATGGTTCTAAAACCATTTGAGGCTGTAGTGGCATCTCATTTGTATGAGTGGGTTTCCCCATTCTTTGGCATGCATCACAATGCCTGATGTACTTTTTCACATCCTTGTGAAGAGATGGCCAATAATATCCTATCCCCAAGATTTTTCTAACTGTGCTTTTTATAGAATAGTGTCCACCTGAGGGTTCATCATGACAAGCTCTAAGGATATCATACACTTCATCCTTTCGGATGCACCTACGTAACACATGGTCAGGACTGCACTTAAAAAGCATACCCTTAATCCATTCAAAAGAAGAACTCTGTTTGATCAATTGTTTTTTCTGTTTTGAGGTGAAATGTGGAGGAACTTTCCCCGTGACCAAATAATTGGCTATATCTCGCAAACCAAGGTGATTGGACCGATATAGCAAATAGTTTTTCATCAGGAAAAGTGTCATCAACTAATTCCCCTTCATTCGTGTTCTGCAACCTGGACAAGAAATCTGCCACGACATTAGCTTTTCCCGGTTTGTTGATTATAGTGATATCAAATTCTTGCAGAATAACAGCAACCAACGAATAATTCTTGCACTTACCATAGGTTTATTCATCAAATACTTAATGGTTGTATGATCTGTGTGAATAAATATTTGATAACCTCGTGATATAATGCCCGAATTTGTTGATGGCATAAATTACCGCTAGGAATTCCTTCTCAGTTGTTGTATAATTTTTCTCGGCTCCTGTTAAGTTCTTGCTAATGTTGTAGATGGTATAATGTTCACCATTATCAATTTGTCCTAATGCTGCTCCAATTGCTCTATTGGAGGCATCAATCTGTATGTGAAATGGTAATGTCCAATTAGGTCCTCCGAGCACAGGTGGAGTTATCAATTTCTCTTTCGTAGCTTCAAATGCTTCCCGACACTTTGCAGTCCAGGAGAATTCAGAATCTTTAGTCAATAGGGCAAACATAGGACTGGCTATTGTACTAAAGTTGGGAATAAACCTGTGGTAAAAACCAATGTGTCCTAGGAAGCTTCTGACATTAGTCTGAGTTTTAGGAGGAAGGAGATTCTTGATAATTTCAACCTTCTTTGGGTCAACTTGGATCCCTTCAGGAGAGATGTGATGACCAAGAACTATCCCTTCCTTCATCATCATGAAGCATTTATCTGGATTTAAGGATAAGTGGTATGTTTCACAGCGAGTTAAGACTTTGTCAAGATTTTCCAATGTAAAATCAAAAGTTTGTCCACATACTGTGAAATCATCCATGTATATTTCAACACTTTTGGTGGTCAGATCAGCAAAAATTGCTAGGACTCGCTCACTGAAAAGTTGTTGGGGCATTACACAAACCAAAAGGTAAAACCCTATAGGCAAATGTTCCCCATGGACATGTAAAAGTTGTCTTTTCTTGATCTTCGAGTGCAATCTGAATTTGATTATATCCACTAAATCCATCAAGAAAACAAAAGTATCTTTTTCAAGCAAGAGTATCTAACACTTGATCTATGAAAGGTAATGGAAAATGGTCTTTGTATGTCACCTTATTCAACTCTCTATAGTCTACACATACTCTCATTTTTCCATTTTTCTTAGGAACTATTACCAATGGAGAAACCCATTGGCTATCTGAAATTGGGTAAATGAATCCTACTTCCAGGAGTTTTTCAATTTCTTCTTTCACAATATCTCTTAAGGCAGGATTCAATCTTCTTTGAGGTTGTCTCGACTGGCTTGACTTCTTCAAGTATAGATTCTATGGGTACATATATCGGGATGAACTCCCGACATATCTTTGTAGTTCCAAGCAAAAGCATGAACATGCTTTCGCAAGACAACTATCAGTTTTTCTTCCTCTTCCCTAGTAAGTCGGTCGTAGATGTTCAAAAATTTTCCTGGATGGACTTCTATTTGTTTTGTATTTAGAAGGACTGAATTCACTCCTTCATACTTGGTAATTAAGGGATTAAGAGGACATTGCTGAGATGGGAGAAAAGAAGCAGTTTCTGTTTTATTGCTGCTTGAGGGAAGCATATCTTGTATGGAACAGTGAGAAGGAAAAATCAGATGATGGTGCCATCCATGTGGTAGTGAAACAGAGTTTCCCCGTGATAGCACAGATGGTTCATCTTCAGATTTTTTATTCTCCTCATTACTTATCAACTGTTGGATATTTGTTGCTTCCCCTTCTAAACCTTGTTCATGCAGAACATTCATCAGGATTGTTTCATTTTCTAAGTTTTCTGTGTCACTGAGGTCTTCTGTATGTTCTCTTACTACTAAGGTAGCTAGTGTAGAAATGACCTCTTCTGGTTCTTCCTCTGAGTCAAAAAACCATAACTGACCTGAAAATTTGCTAGATGGTTTTGCAGGAGGATATAAAGAAATCTGTTTCGGATCAATACCATTTGAAATAGTCATATTTCCAGATCTCGTAGTCTATGAAGGCTGCTGCAGTTGCAAGCCAAGGTCTTCCCAAAATAATGGGATATCCATGTGCTGAATTTCTTGTCTGTAAAACCAAAAAATCTACAGGGAATTCCCAAGAAGAAACTTCTATAGGGACATCTTCAATGATTCCTTCAGGTTTTGCAACTGACCTATCAGCCATTTCTAAAACCGTAAATGTGGGGCTGAGATGTTTGAGCTGTAATTGTTCCATTGTATCTTTGGTCATGACATTTATTGCAGCTCCTAGATCCACTAAAACATTTGATATTGGTACCGAACCTATGGTGACTGTGATAATCGGGCTTCCCGGGTCACTATACTTTGGAGGTAGTAGTTTTCCGGATAAGAGATCAGCTATCTTTCCTTCAACCTGCATAGTTTTGGGAAATGCTTTCTTCTTTCTTCCTGCTCTTTTAATGCACAAATTTTGGATAGTACTGTTAATTTCTGGTATTTCCTTAATAGCTTGCAATAAGGGCAATGAGATAGTCAACTTTTTGAGTTCTTTGACCAATTCTGACTCAGAATTTTTTGGTATTGCATTAAGTCTTTCAAGATATGGAATTATCCTTGGTAATTGTTCTGCTTGTGTCTCTTTCTCTATTGTTGGTTCCAATTTTTCTATTTCTATTGTTGGTTGGATTCTCTCTGGTTCTGATGATTCTTGCTCTTCATTTTCTTTGACTTCAATTGAAACTGGTTCAGGTACAACTTTCCTTGAACGAAGTTGGATGTCACTACAATCAAGAACATTAATTTCAACATTTTCTTCACCTTCAACCACATAGACAGGAGGTGTCTGTCTCACACTGTTTGGATTAGTGACTGGTCGAGCTGGCAATTGAGGTTGTTTCACTTGCTGTGTTTGCTATTGTTTTTCTTGAAAATTTTGATTAGGTGCAGGCAACAAATGCCGAGTTTGACCTTGATTCCTTTGTTGCCTTGGATAGGACTGGTATTGTCGATTCCACTGTGGTTGGTTTTGCATCCAATGTGGATTAGCCTGATTTTGATTCCAAGCTAGATTGTTTTGATTCCAAGATGGGTTGTTTTGATTCCATGAGGGGTTGTTTTGATTCTGATTCCAGGTCGAGTTACTCCAATTTGATTGTGGCCATTCTTGGGAATTTGTCCATTGAGGATAATTCCAAGGACGTTGGGGTGGTTCCGATTGTCCCCAAGGCATAGTACTAGGATTATGTCCCCAATTTGTAGGAAAACGAGGGGGATTTTGATATTGAGAGAAATTTCCCCTTGTTTTGGTCCAATATAGTTGAGTTCCTCGGTCTAGTTTTCTAACACAGTTTTGAGTTGTGGTAGCAGGTGGCATTGATCAGTTGAATGCCTTTTTGAATAGATACTACAAATGGCCGAGATAGATGTTTTATTCAAAGGACATTCCTGCAAAGCATGTTTATTTCTACATCTTGGGCAATAAATTGCCAAAGGTTCTATGTTTTTTGCTTTTGCAGACATTTCCCCCAAAGTAGTGTTTAGATGCACTAGGATATCAGTTTTGAAATTTGCAAGTTCCTCTATCAGGTCCTTTACATCAGTGCCATTTGTGCGGATTTTTCTTCTTCTCTACTTAGTGCGAGAGTAATTCCTGCAGAGATCCATAATTTCCTCATTACTGAGAGTGGTTACATCCCCTTTTCCCATCAAATCCAGAACTTCTCTGGATTCATCTTGCAATCCTCTCAAAAATATGGTTTTACATAATTCTGGTTCTACAAGTCCACATCTCCTTTGAACAAAGGAGAACCTATCAAGATAATCTTCCAGGGTCTCATCATCTTCCCGCTTGATTCTGAATAACTCATCTTTTCTATTCCTTACACGGCAATATTCTTGATATTTGTCTAAAAAGACAGTCTCCATTTGATCCCGGGTTCTTATGGAATTTGGCTCTAAGCTCATGAACCAGCGCAATGTTGAATCCTTGAGAGTTGAGGGAAAAACCTTAAGTTTTTGATTGTCATTTATATAATCATAGGTCTGACACACTACCTTGAATTCAAACAAAAATTGGTCAGGATCTTCAGATACAACACCTCGAAAGGTTGGAAGTACTGAAGGTGAAATGGTCTTCATGGGAGAGTTTTGTGTTGGATTCAGATGAATAGGATATTCAAATGTTCTGGACGGTTGGAGTATATCCTGATCATCTCCTTCATTATGAACATAACCATGTTGGCCATCTATATTGCCTCCTTCTACCATAGTTTCCTATTTGTTGGGAGAAGTTAAAGCTTCCCAAATTGTTCTCTCAAGAGGTCCAAGCCTCTCCGTTGATGATGAGTCTGATGAATTGTCTTTCTTAAGATATTCTGATGATGATACAATTGGTGATTTTCCTATCTCAGAATGTTCTAATGATGGTGAGACTGGTGATTTTTCTATCAATCTTTTAGGTAATTCAAACATAGGTGATTCACCCCTTAGGCGTGAAGATCTCCTTAATGGGACAAGCCAGGGATCCTTTGGGGTATTTCTACCTTTTTCATCCCTAGACTTACTCATTCATGTTTACTCTTAAATGACATAAATTAAGTCAATAGTTGTTATCTTCCTTAATTGTTGTATTCAGATTTTAACCTGAATTCTCACAGTTTAGTCTGATTACAGCTATTGGACTGTTTGTTTTCTTCTGACAACACTATTCCCCAGCAACGATGCCAAAATGATGCGTAGTCATTATACCATCATTAATTCTCAATGAATCTGTCAATCCAGGGCAGTGTACAAGGCTATCTATGGAAGAAGAAGTGAAACAACTATAACTTAGGTCAATCTAGAGCAACAGGTCTTATTGGTGGAACCGGTTGTGTGGGGGTTTTTGGAACATTCCTATCTCTAAATTGCATGAATTAAATCTTAATCTAAGTTGCAGAATTGGAAACTAATCATTAACTGTAGAAATGAAGTCCTAATTACAATTGCAGAATAAGACCTAATTATATTGCAGAAATAACAGTTGTAGAATTGAAAGTCTGATCCTAATTGCAAAAAGGAAATCTAATTACTTTTGCAGTAATGAAAGTCTAGATCTAATGTGGAAATAAAAACTATCAAAGTTCTGCAATAGAAGGTTGTCAATCTTCTATTCAGGTTTTAACAGCAAAACATAAAATGCAGGAAATTGCTGAAAAATAGTAAATTTTGAAAAACAGTCTGAAATAAAGTGGAGGCTTTGCTGAAAGTAAGGTTGCAACTAAAACATTAAGCACAAGGTTAATCTAAGAAAAAGTAAACTAAGACTACAAATATTGTCAACTGTTTACAAGCAATTGAAATAACAAGTTCTACAACTCATTCTGCTGCAACAAAATCAGAATAAAAACCCGCTTTGTTAGTCCTCCTCCTAGGTCTGGAAGTGGCCAGCCTCTTTGTCCAGAAGAAGGTGTAAGTCTCTCTCTCTTTCTAAATCTTAATCACACTCATTTACAAGCAATATGAAATAGAACTGGTGCACTTTATTGATCAAAAGACATGATTACAATAATTCTACTGAAAAACTATTACAGGACTATAACAGTCAATTTCTAGCTATACTCTGTATTTTCTGCTAGCTTCCTTACACTATTTTCTACCTCCTTTACTATCTACTTCCTCTCTACTAGGCTCAACCTGAATGGGAGCAATATTTATAGCTATCCTATAATCTGATTACAAACAAAGAATATCTCAAAAGATCTAATCCTACAATGCTGCAACAAATTCTGGTGTTATCCTAGAAGAGGACTAAAACTTGATCTTTTCCTTAATGATGGCTTTGGTCGGCAATGACGGCAAAGACAGATGGAAGATCTTTCCCTTTACCTTTTCCAACCTTTATTTCCCTTTTTTTGGCTTCAAAAATTGGTCAACAAGTCAAAGAAACCATTCTGTTCTTCATTCCGAAGATAAGTGGCTTCATTCCGAAGACAATGCAATTCTCATTTCGAAGATCGCTCATTTCGAAGATACTGCATTCTCATTTCGAAGATCGCTCATTTCGAAGATACTGCATTCTCATTTTGAAGATCGCTCATTCCGAAGATACTGCATGCTTCATTCCGAAGATCCGCTCATTTCGAAGACGCTGCATTCTTCATTCCGAAGATCCGCTCATTCCGAAGACGCTGCATTCTTCATTCCGAAGATCCGCTCATTTCGAAGATATCTGTTCATTCCGAAGATACTTCAGAATGAACAAATGTATGCTTTTTCCATGATTTCTTCTGCATCTCTCAGGTGGGTTATCTCCTAAGATCAAATTCCAATGGTCTTCATCCCTTTCCTCATGTGAATTCCATGCCTTGCTATTTATGGACAGCTGGCTGGAATTTACATGGGAAAGACCAGTTTTTGTTGCACAACAATAGTTTGCTTGCACTGCTGCCAAATTTAGGTGAAATAAATGCTTGACAAATCAAAATATGATTAGTGAAATGCTGCTATTATTCTAAGCATATCCCATTGTAGCAAATCATAGCAAAAAGAACACAAAACTATGCAAAAAGTTGTAAAATCAGCATATAATATTTCAAATACATTGATCATGCAAAATAGTTAATATACAACATATTTAATCAACTTAACTAACATATCAGATAAAACATAAGAGTTTATAGGCATTTTTAGTGTTCAAAACATGTTATGATTGAGGCATTTCCAAGCCTCATAAGTGCTGGAAGGAACGTGGTTCTTGAAGGAGACTTTCGAGCATTGCAGAGGCAAGTGCAAGCCTTGCAGGAAGAATTGCGTAGAGGAGTAGAGCAAAGAGAAGAAGACCACATCGATGATGACGGAGTTGAAGAAACGTCTGAAGAAGAAGAAGCAATGAGTGCTATAGAATCTCAAATGATTAAAGCTATTTCACAAATTGAGAAAAGGCCAAATATTGACGTCTCCACATATTCTAGAAATTTAAATCCAGAAGAATTGATAGACTGGATTAATGACATGGAGGAATATTTCAAATATGAGGAAGTTGAAGATCCAAATCGAATTAAATTTTCCAGAACAAAGTTGAAAGGCCATGCTGGCATATGGTGGAAAGGAGTGCAACTGGAAAGAAACTATAGAGGAAAAGAAAATATCACCAGGTGGGATCGAATGGTTGAAAAACTGAAACGACAATTTATTCCAACAAATTATGAATTAGATCTGCTGAGAAAAATGCAGAGTTTGCGCCAGTCCAGCAAGCCCGTTAAAAAATATAAAGAGGAATTTTTTAAAATTTCTATTAGAACTGGTCATACAGAAGCAAATAAAGAGAGAGTAGACCGTTACATTAATGGGTTAAGAACCAGTGTGCAAGAAGAATTGATTCTGGCTCGAATGAACAACATTGAAGATGCTTACCAGTTTGCTCTAAAATTGGAAGAGAAATTGAACCGTAGATTTGACAAAAAACAAAGAGGAAGAGGTCATGGTGGAAGAACTAGTGGAAGAAACAATGGAGATAAATATGATGACCAAAAGCAGACTGGTGAAACTAGCAATCACCAGGAACAGAAGGAGGAGAATGCTTACCGACCCCGTAATCAGAACAATGATTATCAAAGGGGATGAGGTAGAGGTGGACGCGGATATGGCAGAGGCAGATTCTGTGGAACCTGTTTCAATTGCGGAGAAGAGGGGCATCGATCATATGAGTGTCCCAAACACCAAGAAACACCGAACAGAAGGCCTAAAGGTAATGCCAGAGCTATAGTTGTTGAGGATGGTGTTGAATCTGAGCACTCTGAAGAAGTAGAGCACGGAGAAGTGATGATCACAAGGAGAACCTTGTTGAATGAAGAGAAGGAACCTGATCAACGAAAAAGTTTGTTCTGCACGAGGTGCAAATGTTCAGGTAAAATCTGTAATATTATTATTGATAATGGTAGTACAGATAATTTGGTTTCTAAGGAAATGGTAGCTAAGTTAAAGCTAGAAAGAAGACAACACCCGCATCCATACCAGATTACGTGGTTGTAGAAGGATCATAGAGCATTAGTCAGTGAACAATGCTTGGTCAAGTTTCAAATTGGAAGATAACAAGATGAGGTCCTGTGTGATATTTTGTCGATGGATGCTTACCATTTGTTGCTTGGAAGACCATGGCAATTTGATAGACGTGCAGCGCATGATGGACATGCAAATACCTATTCCCTGACAAAATATGGAGTATGCCACAAACTGAAGCCATTGAAGGAGGTTGAGGAAAATGTATGCAATAATGCTAGAATTTGTTTAGTAGATGGCAAAAAAAATTTGGATGGTTTAAAGAGGGATTCAATGTGTTATGCATTAATTCCTACTATAAAGAGAGAAGATACTACTGACATTCCAGCAGAAGTTGAACATCTATTAGCAGAATTTCCTGATATTATATCAGACAATGTGCCTGAGGGTTTTCCGCCAATGAGGAAGATTAGTCATCAGATTGACTTAATGCCAGGATCTAGCTTACCCAACAAGGCAGCCCATAGAATGTCTCCTGTAGAGAATGAAGAGTTGAACCGACAAGTTCAAGAATTGTTGAGGAAGGGTTTGATTCGAGCAAGTTTGAGCCCTTATGCAGTGCCAGCAGTACTTGCACCAAAGAAGAATGACGAATGGCGAATGTGCACTGATTCCTGAGCCATTAATAAAATTACCATTAAGTATCACTTTCCATTACCTAGAATGGACAATATAATGGATTGCTTGAGTGGAGCTAAATACTTCACTAAGATTGATTTGAAGAGTGGATATCATCAGATACGTGTTAGAGAGGGTGATGAATGGAAGATAGCCTTTAAAACTAGAGAGGGTTTGTATGAGTGGTTAGTTATGCCATTTGGATTGACTAATGCACCTAGTACATTTATGAGGCTGATGAATGAGGTATTGCGTGACTTCTTGGAAAAGTTTATGATAGTTTATCTGGATGATATTCTGATTTTTAGTAAAACATTGAATGAACATTTGTTGCATGTTCAGACAATTTTTGAAAAACTGCGTGAGGAGCAGTTATTGATAAATATACAGAAGTGCAGTTTTTTACAGAAAAAGTTGATATACCTGGGATTTGTCATCTCAGAGGAGGGTCTGAAAATGGATCCTGAGAAAGTGAAGGCTATCCTTGAATGGCCTGCCCCAAGGAATGTAACAGAGGTAAGATCGTTTCATGGTCTTGCAAGTTTCTATAGAAAGTTTATTAGAGACTTTAGCAGTATTTGTGCACCCCTAACAAAAACTATGAGAGGGGATAAGAGAGAATTTAAGTGGACTTCCAAGGCAGATACCAGTATGAACATATTGAAGAAGAAAGTGACAGAACAGCCCATTATGGCACTTCTAGATTTTAATAAAGTGTTTCAAGTTGACTGTGATGCCAGTGGTAGTGCCATTGGAGCTGTGTTGAGCCAAGAAGGTAAACCTGTTGCATACTTTAGTGAAAAATTGAATGATGCTAGAAAGAAATACTCTGTTTATGATCAAGAATTCTATGCTATAATTCAGGCTCTTAAGAAATGGAGACATTATTGCTAACCAAAGAGTTTGTTTTATATACTAACCATCAAGTTTTGCAGTATATAAATAGTCAAGGTAAACTTAACCAACAACATTTGAAGTGGGTTGAATTCCTGCAGAGTTATACCTTTGTACTAAAGCATAGAAGTGGCAAATATAATGGAGTTGCAGATGCCTTGAGTAGAAGGCATAATTTGTTGATAGAAATGAGAGTGCAGGTTGTTGGGTTTGATGAACTCAAGAGTTTATACCTAGCAGATCCATATTTTGTAGAGGCATGGATAGCATGTGTGTCTCCTACTACTGTGGATCGCACTAAGTGGTTGGATTTCATGATCCAAGATGGGATGCTGTTTCGGAAGAACCAGTTGTGCATTCCACAAAGTTCCATGAGGGAAAATTTGATCAAAGAGAAACATAGCGGAGGACTAACAGGGCATTTTGGTCGAGATAAGACCATTGCTCTCGTTAGTGAGAATTACCATTGGCCACAATTACAGCCGGATGTGACTAGATTTGTGCAGGGTTGCAGAGTGTGCCAGATGGCAAAAGGTGTCAGCCAAAATACAGGAATGTACTAGCCATTGCCTGTACTAGAGAGACCGTGGGAGGACATCAGCATGGATTTTGTTCTTGGTCTGCCAAGAACACAACATGGAAATGACGCCATTTTTGTTGTTGTTGACAGATTTTCGAAAATGGCCCATTTTATTCCATGTCAGAAGATAAGTGATGCGGTTCACATTGTCGACTTGTTCTTCAAGGAGGTAGTACGACTTCATGGTCTACCCCAAAGCATTGTCTCGGACAGAGATACCAAATTTGTGGGTTATTTCTAGAGAACCCTGTGGAAGAAGCTAAAAATAGACTTGAAATTCAGTTTTGCATACCACCCGTAGACTGATGGACAGACCGAAGTAGTCAAAAAAAGTTTGGGTAATCTTCTATGATGTCTGGTAGGAGATAAACCCAAGGGATGGGATCTGATTTTACCACAGGTAAAGTTTGCTTACAATAATTTTGTCAATCGCAGTACTGGTAAATCACCATTCCAGATTGTGCATGGGTACAGCCTGAGAAACGCTTCTAAGTTGAGACCGATGGATAAAGCAGACAAGTGCAATGCTAAAGCTGAAGACTTTGCAGCACACATGAAGACTTTACATGAAGAGGTACAACAACATATCAGTCAAATGAATGCTCCGTACAAAGCCAAAGCAGATCAAAAGTGACGTTTCAAAGAATTCCAGGTAGGGGATGAAGTCATGGTTCATTTGCGTAAGGAACGTTTTCCTCGAAAAACATACAATAAGTTGAAGATGAAGAAGTTTGGACCATGCCAGATCATAGGTAAAAAATATTCAGGCAATGCCTATGAAGTTGATCTACCAAGTGAGCTGAATATTTCACCTATCTTCAATATTTCAGACTTGGTTGAATATCATGCAGGAAGTTGTAGCAAACCACCCAGTCCGGATCTGTGGAACGTTCTTGCATCCACTCCAGACAAATAAGAAATTGAAGACATACTCGACACTCGTAAAGGCAAAAGTACCTAAAACAGGCAATAATCAGAGTATTTGGTCAAGTGGAAGAACCGACCTGTCGAAGATGCCACATGGTTGTCCAAATCAGAGGTTGATCGTCTGGGTTTTCCTCTGACCACCCAGAAGTGAGGATCACTTCTAAAAATCTACCTTGGGTGTCTGATGCAGGAGCATCCAGGGCAGCACAACAATCTTGCATCACCAAAAAAAATACAAACAAAAGAAACAAGAGAAAAAAGTTCTAAGTTTGAAAGAAAGTTCTAAGTGTTACAATGTGTCGCGATATCGCGACACAAAAGTCGTCGCGATATCGCAACGTATTTAGAACCGTGGTGAGCGCAAAATAAATTATCATGATATCGTGACATAAAGGTTGTCGCAGTATCACGACACCAACAGCAGAACGGCAGGCGCCAAAGAAGTGTCGCGATATCGTGACACTTGGGCAAACAAAGCCAAAAGCCAAAGAAGTGTCGCGATATCGCGACACTTTGGCAAACAAAGCCAAAAACCAAAGAAGTTTCATGATATCGCGACACTTTGGCAAACAAAGCCAAAAACCAAAGAAGTGTCGCGATATCGCGACACTTTGGCAAACAAAGCCAAAAGCCAAAGAAGTGTCGCGATATCGCGACACTTTGGTAGACAAAGCCAAAAGTCGAAGAAGTGTTACGAGATCGCAACACATTGGAGGAAGAGAGTCAAAGACAGAAAAGTGTCGCGATATCACGACACATTAGCGAAAGAGAGCCAAAGGCAGAAAAGTGTCGTGACATCGCGACACATTGGTGAATGTGAGCCAAAGGCAGAAAAGTGTCGCGATATCGCGACACATTGGCGAAAGAGAGCCAAGGGTAGAAAAGTGTCGCAAAATCGTGACATGTTGCATTTTTGTGACCTGGATAAGAAAGAGAAGGCGGGTTTTTCGTGGACTATTACAGAATGACAGTTGGCGATTCCAAAAGTCGTTAAGGCAGTTCCAGAAATCGTTAAGGCAGTTACATGTGGCAGTTCCAAAAGCCGTTAAGACGGTTATGAACGGTGATTGCAGCAAGAAGCCATGATGATAAAAGGGGATTTTTTCGAAGGATTCGGGAGGCTGGAAAGACGAAGGCTGTGGCTTCTATCATTTTTTTTTGTACTGTGTAATTTTCATGGTTCCGAATTGTAAGCTTTCCATGCTTCGAAATAAAGTTGCGTCTTTTTCTTTATGATTTTAATTGGTTAAAATTGGCTCCCCATCAACTATGGATGGCCCTATTGTAGGCATTCTCAATGTGAGTGAGGCTTAAGTCCCACTTGGCTGGAGTGGAATGATGGTAAATCCTTAAACTCTGCACGAGAGTACGATTAACTACCTCTGTCTGCCCATCGAATTGAGGATGATAAGCAGTAGAGAAGTTAAGAGACACTCCCAAAATCTTCCAAAGTGATCGCCAAAAGTGACCCACAAAGCGTGAGTCATGATCAGAGACAATGCTGGTAGGAATACCAAAAGAATGCCAGACCACCTCAACGAAGAGTTGGGCAAGATCCTGTGCAGTACTTGTCTTGCGACAAGGAATGAATTTTGCTATTTTGCTGAATTTGTCCACCATAATAAAGACACAATCATGCTTGCTGACTGTCATTGGAAAACCGCTCAAGAGATCCATGGAAATGCTTTCCCACGAACGAGAAGAAATGGGCAAAGGCATGCTCATTCCCAATGTCCTATTGGCTGATTTGGAGCGATTACATACTGCACATTGTCGCAAGAAGTGAAGAACATCTCTTTGCATGTGTGGCCAAAAGAAAAACCATTGAAGATGATGAAGAGTTTTCTGCCTACCAAAATGTCCCCCATAGAGTGTGGAATGAACCTCCTTCAGAAGAGACTCCCTGTTCCCATGAGGAACACAAAGTTTGTCCAATTTGTACAACAGTCCATCCTGAATATGAAAGTCCTAAAGAGCTCTCAAATTTGAAGAAGAAGGATTGGAAAGTTGGTGGAAAATTTTGCCAAAATTTGGATCCATAGGATACTGTGTAGGCCAAGTTTGGAAGCCAAGATGAGAAGTAGTGACAATTGTCAAAACAAGAGTAGGAGGATGACTCAAACAATCAGCCACTGCATTGTTTTGTCCTTTCTTGTACTTGATTACCAAATGGAATTGTTGCAAGTATGATGCCCATTTCATGTGCCTAGCTTCTTCAATTTTTGTTTGATATTGAAGAAACTTAAGGGGCATGTGATCTGTATGAACAATTGTTTCTTTTCCCAAGAGATAATGCCTCCAATACTTGATTGCTTGAACTAAAGCATATAACTTCTTATCATAAGTAGAATAGTTCTTGTTGGCCTCCAAAAATGTTTTTGAATGATAGGCCACTGGATGGCCATTCCGCATGAGCACAGCTCCAAGTGCAACTTGCAAAGCATCAGTTTCTATCTCAAATGGTTGAGACAAATCAGGAAGAACAAGAACTGGTGCAGTACTCAATTTGTGTTTCAATGTGTCAAAGGCTTTTTGTTGATCCTTTGTCCACTAAAATTAAACTTTGATCTTCGTCAAATAGTGTAAAGGTGTAGCAATAGAAGAATATCCTCCAATGAACTTGTGATAGAAACTAGCAAGTCCAAGAAAACTCCTTAACTCCATGACTGAAGTAGGAGTTGGCCAAGATAAGATAACTTCAACTTTGGAAGGATCTACTTGCACACCTTTTTCACTAATTACAAACCCAAGATAGGCAATGAATGTTTGCCCAAATGAACACTTAGGAAAATTTGCATACAATTGGTTCTTTCGAAGAGTTTGAAGAACCGTTTCCAAGTGTTCCAAATGATTCTCCCAAGTAGAAGAATATATGAGAATGTCATCCAAATAGATGATTACAAATTTATCTAGACAATCTCTGAATACTTCATTCATCAGCCGCATAAATGTAGCTGGAGCATTTGTAAGGCCAAAGGGCATGACAAGCCATTCAAAGAGCCCCATTTTGGTCTTAAATGCTATTTTCCAAGTGTCTTCTACTTGAATTCTCACCTGATGATACCCACTTTTGAGATCTATCTTGGAGAAGAATTTTGCACCTTGCAATTGGTCCAAGAGATCATCAATGCGAGGAAGTGGATAACGATTCTTGATTGTAATCTTATTGAGTGCCCTAAAATCAATGCATAATCACCATGTGCCATCCTTCTTCAACACAAGCAAGATAGGAGAAGCACAAGGGGAAGTGCTGGGTTTGATGAACCCTTTAGTCAACAATGCTTGAATTTGCTTTTTAATTTCTTCCATTTGCACTATTGATTGTCTATACATTAAAGAATTAGGAAGAGAAGATGTAGGAACAATCTCAATACTATGATTAATCTGTCTTTTAGGAGGAAGACTTGTGGGTTCTTGAAAAATATCAAAAAATGATTGAAGTATTGAATGCACTGAAGAACTCATGTTATTAGTGTGCTTATGTGCTTGCTTTTATTCTTGAATTGGTCTGATGAAGATGAGTGCTAATTCTTTTGCTTGATTTACTGCTTTGCGTGCTTGTCTACAACTCAACATCAAATTATGTGGTGTTTGTTGTGTACTTCTGCTTATGAATGCTTTATTGTCTTTGTGCAAAGTGTATGTATTTTTGCACCCATCATGTATAGACCTCCTATCATATTGATAGGGTCTTCCAAGCAACAAGCCACAACAATCCATTGGAGTTACATCGCACACAACCGAGTCCACAAAAGAAGGACTGAAAGCAAAATTCATAGTGCAAGTGTGTGTGATGTTAGATGTAATCCCATTATCCTTCCATCCCAAAGGATAAGGATGAGGATGGGGATTCATCGGTAACTTTAGTTTGTCAACAACGGACCTCGCAATTAGATTTTTCTGCGAGTCGCTATCGATTATACAATCAACCATAAAGGTGTCACTGAGATGGACCGTAGTCACAAACAAATTCTCACGATCACCTTGTGAAGTATTCATAAGGGTCAATTTGTTTAACCCTGCCAATTCCTTATAAGGCTTACATTCCCCCTGTAGCCTCAATGGGACTTTCTTGTGAGTCCTCATTGGAAGGCTTTACAACTAGGGATTGTTTCTTCACATTTTGCAACTTAAAACACCTCTTTTGAGTATGCCCTGGATTTTTACAATAATTACAAATCAAAGGAGACTTAGAAGAAGATGATTTGTGTGAAGAAGAAGGGGAATATGAAGAAGAGGGAGAAGGAGAAGAAGAAGATTTAGCTCCCTTGGAAGGTTGAGGAGAAGCCTTCTGATTTCCTCCTGACATAGAAGAGCGAGTCTCATGTGATTGTTCCCTTATTTCCTCCTCAGCAAGAAGGGCTTGATTGAAAGCCATGTCAATGTTAACAATCAACTTGTATTTCATCTTCTTGTAAATGGGTTCCTGCAAGCCACTTTTGAATTTGTTAACAAGTTGTGCTGCATTATCCTGGACAGAATTCAAAAATTTGCAACTTGTTAAACTAAAAAATATAGTCATGAACACTCATATTGGAGGTTTGTCGAAGACGAAACCACTTGATGTCAAGCTCCATGGCATAGTTTGAAGGATAAAAATTATTCTTCAAAACTCTTTGCAATTCATCCCATGTGTCAATGGGATTTTGGGTCCATAGTCGATCAGTGACAAGGACCTTGGTAATGCCAGAAAGCTTTAACTTAGCAAAGTTAACCTGCTGATCCTTTGCTATTTTGGTTTATTCAAACCAACTGTCCATGTCCAAAATCCAACTGTTAAGGACCTCTGGATCTCGTGAACCAGTGTAAAAGGGAACCTCACACTGTTGTTGCACTTCATTAGAAGTAACCTTATCAGCCAAAATGCTGACAAGTTGGGTTACTTGAGCCAACTTATTGGCTAATTCAGAAGCCATTTGACCCCGAGTGATCGCCAGCAAAAAGTGTCACAAAAAGACAAGTTACAAAATAAAATGTGCCCAAATTAATTTGCAAAATTGGCAAATTTACAACATAGAAGGGGCAAAATAAATATTTGCACAATGGTGCAAAAATATGCTTGCACAATGTCTTTAAAAATAGTCAAAATTTGACTTGAGGTAAAAGACAAAAACAAAAAGTTACTTTTTTTTTTTTTAATGAAAATATGTGGCAACTTTAAGCAATATGTAATTTCTTTCGAAAACTTAGGCAACGGATACCATTATCCACAATTGCCAACAGCCTTTTGGCGGACCTCGTCCACAAAACAATCCATTCACGCGCTGCAAGCTGTCCACGCAGAGCAATTCGTCCACACACAGTAATTTCGTCCATGCGCAACACTCTGTTCACGTGCTGTAGAGCCCCCACGCGGGCCACGAACAGCAGAGCTAGTCACTGCAAAAATTCACCAATCATGCCCTGCGCAGTGTCGTGGTGTTGGTCAACCGTGGCCAGGAAGATGGATCGTGGTATGCGAGCTGAGGTCTGACGACTGACTGTAAGAACAGAACTTCATGATCCACTAAAAGACCTGCATAGGCGCCAACGACCGCCTGACAGGAACTACTATGGCGATCACGAACTTTGAATAGTTTGTTGACGAGGAACACTTGCACTGTGGCACCAACATCAAACTCCACGTCTAACAACGTTGGAACTCACAAAAATCAATCACGGCAGGAATGTCTAGAGGGTCTGCGGAAACTGCAGAAGCGACACAGGTTTTCGAGGGCTTATTTTCTCCTCAGCAAAAAGGCTTGTCGTGATTCGAAATTGTCCAATAGAATGCCACAAGCCACCGAAAAACATAAAGGGACTCGTCATCGACGGTGACACTTCCAAAAATGGCAAGAAAATAGCTGCCCTTAGATCTGTAAACAGATCGAGTCGAGATTTCTTCGAGCGTAGAGCGAGAGCACCGATCCAAATAATTTTGGAAACTCCTAATAGCGGCAGCTGTGATGTGGAAAGGGCAGCCGAATGTTACGCGTGGTCCCAAAATAGATCTAGGAGGGCCAAAATTTGCTTGTTAGAGTTCTAGGACCGCCGAATGCACCAAAAATTTGCAGAGCACTAAAATTTTCCCTGCGCTGGACCTGCGGGAGTGGTAGTCCTGCTTTGTCACATTCTGACATCGTGGCACGATCTGCCAGGCGACACACAGAGGCTAGCACCACCTGACAAAGCTGGCATAATCACCAGAATACACAGCAGCGACAAGAATTGAAAATTAACTGGCACGTAGGCCAAAATTTTTGGGTGTCCAACAGCTTTGAGAACGACTGAAAATGAACAGTAACTATGGCTGCAATCTGATAGCAGCAGCGTTCTGGAAATGGTAGCGTCCAGCAGACCTGCAGAAATCGCAGAAAATTGCCTTTCCTCGCGAGGATTGGTCATTTTTTTTTTAAATTGGATCGCTTAACCTCCAACGCGTGATGACAATCGCTGCAGACAAAAACAATAATTGTGCAAGGTTATCAACAAAATTTTGTCACTCAAAATGTTGATAAAATATTGTCGACAATTTTTGGCAACGATAAATTATCGTCAGCAATTTTGTGTCAACAACAATGGAATGAGCAGCAATTTTTCTGCAAGAATGGCAGCAAAAATTCTGCAATTTTCCCTGAGCTTCAACTGGAACAGGTGATAGAGTAGAACTATGGAGGTCGAAAATGACCTAAAACCTCCAAAATTCCTAAGCTCTGATACCAATGATATGGAAAAATATGAAGCTGATTATTATTGAAAACTTAGGACTTAAATAAGTCCAAAAATAAAATCGTAAACCTGGAAATCATGAACGGCTCCAAGGATTTACGTACACAAATCCGAAAAGGCTAAATATGTAAGCCCTACAATGCCAAAAACAAAAACACCTAGACCTAGACCATTCAACGGAGGAAACAAACAACTCACGTTGATTATTCAGCTGACTAAGTCCTAATGAATTTATCCTAGGTCTAAAAATAATTAGCCCTAGATCTAAGTTTCCTCATCAAATGCCTTGAAATGAATAGGTCCTGTAAACCCTGCATTCAAGAAACAACATGAAAGGAGTTAATAACAAATGAGGGCTCTCTTGATGAGTCTTTGATAGGCAATTTCATAAATCGATGATACAAAAAATTAGAAAGCATGTAAATCTATGAAGATATGCAAGAAATCATCAAGTTAATGTAAAGCAAGTAAAGAAAGCATGAAATATAGCAATTAGTAAGCCTAATTAACCGTTATAACTTGAAAAGCATGAAACTAGTCTAGATTGACAATTGTAAAGAAATGGAAGCAAATATACCTCTAAATCCTAAATTAACCAGTAAAATGTCTACTAAAATGTTAATCTATGTTAGATTAAACTATTTGCATAACTAGAAATGGAAATCTATTGCTAAAATGGAGGAAAGAGAGTATCAAATCCTAGTCATATATGCTTGAAGCAACTAGCTCATTTAGCCATGGCTGATAGCCATGACTATAGAAAAACTTCCCTTTCTCTTACAACCAAGGCTAGAAACTCTCAAATATTCCAAGGAATTGATGATCAAGGGTTACCTCGATGTTCTAAAATAGATTGGTGGTTGAATTCATTGGAATTGACAATGGAAGTGTGTCAATTGTCAAGATTGCTCCCCAAGCTCTTGAGATCTTCATTGTTGTAAATTTGATGATCAAATTGGATTTTGGTAGCATCTTGTTACTCTTCACAAGGTTCAATTGGCTCTCCAATTCGACAGGGCTTCTCTAAAATGCAATTGAGCTATCTGATGGGTTTTTCTCTTTGAAATTGAGGTTTTAAATAGACTCTCAAAATACTTTATCTAGCTTCATGGAGAAGCCAAGAACAAGAATTGGTAGTTGGGAGGAAGCTTTTGGATGCTTCCAAGCCTAAACTACTTGAAAACCATCGCAATTTTATTGTTGCAACTGATTTTACTCGGTTCTGGTCACCCGAGTTTGCTATAGAGCTAACTGCTGCTCTTAAATGTGGCTAGGATCCTAGCCACGGTTGTCACTCGTGGCTAAGAAGTAGGCTTCCCATAGCTACGGTTGTCACCCATGGCTAAGAAATAGGCTTCTCGTAGTCATGGTTGTCACCCACGACTAAGGCTGAAAGGGCTTAGGATGCCTAAATTGAGTGGTTACAACCATTGCTTGGTCTTGGAAAGGTCCAAGGTCTTTTATATGGTCTTCAAAGGTGCCCATATGAGTATTCTGCAAAACATTATGTGTTTTAGGTGTCTATAGATACCCCTTTTAGGATACGTTGTGAGAACAAACAACACTAAGCAAAAGTGAACCACCTAAAACCATGTTATAGGTTGAATGATGATCATTGATCTGATCAATATTAGATGTCCCAATCATAAAAATAGCATACATAATTGAATCATTGCCTTCGATGAGTTGAAGAACTTGATTTCGGCAAGCTTAAGTCAAAATCCTAGCCTTGGCAGTAATTAGGAGATAAGCTTAAGTCCAATCCTAGCCTTGATTATAATTAGAATACAAGCTTAAGTCTAATCCTAGCCTTAATGACAATTAGGAGATAAGCTTAAGTCTAATCCTAGCCTTGATTGCAATTAGGAGACAAGCATAAGTCTAATCCTAGCCTTGATGGCAATTATGAGACAAGCTTAAGTCAAATCCTATCCTTAATGGTAATTAAGAGACAAGTTTAAGTCTAATCGTAGCCTTGATGGCAATTAGGAGACAAGCTTAAGTCTAATCCTAGCCTTGACGGTAATTAGGAGATAAGCTTAAGTCTAATCCTAGCCTTGACGATAATTAGGAGACAAGCTTAAGTATAATCATAGCCTTGACAACAATTAGGAGACAAGATTTATTCTAATCCTAGCCTTGAAAATAATTAGAAGATAATCTTAAGTCTAATCCTAGCCTTGACGACAATTAGGAGACTAGTTGACCTGTTTGCTTGAATTTGCTCTTGATCTTTTGCTTATTTACCCCAAGCAAGGACGGTGCATGATTATATTTGGCAATGATTATTGAACGAATACACTTAGCAATGATTGAGACTTAATTGCTGATTTTGATAATGAATTTGATTATTATGACTACCCCCTAAAGTGATGAGTCGATGAGGGTAGGACAATGACTAAAGTGATGAGTCACTTGACCTCATGATTGATTTAAACAATTGAATATTTTAGCACTTTGATATTACTTGGCAAGGCCTAACTCAACCATGATTGCAACTGTGAATAGTAATTGTACATCTCTATCCCGTGGAGCAGTTCGACCGATGTGGTCTTCGTAGGGAATCAATATGATTGCAATTCCAATTATTCTTGTGTTGAATCACTATGTTCAAAAATTTGCTAAATCATTGTGAATTTTGATTTATTTAATTTTTTGTTAATTTTACAATTTTTGAAATTTGGACATGTAGATATGCTTTAATGTCCAATCTGAAACTCCTTATGGTGAGAAAATATGTGCATTTATGACTTGAATGAAAATACCAAATATTTAGAATTCTTTGGAGCTTTTGGGTATCGATACTAATAATGCCCCAGTTGATGCTTGTAAATGTTTTTGCTTTGATTTTATGTTATAGATGCAATGATGAATGCAATACCTACATGATGATGTGATTATGTTATATGTATGCAATGTACGAATGACATAAATTAGCTAGATGATAAATGTATGTGATTTATATGAGTAGATGGACTATTATGTATGCATATGGATGCAATTTTTATTGTTAAATGCATGTTTAATTTTGATTCAATTGTTTATGCATTTAATTTTTGATGTTATGATATGGTTCATGATGTATGTAATGCATTAATGACATGATGAATCAACTAATGCAAATGAACACGTATTCTTTAATCACTTAAAAAATAAGGAATGAATGCAATATGTGCTTAACAGACTAATGGATGACACCACAGAATGTATAAAAATCATGAATATAAATGTTAAATCTTATCATAAGAATTAATAACTTAGGCATCCATATGTAGTATGAAACAATTGTGATATGTAATGATATGTTGATATGAGATGATTTTTTGCTATGAGGAATTTTTGAGGTTTTCCATGAGACTCAAACACCCTAGTTGACTTATCAAAAGTTGTATAATGACTATACTAGACTCCTGAAAGATTAAGTTTTTGCTATGAAAGACCAAGCTATTCATTATCCCTGTGTGTGCAAATGAATATATTAGATGAGACATAAAACTACCTCATTGCCAGGTGGGATTCATTCATCCCATTACTGTAATGAGGATCACCAAATGTTCACCATGATCCTAGGTTTGGACTCAGTTGGACTAGACCACTAGGTAATATAGGCCACCTAAAGCTAGCTCATTTGTAAATTGCTTAGACCTATCCCAATGTCAGGTGGGATTCATTCAGCCCATTTCTGTATTGGATATCACTCTATGGCTTTCGAATATTGACCATTCCATGGATTGAAGCTCTTCACCCCCTTCTTTCCTTCAATTTATTGGGATACTTGCTTATATATAGTGATAAAAATCACTATTTATTTTGTATTTTGTTTTTCTTTTGTTTTGAGCAAGGAATTTGACTTGATTTTAGGATTTTGCTCTTTTTTGTAAGCAAGGGATTTCTTAGGTAGGGGGGAACTTGTCCTTTTGCCAATGACCACTACTCTAGACCATTGCACATCACAAAATGAGCAAGTAACAAAACCCTTCATTTAAGGTGACTAGGACCACTTCGTAGTGTTCGTATTTCGTTGCCCTAATTAGGATTGTTCATGTTTTGATTAGTAATGGGATTATGATATGCTAAGTGCTATAAAAACTATACCTCATCCTCAAAAGTAAAGCAAGCTTTTTACTAAATTTGAGAAGACCACTAGGTATGACTGAATGATTGGAAAACCCTAGTATATTCTTCATATCAACAGGAGGGGTTGTGTTGAGAAACACAATTACTCACAAGGGTGATGGATGATGATGATGCATAAATGCATGATTGAAATGAAAATGTGTGTCATTTGTAATATTGCAAACACAACCTATCCTAATGCAATTGCAATGGATGAAAATGCCTAATGCCATGCAAATAAATGAATGCAAGTGCAACATGAAATGCATAATGCAAATATTTTTGAACTTTTATGTTTTGCAATGTTTTTATATTTTATTGCTTTTTGATTTTTATGGATTTTGAAATTTTCCATATTTTTGAATTTTTTTGAATTATTTTGAATGTTTTTGAATTTTTGAAATTTTCAATTGTTTTTGAATTTTTGAAATTTTCAATTGTTTTTGAATTTTTGAAATTTTCAATTGTTTTTGAAATTTTGATATTTTATGATTTTTTCTTGTTTTTATGTTTTGAAGGGGGAAGGTACGCTACATTAGGTACCCCCAATGTGTGTGCCACTTAATGAAAGTGAGGAAGGTGTGATGCCTTTGGAGGTCTCACTTTGCTTCATTGATCGTGATGTGGATGATGGGGAAGGTGTGATGCTTGAATACCCACAATGTGCATTGTATTTTATGTGTTGTGATTGTCTTGGCTAGGAGGAGTAGTAGAAATTGATCCCTCCTACTATGATGTGCAATTTTACGCAATGCCAATATCCCACTGAGATGAGATGAGTGAAGGTGAAACATTAGAAGATACCACAGGTTGTGAAGATCAATTTTTATGCTCCTGTTCCTCTTTTACAACACTAATAATTCCCACAAACTCTTAGGGAGGTTGATTAATGTGCACCTGATTAGGTTTCTCACATTGTGTGGGCAAGGGGTCATGTAAGACTCCTATCAAAATTTCTTGCCTCTCGATCATATCTTACACTAAATATCTAAAGGGATAACATGTTTGGATTTCATGACCTCTTTGTTGATGGAATATAGATTTTATCTATGCGCCTTTGGTCTACGCTTATTAGGCTTCAACAGACGGAGCTTCGAAAGATTGATTTTTCCTCCTTCACATAATTGATTAAAGATCAATGCTAATTTCTCTAGCAAATCAGTATATTGTCATTGTGGACGACATTATTGGCCTTGTATTTGATTCTATTGCGTATGATTTTGGGCCAGAGGAGGTTGAGCTTGGTAATTTTGTTGCACTGGTAGAGGTGATGCAACCTAGTTTGAGGATTCGGGAATACTCAAAATAACTTGATTTACTGGGGTCACCATTTGTTGTATGTTACCACCTATAATATTATTGTTTGGCCATTCCTTTTTGTGGAGTTGAATATCACCCTCCTGTATCTTGATTGCCTCAATGACCTCAGCTTGTTATAAGACCTCCTCAAATGTTTGGTACTACTATAATTGCAAGAGAAGGGAGATATATTTCGAATAGCTTCTCATAAATATTTGAATGAGCTCTATTGTGGGTAGAGTGAAGGGTAATTTTAACATCATCTTCCTCCACTTATTACCATATTCAACGATTGGCTTGTCATCAAGTTTACGGAGACTAGTTAAGTCGGTCAAGTTTGTCATTTTATTAGCACCAGAGGTAAAACATTGTAGGAATGCATCAACTAATTGCTCAAAGGTTTATATGCTATGATGTGGTAGATGATTATATTATTCTAAAGCATCCCAAACTAATGTTGTCATGAGGGTTCTCAACATTAGGGGGTCATTTTCTTGAAAATGGAAGCACATATTGATGAAGTTTGTCACATGCTCTTGTATGTCTTCGTCATCTTTAAACTTTTCAAATGTAGGCATCTTGAAATTCGATGGGTATGTCAGTGATGACACTAAGGGATGCAAATGCTGATTTCTAAGTTGCTTTAGCATGGGTTTTTGATAAACCAATATTTGAATTTGTTTTTGAAATGCATTTATCTGATCAAATAGCACTTTGTATGGTCCTTATGAAATGATACGATCTTCCACTCATTGCCCTTGGTTAGGTAGAGGAGATCACTTTTGATGCTGAGGTGGATAATAAGTATAATACTTAGGTACCTCTTCATAACTGGATTTAGAGTAGGTATCTACTTCTTCCTGATGTTCCCATTGGGACTCTGCATATGATTCCTCATCGTATTGATCTTGGTATTGTTGAGGAGCATGAGGTTCATGATGATAACCAAATTACAACCTATGATGTTGAACATAATTTATGTGTGGTCGAGGGGAAATATTTCAAGATTGTGTTGGATGCCTTATGCATTATTGCATCCTCTAGGTGCTAGGCATAAGCACCACTTTACACAATGTATTTTGCACTTGCTCTTGTTGTATCCTTTGTTGTTCTTGTATATTTCATTGATACAACCTTTGTAGGTGTGCTCGTGGTGAGTCCACCCATTGTTGATTTAATTATTGTTGATCCAACTGGAGTTGATATGTTTATTGTTGTTGGTTAAGCTGTGGCCTCAGTGCTTGATGTGTATGATCCCATTGTTTAGGTGTATGGGGGCTATGTACCCTTGTATTAGAAATACGAATGGGTTTATCATGTCTTTTACCCCTATTAGGATCTATTACTTGTTTTCCACACTCCCTAAAGGTTGCATTGACCTGATATTTTGAGCTATGAGTGGGATTTGTATAGTTTGATAATATAGATCCACAAACATGGTTACCCCAAGTACTCTTCACGAGGAGTAGGAGTATGACTTGGGTCCTCTTCCTCATCTATGAGGAATGATGCATATTCAAGCTCAAATGTAAGTTATGTATATTCTGACTGCACAAAATGCTCCTTATGAGGAGGAAGAGGGTGCCTTGCTTGACTCGATGGGGTGGTTTGCTCAATCAAGCTAGGCTATGGTGTATGCTCATGTTCATTTTCTTATTGATGTATAGAGCAAGTTGATATGTGAACCTACGATATTGACCTACTAGGATCCTCAATGGATGTATTTTTCCTTATATAGAAGTCTATCAAGGTGTTCCAATCAAGAAAGTTTTTTGGAGGACCTATGGGTGCTTTCTTAATAGGGATATCTGAAATTTTTGACTCCCTATGTATAGTATTGATGCTATGATAAGAATTGGGATGCCATTCAAGTATGGCCATGTCCTCTGGACTAATTTGAATATGTTTAGTGATATGGAACCTGATTCCCTCTCTAGATTAGAGGTCTTGCTCACCATGGGAGGTCCCTTGACCATTTAGAAAAAAAATTGGCTTCCAAAAAAAGTTGTAAGCATTATATATAAAAATTATTAGTGCGATGATCTGATCACAATGAGCTATAACTAAAAAAAGTGATTTCCAGGTCAAAATTTTGTATTTTTGAAATAATTAGCCAACCGGGGCTCGTGGGGAAATGCCCACTTTTAGGAATTTTTTGGGAAAAATTGAAGCATGAAGAGTTATGACTCAAAATTTTTGTGAGATATGCACAAGGGGTAAACTAAGACAAAAAAATAAGTTTGGAAATTTTTGGAGTTGTCTAGACCATTCTATGTCCATTTTAATGCAGTTTTTCCTTATTTTCGGCTTCGAAAATAGAGTAATCATAAAACCAAAATAACTTTTTTGTTATAGCTCTGATTTGCATGATTCTTGATCCGTTGGATGCAAAATAAAAAAGTAGATTTTTACTTATTATTATTATTATTAGTGTTAGGGTTTGTCCCCAGATCAAGGATCTTATGTTGATTACCCAAACAATAAAGAAACACACAAAGTAGACAATATGATTATCTCTTTTAAATTTTTTTGTGTATCCTAAAACTTGTTTAGTGTGTTTTATTTGTTGTGAATACACTCTAAAATATTATCGTGTTTTTCAAAAGTTTATGTTATACTCAATTTATTCAAATGTTTTCACCTATATACTCGCATAAGCCGAATATAGGAGTGAAGTCCATACTCAATGAGGTAGCATAGGTACTACCAACCCTCACCCAACACACCGTGTGCAAAGATACACCCCTATTAAGAGGAGTGTGTGCTATTTTTCATGGATAGGAAATATCTTGGGTTGGCCTTGGCCATGAGCGGGTCCCGATAATACAATTTCAAATGAGCCAACCAAGTGGTAAAGACCTCCACCGTTGGTATCGATCAGAGGGTTGGATGTGAGAGCCCAACACCATTGATGTTTAAATGAAATGTGATGTGTGGGTTTATTTTTAATCTTTCATGTAAATAAAATCCATCACCAAGCAATCAATGCTCTTTCCTATATGCCTAGAAAAAAGGACATTTTTGTTTCAGAAATATGCCTAGAAAAAGGATGTTTTTGTTTCCTATATGAAGTTCTGAGGATGCATATGAACATGAATAATTGACCTCTAATTTGGGCCCCAATTTTACAAATTTAACACGTAGTTATTATCTATTAGCCGTGGGATAGAGCTGTAGGTAATAGTTCTCACCGCAGGACAGAGCCATAGGCCAAAAACTTAGCCATGGGTGATAGCAGCAGCTAATAGATCTAACTGCGGCTGTCAGGCGCGATTGATAGATGACATAAAAAATTTCATTATTTTCTACCTCTAATATTTTTCTAAATGATTTAATTAGCTACTGTCAAAAAAAGATAAAAAATGAGGAAGACCAAAATAGAATATTACCTATAAGTCCTCATTTAGTGAAGAGATAGGTTGCCTACTATATTTTTTCCTGCTTTCTGCTTGTTGCGTTTGTTAAGCACAACTAAGATGCTAGCCGTAGGTGTTAAATGCAGCTAACACTATGCATTACGATTGTCAAGCATGGCTAAGACCTACAACACAAAACCATAGAAAATCAGTCAATAACAATGCATTTTTGGGGATTTCCATCATGATCACCATCTGTAACAATCTAAAAATCATACACCCTACTAGTGCATCAATTGAAATTGAGTATGAAAGCAATCAAGAATATAAAGCAATGAATTTAACAAGAAAATAGTTCCTTTTTATTAAAATTATGTCAAATCCATATTACATATACGTCCCTCTTAGGGATACTCAATTTTTGATATAATTGGTACAACTTTGAAGACCCTCTAAATGAGGGGGATGCATAATTCGTAGACTTCTTAGAAGGTACACGAACTTCTCAAGGCCAAATATAACCTTCTTCTCACATGATTGGAGGTATATGCTACCTTGAATGCCTTGAAAATTAATAGGTCATGTAAACCCTGCGTTCAAGAAACAACATGAAAGGAGTTAATAATAAAGGAGGCCTCTCTTGATGAGGCTTTGATAGAAAATTTCATAAATCGATGATACAAAAAATAATAAAGCATGCAAATCTACGAAGATATGCAATAAATCATCAAGTTACTATAAAGCAAGTAAAGAAAGCATGAAATATAGCAATCAGGAAGCCTAATTAACTATTAGAACTTGAAAAGCATGAAACTAGTCTAGATTGAAAATTGCAAGGAAATGGAAGCAAATCTACCTCTAAATCCTAAATTAACCAGTCAAATATCTGCTAAAATGTTAATCTATGCTAGATTAAACTATTTGCATAACTGGAAATAGAAATCTACTGCTAAAATGGAGGAAAGAGAGCATCAAACTCTAGCTAGGGTGCTTGAAGCAGCTAGCTCTGTTAGCCATGGTTGGTAGCCATGACTACAGGAAAACTTCCCTTTCTCTTGCAACCAAGGCTAGAAACTCTCAAATATTCCAAGGAATTGATGATCAAGGGTTGCCTCAGTGTTTTGAAATAGATTGGCAATTGAATTCACTAGAATTGGCAATGGAAGTGTTTCAATTGTCAAACTTGCTTCTCAAGCTCTTGAGATCTCCATTGTTGTAAATTTGATGATCAAATTAGATTTTGTTAGAATATTGTTACTCTTCACAAGGTGCAATTGGCTCTCCAATTCGATAGGAATTTTCTAAAATGTAATTGAGCTATCTGATGGGTTTTCTCTTTGAAATTGGGGTCTTAATTAGACTCCCAAAATTAGGGTTATGCATAAGGGGTTGGACTCAAAATGTACTTGTAAAAAAATATCGAATCTTAATCAAAATCAAGGTGAATCATGGATAATCCTAAGCAAATTAAATCGAGCATCTTAACACCAAAATTTTTGATATTTGAAGCCCTAAAATGTAAGGTCATATTTGGGGCCACTTTTGACCATTTAAACATCTTGTAACTTCATACAAATACCACCATTAGATCATTCTTGAAAAGTTATTTCCAACAAGTACACATATGCCTATGTTTGGATATACATTGTGGCGAATTGACCCTAAGCAAAAATTGATCTTGAAAATTTTAGGCGAATGGGCCGATGAGGGTCCTCATATTCACCAATTTTCAATTTTGGAAATCCTAATATTTTCCCAATTTATGAATATTCACCACTATGCATAACCCTACCCAAAATCCTTGCTCTAGCTTCATGGAGAAGCCAAGAACAAGAATTGGCAGTTGGAAGGAAGCTTCTAGATGCTTCCAAGTCCAAACTGCTTGAAAACTGTTGCAATTTTATTGTTGCAACTGATTTTACTTGGCTCTGGTCGCCTGGGTTTGTTACAGAGCTAGTCGTAGCTCTTAAACATGGCCAAGATCCTAGTTGTGGGTGTCACCCATGGCTAAGAAGTAGACTTCTCATAGCCATGGTTGTCACCCACAACTAAGAAATAAGCTTCCCGTAGCCACGATTGTCACCTATGACTAAGGCTAAAAGGGCCTAGGATGCCTAAATTGAGTGCTTATAACCACTGCTTGGTATTGGAATGGTCCAAAGTCATTCATATGGTTTGCAAAGGTTCCCATATGAGTAGTATACTAAAAATGATGTGTTTTAGGTGTCTATAGTGCTAGATCGAAGGATTGTGTTTAGTGCAGATTTGAGGATAGAGATTAAGCAAATTTTTGCTAGATTGAAGGACTGTATTTAGTACAAATTTGTGATAGATCTGAGAGCAAGATTTGGGAGTGATAGAGTATATAGAACAATAGTATCTATTAGATAGAGGTCCATTAGCCAGGGTAGTGAAGATAGGTCTTCTGTGTGAGGGGAAGAGTCTTCAGTGGATAGAGATCCATAATTCAGTGCAGTGGAGGTAGCAATTTTTCTAGAAGATAACCAACCAAAGATAAGGAGAAAGAGTTCACTTATGGATAGATATCCATGAACTTTATTAGGGTATGTGTGTCTCCTTTGGACAAAGGTCCATAAACATTGTAATAGGGAAAGGATTTCCAAGAGATTTGTTGAGAAAATTTTAGTGAAATATTTTCTCCATGGAGTAGCCCATATTAGGTGAACCACATTAAATTGGTGTCTCTATTGTGTGTGGTGATTTATGCATTGCTTTTACTACTCCTATTGATATTGTTATTGATACATTGCATAATATTGATTTGGAAAGAAAAGTAAAAAGTGGTCTTATATTGTTCACCCTCCTCTTAGTATAAGCTTATGTTCTTTAATTAGAATAGCCTGAAGAGTTCATGTGATTTTTATTTATGCATTGCTTGATATTTTTTTTATTTAGGTATTTCATTTGAAAATAAAAATTTTAACCACTTGAGTTGATAACGTTAGTTTCAACTATATCCTATTCTTAGACAAGTTGGTTATTACTACCTTAAATTATTGTTTTTTGAGAAAAAGGTAAAAAATTATTAAAAGAAACTCAAGTTATACATTTACTTTTGATAACCTTCTTTTCTTGGAAAGGCTAAAAATGCGGCTCAACTATGTTTCTTTGACTATCCAACTTTTGGATGTTCCAATTCCTGCCAAATGACCCCTTAAGGTGTTCCATTCACCCTCTCTTTCTGAATCCCTAACCTTCATCCCGAATCTACAAATCCCTCTTTCTATTCTTATCCTCCCTTTCTTAGTTCCCATATTGTAGTTGCTTCTAGAGTTGTGTCCATATATTTGCTTCATCCTCTGCCATCTAAGAGTCCTCCTAAGTTCTAGCCTACACTATCTCTAAAAGTTTCCTAATTAGAGTTTCCCAAATTCTTTCCTCTGGTCTAAATTCTTTTCTACAAATCTTGTTATTATATTCCAACAAAAGTTACTAACAGATGAAACCCAAACCCAAATATCAAGCTATCTTTGATTTGAATCTATTGGTCTTCCAATAGTCCCAAAATTTGTTCTTAGTGGGAATGGATCTTTTTGACTGGTAGAAAATGTTGTACCACCAACTTCATATTGTTCGGGCATAGCGGCACATAAAAAGGAGGTGGCTCATTCTTTCCTCCTCTTGGTGACACATTACACACCAATTGGGTCCAATAAATCCATGTCTCCTCAAATTATTTTGAGTCATAATAATATTATGTACAAACAACCACATAAAGCAATTTATCTTTGGCCATCATTTGGATTGCCATAATTTCAACTAGGAGGGTTGTAGACCAATTTGAGTATCGTGGATGATATTTTTGTAACCTTATTTAACAATCTAAATTCTTAATTGGCTATGACCCCAATCTAGTTGATTAGATTCATTCCTCCTTGGCCACTTCCTTCTATACAAGATTTCTTCAGTTATATTTTCTCCTCAATCCATTCTTCTTTTAGCCCCTCCTCTAGGACATTCCATTGACCAATATTGACTTGTTGTTGATCTAGTGGTTTAAAATAATGGCCTGTGAGATACCACCCTTTCCTTTGGAAGTTTTATCTAATGCCTATTAAGTGGGGTATTGAACAATTATAGGGGGAAAAATTCCCATGAATGTTCCTAAATTCTAGTAGTCCTACTATCCCCCACTTTCTAGTATAGCCCTTGTTTGATAAGTGATGCCCCTCTTTTTATATATTTCCAAGTATTTGATCCCTCTCTTGTTACTAGAAGACGAGGAATATATTTTGTATTTTATGAGGGATAGTATTAGCTTTCAATACTTGGCTTCAAAGTTGGTCCCAATGAATAACCATCTCCAGTACAAATTGACCATTAGAGCTTGGGTGTTTATTGTTTTAGCTCTAATTCCTAGACCTCCATCTTCCTTTGGATTACAAAACTTGTTCCAACTAACTAGTGCCCTTGTGTGATTACCTTGCACTCCAGACCAAATAAATTGTCTCATCATCTTATCCAAATATTTTAGGATACTCTTGAGGGCTGCCAAAATGGAGAATTTGTACACCAAAATTGCTTGTAAAATTAATTTCAACAATGTTACTCTTCCTCAAAAACTTTGCCACCTGTAGGTCCAATGAAAATTTTTTGAGTGGATTCTATCTCTTATTTATCTCCAATATTTATTTTTGAGATATTTTTCTATTAGGGATATACCCAAATATTACAAGGGTATGGATACCTCTAAGAATTTGAGGATGTGGGTTATCTGTTTTCTTAATATTTTTGTCACATTGAAAAAACTACTTTTAATTTTGCTTTATTTATTAGTTGTTCAATAGTTGCTATATATCCATCCAACACTTCTCTGATATTGATCACTTCTCTTATTTATGCTTCCCCCCAAATTATTGTATCATCTAGAAATTGGAGAAAAGTAAGCTTCATGTCCCTAGTTATCATCATCCCTAGAATGGTGTTCTCTACTCTCCTATTCTGTATGAGTCTTCCCAAGCCCACTGCAAAAATGATGAACAAAAATGGTAAAGTGGGTCCCCTTGTTAGATGCCTTTGGAAGCTTTGAACAATTAGGATGGATTACCATTAATGAGCACTAAGAAAGAGACTGTAGAGATGCATTCCATAACCCATTTTATCCATTCTTCTCTAAAACCAGATTTCTTCAATATTTGGGCTAGAAATTCTCTACTTACTCTATCATAAGCCTTGGATAAATCTAGATTAAGAAACATATATTTGTTCCCCTTTGGCAAATCTTGTGAATAGTTTATTGTGCTATCACAATCTCGTCCAAAAGTTTTCTACCCTACACAAATACTCCTTATTTTGGAGAGATTAACCTTGGTAAGATCTGTTGTGTCCTGTTTACCATAAATTTGATTATGATCTTATAAACCACATTGTAAAGAGTAATTAGTATATAGTTAGTAAGATTCTTCATATCTCCACATTTCAATATTAGAGTCAAAAAAGTGTGATTCAAGGCTTTAAGGATTCTTCCACTAGTTTTGACTTCTTCTACTACTTGGGTTAAATCCTTTGCTATTATATCCCAATAGGCTATGTAGAACTCTATTATAAATCCCTTTAGACCTGGGGCCTTCTCTATTTGCATAGCAAAAATTGTTTCTTTAACTTCCTCTTCTTTAATATCTCTTAAGAGATCCTCATTTTGATTTCATGATATTAACACTGGTATGCTTCCTAAAATCTCCTCTTGGTATTGAGTAGATAGGTTTTGTTCTGTAGTACATAAAGTTAAAAAGTATTTATTTGTAGTTTCTTGCATACCTAGGGTAGTGGTTTCCCTATCATCGTACCTTGTGGATAAGGTATCAATCTAATTATGGTGATTGTGTGTTGTGGTTGAGTGATGGAAAAACTTGGTGTTCTTATCTCCCTCTTGTAGCCAGGTTATTCTTGCTCGTTGTTTCCAGTAGGCTTCCTATTTCTTTTCTAACTCTTCTTTGTGTTGTGTAAAAGTACTTTCTTTGTAGAGAAGCTTTTCAAAGATAAGTTTTGAGTGGATCCTTTTTGCTATTTCTTGCATTCAAATTGAAATATGTTCTCTCTATTTCTAGAAATATGATCAGTGAAATTTACTCCATATTTTCAAATATATTTTAATAAAATTTAATATGGAGTGAAGCTAAAATTGTGTTGTCCCATGTTCTAGTTTTCCTTGTTGCCACCACTGTTTCATTAGTTATGGAAAGTCATTATTTTGGAGTCAAAAAGTCTTAAATATGAAAGTTATAGCTTTGGTTTCTACTAAAGTGGGTGGGAGAATTTCCTATGCAAATGCAAAGCAAACCCTAGCTCATGTGGCAAACCCACAAACTTTTAGTTGTAGTACCAAACCCTAGATCCAATTTTGGGATATAGTGCCTACTTCATTTATTAAAAAATGGAAGACCCAAATACATAATAGCATTCAAAGTTTAAATATACCTATAGGGAGCCAACAAGCTTATGTCTTAAGCCTTTACGGAAGGATGAACTCATGAAAATAAATAGGAAAGGATAACTTAAGAGACGTTTTTCCAATAGATTTATGTAATTGTCTTTAGCAGCACAAGGTCAACATTATCTCCAACTCCTCCAATTCCTTTGGTAAACCCTTGCGCTCTTCTAGTAGTTTCATCCCTTGCTTGTAAATATTTGTTTGGCTCTCCTTGATAAGAAATAAAGTTCTAAACTCGTCAAAATCTGTAAAAACAATAATGGGACAAAATATGTGAAACATAATTTAGAAAATCAGAATTGACAAAAGAATCGGTAAGGCATAGTTCATAAAATCAGAATCAACAAGGCAAAAAGAATAAAAAAAATGAGAAACAACAAGGCAAAAAAGCATTAAAAAAATCGAGAATCGATAAAAATTGTTGGGCATTTTGAGTCCCTAAGCTAATTTGTTGTCATTGATCTCAAAAGGTTATTTGGTCTCAAAAGGATCTATGAAGGGTTTTTGTGAAAACCAAGGCAGGAAAAATAAGAGATTTTATTTAAAATCATGGATAGTGGATTTAAACTGGGTTTTTCTTAAAACCCAAGTTGGCCTTTAGTTTCATAAAAAAAGGTGCCTCGATGATGGAGAAATTTAATTTTAAATGTTTTTATAAAAACCAGTGGTAGATAAATAATTTTAATTAAATTATTAATTAATTTTTAAATTAATTTAATATTAATTTATTAACTTCCTAAGTTAATTAAATTAATTATTGATTAATTTAATTTATTAATTATAAATTAATTAATTTCATTTACAACCCTAAGAAGGGTTTATAAAGTTTATTTTTATAAAACTTATTCGAAAATCTTCCCTCGCCGACGTAAAAGAAATATACTCTGATTATAAAAAGAGGAAGTCCCAAAACATTGAAAAGGGATGAAGGTGATTTTAATACATGTGCCTCGGTTCTTGTGCGAGTAAAAGAAGCGTGGATTACACTACGGTCAAAGAGGGTACAGGGTTTGTTTTTTGCACCACAGAAGATTCTAGTTCAAAGATAAGAGGGAGGCCCCTCTCCCTTCATCATGTGGGCATGGATAGCCCACGTGGTTTAGTCAAATGATTTTGCTAGAGGAGACGACGGATCAAATCATGTCGAATACCCTTTTTAGCGGTGTAAAAGGTATGCTTGTGAAACTTCAATTTATGCGGAAGGGTAGTAAATAAAAATATTTTGCATTGTCTATGGTATGTCCAAAGTTTTCTTGGGAGGTATAAGGTTAGCAAAATTAATATTATTTTTGGTTTTATTAAAGTGCAATGGAGAGAAAAGGGTGTATGGTGTTGACGATGATTTAAAATGCTTATAATTTTTTATGTCAATTATATTTTGGAGGAAGGTCTTTGTTCTATGGTTTTGAATAGTGTTTAAAGGAAGAAATTAAGTATCCCATGGTGTTGGATATTATTTGAGAGGAGCTTGGTGCATTTAAGTGTTGTTTATTATTTTGAGATGGGAGTTGATAAGGTGTATGTGGAACAAGCTTTGTATTGTTGAGTGGAAGAATAAAATAAAATATTGTTGAGATATTTCAAGGGAATATTATTGTGAAAATTTATGATTATTATTTGAAGTCCATTAACCCTTATTGAGATTGGAAAGGAAAGTTGTGTTTAAGTGTGGCAGATTTTGTGGACAACTTCTTGGCATCAAAAAGGTATGGGCACATTCTCCTATTTATTGTTTATGGTGGTTTATTTCTGAAAAATCATTGGAAAGAAAATAATTGATTATGGTTTCCTTTTCGAAAATGGTTGGTTGAATGCTTCAAGGTTTTTCTGGTTTGAGAGTTGTAATTAAACCTTGTTTTATAAGCATTGTTGTTGAAGCCCATTGATTGTGAAATGAACTTGAACTTGAGTTAGAAAATAACATGAGTATCGTTGTTATGTAAGACTTGTGGTTGAGCATTGTTAAAAACATTTTGAGTTGGTTAATACATGCTTGGACTAGGGTTTGTGAGAAAGGGTTGTTCCTTGAGGTGATTGGTTGAGTTGAGTTGGCTAAGCCTAGTCAAGTGGATGCATGTGGTTGTTCAAGTTCCTAGAAATAAACTATTCTATATTCTGATTTGAGTTGAAATTGGGATTTAAGTATAGAACATATAAAGTCTCTAACAATTCTCTTTATGCTTCTATGAGATTGATTTGAGTTGAGATTGGGATTTAAGAATAGAACATATTGAGTCTCTAACAATTCTCTTTATGCTTCTATTGAGTTGAGATTGGGATTTGAGTATAGAACATATAGAGTCTTTAACAATTCTCTTTATGCTTCTATGAGATTGAGTTGAGCTATTGATTGAACATTAAGCTTAGAACATATTGAGTCTCTAACAATTCTCTTTATGATTCTATGTGATTGGACAAGTTCTGAGTGAGCTTGTTAAGCATATTTGAGACAAGTCTTTGAGAAGGCTTGTGGACTGATTTGAGTAAGATTTTGTGAAAGCTTGCTATGTAGATTTGAGCAAGTCCTAGAGAGGACTTATTGAGCAAATTTTAACAAGTCCTAGAGAGGACTTATTGAGTAGATTTGAGTAAGTCCAATAGAGGACTTGTTGAGCATATTTGGATAGGTTCTGTGTGGACTTGTTGAGAATATTTGGATAGGTTCTATGTGGACTTGTTGAGAATATTTGGACAGGTTCTATGTGGACCTATTGAGAAGATTTAGACAGGTTCTGTGTGGAACTGTTGAGCAGATTTGAGTAGGTTTTGAGTGAACCTATTGAGCAAAATTGTACTAAACTAAATGTACTATGTTTGGTGCAAGAGATTGAGCAGAACTATGCTAGACCGACTGAAATGTGTTTGGTACAGTATTGAGACAGAGCTTTGGAGGTGACATAGTATAGAGGACAGAGTCTCAGTGGATAGAGATCCAAAAACCAAGATAATTGAAAGATAACTAGACAAAGTATAAGGGGAAAGAGTTCTCCTTTGGAAGAGATCCACTAACTTGAGATTAGGGGATCAACATATCCTTTGGATAGAGGTCCATAAACATTGTAATTTGGGAAGGATTCCCAAGATATTATTTGAGAGCTATTTAGAAGAAATATTTTCTCTATGGATTAGCCCACATTGGGTGAACCACATTAAAATTTGTGTCTCTATTGTGTGTGATGATTGGTGCATTGCTTTGGTTATTGCTATTGATATTGTCATTGATTATATTGATTAATACTATTTGGGAAAGAAAAGTAAAAAGTGGTCTTATACTGTTCACCCCCCTCTCAGTATAAGCTTGTGTTCTTCAAAAAATAGGTAAATAATTGACCCAAAATACCGAAGAAAATGTAACTTTTCATTAGAAAATATTGTGGTTTAGTGGTTTGTTTGGTGTGGTAGTAGGTAGGCAGATCCCTCTCTCCATTTTGGAATAAGCAAAATGAAAAAGACAAGTTGTTTATTCCATTTCTTCTTGGGATAAGAAAAATGATTCCATTTCCTATTGGAATAAGCAAAAAAAAAAAAAAGCTATTTATCCCATTTCCTCTACTCATGTTGCCCCGACAATTGTTTTGGAAAAAAATAGGGGTTTTATCGACAAAGGTAGGAATTGGAAAAAATTAGTTTTTTCAGATTTTCTCAACTATGATATTGTTGGATATATTATATTATTTGGTCCCCTTGCAATATTAGTTTGATAGATGATTTATATTTTATATAATGTATTTGACAATATGAGAAAGAGTACAAATTTTCATGAGAGTATGAAGAGTCACATGATATGTGGCAATTTGAGAGCTTTGTCTTTATTAGAGGTATATGAAAGGTTGTATTTCCTGTATGAAAGAGGAGAGCAATAGTTAGAGAACTTAAAAGTCATGAAAATGATATATTGGAGGTAAATCTCCATGCATTGTAACCAAGTTGTATCATTAATGTAATCATTATATATTGTGTTCATTTGAGTTATATTCTGTGAGATATTGTTGTTCATTGTTATGAGAGATTGTTAGTAGAATTGATTTGTTTCATTCTTGATCCTAGAATAAGTTTGTTGTGAGTTAATCCATTAGTAAAGATAAAAAATATGAAAAATACTTTCAAGAATATCTCCAAATAACATGGCATTAGATCCAAGAGTCTCTTCTTAATTTCACAATATGGCATAATTGAAATAAAGAACAAAAATATGTTGGGGGTTGGCTACATACTTGCTTCATTTGAGGAACATTGAGCCCAAATGTGGGGTATAAGTAGTGATTTATACAATATACAAGCTATGAATGTTCTAGGATAAGACTTCCAAGGAAGCAAAAATAAGCCTATTGTTGCTTATTTTAGACTATTGGGATGTCATTCATCAATCATACTCTGGATGATAAGAAATAAAATCTAGAACTTACAAGTTGTGATTGGATATAGAAGCCATTCAAGTTGTATTATTTTTATGCTTGTGGATGCAATATTCAAGGTAGTTGTTAAGATATATTTAGTCTATGGGTGTTCTTGGTATTATGAATCATTCAAATTATGATTTTTTCTTTTAAGAAAATTTTTTAGTTGAGATAGAAACATGTGGTGAGGCTTACATTTTTAATGTGCCAAAGTAACAATATAGGGTTTTTATGCAAGCGATGTTGCAAACACTGGGGAAATTTAATGATTGAAACAACGTGCTTGATAATGGAAGAAAATATTTCCATGGTTATTGCATTGCAAAGATGTTGTCTCTATCCATCAAAAATAAAAGAAGTTAACAAGTTTGCAAAAATCCCTCAACTAATTAGGGGATGTAAATTTTAAACTAATCTAACATTCCCTCCCTTGTTACATCATAGTCTGAAGAGTACAAAAGAATCTCTAAATACCTCAAACTTCACACATACAATCAATTTGGTGAAAAAATCCACAAGTTGATCTTGAGTGAGTAAAACTTGAGCTGAATATTGTGTTGTTGAGCATGCTCATGTATGAAGTGCTATTGAACCTGAATGTGCTTTGTGTGCTTGTGGACTACTGGATTACAAACAAGGTTGATAACACTTTCATTGTTGCAATACAATATCATTGATTTTTTTGTCGAATCCCCATTTATGTTAGTATGAGATGTGGCCATATTGCTTTGTAGGAAACTCCTCTTGTTGGATGTCACTTTGCCTCAATGGAAGAACAAACAACTATATATTGCTTCTTACTTCTCCATGAAATCAGATATGATCTTAGAAAGAAAATAAATCCAAATTCGGATCTTCTATCATTAATGAATTTTATGTATTCTACGTCTATAGCTAGTCAAGAAAACATTATTGCTGGACAATACCATGGACATACATTTGTATCTGCTTTGTTACTTTCCAATGATACACCTTTTATTCTTGCATGGACCATGAAATATAACTGATTGTATAGTTGATATCTAGCCTAATGTAATTTATGTAAATGGGACCCTTAATCAATTATCAATAGAGAGTTGCATTCACTTAATGTGATGAATTTTATTGATAAAATTGTAGTCTAGTTTTCATGGGTGTGGACATTGGCTTATGGTCTGTCATCCAAATATCTCAAGAAAAGTCCTTGTATATTTCATATATCATCAAATGAACCTGTCCAATCTAAATAAATGTATCCTACCAACTATGTAGAAAAAACTCTGCCATAGAGCAAACCAAAGTGTATAGTGCCTCGTAGACATTGGATAATCTACTTGGCTACCTGCCAATGACTGTTATGAGAGGATTAGGAAAAATGAGAGATCAAACCAACAACATAGGAAATGTTAGGGTGAGTATGAGTGAGATACAAAATACTCCCTACTATCTGTCTATACAGTGTAGCATCACAAAGAGGTGAAGTACAGGAGGAATTCAAAGTAACCCTAGACTGGAATGATGTAGATGATGTCTTGCAATCAGCCATCCTAAATCGTTGAAGAAGATCTAGTGTATACTTATGCTAACATAATGAAATCCATGAATCTATTTGAGTGATCTAAAATACAAGGAAGTAACGAGCCAATCCCAAATCAGCCATCTCGAATCTCTCAGAAAGAGAGTGTTGAATATTCTGAATGTGAGAAGTGGAGCTACCCGTGAGAAGAAAATCATCAACATAGAGAATAATAATGGTGATTTCCTCTCCATATTGTCTTATATAAAATGTAGCATCATAATAAAAATAAACAAATCTAGTGGAGAGAAGGAAGAAATCCATCTTCTCATACCAAGATCGAGGAGCTTTTTTGAGATCATAGGGTGACCTATTTAGTATACAAACAAGGGAAGAATCCTAAATAACACTAGTGGGTTACTCCATACATATCTCTTTCTGCAAGTATACATGCAAGAAGGCACTTTTCATATCCATCTAAAAAATAGACCATATTTGTGATGCAACAAGTGCAAGTACAAGCCTAATAGAATCAATCTTGGTAATAGGGTTAAAGGTCTCAGTGCAATCAACACCCTCAACCTGTGAGAAACCCTTAGCGACTAAGTGGACTTTGTACTTGTCAATGGACCCATATGCTACATACTTGGTTTGGTAAAACCACTTACAACAAACCAACTTTCTTCCCTTAGGAAGAGAAACAAGATCCCATGTGTGATTATTCATCAAATAAGAATACTCAACTACCATGGCATCATCCCACTCCTATATCCTATGAGCCTAGAAAAATACTATGGATCACCAAAAATTGACTAACAAACAAGGCCAGTACCTAAGGAATGAACATATCTAGAAGGTTGAAGATCTTGAATGAAAGATTTTGCCTCCTCAACTATGATGCAGGCCCATCTAGGCATGGTGGCAGGAACAATGGTAGTTGGGGTAAGAAAAATGGTATATGGTGTGGGATTCTCAACTGTAGGCTCTGCATCAAAATGGTTCTTAGTCAGATCAAAAAATAAAATATCATGATAATCATCGAGTGTAGAAGAAGAAGAAGAAGGTGGACTAGGATCATGAGGAAGAAGGCACTCATCAAACTGAACATGTGTGTGGAAAAGGACATCATGTGTATCAGGATCAAGGAGTCTATAAGCCTTCATATCCTCACAATAGCCAATAAAAACAAGTTTCTTGCTCTTCATATTCAAATTATTTCTTTTCTTCTTTGAAATATAGGCCCAAGCATGACTCCCAAATACTCAAAAGAATGAGACATCAGGCTTGGAGCCATACCAAGCCTGATCTAGAGTCATGTGATCAAGAGCTTTGTGGGATGTGCAATTTTGAATGTAATTCGCACAATTAATTGCTCCACCCCAAAAAATAGAAGGTAAATCCTTAGAGTGCATCATGCAGTTAGCCATCTCCTTCAACGTTTTGTTTTTCCTCTCAACCACACCATTCTATTGTAGTGTGTGTGGGACCGAATACTGATGAAAAATGCCATATGTAGCAAGGAATTCTGAATATTATTTACTGAAATACTTCCCCCCATTATTTATGTGAAGCTTCTTGATGCAACATGAAGCTTGATTCTTAACCAAAGCCTTGAATACTTTGAAGTGAGAAAAAACATCACTTTTGTACTTGAGAAAATATACCCAAGTACATCTTGAGAAATCATCTATGAAATTCAATGCATACTTAGCTCCATTGAAATAAGGATGTGGGAAAACCATAAAATCATTGTGAATTAGCTCCAAGGGTGAGGATGCTCTATGGGACTTACCTTGGGAAATGGGTCTTGGTGTTGTTTCCCAAGTGCACAACCAGGACAAACACCATCAAGACAAGAAACCTTAGGTAAACCAACAACCATATCATGATTGTTCAACTCCCTCAAGTATCTATAATTGAGATGACCAAATCTCTCATTCTAAAGTTTTCTCTCAGAGTCTACATGAGCAACACGAAATGTACCTGAAGAAGTATCATCAAAGCCCTTAAAATAATACAGTATTGCACTATGATCAACAACCCCTTGTATTATAAGTGAATTAAGTTTCAACAAACTTCTAATTTTGGCTCCCTGAGGTGTGAACAAAATAGTATTTTCCTTCCCAGAGGTGCAAATTTTATAGATAGAGAGGATATTGGTGGAAACATTTGGAACATAAAGGGTATAATTGATATGACTACCATCGATAAGAATATCACCTTTACCTTTTGTAGGAATGAAATATGAATCTCCAAATTCAATTTTAAGAGTGGAACTTGAACAAAGAGAGGCAAAAGACTTCTTAGAAGAAGTCATATGATGTGTAGCGCCAGAATCCAAAACCTAATAATGTGAATAAGACTCAATAGATCTTACTTGTACATTCAAAACCTTACCATGTTCTTTAAAGATATTAATTTAATGTTTCTTCACGACCTCTTATAAGTCTTGTAACCTCATCCAACATATGGTTACTAAATGACCATCCTTTCCACAATGGGTACAAGTGATAGGGGATTTATCCTTTTTCTTAAACTTGTCTTTATATTTAGAATTGGATGCTACTAAGGCTTTTTATGAAGAGGGGGAGGACTCAAAAGTGGAAAGTTTCATTTCTTCCCTAGTAAGCCTATCACAAAACTCTTCCAAGGTGGGCATTTTGAAGTTTGTGCCAAGAGCATCCATGGTGGAGAGAAAAGTGGAGGTAAATATTTGAAAGGCCCCCCTTAGTTTTTCCAAAATGAGGTAGATACATTCTTCTTATTTTTTTTGTCCACTTCCTTTTAATTGTGTCAAGAGTTCCTTAAATTTGATGAGAAATTCAACAATGGTGCTATAATCATTTGGTGACAATGTTGTTAATTCCACCTGAAGTTGCATAGATCTAATGTGGTCAACTTTACCAAATAATTTTTTTAATTTATCCCAACTCTCAAAAGGAATTTTACATCCATCTAAGTGAAACCACAAACTCTCACTTACATTCATGTTGATTAGTCCCATTGCTTCATACATTTTACCCTTGTGAACAAAAATTTCATAGTCTTTTATGAATTCAGGTTGTGTCTCTTCAAGTAGATGAGATAGTCCTTTTTGTGAAATTAAATTGAGAATTATTGATATCCATGTAAGGTAATTATGTGGTGAGAGTGGTTTCATTGTTATTGTAGGATTCATCTTGAAAATATTAAGAGTGCCAAACAACACAAATGGTGCAAAACACTGCACCTACTATCAAACCCCCACCCAAAACAATTTATTACCTTCTTTACAAAGAAATGTCCCCCACTAAAAATGCCTTTATAATTCAGGATTACAACCAATTTTACTAAAAAATGGCTCAGAGTATGCTCCACAATGAAGAAATTGCACTCAAAACGGAAAGAAAAACCCCCACTAAAAAAGCATATTTCAAAAACAATACACATCAGTGAGAAAATGAATTTTCTAAAAATTATGTCCACTAGATTTGATTTTTGAATGCACCAAAGTGAAGCCCTTGAAAAATAAATCAAGATCAAAAAACAATTTGACCCAAAATAGATTCTGGAAGAGGGAGAAATGACCTCCAGAAGTTTTTTCAAAATAAAACTACGGTGTCGTGGGTTTGCAGTTAAAAAACTATGATTTTTTGAAAATACCATCCACCAAATTGTATATCTGACTACACCAATGCAAAGCCCTTGAAAAATCAGTCAATATAAAAGGAAATTTGATCGAAAACTAATTCCTAAAGAGGAAGAAATGACTTACCCAAAATTTGATTCTCTAGAAAACTGCGGGGCCACAAATTTCTAATGAAAAGGCCATGGCTTGAGTCTGAAAAGAGGGACCTGTAGCAAGGTTTGAAACCACTTTCTGATCATCAATATCCCCAATAAAAGAGGTGAGGTGAGAGCATACGATGGCCCAAATATAAAATGTGAGATCCACACTTTCACAATGTTGTTACCTTCAATGTCTTCAAACCTACAAAAATTTTAGAAATTTCTTGAATGCTTGCAAAAAAATCTATCGAGCTCTGGTACCATGTAGATAATATTGAAAAGCAATATTCAAGCCCAAGAAAATAGACATGCAAATCACCACAAGAAATTGGAAAGAAGCTCAAGAACTGATTATTCCATGAGAAGGACATTGCATTAAATAGCAAAGGTGTACAATATGAGCCATCGGATCATAACCAACTGAATATATCTCAACCACACAAAAAACTAGGAGTTTACCATCCTCACACAAGAGAAATAACTCCAAAAAAAACAATAAGATAATATTTAAAAAATAAATATCCTAAATATACCTAGTAACAACTTAAGTTATACTCTAACAGTTTACTGAAAGAAAAGGGAATTTTATATTATAAAATCCCACTTTCTAGCCTTCTAAGGTGAATTCATAAAAAGGGGAATCTATTGTAATACCTTTTGAGCATATATATATTATAAAAAAACAACCCGGTTTCCATTGTACTCAAAACCATAATCTATTTAATCTAATATTTACTTCCACTATAAACCATAATAATAAATACAAAGCCAATGATAGAAAGCAAAAGCTATAACAATTTTTGCTCACATAAGCTTACACAAAAGACAAACAAGAATGTAAATAGAACCCCAACCAAAGGACTAAATAAGGTGCAACAACAAAGCACCTCACCAATGTACAACAATATTAAAGGAGTTATGCAACACTAAAGGCTAAAGCTAGTGACACTACCAATAAGGAGATCTATGCACAGGCTAGCATAGGACTAATGGTGATAGGGTCCAAGGTGCTACCCTAACCAAGGAAAAAAAAACCACCCAAATATTAAAATGAACCAACAACCAAACAAAACAACATGATACCAACCACAGGCTATGAGACAAGCAATGTGTGTAGGGTTGGTTTAAAATTATCAAGGAGAAGGTGAGCAATGTTGCAACCAACAAATAATAACAAAGGGATGCACCAACATGGTAAATAAAACCTCCACTACGAAGGTTCAATAAAACACTAAGTAACACAAAGAGGACAAACACAGGTCTAAAAAACCCATGAAACATTGGTTGGAGGTAAAACACAATATAACACACATACAACAAGAACAAACCAAAGAAAACCAAGAAAAGCAATACATAAAATACATAAAGGAGCAACCTGGTGCAACTCTTCTAGTTATTCTCCTTCTTCGAAGTCATACTCCCTATGGATCCATGCTCACAAGCTAAAAATTTTATGCTCTCCTCTTCAACCAACAACAACCCCCTCTCCTCTACCCCTCATATCTCATTTTCAAGGTGCCAAAAGGAGATAAATTTGTTGGAAGTTAAAGTAAAAAATTTGTTTTTTACCTTTTACTTTTGATCGGACGACAGGTTTCATGTGGACGACAAGCTTCAACTGGTCGGCATAGATATTTTAGTCATAGTTCTCAATTCCTATTCTCTCATTCCCTCCTATTTCTCTGCCTCCCTATTCTCTCTCTCAAATACGTGGCATTTCTATAGTTAGCATTTCCCAATGCTATATAAACATTGTAACTTCTCTATTTTACTTTAATGAGCATGATTTATCTTTTGAAACTAATCGAGCACTAGATTTGGTATCAGAGATTTCATGGAGGAGCCGAGTGGACAGGGTCAAGCATGGTTCTCGAGGTGACAGATCTGATAGATCTGCTGCCTACATTTTTGGATCGAGTAGTTCGAAGCACGAGGTGGACCAGGAGGGTAGTTCGAAGCACGAGGTGGACTAGGAGAGAGCCGTAGGCTCGAAACCCGAGGCGGACCAGGAGAAGGCCCACAGGCTCGAAACCCGAGGGACCTGACAGGAGCAGACTACGAGGTGACACGTGGTGGCTATTGAGTGGCTGACGTGGACAGTAGGCTCTGACTGACGTGGACTACGAGGCGACACGTGGCGACTACATAGTGGAGGACAACATGACATGTGGCGACTACAGAGTGGAGGACAGCTTGGATGCAGACGTTGAGGTGGCGATTTGTGGTTGGACAGTGCATGGCAAAAGGGAGCGGCTTGATTGCCCAAAGGCAATCGCTTTGCTTTGTGCGTGCTAGACGTTTTAAACACCTTTGAAGCTCCTTTCCTGATCAATGTGGGATATATAATTTCATGTTTTTTAATTTTAAAAACTGCCATCATATATGCTTGAAATAGATGATCGCTCCTCTCGATAATGCAATAGTGGGCGTAGCCTGAGTGGCGAAGGCGAAAGGTTGCAGGCGTGAAGTCCTGGGTTCGAATCCCGCCAGGACAAAAAAAAAATTGATTAAATTTTTTTATTTTAAACTTAGTTAAAGTTTTTATTAAATATTAATTTAATAAAATTAAATTCATTTATAGTTATTATAAAAAAAACAAAAGTTTTTTTTTAATAATTATAAGTTTTTTTTATTAAATATAAATATTTAACTACTTTATCAAGTTTAAATTTTTTTTTTTTTTTAAAGGCCCTAGAGGCTTGAAATTGTGAATTGTAAGAGTTTTACAAATTTCACACTTTGAAAAGGTGAAATTTTAGAGATTTTAAGAGTTAAACTTTCCTAAGAGGAAATATTGTGTAATAAGCCTAAGAGGCTTAGTTTTTTTTTGTAAAAGAGACAAAGGATCCAAATTGACAAATTGTAAAGAGGCATTGATGATAAGACCAAATGGTTGTTATCATGCCTTATGTGCAATTCTAGCAAGAGAAGGTGCAGAGAGGTTTGATGAAAAAGTAAGAGGTTATGGACTCAACATTGTGTTTAGCCAACTTCAAAATGCAATAATCGCACATCAAAGGCATCCTGACTCAGGGTACGAGGTAGATTTTGAAGACAACTCATTCAAGAGTCAATTTGAACAATCAAAATCCATACAAGTTGCACCACAAGAATCAGAGTATACACACTACAGTATTTCAGTGGAAATATTAGAACCAAAATCACCAGAAATAATCTTGATAAGTGACGACGAAGAAGAAGTAGCAGATAATTTTGTGAATCAAGAGATAGCATCCCCACATCAAGAGGAACAAGCAGTCAATGATAGAATAGAACAAGTCAGATTTGACTTAAATTTGTAATCTCTTCCTTCTTTCTTCCTTCTTCTTTCCTTCTTTCAAACAATAAAGTACTTTATTGTAACCATGAAATAAAGAGAGTTTTTGGTAACTATGGCCTCACACAATAGCTTACCTATACCAAAATTTAACGGTTATGACTATGAGTATTGGTCTATAAAGATGAAGACCTTGCTCATAGGAAGAGGTTTGTGGGACATAATAGAAGAGGGCTACACAGAACCCTCAGACTGGACAACACTAAGTGCTGCAGACAAGAAAACATGAAAAGAAGAGAAAAAGAGCAACTCTTATGCTCTTTCTCATCTCCAAGATGCATTGGAGAAAAGCATATTCCCCAGAATCATCGCTTGTACGACTGCACAAGCTGCATGGAAAGCATTGAGTGATGGATTCTAGGGTAGTAATCAAGTGAAGCAAGTAAGGCTTCAAACACTGAAGAGATATTTTGAAAATATTCGAATGAAAGATGATGAAAAAGTCGGTGATTATTGTGTTAGAGTAAAAGCAATTGTGGATAAAATGGTTACACTAGGCGAAGAAATCAAGCCTGAGACAATTGTAACAAAAGTGTTGCGAACACTTACACAGAAATGGAACCATATTGCCATAATTATAGAAGAATCCAAAGATATTTCCCTTTTAACATTTGATGCATTAATCGGATCGTTAATGTCACATGAAGAGAGGTTTCCTAAAACTCCTTCAACCAGCTATGGAGGCGATGATAAGGCCTTCACTTCCAATGAAAACAATGGAAGAGGATGGGGAAGAGGTCAAGGCAGAGGCAAGAAAAGAGGTAGAGGCAGAGGCAACTATAGAGGAGGCAATCAAAATAGAGGAGGCAACCAAAATAGAGGAGGCAACTCATACAGAGGAGGCAATCAACAAAGAGGTAGAAATCCAAATCGAGGAGGAAATCAAGGACAAAGTGGAAATCAAGGGCGAGGAAGTGACAAGTCCAAATCAACCTGTTTCAACTATGGCAAGCCAGGTCACTTCGCTCGTGACTACTGGTCAAAATATTCACAAGGCAGTAGTAGTCAATATGGTAATTATGGAGAAGAAGATGATACCTCTAATATTTTTTTGTCATATGGACAATCAGAACAGAATCTAAATGACACATGGATTCTGGATACTGGTTGTTCAAACCATATGAGTGGCAAAGAACATTTATTTTCTACTCTAGATTCCACTTATAAATCCCAAATCAAATTAGGGGATGATAAGACATTGCAAGTAGAGGGTATTGGAGCCATGGAGGTTCCAACCAAAGAAGGACTAAAGAAAGTGCATGACATCTATTACACTCCAAAGCTCCAACACAATCTGCTAAGCATTGGGCAAATGATGGAGAACAATTACAAGCTTGTATTTGATGAAGGACAATGTATCATTTTTGATAAAAATAATTGTAATCGTGTCATCACACAGGTCCCCATGACCAAGAATAGGTTATTCCCTCTCAAATTTGATGAGCCAGGAGGAGCTCAAATTGCAAATGTAGCTATAACAAATCCAAGTGTGCTTTGGCACTTGCGATATGGTCACCTTAATTTCGCTAGCTTGAAACTTCTAACTTCTCAAGCTATGGTGATAGGACTTCCCAAAATCAATGAACAAAAGGAGGTCTATGAAGGATGTGCTTTAGGAAAGCACTCAAGGTCAAATTTTCCAAAAGGACAAGCATGGAGAGCTAGCTATCCACTTCAGTTAGTACATTCAGACATCTGTGGACCAATGCAAACACAGAGTCTCGAAAACTATTCTTATTTTCTCACTTTCATAGATGACTTCTCTAGAATGTGCTGGATTTATTTTTTGAAACATAAAGATGAAGCTTTTGATTGCTTCATAGATTTTAGAAACAATGTAGAGAATCACAGTGGGAATTATGTAAAATATCTTAGGACAGATCGAGGAGGTGAATACTCCTCAAAAGCATTCTTGAAATACTGTAAAGCAAGTGGGATTAAAAGGCAATTCACCACTGCCTATACACCACAACAGAACGGTGTGGCTGAGAGAAAGAACCGCACCATAGTTGAAATGGTGAGATCGATGCTTCAGACTAAGCATCTAACTCATATGTACTAGGCAGAGGCTATAAGAACTAGTGTATATATTCTAAATAGAAGTCCTACTTCTAGTTTAGATGGTGTCACTCCTTATGAGGGGTGGTACGAAAAGAAACCTAATGTAAAGCACTTCAAAGTGTTTGGTTCTTTAGCATATGCACACATTCCTGATGAGAAAAGGAAGAAGCTTGATCCAAAAATTCAAGCTTGTATATTTGTAGGGTATTGTGAGTCTACAAAGGCATATAGACTCTACAATCCCAAGACTCATAAAGTTATACTCTCCAGGGATGTAATTTTTGATGAAGGGGGAGAATGGGGTCATCAAAGAATTTTTGTTGATGATGAGTCCCAAGATGTAAGTTCTTCATAGGTACAATAGGTGTCTCCAAAGAAAAGCAAAGGCACACCACCCCCTCCAAGCCCATACAGGAGTACTACATCAAGTACTTCAACCGACACTCCAAGTCCTTCTCCACAGAGATCAGTAAGTTCTTCACCGATGGACATTGATAGAGACTCTCCATCGAGAGGTAAAAGAACATTACAACATCATCCATATTTTCAAATGTTGGATCAAAATTTCTAGAGAAGATTCACTAGAAGTCAAGCTAGTGAAATGAATACAATTTTGCAACAACTTGAAAATTTGCAATTGTATGGAGATGATGACTCCCATGATCCTAGGAGAGATGTAGTCAATTATGCTTTATTGGCTAGTACACGGCTAGAACCAGCTAGCTATGAGAAGGCATGTACTCAAAATGTATGGCAAGAAGCCATGAAAGAGGAAATAACCTCTATAAAAAATAATGATACATGGGAGCTAGTAAAGCTACCCAAAGGAAAAAAATGTGTTGGGTGTAAATGGGTCTACAAGACCAAGTACAATGCTGATGGAAGCATTGAGAGGCATAAGGCGAGACTAGTAGCAAAAGGTTTTACTCAAAAATTTGGCATTGACTATGAGGAAACTTTTTCTCCGAGTTGCACGACAAGAGACAATCAGATTGGTTCTTTCCTTAGCAGCCCATAAAGGATGGAATGTTCAACACATGGATGTGAAGAGTGCTTTTCTGAATGGATACTTGATAGAAGAGGTTTATGTTCAACAACCTCAAGGTTTTCAAGAACAAGGACAGGAGAACCTTGTTTACAAATTAAAGAAAGCACTTTATGGCCTCAAGCAAGCACCAAGAGCTTGGTACTCACGCATTGATGGCTATTTCAGTGAGTATGGATTCATGAGAAGCAAAAGTGAACCAAATTTGTACTACCTAAAGCATGGAGTAGACATTCTCATAGTTTGTTTATATGTGGATGATCTAATATTTATGGGTAGTAACAATAAAATGAATATGGAGTTCAAAAACTCCATGATGAAGTAGTTCGAGATGAAAGATCTTGGTTTAATGCGATACTTCCTAGGCATGGAAGTGCATCAATCAAATAAAGGGATCTTCATATGTCAACACAAGTATGCTCGAGACATGATCAAGAAATTTGCCATGGAGCGAGTACAAATCGATTTGCAACTCCAACTGGACATGGGATCCAATTGAGCAAGGATGATGGAGCATCAAAGGTTGACATGACCACTTACAGAAGCATGGTTGGGAGTCTGATGTTTCTCACCAACACAAGGCCCGATATTCAATATGTTGTTTCTCTAGTTTCAAGGTTTATGGCTAGTCCATCTGAGTTGCATCTACAAGCAACTAAAATAATCTTAAGATATGTAAAAGGTACATTGGATTTTGGAATCCATTACCATAAATGTAATTCTGTGAAATTAGTTGGCTTCAGTGATAGTGATTGGGGCAACAATATAGATGATAGGAAATCTACATCGGGCAATTGTTTTAGTCTAGGATCAGGACTAATTACATGGAGTTCCAAGAAATAAACTGTTGTAGCATTGTCATCTACTGAGGCTGAGTATATAGCCATCACACATGCTAGTACTCAAGCCCTATGGTTAAGAAAAGTCCTTGAAGAGATTGGAGAAAGTCAAAGTGGTCCAACTCGACTGTATTGTGATAACATAAGTGCCATTCAGTTGGCATACAATCCAGTCCACCATAGCAGATCAAAGCATTTTGATATGAAGTATCACTTCATTCGAGATATGGTGGAACAACAGATAGTTGAGCTTCAATATTGTAGCACTTTGGATAATATTGCAGACATATTCACCAAAGGTATAGCTAAAGCTCAATATATAAAGCTGAGAGATTGTATTGTCAGTCCTCTCAACTTTAAGGGGGAGAATGTTGGAAGTTAAAGTAAAAAATTTGTTTTTTACCTTTTACTTTTGATCGGACGACAGGTTTCATGTGGACGACAAGCTTCAACTGGTCGGCATAGATATTTTAGTCATAGTTCTCAATTCCTATTCTCTCATTCCCTCCTATTTCTTTGCCTCCCTATTCTCTCTCTCAAATACGTGGCATTTCTATAGTTAGCATTTCCCAATGCTATATAAACATTGTAACTTCTCTATTTTATTTTAATGAGCATGATTTATCTTTCGAAACTAATCGAGCACCAAAAAATTTCCTCTTTGCATGGATGTGCTTAAAGGTAATGTACAAATATTTACCTATTTGAATGATCAAGTTAAAAATTTACCATATTTTTCTCAAATTTTTTTGGGGGATCCTTTGAATTCTTCATCCTCTATAGGTCAAGCTCTCCAAGATGTTCCTCAAGTTGACATCTCTTCCTCATTTAATGTATGCCCTCTATATTCTATTTCTAATCATTTTTCTTCTCTATCTATTATTGAGATTCCTCCGTCTATTGAGAATGCTTCTCCTCAAAGCCCTCCTTCCCCTAAAGGCCTTCTAGGCCCTTCCCCATTTAAAAATATTCCCAATAATCATTTTTCCCCAAGCCTTCCTTTCACCATAAACTAATAAATGATCCATGTTGATGTCAGTTTAGAGAAGAAACGAGGCCATCCTTCCTCTTAGCTCATCAAAAATAGAGAACATTCTGAGGACTTTTCCAATGAAACTTATCTCACTCTGAGTCTCTTCTCCAAGAAAAACCTTCTTTTAGATCCACTTGAAAATGATGCCCAATCAAAATTCCCCTCTTCACAAGGAAGAGGAAAAATATTTTCTTCTATAATATCCAAATGAAGATCCTCTCATGGAATGTGAGAGGCCTCAATGGACACAACAAATAACATTTGATTAAGTCCATGAGGAAATATCTTAAACCAACCATTTTCCTATTGCAATAATACAAACTAGATACCCAAAATGCTTCTCGCATTTTCAAATACATATGGAAAAACTATGAATTCCTCATAATCCCTACCAATGGAGCCTCTAGAGGGTTGTTATGTTTGTGGGATCCAAATTTTGTTGAAGGTAGACTCTTATCTATGGAAAAAATCTACATGAACATCTTGTTCTTCAGTAAGGACTATCATTTTAGATGGGTTTTATCAAACACTTTTGATCCAAAATCCCCATTTGCGAGATTTCATATCTAGAACAATCTTAGTCATATGAGAGAGATTTTTTCCAATGAGGTTTGGATGTTTGTTGGAGATTTTATTCTCCCTTATAGCCCACTGATAAGAAAGGAGGCTTTAAAATAACAGTTAATTTCTCTGAAGATTTTGCTTCATTTGTTGATGAGAACGAACTCATGGATATCCAACTCAAAGGTCCAAACTTTATCTAGAGCAATCGTAGAAAGGGTGATAAACTTATTCAAATAAGACTTAATAGATTTCTAATATCCATTAATGACATCTACTCCTTTGGAGATGTTTTCATTCATTTTCTACCCGAGATAGGTTTTGATCACAACCCCCTTCTTCTTGATTGTTCGTTCCAAATATCCCTATTCAAATCCCTTTTATATTTGAGGCTATGTGGCTTCAGGATTTGGATCTCAAGGCACTCATTACACATTGGTGGTCTTGCAGTTTTTTTGGATCCCTAGCCTCTTAGGTTAGCAATAAGCTCCATTTTGTGAAAGCATAGCTCAAGAAGTGGAACAAAAATATTTTTGACAATATTTTTTTTTAGAAAACAAAACATCCAATCCTAGCTCACAAACATTGATATTCTTGCCAAAAGAGAAGAATTGGACAAATATTCTTGAGGCTAAAAGGAAGCTTTTGTCTGAATACCATAATATTCTTGAAAGTGAAAAGTTTTTTGGAAGCAAAATTCTAGAGTTACTTGGTTGAAAGAGGGAGACTCTAATACTAAATTTTTCCATGCCACCACGATGAGATGTCGGGGCTCTAACAAGATCAGGTAACTCCCCATAGTTTATGGGACCATTATTTCAAAAATTATAGATATCAGAGATGAGGCAGTGGCTTTCTTTGAATATTTTCTTGGACCCAATTCGAAGTGCAATACACAAATTTTAGATACCCTCCTGAACAATATCCCCAGGTTGGTATCCCAGGAGCATAACAATTGTTTGCTTAAACCATTTTCCACTAAGGAAATCCGTAATGCAATTTTTTAAATGCAAGAAAGGCTCCAGGCCTGTATGGTTTTCCCTCAATTTTCTTTCCAAATTATTGGGACATTCTGGGGTCTAAAATAATTTTAGTCGTTCAACAAATGTGAAAAATAATAACATTCTTAAAGATGTAAAATCCACCTTTTCACCCCTCATCCCTAAGTCCAATAATGCCAAATCCTTATGTGATTTCTGCCCAATCAGTCTGTGTAATATTTTTTATAAAATCCTCACCAAAGTGATTGCCATGAGGCTGAAACCCATTATTCCTTTCAATAGTGATTCTTATCAAGGTATTTTAGTTCCATGGAGGATCCATGAGCTTATACATTATATTTCTAAAAGTGGTAAATTTGTTTTTTTCTCAAATTGGACATGAACAAGACTTTTGATAGAGTGTCTTGGAGTTTCCTCTTCTTTGTCTTGTCCAGATTTGATTTCCATACTAATTGGATCAACCTAGTCAAGGCATGCATCTCAGGAGCCAGCTTCTCTATCTTAGTTAATGGATCTACTACTGGTTATTTCTAAAGGTCTGAGACAAGGTTACCCTTTGTCCCCTTTTTTGTTTATCATTATGGTGGAAGCCCTAGGGATAACTCTATGGTCTTCTTGTTCCAAAGGATAAATTTTTGGTATTAAACCTACCTCATCTCTCATGCCCATATCCCACCAGTAGTTTGTGGATGACACTATTCTAGCCACTCATGCCTCTATTTCCCAAGCCAAAATCATCAAGTTTATTCTTATTTCCTTTGGGTCTATTTCTAGCCAAAAATTCAACTTCTCCAAAAGTAAATTGTGTTTTCTCAATATGCCCCCTAGATGGAAAACCAGCATAGCTAATATCCTTGGTTGTGTCATTGTCGGCCTTCTTGCTACCTACATAGGTTTTCCAATTTTTGTGGGTTCTACCAAAACATCTCTTTGGTTTCCACTCATTGAGAGAATTCACAAAAAAAAATGTAGGATGAAAAGGAGGGATCCTTAGTCAAGTGGGAAAAGCCACCTTAGTCAAAGCCACTCTCTAGAGCATCCTTGCTTTCTTTTTATCCATATTTCACATTCTTGTTGAATTTTATAACAATATTGAATGGCTCCAAAGGAATTATCTATGGTCAGGCTCAAAACACAAACAAATATTCCATTTGGTTGTGTGTGAACAGGTCTACTCCAAAAAAAAATACAATGGTATCTAGCTTAGGAAGGTCAAATAGATGAACCTAGTCCTCATTGCCAAGTAAGGATGCTAGATCCTTAAAAATTAAAATTCATTATGGGTTGATATCATCAAGGCTAAATACCTTTGGTATCAACCAAATTTTTTGTATGATCCTTCACCTATTCAAGGCTTTGCCACTTGGAATTCCATATTGTGTATGAGGGAGATCATAAATAAAGGAATCTAGTGGAAACTTGGTGATGGCCAGTAGATACACTTTTGGGAGGACAAGTACCTAGGTAACAACCCTATTTAGAATATCTTGATCTGATCTACCTCAAACCTATGACTGACATGATGTTTGGCATATAGTTGTGCAATTTTATTGATGCTAGTAGGAAGCACTAGAAAATAATTCCTCACAATAATATGAATGAACAAAAAAGAGCTAATCTTGTTTTGTCTAACATGTTGCATCTCTATGTTATTTCCAACTATTTCGTTAAAGATAATATCCTATGGGAACCTAGTGAAAACATGATTTTTCTATCAAAACCATCTATTTCCTTAATGAAAACCCCAATAAACTATGGTTCACTTCTAATATAATTTGCAAGAAGAACCTCATTCCCAAAGTTTGTTTCTTATTTTGGCTTTCTATTTAGGACAAAATCCTCTCTATTTCAAATCTCCATATTCGAGGGCTCCACATTCCTAACTGTTGTTACCTTTGCAAGCAGGACTATGAATCCACCCAACATATTTTCCTCTCCTATCCTTTCTCCCTCAAAGTTCTTTACTCCTTATTTTCCTCTACGGGTATTGCTTGGGTTCCTTCCTTTTCTTTGAATGGCCTCTATTTATATTGGCCTAATCCCTTTAAATATTTTTGTATCAAAACATTTTGAACCTTATGTTTCCCCCATTTCTTATGGTAATTTTTGCAAGAACAAAATTCCAGAGCCTTCAATAAATCCATTCATGATTCCAACTATGTTCTTTCCAGAGTTATCCATGTGCAATTGGAAATTTTTATGTTATTTAGGGTATTGGGTGGCTAAAGTCCCCAAGTGAATCTCAGTTATCCAAGTCTCTCCAACTCCCTTATTGTAATATTTCCTCTCCCTCTTCTATGTTTGATTGCACAATTATCAAGTGGTATCCTCCACCTTTGGGATGGATCAAGTATAATTTTGATGGTATTGCCAAGGGCAACCCAGGGTCAGTTGGAGCACAAGGTTTCTTTTGAGATCATACAAGGAACATATTTCTAGCCTTTGCAAAAAATATTAGCATACAAACCAACCATTTTACTAAATCTCAAGCCCTCTTCCAAGGTATGTGTCTCCTATCCAGAATAAATTACCCTAACATTATTGTCGAAGGTGACTCTATGAACATTACTAAAATAATTGTAGGCACCTAGTCAATATCTTGGAATATCTCCAATTTAATATCTGAGGCAATATGTTTTTTGAGCTACTAATGAACAAGTCATTATCATCATTTCTCTAAATATATCTCTTTATAGGTGGTTTTTACCCATATATTCCCACTAGAGAGAGGTACTTGTCCCTACATCCACAAATGCATCAACAGTACCATATTCTATGCCCAACAAGAATGAAATCATCTCATAATATAGAAATTAAGAAAGGGAATTATGCCATTATTAAAATCACATAAATACATAGCTCATTGTCCAAAAATATTTTTCCAATGAAGGATGTTACATGCTTCACCCTTGAACTAAACATAGTCCTCTATGTTTCTTGTAAAAAGTAGCATACATAATTTTATTTAAATAAAAATGGAATTTTTTATCTCTGAAATGAGAGCAAACTAACATTTTATTGATATGCAATAGATAATATAGTTTACATTAGGCTAACATTAGCCCTTGAATAGTGTATCTTGCTAACAATAAAGCACCTAATTAATTAAAGATGCTAACAATAACAAAACGCCCCTAACAATATTATATTCCACTAAAAATAATGGAATAACAATATGCCCTAATAAATAATGATAAAAACAACTAATATTAATCAAATATATGCTAACATCCCCCATTATTACATTATTTTGAAATACAAAGGGAGTTGTAAAACTCAAATTTGACACATGCAAGTGCCTTAGTAAAGATATTCGTAACTTGTTGATTGGTGGAAATGTATTAAAGCTGAATTATGTGCCTTGGAATTTCATCTCGAATGAAGTGACATTGTGTGTCAATGTGTTTGGGATGTTCATGATGCACTGTATTCTTAATGAGGTTCAAAACACCTTGGTTGTCACAGAACAAGTGAATTGGAGATTTATATGGAAGACCCATACTTGTCAAGATGCGATGCAACCATATCGCCTCACACATTGCTTCATGTACAGTGTGATATTCTGCCTCTGTAGATGAAATAACAACCACCTATTGCTTCTTGTTGTTCCAAGAAATAAGATCAAATCCAAGATGAAAAATATATCTTGAAGCTCACTTTAAATCATCAGATGATATGGTATAGTCAGAGTATGTGTATACTTGCAAGAATAATTTATCATTATTCTTGTACTCTATGCCATACTCAATAACACCACAGATATAGTGAAGAACACATTTTGCTGCTTTCCAATGAATGTTTTTAGGCTCTTGCATGAACCTTGAAAGATAGTGTATATCAAACATGATATCTGACCTAGTATTTATCAAATATATGATACTCTCGATCAGTTGGTGATAGAGAGTACCATCTACTTGAGGTGAATCATCATACCATAATAATTGAAACCCTAATTCCATCAGAGTTGCCATTGGCTTACAATTAGTCATGTAATACTTTTCTAACAATGTCTTGGCATATGTTTTATATGGCACCTTGATGTGGTGCTTCTTTTAGTTCACTTCTAGGCCAAGACAATAGTGGAGAAGTCTAAGATTTGTCATCTCAAAAGATTTGCACAAGTCACTTTTGATGGTAGTTATCAAAGTTTTTGAGCTGCCTATGATAATCAGAACATCCATGTAGAGTACAAGTAACACTATTTTATAATATTATTTCTTAAAATAGAGGTTTTCATCTAAATGACTTATCTCAAATCCATGGTATAGTAGGTGATCATCCATCTTAATATACAAATCTTGAGGAGCTTGTTTCAAATCGTACAAGGACTTGACCAATTTGCACATTTTCTACTCTTGGTCTTCCACTTCAAATCCTTTAGGTTGTGTCATATAGACTTTCTCTTGGAGATAACCATTCAAGAAGTAACTCTTGAAATCCATCTGATGAACTTTTCATCTGAATTGTGCTGCCATAGCACAAAGACCTCGAATGGTATTCATTCAAGCAGTAGGTACAAAAGTTTCCTCATAGTTGATGCCTTCTTTTTGTGCATAGCCCTTTGTAACAAGACAGGCCTTATGCTTATCAATTGTACCATATTCCTTGTACTTTACTTTGTACACCTATTTGTAGCCAATGGGCTTCTTTCCATGCGGTAGATCAACAAGCTTCCAAGTCTTGTTTTTCTTCAAAGACATGTACTCTGCATACATAGCAGCCTTCCATTGTGGCTCACTAAGGGCGTATTATACTGTTGCGGGTTTATGCTAATAAAGTGAAGTCATAAAAATCTTGTCATTATACACTTCCATATCCTCTATTTCTCTTTGTATCTACAAAAATTTCTTCAAAGGATTGACAAAGATCATCAACCTCAATAGTCTCTACGGTTTCTCTATCCTATTGAGCCATACTGCAAGTACGAGGTCTATTCAAAGTTAAATCTGGTGGTGTGGATATCTTTGACTCTTTGATAGAACTTGTATACCATTTGGGAATATGTTTCTATGGTGAAGAAGAAGAATACGATCCTCCTGTTTGTGGTTAAGAATGAGACTTCTCAATTTTAGATTTCATAAAATCTATGTTACATCGGATGTGTTCTGTGATGTAAAATCTTCATCAAAAATAACATCTCTACTAATATGAATCTTCTTTGTCAAAGGATTAATCGATAAATAACCCTTATAATTCTCATCATAACCGATAATAACACATTGCAAGATCTTCTCAATTAGCTTCTTCCTTTTCACTTTTGATATGTGCATACAAGCCTTATATCCAAAAATGCGTAGATGAGAGATGGAGGGTTTTTGACCACTCCATGCTTCCTATGGATTTATTATCTTTAGGGCCTTTTTCGGTTCCCTATTCACTACTGTGGTGATAGATTTTGCCCAAAATTGTTGCTCTAGATGGGCTCCTGTGAGCATACAATGAACCATTTCCATGATAGAATGGTTCCTTCATTCAGCAACTCTATTTTGTTGTAGAGTATAAGTAGTAGTGAGTTGTCTCTTGATCCCATGTGTAGTCAAATATGTAAAAAATTCTTTAGAGGTAAAATCCCCCCTCGATCTGAGTAGAGGATATATATAGAAGTCCCTAACTCCTCAAAAGATTTTTTGAATTGCTGGAAGTAACTAAAAGCTTCTGATTTCATATGAAGAAAAAAAACCCACATATTACATGAGTAATCATATACAAAAAACTAAAAACACCTCTTCCCCCCACAACTATTTTATGTGAAGGAACCACACAAATCAATGTAAATTAACTCTAAAGGTCTCTTAGCTCATGTAGAGCTCTTTTCAAATTGTAGTCTATGTTGCTTCCCTTCTAAGCAATCAAAGCACACTAGAAATGTAGAGGAAAGGGAGGGAAGGCCCTTTACTATCTCATATTTACTTAGTTCATATAAATATCTAGAACTTAGATGCCCGTATATCTTGTGCCAAAGTGAATTTACCTCCTTAATAGATATTTTCATGGAAAAATGAGGGATGGATATAGCATCTAATGCAAACAAGCCATGCTTGTATGAAGATGTTGCGATGTGTTCACCCCTCTTGGTTATAAAGCAACACTTCTTTCCATCCTCAACATGAAAATAAACAACCATATCCTTATCCAAAATTTGAATGATTGAAAACTAATTATTTGCCAATCCTAGAATATAGAGAAGTCTATCAATATAACATTTACCATCTAGAAGGTTGACTAACACTGTACCGTCACCTTGAATCTTGTAAGTTTCATCATAAAAAATCATGACAGGTTTTCCTTCCTTGGGTTCATATGTCTCAAACCACGACTTATCGATAGTCATGTGTTTACTAGTGCTAGAATCAACATACCACATTGGATCCTTTGATTTGGAGGTTATGTTAGTCATGAGCACATTATGTGTCCACTTAGAATCGGATTCAAGTTCTTCAATAGCAAAATTCACCTTAGGTTGCTTATTTTTGTTCTTGGGTTTGTTATGGCCCTTGTTCTTAGGTTGTTTGTTTTTGTACCAACACCTATTTGCGTCATGGGTATCCTCATAACATATCTTGCAATATGTCTTCGATTTTTGAGGTTGTTTTCTCTTGGAATCCTTGGAAGAATTTCCCCCCTTCTAAAAATTACCCTTCTTCTTAGAACCCCTCTTGTTAGAATAGAGGGTTGTATTAGAAGCTTCATCTCTTTGAAGTTGGTGAACCTCCTCTTCTTGAAGCATATTGACCAACTCAAAAAATGTAAATTTTCTTTGTAACACTTGAAGAGAAGTTATCAACATTCTATATAAATCAGGTAAAGCTCTCATAAATACTAAAGTAAGGAGCTTATCGTCTACAGTCTCTCCCAGATAATTCAACTTTGACTTCAACTCAACCACTCTACAAAAAAATATTCCAATTGTCTCTCCATGCTTCATACTCAAACTGTGATGTTGAGATTGAAGATGAAGAATGATGGACTTATTCTTACCCTCATACATGGTTTTAAGGGCATCCCATGCCTCTTTACCATGTTTTGTGTCAACTATGTGAGGTTGAACTTCATTTGAAACAACAAGCAAGATGAGCACTCTTGCCTTACTGTCTTTCTTGTCAAATGTAATATGATCTGTAGTTGGTGCTACTGAGATAGCAGGTGGATAAGGTCTTGTCATTCCAGAAATAACATCCCATAAATCTTATATTTTTAGAATAGTCTTCATCTTTGTTTTCCATGGTGTGTAATTGGAACCTTTCAGTAACTAAGAATTTGTCAGGTACTTGTGGATAGTAGCCATAATGAGGGTTCCTTATAACACCAAATGGTCCCCATTTCTTTATACCTTTACCATACCTTTATATCGAACCTCTCGATATACTTGCCCTTACATGAGAGGGACTATAGGTACATGAGAGTAGAACAATAAGTGGTACATATGTGGTACTGAAAGTGAATTGTTTTTTATGACACCTACTATAGAACATATTTCCTCATGCGTGGGGCGTAACTTCCCCTAAACACTTCGAAAAGCACTTTGTCGGGATTTACGTCTAACAACAACAACGATTAGGGTAGTGAATGGAGTGAAAAATAATAAAATGGTAAGCTTATATCTTCCTGATAATTTATAGAGAAAAATATTAGACATCATTTTTGCAACTATGTTAGGTAACAGATATAGTAGCCCAAAGCACGACAACATTATCTGTAAGTATGGACAAAAGGTACCGTGTATACCAAAGGTTGTGCAAATGAATTGCACGGATGGGTTCAGTTTTTGGGGATTTAATTATGCTTGATTTTACTTAATGTTGTAGTGTAAAAACAAAAATGAAAATGTAAATGCAACATACAACAAAAAGTGCCCACAAAAAATTGAAATTTTAGGTGTCAATTTCCATTGAAAATGCACCTAATTACAATGCCAAATTACTTTTTAAAAATGAAATTTCACTCTCAATGTTCCCCCCCTTTGCATCCTCGTTTTGTAATTTTGCAATAAACTGACATGAAAAAAATGCCCCCCCTTGTTTTTGCAAAAAAAATAGGATGAAATGTTTGTATGTTTTTCAAAGGTATTTTAAATTCAAGTGTGAAAATAAAATTAATTTCTAATGAATCAAAACCATAGTTTAATTAAATATAAGTTTTTCTTAAAAATATTTTGTTAAAAAAATAATTTAAGAAAAGAAAGAAATATTTAATTAAACTAAATTTTAAAACATTTAAAAAAAAAATTAATCAAACTTAAATAATAAAAAAATGTATACCTTTGGGGGGTTTGAACCCCCGACCTCCTCGTTGGAAGACTTATCACTGGTCCCTACACCAGTCAGGAAAGCAGACTGAGCAAAGAGAGAAGTGAGATCACCTTCCTATATCAGCTTGGCAGGTTGGGTGAGGGCATGAACGACGTTCCTCCACTGGGGCGACATCACTTCTCCTCCACCAACAGGGTAATGACAATATTTTTTTGTTGGCACGACCCCTTTGCTACCACCAACGGTGCTGTACGAGAGTGGTGCTTCTCTCACTAGGCATACCACTATGGCATTGCCCTTGGGTTCAACTAAAGCAAACCATGACGATCACCTCCAATGAGAAACTATAAATTGTATTGGTCTAGATCGATAATTTAGCCACCAAATAATGGTAAAATCAACCTTTATTTGAAATCATCGATCTAGGTCAATAATAGCAGAAACGATCCGTAATCTCAATCTGCTTCAAGTAGGTAATAATCTATGTCATGTGGGAAATGATCTACTTCAGGTGGATTGCATTGTTGCTTATGATCTTTATGATTGGTGCACGATGCAATATCTGCTGCTACTACGTATGATTTACCAAGCTAGCTTCAACATGATCGATGTGACTTTTGAAATGTTGAGAGGAATTGGGATAAAATTTCTACCATAGAGAAATATTTGGTGCTTCGAGTTCACAAGGTGAAAAACATTTGATAGTCACAAGTGTAGAAGGTGTGCTGGGATTATATTCCACATGGGCCAGACGATGTCTCAAACTATCCTATAAAATGAAAAAAAAATCCCCTTGAAGGATGTATTCCTTCGAGGAGACTCTACTCGAACTCACACCCTCTATGCAACCTTGGTTTATCATGTGGTAATATAGATTTTTTTCCAGCATGCTATTTGTATGTAGTCCATGTCAGCATCAGTGTTAGGTCCAATCAGCATCCAGGTCATGGCAGTCCTCCTTGTCTAGTCGTTTTGTCAACATCCATCGAGGTCGAGTCCAAGGTCCATAGTGGTGTTGAGTCAGGCCTCGATAAATGTGCTTGGGTCCCAATCATCTAGTTAGATCTCAAGAAGTGTACCTGAGTCCCAGATCGAATCGAACTAGGTTGTCGAGCTAGCTACCAAATGAGCCTTGACAAATACAAAGGCTCTGATACCATGAAATGAGAGCAAACTAACATTTTATTGATATGCAACAAATTATATAGGTTACATTAGGCTAACATTAGCCCTTGAATAGTAGATCTTGCCAACAACAAAGCACCTAATTAAACAAATATGCTAACAATAACCAAACACCCTTAACAATATTATATTCCACTAAAAATAATGGAATAACAATATACCATAATAAATAATGATAATAATAGCTAATATTAATCAAATATACGTTAATATTTACATTGATCTAGGGTTCATTTCCTTAGAATCCTACAATGAAACCCTATAATCTTCACTGGTTGTACCTCAATGGTTGCAATAACTATTATTTACATTTTAGAAACATTCCACACATGAGTAGGATCAAAAACATACTTCCTAAGCAGGGATATGTAGAAAGTGTCATGGATCTTTGATAGGTTGGGTGGCAAAATGAGCCTATAGGCTATGAGGCTAACCTTCCCAAAGATATCAAAGGTCCCAATATAGAAAGGATCCAACTTTGTTGACTTGATGACTCTTTTTATAGGTCTAACCCTTAAGAAGACTTTATCTCCCTTAGAGAATTCCATTGGCAATATTTTCAAATTTGCATAGCTCTTTTGGCAATCAATTGCTTTCTTGAGCCTAAGCCAGATTGCTTTGAGTTGATCCTCCATCTCCTATATAGTATTAGGTCTTATCATTAATCGATCCTCCATATTGTCCCATAATAGAGGGGTTCTACATCTCATTCCATACAAGGCTTCAAAGGGGGCCATCTCCAATGATGCATGGTATCCATTATTATATGCAAACTCCATGAGATGTAAGAAGTCTTCCCATTTTGACTTTTGGTCCATGCAGTACATGTGTAACATGTCTTCCAAAACTAGGTTTACCCTCTTGGCCTAACCATCTATTTTAGGATGATATGCAAAACTAATATTTTATCTTAGTACCCATTGCACGATGTAGAGCTTACCAAACTTTTGATGTGAATCTAGAATCCCTATCAGATATGATTACTTTTGGAAAGCCATGTAATTTGAAAACTTCTTTGAAAAAAATTATGTGACACCATCGATGCATCATCCTTGATGTTACCAGGTGTAAAGTGTGTGACCATGGTCAACTTATCAACCACTACCAATATAACATCATGTTGGAACCTATTCTTAGGTAATCCCACAATAAATTCCATAGAAATTACCTACCATTTTTGCATACGCATCTCATGTGGGTATAATTTTTCAACTGGGTGAAGATGATTTGCCTTCACTTGCTAACATTCCAAACATCTTGATATGAATTCAATACTATATGTCTTCATCTCAATCCAATAGGTCATTTTCATATTTTTATCTCATCTTCGACCCTCTTAGATGAATGGAATAGGGATAATTATGTGCCTCCCGCAGGATCATTCTCCTCAGGTCACTTACTTTGGGTATGACTACCTGATATTTAAAGCATAAAAGCCCATATTTTATGATGAAACCCTTGCTTTCTTCAAATATCTATTTTCTTTCAAATTTCTACATAATAATGGTCATTTAGTTGCATTTTATTGACACTATCCATCAAATATGGCTTTGGGTTAAGGTAATTATGTGCCTTATCTTGCTCAAGGTATCTACCAGCTTATTTTCTTTCCCTGTTATATAATCAATACCAAAATTATATTCCACTAAGAACTCTACCCATATTCTCTATCTCACATTTAGCAAGGGTTGAGTAAAAATATACCTTAGACATTGATGGTCTATCTTTAGCTCAAAATTTTTGCCCAATAAGTAGTGTCTCTAGACCTTTAGGGCATGCACAACAGCTAATAATTCTAGATCATGAGTGGCTTACTTTACCTCATGCTTCTTGATTTTTCTAGACTCGTATGCCACTGTAGCTTCTTCCTAAGAAAAAAATCCACCCAAACCTTCCAAAGAAGTATTTTTACACACAATGAACTTTCCAAGAGGGTCCAAAATCTTTATAATTAGTTTCATTGTCAACTTATTTTTTAGAGTCTCAAATGCAACTTCACACTTATCCGTCCATTTGAATTATTTTATTTTTTTTGAAGGTTGGTGATTGGGTAGGTAATTTTAGAATAATTCCTCACAAAACATCTATAATAGCCTACGGGTCCCATGCAACTACTGACTTCTATCATATTTGTAGGTGTAGGTCAACTAAGTATAGCCTTGATCTTCTTTGGATCCATAGAAATGCCTTATGCTGAGATAATGTACCCCAAAAACTATACTTGTAGAGTATAGAACTCACACTTGGAGAGTTTTCTAGAAAGTTAATTCTTCCTTAGAACTTCTAATACTAATATGAGATGTTGATCATGCTCTTCTTTAGTTTGAGAATAGATGAATATGTCATCTAAGGATACCAAGATGAACTGGTCTAGATACTTCTTGAACACACTATTCATTAGATTCATGAAGGTAGTCGGTGCATTCATTAACCCAAATGGTAGCACCTTGAATTCATAATGTCCATATCAATTTTTAAAGATCATCATATGGGTATCTTCTTCTTTAATTCTTAGCTGATGATAACCTGATCTCATATCTATTTTTAAAAATATGGTAGTACCCTTTAGCTAATCAAAGAGATCATCTATCCATGGTATAGGATACTTAGTTCTAATGGTTACCTTATTCAAAATTCTATAATCTATACATAGTCTCAGGGAACCATCCTTCTTTTTTTCAAGTCTTACCATTGATATTCACTACATAGAGAAAGCTACCTCATTTGACTACTTTCTTTAATTGCATGGCTAAAAGCAAGTGGGATTGAAAAGAACTCACCCACTTTGAAATATTACCCTCTTCTTATCCTTGTTAGTGTAATCCATATGAAGAGAAATAAAGAGCCCAGATAAACTAAATAAAAAAATCAATAATTGGAAAATCAAAAGAAGAAGATAGCAGATTCACACATTACAAAATATTTATCCTAGAAACCCTCAACCAGGAAAAAACCAACACAATATTATCTTCTTATTGTATTAACTTGACCGTCTCCAATATAATAATATTCTTCCTTTGTCTCACTCCAAACCCTAATGCAAGTGTGATATATATAACAAAGGTACATGCACGAATTTTTATAATATCATGGGAAAAAAAGCATGGGTTCAAATATAGTAACCCTAAAAGCCCATATAGGTCTAAAAATAACTTTAAAAGCCCTAAAAATTTAGTTTCCAATACCTTTTAGTGTTAACCCCACCAGAATAACATGGAAAATATTCAACATATTTCCAACACCATCTACCTATCTTGAAAATTAATTAAGGCTTCATGTACCTTCAACCATTCTATCCCTAGGATAATGTCAAAGATGTGAAGGGGTACCACAACATTTACCATATAGTAGACCCTTCAAGTAGATTTATCTCTATTATAGGTAGACATTGATCCATTGAGTAGGTTTACCTAGAACCATACTTGACTTTCCATCCATGTGCCAAAAATCTAGGTCTTATTGGTATATCTCGGATAATACTAGTGAAAATATAACTATTTGTTGCTTCACTAAACAAAAATGACTTGATCAGACAACTTACCACCTAGCAACAATAGAGTTGTTAGTTTGCTTGGATCCTTTGTATTTGCATAGCTTTGATGTTGTCACTCTTCTGATTTATTTCCCTATTGGAAACATCATAGGTACTTATTAGTATAGTGAGGACCCCCATAGATGTAGCACCTTGCCTTGGGAAAACAAGATCTTACCTTGCCCTTATTATGGATTCTAGATCTATTATATCCCTATTCAGCAATTATTGCTAGTATAATTTGATTTTATCCCTTTTGGTATTGCAATGACCTTACTGATGAATCCAACTACTTTATTTTTCTTTGTAATTGCTAAAGTAGGAACACACCACTGGTTGTTCCCTTTTTAGGATCCTTATTGGATCCCTTTGCCTTTCCAAAAATCCTGCAGATAACTAACACATTTTATTTTTCCTTTTTGTATTCTTTCTTAACCCTAGGCCTTCTTGAAAAGAATACTTCAACGTCATTCTAAGTAAGTAAAACCACTTTTCTAGAGGACCTCAACACAAGTGCCATATATCACTATCTAAAACAATGGGGTAAGTTACAATCCTCCCACAATTGTACTTACATTTTGTTAGCTTCATTCTACACATGAACTAACATAAATTATTATCACCCACATGATAATATTTTAGGGTCACACTTGCCTTCATGCAAGGTGCCTTACCCAAGTTGCACATCAAGTCAAGGCTCATGATTCCTTATGGAAGCTTCTAGTCCCTACAACCTAGAGTTTTGATACCAACTATAACAACCCAAAACTACCAAAATTGTTTAGATGTAGTTGCTTACATTTAATTTGTCAATCCAGGTTAATCCAGGTTAGATTTAAAGAGTAGAAATCCAATATAGATTGTACCATAGTGATTAATTCTTAAGCTTGATTTTGATCTCTTTTAGTCTCAGGTTTTGTAAGAAATTAAAGTTTACAGGAAATTAAAGTTTGCAAAAAGTAAAATAAAATAAAATTGCGTTTAAATTAAAGATGCAATTTAGACTAAGTCTATATGAATATTTTTGGATCCACGTATGATTTACTAATGCATTATTTATCTAATGTTTCTATAGTTTTATGATACGTAATTTTAATAAATTTTATGTTCTAATTTTACTCTATGTTCTAATTTTATCTACCGTGTTAGTGGAGGAAGAGATTTAGGGACTAACCTTTCGGAGTGGGCCCTACCTCCGGAAGGTTAGTATTAACCCCTTCCCATTTTCTACTCTATTTTAACTTTAGTAATCTATTTTCATTTAATTAATCTAATGTTAATTATTTCATGATTGCAGGAAAATACAATGGTGATTACATAAAAGAAACATGCAGAAATAAATGATAAAGTAATTGACACAACTACCATATACGTAACAAAAGTGTTGATACTTTATTACTAGAAATTCAAACTTACATGGTTGCACATCAAGATTTCAAAAATTGTACATAGAAGATTACATTAGAAATAGATGTTGATTAGATAGTTCCAAAGGTCTCCCTTTGTAATATATAATGTCGCTTGGACATTCTGAATAAAACTCTTCTATGTATTTTATATGTGGCTTTGTTGGCTTGATGATGCAAAAACTATATTTCTAACATAAATAATCTAAACTAACATAGTTCCCTAACCTACTTGGACTCAGTAGCCTAAGTGGTCGAAGTGGCATCTTACAAAAGAACATAACAAAAAGATTCTAATTTGAATATTCGCAAGATATAACAATATAACTATATACCTCTTTATTTAAGGAGAGAACATAGCATCTTACGTCCAAATCTGAATAACTTAACAACATACTAATTTTATAAATTTATCGAAAAAACTTTATAACAACTTCAATAATCATAATTTTCTTGTGCATAATTTTGATATGTCAATCAACTATGTTGACTGGAAATATTTTGTAATAATGTTTTGCCACATAAGAGTACCATGTTGTAACTAACGTGGCACACCATGTGTTGGTCAATTGACTTAGTCAAACTTTTTGTAACTCTTGTCGATAGACGTCTCTAGTAACAATATTTAGCAACTATCTTTTGTAATAGGTTCCAGTAATTGTGTTTAGTAATATCTATTTGTAACCAACATCTACAGTCTTCTTAATATGTCATCCTCATGACTATCCTCCCTTATGCTCAGCATCTAGTTTAGATCTTATTTTACCGTGTCAAGCTCCTGTGAAGTGTTCTTCAATATTCTCCTATCCAATCATACACAACTTGCACATGTTTTGTGTAAAATTAATGCACTTATCATCTTAATCCTCGTTCATCATTTTAACTAATAAATTACAAAAATAATATGAAATAATCATTAAAAATACATTACATCCATTATTTGCAGATAGAAATAAGATAATATTTTACATACAATATATGTTGAATTAACACTCATCATTTTACTCCAAACTAAAGGATATGCATGTCCTCATGCATATAGAGAATATGAGATTAATAGAACATTAAAAATCATAATTGTTGATCATGAGATATAACAGATGTTATGGCTGAATGTTATAGCCAAATGAAATATTTTGCAAATTCAAAAGGTAAATAAATTTTTTGTAGTTTCTCATAAATACCCTTGCAGATACATGAAACTTGATAGTATAGTTGTTCATAGGGACTTTTAGATAGATCTATTAAGTGTAGCTTCTAAAAATACGTATAAAAATGTTGCAATCATAGGAGATAAATAATTTCAAAACACACATCAACATATGGTAATATGATAGCACTATTTTCAAATAAAAATCTACATGTAAAATAAATTATTGCAGTTCTTCAAGGAATTTATCTTGAAAATGAATGAAATATCATAATAGTTTTATTGCAGAAAAAGAATGAAACGTCAGAACTATTTCATTGAGATAATCCACCAAAGCTGCAATTATAGAACATCAACACTGTATTTATAGTAAACAAACAATTTCAAACATAAACTGAAATAAACATTATTATACTGCAATATTATTTTAAAGCATATATCATAAAAATATATCTGTAGTCATATAAAACAAATCATTCAAAGCATTCTATAGAAATGAAATCATATCAACATTGAATATAAAATAAATTCTATTTATAAAATCATGAAAAATAATTTATCAGTATTCAACTTTTATCCGACTTTTGATCATTGGGAAAAAATTCATGAGGATGGCGGTTGTTTTATTGGCAAGTTCCGCTTGTGCTTCACCTTCTGCACCTATTCTCTAGCTTTCTAATCATCAATGGGAGTTTCAACCATGATGGTTTTTACATATTCCACTTCAACATATCCTTCCTCCTGCATTGTATCCTACGTCTTGGAAGGTGGAGGCCATTATATTGATTTAACAATATAATTAATGATCGCATCGACATCTTGGGTATCCCAACGTCCAAGACCAAACCTTTTTGGAGAGTTCTAGTTTTTTTGGATGAGTATGGTTCTTAAGGATGGTTTTGTTAAAACAAACTGATAACTGGCACAGAGTTGTCTTCTTTGAGAACTTGGGTGGAATCAATGGTATTGCTAAAATTAATCATTTTTTTTGTTTTCTATCGATTGTAGAATTTTTTTTTTGAGAGGCATCGACAGGTGGTGATTGGTTGACTGGGTTAGTAGGTTTCATCACCCTATCGATAGTAATATATTTGAGAAAGTCTATCTAGAGAATGAGGGCATGCTAAACCAACCTTGAGTGATCAAAAATCTCATCTTTGAGCTTGTCAATTTTTATTTGTAGCATAGTCTATTGCGTCTGAAGATATACCAAAGACTCAATGGATGGCTCAGGTTTAGGTAAGTTAGACTAATATCCAAACATCTCTCCTACTTCCTAGTTTTAAGGGACATACTTCTTATGATAGGATTTTTGTGCAGGTTGGGAAGATTTGGTCGAACTGGTACGGATGTGGTGTTTACATTTTGGAGGTGCAGGTTCTTTTTCCTAACTTTTTGGTTCTACCTCTTCTCCATATGCACTATTTTCATGGGGATCATTGTCATTGGAATCGAAATGAACTGACAGGTTGGACTCCTCTACAATAGTTTCCCATGGTATTTTTGCTTTGTGTGCTTTTTGTAGTACTAGAAGTTTAATCGACCCACGATGGAAAATTAGGTAAAATTTAGGGATATATCTAGGACTTTTAGGGTGCACATGAAGAATTGTAGCCTTGAGAGATTGGAATAGAAAATACGATAAATTTATGATGCAGTCCTTCTATCTTGGATACTTAAGATTTAATAACATTTTGAGATGATACCCCCCACAACTAGACAACCTTCCTTCCAACGTGAAAATTTTTATAATGAGTACGGTAGCTTCCTACCATTTAAGAGGAAGTGAGGAGGTGGCAATCCCTTTTATCCAACCCTTCTTATCATATATTATAGTGCACTTCTCTTCAAACTCCTCAACCATTTGATTAATACTTTTAGAGGAGGATTTATAGTAAGGTTGTCCTACTTCAAGTAGACTCAGAGTTTCAAAAATTATACTGGGATTGATGGCAATTTGGATTTCCCCAATACATGTGACCATAATCATGGGGTCACAGTTCATAAAGAACTGCATCACCATGCCTTAGTCGTTCCCTTGAAATTTCATAAGGGTATCTCACCATCAGGTGTCTTAGAATAATTTCCTCATGGCATCACTAGGGTTTTGGATGGAAGAGGGTTCAATCCTCTTGTGACATAGATCTGGGTATTTTGTTAGACAAGAATAGGCGGGGTAAGTATTAAAATTGAATGGGATGGTTTAGTAATTTTTGTTTTTGTAGACTGAAAACCTGCAACATTCATTTTCCACAATATCCTTATGCAGAAAAAGGAGAAATTTCCATAATGTTTACAAAAGAAATTTTATATGCAAAGAAATGTAGCAGATAAAAAAATAAGTTTATATTTCTGCATAGATATGACAATAAATTTTTTTCATAGCAGAAATATTAGGACATAAAATACTATTTTATATTTTGCAACTTTTTCTTTACTAAAAATAAAATTCCTATTTGAAATGATTAACTTTTACCTCTATCGCTTTCAGTTGTTGTCAAATTATCATATCTTGATGATTTTTTTCTTGTAATTCCTATCGATCAATGTTCTTCACCCATGTTTTTATTCTACTGCTCACAATTTCACTTGACTACAACAATTTTCCTTTTTGATGCTTAAATTTTTGTTTTAGATCTCTTAGAGGGCTTCTCTTTCAAACTCGTAGAGCTTCTATGAAAGGAAAATAAAATTTGAGGTTTTTATTTCTTTTGCATGCAATAGTGTGGTGTGGTGAATCAAGGCATTTTATTTTGTCTTAATCAATGACCTAGGACTCAAATACGCATCATTATAATTTGATTGGTCCTTAAAATTATGTGTCAGTGATCAATGATGTTCGTGAACGATGGTCAAAGTTGGCTTACGGAGGAAGTTTCCAAAATTGACTTGAGAATTATCCTCCATTTAGTCATGGTCATTCATTTAGGTTGTAATCAATGACTTGCATTTACTATCCATGGCATCACTTATTATTGGCTCATGTAGCCACATGTCATCCATTGTAGTTGATTTGAGGTGGTCGATGCTTCTCTATTTACTTGTGTTTCTGGTGTGAGACTTCCCACCACCTTGCATGGGGCGAGGGTTAATGCCATATTTTATAATGATTGCTTTACCTTATGAATTTGATCACCGAGGTGCATCAAATAATAAACTCTAATTTTTAACCCTTCCACACATATTTTCTATTTATCGATCTTTTTCCACCATGTTGCAGTTGATAATACCCACATTGTATTACTTTCTTATGTTGATTTGATTATTTTTATTTTTTTGCCATGTCATCACTCATGTTGATCCCATGGTTGACAATTGTTTGCCTTTGTAGTTGAAATCCAGGTGTCCTTCATGGTCAAAATCTTAAAGTTTTTCATGGTCGACATCCACAGTTTCAAGGAGAGGCTTCAAATTTTTTTTAGATTGTAATGCATGGCAGCAAATCATAGGTGTACACGTCAAATGTCTACCATAATATTATTTCCAATTTTATATTAGGCATTCATGGACATATTAATGGTTTTAGGCATAAGTTTTAACATCAATTTTTTTTTATTGTTCCTTATATATTTTCAGTTTTAATCCATACCTTAGTTCGTATGCCAAATTTCACAAATTTCAAAGGGTGGTCAAAGAAGATTTTGTAATTATTCATGTAATTTTACCCTTATTTTTTCTTTAAAACCTTAATAAATGATATTAATATATTTCTTCTTTATTCCTATGTTAACACTTGTTGTCTTTACTTGGTGCCAGTCTAAATATTTACACTTAGAAAATTTTTTAGAAGATGCACTACAGATTTTGCCTTCGAACGATTTTTATAGAAATCATTTATAGAAGATGTTTACAAAACCTAGTTACAGAATGTGTGTACGAAAATTGGTTATAGATAATGTTTACATAAACCATCTATAGAAGCTATCTACAGAAAATGGTTACAGAAATTATTTATAGAAGCTATTTATAGAATATATCTGCGAAAACTGCCTATAGAGACTATAATTGTAGAGTTGAGAAAATACTTTACCTGATTCTTTCCCCCCAAACTATATTATAAATTTTGAATGTCTTTTATTTATCTCCCCCCAAATTGTATTTTTGGCTATATAGCCAAAAAATAATGAAGAGGGTTTTATTTTTGTAAAAACTTATATTATGGTGAATTATATATAGTAATGAGTTTTTATTTATAGGGGTTTATTATATATTTTATTATTATTATTGTGATTGTGCTTCTTGAATTTCATTAAGGAGTTCCAAGTGAGAGAAAAGTAATGATTGTAAACTTGATATCAATCATCAATATATGCAAAATAGATCTTTATCAAAGGCTTGGATGATTTTAACACTAGTTGTGAATAGAAAAGTAGTATAGATATTTGTTGGTCACGAATCTGCCACAGGAAAGGATTTTATGAGAAATGCGCCCTAGACCCGGCCAACATTGAAATGCCGAGAGAAAGAGATGTCTCCCGGGCCAATCTCCAGAGAGGGTTGGTTCCCACACTAATCTAAACTGGTTTCAAGACTAGAGATGCAGGAAATAAATGGGAAAATGCAAAAATAAATGGGAAATAACTGAAAGGGATGTAAATATGGCCGAAGTCGATCGTTAATGGGGAGAACAATCTCGAACAACAATAACTTCAACTAGATCCTAAAGCTCAGCAACAACTGACTCTTAGAGCACATATATAGAAATTAGATCATGCATTAGCCATGAGTTTGCTTCCAAATAAACTTCAAACAGAAATCCAAACATACACAACAAATTAGATCACCAACTCTAGAAGACACTAAGAATGGAAGCAATTGCATCTAGGATTTCTATTTCAATTTTTGCAACTAGATCCTCCTCCCTTTGCTTGAGTTTTACATTGGTATTTATAGAGGTCTGTCCTCTTCCTTTCATATTATAGCATTCAATACATGAAGCAGATTTCGAAGAACAACCCCATTAATCTGCCTTAAAGAAATGACAGTCCCTACTTTTAATAGATTACAACTGAGAATGAAATAGAAACGAGGGCCCATATCTCTTCATCAAATGACAAGGGAAGCTGAAAGCTGTAAGAGATCATGAACAGGTGCTTTGAATATTGGAGGCATCTTTAATTCTTGCGGCATTGAAAACTGCCTCAAGTTCTTTTATCTTGCACTCCTCGGTAATCAGCAGCATTTAATCTTGGAACCGCTTCTTTGACCATGATCTGAAAACCGTTGAAGAGCCTTTAATTGATCCTTATCTCCTTTGCACATTCTCCTATGCAATCCTTAAGAAAAAAGCAATAGAATTGTATCGGGCCTTTGTTGTTGCTTCTGTCGTGAAAACAAGATAGGTCATGAAAATGCGACAGGTCGCGATATCGTGACACTTTTACCTTGCTGCTTTCTCTCTCTGTTGCCAGTCGCAAAAACAAAACATGTCGCAAAAATGCGACATTCTGTTTCTTTCGACTCTTCACTATGATATGTCACAAAATCATGACATTCACCTCTGCTTTAGCTCCTTCGCTACTCCTTATCACAAAAATGAAACATGTCACGAAATCGTGACATCTTTCTCTTGCCTTGTCTTTTCCTCCTTACCCGTGAAAACGTGACAGGTCACGAAAATGTGACATGTTGCGATATCGTGACGGTTTTTTCATTTGGTTCTCTCATCTTCAACACGTCACGAAATCGTGACATTTTCTGTCTCCTTGGAATTTACTGCTTTTCGGCCACAAAAATTTGTCATGTCGCGAAATCGCAACATTCTGTACAATCTGGCTGCCTCCTTGCTTCCTCCTCATGAAAACATGACATGTCACGAAATCGCGATAATTTCTTGCCTTCTGTGTCGTTGCCACTTCTTGTCGTGATATCGCAATGTCTTCCTCTTGCTCGGCCTCATCCTTAAAAATGTTGCGAAATCATGACATCTTTCATGCCTTCTTTCAACCATGCCGCGATAACGTGACATGTCGCGATATCATGACATTCCGTACCTTTTTCCCCTTGCTTTCTTTTCTGTCGTGATATCATGACATTTTTCATCACACTGCTCCATAGTCATTGCAAGTCGTGATTTTGTGACATGTCACGAAATCGCGACAACCTTACCCCCTTGCTGTTGTTGACTGCGATTTTGGAACACGTCGTGATATCGTGACATTCTCCGACTTTGGCTTCTCTCTCCTCAAAAACCTATGATATCACGACAATTTTAAAACTTAGCTGTTTTGGCACAAAAACTTGTAGAGAAACACAGAGGAGTGAGAACTTCAACAATTTATGCATGAACCAACAACAATCAAAACAATGTGGTAAAAATGCCAACATTATTGGCAACTCGTGGGGTATACAGTTCTGCTATATGCACGAATCTCAAGCCTTTATCCATTGGGCAAATAGAGTCAAAAAAGCTGGAGAAGCAGGAAAGTAAGTGCTGAGTGATGCTGGACATCTCTGTAAGCTACTACAAAACACTCTTGCGGGTACTCGGCATTGAAAAACAAGATCTTCAACAAAAATGTGTGGAATAGTAGAACTTCCTTTATTTCTTTAGAACTACTGCACTTAGCCTAGCTCAGTTGAGCTGGGTAATCACTAGGTGCTGTGAAAAGATCTCCAGGGCAGTAGTGAGAGGCACCTGAGATACAAAAATGGAAATGAATGGAGGGATGACCTGCGGATGCGCAGGCCGTGGAACAGGTATGGTGAATGATGGAATGGTAGAAGTTGGAGGAATGGAAATAATAGCACGAACTGTGGCTATGATAAAGTACTCACAAGACAAAGGACTAGAAGAAAGGTAAAGTAGAAATGGGAACATCATAGGGGTGAGTAGAAACAACAGCAGTGGCTTGAGTAATTGCAGAAGAAGAAGGAATAGGAGAGGAAGAGAATGAAGTAAGGAAGTGGAAAGAAGAAGTAGAGGGAAAACCACTAGCTGCTGGGAAGAAAGAGAAAAATAAAGAGAAAAACAACATACCTACGGGCTCACATGCAAAAGGAGCCGAAGTTGATAATTTTTTTTTTTTTTTTTTCTATTTTTTCTTCCTTTTTTGTCTTTTTGTTTTTTTTTTTGCTATGTACAATATTTACAAAATTTTGCGACATGATTGGCATGCCACCACCACAAACCCAGCTTCGGTTGTCTATCCGGTGAACCTGCAATGTCCAGACCAGATCTGATCATACTTCAGTCGATCTTTGAAGTTCGGTTGGCTTCTTCTCGAAGTTCTCCATGGTGCAAACAGGGCACAATGCGACAGGTTATCATTCTTACTAGTACCCGTGCTATTGATGAATAATGTGGCAAAGAAGTTTGCCACATGGGGGATTTCTTCAGGTATCGATTGTAGTGGCTAGAACCAATACCACCACTTTGAAGTCTCCTCTAACTGTGGGCTGAGTACAGGCTCCTCCAATCCCTTGGTGCGATCATAGAACCTTTCTGACGATAAATCTACTTCCAAGATCTCCTCAGGCTCAAACTTTTGGTGAGGCATGTTTAACGGGTTCTGGATGAATACTTGCATGTTGTGCTCAGGTTCGGCCACTTGAACCTGTTCCTCTACTTGGCCCATCTCCTGACGAAAACTACAAGCAATCATATTATCCATTACTGGGACAGTGCTTGCATATGCCCATCGTTGGCCTTGGATGAAACCTGCCTCTTGAGTTCCACACAACTGCATTTTAGGTCTCTGCACAGTATGAGGGATCGGCCATGATGAATACTGCATGGGATAGACAAGAGCAGGAACTACCAGAGAAAGTAATGGAGTTTCTCCCCACGATAATTTTTTTGATAGGAGAAGAAGGTGCTCCACTTGTAATGCTTCCTCAAAGATTTGAGGGAATCTACATTTGCCTAATTGCAGCAAGAGGAGGCTTATGTTTGGATGGAAAGCTCGAACATAGAAGAGGTGGGCTTGGGCGGGTGTCGGTTGGATCTCCCCTGGAATTCTCTTCCAAGTTCTATAGAATCGGATGTTGAAATCTGTGATGCTCTCCTGAGGTGTTCTTGTGATGGTGGAGAGATGCATCAAAAGTTGGAAGGGATCCTGAGAGCCATCAAATGTTGTAATGAGCGCTCCCGCTAAATCATCCCATGAGTAGATGCTTTTACACCCAAGAAATTTGTACCACTGCAACGCCCTTCCTTCCAGAGATGAGACCAGAAGTCTGATCATGACATCTTCGTGAATTATATCATGGAGGGTTGCTAAAGCAGCAACATCGTCAATATGCTCTCGATCCATTCCCTTGGTGCCATTGTATTTTGTTAGGGATTTTAGGACACTTTTGGGAATCTCATGTTGAATTTGGATATTCAGAGGGCCAGGATCATCCCATCTAGGATAGCATACCCTCGCCATTATAGCAGTGGTCTGCGAGATCATAGCTGTCGCCAAGTGAACATTCTTTCCTCCGCTTGTAAGGTCAAGGCTGCTCACTAAACCTTGATTCCTCCGGGGTATCTTCTTTCAGTTGTAAAATGTGCCTACGATCAAGAAATCTGGATCTTTGGCTCAACAGAGTCACCAGATGAACTTACAATCTTTGCTTTTGAGGTCAAGACAGTTCATCAAAAATCTTGATTCCTCTGGGATGTCAAAATATGTGGATCTTTCTGAGACAGAAACAGTCTATCCCACAGGGCATGCCAAAAATTGTTGGTCACGAATCTGCCACAGGAAAGGATTTTATGCGAAATGTGCCCTAGACCCGGCCAACATTGAAAGGCCGAGAGAAAGAGATGTCTCCCGGGCCAATCTCTAGAGAGGACTGGTTCCCACACTAATCTAAACTGGTTTCAAGACTAGAGATGCAGGAAAGAAATGGGAAATAACTAAAAGGGATGTAAATATGGCCGAAGTCGATCGTTAATGGGGAGAACAATCTCGAACAGCAATAACTTCAACTAGATCCTAAAGCTCAGCAGCAACTGACTCTTAGAGCACATATACAGAAATTAGATCACACATTAGCCATGATTTCGCTTCTAAATAAACTTCAAACAGAAAGCCAAACATACACAACAAATTAGATCACCAACTCTAGAAGACACTAAGAATGGAAGCAATTGCATCTAGGATTTCTATTTCAATTTTTGCATCTACATCCTCCTCCCTTTGCTTGAGTTTTACATTGGTATTTATAGAGGTCCGTCCTCTTCCTTTCATATTACAGCATTCAATACATAAAGCAGATTTCGAAGAACAACCCCCTTAATCTGCCTTGGAGAAATGATAGTCCTTGCTTTTAATGGATTACAATTGAGAATGAAACAGAAACGAGGGCCCATATCTCTTCATCAAATGACAAGGGAAGCTAAAAGTTGTAAGAGATCACGAACAGGTGCTTTGAATATTGGAGGCGTCTTTAATTTTGGCGACATCAAAAACTACCTCAGGTTCTTTTATCTTGCACTCCTTGATAATTAGTAGCATTTAATCTTGGAATCGCTTCTTTGACAACGATCTAAAAACCGTCGAAGAGCCTTTAATTGATCCTTATCTCCTATGCACGTTCTCCTATGCAATCCTTAAGAAAAATGCAACAAAATTGTATCGAGCCTTTGTTATTGCTTCTGTCGTAAAAACGATACAGGTCGTGATATCGCGACACTTTTACCTTGCTGCTTTCTCTCTCCGCCGCCAGTCACAAAAATAGAACATGTCACGAAAATGCGACATTCTGTTTCTTTCGGCTCTTCACTATGATATGTTGCAAAATCGTGACATTCGCCTCTGCTTTAGCTCCTTCGTTGCTCCTTATCGCGAAAATGAAACATGTCATGAAATCGCGACATCTTTCTCTTGCCTTATCTTTCCTCCTTCTTACCCGCAAAAACATGATAGGTCACGAAAATGTGACATGTCGCGATATCGTGACGGTTTTTTCATTTGGTTCTCTCATCTTCAACACGTCATGAAATCGCGACATTTTTTGTCTCCTTGGACTTTACTGCTTTTTGACCGCAAAAATTTGTCATGTCGTGAAATCATGACATTCCATACAATCTGGCTACCTCCTTGCTTCCTCCTCGTGAAAACGTGACATGTCATGAAATCGCGACAATTTCTTGCCTTTTGTGTCGTCGTCGCTTCCTGTCGCGATATCGCGATGTCTTCCTCTTGCTTGGCCTCATCCTTAAAAATGTCGCGAAATCGTGACGTCTTTCATGCCTTCTTTCAACCATGTCGCGATAATGCGACATGTCACGATATCGCGACATTCCGTACCATTTTCCCCTTGCTTGCTTTTCTGTCGCGATATCATGACATTTTTCATCACACTGCTCCATAGTCACTGTAAGTCATGATTTTGCGACATGTCACGAAATCGTGACAACCTTACCCCCTTGCTGCCATTGAATGCATTGATCGTGATTTTGGAACACGTCGCGATATCGCGACATTCTCCGACTTTGGCATCTCTCTCCTCAAAAACCCGTGATAGCGCGACATGTCATGATATCGTGACAGTTTTGAACCTGTGCTCTCCATGCTGTTTTTGGTCACGATATCGCGACAATTTTCGGACTTAGCTGTTTTGGCACAAAAACATGTAGAGAAACACAAAGGAGTGAGAACTTCAACAATTTATGCATGAACCAACAACAATCAAAACAATGTGGCAAAAATGCCAACAATATTCTAATATCATTTTGATGGTTTTTCTTTTCTTTAGAATTATACATATTTTGGCTATTTTTATAAGGGTGCAAAGCTTTGGGGAATTGGATTCCCAACCACTCTGTCAGAGTCCTGATGGGAATTGTAACCCTATCCTTACTGCTTTGTTCCTATAAGTAAATATCAAGGCTTTGTGAATATAAACCATATTTTTGTAAGATGGAATAAACTATAGTACCCACATAGGAAATATAAATTTTCTTATGACTTTTTCTTGCTTATGATATTCTAGAGTTTTTTTCACAAAGACTCAAGCATCCTACTGACCTTAAACAAATTCATCTATTCATATCATAAATCAATATGATGTCAAAGTTATCCTAATTTTTTCAAGCCTCTCAAGGACCAACTGTGTGTGCAGTGAATGTTCATTTCCCATCATGAGTAAGGATTGAGTAAAACAATGGTCACTTATGTCAACAAGCTAGCTTATCTTTGAGTATCCATAGGTCTTGTCCTAACTTAGTGCTACTGTGTAAGGATACCTTATTTCCAGGCCGGTTTCAATCAACCCATTTATGTAATGAGTATCACCCCATGGTTTTCAAGACACTAAGAATTCTAGAGATTCAAGCTCTTCACCCTTATTTTATTGAATATTTCTTGGGGTAATTGCTCATTTTGAGATAGAGCAAGCAATTTTTATTGCTTTTTGATATTCTTGCTTATTTTAAGGGGAAGCAAGAAGATGATTTTTGGGATACTTACTCATTTAAAGAGAGAGACAGTGATTTGTTTTTTGGAGTTAGTACTTTGGGGAATCTGATTCCCAACCACTATAAAAGTCCTAATGGGAATTCGATCCTATCCTTACTATTATTTCTCCTCTTCTTCTTTTTTGTTTTTAGGGTGAAGGGGGAGCTTGTCCTTTTGCCAATTCATTAGCTTTCTAGACCATGTGCATAATTGGATAAGTAGGGGAAACCGTTCACTCTATGGCAATAGTAACCCATGAGTTATTATTTCCAATATTCAAAATGTTTTTATTTGTTATAATGTGAGTAGTCCAAGAGGACACTTGATTGACTAGGTGTAACTTGTAACACCAAAATATTGATTGATTTTCAAAGAAAATTTACTCAAAACACTAGTGGTGGTTGAGTAATTGAAAACACCTAGATTTTTTTCAGTAAACAAAGTATTATGCAACATGTGGTAGTAATTTTCCTACAAGTTCTCAAACTAGTAAAAGAAATGTCCTTTTAGAATAATTTTGAAATAATATTGAGACTGAAAATTGATGAGAATAAGATATGAGTTTTGCAAATATAGGAACTTCGTTATGAAACAAAAGAAGCATAATCCTTTTTTTTAAGAAAGAGAAGATTTTATTCAATGGTTGTTGATTGCAGGTCAAAAATATACTGCAAATTAGCTTGTTTCTTAAGGTGGTGTATGAATTCTTTCTTAGATAATGGCTTTTTATAAAGTTTAAGCCTATGCCCATTTACTAGTAGTCTTCTTGTTGAATCATCTATAGGCTTAAGTTTGATTGTACCATTTCCGAACATCTCTTCAATTTTATAGGGTCCTAGCCATCTTATCCTCAATTTACCTTGAAAATCTTGGTAGCGGGAATCAAACAACAAGGCCCAATATCCTGGTTGAAATTTTCGTGGTATAACGTGTTTATCATGCCATTTATTTCTTTGTTGTTGGGTTAATTTAGTCCTGTGTAATACCTCTAGTTTATTTCATTATTATTATTTTATTTTATTAATATATATAGATATATATAAATATACTTTATTTTTATTTTATTTTTATTATATATATTATTATTTTTATTATCATTTCTAATAATAATATATATTTGTAATAATTTCTAGAGGTTTATTGTAGTAGACTATCTTAGACTATTTTCCACCATCTAGCAACTTCTCTTTTGTTTCTCTATTTTTTTTTTTTTTTTTGATTTTGTTTGGGTTCTATTTTTTTATGTTTTTGTTTTGTTTTTGTTTTTATCACCAATTCAAAACAATCCTACTATTGTCAAGTTTAGGTACAACTCATAATAAATGATTTTATAGCTATCCTTAACATAGTAGGAAAAATGAAAATAGATTTTTTTGAAGAAATCCTACTATAACTAAAATTAGGTGTGACTCACGGTCCATGAATCCATACAACCAATCTTAGTATAACAAGAAAATAATAAAATTTCTAAACAATCCTAATGTTTACTAAAATTAGGTGTGACTCATGGTCTATGAATCCATACAGTCAAAATTAGCACACTAGGAGTAAAATGAAATATTTATTTGAAAAGTAAATTTGCTCGAAATAAAAATGAACAATCGTAATGTTACTAAAATTAGATGTGACTCAAGGTCTATGAATCCATATAGCCAATCTTAGCACACTAGGAGGAAAATGAAATATTGCTTTTAAAAGTAAATTTGTTAGAAATAAAATTATTGAAGTAAAAGGTTATTTTGCTATCACTTCTTTGATTATTTAGGAGCATTTCACTATGACTGTGTCACTAAATCATACCTACTTCCTATTTCCATAGGTCAAATAACCCAAACCAAAGCAAATAATAGCAATCACCCAAAGCTTGGAAATTTATAGGAAATGAAATTTTAACTATGAAAGCAGTAAAATGATCCTAAAGAGAAAGAACCTAGTAACATCGAACAAAGGGGATTTTTGGGACCATCTCATGCCACTCTGACTTGTATGCACACCAAGGACTCATATGTACCTCTTTCCACATACAAGTAAGCCTCTCTTATTGCGCAAAAAAACAAATTTTCTAATTAAAAACTATGATGCTACTCTCCTCGATAATGGCACCAAAATGTTCAGCGGTAGTTGCTTACATTTAATTTTTCAATCCAAGTTAATCCAAGTTATATTTAAAGAGTAGAAATCCAATATAGATTGTACCATAGTGATTAATTCTTAAGCTTGATTCTAATCTCTTTTAGTCTCAAGTTTTGCAAGAAATTAAAGTTTGCAGGAAATAAAATTTACAAGAAATTAAAGTTTACAGAAAGTAAAATAAAATAAAATTGTATTTAAATTAAAGATGCAATTTAGACTAAGTCTATATGAATATGTGTGGATCCACGTATGATTTACTAATGCATTATTTATCTAATGTTTCTATAGTTTTACGATACATAATTTTAATAAATTTTATGTTCTAATTTTACTCTATGTTCTAATTTTATCTACCGTGTTAGTGGAGGAAGAGATTTAGGGACTAACCTTTCGGAGTGGGTCCTACCTCCAAAAGGTTAGTATTAACCCTTCCCCTTTTCTACTCTATTTTAACTTCAGTAATCTATTTTCATTTAATTAATCTAATGCTAATTATTTCATGATTGCAAGAAAATACAATGGCGATGCATATTGTTAATAGCATCATTTAATCCTTATGATTTTTCAATCTAGGGCGGTGTCCAAGGCTATTTACGAGATGTTTTGAACAGGTTTGCAGTTTTAATTCATTAGGATAGCAGGTCTTATTGGCAAAACAGATTTTTTGGGGGTTTTTAGATTGCTTCTTAATCCTATCTTGCATAAAATAACCTAATTTACTTGCAAAAATTAAAACCTAATTCTAAATTGCAGAAATTGGAATCTAAGTACAATTGCAATAATTGAAATGATAGAAAAGTAAATGTTGCAGAATTTAAACCTAGTTACACTTGCATAATAGAAATTGCTTAAGGTAAAACACATAGGTTGAACATCTATCAGTGTCCTGTTATAGAAGGTCGTCAATATTTTGTCACAGTAGCTGATAGCATAATGGAAATGTAGAAAAACTTGGAAAGTTGCTGAAAATAAGGAATCACAACTCTAACTAGTTTATCAACTGTCACTCATTTATGCAATATGAAAACTCACTTCTAAACATGAAAACAGAACATGAATCTAAAATAATTGTTAGTATGAAACAAGAAAAGAAATTGACAAATAACCAGCTAAATTCTGCTGCAGCAAAGTTTAGAGGAAACTTGTTAGTCAGTCCTTCTTCTAGGCTTGGAAGTGGCCCTTGCTTCCTATTCCAGAAGAAGGTGGAGGAGCTCTACTACTTACTTAATGCTAACATGCACTCATGAACAAAAAATAATGATAGAAACTACACTTTATTAATTGGTGAACAACATTACAACTTTCTGCAAGATTACTCTGCTACACTTTGTTACACTTCAACTATCAACTTTATCTCTTCTCTCCTACCCAAATCAACCAATGAGGGAGATGTGTTATTTATACTTGTCTTATTTCTATCCTACATGCTCAAATTAGCCTATTTGCTATTTTACAATGATTTGCCAAATAATCTGCAACTGACCTAGTCTAATTTAGAACAGTGCATGCTGCAATAGTGATCATTGGTTCGTGGTCTGCATCTTCGATGGTAAGGGCAAGTTGGAAATGGTGGAAACAATTGTGAATGCCTATATTTACATTGCTTAATCATTCTATGACCAATTTAAATTCTAAAGTTGCTTGTTTGTCTAAAAAATGACATCTTACCTTGTTATTATGAAGAATCTTTGGAATAACCAGTTGTATTATTGCTTTTATGCCCAGATGCACTAAAGACAACCAATTCGGTAGGTATGATTGGATAGAATGTCTATTCCATATTTCAAGAGATGATCCCAACCATTTACACCTGTCTTAGTTGGTAAATTCTAGGCCCTGCCATTCATTGGCAGATGGTTGGAATTTACATGGTGAATACTGTATTTTTTTATTTTTGTTGCACAATTACAAATTATTGGCACTATTTGCAGATTCAAAACCAATTAGCACGTGGAAAATAATTTAAATATCAGCACAAAGGAATGTATCATGTTGCTATAAAAACCATGCATTTCATTTATCAGGAAATCAACTATATTAGCATAAATAACACATCATAAGGTTATCAAGGCAATTTAAAATGGTTCAAAACATGTTATGACTGAGTTAATTTCTAGCCTCATCATTTACCCCCCAACCTATTCTAATGCATGCCCTCATGCATTCTGCAGGGCCATTGAAGCACACATGTCCATTTCTTGATTCCAACTTCTATAAAACATCTTGGTCCCTACATAATATCCTATGCTCTCTTGCAAATATTTGAACCAATCCTAAAATTGGTCATCTGGTTGAGGATCATTGTCAAAGTAGTAAGGAACATGAGTGATAATGGTAGGAGGCCTATACCTCAGACCTATCCATTGATGTTTCAAAGTGAGGATAGCCTTCATCACTCCTTCTGCTCTTCTCATAGACCATTCTAGGTTGATTGGTGAGATGGGCTCCCTTTTTTGTAATGACATTGATAATTTTGCCCACCTGTCCTTACAAGCTGATAGAGCATTTGTGAAATTTTTTGCACAAAAACCTTGGAAACTGGTTAAACAATCCTTAAGATTATTTAAATACATCAGCTTAATCTCTACCCTATTCATCATGATGAAATGTTGATTAGTAGGAATTTTATGATTAGGTTGAATGGGTCTTATCAATAATTCAGCCTACATTTCAATTTCTTTGTTCCTTTTCTTTTCCTGTTTCCAATAGACCTGATTCTGCAGAGTAGACATGAAAGCTCTTAGTTGTACATCACCTGTAAAGATATGGGGAAGGAATGTTACATCTTTCGAAATGAGGAAATTGTGCAGGAACAACTCACACATTAGATTTTTCTGTTCTTCTAGGCTATTCAGGTAAGCTTCCAAAAATTCCTCAGTAGTGTCCAAACTATAAGGAAGTTGGGAATGAATCCTCATAATCTGCCAATGAAGGTACCTTTCCTTCAGGATTAAACTATAAAATCTAGTTGGCCTTCTAAATTGAGCCAAGTATTCTATAGCCTGGCAGAGATATTGTACCTATTCCTACAACTTAGTGATTTTTGCATTTTTAATTTCCAATTGCTTTTTCAAAGGTTTCAAATCTACAATTTGTGTTTCAAGGTTTTTATATCTTAACACCCATCATGCAATATCCTCATTGTATATTTCTAATGGAATAGTGTTTGGTGGCCTCACTACTGGTTGAAACTTGGGTAGTAAATCTACCTGTATCCCTATTTCCTCTATTTTTACTTTAGGTATGGTAGATGGAAAATTGGGTACAGAAGACTGATATGGATGAATACTTACTTGGTTTCCCATTTATTGATGATCTAGGACTTACTCCTTGGGCATTGTGTGCATATCTTGTTGTTGTGACCCATCATTTGGATGTTCGACTGGATTGCTGGGTTGTTCCGAAGCATCTTCGAAATGAGAAGGTGCAGCTTTAGAATGTCCTAGAATTTTTGCTGATTTTTTTGGAGCTCTACTTCCAAGCTCAGTAACTTCCACATGTTCTTGAGAACCCTGTTGTTCAACTATCCCTATGATAGTTTCGTCCTATTGAGGGGCTTGGATATCATCCATCTCTTTAGTTCCTGCCCTCATAGCTAAGGGTTCAAATTTTTCTATAGGATTTATCAAAATAAAATTTGTTATAGATGTACCTTCTTGTAGCTCAAGCATTGGTTCTTCAATGTGTGAAGGAGGCTGGGAATTATCATCAGATACTCCTTTGTCCTTGTCTTTCCTTGAGAGCCTTAACAAAATTTTAGCAACATCCTCTCTCGCATTAGATTCTATAAGTTGTGACTCGACATGTGCCAATCTATTTTTCAACCTCTCTACTTCCTACTGCAATTCAACAATCTGCTTATCTTTATCCTCAATGGTAGCTTCCCATTGGTCAATCCATGTCATGTGTATTTTGATGATACTTCTAATAGCTCTCAACTGTTCCTGTATGTCCTATTCCTCCTTTATTTCAAATTCTTATGAATAGGTGGGTAGGTCATCTACAGGTGGTGACCCAGGAACCATTGTATCTACAAATATCTTCTTAGTTTGATCCATTGGGTCTTATGCAGGGACATCTTGTAGATCCTCTATACCCATTTCTATCATATCCTCTAAATACATGGTATCCTATTGTTCTTCATTAACAAAAATTTTAGGGCTATCTTCTTCTATTGTATTAGTCTGCTTTTGTAATTTTCTAGGGCTTCTTCTTGGAGGTGGTGTAGACAATGTCTCATTCTCCATTGTTTCTTCTTCAATCACTTCTATTTTTTATTTTTATGGAGTCTTGAAGACCTCCGTACCTCTAGTGCAAACTTTTTCTTTTTTCCCTATTTTCCTATAGTGTCAAAATATTTAGAAGCAGAAGTTGCTTCTGATGGGAATTTTTCTTTCTTCTGCTATGTTTCCTTCTCTACACTACTAGGAACTTCAAATTGACTCAAGGTTTGTTTTGGAAATTCGATGAGTCTCTCAAAAAATCTTTATTTTTCTTTCCTTCTTCAGGGCTACTTTCAACCTTCCTTTTTCTTTGTCCTCGAGTCCTAGTGGATGGAGACCCTTGAGAAGAGGAAGGGGCTTCTGATTCATGTGCTTCCTCCCCTGTTTTAGTATTTTCCTCTTCTTCAATTTCTTCCTCCTCTTCTCCATAAACTACTTCATTCCAAGCAGAGAAAAATTTGTTGAAACTCCTAGGGTTACCCCTAAAATGATGCTTACAGATGAGTTTGATTAACCCATGGTGTCGAGGAGTTCCTTTGCCCTCTTGGTAACATTTAGACATATTTTGCAATTCTTGATGTAGATATAGAGGAAAATTAACCCTTACCTCGGGTTGCTGACCACCATGTCTGAGATGATTCAAGATCCTAAAATGATGGCCAGACAGAACAACATATTGCCCCTCATAGGTTAGGAACCTAATTACCCAAATGACTACTTTATCCCATGGCTCCTATAGGCTAGTCCTTTTGACTCCTTTGCATACATTTTTATTCATCTGATACACTGGTTCATTATCTCCTTCCTATGTAAACTGGTTAACTACTTCTAACAATGTATTTCTACCAGTTTTTGAAATTTGTAAACCTTGCAATGGAAGTTCAGTAATTTGACTCAGAATTTTGGGAGTTACCTTAATGGTCATTCCACTGATGTGGGCCCAATTGTTTCTAAATGTTTTGGTGAACTCGACAGCCAAATCTTTGGAACTTCCATCAAATTTGTTCAAAAATGGCATCAACCCACCTTCTTCAAATATTCTCAGCACCTCAGGATATGCTCGAAGGTACCTGACATTATTTGGTTCTATTTTGGTTTTTTTCCCCATATTTTGGCTTCAATTTCATTCTACTGCAACAATGTTGTTATACCTCCTTGTGCAAATTTCTATCTATTTCCACTCTGGATACATTAGAAAAATTTCTACTGAACCTATTCTCTACAAATTTATCTATGGTTTGAGCCCTATGCTTCGTAGTTTTGGTTACAATGGCAACCTAAAGATTTAGCAGATTTGCAATAATCATGAGGTGAAGTGTTTAGTTTCAATATAGACAAATTATCTTCGAAAGGAAGGTGGCACAAACTATAGAATATTTATGCTTTATTCTGATTTGGATGCATGGAATTTTGTGAATGGATGCATTTTTCTACAACATTAGGATCCCTCGTGGATCGAAATGATGAGCCATCCCTGGTGTCGATTTCTCATGTGATCAATTATCATTTCATCGAGTCAAAAATTTATCATTGGTTGTGACTCAGTGTTTTGTGTACAAATTTTATTGATCGATGTACCTTTAATTTGGAAAGGTGTTCTACTTGAGTGATGTGAAGATCATGCCAAAAAACAAGTTACACACTCCCCATGATAACCTGGTTGACTTCACTTGGAACAATACAACATGTGACCCTAGGCATGCGCACTTTGTCCTTTCCACTTGTTCGGATGATGTGGCAGAACAATTATTTTCTTTTTCATGCATGTGCCACGTGGATCATTTGAAATTTCAAAACCTTTACCATGCAATTTCAATTTTCACACTAGCCCTCTTTGTTTCAAAGTTTATTTTCATTCCGAAGATCGAATAGCTTGTTATTTCGAAGATGTTCTTATTCCAAAGATGTGCGATTTTTCCACCATAGAGCAAATAAAACTGAATTTTTGTTCCAGAGCCTGGTATCATTTGAATATTTATGAAACCTCTGCATAAATTTGCAATCAGGTTTGTGCTTTTATTCCCCAAGCTTGTAGTTTTTCATCTTCTTTCTTGTTTTCTGCCCATGAAAAACCTACAATTTTTGCATAAATTATGGAATTCTTCTTGTCTTCCCAGACAGGTTGGATGTTTTGGATATGCCAAACCTCATGAATTTTTTTATACTAATTTTTAATCTTTACACACTACATACTAAATACTTACAATGATAAAAAGTGCAAGAAACATATACCTATTTTGAACAATTTGCTTGTACACTTGATGGATGGTTGTTTCTGATGATGTCCTGCTGATTTTTACTGCAACACTTCAAACAGGTGTAGTTGGTGAGTTTTTACAATGGTGAGATAGATTGTTTCAAGGCCATGCACATCAAAAAACTAGTTTTCATGCACACCAACTCAGCAATGCCTCATAGAGGTTTTCACTACTGAATTATTCATTTTTCTCTCTTTTTTCATATATATATTTTTAATTTTTCACCTCTCTTTTTTCTTTTTTTTTTCATTTTCATTTTTTTTTATCTTGATTGTGCCAATGAAGGAATTCATGATTTCCTTGAAATCATGCCCATGAAGGAATTTCACAATCATGATTTATTCATCTTTTTGTTTTCTATTTTTCTAATTTTTTTTTTTTTTTGTGTTTTTTCTTCTTGGAACTCCGTTGTTATGCTGAATTTTCTGAGTTTGTGATGGAAGGGGGAATCCCTTCCACCATACATATATCCACATTATCAAGCTATTACAAGAATTCTTCCTTGGTTAGTGGTGTATGGTATACCCAAAGGCGATGCCCATTCACTACCAACTTTCTCCGTGAATCATCAATGGGAGAGAGACGAACTGCTCCATTTTTAAATACTTCCTCAATATGATAAGGTCCAAGCCATCTAGTCCACAACTTTCCAGGGAAGTCCTCATAGTGAGAATCGAACATCAAAGTCCAATCCCCTTGCTAAAATTTCCTCTACTGAATGTGGTTGTCATGCCACAGCTTCCGCTGCTCCTGAATTACCTCAGTTTGATGCAATGCATCCAACCAGAGTTCATCCAATGCATTCAGTTGTAGAATCCTATCCGTATGTGCCTGTGACAAATCAATTCCAATTTCCAAAGTTGTTCGTAATGTTAGTAGCTCAAATTCAATAGGTAAAAGAGGCTTTTTACCAAAAACCAGTTCATAAGGTGTGAAACCCGTGGTGGATTTCCATGTAGTGTTATAAGCCCAAACTGCTTTAGGTAATTTATCTAGCCAATTCCTCCTATGAGAAGCTATTGTTTTAGTCAAAATTCATTCTAACTCCCTGTTTGTTACTTCAACCTGACCATTTGCCTGTGGGTGATAAGGTGATGATTTCCTATGTTTAATTTCATACAATTCAGTAAAAGCTTCAATAACTTTAGATGCAAATTGGGGTCCTTGGTCTGTGGTGATAGACCGTGGAGCTCCAAATCTCTAAAAAATCTGATTATACAAGAAATCAGCAACCTTCTCTTCATGATCATGTTTGAAAGCATGCACCTCTACCCACTTTGTCAGGTAATCAGTGCATACTAAAATATGCACCTTTCCTTGAGAAGGTGGGTCAATAGGTCCCACAAAATCCAGCCCCCACCTCTCAAATGGTTCTAAAACCATTTGAGGTTGTAGTGGCATTTCATTTGTGTGAGTGGGTTTCCCCATTCTTTGGCATGCATCACAATGCCTGATGTACTTTTTCACATCCTTGTGAAGAGATGGCCAGTAATAACCTGCTCCTAAAAATTTTCTAATTGTGCTTTTTATAGAATAATGTCCACCTGATGGTTCATCATGGCAAGCTCGAAGGATATCATACACTTCATCCTTTCGGATGCACCTATGTAACACATGGTCAAAACTGCATTTAAAAAGTATACCCTTAATCCATTGAAAAGAAGAACTCTGTTTTATCAACTATTTCTTTTGTTTTGGAGTGAAATGTGGAGGGACTTTCCCTGTGACCAAGTAATTGGCTATATCTACAAACCAGGGTGATTGGATAGATATAGCAAATAATTGCTCATCAGGAAAAGTATCCTCAACTAATTCTTCCTCCCCTGTGTTTTGTAGCCTAGATAAGAAATCTGCTACAACATTAGCTTTTCCTGGTTTGTTGATTATAGTGATATCAAATTCTTGTAACAACAATAACCAGTGGATAATTCTTGCACTTACCAAAGGTTTATTCATCAAATATTTGATGGTTGCATGGTCTGTATGGATGAATATTTGATAACCTATGATATAATACCTGAATTTATTGATAGCATATACTACTACCAAGAATTCCTTCTCAGTAGTGGTATAGTTATTTTCTGCTCCTATCAAATTCTTGCTAATGTAGTAGATGGCATAATGTTCACCATTGTCAATCTGTCCTAATGTTGCTCCAATTGTAGTATTGGAAGCATCAGTCTGGATATGAAATGGTAATGCCCAATTAGGTCCTCTTAACACAGGTGGAGTTGTTAATTTTTCTTTCAAAGCTTCAAATGATTCTTGACACTTTGTAGTCCAGGAAAATTCAGAATCCTTAGTCAATAGGGAAAACATAGGATTGGCTATTGTACTAAAGTTGGGAATAAACCTACGGTAAAAACCAATGTGTCCAAGAAAACTCCTAACATCAGTTTGAGTCTTAGGAGGGAGAAGATTCTTGATTATTTCAACCTTCTTTGGGTCAACTTGGATCCCTTGAGAAGAGATGTGATGACCAAGAACAATCCCTTCCTCCATCATCATAAAATATTTTTTAGGATTCAAGGATAATTGGTATGTTTCATAGTGGGTTAAAATTTTATCAAGATGTTCTAATGTAAAATCAAAAGTTTCTCCACATACTGTGAAATCATCCATATAAATTTCAACACTTTCGGTAGTTAGATCAGAAAAAATTGCTAAAACTGCTCATTGAAATGTTGTTGGGGTATTACATAAGCCAAAAGGTAAGACCCTATAAGCGAATGTTCCCCATGGACATGTAAAAGTTGTTTTCTCTTGATCTTTAGGTGCAACCTGAATCTGATTATATCCACTGAATCCATCAAGAAAATAGAAATATTTCTTCCCAACAAGAGTATCTAACACTTGATCTATGAATGGCAATGGGAAATGGTCCTTGTATGTTACCTTATTCAACTCTCTGTAGTCTACACACACTCACATTTTCCCATTCTTATTTGGAACTATAACCAATGGGGAGACCCATCGGCTATCAAAAATTGGATAAATGAACCCTACCTCTAAGAGTTTTTCAATCTCTTCTTTGACAATATCTCTCAAGGTAGGATTCAATCTTCGTTGGGGTTGTCTCACTGGTTTAACATCTTCAGTATAGATTCTGTGAGTACATACATCAGGGTGGATCCCTGACATATCTTTGTAGTCCCAAGCAAAAGCATGGACATGTTTCTACAAAATAGCTAATAGTTTTGCTTCTTCTTCCTTAGTAAGCCAACTATTAATATTCAAAAATTTACCTGGTTGAACTTCTATCTATTTTATCCCTAGAAGGATAGAACTTACTCCTTCATACTTGGTTATTAAGGAGTTTAGTGGGCAATGATGAGGTTTGAGGGAATGAAAAACTCTTGTCTCATTTTCAACAATGATTCCTGGTGGAAGCATGTCTTGTATGGGATAATGAAAAGAGGGGAGTAGGTGATGATGCCACCCATGTGGTAGTGAAATAGATCTTTCTTGTAGTGGTGTAGATGACTCATTTTCAGAAATTTGGCCCTCATCATTCCACAACAGCTGATGAACAATTGTTGCTTCATCCTCCATTCCTTGCTCATGCAGAGCACTTACTAGGATGGTCTCATCTTCAAAAACTTCTCTTTCCTGGGAGTCTATCTCCTCTATATGTTCCTTCACTACTAAAGTAGCTAGTGTGGAGATGGTCTCTTCTTGCTCTTCATCTAAATCAGGAAACCATAATTGACCTAAAAATTTATTTGAAGGTTTTGTAGGGGGATAAAGAGAAATATGCTTTAATTCAATACCATTGGAGATTGTCATATCTCCTGATCTACAGTCTATAAAGGCTATTGCAGTTGCAAGCCAAGGTCTTCCCAGAATAATGGGGTAACCATGTGCTAATTTTCTAGGCTGTAAAACCAGAAAATCTATAGGGTACTCCCAAGAAGAAACTTCTATGGGGATATCTTCGATGATGCCTTCAGGTTTTGCAACTGACCTATCAACCATTTCTAATATTGTAGATGTAGGACTTAAATGATTGAGCTACAATTTCTCCATTGTGTCTTTAGTCATTACATTTATTGCAACTCCTAAATCAATCAAGACATTTGAAATTGGTATTGAACTTATAGTAATTGTAATAATTGGACTCCCTGGGTCACTATACTTTGGAGGTACTAGTTTCCCTGATAAGAGATCAGCTAACTTCCCTTCAACCTGAATAGTTTTAGGGAATGACTTCTTCTTTCTCCCTGGTCTTTTAATACACAAATATTGGATAGTTTTGTTAATAAAAGGCACATCCTTAATGGCTTGCAATAAGGGGAGTGATATGGTTAACCTTTTAAGTTCTTTTACCAGGTCTGATTCAGAGTTTTCTGTAGTAGTGTTGAATCTTTTAGGATATGGAATTATCCTTGATGAAGGTAATTTTTCTCCCTACACTTTTTCTATTTTTTTTGCTTCTTTCTCCAATGTTTATTTGACTTTGTTTGGATCAGAAGGTTCTTGCATTCTACTTTCTTCAATTTCAATTGGAATAGGTTCAGGTAGAATTTTTCCTGAACAAAGTTGGATATTGTTGCAATCAAGAACATGGACTTCAACATTTTCTTCAGATTCAGCCACATAGATAAGGGATGCCTATCTTGTGTTATTTGGGTTAGTCATAGGTTGGGCTAGAAGTTGAGGTTGCTTTACCTATTGTGTTTGTTGTGGTTGGTTAGATCTTCCTTGAAAGTTTTGATTAGGGGCAGGCAACAAATTCTGAGTTTGACCTTGATATCTTTGCTACCTTGGATAAGATTGATATTGTTGTCCCCAATTTTGTCCTTGTGATTGGTTTTGCATCCAAGGTGGATTGACTTGATTCCAGGATGGATTACTCCAACCTGATTGTGGCCATTCTTGAGGAGCTATCCAAGGAGGGTAATTCCAAGGTTGTTGGGGTGGTTTTGATTGTCCCCATGGCATACTCCAAGGGTGTTGTCCCCAATTTGTAGGAAAACAAGGGGTATGTTGATATTGAGAAAAGTTTCCCCCTTGTTTTGGTCCAACATAATTGAGTTCTTCAGTCTGAGTTTCCAAAATATTCTTGAGTTGAGGCAGCAGATGGCATTTATCAGTCAGGTGTCCTTTTGAGCAAATGTTGCAAATGGCTGAAATTGATGTTTTATTTAAAGGACATTCTTGCAAAGCATGTTTATTCCTGCATCTCGAGCAATAAATTGCTAGAGGTTCTGTTGATTTTGTTTTGGCATTCATTTCCCCTAGAGTTGTGTCTAGATGCACAAGAATATCAGTTTTTAAATTTGCAAATTCTTCCATTAGATCTCTCATATCATTGCCATTTGTACTCTTTTTTCTTCTTCTTTGCTTAGTGCGGGAGTAATTTCTGCATAAATCCACAATCTCTTCATTTCTAAGGGTATTTACATCCCCGTTTCCCATTAAGTCCAATACTTCTCTGGACTCATCTTGTAGTCCTCTCAAAAATATGGCTTTGCACATTTTTGGCTCTACAGGTCCACATATCCTTTGAAAAAATGCAAACCTATCAAGATAATCTTCTAAAGTTTCATCGTCTTCTTGCCTAATTCAGAATAATTCATCTTTTCTGTTTCTTACCCTGCAATAATCTTGGTATTTATCCAAAAATATGCTCTCCATTTGTTCCCAAGTTCGAATAGATTCTGGTTCTAGACTCATAAACCAGCGTAGAGCTGCATCTTTAAGTGTAGAAGGGAATACTTTAAGCTTATGGTTGTCATTCACATAGTCATAAGTCTGACATACAACCTTGAATTCAAATAAAAATTGATCAGGATCTTCAGATACAACCCCTTGGAAGGCTAGGGAGTACTGAAGGTGAGATTGTTTTCATAGGAGAATTTTGCATAGGATTTAATCGAATGGGATATTCAAAAGTCCTAGAAGAATGAGGATTATCTATTCTATTGTGGATATTACTATCTCCATCTTGGTTTTCTGGTATTTTTGCCATAATGTTGTTCCAAAATTTGGTGTAGGTATGTCCAAATTGCCCTGGTTGTATAGATTCAACAGGAGTAGATGGAGGAGAACTAGTGGATAATTCTTCTAAAATTTTATTTTCAAGAGATCCTTCAATTCCTGATGATGAAGGTAATGGTTCTTGTTTAAGTCTATCAAGAATTTCAAACACAGGCAATTCACCTCCTGAGTGTGAAGATCGCCTTCCTATGGTAGGTAAAGGGGTGGTCTTGATAAATCTACCTTTCTCATCCCTTGGCCTACTCATTCATGCTTACTCCTCAATGAACTAAATTGCAATTCAACACTTGTTACCTATACCAGCTATTACATTCAAATTTTACTCTGAATCTTCACAACTCAACATATTTAACAATTATTTTATATTTCTCTTCTTCTAACAACACCTATCCTTAATCCTATTGTTAATATCACCAAAATGATGCATGTCATTAATAGCATCATTTAATCTTTATGATTTTTCAATCTAGGGTGGTGTCCAAGGCTATTTACGAGAGAAGGTTTGAGCAGGTTTGTAGTTTTAGTTCATTAGGATAGCAGGTCTTATTGGTAGAATAGATTTTGTGGGGGTTTTTAGATTACTTCTTAATCCTATCTTGCATAAAATAACTAATTTACTTGTAGAAATTGAAATCTAATTCTAAATTGTAAAAATTGGAATCTAAGTACAATTGTAATAATTGAAATGATAAAAAAGTAAATGCTGCAAAATTTAAACCTAGTTACACTTGCATAATGGAAATTTCTTAAGGAAAAACACACATGTTGAACACCTGTTAGTGTCCTATTATAGAAGGTCATCAATCTTCTGTCACAGTAGCTGACAACATAATGGAAATGCAGAAAAACTTTGAAAGTTGTTGAAAATAAGAAATCACAATTCTAAATTAGTTTATCAACTATCACCGATTTATACAATATGAAAACTCACTTCTAAACATGAAAATGGAACATAAATCTAAAATAATTGTTAGTGTGAAACAAGAAAAGAAATTGACAAATAACCAACTAAATTTTGTTGTAGCAAAGTTCAGAGGAAACCTGTCAGTCAGTCCTTCTCCTAGGCCTGGAAGTGGCCCTTGCTTCCTATTCTAGAAGAATGTGGAGGAGCTCTACTACTTACTTAATGCTAACATGCACTCATGAACAAAAAATAATGATAGAAACTGCACTTTATTAATTTGTGAACAACATTACAACTTTCTACAAGATTACTCTGTTGCACTCTATTACACTTCAACTATCAACTTTATATCTTATCTCCTACCCAAATAAACCAATGAGGGAGGTGTGTTATTTATACTTGTCTTATTTCTACCCTATGTACTCAAATTAGCCTACTTGCTATTTTATAGTGATTTACCAAATAATCTGCAACTGACCTAGTCTAATTTAGGACAGTGCAAGCTACAACAGTGATCATTGGTTCATGGTTTGTATCTCTAGTGGTAAGGGTGAGTTGTAAATGGTGGAAATAGTTGTGAATAGCTATCTCTACATTGCTTCATAATTTTCTTACCACTTTAAGTGCTAAAGTTACCCACTCATCTAAAAATTGGCATCTTCCCCTGTTATTCTGAAGAATCTTCGAAAAAACTAGCTATATTATTTGTTTGATGACCAGATGCACTAAAGATGAAAAATTTGGTAGGTATGATTGGATAGAATGTCTATTCTATATTTAAATAGATAATACCAAGCATTTACTCCTATCTTAGTTGGTAAATTCCATGCCCTACCATTCATTGGCAGATGGTTGGAATTTACATGGTGAATACTGCATTTTATGGTTTTTGTTGCACAGTTACAAATTATTGGTACTATTTGCAATTTATAAACCAATTAGCACATGGAAAATAATTTAAATATTAACACAAAGGAATGTATCATGTTGCTATCAAAACCATGCATTTCATTTATCAAGAAATCATGTTAAGATAATGCATAATTGTACAAAAAATTGTAAAACAGAGTATTATATTCCTAAACACTTTAACCATGCAAATAGTTAATATATAGTGCATTTAAATCAACTACATTAGCATAAATAACACATCATAATGTTTTTAAGGCAGTTTAAAATGGTCCAAAACATGTTATGATTGAGGCAATTCCTAGCCTCATCAAATGGTGATTACATAAAAGAAATCATGCAAAAATAAATGATAAAGTAATTGACATAGTTACCATATGCATAATGAAAGTGTTACTACTTTATTACTGGAAATTCAAACATACATGGTTGCACATCAAGCTTTCAAAAATTGTACATAGAATATTACATTAGAAATAGTTTCTGATTAGACCTTTTCAAAGGTCTCCCTTTGTAATATATAATGTCTCTTGGACATTCTAAATAAAACTCTTCCACGTATTTTCCATGTGGCTTTGTTGGCTTGATGATGCGATAACTATATTTCTAACATAAATAATCTAAACTAACATAGTTCCCTAACCTACTTGGACTCAATAAATAGCCTAAGTGGTCCAAGTGGCATCTTACAAACAAACATAACAAAAAGCTTCTAATTTGAATATTCGTAAGATATAACAATATAACTATATGCCCCTTTATTTAAGGAGAGGACATAATATCTTGCATCCAAATATGAATAAATTAACAACATACTAATTTTACAACTTTATCAAAACAACTTTTATAACAACTTCAATAATAATTATTTTCTTGTGCATAATTTTGACATGTCAATCAATTGTGCTGACTTGAAATATTTTGTAACAATGTCCTACCACATAAGAGTGCCATACTATAACTAACGTGGCACACCATATGTTGTTCAATAGACTTAGTTAAATTTTTTGTAACTCTTTTTGGTAGACATCTCTGGTAATAGTCTTTGGCATCTATCTTTTGTAACAGGTTCTAGCAGTTGCCTTTTGTAACATAGTTTAGCAACTGTGTTCTGTAATATATTTAGGTAATTGCATTCTATAATATCCATTTATAACTAGCATCTACAGTCTTATTAATATGTCATCCTCATGACTATCTTCCCTTATGCTCAACATATGGTTTGTATCTTTTTTTTATCGTGTCAAGCTCCTGTTCAATGTTCTCCTGTCCAAGCATACACAACTTGGACACGTTTTGTGTAAAATTTATACATTTATCATCTTAATCCTTGTTCATCATTTTGACTGATAAATTATAAAAATAATATGAAATAATAATTAAAAATCCACTACATCCATGATTTGTAGACAGAAATTACATAATATTTTTCATAGAATATATGCTAAATTAACACTCATCAAAAACTACCAACCCAATTGTTTTAATAACAATACTTACAAACAAGAGCTCATAAGGGAGTACATCATTTTTTTTTATCTTAGCATACAAGGCTATACCATATTTGAGTTCCACGTCAGTATAAATGATAGTTAGTGGATAGGTATGACCAACTCTCATATTTTCTTTTGGGTTTTACCTTACTAAACCTACATGTTTAGAATGACACCATTGATTGGTCTCCCCACATTTCTTGTACCGTTCATGACATAGGACCATGTGACCACAACATGGGGTTTATCCTTTAAGCCTACACTCTTAAATGAGGATACTTATTCCCTAACCTAACTCTAATTCCACCTAGGTAAGTTGATCAACGTAGAGCCTTAGTGTTTAGTTATGATGCCTCCATGGGCTAACTAAGGTCATTGCCACTTTAATGACAACTGACATGATAATCGGATCCTACATGTTTAAGGGATCACCATTGCTACCTTATGAGTGGTTTTCTCAACATCTAGATAGGACACACCCAATCCTACATGATTATGGGTGCGATGATTCATAATTACCCTAGATATTGTATCCACATAACTCCTAAATTAATGAGTTCATATTTATTGCATTCACACAACTCCTAAGACTCATATTTACCTTCTTATCACCTTCATGAAATTCTTCCAAGGATTGGGCTTTTATGGTTTATTAGAGGAACTTTCCTACCCATACTCGAGGATAGATAGACATATAAAAATAAATAATACTAGAAAGCATAACGTAAAACATTGAATATGAAATACTAGAAAAAAATAAACCAAGAGTTCCTCCTAAGCAAGAACCACATTTAAGCCATATATACATTTTAATATAAATATTTAACATAAAGCTATATAAACCAAGATATATTTAAACCATATTACTTATCAATGGCTTCTATAAAATATTCTAACAATTAAAATAAAAAACAATCTAGATCTATCTAACTCCATTTGTGCATTTTATATGAAAGCATGCCAACTAAGATCAAAGATATGCTTACAAAATCTTGATGGATCATGAACCACATTTAAGCCATACATACATTTTAATGTAAATATTTAACATAAAGCTATATTAACCAAGATATATTTAAACCATATTACTTATCAATGGCTTCTATAAAATATTCTAACCATTAAAATAAAAAGCAATCTAGATCTATCTAACTCCATTTGTGCATTTAATATGAAAGCATGCCAACTAAGATCAAAGATATGCTTACAAAATCTTGATGGATCATAACCAAAGAATATACTAAAACCAAAATCCTTCTTTTAAACAATAGTCAAGTTTTACAAAGATTCCAATAAAAGCAAGCCTTTGCTTATTTATAACGCTAATATTTTTCTAGAGCTATAGAACCAACTACCAAGGATCTCCAACCAATTAAGCCTTTGTAGCTTCCTTTATGGAAAACACCCCTACAACTTATGAGGTTTACATAGGGATCAAACAACTCATCATGCAATGCAAATTAAATCATGCCATACTCCAATATGCATGCACATAACACAAGCAAGCTATAAGAAAATAGCCCTAATATTCTCTTTTACAATGATCCATAAACCCCCAAGAGTCCCAAGAATAATTGCAATGGTTTCTCTTTCAAAATCACATCCATTTATCAAAACAACACAAGAGCATCTCATACTTATCTTTAGAATGATTGCCTAACCCACAAGAATCTCGAAAATTATCACAATAGTTTTTTTATTAAAACCCAAACATAAACATCAAAACAACATAACAGAATCCCATACTTCTCCTTATAATAGTTCCCTAACCCACAAGAGTCTCAAAAATCATTACAAAAATTTTTAAATCATTTGAATCTCCTTTAAAAATCATAACCTAAAAATATTCAAAGGTTCAAACAATAAATAACCAACAACTTAGTAATCTAAGGTCTCTTCAAAGAGCAATCTAATACATTTAATCTATGGTTTCTTTCAATAAAAACCAAAAAGCATTCAATACAAATATTTTCTTCCACTATAAACCATAATATATTTAATCTAAGGTTTACTTCCACTATAAACCATAATGCAATTAATCTAAGGTTTACTTCCACTATAAACCATAATGCATCTAATCTAAGGTTATACTTCCACTATAAACCATAATGCATTTAATCTAAGGTTTACTTCCACTATAAACCATATTACATTTAATCAAAGGTTTACTTCCACTATAAACCATAATGCATTTAATCTAATGTTTACTTCCACTATAAACCATAATGTATTTAATCTAAGGTTTACTTCCACTATAAACCATAATGCATTTAATCTAAGGTTTACTTCCGCTATAAACCATAATGTATTTAATCTAAGTTTTACTTCCACAATAAACCATAATAATAAATAAAAATCCAATGATAGAAAGCAAAAGCTATAACAAATCCTGCTCACATAATATTACACAAAATATGAACAAGAACACAAACAGATTCCCAATCCAAGAATTGAAGAAGGTTCAACAACAAAGCATCTCACCAATGTACAATGAGAGTAAAGGAGTGACACAACCCTAAAGGCTAAAGCTAGTGGCACTGCCAATAAGAAGATCTATGCATAGGCTAGCATAGGACTAACAATGATAGGGTCCAAGGTGCTACCCTAACCGAGGAAAACAAAATCACTTGACTCCCAAAATGAACTAGCAACCAACAAAACAACATGATTCCAACCACAAGCTACTAGACACAAGCAAGGTGTACATGGTTGGTTTAAAATAAGCAAGAAGAAGGCAAGCAAGGTTATAGCCAACAAACAAGAACAATGGAGTGCACCACCATGGTAAACAAAACCTCCAATGTTAAGTTTCAAACAAATACTAAGGAACACAAAGAGGACAAGTGTAGGTCTAACAAACCCATAAAATATTGGTTCGACATAAAACACAAGAGAACAAACACATAATAAGAATGAACTAGACAAAACCAAGCAAAGCAATATATAAAACACGTAAAGGAGCAACCTAGTGCAGTTATTCTTTTGATTATACTTGTCTGAAGTCACACTTTCTATGGATCCACATGGATAAGCTAAAACATCCACCCTCTTCTCTTCAACCAACAACAATCCCCTCTACTCTGCCTCCCATCTCTCATTTTCAAGGTGCTCAAAGGAGAGTAATATCCTCTTTGCATGGAGGTGCTCAAAGGTAATGTGCAATAAAGCATTATCCAAAAGTACTTGTGCATGCCACCTTGAGTTTCAATTAAGAGCCACTCACCATAATTTAAAAGTTTTAATAAAGGTTTAACCTTATTCAAATACAAAGGTTTCCTTTATTATTATTATTATTCCAATAAAATTAAAAAATTCAATGATTAAATAGACTAAAGTATTTTAGAAGCCAAACTTTAGTTTACTTTATGTATTTCCAAGTATTAAAATAAGAGCTTAATTTATACTTCATAATTCTAAGGTAAATAATTTACCAGATCTAAGCATACCGAAAGCAAAGATACATTCAAATAAATAGAGCTTCACACCATTGTTTTATCCTTAAACAGGTGGTATTATTTAAGATAGTTTAAAGTTATCTACACCCTACTAAGGAGGCTAATTGCAAGCAACTACCTGGCTATCACAACCCACCCGTTAGACTTCCTAGAAGATATTAATTGATCCAAAGGATCAATTAATACATGAATTTTAATATTAACCAAACCTTACTAACACTACCTAGCATTAATAAGGGGTCTAATTGATAAAATCTAGGGGGTGATAAACCCTAATTATCCTATAAAATCCCTAATTAAAACTAATTACACTCTACCAGGTTAATTGGGAGATTTTGAATACAATTGGGATTTTTTAAGGTTGGGATAAATTTAAATAAGGCTTTTGTGAAAAGATTAATTTGGGGAAATTATCTTTTACAAAAAGTGACTTAGTAGAATAAACCTAATTTATTACAATTAGGTGTCCACAAAATTTATCCAATTTTAAATGGACCCAAAAAGAGCAAGGTCATGATTTAATAATAAAAATGTATATATTTTATTAGTGGATGAACTATTCTCCATTCCACATGACTCCTTCCAAATAGTGGTAGTACTAACCTTACAAAGAGAAAAGTGAAGGCTCAAAATGAACAAGGTACTCCCACATTATCTCCTCTTGTTCCTTCTTCCAATTTTTTAAATAATAAAAAGGAATCTCACTATTTGGGGTGACTCCAAAAAGGCTCCTTTAAATATTTTATTAATAAATCCACCTTCTTGCTCATGAAAGAAGAGGAGCTGAGAAAAACTATAAAAGGGAAGACAAGCAATGAAATGGGGGAGGAAAATTTGGGGCTTAGGGAGTATGCTCTTTATGCTTTGGTAAATCATAAACCAAAAAGCCTTATATTTTAGAGACTTTTTATTAAGACAATCATAGATGGAAAAGCAATCAAGGAGGCCTAGATAGATAAATATTTTAGAGAGCTTGAATTATTCTGGTCATATCATACCTTATATCTATGCCAATTTATTTACATAATATTTTAATTCAAATGTGTATTTGATTATTGAAATTGGAATGCTCTGTATGCTTGAATGTGATTGAATCTATTATATGGTTTATGGGTCATTAGTATTTGGATATGATTAGTGGCTAGTTTATAATATAGGAGACCCTTGAGATTTTGACTCGCCAGTCATAACCAAACAAGCTTCCCTTGAGCCAATCTAAAGATCCTAGACTAATATCATTTCATTTATTGACCTCAAAGCTAATGATTTATCCTCTATAACATATCTAATGGTTATAAAAATGATGTTAATACCCTTGAGTAGGCTGCTCGATCAAACTATATTTTAGTTAAACTCTTTGAGGGTCGAAGGATTACTAGATTAGTGCCCTAGATGGAATAGTCACCACTAGTAGAGCCACCACTGAGTGGCTATTACACTACCCATGCATAATAACTTTTTAGGGGCTTGTCACCTACCACACAACTTATGTGGGAGAATCACTAGTGTGAAATTTGATCACCTCATAAATGGAGCTTGATCTTTGATGATAGGTTGATATCCATCCAACTACTATTCACCATACGTATTATAATTGTGCAGTGAGGATGCTCTCTTTTGAAAAGAGGTTAATACCTCATTTGTGCAAAACCCTTCTTATTATGTCCTCTTTTTCTAAACTCAATGTAGGTGGATATACCCACTGTGTGTTGAACTGCATAGTGAGATAGCACCTCCATGGGGTTTGAGATGTATGACTACATTTATGCACTCTTCAGTCCATATTGTGATCAAATAACCCATCATGACTCTATTAAAACTACTAATTTACGTTCGAATACACGCCTATGGTCGACTGTAACTATACCTATTTATAATGGGAGATATGATCTTTTTCGAGGTAAGATTTACCTGGGAACACCCAAGCTATGATATTTTATCCTACCCAACCTGACTCCCTTCTTGATGAATATTCAGAACTCTTGTTTAGAAGGTATGTTCTTATGTGAAGATGGTTATAAGAGCTATATGGTCTTCTATTACCATAAATTTAATGTATGCCCTCCTATTAGATAGTGCATTACTGTAGTCTCTCGTTTGTAGAATCTAATCAAATCTACAACCTTATATTAGTAATATCTTAAGGTATTTCAATAAGCATTAGAGTCTTTAAAAAGGACACTAATATTTGGTGGATCTATATTTGCATATCCGAGACATGCTGGTTCAGATTCAGAATAGCGCAAGTAATAGAGCAAAAAAGGCTTCCCTCATAGTTGTCCCACATGGGACATGTTGCAGGCTCGATTGTTTTTCATAGGGAAATCTACTCCCATGTACTATTGACCACACAATGATGGTCAAGAACCTACTTATGGGAGACACATATGGATGGTTTATCATCTTTGCACATTGTTTTCCCCCTTGCCTATTGTCACCTATCTTCATACGATATGATACCAATGATAACGCATAATTTGTCAAAATCCTTTTAAAGGTTTAATTATGAAATATGAATGAATGTGGGAATATTAGATATGGGATCTAATCTTGGAGAGAGTATGGGATCTCTCCATGTGTGGTAAAACCTTAGATAATTTTCATACCATATTGGAGTATATGGTCTAATGATATTTAGGGTTGAAGAATGAATGCAAGTTCCATTCTTGAGAAAACTTTAATATCTTCTCTCATGTTTAATATGGATACTTAGCATATTGTACTTATAATGGATTGATTGTGTATCAATCTTGGGAATGGTGTGGAAGTTCATTCCCTAGGGAATTATGGGGTTTCTTCTCTAGTAAATATTGAGTTGTCTCCTTAATAAGTACCCGATGACCATTCATAAACATGTAGATATAATAATTTTTGAGATTCTTATGTATGGTATTGATGGCTTAGAGAAAGAAAATGTGGAATTTCCTTATTTGCATCTTGATTTGTAAAAAGAACAAATTAATTTCTTTAGTTGTATAATTAATGTAGAAAAAGTATCCGTGGGATGTCTTTCTATACTTGTAATTATGGCATATTAAGTTTATGATATAAGAGGAGAAACATATTTTGGAGGTTGGGTTTGTTCCTTGTCAGGGTTCCTAGGATATATGCTTGTGTACTTCTATTTTATGGTTTACAATTATTTTTATGCATGGATGTTATATTTGCTCTCTATTATGACAATAATTAGTTATATTGTGGATATTGAATAAGATGGAAATAAAAGATCATTTGCTTTCCAATGGAACAATGCATTTACATTCTTATAATATGATCACTAGAATGTTGTATGATACATGATTTTGTTAACAAGCAATATTCCATGGGTGAGAATGGATTATGATTGATCTTGAGGTTATATTAATTGATGCCTTTGTATTTTCCAATGAATGGCTCTTTAATATGATGTAATGGTTTATACTTTGAATCAAGTGAAAGTCTTGATGTGAGTAAAGTAATCTTTATGTATTTTTTAAATAATACATGCATGGTATTCCACTGCAAATAATAGAATTAGGAAGTAATATTGAAATTACATTCAATTGGTTAAGTAATTAAACTTCCTAACGAAAGAAAATATAGAAAAAGTTAAACCAAGAAGATCATACATATCATGATGGTATGTAAGGTTAGCTAGAATTTGATCACTCTTATCACGGTAGTTGATACTGACCATGTTGTAATCTTCATGAATACTTGCTACCATACTTTATGTTGATACAAACATACTTGGTTGTAAACTAACATGTTAGATTTATACAAAAAAAAATCTATCTCAGGTTTGGTTGGTAATTTGGGGTTGTTACAATTGATATCAGAGCCCAGGCTAGTTAATGAACACTAATGATAGGTCTAGGCTAGTAAAAATTTGGGCTTTATTTGTAAACCTATAAATTTTCTTGATGAACTCCAAACTAATAATTGCATTGTAAGGGAAGAATAAGTTCTTAGAAGCTACTAATGTGCAAATCATTTCTCCCATACTTGTATTCACTAGTGAATCAAAATGGAAGAGTGAGGGAACCTCCCACAACTTGTGGAGTATCCAAGAGATCGTTGAGAAAAGATACTTGACATTTGTGGTATGGAGCTAAGTATCTTCCTTACTAAAGTCTTATGTGGAAAACAAATTCAAGAATGATCAAGTGGGAGAAAATATTAGATTTTATGGAGATTAAAAGTTGAATAGAACAAGGTAAAATGGTAGACATTGGAGTGTCTATGAGGGTATGTGTGATAACCCCCTTAACTCCCATTGTGTGATATAGGGAAAGAGTTAAGCATTGCAAATTATTGATGTTCTATATTTATGATAGGATGTTTAGTCTTCAAGGCATACACCTAATGTACAGGTTGAAAGAGATCTAACATAAGTCTAGCTTAAGCTAGAATGGAAATAAGTGTTCTTGTTGAAATAGATAGGAGAATTCCCCAAAGTGCAGTATGTTTGATTTCCCATTGGTATTAATAGGAGGGTTGGCCACTCCTATCCATAGGATAGACATTGACCACATTGATTTTTGTAAAGTGCAGCCTTAGACTTACTTGAGTATTCTTCTTTAAGAGAACCACACAGAGATTTTGTTAATGCAATCCCTTGATCATAAACTTAGCTATGTTAGCTATAAATTTTCCTAAGAGTGTTGAGAATTTAAATTTATCTATGGAGAAACAAGCCATAGGGTAATGGGAAGGTAATATCCCATTCAAAATTTGCAAATTATAATACTACCTTGCAATAAGGCAAGAGTATGGGTAATATCAAGAGATCAACAAAATAATATTTTCTTCATTTACAATTTTTATCAATTTTACAATGTAATCATGGCCTTTGGATAGAGCAAGGAGATGAATATCCCAACAACAGCCATAGAAGGCAAGTATAAAGTCAATGGAAGACCATCAGGATGAAGACAAAATCACCATACCAACTCCACCTAAAACACTTCCTAAAATGGCATTTTGGTGGAGAATTACACCTAAGATACCACCAAACAACTATATAGTATACCACCCGACCACCCGAGTGGTGGTCAAGTTTAAAAGGGTGTTATACACTATTTAAATGTGGGATGGCTCCACTACATGATAAATGTGGTATTAATACTTACATAGGAATCTTCGATATTACCTCATACACCTTGAAAATAGTAAAACAAATTCTTAAAATAAAAACCTAACACATTTTTCAAGAGTGACAAGTGTAAAAGGGATGGTACTTGGCTCAAAGCCAACATCATTGCCAATAAATAAGTGATGGTTACAATAAAAAATGACACCTGAGAATGTGGCAAATCTTGAAAAAAGGTACTGATAAGACACTAAGTGGGTAAGGTGTCATATGCATAAAGGGTTTTCAAGTACGAAAAGGTACAATGAATACCTAAAATATTGATTCAACTAGTAGAAGGGTGTATAGTAATAGTCGCAAGTGAAGCAAAAAAGAATTGGTTTTGGATAGAGTGTTCAAATCCAGGTGGAAAGATGTCAATACCGATAAGGGTGGTATATTGTATGAACTGCTTTTCACGTTTGGTAGACTATCACCCAGACAAGCTTTGGTAATGATGCTCATAGAAAATGTCATTCTACTTGATGCACTAGGTGCACAATTCCCTTGGAATATGCTAGGGGTTGTGCAAGATCTAGTAGAGTATTCCATTGTGTTTGCATGGGCACCAGCTTTACTAGCCCAAGCCTATAGAGAGTTGTTTGAGTTTTGAACAACAAAACGAGTAAGGATGGAATGTGACCTTTATTTACAAATATGGGTCTGGGAGCACGTGGCTATAAGGATACCCAAAGGTTTACCCTATAAAGTACACAACTTGGTAAACCTAGATGCCCCTTATATGCTAACATAGCAAAGGATAAAGGAGCCACAATTAAAGATACCATGATAGGTTAATTGGGAGCTCTATCGCTCCATATGGGAAAATTTAAAGCCCCAAGATGTGATCTAGAGACCATGGAGGACAGGTCCAATATGGTCAAAAGATAGATATCATCTAGCTCATGTGCGAAGAGCCAAATGGATGATTGGATGAGTAAGCATGCATTATGAGTATTTTCAATATACTCGAGATATTGTGATAGTTTAGTATCAGACAAGAAATACTAAACCCTCTTGTGGTTTACGTAAGGAAAGGGAGGAAAGAAGTTGTACCCTCACAAATAGAACCATTAACCTTAGAAATAGATGAGGACATATGGGTTCCAAATGTGGATGATGTAGGTACAACCCTAGAATACAATTTTTGGTGGTCTACCTAGTAAGGACAAGATGAGGAAAGTCCAAGGGAAGTAGGAGAACTTCCTAGGGTTCAAGTACACCATAAAATAGAGGCTGAGGCAGGTCCTTTCAACTATTAAGGAAATGACAGTAAGCATGTTGAGATAGGTGGACCACTGGAGATAGAATCCATAAAGCAACAAATTTGAGAGTTGAATGTGGAATGATATGTTTCTAGAGCCGAACAAGATATACTTGCTAGACATTTTGAGTAATTGAGTTGTCATTGATGTCAAAATTCAGTTTTAGTGAGCAGTGCAAGAAGTTGTTCCGCAATCAGTGTAAAAGGAAAGTCTGCCTTCAGTTGGTCAGATCTAGTTTCAGGTGGTCATATGAGGTTCAAAGAACAATGAAGAGGTCCAAGCAAAATAATATTACAATATTTTATTATAATATTAAAAGGGGATATTTAAATTAATTTTAAATTAATTTAAATAATTTTATTATAAATTATTTATTAATTAATTTAATTAACTTCTAAAGTTATTAAATTAATTATAGATTAATTATAAAATTAATTTATATTAATTAAATAACCCTAATTCGAATAAGGCATCGACGTTTCTAAGACCTTGAACTTCATGTATAAAAGAGGGCAAGAACCTTAGTGAAAAATCCCCATGAAATTATCGATTGAAAACTCCAAATATTTGTGCGCAGGAAGAGGAAAGAATTTTGTGTGATTTAAAAAGCTTTCAGTGGCAGAGGATAAGACAAATAGGAGTGGGCTCCTTTGTCTTTTCACAGTGTTGTGTAGTGTAGTTTGCAATAGTGGGTGGCGCTAAGACATTTGGCAGGCGAGGAGAGCAGGGTTCAAAACCCATCGAGTTGGTTTTGCAAGGAGAAGAGCACGTTTTATTTTGTGTCACATTGATCAAAGGAGATAAGAGGAAGGCTTGAGCCTTCCTCTTTGTGTGAATACTCATAGCCCATGTGGTGGGCTAGCACCTCGATAAGGCGCTCGACTAGGAGTGGTCTAGCATTTGAAACCCATCAAGACCTTTTGCTTGAGATAAAAGGTATGCGCTATTGTATTGACAAGGTTGCATGAGGTATTTTGGATTTGCTAAAATGAATAAAAAATAAATATTTTGGAGGGTTATAAAGTTTATTTTTAAATTTTATTATTGAGTATTTGAGGGAGATAAAAGGATAGGCAGTATTATTTTTGAGGGTTTTATTTTTAGAGGTTGTTAATTAAATATTAGATATTATAAAGAGTAATTGAGTAATTAATTTTAATTTTTATGTATGTTTTTATGATTGCTAATTTCAAAGGAGTAATAAGGTGTATTTGAGTTTGATTTTTTTGTAATTGAGAAATATTTTGAGAGAGTGTTAGTGTGATATTTTGTCATCTAACCATTGAAATTGACAAAGAAGATAATTGTTATTGAGACAAGTTTTAAGGGCACTTCTTCATCAAATAAAAAGGTATGGGCACATCTTCATAGAAAGTGATTTTTGGATGTTGTGAATGCTAAGTTGGAGTAAAAAGGGTTGTTTGATAAGCATTTTTGAGTTTGGTTTTTGTGGAATGAAAGTTGATTCTATAACCCTTGTTTGATAAGAATTGTCAAAAATATTGAGTAAAGCTTTCATATTCTTGAACTAGAGTTTGTGAAAATAACATGAGTATCATTGTTATGTGAAGTTTTGAACTATATTGAACTAGGGTTTGTGAAAGAACATGAGTATAATTTTTATGTGAGATTTTTTGATAAAAATTGATTGGAAATAATTGAGTGAGTGTACATATGCTTGGACTAGGGTTTGTGAGCAAGGATTGTTTCATTGAGTGATTGATTGAGTGGATTTGGTTGAACCTAGTCAACTAGAAGTGTTCAAGTGGATCCCAATGCTTTCAAAAAATCTAAAATATCATGAGCCATCTGATAGTGAGATATCCAGCATGCCTAGTGTGGAAGCTGATCGTAGTGGACGACAAGGTAGGAAGTGGTCAAATCCTATCGAGTCTGACAAGTCTTTGTAACGAAGAATCTATTTGTATCAAGTGAAAGCTGGAATTTAGGTACCACATCTACTATATGGTTGATGATAGGTGCAGTCTCCAAAGTCGAGTCCTGATATGGCTTCAAAAGATCCATATTGACAACATCATAGATACCAAGATGTGAAGGAAGGTCCAAACAAAATTTATTCTTAGAGATCCGTTGAATGATGGTATATGGTCCATAGCAGAGAGGCTTGAGCTTTCTATGTGCCTTCTCTAAAAATAATTGTTTGTCCAAGTGAAGCCAAACTCTATCACCAACCTGAAAAGTATGAGGAACGTGATGCCTGTCCATTACTCTCTTCTGTTGTTGCTGAGTCTTCTGTAGGATCTATGTCACCTTAGCCTAGAGGCTCTACAAATTTTGTATGAAATAGGTTGCCTTATATTTCTCCTTCTCCATGTGTGCAGTGGTGAGAGAGGGTAAGGCAAGAGGCAACTCATAATTTGTAAGTGGTTGAATCTGAGACAAACCTCAAAAGGTGAATGTGTTGTGGAGCTATGAATTGTTCTATTATATGCATTCTCAATGTGAGTGATGCTCATATCCCACTTAGCCAGTGAGGTGTGGTGGTAGATCCTCAAACTCTGTATTAGTGTGTGATTCACAACATCATTCTACCCATTTGACTAAGGGTGGAAAGCCATGGAAAAATTGAGGGAAACCCTTAAAATTTTCCACAAAGATCTCCAAAAGTGTCCCATAAAACATGGATCTCTATCAGAAATAATGCTAGTGGGAATACCAAAGGATCACCACACTATCTCAAATAAAAATTATGCCAAATTAGGTTTTGTACAAATCTTCCTGCATGGAATGAATTTGGCCATCTTACTGAATCAGTCTACAATCACAAAAACACTGTCTTGTTGCCTCACTATCAAGGGAAATCCACTCATCAAGTCCATGGATATGCTCTCCCGAGGATTTGAAGGAATGGACAAAGGAACACTCAAGCCCAACTTCCTATTTGCTAACAGGATATCTCTCTGCATGTGAGGCCAGTAGAAGAACCACTATAAGTGGTGGAGTGTTTTTTGCTTCACAAATGACCCCCATAAAGAGTTGAGTGGGATTATTTTATGAGAGAAATCCTATTCTCTTATGGTAAAAGTTTGTCTAGCTTGTACAAAATTCCATCCTTCATATGATAGTCCTAGAAAGGAGTGAGGTTGGAAGATGAAGGGTGTACAATATGATGATGCACCTTGTTGAAATCTGAATAAAGAGCATAAATATGTGGCCAAGTCTAAAATCCAATATGGGAAGTAGTCACAATTGTTGTCAAGGTTTGAGCCATGGGTGGATGACTCAAAAAATCATCCATTGTATTATTTATTCCTTTCTTGTACTTGATGACCAAGTGGAACTACTGCAAGTAAGTGGCCCACTTCATGTGTCTAGCTTCTTCAATATTGGTTTATGACTTAAAAAACTTGAGAGGCATGTGATATGTGTGGATAATTGTTTCTTTCCCAAGAATATAGTGTCTCCAATATTTGATGGTTTGGACCAAAGCATACAACTCTTTTTCATATGTGGAATAGTTTCTTTTGGTAGTTGAAAAGGTCTCAGAATGATATACCATAGGGTGTCTATTTTGATTCAAAACCACTCCCATTGCAAATTGTGAGGCATCTGTCTCTATCTCAAATGGATGAGAAAGGTTGGGGAGGACAAGAACAGGGGAAGTGCATAGTTTGTGTTTCAAAGTCTCAAAGGCTTGATCATATTTCTTGAGCCAATGAATTTTAACTTTGGCTTTCGTGAGATGATGCAAGGGATGAGCAATGGTAGAGTAGCTAGGTATAAACTTATGATAGAATTTCACAAGTCCAAGAAAAATTCTAAGATCATTGATAGAGGAGGGATTTTGACACTTTTTGAGTGCTTCTACCTTTGCGGGATCTACATGGATTCCTTGTTGATTTATTATGAAGCCAAGATAGGAGATTGAATTTTGAGCAAATGAACACTTAGGAGGGTTAGCAAAAAGTTGGTTCTTCTCAAGGGTGTGGATAACCTGATCTAGGTGCTGCAAGTGGTCCTTCCAATTAGTATAATATACAAGGATATCATCCAAGTATATGATCACAAATTTGTCTAGGCAATCCCTAAACACTTCATTCATCAACCTCATAAATATTGCAAGTGCATTTGTAATACCAAATGGCATCACCAACCATTCAAAGAGCCCAAATTTAGTCTTAAATGTTGTTTTCCACGTATCTTCTGCTTGAACCCTTACTTGATGATAACCACTCTTAAGATCAATTTTAGAGAAAAAATTTACCCCTTGAAGTTGATCTAACAAGTCATCAATGCGAGGGAGAGTATATCTATTTTTTATTGTGATTTTGTTTAATGAAAAGTCTCTATGAGCCATCTTTCTTAAGCACAAAAATAATGGGGTAATTACAAGGAGAAGTGCTAGGCTAAATGAATCCTTTTGCCAACAAGTTCTCAATTTGACGTTTTATTTCATCCATTTGTATTATTTACTGTCTATACATTGGTGCATTTGGAAGTTAAACTCCTATAATTATATCAATATTGTGATTGATCTCTCTCTCTGGTGGTAGAGTGGTGGGTTCATTAAACACAACTTGATTTGATTGTAAAATATGTTGAAGTGAAGCATTCTTTTTATGGAACTTAGAATTGTGTGCTTGATATTCTTTCTATGTGGGTCTTATGAATATGAGTGCCAACTCTTGTGCTTGATTTACTGCCTTGCGAGCTTACCTACAAATTAGCACTAGATTAGATGTGTCCTTAGTGCATTCCACCAAATATTATTTTTTATCCAATTCCAATGTGTAGGTTCTTTTTAGCATGGTTTATAACATTCCTATCATATTGATAGGGTTTACCCAACAACATTCCACAACAATATATATCTGTGACATCACACTTAACCTTATCCACAAATTTTTCAACAAAGGCAAAGGATACGATGCAAGTGTGTGGGATGTATGAAGTAGAGTTTACATCTTTCCACCCAAGTGCATAGGGTTGAGGATGTGGTTTGGTGGGGAGCTTCAACTTCTTAACAATGGATCTCACAATCAGATTTTTTTACGAGTCATTGTCTATGATACAATAAAAAAAAACATTGTGTGTAAGATGGGCCTTAGTGACAAAAAAATGGTCACGATCCCCATGAGCAGAAATATTTATCATAAGGATAACCTTATTGGGTTTTCCATTCAAAGCAGGGTATTCTTCCTCTCTCCCTATAGCCACAATGGGGCCATATTGTGTGCCTCATTTGACTTTACAAAGAGGGATTTCTTCTTCATTCTCCCAAGTACAAAATAATTAGCTTTGGTAAGACCATTATTTTTGCAATAAGTATAAGACAATGTAGAAGAAGAAGGATTTTTAGAGATAGAAGAGGAAGAATGTGATTTAGATGAATTGGGAGGAGTGGAATATTTAGAGGAAGAGAATTTCTTCACCTTTGGTTGGTACTGATTTGAACCTTTGGATGAGCTTTCCTGTGACTGGCGTGCTTTGTAGGAACCACCAACTTTCTCCTCCGCTAGTATGGCATGCTTGAATATCGATGACAATGTGAAAAATCAAATGAATTTCATATCCCTCATTATAGGATCATGCAACCCACTTACAAATTTTTAAATAAGCTCTTCTTCTAAAGAAGTGATACTAGAAAGGACTCTAACTTATTGAACTGAAAAATGTAATCATAAACTGGCATATTAAAACCTTGTTTTAACCTATACCATTTGATCCTTAGATCAGCCTGGTAGTTAGGTGGAAAAAATGTTTCTTTCAAAAGTGCCACTAATTCCTTCCAAGTATTGACCTTAGTTGTACCATCGGAGACCAACATTTGTGCTAAACCTGTAAGTCTCACCTTTTCTAGAGGTAATTGGTCTTCAGGTTTGAGCTTGGCATATGAGAACCAAGTCTCCATATCCAAGATCCAGGTAGATAGTACATCAATATTACGGGATCCATCATAAGGTTTTACATCACATTTGATTTTGTTGGTAAACTTATTATTGTAGATTTTGACACCTTGTGGGGAGGTAGCTACAACAATATCTTTTACTCTATCCATTAAGTTGCCAACAACAGTGGTAATTTTGGCTACTTGTTGAGCAAGATCATTTACCATTTGTTGCCTAGTGTATGCCAATATATGAGGGGTTTCAAAAAATTCAAACACAATTACCTTATTCTCAAAATTTGCAATTTAGGGTGAGTTTCGGTGCAAAAGAATCAACTTTTATCTCCAACTTTTCAACAATAGTACTTTAAAACTCAAATTTTTTTCCCTAAATCAAAGTATTTGTTGAACTATGGGATGAAAATATTAATTTTTGCAAAATAAATATAAATGCAAATATTTCACCTCCTAAAGTTGCAAGCTTCCAAGTTGCATCAAATCGTCAATCTAGCATAAAACTATCAATATGAACCATCAAATTGTCATCCAGGTGTCAAACAGGCCATCACGACATCACAAGACTATCACTGGGCATCACACAGCATCAACCGAGCATCATGAGCATCACACGACCATCACAAGGCATCACACGATGTCACAGGGCTGTCATAGTATGTCACACAGCATCACATAGGCATCACGATGTCAAATCATCCATCGTGAGCATCAAACAATCCATCATTGACATCAAATAGGGACATCAAATAGGATCATGAGTGTCAAAAGAGCATCGTGGAGCATCAAATAGTGTCACAGGGCATCAAATAGGTTTTTTTTCATGTGAAGGAAATTTCCACGTGTCTTGACTCCACCAGAATATTATGCCCATGAAAATAATTTGCATAAGACCTCAGCAAGACAATGAAATAATTTATACATGCTCGTTTGCTCCTATTGTGATTGGACAACATGTGTGGCATTAAAATTATTAGAACATTAGGGCTCTGAAGGATGCAACCCAATTATGCTTTGAATCTTTTGCAATCATCTGCGGGAGGTGTGTATCTAGAAAAGATGCCAAAAATTATGCCTTGCATTCAAACTTAAGAAAAACAACTTCTCATTTGAAATTCGTCGTCGGTTTGGGATAATAAATAAGTTTTGGTATTTATCACCAATGATTTTTGGGAACCGTTGCAATCCTGCAATGTGATTCCACGTCCTTCCAAAGGTGCTAGTATATTCCCATATGCATGTGTTGATTATTGGATGTCAATCACATGCAAAAATTTGGATTAAATCATGTGGCCAACCTTAGTAAATAAGGTAAAGAAAAATAAAATTTTCCTTCTAGAGAAAAATAGTCGGGGTATCTTCTCGCACATCACCAATACGTCATCAAGAAAGAGTCTAATTCCACACACCAATTGTCTTGGATAATCAACTTGTCCAGTGACCCCAAAACCTTAACAATGTATGAATTATTTAATGCCTCTAATAATTTCTATCGATGAAACTTTCGTTTTATTACACCGAGGAATAAATCACATCGTGGGTAAAAAAATACTCAATTTCTCAGCGCAGTGATAGAGAGAAATCAGTTGCACAAATGACTCGATTGGTGAGCATATCCTCCACTACATAGAACCTCTTCTATGCAAGGAGAAAAAATCCTCCACTGTACACAATTTCTAGTAGTCGAAAGAAAAAAATGTCAGGGAATGTGCATCACCAGATATTGTAAAATTGGTGATGAAATTTTCTTCCAATTGAATTGCATTTTTCATGCCTTTAAAATGTCGAATGATTATCAAATTTGATCGATAATTATTTATTGCTAAAATAGACACAACATATTTGGAGGTCAATATCATGATAATAAAAATCAATTCAAAAACCTTATTGAACTTAAGGTTTTGCCCCAATGTAAAAATATTTTGCATCAAAAAACTTTGAAACCCGCAACTCTTCTTGCTACGAGCTGAATATAAGCATCTTTTTGCCTTAATATGAGGTAAGGGAGGTTACCCGTTCAGGTTAACCCTTTGTTGTCTCCATCAAGCAAACTGGGTTTAGGGGAATGGCTGCCCTCTACCACCTCAAGCTTCACCAAACTATGTGGCTAGAAATGGAGGTCAATTTCACGGAATCGCCAACACATGATCTTCTCCTTGTCTATGAATACCAGTGATATGGTAAACTAAAACCCAAAGTGCAGTTGAATATTTATTCTTGATAATGCAATAAATAGAAAAACAACAATCTCCAAATAGTGAGAGCATTGTAACAAACTATAATGGAGTGCTCAATAGGTACAACACTCGATCATGATCTGATGCACACAATCAAGAACTGCTAAAAAGGACATGTGAAATTCAATAGTTTGAACAACAACCTAAACTAAGGTAATGCAATATTACGTGAGGTATACTATACCTTCATGTGTACAATCATGTATGCAAAAAATAGAAAATGCAATACAACTATAATACTTAGGATAAATGGATACGCCTAAGTATAGTCAACATCTAAGGTACTATCAGTGAGTGATAGTATGATTGGTACGACACATTACATGGAATAAGTATGATCATAGGTACTATCAATGAATGATAGTATGATTGGTATGATACCTTACATGGAGTAAGTGTGGTCATAGGTATTATCGGTGAGTGATAGTATGATTGGTATGATACTTTACATGGAGTAAGTACAGTCATAGGCACTATCAGTGAGTGAAAGTATGACTGGTATGACACATTACATGGAGTAAGTGTGGTCATAGGCATTACCAGTGAATGATAGTATGACTGGTATGGTACCTTACATGGAGTAAGTGTGGCCATTAAAAAAATTATAGGTGGATGATAGTATATTGTGGAAAATAATATAAATAACTTGGCACCTAATCGTGATCATGAATATTGGTATGACATCGTAAGCATAGTAAATATGATCATTGTTATTGGATTATGTTACTCAGATACTACATGTGCTCAAGTTCTTCTCCTCCCACTATTGAGCCACTAGTGAATCAAAGTGGAAGAGCTAAGCAAACCCTCCATATTTTATGGGTCTTAAGTGGTGTACCTTAGGCTCTTTTGAGGATTGCACTTGATATTTGTGTCTCTTGATATATGAATCTTGCAATAGGATGATTAAAGATGTTTACTAGGGGACATCAAGGATGATGCACTAGTGGTGGTAAATGAGTTTGCCAAGGTAATTTCAAGATATATGGGTATCTTGAAGGGAGAGTTATGAAATTATGTCTTTGTCTTTGATGACACCTATGTATATCAGGTTAACTCATAAAAAGGAGCTATTAAGGTATAGTGTGATACTTATTTATGAGAGTTTTGATGCATTTAATTAGATAGATGGAGTCTAGTTTATTATGAAAATATAATTTCATGTTATCTCTATGAAAATATCCTGCAATTTTATTGTTTTAGTACTCTATTATCAAAGACTATGCAGTAATAGATGTTTTATGCTTTGATTTTATGATGAAAATTGTGTATTGATAATATTTTCAATACTTATTGTTGATGCAATACTAATGTTTTATTGCTTAAATAACATGGTACTATTGATAGTTTATATTCTGGCAAGTCCAAGTACTCTCATGGATGGAAGATGTTGCTTACCATCAGGTATGAGACACTGGAAATGAGAAAAAGGATGATGGTTTTAACTATTTTGTAAAGAGATAATGCTATTTTTATTGATTTTCTACAATAACTAAGGTAGAAACTAATGAGAAACATAGAGGATTGTGTTTAATCCAAGGGGAGAGTATGTCACAGTCCGCCCGTTAGACTTCTTAGAAGATATTTATTGATACAAAGGATCAATTAATAGATGAATTTCAATATTAACCAAACCTTACTAATGTTGCCTAGCATTAATAAGGAGACTAATTGATAAAATCTAGGTGGTGGTAAAACCCTAATTATCCTATAAAATTCCTAATTAAAACTAATTATACTCTACTAGGTTAATTGGGAGAGTTTTGAATACAATTGGGATTTTGTAAGGTTTGGAGAAATTAAAATAAGGCTTTTGTGAAAATATTAATTTGGGAAAATTATCTTTTACAAAAAGTGACTTAGTAGAATAAACCTAATTTATTACAATTAGGTGTCCACAAAATTTATCCAATTTTAAATGGACCCAAAAAGAGCAAGGTCATGATTTAATAATAAAAAATGTTTATATTAATGGATGAACTATTCTCCACTCCACATGACTTCTTCCAAATAGTGATAGTACTAACCTTCCAGAGAGAAAAGAGAAGGCTCAAAATGAACAAGGTACTTCCACCTTATCTCCTCTTGTCCCTTCTCTCAATTTTTTAAATAATAAAAAGGAATCTCATTATTTTGGGTGACTCCAAAAATGCTCCTTTTAATATTTTATTAATAAACCCGCATTCTTACTCATGAAAGAAGAGGAGCTAGAAAAAAATTATAAAAGGGGATACAAGCAATGCAATGGGGGAAGAAAATTTGTGGCCTACGGAGTATGCTCTTTACCCTTTGGTAAATCATAAACCAAACAACCTTAAGTTTTAGAGACTTTTGGTCAAGATATTCATAGAAGGGAGAGCAAGCAAGGAGGACTGGACAAAGAAAGGTTTTAGGGAGCTTGAATTATTTAGGTCATATCATACCTTATATCTATGCTAATTTATTTGCGTAATCTTTTAATTGAATGTGCATTTGATTATTGACATTGGAATGCTCTGTATGCTTGAATGTGATTGAATCTATTAAATGGTTTATGGGTCATTAATATTTGAATGTGATTCATGGCTAGTTGATAATATGGGAGACCCTTGAGCTTTTGAATCGCTAGTCATAGACAAAAAAACTTCTCGTGAGCCAATCTAAAGACCCTAGACTAATGTCATTCCATTTATTAGCCTTGGAGCTAATGACTTATCCTCTGTAATATATATAATGATTATTAAAATGATGCTAATACCCTCAAGTAGGTCGCTCGATCAAACTATGTTTTAATTAAACTCTTTGAGGATCGAAGGATTACTAGACTAGTGCCCTAGATGGAATAGTCACCACCAGTGAAGCCACCATTGAGTGGTTATTACACTACCAGTGCGTAAGCACTTTTGAGGGGCTTGTCACCCGCTGCACAACTTATGTGGTAGAATCACCATTGTGAAATTTGATTGCCTCACAAATGGAGCTCGATCTTCGATGATAGGTTTATGTCCATCCAACTGTTATTCACCATACATATTATAACTGCGCGGTGAGGATGCTCCCTTTTGAAAAGAGGTTAACACCTCATTTGTACAAAAACCTTCTTATTATGTCCTATTTTCCCAAAATCAATGTAGGTGGATATACCCACTATGTGTGTTGAAATGCGTAGCGATATAGCACCTCCATGGGGTTCAAGGTGTATGACTGTGTTTATGCACTCATTGGTCTAGATTGTGATTGAATACCCATCATAACTCCATCAAAACTATTGATTTACATTTGGATACATGCCTATGGTCGATTGTAACCATGCCTATTTATAATGGAGGATATGCTCTTTTTTTTAGGTAAGATTTATATTCTATGAACACCCAACTTTTTATGTTTCATCCTACCCAACCGGACTCCCTTCTTGATGAATGTTTAGAACATTTGTTTAGAAGGTATGTTCTTATTTGAAGATGAGTTTAAGGGCTCGGTTGTCTTCTCTTACCATCAATTTAATGTACGCCCTCCTATTGGATAGTACATTGCCGTAGTCTTCGGTTTGTAGAATCTAAACAAACCTGCAACCTTACATTGGTAATATCATAAGGAATTTCAATAAGCATTGGATTCTTTAAAAATAACACTAAGCTTCGGTGGCTTTCTATTTGCGTATTCGAGACACGTTGGTTTAGGTTTGGACTAGTACAAGTAATAGAGCAAAAATGACTTCCCTCATAGTTATCCCAAATGGGACATGTTGTTGGCTCGATTGTGTTTTATAGGGAAATCTACTCCCATGTGCTATTGACCACATGATGATGGTCGAGGACCTATCAATGGGAGACACATACATATGTTTTATCGTCTTCGCACATTGTTTTCTCCCTTGCCTATTATCACCTATATTCATACGATATGATACACGTGCTAACACATAATTTGTCAAAATTCTTTTAAATTTTTAGGGACTAATGTTCCACATGTTTCTTGCAAAAGCATTGGCAATATTTTAAATAAGGGAACTCTCCTCTAAATGGATGACCACACGATGACGGTCATACTAGAAGGATATAACCTAGGCCCTGCTACCCCTCAGGCTATATTATACTATGACTTGACCTCTGCATTTGTACTATGGTATGCTTGGAATGGTTGTTCTTTGTTGGTTGACTGTGCGCTAGTGGTTGTATGTAATCGATAAAAGTCTTATGTTGTTGATACATGATTTGTCATTGACTGGAAGATTGATCTTGAGTTTAACCACCAGTTGCATGGCATAATGTTTTGGAATACAAACACTTTTTAAATTATTAATTAATTTACGAAACTACTATGTGAATATATAGTAGCATAAATACAAATAGCCTTGCTAAAGTGAGCAACATTCGAGTGAATTGATTTTTTTAGCATCACGAATGGATTTTGACCAAACAATCAGGAATAGGAATGTATTCTTGGGAAAATTTGGAAGCATATTTGAATGCATATTTAGATATGTCCTTGGGTCAAATTATGGGAAATTTAATAATTAAATCAGGATACAAATGAATGTATCTTTGGTCCAATTTCCTTTGATAAAAATTTAGGAAAATAATGGAACATTCCTTTGAAATCAATCCTTGTTAAAATTTGAAATAATTTTGGAGAGACTATCATGTAATCTAGTTTGAACTATTATGAAACATATCTATGACAAAATTAGTGGGACAAATTTAAAACTATAGCATAATCTTGTTTGATAGATTATTTGGGGGCCAAATTGTAAAGTCTAGAGTTCAATCCTGTTTCAAGTTTATGTTGCAAATTGAGGTAAAATTTGTAGAGACTCTAGAGTAATCCTATGGATAGATCATGAAACAAATTGATGATCGAATTATGAAAAAAAAATGCGTATCTTGTTGATGGATTATGATAACTATAGTATGATTTTGATCAAAATGACAATATGGTGGGAATTGTCTAAATTTTGAAATATGGACTAATGTGGGAACATTAGATATGGGATATAATATTGGAGAGAGTATGAGACCTCTCCATGTGTGGTAAAACCTTAGATAATTTATGTATCGTATTGGAGTATATGGTATAATGATATTTAGGGTTGAATGAATGCAAGTTCCATTCTTGAGAAAACTTTAATATCTTCTCTCATGTTTAATATAGATACTTAACATATTGTACTTATAATGGATTGATTATGTGTCAATATTGGGAATGGTGTGGAAGTTCATTCCCGAGGAAATTATGGGGTTCCCTCTCCGGTAAATATTGAGTTCTCTCCTTAATATGCACCCGATGATCATTCATAAACATGTAGATATAAGAATTTGTGAGATTCTTATGTATGGTATTGATGGCTTAGAGAAAGAAAATGTGGAATTTTCTTATTTGCATCATGATTTGTAAAAGGAATAAATTAATTCCTTTAGTTGTATAATTGATTTAGAAAAAGGATCCAAGGGATGCCTTTTATACTTGTAATTATGGCATCTTAAGTTTATGAAATGAGAGGAGAAACATATTTTGGAGGTTGGATTTATTCCCCGTGAGGGTTCCCAGGATATATGCTTGTGTACTTCTATTTTGTGGTTTGCAATTGTTGTTATGCATGGATGTTATATTTGCTCTCTATTATGATGATAATTAGTTAGATTGTGGATATTGAATAAGATGGAAATTAAATGTTATTTTCTTTCCAATGGGATGATGCATTTACATTCTTATAATATGATCACTAGAATGTTATATGATGCATGATTTTGTTAACAAGTAATGTTCCATGAGCTTTGGTAGGAGTAAATTTTGTTAGGTACTTGATTGCATTAGATAGTCTATTCATTTAGCTTGCATTCTTGTTGTTATCTGAACTTTATTCTCTTCAATCCTATTTTTTCCCTTCTCCCCTATTTATATTTCAATTTTATTTTATCTTTGAAAGCATTCTAAATGATCTGACCTTCTCCAAAGGTTTATATGAGATCAATATCTCGTGATATAATCATGACTTCGACCTAATACTGATCAAACCATAAATATTTTTGGCATGCCTAGTAGGACCCAAATCATAACAAATACCCAATTTGTAATTACATATGAGCATTTTACACACCTACATTTTTGGATGATCAAGTGTTGATGAATATTTTGGTATCACCAAGTAGATAAGATCAATTCACTTGATGACTCCATTGTTGAAAGAACTTGAAGATGACACCTTATTGAAGGATGTAGATCTAAAATTACATGATCACCAAATTAGAAGCTAAAAGAACCAATGCAATTTGTTGAATTACTAGCTATCTAGACATGTAAGAGATATAAGTTGTTTTCTCTCATATGATTGTATTTAGTTCAAATCCCCACCTCTTTATAGGCCATATCCCCATAGTCATATATTAGATCTTCAATAGAATCTATGATTAGATGCATTTTTCTTGGCTGAAATAGTGCCAAACCCCTCAATATTTCAAATACCCATAACATCCCTCATTCAATATTAAAATCATTGCCCTAATATGATAGTAACAATAAGATAACTTATGAACATTGTCAAGATATTGCTACTTTAGATACTATTCATAATTTAGTCCATGAAGATGCAATGATTTGGTTGCTTACTCTATCTTTAAGAGGTAAGATTCTATCTTGGTACCATGCATTAGAAGAAAGTAGTATTAGCATGTAGGATGATATTATTGAGTCATTCATTGTATATTTCAATGATCTAGGGGATTGCTTTATCTATTTATCCAATTTTAGTAAGACTTGGAGGAGAATTCCTTAAGATATCTAACCATCGCATGCCCAAGTCTATATCTATTATCTTCATGTTTTCACTTTGGACTTAGGACTTCAAATATGGTAAAGTAATGAGATGAGGTTTCATCAAATCTTCCAAGTGGTTCTTTTAGTTGAAAATGCACTCATCTCAGTTGGTAAGTGATGAGGAATACTTGTGATTAATGTGTAGCGCCTTGGTTCACATTGGATTATGGTTTTTAATTCGTATAGCCACTCATAACTCATGTTAGGCTAGGATTAGTTAGCTCGTTATAACTAGTATTTGGCATATTATGCTACTAGTTAGCATGGATCATGTGAAGATTACAAGCTCATGTTGATTAGGCTTGGGTAGGGTTATTGTGAATGCACCTCATTGTTCATGTATTTCTATGGTTGTAACCAATTTGAGGCCTCCATGAAATCTAAAACTTCAATCTTACACTCACACTAGTGGTATCAGAGCATTATGAGACTAGCATGAGGTTTGGGAAATTACCAAATTTATGTTGTTTATACAAAGCTTTAGGTCATATTTGGATAGTATCCTTTCATTGGTTCAATGATGTGGTTGGTCATGTATTAATCCTAGCCATTTTACATCATAGTTGAAGCTCTAGGGTGTAGAAGATAGATAATTACCTTATTGAACCTGTTGGTATGAGGGTTTATCTTGAGTACCAAAAAATATATTTTCATTTGAGGACCATTTGTATGAGAAATATCCTTAGACACCAGACCCCTCATAGCATTTTTCTTTATCTAGTCAGACATCTTCAACCAACCAAAAAGTAACTTTTGGACTAGGTACTAAGAAACTTTGTTGTTGAATAGGAAGTCTTCTTTTGCTTTCTAATAACCCATTGAGTACATTGGGAAGAGTACTAGAGGATGGATAAACTAGTATTTCACAAACTTTTATAGAACATAATCCATCTTGGAACCTCTATAGATCTTGAGTTTTGGGGGATATCTTCAAAGGTATTTACTTCCAAGACTAAAGGACACTGCATTAATAATGCATTGTGCGAAGATAAAGAAGCCGCTCCTCCATAAAATTACTAAATTCCTCATAAGCCCTCATAAGCCCTACCAATTGGGCTTATGGAAAAACTATGAATTCCTCATAAGCCCTACCAATTGAGCCTCTATAGGGTTGTTATGTTTGTAGGATCCAAATTTTGTTGAAGGTAAACTCCTGTTTGTGGCAAAAAACTACATGAACATCCTATTCTTCAATAAGGACTATCATTTGTAGATGGGTTTTATCAAATATTTATGATCTAAACTCTCCATCTATGATATTTCATCTCTAGAAAAATCTTAGTCATATGAGAGAGGTTTTTCCAATGAGGTTTAGATGTTGGATGGAGATTTTAATTCTCCTTTATTCCCCATTGATAAGAAAGGAAGCTTTGAAATAATAATTAATTCATGTTGATTTATGAAAATTTATTCTTACATTGAACCCATGCACTGCACCAACATGGGAATATCCCTCTTGTGTGGGACTGCTCGAGAGAAAAAAAAACTTCGAAGAGAACCGACTCTCAAAAATGAAATAAAAAATAAAAAACTGCACTAAAAATAAAAACTAGGAACTTGGTAAAAATAAAAATTGCATAGTAAAAATAAAATTAAAAGCAATTGCACTTACTTGTTTGGAAAATTACAAACACAGTGAAATAAAAAATAAAAACTAAAAACTAAACTATTAACTCACTAGGGAAAAGGGAAAGGGAAAATAAAAAGAACTGCAAAACAGATAGATAAAATAAAAGAACAAAGGTGATACACCAAAATAAAATGGGCTAATTGATCTACCTAAAACTCCATAAGAGACACAATGCAATAGATACAGGATGTAAAACAAATCATGAATAAACTACAATAGGTAAGGTTGGTGAACCAAGGGCCAATACCACATGCAATCCAACCAAACTGAAGATACACAGACTACAGTTCAAACAATTTTTGTATTATTTCTCACAGTGTTACAAGGCCAACAAGTCATAGAATCAACCAACCCTTAGAAAGGCTTTGAAAAATTCTTTTATAGACAACAAGCATTTTTCTCACCTTATGATTTTCCACCTGGATAATTTGGATTAATTATTTTTGCCAAACTGCAGATTTTTCCTAGCTACTTTCATATTTATGGGATATTTGCATTAATGTTCACCCACCTTCCAAATTTATAGGACTACCAAAATATATTCCACTATTTGACATCTAAAACTGCAAATCTGTTACATAAATGCTTGTCTAATTTCAGATTCGCGGGACTGTTAAATATTTTCTAGCTGGACACCTAGATTAATTATTTCTGTTAGAATCCAAATTTTCCTGCCTATTTTCCATATTTGCAGGACATTTGCATTACTTATCCTATTTTTGATGCCAAATTTGTAGAACTACAAAATAAATTTACACCTACTTTCCAGATTTATAGGACTGTAATTAAATTTTCCAACATACCACCCTGATTAATTATTGTAGATTTTCTCACTCATTTTCCATATTTGTAAGAACTACCTAATTTTTTCCAATTGTTAATGTCTCAATTTGCATAACTACTTCATTAATGTTTGCGCACTTTTATATTTGTAGCACTGTAAAAATATTTTCCCATTGTTAATGTTAAATCTACAAAACTGTGAAATAAATTTACAATTATTTTCTAGATTTACAAAACTATGTAATATTTTCCACCTAGATGTCTAAAATATTATATTTTAAAGAATGTGGACAACTTTGTTGGAGCCCAATTTAACTCAACATCAGATGCCCCTAATTTTAAAATTTTGGCTTAAATAAATTTACCAAATTTTGTTGGTCTTTGTTGTTTTCCTTGCTGAAAAATTAATAGTCAATGTTTTGATTCCTAAGAATAAGTCTATAGTCATGGCCTTAACCGTTAATAAAAGTGCCTTTGTGACCATTAGTCTTATCTAATAATCAAAGAGCTTATTATTTTTAAAATAATCAAACATTCACTAAATTGTCCTTGACCATTGAAATCATCCAATTTTTAAAAAGGGTTATGAAAATCTATTAATGAGTTATCCACTAAAGTAAACCACTAAGACCTTGGGTTGCTAACATTTTTAATTAAAACATTCGAACCTAAATACATAATTCAAAATTTCATGGTTAGCAAATGAGGGTATGCACCCCCTTCATGGTAAAATTCATGCAAGTCTGAATATCTAGACGAAAGCGCTTCATCCCCCAAGATCTGGATGGATGCGCTTTCATAAGCTACCCAAGGGATAAGTCAATGAAGTCCATGGTCAAAATATTATAACTTAATGTCTAAGACAATTGATTTGATTAAATCCAATTTAAGGGTCATGCGCCCCCTTCGGCTAAACATCGAACAAGTTCAAAAGATCCAAAGGTAGCGCTCGCTCCTGTCCTCATCCGATGGATGCACTCTCACTAAAGATAATCAAGGTTAATCATAAAGCTTTATTAAGGAATAATCCAAGGTCTAAAATTAATAATCAGATGATTAATTTCAGGATTAAAATCAATTGTATTATAACAACTTCATGTTAAGTAGCTTACATCTTGTAAGATCTGGATGGTGGTGCATGATTTCTATGAGATCCAATGGTTGCGCACTACTCATATCAGCCATCCTTAGCGTTAGAAAGCATTAAGCACCTGTGATAATTTTTTTTAAATTAATCTGCTTTAGCTTTCGATAATCAAGGTTAATGAGGGTCTTAACCGCATCACTAATCATTCCCTCTTCTTAATCTCTGCTTTTAAAACCACCAAGGCCTAAAGAAAAATTGTAACATAAGGTTTTAAGTCATTAACGGATAAAGGTATGCATCCCATGGTTAAAATGTGTGCAGATCTCAAGATATCAATGGATTCACTTGAACCTCAGTCGATCCTATGGTAGTGCTCACAATATATTGGCTGACCATTAAAATTTTCATCCAAGAGGAGCATAACTATATTGCATATTCATCATATCTAATGACAGTGCTCGATCTCGCCCTAATTCATTGGTAACACTTTCCCAAGGCATCTTAAGGTTAAATTCACGATTTTTTGTCGAATAATTAATTAAATTATTTTATTAAAAGCTAAATTCATCACATAAGTAGAATTAAGGAGGGCCTAATACATTGTTAATGACCCCCTTTCTTCCTGATTAACTTTTGTGCATATCTAAAAGATTGAGCAGGCACGCACAACCATTGTTTGATCTAACGGTGAGCATATGAAGGAGTAATCAAATCATAAGTGCCTTTGGTTTAATTAAAGGTTATTAAGTTATTCAAATGATAGTTATGTACAATTAATACATTAATTAATAATGAGCACGAGGTGAATGATAAAATTTTCAAGCCTAAGTATTGTTAGTCAAATTATTGCTAACCCCATGGTTTTCAAGGTTAATCAAGTTAAGTTGGCACATGTTTATATCTTTGGACTAACGACCATGCAGGTCCTCGAATATGAATGATTGCGCTCAAGCCCATCCAAATCCAATGGTGATGATCCATCGAGGTGACCAAACGATAAAATGATAAAGGTTATTGGGTAATCACGAGGTAAAATGGAAGCTAATCATGATTAGTAAGGGTTCTAGACACATGGTTAATAATACCCCTTTTTTAATCACTACTGTATATAGATTACTAAGGCCTAAAAGAAGAATTATATCATAATGCCTCAGGCGCTTGCCAGTTAAAGTTTTGATTAAACTACGATAAGCTTGACTAGCGAGGATCTTAATACATTGCTAATTTTTCCCCTTTCGGCTAATCAAACATTAAATAAAGCTAAGGATATATGCCCATTGTTTCAATTTTTTATAGATCTAAGAAAATCAATGATGGTATTTCAAATCCAAGTTGATCTGATGGCCGCGCATCATTCTTAATAATCCAAAGTTGGGACATTGGATGGGTCAAAAGATATCGACGCTCATGCCTAACCACCAATAAATCTAATGGCTACACTCATTGTAGATCATTCAACCAATAAAATTTGTTTATCTGAACAAAGGTTAAAAACCTTTTGTCTTTACTAGATTTAATGGCAGTGCATGCCCTAGATTAGATCCAACGGTTGTGCTTCCACAAATTCATCAAATGTCGACAAGTCAAAGGTAGGTATTATAAAAGCATACATCACAACTGATCCAATGATAGTGTTGGATCCTGCCTAGGTTAGACGAAAACGCCTCTCCAAAACAATTAAAAGCAAAAGAGCATCAACGATCAAGCTTGATCTTGAGAAAATCTAACGATCTTGTTTTCTCAAGTTTAACAATATGGTCATCAACGAAGTTGAAGTCAAAACCATATCTAATGATCGTGCTCATTTATACCTAGATCCAATGATGGCACTTTGTCAAGGATACTTAACAAAGATGAATTAAAGCACACAAATTTGATTGATCTGACGATCGCAATCGATCCCACCCAAGTCATACGATAGCATGCATCCAAGATGATCGAAGGATCATAGATATCGAAGATGATAAATTAAAACCAACAAGGTCTAATGCTAAGATTGGCATAGGATACTCATAAAGGTAAGTGTTACAACTAAGGCTCCTTAAACTTTGGTTATTCTCTAAATAATTGTGATGATAAAACTTGGGTTAAGGTAATCTAGTTACACTTTCAACTAACCAAACGTGTATATTAGTGAATTTTGATGGGCACACGCTTCAATGAGAAGATATAACAATCGATCCCTAAAATAATGACCATGTTTTAATGGTATATCTCTTTTAAAAATAAATCCCTATAAAAGGCCAAGGTGGCAAAATACCTCGTAAAAATTCCCAGGAAAACTATCGATATCGTGTTCATAATGCCATGTCAGAAGAGGAAGCAGCTCAGTGACCAATAGCAATATTGTAAATAATTAAAGGTATGCAAATCAAATACCATCATGTGTGTATGATCCAAGAAAGATTGTAAGTCATAATTTCCCAATTGTAGAAACAACACAATGGTAAGTATCCATTGGCTAAATTCAAAAGGTAGTTAGTGACACAACATTAATAATGCATTGTGCGAAGATAGTGAAGCCACTCCTCCATAAAATTACTCCACTCTCAAATACATTACCACCCTAGGCATCTCATAGTAAGAAATAATTATGGACAAATATAGAGATAAAGAGTTGCCATAGAAGAGTGAGAACTTAAAAAAGTATGTTACTATGAGTTGAGCTACTATCCATAAGTAAAATTACTACCTGGGAAATGCTTTCACACCAAAGGACACCTTGGAGGCTATAAAATTCATCACATATTAGACCCCATATGCTAAACTCTTCGAAAAATTTGCTACCACAATGGGGATGTACGATTTCTCCAAAAAATATATGAAATACAAGAAGCTCATGATAGCTCAATAGTATGAAATCGAGAACACCTATATTTGGAGCTTTGAGTCCATCAAAGAGAATTTACAATGCTACCCTTGGTTGTTGGTAGATTTGTTTCACAAAGCAAGGAGATTGCAGAACAAGAGACCCCCTAGAAGCAATATATGGATGAGAAATGTTGGGAAATTAATATGTCCCAGAGTATACTACTCCATAGACCTCATAGCATGGTTGTCGATGGCATACGATGAGAACACCAAAAATTTTAGGGATAACAAGGACCGGCCAATGTTTAGTATTACGCCCAAGCATATCAAGGAAGTTTTCAATCTTACGCCTTCGAACACATCACTAATCCACCAGGTAATTTAGAGGTAGTCTAGTAGGTTAACTAAATTAGAGTCATTTAAAATACTTTTTGAAGCACATGAAAATGTTTAGTATGAATTCCCTATTAGAAAAACTGCATTTAAGCCCTAGGTCAGGGATTTTTGTGATATGGTTAGCATCATCCTAGGAGTATCAAAACTCAATGTGGTTTGGATGGATGTATTGTATTTAGTAGCATAGAGTAATAGGAGTACAAACCCCCCATCTATGCCTGGGAAGAGGAGTTAAGCAAACAAATGCACGAGGAGTTGACAGAACTGAAAAGGGCAATTTTGGAGCAAAGGAGATAGATGCCCCATTTCTCCAACTACTCAATTCTCATGCATCTATTGGTTGGAAAAATGGGAGAAGATAGTAAAAAGATACTGAAGGCTATTGAGAGTCCATACATTCAAACTAGATTTTGGAGGATACACGAGGGATGTACTCATTTAGGCTAGTTTTGCAACAACTTCATGGTGGAAATTCACTGGATCTTAATGGGCAACATGCCTGAGAGATTAGGCCCTAGGATAAAAATATTTATCAAGGAAAAGGAAATAGGAGATTATTTCTTCTCAAAGGGTTTCACATACATTAGGCTCTATGGGGCCAAAATTCCCCCTAAGGTGTTGCCTATGTACTACCCATTCTCCTTAGCCACACTGGAAATAGTGAGACAGGTAACAAAAGAAGCCAAGATGAGACAAGCTAAGAAGCATGGTCGGGTCCCCTAGTTCAACGTGCCCTGTAAATTTGGATATTACATATTCATAGGATATTTGGCCATGTATAAAGGCATGTATGATCTAGAAAGCCTAAATTTTGAAGAGGTGACTTGGAGACCATATGATCCTTTGAAAAAATATAGGGATATGATGAAACACAAATATGCCTGGGTCGAGCACATAAAAGACCAATATGAAGAAGCATTGTTGGAGGCAATGGAAAAGGGAGAAAATTTGCAAAAGGTATGGAATGCTTTCCCATTCAATCAAAGGGGAAATTCACAAATCCACCCACCATATGAATACCCCATAGAGTTGAACTCAATAAGGAGGATTACTGTGGAATCAGCAACCCCAATATTCTCCCCTCCTACTCAAACAATCTGAGAAGATCCTATACTAGAAATTATAGAAGAGCAAGGCATTGAATAGATGGAAGTTATAGTGAATACAACATATGTAGTGGAACACCAAATTCAAGTCTCTAAGGGCCACCAACTTAGTATAGAAGCGACACCCAGTACTTCACAAGAAACTCCTGCAAGGCTTCATATAGAGAAAGGAAAAGAGATTGTTACAGGACCATCCCAAGAATTGGTAATTCCAAAAAAATAAGCTATGGTCCCTGTTACTGATCAACTATTGGCCATAACCAGTGTAAAGAAGTTAGACCCTCAGGTCATTCCCACCTCAATGAAGATTAATGAAAAAATAAATACCAATTCCATTTGTAAAATAAGTGAAAGCTGGTGGTTTTGGAGAAATCTTGAGAGATCATAGGGTAGAAAAGTAAGAAGTTGTATCTGCCCCTAAGGCGAAGAGGCCTAAGCTAGCTCTAACCTCTACAAAGGTTACATTAAAAATGGTCAAATAAGAAATGGTCTTCAGTGTCGCTAATAAAAGAGAACTACAAGCAATAGCAGGGATGGGTGGCATGGTAGAAATTTCTAATGCAAAGGTATATAAAGATAAGCCTAGGTCATCTGTAGTAGAAATATCCATACCTGCTCCACAGGAACCGATGGTTCTCACTATTTCTGATCAAACATGCAAGGTTTCAATACGGTGGAAAGGAGTTGATATGGTTAGAATAAAAAAAGCCATGATTGCATAGACTTTAGATATTTTGCATCAAAAAATAATGAATTGAGAAGTCAATTGGAAACCAATGATAAGAAAAAGGTGGAGATGCAAGCCTTGATTGATAGTCTAAAAGAAGAGTTGGCACAGAAAACCACCCCATCAGTACAACCTCCTCTGGTTGTGAAAATAACAAACTATGCAGACTATTTGTCTAAAATAAAAAGGGAAATGTCATTTAAAATTAAGGATAGGATCCATGGAATCACGAAGATGTTTAGACATATTAGGGTGATCCAATTCACTGCCAAGGAAATGGAGAGTCTGCTATACCAAAAAGAAAAAAAACTAGAAGTCATCCATCCCACTCTCCACCTGATGGCATAAAATTTTGAAGAAATGCAGACTAAAGAAGTGATCTTAAAAGATGGCTCTAAGGTAAAAAACAATATTGAATTCATGAAAGTAGTAATGTTCGAAGCAAATAGAGAAAGGTGGTATAATGATGCTGTAGAAATGGTTGCCCTATTAAATGATATAAGAGAGAAGCTAGCAGAAATTGGGTTGTCATTGGAGGAATTCTTGGAAACTGCTAACATAGAAGACCTTCTCACTAAAGACCGAAGGGTTTGACTATGAATCGGGTGACGATGAAGCAATGGCCAAAGAGACTACCATTTTGGTAAATATTGTCGATTCATTTGTTACCTAGTATGAAAAGAATAAGATTTTTATCAACATACAGAAGAATAGAATCCTCCAAGAAATGAATTTATTTAAATTTTCTGTGACCTTTAATATTCATGCTTGGAAGCTTATTGAAAAGCAAATCAAATTGCTGCAGCAGAGCAAGAAAAATAAAGAAATTAAAGTATGTAGTTTACAGCTGGAAATGAATTCACCCCCAGAAGAAGAAATAAAAATTACTCAAGGGGGAGAAACTTCACAAGCAAGGATCTAGTCAGAAAGTGAAGAAGGGCTAGAAGAAGAAGATTATTCAGGCACTAAGATTATCGGTTGAACAAGTTAAGGCTAAGAGAGTCCAAGTGAAGTATACAGTATGAATAAAGAGGATAATGAGAAATAGTTGTACAAGTTTTTGAGGATCAAACAAAATGGTGACAAGTGTACGGTCTAAATGAGGCCAGAAATAACAAATTCAAAACTTGGAGCTATAAATACACCACCTACGGTCAGAATCTACATCAAGCATTTAGAGATAGCATTTTTCTAAGAGGTATACTTGAGTGCCCTATAAATTGTGTTGTATCCTTTGTGTCTATTTTTCTCTATCATCCCTCATTCTTCCCTTTGTTATGCAGGTTTTGGTAGAACTGTGCTTGAGAAGCTGAGAATATTTCCAGTATTTTTGAGCCTGAAACTCAGATATTTTTCCTGTTACCAAATTGGAGCAGGTAAAGTTGATGAAGTCTTGTTACATTATTTGAACAAATACTTCTCATTGTATTAAGATCTTTTTAACAGAGTTTAATGACATTTTGCCAACTCTGCATGTAATTCCTTTGGAAAATTAAAACAATTTCGGGGTTCAGTTTTATCTTTTCTTTATTTTCAGTTATGTGTGTTGCTCCATAGCAGGTTACATTATTTGAATATGTTACAAACATTTATTTTGTTGGCCAATTGTTAGATTTATTACGATATTCAAATAAATGTGATAGTGCCAATTCTTTCTTTGTCTCCTTTTTGTTCATATTTTAAAGCATTGTTTAATTGCTATAATAGCCCAATGAATCTAGGTATTGATCTACATAAGGCATAATAATAGTTGTTTTTTTTGCTTGATCATTTTAATATAAGTAGTGTATAACTAAAATTTGGAGTTCTTAAACTTGTAATATCTGAATTTTATCACTAGGGTTTCCTTACCCATTCTGGTTATTTTCTTTAGCAATATATCTTTTATCAGAATAAAGAGGTAGGTTGACTAGAGCCTGTAATAGCTCATTGGTTCCAAATGATTTCTTGTAGCGTGACAATTAAATCCTATGGATGCAATAAATTGTTCCAATAATTTTTTGGCATCATTGTCGGGGATCAAACTTATATGTTAATTACATACAATTTCTTTTTAAGTTTGTTCCCAATGACATATTTTTACTGGCAGTTTACACTGGACCATCAATCTAACACCAATATTGTTTTTGGCGTCATTGTTGGGGAAGAATTTATAAATTCTTGACCTGGGTTTGACTTTGATTATTATCAATAGGTGGCCAATTAGAATAAAGAATCTGCGTTTTTATTTTTGCATATTTATCATTCTTTATTTTCTTTTGCTTGTGATTTTCAATTATATTTTGAAGTAAATTAATGTTTCTTGATTTTCTTGAAATTCCCCCAAGAACAATTTCCTATAAGGTTGAGAGATAAAAATATCAAGCATCTTGATCATAATTTTTGTTCTTTCTACACTACCTGTGCTGGCAACTCTGTCTGGACAAACCCAAAAATCAAAAATCAAGAAAGAAGGAGCAGAACATGTTGGTGCACACCTAGAGAAGCGGTAAGGAGCTATTTCTAGAATTTGAGAACCCTGAGGTACTTACCTATAATTAAAAAGTACCACTTCTTAAGAGTACTATGCATAAAAGTAAATCTTGTCCTACAAGTAGAAAATACATGAAGAAAAGTAGAAATCAGAATATCACTGCTATAGAAATAGCTATTAATAATGGGATAAATTTTGTTGTTGATGATACATTTGATTATTCTGATTGCCCAACTAATAGTAATATTGTAGTAGATAATTCAACTGATTATATTAATGTTACCCAATCCCATATTCCTATAGGCAATGTTTCTGTGAATCCAAATCCCATTACACCTACAATCACAATGGCTCAAACAAATCAAAATAATATTCAATAGTGGAGAGCCAATAGGTACAGGCCATTTAATTTACCTATAAATTTGAATGCCTTACCAAATAAAGCTCATAAGTATCTCCCCAAGTTTCAAGGAAATAATGCAGTAACTAGGGAAGACCATATTAAAAGTTTTTTATATGCTTTGGATAGCTTAGAGGTAGAACATGAAGATGTATTCCTAAGGCTATTCCTACAAAATTTTGAAAAGGATGTCAGGGAATGGTTTAACAACCTCCCATCCAATGACATTCCATATTTTATTAAGATAGAAACTATGTTCCTAAAGAAATTTGGAGAGAGGAAAAATGAACAATCCTTGTTAACTAAGTTGGCCACTATGAAGAAAAAGGAAAATGAAGTTGGCAGATATTTTAACAGAATATTTTCCAAAACTAGGAACAAAATATCTGCTAACCTCAACCCTAGTGACATCCAGTCTATCTGCTTCTATAAAAATGCTTTCCAAGGAGAATTCAATTATGAATTAAGGCAAGAACAAGCTACCACTATCGATGAATGCATGGATAAAGCGATTGAAATTGAAAGAAACATGCTAGATAGTGGTAAAATGAAGCCTTATTCTTTGGAAATAAATCAACCTGATAAAAAACCAAAAATATTAGCCTTTGATTTATAAAGAAGAGTTGAGGTAGATCTAATGGATAAATTGAGCAATCAAATGATAGAAATGTTCAACGCCATGAACAATAGGTTAGCAAGAATAGAAAGAAATAATGGAAACAATGGAAATAATGGTGATCCATTGCAACCAGAGAGACCACATGTCGATAATCACCCTCCCTTCAAGAAAATTTTCAATAGGAACTGGGAAAATAATAGTGGCTCTGAAGGGAACAAATATAGGAACAATGGGAACAATAATTGGAAGAACAGAGAGTCTGACAGAGATCAGAACAGTGTTCCAAACCCCATGCCATCTACTAACATAAAAAAGGATTTTTCTTATTTTTGCTCAACCTGTGAGGCCCCCCATAACCCAAAAGGATGTGGTTTTTACTTAAGTAAACAGTATAATGTAGATATTAATGATGATTCAGAAGAAGACATAAGTATTAATGTTTGTTGGTCTCTAGAAGACAAGTCCAGAGAAAGTCTCTTTGAAGAAAACATGGACAAGTATGCTTCAAATCATCATCCTCAGTAGCTAAAGGTACTAAAATCTTGTAAAAACCACATGATTCAAGATATTATAAAATGAAGCACGGGAAACTAATCCCAATTGCTCAAGAAGTGGAATAATTAGAGCCTACTCATGTTCTAAGAATTAAGGAATAGAACAATCCCTAAGAGAACAAAAAAAACCTCCACTAGTGAAATAAGAAAATAACATTTTGCCAACAAAGTAAAAAGAGGACTGATAAAACCCCCAAAAAGGTCATTCCTGAGATAATAGAGTTAAAAGAAACATCTAAAGAATAATGCAACAAACCCCTTGCTATTAAAAAGATAGAATTTGATGTTGGTTCTAAACTCAGTAAAAAAAATATTAATATTACATTTGGTGAGCACATGAAATTTCAGCAATAAAGAGAACATGTAAAGATTTTGGACTTATTGAGCAAAAATAAGATCCAACTTGTCATACTGCTAGACAAAATCAACATAATACTAGGTCACCATCCTTTGTTAGACCCTTCTAAGTGTCATTAAGATATAATTTTGATGAAAGAGAGAGGTGTGTAATCCATAATTTTATGATGGATAGTGGAGCTTCACACAATATCATGCCCAAAATGATAGTGAAAGCAACAAAAATGACACTATAACTCTTCATTCAAAATTATAGAATGCACTGCATTTGTTATTAAAATAATAAAATGGGGTTACAGATTGATATCCTTTTATATATTTTTTCCCTAAAGGCTATAATAGGGTCTTTCCTAAGGAAACCCTTTTGGATATGGACAAAGGCAGCAGGATCTATTTTCTTTGTGTTCCTCAGTGCAGGTGGGCTTCTTGCTTGTGTGCCACTGCTAGTTGGATGTGTTTTTTGTACCTATTAAACCTGTAAAATCTCGTTAGTGCATTGAGGGTTCTGCCTCAGTCAAACCCGGTGGTTATGAAGACAAAAAGTCTCTTAAACAAGCTTAAAACATGAAAATAATTGCTAAAAATAACATAAAAACACTAAATAAATCTATACTTACCTTGTCTGATGATTCTACTACCTATAGTAGAGGTTTGCACGATGTCGTGCGAACCTATTGTGAACTAAGTGGTTCACATGAGGTCATGTGAACCTGTTCTTTCTGAACCGAATCTACAAGATGACTTTTCTGGTTGTCCTGGAGCAGCTGCTTCTTTGATTTTTGTGCGGGTCACCTCCAAAAAGTGCACTTTTTGGGGGATTATTGACATGTCTCAATCATAAGGAAACATCATGAAATTGACAAATCAATTGTGATGGGTGTACAATGGTTGTGTGATGGATGTATGATGGATGCAATGGTTGTAGTAATTTTGGTAGAGTTTCGGTAAGCAAAATTTAGTTGTTATAAAAAGGTGAAAATGGCCTTCTATTTATAGACTTGGCCAAGGTGAGAAGGAAGGGATGAGGTGTCCCCTGTGAGGTGTCAATGGTGAGGTGTCCCCTGAGGTGTCCTGGTTCATAAATGAGGTTGGGTGAGATAATTCCTCACCCATCCATAAATAATGATGACTTTGCTAAAAATATCCATTAGGCATTAATGAACACCTTTTGGAAATATCTATCAATTAAAAATTACTTCTTTTGAGCAAAAGTCTCCATCTTTCATTTATGACCCAGGGGAGTGTGAGGTGGAGAAATATATGGATGAGATATGGTAAGGCTTGGATAGGCTAGAATAGGTGAGGTGGAAGGCTAGGCTAGTCAAATTAGACTAGGTGAGTTGGTAAGTTCAAATCAAATCAGGATTAGATTTAATTAAGCATGTGATTAGCCATAAAGCAAGTTTTGACCAAAAATGTTGACTTTTGAGCATAAATTGCTTTTTAATAATGGTGAGGCATTCAACCTTGGTTGAGTTGAGGATGAGGTCGCATGAGGACCTAGGATTAAGCGTAGGAAGGGGCTTAGCTAGCCCAAAGGGGCTAAGGATGATGAATAGTGATTTTGATGAATGAATAGTGTTTCTAGCCAATTTATGCAATATTCGAGGGTTTTGCAAATTGATTGATCACGAAAATGGGGAGAGGGACAACGTGTGACTTTTGGGTGTCTACATTTTACCCCTTTTTGTACTGGATTGTGTGAAACACGGTTTAGTACAAAAATTGATGATGTGAATTGATGGAATGATTTGGAAGGCAAAGAATTTGTGATTGATGATTTATGGATGATTGTGAGAGAAACGCATTGATAAAAATGGTTTTTTATTGGATACAACACTTTGTAGCATTGTAATGATTGCTTTTGGGAGAATGCGTAATATTTCCTTGTATTGTGATCAACTTGAGATGTTCTAATTTGGAAGGAACATATGCCTTTGTCAATTTTTGCTTTCAATTGATTGATGAGCTCTTTTAATAATATTTGACAAACCATTGGAGCCATAGGGTAGAACTTTCAGGAGCTTCATTCACAAGTGGTCTTACGATTGCCACTATGAATATTGGAATCCATGAGGTGTCTACATGCAGAGACATTTTGAGATTTATCAAACATTGCTTTATTTTTGGATTATGATTTTGGTCTTGAGATAATCGTTAGCAAAACTTTTGTTAGGCAGATGTTGAATTCATGATTGAATTTTTGGTTGTTTGATCATGTGCAAAGTAGCTTTTTGATTTTTGTAGAATGACTACCCCCTCAAGAGATGAATTGGTGATGGAGGAGATGAAAATCAATGATGAAATGATTGATGATGATTAAGAAGAAAAATGGAAAATTTTGCATGAAAATATGCACAAAACTGAAGAATTGGAAGAAATTTTTAGGGAATGGAATGCAGGTGATGCGGTTTGGAATAGGGATAGGTTCACACGGGGTCGTGCGAACCTATCGGTTTGCATGTGTGGGGTGTGAAGTTGCATAAATGAGGGTTTTTAAGTTGGAAATGATGTTTTGACGTTATTTTTATGTGAAATACGAATGAGTGGTTGGAGAGGAGAAAAAAAATGAAGTGCTATCAGATTGTAGATCGGATGATATGGGATGGTCAGCATGTCGACAAGTATGAGCACGGGGGTAGGAACGCAAGAGGTAAGCGCTTTATTCTCTCTTGATTAGCATGCACTTGCCTAGGGTTTTCAAAATATGTATTTTTGCTTTAAATATCGTAAATTTGATGTTTATGCATGGGGTGGGTGAAAAGCGTGCACTATGTGTAAAATGGGGTAAATGGGTATCCCGATATGCTGTCAATTTTTGCATGTGATAATTGTGCATGTGGGGAAGCATGCATTTGATGTAATATGTGGGATGGGGTATAAAAATATAATGCATGTGAAATCTGACAAGTGAGGGCTCCTAAGAAGCCAAATGGGTGTCCAGATCTGCCTTTGTTTGACTATTTTGACATCATTTTGACCACCTCATTTTGCATGCATGTGGGAGGGTTTTGACAATTTTTCGTATTTTTGGGTACATTTTTGTCATTTTCTGCAAGTGTGGATGGCATGGATGGGACAAGTATTTGATTACGAACCTGCGTGCATGAAAGTTTTTTTAAATCGAGTGGTTTGCATGGGGTTATGCATCGGTTCGCATGGGATCGTGTGAACCTATTTTTTTGTGATTTTGCTAATGTTACTGAAAATGGTAAATTGAATGAGATGCAATGAATTTAATTACAATGCTATTTTGAAAAAATATATAAGATAACATATGATTATGGTATGAAACAAAATCGTAAAATATGTGGATTTGTTTTATGTACAATGATGTTGAAATTTGAAAACAAAACAAAAAATTATTTTGCCAGCCCCTCTTAGTGGTTGCAAAAACAAAAAAAAATTGAAAAAACATACAAAAAAATTGTCAAACCCTCTTAGTGGTTGCAAAAAACAAAAAAAAATGAAAAACAGATAAAAGTTTTGTCAATCCCTCTTAGTGGTTGCAAAAACAAAAAAAAATTGAAAAAAACGGACAAAACTTTTACCAACCCCTCTTAGTGGTTGCAAAAAAAAACAAAACAAACAAAACAAAACCAACACAACAATAAAACAAACAAAAATAATAAAACCCTAAATTGAGATTTTAGGACACCTACATTGGCATAGCGAACACCAGCTTCCGCTCCAGCTGAGCTTCCATCACTCGCACCCACACCACCTCCACTTCCCTCAGCAACATCTATCTTTCACTCTTCTAAAACTGACAAAAATAATTGCACCGCAATAATGAAATCATAGAAGGCCTATCCCCTTTATATATCCATATTTTGCCATAAAAAACGTGTGCCTATGGTTTATAGAGCATGCAAAAACACACAACCACAGTTGACAATGCCAACCTTAGATGCACATTTAAAAGAAAGCAAAATCGCACATGCACGATACTAAAAAAAATAAACAAACAAATGCAAAGCCCCCAAAAAAATCAAAAACATCATCATCATTATCATCATCATCAAATCATTGAGTGCACTTTGTACTTAGTGACTTGTCCTATACACTTGGAGGTTGTAATGACTAGCAATCCATGCAATCTGATAGGATGGATAGCTCACCATAAGGACACTCATATACAATCATCACATCAAATAAAGCATTAAATCAGCTAGGTCCCTCAATCTTTGAGTTTGGATGTGATCAAAGAAATTTGTACAAGGTTATCATTAACCCTTTCTGTTGGGTCAAAAATAAAAAACAATCAAATTAAATTTGGTATAATAAAAATTAACTTGATTATCGAGGTTTTAGTGCACTGGATTTTATGCACAAGAGTGACTATCAGTATCAGTAATACTGAGCTCACAAATATGGTTAATTATTCTACCACAATATTTTTGTGCCTCATCGAACCCAAAGGTAAAATTAAAAAAAAAACACATACAATCCCAAACTCGGGGCATCAAGTTGATTTCAATGCCTACATTTGCATACATCACAACCACACCATACAATCATCCACCTTATTTCATCATCCACATTTGGTCAATTGGCTCGTGGGTTTCATCCTTTACTCATTTGTCAATTGAGGGGGAAAGCAAACAAATCAAATCCATCAAAATTTTCAAAAAAATATTCATTCTTGTGCATCAAGAAGATTTGAGTCCATCCATCCAATAAAGATAGGTGTCATTGGTTTTTACACTGCATCGTGTTTTACATAATGCGGTATAAAACGGAGCATATGTAGACACCAAAAACTAGTCATCCACAAAGTCACATTTAGCACCCCACATCAAATCATGCATAATAAAATTATATGCCTAAGTTTAGACTTAGGCATATAAAATCCTGCACATTATCCTATTTTCTAGATTTATTAAATCTATAAAATTAGCCTAGGATACCCTCCCTACCCACTAGACATGTGTCCTATCCACCTCATTACCCCACCTTACTACATCGCATACACCCTTGTCTTATTTGTCCTTTCACATGGGGTAACCCTCCATATATCATTCCACTTGTAGCCACATCACCCCAGTTGTGAAACACCCTGAGTGACTCACTCTAACTACCCCTTCTATTTGGTAGCCCAAGATTACCACTTGGTAGTCCTAGATTTTCACATCCCATTTTCCTCCAAAATCCTAAGGGTCCTATAAAGGTACCTTCACCCCACCAAACCAAGGAGGCTAAAAATTTGTATTGTGAAGCTATTAAAATAGGACCAGAGCACTACACACATCCTAAGAAGAGGAGATATTCGAGGCTCAAAGTTCTTGTTTCACAACAATATATCATTCAGTTGAGACCGCCCATCTATGGTTACACAGTCAGGATCATACTTACATGGTTTTCCCACCATCCATTTGTGGTTCACCAGTCCCCATCGCACGTCTACATTTTCATAGAGCCAAGAGCACACAATAGATCACGATCTGTAAGTCAATTTTTAGCAAGGCATTTGGTTCATGTTTCTCTGTTTTTTGTAACTTATTAGCCTAATTTTTATTGTATTCTTTAAATATTTGTATACAGATGCTACTAAACCCCATTTGCTTTTTTATGTGTGTGTAGGAAGAAGATATCTTGGAGTAGCTATTGAAGTTGGAGTGGTCCCTACATTGGATAACAGAAGCCCACTCACCCCTTGGAGCTATAGCAGAAGGATGAAGGACACCAGTTGATCTGTCTAGAGAAGCACTACCCTACCATTTAAATATTTATCTCATATATTGTAACATTGCACCCAACATACTCGGGGTAATTCAAAAGAAAATTATTGATCATTAGGAGATTCAGGCTCCCCTATTTAATATAAAATAAATCATTCTTTCATTTGCAAAGTTTTCATTTGTTTATATTTTCTTGGTGTCATAATTTTGCTACAATGATAAATGAATTTCAATGTCAGAGAACATAAAACAAATAAAAATTGAATCTAAACACTATAAAATAAAACACATGAAAATAGAAAACTATGTACAAACCTATTTACAAGGCAAGACTTGGGATTTCTCATATATGAAATTTTCCAAGATCCCAAACACGATTACCATAATTTAAGAGATGCCCATAATGATAGGCATGTTACTTTTGATGGGTATCATACCATAGTAACATTAGATATGAAAGCTCAAAAGCCTTTATTTTACCTCTCTCACCCCACCAACTCAATTTAATTCCATTCTCATTGTCATACTTAGATTTTACTCCATCAAACTTAAAGGTCCATAACTGGTCTTTAATTAATTTATGTTTACTATGTGAGATGTTTATTATTGACCTTTTATCTTCAATCACAGTTTCTACCGGTATGGTGTGAATTCTCATTTTCAATTGTGTGCTCAAAATACTATCCTTATTGTTATGATTAGACGTGAACTCTTCCAAGCTTGATCTTCTTTTTGAAAATTTGATTGTCAAACCATTATTCATAGTTTCAGATATATTATAACTATGTAGCATTTTATAGGCATCTAGGATATATAACATATGAGGATCATTATAATTTTGTATCCCAGGTTCAATAGTCAATTGTTGATGAACTTGATTCAGTAATTCAATAACATCTACCTCTATCTTGTTCAATATAGAAACCTTATTACTATTGTGAGTAGGAGTCAATTCCAATTCTTTGTTAACCATAAATAGAATTTCATTATCAACAACTTTTAAATCCAATAAACAAGTATATAAACTTTTATCAGGAATTTTAATGATTGAAAGGAAAGATTGAGATTCTATTTTTTGTGCATTTCCATTCACCAAGACTTGATAAGCCTTTGTAATTTCTTCTTTTTCCTAACTAGTGCAAGTTTTTCCAATTAACACATTGTGTGGATCTTCACTAGTCCTTATATTAATAGTGTCATAAGCATAATTTTGCAATGAGATCTTATTACATATTTTGCTTTTGTAATCAATGTCAAAAAAATTTAAAAAGAATCTATACCCTTGGGAATTGCATTCATTTTCGTGGTTACCTCATGGTCTTCATCATCATCATCTTGTACCTAATTTTCAAAAAATATAGAATTAATCACAAAATTAAAAATTTTAAACAATAAATTCAATTGGTCGGGGGATTTTTTAAGTAACAAATCTTCCAGATCAACCACCTAAGCAACATTTTATGTTAGATCTTCAACAATATTATATTTAAACCTTCTATGTTCTAGGTTTTTCTCTATCTGAGGTAAAGGAATATTGATTTCTAGTTACATATGTATTGTACGATCCTTAGGTGGGACAAGGCTTTCAGTTTCCTACACATCAAATGAGATAGAAGTTCCTCTAGGAAGTGTGAAAGAAGTGAGTGATTCCCTTTCTTTGTCTTGAATGATATAATCATTATTTTTTTGAAACACTTGATGAGATTCCATCCCTTCTTTCATGTCATCTTCAAATTCAATGTCATTCAGATTATAACATTCTTTAGATTCATATTCCTTCATTTTTAAAGGTCCATATTCCTCTATTGTCCTTGCATTCTGATTAGTTTGATTCCTACAACTTTTGTTTGTGGGTACTAATTCCAAAATCTTCACATTGTTTTGAACAATATCTATAGTAGTTCTAACTTATGGATAGTCAATTTTTGCATGTTGATTGCTCATATTAGACACATTTGATTTAACGGTGTCAGATTGAAAGGTCGGTACTGGTTGGGATGCATAACTTTTAGAAAACAATTCATCATAGGAGAAGGTTATGCAAAAGCCTGACTCATTTGTGATATATGATTGTAAACATAAGGTTGACCAAATTATGGTAATTGACCCATACCAACACCTTGAGAAATCAATTGTTGTTCAAATGTTATTACCTCACTGTAGGCTTTGGGTAAGGATGTAATTTGAGGAACTCTCCTCAGAAATATGGAAATTAATGGGTCTAAGGCTCCAATGTACATTTGGATGGTTGCTTCTTCTACAAGGATGTAAGGTGGCACCAGTTTGGTATACAACTAATGGAACCTTTCACTAAATAGTTTCAAGGATTCATTAGGTTCTCTATGGGCAGAGGTAAACTAATGGTATGTCATAACTGGGTCAACAAGTTTAAAATGGCTAAGAAATGTTGCTTCTAGTTGATCCCAAGAATTGATAGAGAGTGTAAGTAATTTGATATACCAATCATAAGCAAACTCATCTAATGTGTATGGAAACATTCTACAGGTAACATCTTCATGCATAACTTGTAAATGAATTATAGTGTTTTTGTATGTTTGAATATGTTCTTTAGCCGATCTCATTCCATCATACCTATATTGGGGTAAATATCTTTCTACATTTTCAGGAATCTCATGGGCTGCTCCAGGAATATTTAATAGACTACTAGAACCACCTATCCAGGGTGCAATTCTTGACATTGAACTTTTGGTTCTAGTTTTAATAATTCAAGAGATAAAATATGGAAAGCTATGTGTGAAAAAATTCACAATTTTCAAACTTTGGAAGGTTAAATCATCATATTCAACAATTAAAACAACAAAAAATTAACCATTACCATAAAACATTATTCCAAATTTGTAACAGATCAAAACTAATGCAACTCCTCCTTCTAACACCAATTCTATTGAGTAATATTTTTGTCCAATTACAAAAACATACCCACGATCAAGATTCTTCAGGATATCCTCTCTTGAAAGAAATGTTTTAATTTCCCAAGGTTCTGTTTGATGTATTCAATCTGCTTGTAAGCTTATCAATGTGATAAATGTAGAGTTAGTTGGATACCTCAGAAATGCACATGACTGTTAACAAAGGGCCTTTTTAATTCATCTGATTTGCAAAAATTAAGCTTGTAAAAACTTTGTTGTTTATGAAAATTGTTAAAATGTGTAGTTAATTATCAAATATTCACTTCATAATAATAACCTTGAAACTCAACAAATATTTCATTTTAACCTTTGAAACTTATTTTAATCAAATTATCCAAAATTTATAAAGTTTGCATTTAATATTATTATTTGGAAAATAATTGATTAAAATCAAATGATTATTATAAACTATGCAATGTCGGGACTTCAAATTTTCATATTGAAATAATCATTTACTTTAATAAAAATTTGAAATTTGAATTTTCATATTTATGTATTTTTAGGGTTTTGATTTTTTTTATTCGATGAATTTTAAAAAAATGTAAAAGCTAGGGTTTAAGGAAAAAATAATAAAATGAAATTACTGTAACCTATGATTTTTTATCCTAATAATCTGAACATTATTTATCTTCACACAATAAACCTAGTGCAATCTTCTAAAAAAATAAAAAATATATTAAAAATTATTGTTTAAATAATGACACCATCCACATAGGTATACATTATTCAAATAAAATTAATATATCAAAATAATATATATATATATATATATATTCAATTAAATGCTTCTTAAAAAACCTTCTGATCTTCAATTTCTCTTCTTCCAAAAATGCTTCTGACCCCTTCACCTCGAGTCCGAATACTTTTTATAATATTATAATTTTCTGTTTTCAATTCTTCAGTGGCATAACTGTTCTGCAACGGTTTTCAAAACTGTTCTTTCAACAATTTTTTCGTACTCCTTCAACACTTGTATTATTGGCATGTTGGCATGTTGGCATATTAATATAACTTTTTTATTTTATAAGCATCATCAATAACTTGTATTACCGGAAACTGTGACGCTTTAAACTAAGATGTATTATATCAGACATTTTGCTAGAATCTTGCTCGTCGCTTCAAGAAAGTGACCTACCTACTAGTTGCGTCTGTTATTATCTTCATTTTTTACTTTCTTTTCTCCATATATTACCCATTCTTGTATTGACTGTGGTAATCATGAATTGCATTTTTATGCAATAGTGATTTGTGTGCACTTTTCTTTTTTACGGAAGCATGGACTGTTTTGAGCCATATTACAATTGATGCCTTCCATATTAAGTAAACATAGATGTCGCACTTTAGCACAATAAGCTACCAATCCAAACACTCCATTCAATCCGCACATGGTCAGGGTCTATCTTCATGAGCTTCCAATTTGAACTCCGAAAAACCCACCTTGTTACCGTCAAGGAAGCTATGAATTCTGAACTGCTAATATGTTTTCCTGTTTCGTGAATTCTGAGGCTATTTCGTGAATTCTGAACTGCCAATTCAATGAATTTTATCAACAAGTATGTCCTAGCAGTCCATGGCATCCATAATAGTACATCAAACTAGCCAAGATTAGATACTCAAATATAAATATACTTCTCTCAATCACCATATTTAATGTCATTTCCGCCACTAACCCGTCCGTTGCGAGGCCGTGAACCAATAAAACTCCTTGCTCAATTTGGCCATGTAATTTCTTTACCTTTTTATTTTCTTAAATGAGAATTAGCTTTCAAATAGTGCCACAGCATCACCTATGATCACATGTCACAGTGCCACATCGTGGTGTTTTGAATTGATCACATAGCCACACACAACCGGATCTTCAAAATAGCTTCATAAAAAACTTCAGAATTCAAATACGCGGTTTGCCCTCGGGTTCTTTTGTCTTTTGATATCTTGAAATGCCCAATGCGGAGCCTGACTTTACCTTCTTCACGCATGGGAAGGGCAAAGAGATTTATATAAAAGATAATTATAGAACCAGACATAAAAGCTAAGGATAAAATTTTCCAGTTGCACAGTGGGGTCTGATGATCTGATGCTAATGATATGCTTTTGCAGTAGGTTCTCTGAGCGAATGGCACAATCATCATTTCTTGTAGATTCGAAATCTTTCTCTAAATTTCTACACTATAATGACATGCTAGTGGTTCTTGACTGCATTATCTATTCTCTCAGAAAACAATCGGGTGATCATGGTTCATTTATTGCCGTGTAATCTATGAGCAGCTAGAAAGTGCTCCTCCTGGAAATATTCCAGCCACCCTGATTCTATTGAATAACATCATATCAGCATGAGCAGCATTCTGCACTCTCAATATCAGTTATGTGAAGAGATTCACAAACAAAAGGAGGATCAATATTCATTTTATACACACAAAGAGGAATTCAAACTTTAAAATAGTGAAACTATGTGAAATCAAACAGCATTCAATAGATGAAATTGACGGTCGATGCACACCATTCATGTTTTACATCCATTTACCAACCATAAAGTCCATCATATAGGCACATGATAAATCATATGTATAATATGTACCTTTTAGATTCTTGTGAAACGTCGTATAGTTTGTTACCAAATATGAAAAATTTGCTGGTATGCTAGTGATAATTTCTATGTATACAAGTCCAAAACCAGGCACACGCACAATTCTCAAACTAGGGCCAAGTCCAAGCAGCCCTTTTATGGAAACCTTTTTAATTGTTCTATAATGACCCACATACATGATTGTCATGAAAATAAGAGCGAAACATAGTGCTACCAGAATAGTCATGTGCCAACATAAAATTATCACTAATGATGTAATATAAGTGGTAACCAATATAACCATGATAATAGCCAACCCAGATGCGTTTCCCATGTGCTTGGTATCTCGTAAACCAATAATAACTATTTTAAAAAATCACTCCTTGCAAGACTTGATCTGCATTCAATGTTGTTCATAAATTACTAGAATATTCCACGTTGTTATAGTAAAATTAATTCTTTTAATTTCAATATTTATAATCAGACTAAGGAATGATTTCTATTTACAATGAAAAGTAAATCTGACACTTCCCTAATTTACTTGCACAGCATTCGAAGGTTACTCTTTCAAAATTTAGGTTTTGGCATCTCAATAAGTCATTTGCAAATATCAATAATACACAGCATGTTTTAACCCCTGATGTAAAATACTTCATGAGTGAACCACTCCATCCAACATTTGAATATAAAAATTGTATATGGGAAATGAGCTTTTATAGGAAGTTACTGTCTAATTACTAATGTTTTGCCCATCCACTTCATCAACAACTTGCTCAATAGAAAAATCTTACTTAAATTCAAGAGGCTAATAGAGCATTTTCTCATCTCAAAAATCCTCTTTGCATGATACTAGCCTTTCACAACTCATAACACTCATTCAACCTTGAGAAGATGCTTATCAATATACCATAGGTGCAATTCTTAAACAAGGACATCCTTTTACGAAGGCTTTATGACTTTTTGTATAACAACATAAACTAAAACTCAACCCTAATATCTCAAAACCCTTTGCAAAATTCTTGGTATAGACTAATAAACAAATCACTCAATGTAACCAAAATATCACATAAATCTTCAAAAATTTCAAGTGGGTTTCCAAATTGGGGTACGTTGTGCAACAGCAACAACACTCGATCTTTCACCTCACCTCATAGCAAGACTCCTACTCGCATTGATGTTGACATTGGTGATGATCCCACCAACCCCTACATCATCAAACTCAGAACCAACCTCTCCTTAGAGGAGTATGCTCTTTTTACCTCCTTTCTTAAGGAGTACATCAAAGTCTTCGCATGGTCCTACATGGACATGCCCAAACTCAACCCGTCATTGGTCATTCACAATATCACACTTGATGATGGTACCAAGCCCATGAAATAAAAATTACAATGCATGCATACCATAATTGTGTTAATGGTTAAATCCAAACTCTAAAAGGTTCTTAATGTAGGATTCATACAACCAATTGATTACCCATAATGGGTGTCCAACATGGTCCCAGTACCAAATTCCATCGGGGATATCCATGTATGCATTGATTTTTGGAATTTAAACAAAGCTTATCCCAAGGACAATTTCCCACTTTCCAACATCGATACATTGGTCGATTTTATAACATACCATGAAATGATATATCTCATGGATGGATTTTCTGGCTATAACCAAATTAGGATCAACCCTGTTGATCAGCACAAGACTTCCTTTATGACTCCCTGAGGGACTTTTTGTTATAAGATCATGCCCTTTGGCTTTAAGAACATTGAGGCAACCTACCAGTGCGCTATGGCATATATTTTCTAAAACTATATGTATAAGACTATGGAATATTATGTTGATGATCTCATTACCAAATCTAAAAAGCATTACCAATATCTCGCATACATCCATAAAACCTTTGATCACCTCCTTGAACATAATGTGCAGTTAAACCCAAAAAATGTGTCTTTGGTGTTACCGTAGGAAGATCTTGGGATTCATCATTTCTCAATGGGGCATTGAAGTTGATACCAATAAAGTTAAAGTTATTGTCGAGATGCCTCCCCCTACAAATCTCAAGTAGCTACATAGCTTGCAGGGTAAAATCTAAGCAATTCATCGCTTCATCATCTAATTGTCTAAAAATGTAAGTCATTTAACCACCTTTTGCAAAAAGGAATCACTTTCAAATGGGATTCTTAATACCAACAATATTTTGATGCAATTATAGCTTATCTCACTTCTCCACCAGTCCTATCTCCTCCACATCCGTAATGACCATTCTTCTTGTATATTTCTACCATGAATTTTGCACTAAGAACACTATTGACCCAAAAGAATGTGCTCAACCAAGAGTAAGTTATGTACTACATCAATCGCACCTTGGTCAATTATGAAACACGATATGCTTACATGAAAAATCTATGCCTGACTATTATCTTTACTACACAAAAGTTACATCATTATATGCTTAACCATACAACCTTTATGATCACTCGCGATAACCCCCTATGATACATGATGAATAAAAGTTATCATAACTATCATACCATCAAATGGATCATGATCCTTACTAAATTTTGATGTTTACACAATGACACTGAGAGGGGGGGGTGAATCAGTGTAGCTATTAAATTTTTATATCTACAGCATTTAATATGAAATAAAGAGAACAAAAAAAAATTTGAACAAGAGAGCAAACCACAACACTCAATATACCGAGGTTCACCAATTTGGCTACTCCTCAAAAATGATTGCTTGGACTCCAATCCAAATCCGGTCTTTGCAAAATCAATTTTACAAACACTTTACCGAGCACCAGGCTGGAAGGAGCACCAACCCCTGTAATTTTCTGCTGCAACGGATGGAGCACCAACTCCTAGTACCAAGCACCAACTTGGACTGCAATTTCGATAAATTTAGAATGACATAAAAATGTCTTCACTTTATGCACGACCCTGACTGGTCCGCAATTAACTCAACTCTGCACACTCTCACGGCTCTGCTTATTTTTCTCTTGATTTTTTTCTAACTCTCCTTTTACAGCAATTTCTCTCTAACAGCAGCAACATCTTCTCTATACGATTATTCTTTTATAACCTTTCAATCTGCATGCAATCGAATCACATACTCGATTGTTCGAATCCATGCAATACGGTTGTTCGGTTCCATGCACTTAATTGTTCGAAACCACTGCAATACGTCTTTTGGAAACCATGCAATACGGCAATTTTGTTTCATGTACTTTGATTGTTCAATTTCTTCGAATACGGCTTTTCGAATGCTTTTTGAAACTCCATATATGATTCTTCAAAAGCTTTTTGATTCTTCATGTTCGGCTTTTACGTATGCTTCAAATAAGTGCATTAGAATGCCTGCAAATTCGACCTTTCGAATGCTTTTATTATCCTTCAAATTCGGCTTTTCGAATGCGTTTCAATTTTGCATGTTTGGTTGTTGCATTGCATGTCCAACACTCATCAACGATTAACTATCCGTCGACTTCGATTACTTTTTACGTAGCGGTGCATGATTTTCTGTCGGCTTTTTCGACACGTGTCACCTTGCATGTTCCTGCGGGTTTTACATGCCAGACTATTACCTGTCGCGATATCGCGACACTTTTGACTTATGTTGACGTCACCCTGAAGGTTGTCGCGAAATCGCGACCATTTTGGCCTTGAAAGCTTTTCCCTCGCTCATGTCGCGATATCGCGACACTTAGAACTTTTGCTGACGTCATCCTTCAGCATGTCGCGAAATCGCGACCGTTTTGGCTCTTGGAAGCTTTCCCTGCATCTTGTCGCGATATCGCGACACTTTGAGCTTTTGCTGACGTCATCCTCAATCTTTGTCGCGAAATCGCGACGCTTCGGCTTCCAGTAGCTTTCCTTTCATCCTGTCATGAAATCGTGACACTTTTCAACTTTCTGACGTCATCATCCTCTTGTCGTGAAATCGTGACACTTCAGCTTCGTACACTCTTCTTTGCCGACGGCGAAAAAGGAACATGTCACGCAAATCGCGACACTTTGTTCTTCGTACAACTCTCCTTGCCAACTCAGTGAAAATGGAACATGTCACGAAATCGCGACACTTTGCTCTTCGTAGACTTTCCTTGCCAACTCCGTGAAAATGGAACATGTCGCGAAATCGTGACGCTTTGCTCTTGTGACTTTCATATGCCTACTCGAATGTAGAAATCGCGACGCTTTCGGCTCTTCTTGACGTCATCATCCTTCTTGTCGTGAAATCGTGACGCTTAAGCTTCGTACGCTCTTGCTCCATGCGATAGCGAAATCGCTACAACTTTGTGCCTTGTGCTTTTACCTTGCCTCTTTTCATGAAATTTTGACTTGTAATATCATTCTTGCATCTTTCGGTTCTACACTTTTGACTAGTAGCGAAATCGCTACACCTTAGTTTCCCTTTGTTTCAACATGTAGCGCCAATCGCTACACCTTATTTTCTCTTTGTTTCAACTTTGTGGAAATCGCTACACCTTAGTTTCTCTTTGTTTCAACATGTAGCGAAATCGCTACACCTTAGTTTCTCTTTGTTTCAACATGTAGCGAAATCGCTACACCTTAGTTCCATGTATTTTCATCATGCAGCGATATCGCTACACCTTTGTTTCCTTTCATTTCAACATGTAGCGATATCGCTACACCTTTGTTTCCTTCTCGCCGGCATGTCGCGAAATCGCGACCGTTTTGCTCGCATCTTCTCTCTCCTCGACCATGTCGGAAATCGCGACAATTTGGCGTGCATTTTCTCTCCCTCTTTTTGTCGCGAAATCGCGACACATTTTCTCTCTCCTCGGTGAAAACTTGACATGTCGCGAAATCGTGACATTTCGGCTGCGCCTTCTCTCTCCTCGACCATGTCGCGAAATCGCGACGAGAAAACATGTCGCGATATCGCGACAGTTTTCTTCCTTGTCTCTTTTTGCCAGTTTCTGAATCTGGGTCACTTATTTTCCTTGAAACTTTAGCACTTGATCTGGTGACCTCCGAGCTGCATCAAGCTGCATCAATCATCTGTGTTGACAACAATGACAATACTTTTGCAATTCTTTTGCTGCACCTTGCTCAACAATCTCCCCCTTTGGAATTGTTGGCAACATACTGCAACTTTGCTCAATTTCTTCTTGCCCTTTGCCAATAATACCAAAGGGCTGCTGCAGACTCCCCCTGAGTCTATGCACAACATTCTGAGACTTAAAAAGTTTGAATGCTCCCCACGAGAATGTGTTTCCCATAGCTAGTCGGTGCTTGGGTGGTGTGACTACTCCCAACTTCTTCCGAAGGTATTCAAATACTTCCTTAGGCAAAGGTTTTGTGAATATATCGGCTACTTGCTCTGTAGTTGGAACAAAATCCAATTTAACCTCTCCTTACGCAACTTTATCCTTCAAGAAATGATATCGGATTGCAATATGTTTGGTTCTTGAATGCATTCCTTTGGATTCTTGGATATGTTGATAGCACTAGTGTTATCACATTTAATTGAAATTGGTTCATTGAAATGAATACCAAGATCTTTCAACGTTTGTCTCATCCATAATATCTGAGTACGACATGTTGTTGCTTTGCAATGTATTCTGCCTCTGCAGGTGGATAGAGATGCTTGATTCTTGTTTCTTCTTGTGCCATGCTACCAGCCTGTCACCAAGATAAAATGCTCCTCCACTTGTGCTCTTTTTTCATCAATACATCCTGCCCAATCTGCATCAGAATATGCAATCAAAGTGAAATCTTTACCTTTTGGGTACCACAACCCATAATCCATAGTGCCCTTGAGATATCTAAAAATCCTCTTTACAGCTGTTACATGAGTTTCTTTGGGGTGGCTCTGAAATCTTGCAACCATACATCCTGCTTGTAATATATCTGGTCTAGTGGTACATTAAATACGATGAGGCTTCCAATCATAGACACGTACATTGTTTGATCTACATCCGGGGATTTATCATCCTTGCTCAACTTGCGACTTGTTGTCATGGGAGTCTTGACCGGTTTCTTGTCTTCCATTGTGAACTTTTTCAGCATTTCTTTTACATATTTAACTTGAGAAATAAAAATGCCTTTTTCATTTTGATTGACCTGCGATCCTAAGAAATAAGAAAGTTCACCAATCATTGACATCTCAAATTCTTTTTTCATTTTAATTGATATGTCTTTGCGGTATTCATCCATCTTTCTTGCCAAATATTATGTCATCTACATAAACAACAAGAACAATAAGATGACCCTTCTCTGTTTTGACATATAAGTTGCTATCCACCAAACCTTTCTTAAACCCTTGTTTAATTAGATAATTATCCAACCTTGCATACCATGCTCCGGGTGCCTGTTTTTAATCCATATAAAGCTTTCTTTAACACTGCAAACAAAATCCGGATTTTCACCAAGTTGGAAGCCATCGGGTTGTTCAATGTAAACCTCTTCTTCCGAGTTTTCCATTCAAAAATGCTGATTTTACATCCATTTGATATACTTTGAAGTTTTTATGAGCTGCTAATGCGAGAAACATCCTGATTGCCTCTAGTCAGCTACAGGTGCAAAAGTTTCTTCAAAATCAATGCCTTCAACTTTGAGCATAGCCTTTACATACCAATCTTGCCTTATTTACGACAACTTTGCCCATCTTCATTCAATTTATTTCTAAAAACCCATTTAGTACCAATTATGTTTTTATTTGTTGGTCTAGGTACTAATTCCCAGGTATTGTTTTTCTCTATCTGATCTAGTTCTTCATTGATTGCCTTCATCCAACTTTCATCAGTGCTTGCTTCACCAACATTTTTAGGTTCAATACTAGATATCGAGAGAATAGTTCCTCATCTCTTGTTCTTCTTGTTTGAATACCATCTGTGGGATCCCCAATAATCTGTTCACTTGGATGATTTTTACGCCGGTTACTGTTTTAAATTTCTTGTTTTCTTCTTCTTGATTCGGTTTTTACACTATCCGGATCAATTTTCTGATTCTTCTCTGTTTCTTTTTCATCATCACCTTCAATGACTTCTTCATACATAGGGTAGTTTTCTTGATAAGTAGTTTCTTGTTCTCTACCTTCATCAACTTTTACATCAGCACTTTCAACAATTTTCTTCAACTTCTTGTTGTAACATGTGTATGCCTTGCTTTTTGTTGAGTAGCGAGAAAGATACCTTCATCGGCTCTATCTTCAAATTTACCAAGGTTATCTTCGAGTCCGTTTTATGTAGCACTTGCTTGCCAAATACTTTGAAATGTCTTCTTGTTGCCTTTATGCCAAACCACAACTCATAAGTTGTTTTGCTTTCATGTGGTCTCGGCATGCACCTGTTTTGAATGTAAGCTGCAGTATGAGCTGCCTCTTTCCAAAATCTGTCGGCTATTTTGTTTTTACGTGACATTGTCCTTGCCATTTCCTGCCTTGTTCTATTCTTCCTTTCTACAACACCATTACTGCTTGAGGTGTCCTAGGCTGCTGAAAACTGTCTTCTTATCCCATGTTTTTGACGGTGATTCGCAAATTCTTCGGAGATAAACTCTCCTCCCCTGTCGATCTTAGGCATTTAATTCTTTTTCTGATTGATTTTCAACAAGATTTTTGAAGGTTTTAAACATTTCAAAGGCTTCGACTTGAGTTTCAGAAATAGTACCCATGTCATTCTTGAGTAGTCATCTATACACGGCATAAAATATTTGTGTCCATTTATGCTTTCGAGTTCTCATGGGTCCACATAGATCGGTGTGAATTAGTTCTAATGGCTTGCTAGTGAAGTATTCTTTTGCTTTGAAAGTGGCTCTGGTTTGTTTTCCCTTTTGGCATGACTCAGAGATGCTATTTACAGGTTTGCCAATGTTTGGTATGTCTCTAACTGCTCTTTTTGAGCTGATTTTTGCCAGATTGTCAAAACTAATATGCCCAAGCCTCTTGTGCCATAGCCGGTTTTCATCTTCCTGTCCCATCAAGCATGTTCCTTCTGCGGTTTACTGAAAGTGTATACTGATTTCCTGAAGTTCTCGAGTCCAGTGGCTATTAACTTTCCATTTTTTGTCTTTCTTACTTCATGACCCTCCTTCTTGAAGATTACATCATGACCTCTGTCACATATTTGACTTACACTTAGCAAGTTATGCTTCAGGCCAATTACAAACAAGACTTCTTTTGATTTTATATTGCCATCACTGATCTTGAATGATCCCTTTCCAACAATCTTTGCTCCATCATTATTTCCAAATTTCACAGAACCACCTTCATAATTCTGTAAATTCTCAAACTTTTGCTTGTCACTGTCATGTAGTTGGAACAACCATCATCCAAGTATCCAAGGTGCTGATTTGTTACGAGCTTTAAAAGCGGTCTCGGACAATCAAAGATTCCTTTTCTTTCCATTACGGTTTGATAGCAGATTTTGCTATTTGTTTTGCCTTTGTCCTTTCATTAGCATGTGCCTATTTTATAGGAAATTTCTGGTTTTGTTTCAACCCACTTAGCTGAGATTTTCTGCCCTGATAATTATTTGATGAAAAAGTGCTTCTGCAGTTTCTAGCAATATGTCCAAAATTATGACAATTATAACATTCAATTGCATAATTCATTAAAGGAGAAAAAACATTTCTGCTGGTAAAATTCCTTTGAGATACATTATGCCTGCAATCTGAAATTTTATGGCCATAAGCATTGCATTTAAAACAATAACCAGAAAATGCATGATTAAACTTGGGTGCCGGTCTTTGCCAGTTTGAAGTAGGAGCCATGACTCTTCTCCTCCTCGGATGTGTGACTTTTGTGAATCCATCTTTGTCAGTATTCTTCTTGAATCTGGCATTATTGTTTTCTTTTGCATTATTTTGTTTTTATGGTTCAACCACTGATCTTTTCTTCTTTCTTTGTGGGTTCTATATTCAAGTTCTTTGAATCCTTTGAAGATTCTCCTTCATCAAAGCCTAAACCAAATTTGATGCCGGAAGGCCTTTGGTTATTTAACATTTTATCCAGCTTTACGGTACTTTCTTCAAACTTATGAAAACGAGTTCAATTTTCTATTCATCTCCTCTACTTGCATCCTTAACTTAACGATGTCTTCCTCTAGCTTCTTGCATTCAAGCTGTCTTTACGGTTAATTGTTCATCAAGAACTTCGGACATTTTCTTGAATTCCTCTGTCCGTATTTTCAGATTGTTTATTATGTCTGTGGCATTCTCTAATTTCTTTGAAAAAATTTTATTCTTCTTCCTTCTCGCACTCAACTCTTCAAGTGCGGCAACCAATTCTCCTTCCAAATACACTTGACTTCATCCTTGGAATTTTCATCACCTTCTCGATTTTCCTCTGTTCTTTCTTCTTCAAGTGCCATGAATAGAGCTTCACCTCCTTCTTCAGACTCCTCATCTGTGCTTTCTTCAGAATTGCTGACATTCTTGGTTATGAAGCTTTTCTTCTTGAAGTTATTCTTTCTGAAATTTTGTTTCTTCTTCCGAGTCACCTTTTTCTTGGTGTGACCCTTCACCATTTTTGGTTCTCTCCTGCATTGGACATTTGGCTGCCAAAATGACCGACTCCTCCACAATTGAAGCATTTAAAAGGTAGCTTCCCTCTATATTTTCCTTTTCCTTTTGTGAGTTTTCGAACAAAATTGGCTCTGTTTCATCCGGTGTTCCTTCATCCTCGGATTCATGTTCGGCTTTTACATTCTTGTGTGCTTTAAAAGTTGCTTCTCTGTCTGTAGACTTGGTTTGTCCTATTCTCATTTCATATCTTTGTCAGGGGAACCATGCAACTCATCCATCTTTGAAGTTGTTTAGATCTTTTGCCTCTTCTATTGCGAGAGACTTTGGAGTTAAATCTTTTGTGAAGTGTTCTGAGAACCTTTTTCACCACAATTGCATCATCAATTTCTTCACCAAGTCCTCTGATTGCATTAATAATTCCGTTGACTCTCAGCATATAAATTTCTATGTTTTCATCTTCCTTCATTTGCAGTGCTTCGAACTGTGCTCGATGAGTTTGCGGTTTTGCTTCCTTAATCTTCTTGTCTCCTTCATGGATGCTCTTCGATTTATCCCACATGTCCTTTGCTTGATTTACAACTCATGACTCTTATCAGTTCACTGTCAACAAGCCCACACATTATGGCATTCTTAGCTTTGGAGTTGTTTTCAAATTTCTTTTTCTCGGCAGTATCTGTTGGAGGGGTAGTGGGTCTTGTGTATCCACTATCTACGAGAATCCCAAATATCGTATCCCAATGCACTCGGGATATGTTTGCATTACGAGTTTCCAGAAGGTGTAATTTGTTCCATCAAATAAGGGAGCTTTGTTGGATGAAAATCCTTCACCACCTGCCATTGTTTCTTCCAAGATCTCCTTAGGTGATTAAGCTTGTACAAGGAACCTGTGCTCCGATACCAATTGATGTTTACACAATGACACTTGAGAGGGGGGTGAATCGGTGTAGCTATTAAATTTTTATATCTACGACATTTAATATGAAATAAAGAGAACAAAAAAAAACTTGAACAAGAGAGCAAACCACAACACTCAATATACCGAGGTTCACCAATTTGGCTACTCCTCAAAAATGATTGCTTGGACTCCAATCCAAATCCGGGTCTTTGCAAAATCAATTTTACAAACACTTTACCGGCACCAAGCTGGAAGGAGCACCAACCCCTGTAATTTTCTGCTAGCATGAGATGGAGCACCAACTCCTAGTACCAAGCACCAACTTGGACTGCAATTTCGATAAATTTAGAATGACATAAAAATGTCTTCACTTTATGCACGACCCTGACTGGTCAGTCTGCAATTAACTCAACTCTGCACACTCTCACGGCTCTGCTTATTTTTCTCTTGATTCTTTTCTAACTCTCCTTTTACAGCAATTTCTCTCTAACAGCAGCAACGTCTTCTCTGTACGATTATTCTTTTATAACCTTTCAATCCTGCATGCAATCGAATCACATACTCTAACTGTTCGAATCCATGCAATACGGTATTCGGTTCCATGCACTTGATATTCGAAACCACTGCAATACGTCTTTTGGAAACCATGCAATACGGCAATTTTGTTTCATGTACTTTGACTGTTCAATTTCTTCGAATACGGCTTTTCGAATGCTTTTTCGAAACTCCATATATGATTCTTCGAAAGCTTTTCGATTCTTCATGTTCGGCTTTTCTGTATGCTTCAAATACGTCTGTTAGAATGCCTACAAATTTGACCTTTCGAATGCTTTTATTATCCTTCAAATTCGGCTTTTCGAATGCGTTTCAATTTTGCATGTTTGGTTGTTGCATTGCATGTCCAACACTTTCAACGATTAAGCTTACTGTCGACTTCGAGTTACTTTTTACGTAGCTGGTTGCATGATTTTCTGTCGACTTTTTCGACACGTGTCACCTTGCATGTTCCTACGGGTTTTACATGCCCAGTTATTACTGTCGCGATATCACGACACTTTTGACTTATGTTGACGTCACCCTGAAGGTTGTCGTGAAATCGTGACCATTTTGGCCTTGAAAGCTTTTCCCTCGCTCATGTCGTGATATCGCGACACTTAGAACTTTTGCTGACGTCATCCTTCAGCATGTCACGAAATCATGACCGTTTTGGCTCTTGGAAGCTTTCCCTGCATCTTGTCGCGATATCGCGACACTTTGAGCTTTTACTGACGTCATCCTCAATCTTGTCGCGAAATCGCGACACTTCGGCTTCAGGACTTTCCTTTCATCCTGTCGCGAAATCGTGACACTTTTCAACTTTGCTGACGTCATCATCCTCCTTGTCGTGAAATCGTGACACTTACGGATTCCGTACACTCTTCTTTGCTAGCAGTAACAAAAAAGGAACATGTCACGAAATCGTGACACTTTGTTCTTCCGTACAACTCTCCTTGCCAACTCCGGTGAAAATGGAACATGTCGCGAAAATCGAACATTTGCTCTTCGTCACGGCTTTCCTTGCCAACTCGGCGAAAATGGAACATGTCACGAAATCGTGACGCTTTGCTCTTTGCTTTCCTTGCCAACTCCTGACATGTCGCGAAATCGTGACGCTTTCGGCTCTTGCTGACGTCATCATCCTTCTTGTCGCGAAATCGCGACGCTTCTGCTTCGTACGCTCTTCTCCATGCAGTAGCGAAATCGCTACAACTTTGTGCCTTGTGCTTTTACCTTGCCTCTTTTCATGAAATTTTGACTTGTAATATCATTGCTTGCATCTTTCAGTTCTACACTTTTGACTAGTAGCGAAATCGCTACACCTTAGTTTCCCTTTGTTTCAACATGTAGCGAAATCGCTACACCTTAGTTTCTCTTTGTTTCAACATGTAGCGAAATCGCTACACCTTAGTTTCTCCTTGTTTCAACATGTAGCGAAATCGCTACACCTTAGTTTCTCTTTGTTTCAACATGTAGCGAAATCGCTACACCTTAGTTCCATGTATTTTCATCATGCAGCGATATCGCTACACCTTTGTTTCCTTTCATTTCAACATGTAGCGATATCGCTACACCTTTGTTTCCTTCTCTGCCAGCATGTCGCGAAATCGTGACAGTTTTGCTCGCATCTTCTCTCTCCTCGACCATGTCGTGAAATCGCGACAATTTGGCGTGCATTTTCTCTCTCCTACTTTTTGTCGCGATATCGCGACACATTTTCTCTCTCCTCAGTGAAAACTTGACATGTCGCGAAATCGTGACATTTCGGTCGCCTTCTCTCTCCTCGACCATGTCGCGAAATCGCGACAGAAAACATGTCGCGATATCGCGACAGTTTTCTTCCTTGTCTCTTTTTGCCAGTTTCTGAATACGGGTCACTTCATTTTCCTTGAAACTTTCCGCACTTGATCTGACTGACCTCTGAACTGCATCAACTGCATCAATCTGACTGTGTTGACAACAATGACAATACTTTTGCAATTCTTTTGCTGCACCTTGCTCAACAAATTCAACCTTGAATTCATCTCTCAAAATTCCATTAAGGGGTAAGTGATTGTTGATCAACTCGTTGAGGCTTCGTTACCTTACGATAAACCACTTCTCATTCAGCTTCTCGATGATTTCATTTTTCATATTACTGAGGCTGAAGAATACGTGGAACCAAAAACACTAGCTGATATATCATTATTCTTCGATGGCTCTCATTGTGCACACATTGGGGGTGTTGATATCATATTTTTCACACCTAATGGGAAAACACTCCCCTTCTCTTTTAAATTATTTTTTTCTTGCACCAATAATAATGTTGAATACAAAGCTCTCATTCTCAACTTAAATCAAGTGCTTGCTATGCATATTAAACATCTTAAAAATTTTGGTGACTCTCTCCTTATCATCAATTAGGTCAAGTAGCTATGGAAATGTTCATACCTTGTAATTTAATAGTATAAGAAAATCACTCAGCATCTACTTACCCAGCTCGAGTGGTATGATATTGATGCCACCCCATGCTCTTCCAACCATTTCACTAATACCATGGCTTCTCTAGGCTCTTTTGTACTGTAAAAATCCACTCTTTGATACAACACATGTGTCTGTTCATATCTTATCTCAATTTACCATTTCACCCTCACTCCCTTCCCATAATTATGGTGTTTATATCATCCATGCCAAACCACATGATCCTTGGTTCTCTTAAATTAAGGATTACAACAACTTAGATTTTCTCCCTTACAACCTGCCACATGCTCACCGATGGGCATTTAAGCAAAGAGCAATTTTCTACATGTTATTGGAGGACATCCTCTACAAACACAGTCATGATGGCATCCTTCTATATTATCTCGAACCACATGAGATTTAGTGAGTGGTTCAAGAGTCTCATGATAGAACTTGTGGTGGCCACTTCAGTGGTATGGCCGTTATCAAGCACATCTTATGCATGGGATATTATTGGCCCAAAATGGAACGTGATTGTTGTGAGTATGTTAAATAATGTATCAAATATCAACAACATGTTAATCTCACATACTTACTTTCACAAGCATTATAGCCCATCCAATCCATGTGGCCCTTCTCACAATGGGGTTTAGATCTTATTGGAAAACTTACACCTACTTCATCCAGCAACCACAAGTTCATCATTACCGCTACAGAGTATTTCATAAAGTGGGTTGAAGCTATCCCACTAGTTCAAATCACAGGATCTAAAATCACTGCATTAATTACTAAACACATCATATGTCGATTTGGAATCCCCTCTCAGATCATTTTTAATAATGGTATACCATTTAAAAATAATAATATCCGCGTATTGTGTGCCAAATTCAATATTCAACATAATTTCTCTACCCCATACTACCCACAGGGTAATGGCCAAGCATAAGCTACCAACAAAACCATATGTACTATTCTTCACAAAACTATTACAAAAACTCATCGTGATTGGCATAATCAAATGTCATTGCCATTATGGACCTATCAAATGATCATTCGTACCCCAACTAGGGCAACACCATTCTCTCTGGTTTATGGTGTCGAAGCCATTATACCCCTAGAGATTGAAATACATTCATTATGTTATGTATATCTCTACAATATTTTATCGATGATGATATTACTCATCAAGATAGATTTTATAAATTGACCCTCTTGGATGAATATCACATTCATGCGATCAAACACATTCGCATTTACCAATACCATCTTTGTTGTGCCTACAATAGTAAGGTACATCAACAAGAATTTTAGATCAGCAACTTGGTCCATAAAGAGAACCAACATATCACTAACCAATCCCACTAGCTTCACGACAAATTCATACCCAATTGGTTGGGTCCTTACATAATCACCCATAAGTTTAGTTTTGGGGTCTATCAATTGGAAAATATCGAAGGTCTTGCAGAACCTAAACCAATCAACATCATCAATATTTGTGTATTCAATGCCTAATTATTTTAGGTATAATTTACTAGTTATTGTACATACCATCGTGGTTATATTGTATATATCATCTCGCTAGTGCATTCACTATGCATATTACACTAGACACACACTTTATTTTCTATTACACAACAAAAAAAAATCTTTTTTGCTTCGTTTTGATGTTATTTATACCTTTAGTGTTGCAATTTCATTATCACTGGTTGCACCACTTTCGCATTTGGAACATAGACACACACAAGACTTTTTGTAAGAGCATACATCAAGTTAGATTTTCATCATGGTATACCTTCAACCCATTCTTGTGTCTATATACTCCTAGTCATGCAAGGCTTCCTTACGCTCCTTCCTTCACCAAATACCTCACTAGGACATGCAAATCCACTTGACTCTGTCTATATTCACAATTCACCTCTCTTCCCACACTAACCATGACACTCCAATCCTTCCTCCTTATCCCAACCACAAATATTCACTTGTATCTCCTCACTCCAATGATAGTAATACCATCATTTTCTCCTTTTCATACGTTGGGTAACCTTCTCCCTCCTCTTATCCTAATAAGAGGAATCCATCCCATTCCACCTTCATCGATGAGAGATAATCGTACATGCCAACGTTTTTAGCTAAAAACACTTCTTTTATCTCCTTTCATCCCAAAAATGGGAACCCACCTGGTTTCTCCCACTCCTTCAGGTTACCTTTACCACTAGCTAATGGGATATCATTCTATTACCAAGACATTCACCAGCATCTTTCTCATACTTCCCCTTCATGTACATACCCATCTCGATGTCATCACTCCCCATAGCCATCGTGAGTCCCACCTCTCCTCATGACACCTTCAGTTCCATTCTATGGTACTTACCTTCAGCACTCACCACCACTACATCACCATCACTCATTTTTACCTCCTTTACCCCCTCCATCTCCATATTTAGATCCATATTTGACTTTTCCCATCATATTGGGTTCTGATTCTCCTCTTGTTTTGATAATATATCCTCCACCCATTGACTTCCAACATATTCTCACCTGACTTGACAACCTTGAGTTACATTTAAGTCATTATCATAGTCATTCACTGTTGTCAAATATCTACCTAATCAATAAAATTGTGTCTGTGCACCCTAGATACGGCCAACATTGAAATATCGAAGGAAATAAATGACCTCCGTGTTAATATCCAGAGAGGGTTGGCTCCCTTACTAATACTAAACTGGTTGTGAAGAACACAAGCTTATACTAAGAGAGGGGGTGAACAGTATAAGACCACTTTTTACTTTTTCTTCCAATTCAATATTATGTTGTGTAAAGATAGCAGTATCAATAGCAGTAATCAAAGCAATGCACAGAAACCATACACAATAGAGACACCACAATTTACGTGGTTCACCCAATGCGGGCTACTCCATGGAGAAAATATTTTACTAAAACTTTATCAATCAATCTCTCTGGGAATTGCTCCTAATTACAATGCTTATGGATCTCTATCCAAAGGAGATGCTGATCCCCTAATATCAAGTTCATGGATCTCTTTCACAGGAGAACTCTTTCTCCTTCTGCTCTAGCTATGTGATCTTCTAGAAGACTCTATCTCTCAGTTGCTCTAACTGGTGGACCTCTCTCCACTTGAAGACTCCTCACTCAGATTTATCTTCAACTGTGCTAGCTACTGGATCTCTATCCATTGAGACTTCTTCCTCTGTACTTTGTCACCTCCAAAGCTCTATCAATAGGCTCACTAAGAACCTGCTCAATAGGCTCACACAGAACCTGCTTAACAAGCTCACACAAAACTTGTTAAATTTTCTCAAGAAAGCTCACCAAGAACTTGCCCAAATCTACTCTAGCAAGTTCACAAAGAACTTACCCAATTCTGATCTAACAAGCTCACCAAGAACTTTCCCAAATCTACTCTAGCAAGATCATCAATAACTTACCCTAAATATGTCCATAAATCTATCCACAAATCTGTCCTCAAATCTGTCCTCAAATGTGTCCTAAACTATGCACAAAGGCCTTCTCAAAGACTCAAACAATCATACACAAACTACCACAATTCTATCCACAAATCTATCCCAAATACCTTCTTCAAAGGCTCAATAAATCATGCTCAAGTAGCACTCAAAACTCATCCACAACTCTATCAAGACAAAGTTCAAAGATTAACTCAACAATGAATGGCAATGTACTCTTCAATGGATAACAACAATGATCCATAATGATCTCAACTCAAATCAACTCATAGAATCATAAGGAGAATTGTTAGAGACTCAATATGTTCTAATATCACTCTCAACCCAAATCAATCTCAACTCAACTCAAGTCAACTCATAGAAGCATAAAGAGAATTGTTAGAGACTCAATATGTTCTAATCTCAATCTCAACCCAAATCAATCTCAACTCAACCAATCATCACAAGGGACAACTCTCTCTCACACAACCCTAGTCCAAGTATGTATCAACTAAATCAAATGTTTCCAACAATGCTCAACCACAAATCTCACATAACAATGATACTCATGTTCTTTTATAGTCTAAGTTCAAGTTCATCTCACAATCAATGGATTCAACAACAATGCTTATAAACAAGGTTTAAACACAACTCTCAAACCAGAAAACCTTGAAGCATTCAACCAACTATTTTTGAAAAGGAAACCTCAATACAATCCTTTTCTCTCCAATGATATTTTAAAAATCAACCACCACAATCAATCAATAGGAGAATGTGTCCATACCTTTTTATGAAGAGAAGAACCCCTTTGGAAATCTGCCACACTCAACACACTTTGAAAAAAGAGCACAACAATCTTCACTTTTCAACCCCTTTACAAAAATAGAAATATCTCTCTATATACACCTTATTTCTTCTTCTAAATGAGTTAGTAAATTAGCCCTCAAAATAAGCTTTCCAATGATATATAATATGATATACTTTTTTAAAAGAAACATACCAGAAATATCTTCTTTTCTAAAAGTGCATTTATCTTGCCTTCCAAAATAAAAATCAACTCAACCCTTATCACCTTATACCTCCAACATTAGGTAAAAATTAATTTATTAAATAAAAAATTACTTGCTTCTTAGAGGGAATCGAACCCTCGTCTTTTGCCCAAACACTTCTCAACCGTGGCACCAAAGGCGACGTGAGCAAAGTGCTCGCATAGGACAAGAAGCGTAAAATGTGCTTTTGTCTTATTCCTTTGCTCACACCAAATAACACAAACATGGGCCTTTCTCTTGCCCTAAAAACTCAACCGATGGTAATTGAACCTTCATCCTTCGCAAGTCAAAAAGCCTTTGTCTCCCCTTGCTCGTCGTTGGACCACGTTGCCACACGAAACTCTTTGTGCCTTTCATCTTATATCCACTCCTACGATTCCAAGGATTTTGAAAGAAAGCCTTCGTATATATATGTGCACCTTCCCTTACCTTTACCAACATCGATGGCAATTTAATTAATTTTGATTTCATGATGACGTCAGTGGTGATGTCATAATTTTAATTTAAAATTTAAAAATTAAATTTTAAATATTAAAATTTACACCAAATATTCAAAGTTGAATATCTTCATCTCCAGGGCACCATTTTTGACAAAACGAAAAGCCAACCTGGGTGTTAATAAAAACCCATATCAAATCTACCATCCATGGTTTTAAATAAAACCTTTTATTTTACTTACCTTGGTTTTCACAAAAACCCTATTTTTCGAACTATCATAAATGCTTATTTATGAAATACTTCGACCACCAAAACCAAATGTGATCCATGTGACATCAATGACAACATAAAATGCCTCATATTACCTCAAATTTCCAACAATCTCCCCCTTTGTCATTGATGGCAACACCTCTAATGCAAAATCCATCTCTGAGAATCAAAGCTACTCCCCCTGACTCAATACTCTCTTTGGAGGCTACTCACTCTAACTCAAATCTCTCATTGGAGGCTGCTCCCCCTAACTCAATGCTCTCCCCTTACTCAAATCTCTCCTCCTTTGACATCAATGGCAAAAGGGACACCTTATGGGGCTAAAAGATATGAATCTTAAGCTTAGCTCCCTCACCTCCTTCTCTCTTGAGGTGATTAATTTTGGGGTGGGAGTACTTTTACTCTAGTTGTTCTCTCAACTGCTCAAATGCTTCTCCTGGTAATGGTTTTGTGAAGATAACTACAATCTGATCTTTTGTAGGAACATATTCCAATCTTACTTGTTTCTTTGAAACCTATTCTCTTAAAAAGTGATACTTGATTGGAATGTGCTTTGTTCTGGCATGCATTACTGGATTCTTCGAGATACTTATAGAACTAGTATTATCACACATAATAGGAATGGGATGATCATGTCCTATGCTGAAATATTTAAGAGTTTGTTTCATCCATAATACATGTGAACAACATGCTGCTGCTACAATATATTTTGTCTCTGTTGTGGAAAGTGATATTGATGGTTGTTTCTTACTTAGCCAAGAAACTAGACAATCACCAAGAAAGAATGATCCACCGCTTGTACTTTTTCTATCATCAATATTTCGTACCCAATCTGCATCTGTGTAGGATGTGCGAGTAAAATTACTGCTTCTAGGATACCATAGACCATATTCCATTGTTCCTTTGAGATATCTAGTTCTTCCTTCATTACCTTAATCCAACATTCATCATTTTTTGCCTCTTTGAAATCCTTTGGTTCTATCTTGGATAATAGTGAAACATTTGCTTGTTCTGTTGAGCCTATGATTCCTCTTCTTGTCTGTCTTACCTCAGGATTGCCAATGATCAAATCCTCTAGATGATTTTTTGAATATATCTTGATGTAGTTTTGGAAGGTATATTCTGCAAGCCTTCTTCATCTGAATCTTCACCCATTTCTTCCTGATAGCTTTCTTCTTCTTTAGGAATATCTTCCTTAGGTGGCTCATTTATTCCTATTCTTTCATCAACCCTAACATTTATACTTTCCACCATGGTATGTGTTCTTTTGTTGTAGCATCTGTAGGCCTTACTTTTATAGAGTATCTAAGAAAAATACCTTCATCACATCTAGGATCAAATTTGCCCAAGTCCTTATCTTCTCTTTTGATGTAACACTTACTTCCAAAAATTCTGAAGTAGTTTACTGTGGGAGGTCTTCCTTTCCAAAACTCATATGGAGTCTTATGTTGCTTCGTTCTAACTTGAGCTCTATTCATAACATAGACTGTTGTACTTATTTCTTCCTTCCAAAATCCATCTAAAATTTTTTATTCATTTAGCATTGCTCTGGCCATATTCTCAAGAGTTTTATTCTTTCTTTCTACTAATCCATCTTGTTGAGGAGTCCTGGCTATTGAATATTCTTTTTTGATTCCATGTTCTGCACAAAACTCAATGAATTCTATAGATATGAATTCCCCTCCTCTATTTGATCGCAAAAACTTGATCTTCTTTCTTGTTTTATTTTCTACCATTTCTTTGAATACTTTGAAATGCTCAAATGCCTCTTATTTCTCTTTCAAAAAAACAACCCAAGTCATTCTAGAATAATCATAAATGAACAACATGAAGTAACTTTCACCTTGTAGACTTTTAGTTCTCATAGGTCCACATAAATCAGTATGAATCAATTATAATACCTTGGAAGAAGAATATTATTTTACCTTCAAACTTGATCTTGTCTGCTTTCCATACTGACACTATGCACAAATTGTATTTGAAGGTCTTTTTATCTTTGGTATATCTCTGAAAATTTGTTTGTTGCTTATCCTTACTATGTTATCAAAGTTCAAGTTACATAACCTTTTATGCCATAACCAACTCTCTTCTTCTTGAGATAGAAGACATTTTTCCTTTTTTATTTCACTAAACATGTAGAGATTGTTATTGGTTCTTTCTGTAGTTGCAACAAGCTTCCCTATTTTTGTTTCCCTAATTTTGCATCCTATAGAAGAAAAAGTAACTATGTACCCTCAATCACAAAGCTGACTTACACTTAGTAGGTTGTGTTTCAGACCCTCAACATAGAGTACACCTTGTGTAGTTGTCTTTCCATCATCCAAACTTAAAGTTCCTTTCCCTTTGATTTTAGCTAAAGCATTATCACCAAATCTCACAGATCCGATGTTGTTCCCCTTTAAGAAAATGAACTTATTCTTATATCGAGTCATATGACTAGAGCACCCACTGTCAATATACCATTTGTCCATATTGTAACCTAGTAGAATCTACCCTCAATTTTTTAGCATTTTCGAAGGAACCTGCTCTTATACCAATTGAAGAACACAAGCTTATACTGAGAGGGGAGGTGAATAATATAAGACCACTTTTTACTTTTTCTTCCAATTCAATATTATGTTCTATAAATATAGCAGTATCAATAGCAGTAATCAAAGCAATGCATAGAAACCATACGCAATAGAGACACCACAATTTACGTGGTTTATCCAATGTGGGCTACTCCACGGAGAAAATATTTTACTAAAACTTTCTCAATCAATATCTTTGGGAATTGCTCCCAATTACAATTTTTATGGATCTCTGTCCAAATGATATGTTGATCCCCTAATCTCAATTTCATGGATCTCTTTCACAGGAGAACTCTTTTCCCTTCTGCTCTAGCTATGTGATCTTCTAGAAGACTCTGTCTCTCTGCTGCACTAATTTGTGGACCTCTCTCCACTTGAAGACTCCTCACTCATATTTGTCTTCAACTGTGTTGGTTGTTGGATCTCTATCCACTGAGACTTTGTCCTCTATACTCTGTCACCTCCAAAGCTCTATCAATAGGCTCACTAAGAACCTTCTCAATAGGCTTACACATAACCTTCTCAATAGGTTTACACAGAACCTGCTTAACAAGCTCACATAGAACTTGCCAAATCTGCTCAAGCAAGCTCACCAAGAACTTACCCAAATCTACTCTAGCAAGCTCACCAATAACTTGCCCAATTCTACTACAACAAGCTCATCGAGAACTTGCCCAAATTTGCTCTATCAATCTCATCAAGAACTTGCCCTAAATCTATCCACAAATCTGTCCTCAAATGTGTCATAAAACTGTCCACGAAGGCCTTCTCAAAGGCTTAAACAATCATACACAAACTACCACAAGTTTATCCACAAATCTATCCCAAAGACCTTCTTCAAAGGCTCAATAAATCATGCTCAAGTAGCACTCAAAACTCATCCAAAACTCTATCAAGGCAAAGCTCAAAGATGAACTCAACAATGAATGGCATTGTACTCTTCAATGGATAACAACAATGATCCACAATGATATCAACTCAAATCAACTCATAGAAGCATAAGGAAAATTGTTAGAGACTCAATATGTTCTAATCTCACTCTCAACCCAAATCAATCTCAACTCAACTCAAGTCAACTCATAGAATCATAAAGAGAATTGTTAGAGACTCAATATATTCTAATCTCAATCTCAACCCAAATCAATCTCAACTCAACCAATCATCACAAGAGACAACTCTCTCACACACAACCCTAGTCCAAGTATGTATCAACTAACTCAAATATTTCCAAAAATGCTCATCCACAAATCTCACATAACAATGATACTCATGTTCTTTTATATATTAAATTCAAGTTTATCTTACAATAAATGGGCTTCAACAACAATGCTTATAAACAAGGTTTAAACGCAACTCTCAAACCAAAAAACCTTGAAGCATTCAACCAACCATTTTTGAAAAGGAAACCTCAATACAATAATTTTCTCTCCAATTATATTTTAGAAATCAACCACCACAATCAATCAATAGGAGAATGTGCCCATACCTTTTTATGAAGAGAAGAACCCCTTTAGAAATCTGCCACACTCAATACACTTTGAAAAAAGAGCACAACAATCTTCACTTTTCAACCCCTTTACAAAAACAAAAATATCTCTCTATATACACCTTATTTCTCCTTCTAAATGAGTTAGTCAAATAGCCCTCAAAATAATCTTTCCAACGATATATAATATGATATACTTTTATAAAAGAAACATACCAGAAATATCTTCTTTTCTAAAAGTGCATTTATCTTGCCTTCCAAAATAAAAATCAACTCAACCCTTATCACCTTATACCTCCAACATTAGGCAAAAATTAATTTATTAAATAAAAACTTACTTGCCTCTTAGAGGGAATCGAACCCTCGTCTTCTTTTGCCCAAACACTTCTCAACCGCGGTGCCAAAGACCACGCAAGCAAAGCACTCGCAAAGGACAAGAAGCACAAAATGCGCTTTTGTCTTATTCCTTTGCTCACACCAAATAACAAAAATGTGGCCCTTTAACTTGCCCCAAAAACTCAATCGGTGGGAATCAAACCTTCATCCTTCGCAAGTCAAAAAGCCTTTGTCTCCCCTCACTCATCGTTGGACGACATTGCCACATGAAACTCTCTGCGCCTTTTGTCTTATATCCACTCATACGATTCCAAGGCTTTTGAAAGAAAGCCTTCGTATATATATGTGCACCTTCCCTTATCTTTACCAACGTCAGCGGTAATTTAATTAATTTTTATTTGATGATGATGTCGGCGGTGATGTCATAATTTTAATTTTAAAATTTAAAAATTAAATTTTAAATATTAAAATTTACACCAAATATTCAAAGTTGAATATCTTCATATTTGGGGTACATTTTTCGATGAAACGAAAAGCCAACCTGGGTTTTAAGAAAAAACCATATCAAATCTGCCATCCATGGTTTTAAATAAAATCTTTTATTTTACCTGCCTTGGTTTTCACAAAAACCCTATTTTTGGAACTATCATAAATGCTTATTTATGAAATACTTCGGCCACCAAAACCAAATGTGATCCATGTGACATCAATGATCCATGTGACATCAATGATAACATAAAATGCCTCATATTACCTCAAATTTCCAATAGGTTGAAGACTAGAATTGCAGGAAAGAAATTAGAAAATGTGGAAAGAAATGGACATATGACCACAGGCCGATTGTGTAGGATGGGAATAGACTGATAGCAAGAATCCACACCAAGAAATGAATAGCATGAAATAGATAAAAATACATCAAAATTTACTTAAAACTTCGCACATATAATCTTTCAAATTGGCACTCCAACACTCACTCCTCTCATCAGCAATATTCAAATTCAACTTGCAGAATTTAAATTCAACAGCAAATAAAGAATCCGAGAGTAAAAAGAAATGCATAAATCAAAAGACAATAATGCACCAAGTCATTTGCAAATCCAAGAGCTTTGTATGTCTAAAACTGTAGAGAAATTGAAGAGTTTTCTCGTAGGATATCTATTTTTTCCAACCCCTTACAATGAAAGTTTGCTTAGTATTTATAGATGTTTGCACCTCTTTCATTAAATGCATGAAAGAACCCAATGTCCATAGATCAGGTACATAATGAGTCATCATCTCTTGGAAATATTCTTTTGAAAATCATGATCCGAAAATGATTTGGAGTGACGAGGCATTTTTATCACCACAACATTAAATTTTGGGTGCCTCTATTATCTTAAAAATCAAACATATGCTTCAATAATTTACTCATCATTAAATTTATTTCAAAGAGGAAGTAAAAACTTCGATAAGATGTTCTTGAAAATAACACAAATGCTCTCCACTTCGCCACCAACATTAAATTGTTGCAATAATTTAAGGCATATCTTCAACTGAAAAAATCAACCTAAAATATTTCCCAAGATGATGGCAATTAAAGATCAAATCCTGCATCATTTAATTTTGCATATATTTTCCATAATTTATCCTCTGTCACCGCGAGCAACTGAAACCCTTTAACAAAAAGTCTCCTTTGTCCAAACTGAGAGCTTTAATTATGTTCACCTATTAAAGAAACGAATGCAATTGTTCTTTTAAACACCTTTGTCCCTTCCTTTTAAACTTCAACAACACTCACTCGAAACAAGGGGTGAACGCGATTCTTATTTGGAACAATTTAAAAAATCACTTTCGCTTCAAACACTTTCACAAAATGGAACTCCTAATATGTGTTCACCTCTTGAAAAAGGCGGAACACATCCTCGTTGAGGTGTAAAGGTAAAACCAATTTTAATTTTCTTTGTCGCCCAATTATACTTTCTTATGCCATTTGCCCCAATTATGCCATTCACCCCCAAAAGGGGTGAACGTGCTTGTTGCCCAAATTTTTGGACAATGGCAACGTACATCTTAAAATCATGTTCACCCAAATGAAAGGTGAACATGACGTTCACCCCTCTCACAAGGCAAACGCAATTGCATTCTTTAATATTTAGCGCCTAGCTTCTCTTGGAATGCATTCACCCCACCAATGGGCGATCGTGGCGTTCGCCCTTCTAATAGGGCGACCGTGATTATGTTCTAATACTTGGCTGAATTTTATCATTTTTCTTCTTTCTTTGCTTCTACGACGGATTCTAGAGTGAAATCAACTTACTTCAACTTTGAATTTCTTTTGTGGATAATTCAATCAATTTAATTTGAAGCTGATTTCCAAGCTCTGATTGAGATTAGAATGTTTATTTTTCAAATGAAAAAATACATACATAAAAAAACTAAAATGACTGTAATGTTTATTTTAAAATAAAGCAAGATGCTACATCATGAATTTTTACATTACAATCAACAATTTATTTAAAACCAATGTGGCATAGTGCAAAATTGCCAATATTTTTGGTGGCTCTCGAGGTATCCAACTTGCATGGATGCAAGCAATCCAAAGCCTTAATTCATTGGACGATCTTGAGTCTTCTTTCCAACCTCCTTGGCTAGTGCTTTTGATGTAGATGCCTTCTGACGCTCCTCCTCTTCATCTACTTTCTCAACGATTTTTGCTTCCTTTTCTACCTCTGTTTGTTCTTTGAGGTCCTCAAAAGTAACCTCATAAACTGCAACCGCAGTATCCCATGCTTGTGTGGTAAACAAATAAGGAGTGCTTAGGGACTCATATACAAAGCACAAATTATGAATATCTTCCAAGCCTCGCTCATTGGGCTAACTCAAATAGCAAAAGCTCCATACGAGTGTACTTTTGCATGAATGGCAACACTTGAACATCTATGATAGGCTCCTACCAAGCATCAATCTCTAAGGTATCTTCAACAAACTACTTCCATGTTACTTCCAATTGTGCTCATGGAAGAGGTTCACCCCACTCATTGATAAATTATGGAAAACCCTTGTCGTGTAAAGCGTTAAGATGAATCATTGAAATAGTGTGTTCTTTCTCTATGTTATTTAGAATTTTTTGACCTTCATGCACAAGATCCATCTACTGAAAATAGTTGTGCAATGTGACTTTTGTAGCTAACCAAGAATAGTCCATCTCGCACAGGGGTTTCACATACATGGTGGAATTTTCCAAGGCTTATATTTTGACTGTCATCTCCATATGGGGTGACAGTAACTCCTCCGTGTTGTCAATTATATGTTATCCCATTTGAATCTGATTGTGAGTTGCCCATAAGTAAATCAAAACTTGAACTGCTTCTAGAGCTAATTTTTTACAGTTTTATGAGGAACAAAGATGAGCTTCTTTGATGTTATCTGCGGAAAAACCCACATTTTGAGCAGCTTTCTCAGCCAATTGAGTCTAGAAATATTCTAGCTTTATACGAAGGTTGTTCATCTCAATCTGGACTGCATCTCTTTATTTTAAGTGGACTCCTACCTGTCACTGTAAGTACTCATTTTTAGTAGCAGTTATTTCCTCCTGTGCTCTGCTTTTAGCCAAGGTCGTCTTGAGTTCTATGATCTTGTCAGCTTGATCAAAATACTTATGTTTATAGTGCTCACCGTGAAGGTAAACTAAACTTATGTCCACTTGAATATTACCCATATTTTCTACAGGATCAATCCTTATGAGGTCTTCTGTTATGGTCTCAGAAATAAGATCGCCTGGCAACAATTCTCCTTGAGGATTCTGAACCAATGGAGTAATTTTGGTGATATGAGCCTCCATTGCAACAAGATCAAAAGCAACTTTCTTAAGAGGATGAGCAAGTGTGAGAGCTTCTTTGCACTGCTTGCTTTTCAACCACTGTGATGAACTCAAGTGAGTCTTATTGATATTTTCTACATCAAACTGCTTGGATGCCACCTGAACATCGGGCAAAGCTTAAAATTCTAAAAATAGGGTGAAGGAAATGAGGGCATCAGAGCGGGTAGGTTGTGAAACAGATGTGGTGGTTAAAGTGGAGAAATGGAAATAATGGAATGGATAGGTGGATCGGTTTTAACTGCAGCTACGCTTACTCTTGGAGAAGGCTACGCACTTACAGTTTTGATGAAAATGATAGTGATAGTGGAAGAACATAAAAATGGGTTTTGCTCCAACGCATATGAACGAAAAGAAATGGAGGACAAAGAAAAGGGAATAGAATATGGAGCAGTAGTAACTTTGGGAAAAGAAGAAGAAGGAAGTGGAATGGATACAGAAGGTATACCAAAAGGTGGGGAAATGGACACAAAAATTGGTGGGGGTGAATCGAAAGAAATCACTACATGCTCTAATAAAGAAGGATAATAAGAAGGAAAGAGAGACGTATCTTTGAGTGCAAGTGTCGTGTGATGCAAATATGGATGTGGTTGTAATGTTTCCTGTTGCTCCTCCTCTACCTCTTCAATATTTTCTTGGGTCTCCAAAACCTCCTCTTGTGGTGGTTTTGATGACTGATCTTCCTCTTGTCCTTGAACCATTTGTGCAACCATGGTGGGAGCCTTGATCATCGTGAGAGGAGAGACAACTTCTGTAAAAACAACAGAAACTATGGTAACCATAGTAACTGCATCATCAATGGAAGAAATGGTAATAGCACCAGTTCTTGGTTTCTTCGACACCTTGGGAAATGGTGGTGCCTTTTGCACATATTGCTTCTTTGAGACAGGTGCTTCTTCAACTTTTTATCTTGTTCGCTGCAATATCCACTTAAACACATATTATTGCTCTTCCTCCTTCTCAGGAGTCTTTTCTTCAACCAAAGGACGTTGTCCCTAAAACTTACTTTTACCACTATCGTACTGTTGAAAACTATGCGAAAAAATATTGGCAAAAGCGACTGGCTGATAAGAATAAACATATTCATCATAAACCTCTGAAAAGGCATCATCTAGTTTGAGCCCATAAGGAGTCGTTGGCTTTCCTTGGTGAACCCGTATTATCCACCAATTCATTATCTTTTCTTCAGACCATTTAGGCTCACTGGATTTAACCTAACTAAACAATCCTGGCAGAGGGACTTGAGATCTATATTCTACTTCTTGCTCATAGCAATCATGCCAAGGGGGAAGTGTAGCCATTTTCTCAATATGTCAATTCATGTCGGGCCCATTGAAATTATTTTTGTTTCGCTCAATATCGGGTCAAGGACAACAATGGAATGATTTGAGCTTGACAATTTTCTTAAACTTGCCCAAGGGATCATACCTCCAACGCTGTGGTAGTTCTATCAATCCTAGATCTTGCAAGGCAACAGTGAGAAGTCTATTCTATCCGATTTGACCCGCTACTCTACCACCAAACTTGAATGGCATATTGCATGTTGTATTTTTTCCACGCCCAGCCCTATATATATTATTGACGTATTCTGACTGGCGAACTACCTCCATAGCAAAAATATACTCTATGGTAAAGTATGGCAACAAAAATGGCTTGCCCGTGAAACCAAAAAATCATACTACACCCTAGGTAAGTAGAAAAATATCACCCTTTTCCTGAGTGACCAATATATCTCTCAACTCTCGCAGCACTCTTTCACATGTACCACATAACAATTCTATTGTTGGCCCTAAAAACCAATTGTTAAAACTATAGAAAGACTCTCTTCTTGACAAAATTGAAGTCCACTTATATACTGGCAAAGGTTGATCATTTTCATCTGTTTGTGTAACTATAATAAAAGGAAAATGTTGATGCAATTGAAAGAAGTAAAAACATACAATAAATGAACTTTGCTTGAATGATTTCGCTTTCTGAGCCTGCAATTTATCCAACTAAGGATTCATCCTTTGCGAGATGTAATCAGCTCAATTGAAGAAGATTGGATTAGTGTCCTCTGTCATAACTGATGGGGAATAAAAATCTACCTAACCAATACAGTGTGCTAAAGTTGCCTACCATTTGTGTACAATTTCATCTGAAGGTAAACCTGCAACCCACACTAGCATTGAATAGATATCCAAGATTTTAAAATCCTTAAGCGGTTTAGGCAGGTTGGAAAGCTGTCCCATTGGCAATTCTTTGATGAGCTCATTCTTCATGAATTTATGCATCATTATAGTAGAGACATATATATCTTCATGTTCATTGGTGTGCAACTTCTTATGAACCCCATAGGCAGGTGGTTGCAATCCACATGCGAATGCTTCTTGGATCTCGTCCGAGGTAATAATGAAGAGAATCTCCCTCTTCACATTCCTTACTGCCCTAGTGAATGGGTCATAAAATTTAGAAATAAGTTGCATCAGCTCAGGACAAGAGTGTATAGGTGGGCATAGGTACCATAAAAGTTGCAAATGGTATGGCATTGTTAGCCAACTTCCTAATGTAACCCCCTAATTAACTACAAGTTTAACATCTTACTGCAGTCTCTCCACTCCTTTGTGGGTTATTATGCAATCACCAATCTCGGTCATCGAGTCATCATAGGGGTCCAGGTCAACATAGTCATTTTTTTGGGCCTTTTTAGACCTCGTACATCCCTATTTTCTCTTTGACTTCTTGGGCTTTGTACTATCTGAAGCACCTTAGGGCTCTTTACTGTGTTTTCCCACTTTTTTTTGTGGAAAATTTATTGAGCAATTTTCGTACACTTATGCACTAGCAGTTCGACACACACGAAAACAGAAAATATTTAAATAAAATTTTAACTGTAAACTTTACCTTGCTTTTTTATATAGAGCCCTTTTCCAACAGCCGCAATAAATGCTGAGTGCCTTCGAAAAAATGTGATCCTTGATACACTCGCATGACACTATTCCCAATGTATCCCAATTTATTTTCTGATTCGCTACCAAATTCACCTTGGGAAAAGCATTTTTCTTTGTCGTATAACTATGTCGTAAACCATGTCCTGGCTGTAGAATATTGCTTTGGAAAAATAAATTGACCACTTGAACCAATTAAATGCTTCTTTTGCTCCTTCGAGAAGAAAAATTTTTGCCATCTGCATGTTTTCCAATAATTGCCATGTCTTGGAGGAAGCAATATATCTGCACTAAATCTCCAAGATCAAAGGGGGCATTTACTATTATCTGCTTCTCCTTCTTTCTCCTTTGAGGTGTTTTTAATCTGCTTGATGATTTGGGGTGAAAAATCTCCTTATATAAACTTTGTTCCTTACCCTTTATCTTTTCCTTTAGAAAATCAAATTTTCTAAATAAAAAAAAAAAAACTTGCCTCCTTTTTTTTTTTTTTTTGGAAAAATAGCCTTCTCTTTTTTTATGATATATTTTTCTTTTTTAAAAATTTTAATTTTCATCGCCCCTAAGGTGGGCGAACAGGACGTCTGCCCGACCTTAGGGCGATATTTTTTGTTTGTTTAATTTAAGGTTTGATCACCCAAGGGAATGGGCGACCATTATTTTAGGTTTTTTTTTTTGTTTTTTTAATACCTTTTAATAAGGCGTTAGGCTACAATCGCCCTAAAGGGGGGCGAAATTTATGTTTGCCCCACTTTTGGGTGACCATGCCTTTATTTTTTTTAATTTTAAAGTTTTATTTAATTTATTTTTTAAATTTTAATTTGTTTTTAACTTGGGGCGCCCATTGAAATGGGCGAACGCAACGTTCGCCCACCAATGGGCACTCCCTTTTATTATTTTGGGGGTGCCCATTGAAAGGAACGTTCGCCCATTTGTTGGGCGCTTCAATTTTTTTATTTTTAAACTTTAATGCTTTGGGCTACGATCGCCCCTAAAGGGGGGCGAACACCCCCACCTTTGGTGTGACCATGCCTTTTTTTTTTAATTTTAAAGGTTTAAGTTTGGCCACCCATGGTGATGGGCGACCATTAATTAAAGTCGTGGGCGACCTTGATTAAAGTTTTTTTTTTTAAGTTTCTTTTTCCAAATTTTAATTTTCTTTTTCTTTTTTTTTTTGGATGGCATGGGGGAGCTCCCAAAGGATAGGGGCATTCGAAACATTGAATAGAGAGGGCAAGCCCCCCCCCCCAATAAAACATGGGAGCGCCCCCTTTTGAGTGGAGCGCCCAAAGAGGCGGGCGAACCGCCTTGGGTGCTTCCCCTTTTTTTTTAAATTGGGGGGCTCCCAAGGATATGGGTGAACTTAACGTTCAGCCAACCTTTGGGTGCTTCCCCTTTATTGATTGAAGCGCCCAAATATTTGGGCACTTCAATAATATTTTTTGTTTTAGAATGCATTTTAATTAAAAAAAAAATTAAGTTTTTTCTTTTAATTAAATTTTTTAACTTTAGAGTTTAGTCACCCAAGGGACAGGCAAACAAGAGGTTTGTCCACCTTTGGGTGATTCTAATTAATTTTTTTTTTTATATTGTAAAGTATAATTAATTTTTTTTTTTTTTAACTTAAAATCACCCTCAAAGGGGGGCACACGTAATGTTCGCCCACCCTTTGGGAGATCATGATTAAAGTTTTTTTTTTTCTATGTACATAAATTTTATTTATGAACATGTTCTCCTAACAAGAGGACAAAACGGGACGAACAAATTTTTTCTTTTCTTTTTACCTATGTATATATTATTATTTTTTGTGTTTTTTTAAAAAAAGAAAATGTGGAAGGAATTAAGAAAACGAATATATACATATTTTACAAAAGTATCTTATCAAGATGTTACTGAATATAAGCCTTCAAATGAAGGTCATTCACTGGAATTGGAAGATTATAGCCTTCCATGTCTTGAATATGATAGGCGTTAGCCGAGTTCACAGCAGAGATTTGGAAATGGCCTTCCCAAATAGCATCAAATTTGTGATGCTCTTCGGGCTTGGCCTTCTTTGCATTCCATTTGAGAACTAAATATCCTATTTGAAAATTATGTTTGGTTGTCTTCTACCCTAACCACTTTTGCATTTTCTTGTTATGTTTGGCAAACACCTGGTAAGACTTTTCTCTATCCTCCTCCAACTGTATCAACTATGCCAATCGTGCATTCATGGTATTAAACTCCTCATCTTCCTCATGAAACAACCGCAATGTCTGAAGGACCGGAAGCTCAATGTGAGTAGGCAAAATTGCTTCCTTACCATACACCAATGCATACAGAGAAGTTTTAATGGACTTTTTTATGGAAATGCAATCTGCCCAAAGCGTCTGGTTCAATAGCAAATGCTAGCTTCTCTTGTTGTTGCCCAGTATTCTTTTCAAAATTCGTAGCAAATTCTTATTGGTGGATTCAGCCAAACCATTCCCTTGAGATAATAATTGGACAAAGTCTTAATATAAATCATGTATTTGCTAGTGAACTCCGTGATATTGGTCCCAATAAATGGAGTTCCATTATCAGTTATAATTGAGTCTAGAACACCGAAGCGAGTGATGATTCCCTCTCCTCGTTACGTTACTTTTACGCGATCTACGTAGCATTGGTTTCAATCAAACAATAAAGATTGTGGTATTACTTACATTACCAGTTTTTATGTATCGCGCAAATCATTTTTGGAATGAAAAAAGATATATGATGTTTATTGCGCCAAATTTCACTAGAAATTTGTTGATGGTTCCACATCTTTCTGTGTATTTGTCAAAATATGTTTCTCTAACGGTAAGGTCCTCTCTATACGCCGGAGCCCTTTATTTCTAGGATATGAAATAACTATGTTATTGGTAACTTGTACAATTTACCACCTCCAGCTCTACTCCCAAATTATCAAGTAAAAAATATTCTCATGATAAGATTTATCCATACAGTGACGACATGTAATTATGAGAGTTGGCCAGGTAGCTAACCTTGTGGGTCCGTTCTCGCAGCAATAGAAGCATAATTTTCAGGGCACTTTGGTTTCCATATAACCAAGCGATGCCATCATGCTACCTACGCAACCATAGCACTGTCAAACTTAAATCATCATGGTGCTGCCATCAACGCAACCATGGCACTATCAATCTCATGTCGTCATGGTGCTACCATCGATCTACGTAGCCATGGCACTATTACTCTACTGAGATCTTTACTCTCCTATTAAAACTATCATTATGTTGTCGAGATCCTTACTCTTGCACTCACGCTGCAATTACACCAACGTAATGAAACAGATGCAACACAAAAAACTCTCCATGCTCTCGATGCAGGCATTTCACTCCATTGATTAGGATTACGGGTTGCCCTAATAATGCTTCTCTATCCTTGCTCGATGGCATACCTCTATCTTTCAACTGTTTCACTGTCAAATATGACATCTTACATGTTGGTTCAATGTCAAATTAGGGTTTTCCTTATGTGTTGTCCTCCTGAAACCCTAACGTTGTCTTTGGACCACTTCTTCCTTGCTGGCGTTACTCCATGAAGTCTCACGATGCCATAGCATCGAACATTTTTGGAATAGCCACCATCGCCTTCTCCTGCAATCAAACGCAATCTGATTAAACATTACCTTACCCTAAATATTATTATCACATCCTTTGTAAAGTATATTATAATAATATTATTATATACAATATAATAATATTATTATAATAATAACATTTTAGAACATTATAATATAATCATAATAATATTACTATTATGTACGTAATATAATTAATGCAATTATATTAGGTAGATAATAGCATATTATTTTCTATCTCAATTTCTTTGTACCTTTTGCATTCTCTTATTGTTTTAGGTAATGTTTTGGTCAGGCCTTGCTTTGTTAAACACATTCCATCACATTAGATAGTATGAAGAACATTAAACTCTATTTATCAAAATGGATTTTAATTAATCTAGAAGCATTAATGTCTAGATTAATTAATCATTTAAATATCAAATAACCAAAGCAATTAAAATTATTAAAATAAAACGGTCAAACATCACTATTCTTATAAGCCAAAGAAAACCAAAAACCTTTAATACCAAAACATGACAAGTGGGTCCCCAAGAAGTTTGGGGTGGTTGTGGAAACTCCACAACAAAATGGTGACTCTGTTGGGAAATGCTCCTAAGCATTTTGGTGAGAACCCAAAAAGAAAATCTGAAAACACACTCCAAACCAAAAGCATCAAGCATCAGCAAATGCATGAATAATGTCAATAGACTCATAAGAATAGCAAAATATTAGAATCATGCAATATTAGCTCTGGGTGTGTGAAGCACTCCACACCTTATTGTTTGTAATTTTTTCGCATTGCATCACCAATTTTACTTGACTAGAATTATTGCAATGAATATGGAGGGCTTTGAGGGTAAAAATTTTTATAGCATGGGCAACACATTCTATGGTGGCTTGAGCAAACACCTCAAAAATGTCTAACCATATTAGGATCAAATGTGTGTGTGATGAATTCATTGACAAGATCTAGGGCTTGGTTATGAGTCATCATCATCAAGGACCAATGTGTGCAAGTGGACCTTAGAGCTTTGGGGAATCGAATTCTCAACCAAGGTGTGATGAGAATATAACCCTATCCTTTAATGCTCTCATATTTGACCAAAATAATTAAACCGGTTATGGATGAGGTCATCAGACTAATCTATCCTCATGGTGGACATAAATCTCAACCTTACGGGAGTCATGTCACCAGGCATGAGTGTACTCCACTGCCGATCAAGCGACTATAGCCTCGGTGGAGGTTAACCCCATAGTCCAGTCCTCTTTGCTTGGATTTGCTCTATATTATTATTTTTTTAAAAGAATTTTGGGGATGACTACCCATCCTTATGAGGGGGCAAGTAGTAGGATCCTTACAATTCAGTTTAGAGTTTTGGGGAATCGGATTCTCAACCAAGGTGTGATGAGAATTTGACCCTATCCTTACTACTCTGATTTGTAAATCATGCTAGTGGTGATAACCACTGTTTTATGAGCATAAATATTGTAGTGATAAAAACCACTATTCATGGACTATGTGTAGGGTGGGATAGACCAGAATTACCTTTTCGCCTCACATCCCCATCCAAGTATGGTTTCATATTATTTTACCCAAGATGTTGGACATGGACAGAAATGTGATAGACCCAAGGCAACTTCGGCAACAGTTTCCAAACCTAAGATCTTCTTAGTGTTCTTTGTGCCTTTGATCCCAAGATAATTGGACATTACTTTCAGTGTTTGGGTTTAGCATATGGAGGTGGATTGGTCATGATGTTTATGTGATAAGAATGTGCCTTTGAGACATGGGTGGATGATATGCAAAAATCAAAGACTTCATGCTTCATGAGCTGCAACCAATATTCACATGTTCAAGCCCTTTTGCCATATGATTCCAATGTTTCACATCCTTTTAGTCTTGGTTGACATTCGTATACACATAGGCTGACCTCTTACTCCTAAAATCAAATCCAAAACTGAACAACCTTGACACACTAAAAACTCCTGAAATCAAAGAAATAAGATCAAATAAATAGGAAATAAAACTGACAAGACAAACAATCAAACAAGTTGATTAGTGTACATATAATACAATGACTCTACCCTTAGGCCTGAAAATAATGCTTTAAATGAAGGTCATTGATGGGTAAGGCCAAATCCTTTCCATCCAAGGTTTTTAATATGAAACTATTTTCACCTAGGACTTTAGATATTAGATAGGGTCCCAACCACAAGCAATCAAACTTTTCATGTTCTCCTTTTTTCTCATGCCTTTTATCCCACAACAAAACTAAATCTGAAACTTTAAAGACCTTAATTTTGGACCGTTTATCAAACCACATTTTGATTATGTCTTGATGTTTGCTGAAATGAAGCATGGCTTCCTCCCTCTTCTCATCAAGATGCATTAATTGGGTTAATCTGGTTTCAAGTTTATTATCAGTCCCAATATAGTCTTTTATAAAATTTAAAGTTTGCAACTTTAGATTAGTGGGAAAAATAGGATCTTGCCCATAGACTAAGTGATAAGGAGATGTCCCAATTGACTCCTTGCTTCTGGTCCTATCTGCCCAAAGGGCAAATTTTAACTTACTATGCCAATCTCTAGGGTTATTTTCAAGTAATTTTTTGATTATGCATAATAAATTTTTATTTGATGATTTTGCCAAACCATTGCCTTGGGGGTAATAATTGGAAGAGAATTTTAGACTCACCTTATTTTCGTATGCCCAATTTGCAAATTCTAAAGAGGAAAAGGCAGAACCGTTGTCACTTACTATGGAGTTAGGCATTCCAAAATGAGTGACTATGTTTTCCTCTAGAAATCTAATCACAACCTCGGAGGTGGCATTCTTAGTAGGTATAGCCTTTGTCCACCTTGTGTAGTAATCAGTAGCGATGAGGATGAACTTATGGGAATCGAACGAGTTAGGATTTATCACCCCAACAAATTCTAATCCCCATTGTGCAAATGGTCTCGTCTCTACCATTGACTGCAATGGCATTGCTGCATTCCGCTCTCTGTTGGCTGCCACTTGGCATATGTGACATGTTCTTACATGTGCATGTGCGTCTTTAAACAAGTGGGGCCAATAATACCCATCTCTAAGAACCTGGTGTGTTGTCACATTTGCTGACCCGTATCCAATTCCATACTTACCATGGAAGTCTTTGAGTACTTGGGTTGCTTCCTCTTGAGTAATGCAACGAAGGAAAATTCCTTTGTGATTATTCCTATACAACACACCAGATTTAATCCAAAATCTAGATGATTTTAAATGTAGTGCCTTGCATTGAGTGGAATTCAAATGAGAAGGGCACTTACCATGCAACAAAAAATATACAATATCTACGTACCATTCCTTTGTAGTGATATCATTAACCTCGTAGTTTTGGCATGTTATTGAAGGGTCAATTTCTATGATAGCCTTGACCAAACCTTGTCCACGCACTATCTTCATGGGCTTTATCTCTAAGTCAAATTCTTGAAGGGTGGAAAGCCATTTCCCCCTTCTTTCACCTAGCTCACTCTGTAAGAACATGGACTTTACTGCAGGGTTAGGAACTATAGCAAAAACTTTACAATGCACAATGTCATGCCTAAATTTTTTAACAGTTTTAAATAAGGCATACATTTGGTTGTCTAGGACAAAATACCTTAGTTTCACGTCCTTCAAAGGAGAACTCAGAAATGATATAGGATTTTCAATGTTGTCTTCACTTTTTTGAGTTAACACACTTGCAAAAGAATGATCTGAAGCAAATGTGTAAACATAAAATGGTTTAGCATAGTTTGGACTAATGAGAATAGGGGCTTTGGAAATAGCATCCTTGATGCTTGTGAAGGCATCCCTATTCTCACTAGTCAACTTTATCTAAACATATTTTTTTAGCATATCATTTAGGGGCTTGGCTACTTGGCAAAACCTGAAATGAATTTTCTCACAAAGTTAATCTTACCGAAAAAGGACCTAAGCTCATTTTTGCTATTGGGATGAGGAATATCTCGGATAGCGGCTATCCGCTCTGGGTCTATAGCAATCCCATATTTCTAAATGACATGTCCTAACAACTTACCCTCTATTACCCCAAAGATGCACTTTTTTGGATTTAGGGAAATTCCATGTTCCCTGCACCTTTGGAGCACTTTCCTCAAGTATCTAACATGATCTTCCATCTTCTTGGAGAAGACAGGAATATCATCCACATAGAAAATAATGCACTTACCAATGAGCCCCTTGAATGCAAAATCCATGGCTCTTTGGAAAGTGGCTCCAACATTCAACAAACCAAACGGCATCCTTCGGTAGGCAAATGTTCCCCACTTCGTGGTGAAGGCCATATTCATCCTGTCATTTGGATGTATGAGAATTTGATTATATCCTGAGTATCCATCCAAGAATGACATCATTTCAGACCCATTTACCTTTTGGAGTATCTCATCAATGGTGGGTAATGGGTAATTGTCTTTTTGGCAAGCTTTGTTCAAATTTCTAAAATCTATGCACAACCGAATCTCTCCACTCTTCTTCCTAACAGGGACAAGATTAGCCACCCATGTGGAATTCCTAATAGGGAAGATGATTTTGGATTCCAGTAGCCTCTTCACTTCCTTCTCTATCAAGGGCTCTAGGATTGGGTTAACCGTTCTTTGCCTCTGTCTAAAAGGCTTGGAATCAGGCTTCAGAGGAATAGTATGCATGATTACATTCTGGTCATAATTTTTTAGCTCTTCATAGCTCCAAGATATGCAATCAATGTATTCTCCTAAAACCTAAGCTATTGACTCCTCTTGTTGTGTGCATGCCTTTGCAATGAACACTTCACGTGGATCTACTGCACTCCCCAAATTGACTGAATTGCATGATTCCTTGGGGGATGGTATTTTTCTTTCTTTTTTCTTTTGATATCTAATATCAAACAAATTTTCTAGAGAGGCCCTATCACTTGGAATCTCGTTCCATACTCTGGTTGTTCCTAATTCTACTTGCCTCCTCTCTTCTTCTTCTATAACCTGATTTTCAAATATACTAGAATTAGTGACAAAACTAAAAATGTGTCTATCACTATCAAAGACCTGTAAATTTGTGACATTGTCTGGTATGGAGGGGCAAGGCACTAACTCTATGGAAAATTTTTTACATTTTTATGGTCAGCAGGCGAAAGCATGTTGGCCGCTACGACTAACAAATCAACCATTTTATTATTTTTTCTTGAGATGAGGAAAATATTGAAAGCATCAAACTCATTAATTAATTCCCTCACTCTAGTTTTATAGAGGTTCAACCTCTTGTCTCTACAGGTATACTTCTCCTTGACCTATTTGACTGCTAACTCTGAGTCTCCCGATGCCTTAAGGCATTTTACCTTTTCTCTTAGGGCCAAATGAAGTCCAAAAATTAGGGCTTCATACTCCACCACATTATTGGTGGCCGAGAATTGTAATCTGTAGGCAGCAAGCAAAGGCTTACTACCAGGACATGTGAGCTCTACCCCAGCTCCCACACCTTGTTTTGATTTAGACCCATCAAACTTTAGGGTCCACACCCTCTTGTTTTCTTTTGAAGTACAATGGTAAAGATCATCGTTTTGGGACCCTTCGGCTATGTCCTCCATGTCAAAATTGTAAACCCCTAATTCTGTTTTAGTAAACTGAATCTCATTGGGTTTATTATACTCTGTAATCATCTCCCTAAGTCTGGGCTCTATGTCTACCCAGATTTGGTTTGCAACTCCTCTCCATGGCAACCATATATGGGAGGAATCAGTCACCACATAAACATTGATATTTCTACTCCAATCTCTGCCCAAAACCATGCCATACTTGGCAGTAATATTTAGTAGAAAGGATATTTGTTTAATGTTGGACCCTAGGCTCTGAGTTGATCTGAACTAGGACATATTTTACAACACCTACTACATCCACCATAGATCTTTCCAATTGGACCACTTTGCTATTCGAATGAACAGGCTTAAGTCCTAGATTTTGGCTTATCTCAAGAGGCATGATGTTGGCCGAGGCACCAGAATCAATCAAACAGTTGTGTAAATTCTTGCCTAGGATCCTAATAGTTATAAGAAAAGCGGGTTCTACATATTTAACCTCATGAATTTGACTCGGTGAATTCAATATCTTCCCCACGATTTTATCCTACCCCAACAATTGAGAGACCTCATACATTGAGATATTGGCCTTGGTCCTTTTCATGTCTTCTTCCAAGTCATAAGTGGATGTTCCAAGATTTGGCACTTTTGGCATTGTCATAGGTGCTTCCAAAAATGGAGGTGGCGGATTCACATTACCTTTTGTATCAAGAGGAACTAAAGAGTTGTTTGGGGGAGTAGAGGAGGTTTTAGGATCCTTAGAACTCCTAGTAAATTACTTGTGATTAGATTTCCCAAAACGTCCAGCGATCTGGGCTTCCAAGGCTTCATCCTCTTCCTCTCCTAACACATTCATATCTTCCTCCATCTCATCATTTTCTAAATAATGAATGACTTCAGACACTAAAGCATCTAACTTTCTATGGCAAAAGTGATGCATTTCCTCATCACATGACTTTGACTCATCACAATCCCCTAATGCATCAGCTTGATTGGCTACCAGATTGGGTACGCACCCATTGTTAGGTTGTGTATTGTACGGTCCTATTCTCCTATGGTCATGGTTTCGATTAGGCATGGGATTTTGGGTAACTTGTTTTTGTAACTAAATTATGGCATTGCCCTATTTGATGGTCATTCTCTTGAGCTCTTCCAGCTCATAATTGGATCCTTGTGGTTGGGGCATGACAGCCCCAGATCCACTAATATTTTTGACATTAGCAACCTCTGGATTAGGCACTAAGGTTTGACTCTGGGTGTTTTGGGTCCACCATGGATCCTTGGCCTGAAGAGGTGCAACCATGGGATATGCATTTGAGTCTTGAGTACTACTCACCTCAAATATTGACAAGGTTATCGGATTAGCAGCCATCATTTGCGGAGTGGGTGGGATGGAAGCACTAGGGTATGTTAAAAAAATATGGAAGTGTGGGAGCAAATGGGTATGACTGATGATATGGCAAAGCATTCATCATGGGCATATGATGTGTCATAGCTTGATTCATAATGGAAAATTTATTATAAGGGCCATATTGCCCTAACATGGGAAATTGAGGCATAGTGCCACCTTGCGATTTCATTTGTTGCTCAATAGTCATGGCTTTAGCATAGGCTAAGGCCAACGTTGTAACTTGAGAATTTCTCCTAGTAAACATGGTTGTCATCGGGTCTAAGGTTGTGAGGTATAATTGCTGTGGTTTGTTGTATTGTTTTTTTATGTATTTTTTTTGTTGTGTTGGTTTTTTTGTGTTTTTGTTTTATTTTATTATTTTTTTTTGGTGTTTGTTTAGTAATTTATTATTATGTGATGGATGGTGGGGGAAAAAAATTAAAAAAAAAAAATAAAAAAAAGTGGGGCGAAGAGGGAGGAGGGGAAAGAAAAAGGAGCGAAAACAATACAAAAGGAGAGTGGGGGGGGGGGGTAGAGGGGGGAGAAGAGAAGAGGTGTGTTGTAGGGAGGGCGACGCCCAAAATAATATGATCTTTTAATTTTGGAAAGGGCTTTGGAAAAAATGAGACCATCATGGATAAAATTAGGGATAGACCTCTCAAGTTAGTCTCACAATGACATCGAGAGGGGGGGTGAATAAGTGTAGCTCTTTAAAACTTAAATCTTCAACACTCAAAGCCAAAACAATGAAAACATAAAACCAAATAAAGCAAGTATAACAAGAGAAAATCACACAACACAAGATGTACCGAGGTTCACCGATTTGGCTACATCCTTGAAAATTACTGTTTGGACTCCCATCCAAATTCATCCTTTGCAAAGCACCAACTTTACAATCAATTTACTAGCACCCACTGGAAGGAGCACCAACCCCTGATTTATCTGCACCAACAGAAAGGAGCACCAACCCCTCTACCAAGGACCCACTTGATTTTGATATTGATAATAAAATGACATATATGAATGTCTTCACTAAAACCAGAACCCTCTATGGTCTATAAACTCAAAATCTAAAACTTTCTATTTCACCCAGTATAACATCCCTCTCTAGATTACTCAGAATTTAAATCTTCTCTTCTCACAAAAAAAAAACTAATTGTTCTCTTAGCTCATTCTGCCAATTGCTAAACGCTTTTCGGGTATTGTGTAGCACATTTTCTGTGAACTCCTCTCAAAATTTTAGTGAAAATAGATATCATATGAGAAATTTATACCCAAAATACTGAAATGGCATTTTTCACCTCTCTCCAAAAATCACGGATTTTCACTCTTTATTTTTCTCCACACACACTTCTCTCTTCACAAAATAAAGTCCCCACTTTTCAATAAAATCCCTTGTCACTTAAAAAACACACTCTTGCATTCATTTTCCCTTTTTCAATTTTAAAAATATTTTCTTTAATGAAGCTTCTTAAAACAATATAACTTCCATTTTTTATTTTGAGAAGGCATTTCGTCAAACACGTCACATGCAAATAATTGACACCTTACTCTTTCTCTTACTTTGGAGCCACGTGACACCTCAAACCAAAAATGAAAGATGCTCTATTTGATGCCTTTAAGGTGTAACAACACTGAAACCAAAATTTTGGTGACTCTACAAGGTTGAAACAGCCAACTGGAGGATTTTGCACAAGTGGAACAAATTGACATAAAAGTGACCTGTATCATTTTTGCAATAATCATAACTCTCACCTCGTAACTCTGTTTTCTTTGAAATTTGAAACGTAGAATCTCTACAATTCTACCTACATCCATTACAAATCTCATTGCACAACTCCTTACGGTTCACCTATACCACCTCCATGCAAACTGTTGTTGACACACTTTTTCCAAAAAGAGCGTTTTTGTGATAGTCTTGCAACGCTTGTAACATTCGCCTTGTTTCTCTGTTTTGATGGAAATTTGGAACACATGTTCTTGAAGATAATTACCACCTCCAGTTTGAATTTTCTATCAAACTCTGCTCGGTTTGCTCGCAGTGCTTCTAACAAAACTGCCATTTTTTGACCTATAAAACCACTTGCCAAATCATCTGCAAAGATACCAAAAATGTCACCAATCAATCCAAACACTATGTTGACACCTCCAATGATGTTCTGGACTATTTCCTAACATGTTGGCATGTTCCAAACTGATCCATCCTATCCAACTACGCCCGTGATGACTTTTGCAATTTTTTGACAACTTATGGATGATTTTTTCAACTTTTGCAAATTTGCACGAACAACCTGTAACAACTTCACCCGAACATAATAAACATCCTCATAAGCATTGAACAGCACTGCACATACTCCAAAAAATCTCTAAAAAACTATACATTGCATCAACCTATCCATCTGAGTGTGTTGACAACAATGACAATATTGTCGCCGCACCTTGCTCAACAATCTCCCCCTTTGGAATTGTTGGCAACACATGCACAATTTCCTGTAACTCTTCTCTCCCTTTGAAAATAAGACCAAATGGCTGCTACAAACTCCCTCTGAGTCCATGCATAGTAAAAATCACAAACATGAGCAAAAATATAAACAAATACACAAATGCTCCCCTTGAGAATGTGGCCCCAATAGCTAGTCAATTCTTGGGAAGTGTGACCACTCCCAATTTCTTGTGAAGGTACTCAAAGACTTCCTTGGGAAATGGTTTGGTGAAGATATCCACTACTTGCTCTGTTGTTGGAACAAAATCCAACTTAACCTCACCTTTCACAACTTTCTCCTTCAAAAAATGATATCGGATAGCAATATGTTTTGTGCAAGAATGCATAACCGGATTCTTTAAGATGTTAATTGCACTGGTGTTATCGCACTTAATTGAAATTGGCTCACTAAAATTAATGCCAAGATCCTTCAGAGTTTGCTTCATCCATAACACCTACGTACAACATGTTGTCGCTACAATGTATTATGCCTCTGCTATGGATAAGAATACTGACTCTTATTTCTTACTATGCCATGCGACCAACCTATCTTCAAGATAGAATGCACCTCCAATGGTACTCTTCTTGTCATCTACACATCCTACCCAATCTGAATCTGAATACGTAATAAGGGTGAAGTCCTTACCTTTCGGATATCATAACCCATACTCCATAGTACCCTTGAGGTACCAAAGAATCCTCTTCACTACTGTCACATGAGTTTCCTTAGGACTAGCCTAAAATCGTACTACCATCCATACTGCCTACAAAATATCTGGTCTAGTAGTTTTCAAGTACAGTAAGCTCCCAATCATAGATCTATACATAGTTTTATCAACATATGGAGATTTGTCATCCTTGTTCAACTTGCAACCTGTCATCATGGGAGTTCTAACTGGCTTACAATCCTCCATTATCAACTTTTTTAGCATCTCTTTCACATATTTAATTTGAGAAATAAATATGTCTTCTCCTTTTGATTAACTTGCAATCCGAGGAAATACGAAAGTTCACCAATCATTGACATTTCAAATTATTATTGCATCTTATTTGCTAAATCTTTACACAACTCATCTTTGCTGCTACTAAATATGATATCTTGTGTTTTTGACATACAAATTACTATCCACCATACCTTTCTTGAACCCTTGCTGAGTAAGATAATTGTCTAGCCTTGCATACCATGCTCGGGGTGCCTATTTTAAGCCATATAATGCTTTCTTCAACTTGTAAACCAAGTTGGGATCATCACCAAGCTGGAAACCATCTGGATGCTCAATATAAACCTCTTCTTCAAGTTTCCCATTCAAAAATGCTGATTTCACATCCATTTGATAAACTTTGAAATTCTTGTAAACTGCTAAAGCCAAAAATATTCTAATTGCCTCTAGTCTAGCCATAGGTGCAAAGGTTTCCTCAAATTCAATACCTTCAACTTGTGCATAGCCTTTGCATACCAATCTTTCTTTGTTCCTAACTACCTGTCCGTCTTCATTCAATTTGTTTTGAAAGACCCATTTAGTTCGATTACATTTTTATTTGCGGGTCTTGGTACTAACTCCCAAGTCTTATTTTTCTCGATCTAATCTAATTCTTCATTTATTGCCTTTACCCAACTTTCATCTTTGCTTGCGTCAACAACATTTTTGTGCTCAATGTTGGATAATAAAGAGTAGTTACTAATATTCTTCTTGTCTGAACACCAACTGTGGGGTCTCCAATTATTTTCTCTCTAGGATGATCTTTTTATCAGCTGTTTATTTTGAATTTCTTGTTTTCTTCCACTTTTGAATCACTGTTTGAATCCTCTGAGTCAATTTTTGGTTTCTTTTTCATTTCCTTTTCCTCATCTCCTTCAATGATCTCTTCATAAATTGGGTAGTTCTCTTCATAGATAATTACTCGTTCCCTTCCTTCATCAACTTTAACATCGGCACTATCCACAATTTTCCTTAGCCTCTTGTTGTAGCATTTGTAAGCTTTGCTTTTTGACGAATAGCCAAGAAAAATACCTTCATCCGCTCTATATTCAAACTTACCAAGGTTTTCTTTAGTTCTTTTGATGTAACACTTGCTGCCAAAAACTTTAAAGTATCTTGTTGTTGCCTTTTTACCGAACCACAACTCATAAGGAGTTTTACTTTCATTCGTCCTCAACATGCACCTATTTTGGATGTATACCGCAGTATGGACTCGCCTCTTTCCAAAATTTGTTTGCTACTTTGCTCTCAGTCAACATAGTCCATGTCATTTCCTGCACTGTCCTGTTCTTTCTTTCTACCACACCATTTTTTTGAGGTGTCCTGGTTGCTGAAAATTATCTCCTAATGCCATATTTTTCACAATACTCTGTGAAATCCTCTGAAATGAACTCTCCTCCTTTGTCTGACCTTAAAAATTTAATCATTTTTCCTATTTGATTCTCAAATTAGTTTTTGAAAACCTTGAGCATCTCAAAAGCTTCTGATTTATGCTTCAAAAATAGTACCCATATCATCTTGGAATAGTCATCTATACACAACATGAAATATTTGTCACCGTTTATGCTTTGCGTTCTCATGGGTCCACATAAATCAGTATGTACTAGTTCCAAAGGTTTGTTTGTGTAGTACTCTTTTGTTTTAAATGAGACTCTAGTTTGCTTTCCCTTTTGAAATGAAGCACAAATGTTATTTGATGGTTTTCCAATGGTGGGAATATCTCTCATTGCTTTCTTTGAGCTGATTTTTACTAAATTGTCAAAACTGATATGACCGAGCCTCTTGTGCCACAACCAATTCTCTTCTTCCTGTCCAATCAAGCAAGCTCCTTCTGAAGTCTCTGAGAGAGTGTACAGGTTGCCAAATGTCCTTGATCCAGTTGCTATCAACTTCCCATTGTTTACCTTTTTGACTTCACAACCTTGCTTCTTAAATATCACTTCATGACCTCTATCACAAATCTGACTTACGCTCAACAAGTTATGCTTCAGACCAACCACAAATAAGACTTCTTTTGACCTAATTTTTTTGTCACTAATCTTAACCGAACCTCTGCCAACTATCTTAGCTCCATCATTGTTTCCAAAATTTACTGAACCACCTTCATATTGTTGCAAACTTCTCAAATTTTTGTTTGTCATCTGTCATATGACTGGAGCATCCACTATCAAGTATCCATGGTGCGGATTTATTCTACGCTTTAAATGTTGTTTGTACGATCAAGGATTCCTTTTCTTCCTTAGGTCGCTCTTTTTCTTTCCACTCAGGTTTGATTACAATTTTGGGCTCTTTTTTTGGCTTTTCTTTTTTAGTAGCTTGTGCATGTTTTTCAAGAAATTTTCTATTTTGTCTTATTCCATTTGGCTAAAATTTTCTTCCCTGAAATTGATTTGATGCAAATGTACTTAGACAATTTCTTGCAATATGTCCAAAATTATGACTATTATAACATTCTACTGTATAATCCATCAAAGGTGAAAAAGCATTTCTATTGGTAAAATTCCTTGGTCCTACATTATACTTGCAATCTGAGATCTTATGTCCATAACTATTGCATTTAAAATAGTAACCAAAAAAGATATGATTGAACCTAGGTGGTGGTCTTTGCCATGTTGTCGTAGGAGCCATAAATATTCTTCTTTGATGTGTGACATTGGTGAAGACATCATTGTCAATTCTCCTTTCGTGCCTTGCATTATTGCTTTCCTTTGCATGATTCATTTTTTATTGATCAACCTGTTTCTTCTCTTCATTCTTTGTGGATTCTTCATTTATGGCCTTTGATCCATTTGATGATTCTACTTCATCAAAACCCAAATCAAATTTGATGTCTATAGTCTTTTGGTTATTTATGATCTTATCCAACTTCATAGAACTTTCTTCACGTTTGTGATAACAACTAATTTTCTGATTCATCTCTTCTAGTTGCATTCTTAAACCAACAATCTCTTCTTCTAGCTTGTTGCAATAATCTATTTTCATGTTTATTTGCACTTCGAGATCTTCGAAGATTTTCTTGGATTCTTCTATCTGTACTTTCAAATTTGTTATAATTTCATTTGCATCCTCAAGATTTCTTGAAATTTTCTTATTATTTTTTCTTTCTATCTTCAATTCATCTAGAGCTGCAATTAGTTTCCCTTCCAAATTCACTTCTGCGTCAATTTCTTCTTCATCACATTCTTGTTATTTTTCTAGTTTTTCTTCTTTGAGTGCCATGAAAAGAGCTTCACCTGTTTCCTTTTCAAAATCCTCATTGGAGCTATCTTCTGATGAACTGACATTCTTGGAGATGAAACTTTTCTTCTTGAAGTTGCCTTTTCTGAAATTTGTTTTTTTCTTCCAGTCACTTCTTTCTTCGTGTGATCCTTCATCACTTATGTTCTTCTCATTAAGTGGACATTTAGCTGCAAAATTCCCAATGCCTCCATAGTTGAAACATTTAAATGGTAACTTTCCTCTGTATTTTCCTTTTCCCCTTTTTAGTTTTCGAACAAAGTTTGCTTCCATTTCATCTAATGTCTCTTCTTCCTCGAATTCTTATTTTTCTTTCATATTTTTATGGGCTTTAAAAGTAGCTTCTCTGTCTGTGGGTTTATATTTTCTTATTCTCATTTCATATGTAGTCAAAGAACCATGCATCTCATCCATACTAAAAGAATTTAGATCTTTAGCTTCTTCTATAGCTGAAACTTTAGAATCAAATCTTTGGGGAAGGGATCTTAATACCTTTTTCACGATGATAGAATCTTTGATTTCCTCATCGAGTCCTCTAATTGCATTAATGACTTCATTAACTCTTAGTATATATGCCTCTATATTCTCATCATCATTCATCTTTAATACTTCGAACTAAGCTCGATGTGTTTGTAACTTGGCCTCCTTGATCTTAATGTCTCCTTCATGAATGCTCTTCAGTTTGTCCCATATTCCCTTTACCATTTTACAACCCATAATCTTTACCATTTCGTTGTCCACTAATCCACACATGATAGCATTCTTTGCTTTTGATTCATTCTCAAACAGTTTCTTATCGACAACATCGGTTGGAGAAGTGGTGGGTATTGTGTATCCACTATCTACTGAATCCCAAATGTCGTATCCCAAAGCACAAAGATATGTTTGCATCTTGAGTCTCCAAAATGCGTAATTAGTTCTATCAAACAATGGTGCTTTGTTTGATGAGAAGCCTTCACCACCTACCATTGTGTCACTTCTAAGATCACCCTAGCTGATAAATATTGTTTAGGAACCTCACTCTGATATCAATTTTTAGTCTCACAATGACATTGAGAGGGGGGGTGAATCACTGTAGCTCTTTAAAACTTAAATATTCAAAACTCAAAGCCAAAACAATGAAAACATAAAACCAAATAAAGCAAGTATAACAAGAGAACATCACACAACACAAGATATACCGAGGTTCACCAATTTGGCTACATCCCCAAAAATAATTGTTTGGAATCCCATCCAAATCTAGCCTTTTCAAAACACCAACTTTACAATCAATTTACCAGCACCCACTGGAAGGAGCACCAACCCCTGATTTATCTGCACCAATGGAAAGGAGAACCAACCCATGATTTATCTGCACCAACAAAAAGGAGCACCAACCCCTCTATCAAGCACCCACTTGATTTTGATATTGATAATAAAATGACATATATGAATGTCTTCACTGAAACCAGAACCCTCTATGGTCTATAAGCTCAAAATATAAAACTTTCTATTTCACCCAGTATAACATCCCTCTCTCTACATTACTCAGAATTTGAATCTTCTCTTCTCACAAAAAAAACTAATTTTTCTCTTAGCTCATTTTGCCAATTTCTAAATTCTTTCTGGGTATTGTGTAGCCCTTTGTCTGTGAACTTATCTCAAAATTTAAGACAAAATAGATATCATATGAGAAAGTTATGCCCAAAATACTGAAGTGATGTTTTTCACCTCTCTCCAAAAATCATGGATTTTCACTCTTTATTTTTCTCCACACACACTTCTCTCTTCACAAAATAAAGTCCTCACTTTTCACTAAAACCCGTGCCACTTAAAAATCACACACTTGCATTATTTTTCCCTTTTCAATTTTAAATATATTTTCTTTAATGAAGCTTCTTAAAACAATATAGCTTCATTTTTTTATTTGAGAAGGCATTTAATCAAACACATCACATGCAAAGAATTGACACCTTACTCGTTATCTTACTTCGGAGCCATGTGATACCTCAAAAAAAAAATGAAAGATGCTCTATTTGATGCCTTTAAGGTGTAACAACATTGAAACCGAAACTCTGGTGACTTTGCAAGGTCAAAACGGCCAATTGAAGGATTTTGCACAAGTGGAACAAATTGACATAAAAGTGACTTGTACCATTTTTGCAACAATCATAACTCTCACCTCATAACTTTGTTTTATCTAAAATTTAAAACTTAAAATCTATGCAATGCTGACTACATCCAATCTAAATATCATTGCATAACTCCTTACGGTTCGCCTTTACCACCTCCATGAAAATTGTTGCGATATCACATGTCCAAAAAGAGTGTTTTTGTGACAGTCTTGCAATGCTTGTAAAATTCACCTTGTTTCTCCATTTTTATGGAAATTTGGAAAACATGTTCTTGAATATAACGACCACCTCCATTTCAAATTTCACTATCAAATTCTTCTTGGTTTGCTCGCAGTGTTTCTGACAAAACTGCCCTTTTTTGGCCTGTACAACCACTTGTCAAATCATCCGCCAAGATACCGGAAACGTCACCGATCAATCCAAACACTGTGCTGACACCTCCAACACTATTATATACTATTTCCTGACATGTTGACATGTTCCAAACTGATCCATATTATCCAACTGTGCCCATGATGACTTTTGCAATTTTTTTGACAACTTCTTGACGATTTTTTTAACTTTTGCAAATTTGCACGAACAACCTATAACAACTTCACCCAAACATCAAAAACATCCTTATAAGCATTGAACATCACTGTACATACTTTGGAAAACCTTCAAACAACTATCCACTACATCAACCTGTACATCTGAGTGTGTTGACAACAATGACAATACTGTCGTTGCACCTTGATCAACAATAATTGCAATGCCACAGCAGCGTCTATTTTAAAATGATGAGTCACATTTGTGTAAAGCTTTTGAAATCTGAAATTAAATATTCTGATAGGTTCTTTATGATACCTCTTACATGACATGAATTGGTTATACATGATGGTAGGATCTAGCAATGACCTAAATTTATTAACAAAGGCAACTTCCAACTGGGCCCAAGATGTAATGGACCCTACAGGAAGATTCTTGTACCATTCATGAGCCATTTGGTCAAATAAATTAGGGAAGAGTTGACAAGCGACGTCTTCATGATTGAATCCTTGCCTAATCATATGGTCCTTGTAAATTTGAACGTGCTCTTCAGCTGAAATGGGACCATCATGGATAAACTTAGGGATAGACCTCTCAAGGTGCCTAGGTATGTCATGGACATCCCCAGGTATACTTAAGGAAGAACTTTGGGTACCAAACCAGGGAACTGGTTGTTGCTGCTGCTATTTTTGGGCCATATTAACCAAAGGTAATGACCCTACTAAAGCAATTGATACACTCGGGACGACGGAGATGGGTACACTTGATGTAGCTCTTGTGATGGAACTAATGGGTGCACACCCACTAAAGGTATTCAGATTCAGAGGTCTGAGAGCTAGCCTTTCCATATCTTGTCAAAGTGTCTCTAAACCTAATGTATCAGAAGGCTTAGACGGGATTTCAATCCCTTGGATTTTGTATCTCGGTTTCCTAGGTTTGGGAGAAAGACTTTGAAAAATGATTTCCTCAGTGGTTTTAGACCTAGTAGCAATGCGTCTAGGTGGGTCCAACTTGGGAAACTTAAATCTATTCTATTAAGGCTTCTCACAAACTAGTCAATAGTAACATGTTGCACTTACAAACACAATATTGTTGAACCAAAACTAACCACGTTAGCATTAGCAAAAAACTAAATCACAAAGCATAAAAGAAGGCCTTCCTTCTAGCGCCAAATATGTTGAGTGTATATTTTGCCCAATTGCAAAATACCACCACATGCAGAGTATTGAATAGAAAACTCTCTTGAAAAGAAACCAAATGACAAACATTCAACTTCTCCAAGGTCCTGGTAAAATATCTAAAACATTACAATAATGTCAAAAATAATTCAATAATGCATGTGACCATAAACAATGGGCCTTTGTTGGTTCTAAACAATGTTTAGTGATTGAAAGATCTAACTAAAAAGCAAATGTAAAATAAAAGTAGTTCTTTTTAGGGTTTTTTAAATTGGTGCTACCTTGAATCCCTGTTAGTAAAGTATTTTATCTTCATTTAAAAGGTTTCAAATGATAAAATGTGGAATTTTCCACCTCATTTTAATGCCCGTGCCTTTAAGATGAAGTAAATTTTAGATAGTGGGTTCATTTTATCTTCCTTGTGTTGATGCCACTACCCTAATAGTGGTTAGTAGAAGTTAGCATGTTAGCAATGTTAGAAAATTTAGATTTCGTTTATTATCTTAACTTAATGTGAAATTGTAGGTTAGTATCCCTCCTAAACCATGTGTTTTATCTGAAATTTTAGATTAATGAAGTTTGGAGGTGCAACAATTATGGAAACTGACTAGAATGGAAACAACTTGAAAGCTTAACAATTCTAAAAATGGACCAGAATAGAAATAAAACTAAAAGGAAATTAGCAAAAATTCTGGAAAAGGATCTGAATGAAAATAAAAGAAAATGAAATTATGGATGGACCAGAATGGAATGATTGAGTGCTTGAAATAAAATGAACTTAAAAATAAATAAATAAATAAAAATGCAAAGTTGGTTAGCTGAAAAAGTCAAATTTTGAATTATTTTAGCAAGCTCCCCCCTGCAAATTCCCAAGTTATGAGGTAATCATAAAACAACCTGAATTAATGGACCTACAACATAAGCACAATACCATTAAATCAAGTGTGAGACTCAAAGGAAACATAGAGAAACTGCATCATATTGACCTTCACCTATTGTAACGCATTCCATGGCATAAGACAATGACTAGAAGTCACTAAAATGCAGAAATGATAAGACACTAAAAACGTTAGTTTTATGATAAAAACCCTCATTTTGATTTTGCTCACAAAAGTTTGCTACTCTTTCAAAATTTGAAAAAAAATGCTCTTTCTTATTGCTTTTTGGAATGTTACATCGTTTCCAGCCCCCCCTCTTAAAAGGTAGGATAGCAAGGTATAAATAGTGCTTAGAAGTCCTTTCACTTCAGCTTCTTTCACAATCAAAATAATGAATGGATATAAGAAAATAATCCATCATCATTTTTTGTGATTTAATACAATAAAAATAACACTTCTATATATTTTTTTTTAACAATAATAAAACCAAAAAAACATAGCCTTGCATGACTCCTTATGTGTCCCTTTTCTCTTATCACATAAGCATTCTACCCAAGAACACCCCTTTGCATCCATCAAAAATGAATGATAAAAGCATTTAACTATACCTTATAACCCCTACGATTTGTAAACCTCCTTTAAAACATTGAATGTAATCAAACCACATTCACATAGATTAAAATAAGGCAAGCCAATCTTATTCAACAAAATTTTATTGTTGCTCTTCAAAACCAAGACCCGATGGTATCTTTCCAAATCCATACCAATGTGCCCAAGGATTAGGATGGCATCCCCCATCCTGGGCACTTTGGTTTCCATATAACCAAGCGATGCCATCATGCTACCTACGCAGCCATAGCGCTGTCAAACTTACACCATCATGGTGATGCCATCGACACAGCCATGGCACTGTCAATCTCATGTCGTCATGGTGCTGCCATCAATCTACATAGCCATGGCGCTATTACTCTGCCAAGATCTTTACTCTCCTGTTAAAAGTATCATTATGTTGTCGAGCTCCTTACCCTCGCACTCACGCTGCATTTACACCAACGTAATGAAATAGATGCAACACAAAAAACTCTCCACACTCTCAAGGTAGGCATTTAACTCCATTGATTAGGGTTACGGGTTGCCCTAATAACACTTCTCTGTCCTTGCTCGACGACATACCTCTATCTTTCAACCATTTCACTGTAAAATTTGACGTCTTACGTGATGTTTCGATGTCAAATTAGGGTTTACCTTATGTGATGTCCTCTTAAAACCCTAACGTTGTCTTTGGATCACTTCTTCCTTGTCGACGTTACTCCACGAAGTCTCACGCTACCATAGCATCGAACATTTTCGAAATAGCCACCATCGCCTTCTCCTGCAATCAAACGCAATAGGATTAAACATTACCTTACCCTAAATGTTATTATCACATCCTTTGTAAAGTATATTATAATAATATTATTATATACAATATAATAATATTATTATAATAATAACAATTTAGAACATTATAATATAATCATAATAATATTACTATTATGTACCTGTTAGTCAAAAAGTGCCTAACTACAGAAAAATAGCTGATGCACCTTTTTGCATTTTTCCCAAGAAGACCAAAGTGGCCCATAAGCTAAAGATCAAAGAAAAAGCAAAACACCGCAAGGAGGAAAAAGTGTCGCGATATCGAGACATGTTGCATTTTCACGGTTCAATGCAGAGAGAAAGAACAATGGGAAAAAGTGTCGCGATATCGTGACATGTTTCATTTTTGCGGCTGAGAGCAGCAAAAGGGAGAAAGAGGCAAAAGTGTCGCGATATCGCGACATGTCTCAGTTTCGTGGTTCACAACGAGGAGAAAGAGCAAAGGGCAAAAAAGTGTCATGATATCGTGACATGTCTCAGTTTTGCGGCTAAGAGCAGCAAAAGGGAGTAGGAGGCAAAAGTGTTGCGATATCACATGTCTCAGTTTCATGGTTCACAGCGAGGAGAAAGAGCAAAGGGCAAAAAGTGTCACGATATCGCGACATGTCTCAGTTTCGTAGTTCACAGCGAGGAGAAAGAGCAAAGGGCAAAAAGTGTCTCGATATCATGACATGTTGCATTTTTGTGGCTAGGAGCAAGAGAAAGAGCAAGGGAAGAGACGAATGTCGCGATTTCGCGACATGTCTCATTTTCGCGGCTGGAAGCAACAAAAGAGCAAGGGAAGAGATGAATGTCGCGATTTCATGACATGTCTCATTTTCATGGCTGGAAGCAGCAAAAGAGCAAAGGAAGAGACGAATGTCACGATTTTGTGACATGTCTCATTTTTGTGGCGGGAAATAGCAAAAGAGCAAAGGAAGAGATGAATGTCACGATTTTGTGACATGTCTCATTTTCGCGGCTGGAAGCGACAGAGGAGCAAAGGAGGAGATGAATGTCGCGATTTCACGACATGTCTCATTTTCGCGACAGGAGGCAACAAAGGAGCAAAGGAAGAGATGAATGTCGCGATTTCATGACATGTCTCATTTTTGTGATGGGAGGTAGCAAAGGAGCAAAGGAGGAGACGAATACCGCGATTTCGCGACATGTCTCATTTTTGTGGCAAGAGGTAACAAAGGAGCAAAGGAGGAGACGAATGTCGCGATTTCATGACATGTCTCATTTTTGCGATGGGAGGCAAAAAAGGAGCAAAGGAAGATACGAATGTCGCGATTTCACGACATGTTTCATTTTCGCGGCTGGAAGCGACAGAGGAACAAAGCAGGAGACGAATGTCACGATTTCGCGACATGCCATCTGTAAAGGAATAAAGTATATTTTTGGCAACTAGAGACAAGAACTGACATCAGGTGCTGATTCTGAAGAACAGACTGTTGATTATAATCTGGCAGGTCTGCTGGATGATTGCCAATCTATCTAATCTGTGGGAAATCCGTTGTGTATTGTTAGAAACTACAGATTATTGCTTGTAAAATAAGTAAGATGTACTTAGGAAAAGATACTCTTTTAGGGTATATATAGGGGTGAGCGACTCCAAAAAAAGGGTCGGCTCTTGGACGTTTACAAGCTTGATGCGCATGTACTGGATTACAAGCAATAAAATATTTCTTCCTTTGGCTTTCGAAACTTCTGTGTGCTTGTATGTATCTAGTGTTTTAAAACTTTTATTCACTCTGAGTTTTATAAATGTATCTGTTCTAAAATCTGGACTATGCACGTATGAATCATGTTTCTAGAGTTGAACATTAACAGATATTTACATGCTTTTTAGACGAACATCTAAAAGTCACATTCAAGAATTCATGTTTTCTATAAAGAAGAGTTCTAGCTTTGTTGTTGTCTAAACTGCATCATCAATGTTTGCTATTGTCTAATCTGTATCGTGAGAAAATTTCTAGCTTAGGCTATATTTCCCTTATCTCTTGTTCCCCTTTTCTCTAAAAAACTCAAAGGAACCAGCCTTCTCTGGAGACTAGACAGATGATCTCAAGCAAGATATTTTTATTCAATGTTGGCAAAGTCTAAGGCGCAGCACTATTAACCGAAGGCAGATTTTGTTCCAACAGTTTTTGGCATGCCCGGTGGGACTAGCAATCCCATAGTATTGTATAAGTTTTGGTGTTTTACCTTCAGAGCCTTTTGTTTGCAAAATCTAAAGAAAAATCACCTGGCGACTCCGTTGCATTTAGACCATAAAAGAAAGACCTTGTCTAGAAACCTTCTGGTTGTATAGCCATATGATAACCAGATCCCAAGCTAGAAACTCTGAAGAACCTATCGAGTTTTTTGAACTACATCTCGAAAGCCTAAAAGCACACCCTATGCTAACCACAAGATCAAATCCGCCCGGCACCATTAGCACCTCTTTAACACCCGTTGTAAGAGCATCTACAAGCAATCCCATAGCGGTTGTAACTCCTTTAGCAATCATGGCAGCCTCCCCTACCCCAGTGCATCTTGTATGGAATCAAACTGGCCCTTTGAACTTGGGAATGCACCACCAAATTCCACAAGCTGCACTAAAAGCATTATCGAGCTTTGACGAAACAGGCAAAACAGCAAATGAACACTGTTTGGATGTATCAGAGCTAGCATTTGTTTACATCACTGAGGAAGATGTAATGGTCAGATTTTTTATCATATCTTTGAAAGGAAAGATGCTCTATTGGTACAGAGTGCTTCTCGCTGGATCCATTACTTCTTGGGCAGCACTGGTCGGTCGTCTGGTCGATGAATTCAATATACATGCAGATCCTTTCACATTGTTGAATCAATTCACTGTCATTGAGAGGCATCCACAAGAAGAGATCCAATATTTCAACATCAGGTTTACCAGAACTCATGATAGAGTACCGCAAGGCCTAAAGCCCATGGAAGAACAAGCTATATGCTATTATCTAAGGGCTTTTGATTTAGAACTCAGTATGATAATAAGGCAATCTCGTGTAACCACTTTTCCTGGGATCTATGTGGAGGTAGAAAAGGGCGAAGCTGATCTCATCGCTACAAAAAGATATCCATCAAAGACTCTATTGCTAATTTTACCAGAGTTTTCCCAAACGTCAATCTCTAAGCTGCCTACACCCCCATTAATGCAGGCCCTCCCATCTATAGTTGCACCTCCTACATTTCGTGCATTACCAGCCACACCCCTTGCATCAGCTCCCCCTAATGATCAATACACAACCATAATTGATACCATGAAGACGTTGTCAAATGAAATGGCGTCCATGAAAAAGAGATATGCGGAAAGGAATATTCAAGCAAGAAGATTTCCACAGATACAAAAGGAAGCTGCTTCGACAAGTGGAAGGGTAAAAGAAAGAAAAAATGTAGTGTATGCAAATGAGACAGGAGATAATCGAGAACCCGCTAATTCTGATTACTAGTGTACCACTTGCAACGATCCTCATGGAGAAGATTCATGCATGATTCATCAACACCATGTGCAAGCAATTATTAATGAAAGAGCCAAGGAGACCAGCAAGGGACAAGTGAATATAATCAAAGAAGTTCACCATAATCTGGCAATGCCATCCGTGGAACAAGTCTCAGTCCTGACGAGGTCAGGAAAAAAGTTGTTGCAAACTGACCCTAAGGAATACCAACCATAAGGTTTTCCTCTTGCCCCTAGGGCAACTCCATAGAAAAACTAGTCTGATGAGAAAGGACGTTCTGATCCTCCTCAGACTTCTACAACTACACCAAGAAAAGAATTTGCTCCTAGAAAAGGGAGAGAAGCTCAAGAGCAAGCGAAGGAAAGACTCAGATTTCCTTCATTAACAAAAATGCAAAGAACAGAAGCTACGTAGGTCTATAGAGACAGATATGACGCATCGACTAGTGGAAGGGAGAAAAGTGCTGAAGTATCCCCAGCTGCAACTCTTTCGTTCAATATTGCAGAAGAAATGAAGAGGACCCCCTCCAAAATAAGCATGTATGATGCACTGCATATTCTTGGTCAGATTGACCTCCTCCAAGAATCTTTAACTTTAAAGAATAATACTTCTTCCTCAAATTTCATACAAGCAAATGTTGTGTCAACCTCTAGAAAAAATAAACCGCCCCCATTCTATTTATCTTTGCAAATGGAGGGGTGGATAGTTCACAATTGCATGATTGATTCAGGGGTTACAACTACGGTAATGCCGAAAGCCATATGTGACATAATGGGGATGGAATATACTCGAAGTCATCCTGGTGTGTTGCAATTGGATGGTACTCCGAGAAAAACTATCGGGGTGATCAAAGATATACCTATTCAACTTCACAGAATGCCAGAAGTAGTCGTAATACAAGAAGTAGTCATTGTAGACTTGGAACCATATTTCGGTATGTGTTTATCCAGAGAATTCACAGCCAAAATGGGAGGTTATCTATCACTAGATTATTCGCATTTGGAGGTACCTTTCAAAGGTAAAAGAGTCAAGATCTACAATGAGAAACCATCTACTTTTCATGTGGAAAGACTAGAAGAAATAGCTACTGTCAACATGATGTCCGAGGAATTTGAGAATATTGATTTAATGGAAGAAACCCTAGAGGAACTCCAATCTAAAGACCAGTTTTCAATGAAAGACTTCAATGCTATGATAGAGACAGAAATGGGAAGCTATTCCATTGAGAAACCAAAAAATCTCCCTATTGTTGTCCCTAAAACAGATGATTCAGTCAACCAATTATGGAAGTTGTATTTTGATGGATCAAGGTGCAAAAATGGAGCAGGATCTGGGATCGTCCTGATTTCACCCACTGGAACAGAAAAAGTCTTTTCGTATAGGTTGACATGGAGTTGCATCAATAACGTAGCTGAGTACAAAGCCTTGTGTTTGGGACTCAAGAAAGCTGAGAAACTGGGTGTAAAACAACTGCTGATCTATGGAGATTCAGAGCTTATCGTTAAACAGGTTATTGGCAAGTGCATTTGTAAGCAGCATTACCTAAGAGCTTACAAAAACAAAGTGTTAGATCTTTTGAAAAATTTTGAAGCACTAAACATGAAATCCATTTCCAGAGAGAAGAACACACATGCAAACCTGTTAGCATCAGTAGGATCAAATTTTTGCCCAGTCAACAATGTTATTTAGAAGTCTAAAACAGTTAGACTTATATACAGGCCTTCAGTGCCCGACAAAGACATCTTCTGGCAAGTATTCAAAAACAATGAGCAGATCCTGGATTTTCTGATTCATGAGATGAATTGCTCTACGGATAGAGCGTTACAAGAAGAGGACGAAGAGAGCCTTATTCAACTGAAAAACAACAATATCCCCAGGGGACTTGTGGATGCTCCACAACGTACCCCAAAATTGGGGACCAACCTTTTTATTTTGGGTATTTGGGTGTTTGCCTGTTGGTTTCGAGTGTCTAATGTTTGGCTTGTTTTGAATTTGCATTGGTCATTAGTTTTTGTGTCAGTAATATTTTCTTGTCGACGATATTTTATTGTCGACGACTTTTCTTGTCGATGATATTTTCTTGTCGATGACTTTTTCTTGTCGACGATTTTTTCTTGTCGACAATTTTTCATCATCAAATTGTTGTCAATTTCTTGTCAACGAATTTATCGTCAAATTGTTGTTGGCGTTTTGTTTGTCGACGATTTTTATCGGTAATGTTGTGTTAGCAATATTATTGCTAACATTGTTTTGTTGTTTTCGGACATGTGTGTATAAGAAGTATTTACTCAGTAAAAAAATAGTAAAAACAATAAAATATAAATAAAAATAAAAGTGGTGAATGAAGCCATGGTGCTTCATTCACCGCGTTTTAGTTTACATTTTAAAACGGTTTAAATTTAAAGTTTGTTTTTTATAGTTTAACTTTATGTTTTTAGTATAATTTATTTTGTTTTTAAAGTTTTGTTTTTAAGGCTAATTCACCTATTTGTTTTATGTGCAGGTAAGGTGGAAACAGACGTGAAGCCATTCTGAATGGTGATGAAGACCATGTGGACCCAAGCTGTGATGACAGGTTCATTTAAGTAAAGCGGGAACCATGGCGGACAGCCAAACGGGTATATATATATATATATATATATATATATCGATGACTTGGCAGACCTGGACCTATCGAAGTAAACCGGAGGATGACACATGGCATGGCAAGTTAGCTCCTGACTTCGCGCGTATTGATGACCGTTGATTTCGAGCCCTGCAGTGGATGTTAGGGTGGCGATGCCGTGGACGTTGATGTGGAGGTGGGGACATCTTCAAAGCAGTGAACCCATGGTGACTCATGGCAGCATAGACCTACATTGAGAGCAATGAATGTGGAGCGCGTGCTTGGCGACGTTTTGGCAGTAGATGACATGGAACAAGGCGTGGACCCCACCAAAGACGCGGGCCCCACTGTGCATGGGTAACGTCGTGCCGGACTATCCACTCTTGAATTCGCAATGCACCTCGAGTTGGCAACGAGACAGGTTTATTCGATGAGAGCTATGAGGTGAAGGACGACATCGTGGTCATCACAGACACAGCGAGCATGCAGCGCTGCGTGGGAGACATAGACGACCAGATAATCGAGTTCGAGTGAAAGCAACAGACCTTGGCATTCGAAAAACCCATAGGCCGGCAAGCAAACATTGCAAGATCGCCTGATTGACGGACGTCATGAACGGCGGAGGCGTTGACAGTGTAATGAGCTGACGGGCGAGGTGTATCAATTCATTAACGTGACATCGGTATATCACCATGCTATATTTTTAGGCCCTGGTCATCCACGTGGGGACCAATAGCCTAAATACAGATGTTTTTAGAATTGACAAATGGCATATTAAAAGTATTTGGGCTATGTTATAGAGACATATGGTGAATAGCCGTTACTTAGATTATAATGGCCCATGATTATACACATGCACGTTTTTTTCACCTATGAATGTCTGCAATCTAGAAATTATTTTAAACCCTAGGAGCCAGCACCTAGTTTACTTTGATTGTGTTTGTTTTGCAGGTCAAATAGGCTAGGTTGCATGTACGAAACTCTCACATATTCGGTTTTGCAGGATGGGGTGCTATCAAACTGAAGGAGCTTTTGCATTGCTGCATTTTCAGCAATTATTTTGATGCAAATTTTTAATTTTCTGTTTTCCAAAATTTTAATTTCAAAATTTTTTCTTATTTTTCAGGCATTAAAATAAACAGTAAAAAAATTTTAAATCAAAAAAATAATTGCACCATTATGTAGAGCACCTATCATACTTCCATTACGCACTTTGAAATTTCATTTTTGGAGCCATTTCATATTTTTAAAAATTCATCGAAGTTGCTGTTTTGTTACAGATTTTAAAAATCCGAAAATAGAAAATTTCCATTTTAAGGTCAAATTTCATTTTTTCAGTTTTTTTTGCACTCATGAGCCTATGATGACATCCCCTTCATGAAAATTCCAGTTTCATTGAAGGAGTTATGTTTTATGGCATTTTCACAAATTTCCATTTTGAGCCTAAAATTACCCTCTCTTCATAAAAATTCTAATTTTACGAAAGAGGGGTAATTTGAGTATTACATTGAAGGTCTTTTCCTCAAAGCACTTAATTGTTCATCTTGATGAAAATTTGATTTCATTTAAGAGGGATAAGTTAAAGTGACATTTTGAAGCTACATTTGAAGACCCTATTCATCATTGAGGATTTAATGCAAGATAAAATCTATTTTAAAACCATCAAGATAAAAGGAATTAAAGCACTACATCGTGGTCATATGAGGGCCAACTCACATTTGATTTATTTTTCTTCAATGAACAATCACTAAAGTTTCATGGTGAAATAAACCAACATTGCCCCTTGTTTACAGTTACTTGCAATCACTAAGGTGTTCCAAGCATTTAAATTGAATATTTTTATTTGAGATTACGAATATACACATGCAAAATGCTAATATAGTGGAAACCTTGGAGAAGTTGTTTGTCTAACTTTTTTGCAAGAGGGGATTTGGAACCCAAATCCTAAGGAAGAGTGTATTTTCACAATTGGGTAAAAATACTAAACATTTTGGCGCTAGAAGGAGGGCTTGAATAGGTTTATTTCAGTGTGATTTAAATGCTATAGGGATTTAAATTTTGAATATTTCATGCCCTATTGGTTATTATCTTTAGCCCTCTTTTAACAATACAACCTTGTGCTGTTAAAAGGAGGACATGAATTGCTATGCACTTTCCTAACGCGTTGATTGTTCATACAGGAATAATGTGATTTGATTTGATTTAAAAAAAAAAGTAATAAATAAATAAAAAAGAATTTTTTTTTTTTTTGGGTATTAAAGTTATATTCTTTAAGATTCACTAATGGCTATGTTTTCACCGTGGATGGCAGGTAGCCCATTGAACATACCAGGAGTTCAACATTATTTGCACGTTGGTTTTGAGAGTTGTCTTCCTCGATTTTTGTCTAACGGGACAAATACCGTAGGAGAACACATTCAAGCATTCAAATTTGTTGTGAATCACTTAACAATTTGGTATGATGATGTGGTTTGTAAAATGTTCCCTTACACCTTGGACAAAGTGGCATATGATTGGTTTACAAGTCTGCCCTTAGGGTCTATCACTTCTTGGGCTCAACTAGAGGCAGCATTTCTTAATCAATTCAACAAAGAGCAAGTTGACCCAATATGCATGTATCAGTAGTTTTTCGCTGTTAAAAAAGGACCAAGTGAAAATGTGAAATCATTTTCTGAAAGGTTCTTTGGATTATATACTCAATTAGTGACATTTTATGTTCTTCAAGAAGAGGTGGCTCTCCAAATATACATCAATGCTCTTGACTCGCTCATTTTCACATATTTGCGAGGGATGCCTCAAATCACATCTTTGTCACAAGCCTATACTCAAGCAATGGCAATTGAGCAACAATTGAGTTGTCAAAATTATGGTGTGGGTTTTGGATCAAATAATTTTCATTCATTTAATACCTCCTTTACCCACCCAATGATTTATCCACCTCAACCAATTTCAATTATGAATCAATTTCAGAATCAACAATCATTCCCAAGCTTCAATCAATTTCAAAATCCTCAACCTATTATGCAAGACCAATCATCTTTCTTAAGTATGAATCAACTTCAAAATACTCATCTTGATTCAAAGGATGTTTCTAAAATCAATTTCAATGATTTTCATAAGAATATGATTTTAAGCAAGGGAGGAGTACTAGATCCAACTAATATTGAAACATGTGACAGATTGGAAACCTTTGACTCACCAAAAGATGAATTCTATGAGGATGAATCTGTTTCGGATGACACATTGGATGACATTGTTGAAAATGATGGCCAAGAAAATTCACACCTTCCAAATTATGTTAAACGTGAATCATGGGTTACACATGTGGATTATGATAGCCTTATCAATTTGAATACAAGCAATAACCCAATTTTGGAAGTAATTGAACCATCTAAGGAAGGTGAAGATAAATTTGATGAGAAACATGTTGATGAATTAAAATATGATGAAGAAATAGTTGAGCATCACAATTTGATTTTGAAAGATGATCATCATGATTCTTGGGAAGAGTATGCTCACTCCAAAACTGCTAATGAAATTTGTGTGCCTATTGATATGCAGGATAATACAATTGCCCTTTCATATGAAGATATTACAAGTCCTGTACAATCTAAGAATGTTTTGGAAAAAGGGTTGAAATCTCATCAAAGGTTGGAGAAGGATCATGATTCTACTACCATGGATAAAGAAGGAGAATCAATTGATTTTGTTCCCCTTGAGGGGCAAGAAATCAAAAATCTTGATCCACCTATTGTTTCTACAATGTCTATGCCATATCAAAATGATGAAATCACAAAACCTAAGTGGTGTGGGTTTGATACTATTGATGATCCTAATGAAAATATGGATTTTGAGGCAACTCAATCCATTGGTCAGGGAAAGGTGTCACGCGACACATATCTTGAAAAATTAGGCTCTTGTTTTGAAAAATATGGACGCATGTTTAATTGGGTGCCTAACTTTGGTGTTTTTGAACAGGTGTTGGATGATGAAGAAGACAATGAGAAAAAAGAAAAAGCTACTAACACTCATCAAGTTGTGGTAAATTCTAATCATGATGGGTTGAGTATGGGTGACAAGGTGAAATTTTTACCTTTGGTAGTAGCTACAAAAATTTTAAGTGATGGGTTACATGATGTCCCTTTGGATGCTAATGTCATTGATGATGAAATGTCAAATCTTGGTCAAGCTTTGATTGATTTTGATGGTTTTAAAATCTCGAAAAACAATTTGAATTCAAGACTTTTAGAAATAGGCTCTTGTTTGCAACAACTCACATTTGAAAAGGAAGGCCTAATTTTAAATCAAGAATCAAATTATGAAATGGATACTTTCAAGAGTAGACAAGATAAAATTGAACATCATTTATTGTCTAATCATTTTAGTGTTTTAAAGCTCACCTATGAGAATACTAATGGAATTAAATCTAATTGGTGGGGTGAGCAAGGGAAGTTGAAGTGGGTTGCATTGTTTGGTCTAGTCTTGCTTTTGTTGGATTCCTACAACACTTGGCATGCATATCACATTATACTATTGTTGAAATGTTCTAATCATGTGTGGGATCCAGGAAAGTGATAATCCAAGCTTTGCATCGTCTTGTATTATATTGTACATTTGTATATAGATTTTGGTTTTTTGGGTTTTGGTTTGTGTTTTCAAGTTCATTTTTGAAGTTACTTTTGGGTTTGGTTTTAAGTTTTGTGTGTTAGTCCTCTGGACATGTTGGTTTGTCTATAAAAAAAAAAAAAAAATTGAGATGTCAACTTATGCCTAAAATCAGGAGAATATGAAACATTGGAATTGTGTTGTAGAAAGCTCCACAAGTAACACAAACATTTAAATAATATTGTTTGAATCTTGTGATGCATGAAGTTGTCAGTTTTGCACATTATGGTAAAGTAGATGATATATTCCAAAAGAAGCAGTGCATTCACATCTCATGCCACGTTCCACATTGCATATACATGTCATCTCAAGTTACATTTTCATTTCATGTGCAATCATTGGGAAAGTGTCAAATCCTCTTAGGGTTATTCTATAACATGAAACATATAAAAAAAATCCTAAGGTTGGGAACTGATGTCCGAACAATCTTGAACCAAGCACATTCTATGCACATTAAAAAATAATCTTGAGTAAAATGGTCAAAACCATACTTGGATGAAGAGGTGAGGTGAAAAGAATATTTTATGTCTGTCCTATCATGCAACATAATCCTTAAAACAATGGTTTTCACTACTTCCATCAAGCTTAAAGTCTAAAACCAGAGTAGTAAGGATAGGATTAAATCCTCATCGAACTTAGGTTGAGGATCCAATTCCCCAAAACTCTGATTTGACCCACATGGAGTAGTAAGGATAGGGTTTAATTCACATCTCGCCTAGGTTGAGAATCGATTTCCCAAAGCTTCTATGTGTAGCACCCTAAAATTGGCACAGTAAAATTGGAATAATTACATTCACCTTAGTAAATAAATTTAAATTCAAATTTAACCTCCCAAACCGCCCGTTAACCGTCGAGAAACCCGTTTCCTCCTTTTTCGTGCCATTTTTAGCAGTTGTTTTGACCGTTTGACGATATCGTCTCCGATCAGACGATATCGCCCCAGATTTGACGATTTCGTCTGGACTAGAACGTCCAGACGATTTCGTCGCAAAACTGAATTTGCATAGTTGGAATCCGTTCCAACGGGTCTCCAATCCGGGCAGAAGCGTGTCTGCGCCGTTGGGACCCTTCCCCCGTTGGAGATCTCCCAAATTGGGATGATCTCCAACCTCCCAACAACTATCCTATGCCTATTTAACTCTAAGACTTTTCCCTCCCCAACCCCTGGCTGAATTTTTATGTAAATCAACTCCCTATGCGCTAAAACACTTCAAATTTGCTCTTGCACTAGTCCTATATTAATTTTATTGCAGGTACACCACTGGTTTTCAGTCGGAGCCAGCATCTATCGCAGTCGACGAACCTGTCAAGATCGGAGGCGATCTCATCAAATTCGGGACGATCTCGTTCTGATGCGAGACGATTTCGACTACAGCACACATCGAGGCAATCAGTGCCTGGAGTTTGCTCTTCTTTCTCTTTTCTCTGTCATTTTATGCTATAAATTAGATTGTCTATTCGGTTTTTATACTATATTGCATCTGGAGTTCACCCATTTTGTCTAGTTTGCATATTAAGATCATATTCTGCTATCTAAACACGGTGATTTGCATTTACTTTTGTTCTTGTATATTGTTCAATACTCATATTACTTTTTCATATAGTTTGCCCCTATTTACAAAATAGAATTTCTTGTATTTCGCATCTATTCTCTGTTTTGCGGGTCTACGATGAATTCGTCCGACGAATTCGTCGGATTACGAACGATCCTGTCGGTTTAGACGATTTTATCAAATTGAAGGCGATCTGTTGAATTGCGAGACGATCCAGATCGCTACAAGTAATCGAAACTTCATCGAGACTTCCGGATCGGGTAATCTTCATTTGGCCTCCTGCCAAATTCTCTGTTTCTGCTTTCTTTTATGTTTCGTTGTATTCATTTAAATTGCATTTTCATGTAGTTTAAGTTAGAATCATTCGGCCAAACCTAGGATGAATGTTTAAAAATAAAACAAACTCATCAAAACTCATTCCCAAAACCTAGGCGTGGACCCACCACCCGTCGAAAAATCACCAAAATGCACCTCCCTTGAGAGGCGGGACCTTCGCAAAGTCCTCTCGTCCGAGGTACCGCACCATCCTTTTCCCATCCTCCTTTCGGGCGCGGATCCAATAGCTTTGAAGGTAGGGATGCGAAAAATTTGGAGCGATACATTTTGGTGAACCCGACGTGAAATGCATCATAACCTTTTGAAAACAAAAGCAAAAGCAAACAAAAACAAAAAAATTAGAACAACTAAAACTTAGATGCATTTTAAAACATTTAAGGTTCAAAATCATGTTTAGATGGTAGCTCCCAAAAAGAGGTTAGCAGTTACTATAAACGTAGTAAACCAATTAGCAGCCATAGAAGTTAATTTGTCCTTAGTATCCCTGAAACAAGTAGAAATCAATCCTTGTGGGACGAGCTTATCGGGAGACTTAGTATCATTTCATCTAGGTCCACACAACTTAAGCAGATTAAGAGGCTAGTCTTGGATAGAATCCTGGATCCTCATCAATTAGTGTTCTATCATGAACTTGGAGAGCTTGCCATAGGTGGTTAGCCTATGGGAGAGCTTTAGTATCTTCGAGTTGTTCGGCTTCGAGGAATACCTCGAGAATGCAGACATTGTACACCGATTCCTAGGCCTTGTAGAGGACCAAGAAGTTGTTCTCACAGATAGGGAAAGATGGAATAGAGTTCCGTGAGCTGTGCTATATCGAGAGTATTGCCATGAGCTTTACTTTTATCAACCAACATCTGAGAGCAGACAATATCACCATAGCCCTTTTCATCAAATTCTTAAAAGAAAACTTTCAATTTGAAGAAGAACATTTCATGACCCCTGAACAGACTTGAACCTATTAATGATATTCATAAGTTATTCATAGAAGATTAGTTCATCTACTTTCAGCCTTATTATTATTGTGTGCATTTATTGTTTCATTTGTTGTCTTTATTATATTGTTTCAAAAAAAAAAAAAAATCAAAGAACATAGTAAAAAAACTTAAACATTTCATTTACAATATTGCATTAGGTATATATAAATATATACCTTTTAATTTGTTGCATATATATATATATAAATATATATATATTTTGCTGAAATCAAAACTTAGCACCATGACTAAACTTAGGAATGGTAAAGAAATTTTAGGAGAAGGAGAAGATTGGCTACAAAATACAACTGAAAACCCAAATGTCCTTCTTGGAGATACAAATCCGGAAGGTGAAACTCTAGGTCAATCGAGATGAAGACTTAGGTGAAGATAAGGAACAAGAAGGAAGTGTTAAAGAATCTTCGTCCCCTAGAATAGCTCCAAATGGAGGCATCACTTTTGACAACGCGGAACATTTTCAAAAATTTCTTAATCAACATATCGACGTCCTTAATGTGGCATTCCGTATTGATAAAGGGGAAATTAGTGATTCTCAAGCGGCCTTAGAACGGGCGCTTGATATGCAAACTAATCCCTTGTCTTTCATTGATCAAGAAAGTGATAAGGGTGGACCATCTAATGCGAATATGGTCACTATAGCCCAAGCCATGACCAAACAACGGGTCACCCAACCTCCTAAGCAACTTGTTACTCAACCTAAAATCACTCCCGCACAAAAGAAAATTCCCTTCACTACTTCCTTCCTCCAAACTATTGAGCAAAATGCTTTAAATAGACAAAAATCTAAAACAAAGCCAAATACAAACTTTCAACAATCTACAATACAACACAATCCAACTTCAAAACTCCTCCATAATATTTTTCCTACCAATGTTTTACACAATAGTAACATGGCATCTAATCTGCATGTTCCTCCATCCTACGCCCATAACACTTATGGCAATGCCCCACCGAATCAATATGGGGGGCAAACTAGTAGTTTGGAAGCTATGGTGAAGCAATTGGCTTCACGTATGGACCGAGATAGATCCCTACCGTCCCTCGTATAATTATCGAGAGATTTGTAGCCAACCATTGGATCCCATAGTGGTAGCTCAACCATACCCTAAACATTTTCCCATGCCCATCCTGCCTATCTATAAAGGAACCGAAGATCCCATAGAACATCTTCGCATGTTTAGGATAGCATGTCACGACATATCGCATGACGACTTGCTATTACTAAAAATGTTCCCCAAAAGTTTAGGTGGAATGGCGTTAGAGTGGTATTATCAATTTCCCACTCATTCCTTAAGAAACTTTGAAGAAGCAGCTGAGTCATTTGTTCATCAATTTAGTGCCTACATCGAGAGGCATGTAACTATTAAAGACCTATACAATTTAAAACAAGATAAAGACGAATGTTTTGCTGATTTCTTAGCAAGATGGAGACAATTGACAGGAAAACTGCACTTTGTGCTACCCTATAGGGAAATGTTAGACATTTTCATTAACAATTTACAAGAACAACTTTCTTATGAACTATCAACGACTACTTTGACTACCTTCGATCAAGCTATAGACTTAGCTCGAAGAGTAGAAGATGCCTTCATTAGGAGAGGCCAACTTAGAAATAAGGATGATGAGAAAACATCTAGAAATCAATATAAAAACAAACGAGGTTGTCGGTGATGGAGTCAGCGACGGCAGAAATGTTGCTAATATCAATGCAACAAAAACAACAGAAAAATTCATCTTGAAACCTCTCGACAAGCCTCCTCGAGAGTTCACTAGATTAAACCAACCTTTATCAACTATTTTACCTCAAATTCTTGAAAGAGGTTTAATCCAAGCTAGCCGACTATCCAGGAACTCGACCCAAGCATACCCGGATATAGAGCTGATTTGCACTGTGATTTTCATAGAGGTCCTGGACATTCTACCAATGCTTGTAAGAGATTAAAACATAAAATACAAGATTTGATTGACAATAATGAAATGGAAGTGCAAGCCTTCCAACCCAAACAAAACCCTCCTAATAATACTCAAAAGACTGTTCCCCAAAATCAAAATCAGAATGCCAATCAAACTTTAGACATATTTCAACACCCTTTACCAAGACATGGTAAAGAGGTAGCTAATCAAATTGAACATCACAATGTTCCCCCTCCTACCCGATATGTAGGAACCATTAGCGGGCAATTACCTATTCAGGACTCTCACACATTCGACACAACCTTATCCCTGGTTACAACCAGGCCCTTACATAATTTTCAAACTTCTGATTCTAGCGATATAGAGTCAGATAGTGAAAGTGAAGTAGACACCATTCAATCGAATAGTTCTGAAAACGAATCAGATCCTATTCAACCTATCACGAGATGCTAATGTTCCGGAAGAACCATTTCCCCGGAAGAGTCACTACTCGACCTTCTTCTAATGAAGTCCTTCCTTATGAACAAGCCATAAACTCTCAACCGAGACCGTTTCAACGTCGTCACTATAACATTGTAGGTACCATCGGAGTCGTCACCCGACAACAAGCTCAAAATCCCCAACAAGAACCAAACCAGAACGATGGACCAGCTCCATTTGTTCTGAAAAATCCTAATAAAGGAAATAATGCTCCTATTGTTCAACCTAAACCCCCTTACAGCATTAATGAACGGTTGTCTAATACCACCGCCAGAATCTCCCTTTTAGATTTATTAAGATCCTCTCCCACCCATAGGGATGAATTGATGCTTACTTTGAGCCAGATGATGGTACCTCAAAACATCCAACCTGAAGCTATGGCCAATACTATCATCACGCGAGAGATTGATTGTATTGACTTTCGGGATAAAGATATCCCACAACACAGTTTACACAAGGATAATCCCTTGTATATTACGGCTTTAATTGGGGATGTAGTTGTCAAACGAGTCCTGATTGATAATGGCTCATCTCTAAACATCTGCACCTTTGACTTCTACCAACGATTTGGTTTTAGAAGTGATGAAATGAAGAAGACTGATATGATTATCAAAGCCTTTAATGACGAAACACAAGAAACGTGTGGAGTCATTACCCTCCCATTGCAAGTTGGTCCTAGAACCCTTGAGACAACTGTGTTTATTGTACATTGCCCGACATCGTACAATATACTTTTGGGTCGCCCTTGGATTAACGCCATGCGAGCAGTCCCATCAACTTTACACCAATGTGTTAAGTTTGAGTTTAAAAATCAGTTGGTCACTATTCATGGTGACCCTAGACCTTTTGATATGTGCGCATTGGCAGAACCAGTTGGAGTGCAATTTTGCCCTGCTCTGTCATCCACATATCCTAGTTCTTCTTCATCTAAAACTGTGAAATATAAACCCATCATTTCATCTATTCCTCCTCCATTAACTTCATCTTCCCATATAGATCAACCACCTTCTAAACAAATTACTGTAGAACATCAAAAAGCTCTTAAAACTACAACCAATTCTTCAAGTCCTAATCCCATAAATTCAAAACCTTCAGACACATCTATCATACCTTCCACATCTCAAGACATAGGTAATAAGCCTTCTACATCTTATGCCCTTTCCGATGATCTTTTACCAGATTTATCTACAACCTTAATATCAAAAAAAATGAATGCTTTCATGCAAGATTCAAACCTTTTAAATCAATTGCCGCCATCTCCTCGTACTTTGGGCCTCCCACAACCTATGGGAAGTACTTACCAAGTCGGGAGTTGCGCCTTCATTTACAAAGGATATGCCTATGGAAGAATCCCTCAGAATATCAAAACCCATCATGATGGATATGCTCGGTGCTATTTTACCAACGATTATATTAAAGCTAAACCCATGATGCTTAAAATGGGATATAAAGGGAAAGGCTTAGGACCTTTCCAAAATGGCATGAAAGAACCTTTCGAGGTAGAACCATGGACTGCCCGATGTGGTGTGGGCCTATTACCTAGTAAGGGTCAACCCTTTCCTTTTGAGGAGGATGATCATCTCATATGCTATCAAGACTATTTGGATAGACATGTTGATTTGCCTCTTAAAAATCCGTCATTTTCATGCAACATGCTATCCATAGCATACCCTGAAATGATTGCTGACCCCGATGAAGAGTTGGAAGGAGATATCTTCCATGATGTCTCTGTTGAAGAGATGTTGTACAACGGGTTTTATTTTGATGGTTCTATACCAACCATAGCTCAACTTGAGGCCACTAACCCTCGAAACGAATTATCTAAATTAACTTTACAAGAATTACAAGAGTTGGGCGTTTCACCCGCCCCACCTAATTTTGAAAGAGATCTACACATGGAGGTAGAAAATGTCATTAAAATTAATATTGGAACTGAGGACAACCCTCACATAATCAACATTGGAGCAGAACTAAGTCAAGAAAAACAAAAACAATACATAGCATTTCTTAAAGAGTATGAAGATGTCTTCGCTTGGACATATGAAGATATGCCAGGTTTAGACCCTTCTGTAGTCATGCACCATCTAGTGGTCCATCCGGATGCTAAACTTGTTAAACAAAAACTTAGAAAAATGCATCCCAAAGTGGCTCTGCTAGTCAAAGGGGAGTTAGAAAAACTCCTGAATGTTATCTTCATACAAGCTATTGATTATGCTTGAATGGATCTCCAATGTAGTTCCAGTCACCAAGAAAGAAGCCACCAAAGTTAGGGTTTGCACATATTTCAGAGATATTAATGCTGCATGCCCTAAAGACGACTTTCCTCTTCCAAATATGGATCAAATTATTGACTTCACTGCTGGGAGTGGGATGATGTCCTTAATGGACGGATTCTCCGGCTATAATCAGATCAGGATAGCTCCTGAAGACCAGGCGAAAACAGCCTTTATTACCCCCTGGGGTACCTTTTGCTGGAAAGTGATGCCCTTTGGCCTAAAGAATGTCGGGGCAACTTATCAACGGGCTATGACCTACATTTTTCATGATATGATGCATGATATCCTACATGATTATGTAGATGATATTATAGCTCGCTCTCTTATTGAAGATCATCATTTAGACGATTTAAGAAAAGTTTTTAATCGATTACGAGAATATCTCATTCGATTAAATCCAGCAAAATGTATATTCGGAGTTAAATCCGGCAAGTTATTAGGGGTTTTAGTTTCTTTACGTGGTATCGAAATTGACCCTCTCAAAATTGCGGCTATCATTGATATGCCCGCACCCACTAATATATCTGAATTACGAAGTTTACAAGGTAAACTTCAAGCTATCCGTCGCTTCATTGATAAGCTGGCGGACAAAACTGGTCCCTTTCTTAAACTCCTTAAGAAGGACGTCCCCTTTAATTGGGACACAGAATGTAGAGAAGCTTTTGAACTTCTCAAGCAATATCTCCTTAACCCTCCGGTGCTTTCACCGCCTAAATCTGATCGCCCATTTCTTCTATATATTTTTGCTTCGGATTCTGCCTTAGGAGCTATGTTAGCTCAGCTTGATGATGAAAAATGAGAACGTGCTAATTATTACATTAGCCGCACCTTCATCGGTTATGAAACCCGCTATACAGCGTTAGAGAAGTTATGTCTCGCGATCGTGTTTGCTACGCAAAAATTACGACATTACATGCTTAGCCAAAAAACGTATGTCATTGCCAAATATGATCCTTTAAGATATCTCATGAGTCGACCTTATTTATCGGGTCGCACAGCCAAGTGGGTTCTTGCTCTAAGCGAGTTTGATCTCACCTTCATAGGACAAAAGTACGTTAAGGGTCAAATCATAGCAGATCAATTAGTTGATGCACCCTTAGAGTCTACTCATCCCCTCATTATTGAGTTTCTTGATGAATGCCTTCAATTAGAGGCGAGACCTTGTTGAACAATGGTCCTTATACTTTGATGGAGCCCGATGCATGAGTGGGGCTGGTGCGGGTATTATTTTAATATCTCCGCAAAAACATCTTATTCCTCTGTCCTTCAAACTAACCTTTGCTTGCACCAACAATACTTCTGAGTATGAAGCTCTAATCCTTGGATTACGAGTCGCTTTAGCGCTTAAAATTAAAAACCTCTTAGTTTTTGGGGATTCCCAATTGGTTATAAACCAAATTAATGAAGTTTATCGGACCAGAGATGATAAACTTCGCCCATATAAGGCCTATGTTTTACAACTAATGGCCTTGTTTGATCAAGTTACCTTGGAAGCCATTCCTCGAACTAGCAACCGTGCAGTGAATGCTATGGCTACCGCTGCATCTCTCTTACCCTTGGAGTTAGACGGCGAATATGCTACTATCATCATTCGTCGACTCCAGGAACCCGCTTCACATAAGTCATGCTTAGAGCCTTTGGATGTGTTTCTAATCAAGGAAACTACTCTCGAACTACGGTATCTGAGACATATTTGATTTCCTCCAAAATGGGACTTTCCCCGCTAATTCTAATCGCAACCGGCGTCGGTTATTACGTCGACGAGCAAGTCGATTTGTAATCATTGGCAATACTTTATATAGGAGATCTTTTGAAGGTATCCTATTAAGATGTCTAAATTTAGAAGAGTCTAAATCAGCCTTGAGTGAAGCCCACGATGGATCTTGTGGAGGACACTTTAGTGGTAGCGTCATTGCTAAAAAGCTCCTTCGGATAGGATACTTTTGGCCTACCATGGAAACGGATGCACATGAATATGTGCGCCATTGCGACAAGTGTCAAAAACATGCTGACCTTGTCCATGCGCCTGCACAAGAGCTGCAGACTATTTCTTCTCCTTGGCCCTTTTCTAAATGGGGCTTGGATATTATTGGTAAAATTAATCCGGTGTCTTCTGATGGACATAAGTTCATCATAACTGCCACTGAGTATTTCACGAAGTGGGTTGAATCTATGCCTTTAGCTTCTGCCTTCAGTTCCACAAGTCTCTAAATTCATTTTTAATCAAATCATCTGCAGGTTCGGAATTCCTCCAAATCTCATCTCTGACAATGGAACTCCGTTCAAAAATAAAGATGTTAAAAAATTATGTCAAAAATATAAGATTCAACATCGCTGGTCTACTCCCTATTATCCTCAGGGTAATGGTCAAGCAGAAGCTTCTAACAAAACCCTAATCAAAATTCTCAAAAGACTAGTCAATAAAACGGCCGTGGTCGGCATATTCAGTTATATCCAGCCTTGTGGGCTTATCGAACTAGTGTTCGAACCCCCACGGGCACTTCACCATTTGTTTTGGTATATGGTGCCGAAGCAGTTTTTCCATTTGAATTGGAAGTTCCTTCTTTGGCTCTGCTACTTCAAGACACGAAGTAGGAGATGAATATCGCGCTGGCAGACTCAGTCAGCTGGAACTCCTAGATGAAAAATGCATCAATGCTTTAGAGCATCTCCGGGCATACCAAAACAAGCTTAAAAGAGCATATAATAAGAAAGTTCGTCATCGATCCTTTGAGATTGGCGACCTTGTTCTAAAAGAAAATCAAAAAAATACAAATGCAACCAAAGAACTTAAAGGTAAATTTGAGCCCAACTGGCTCGGACCGTACATCATTACTGCAAAATTTGAATCGGGAGCGTATAAATTATCTACCTTAGATGGTAAAGAACTTAAAGAACCCATGAATATTTTACATCTCAAACGTTATTATGCATAAATTTGGTCATTTCATCCATGTATATATTTGTTCAAAATCATTATCTTGTATTTCTTTCAATTTATTCAAAAAACCTCAAAAACATTCATAAAATCTTCAAAAATCTTCAAAAATATTTATTGCATTTTTTTAAAGCACTTGTAAAGTTCCTTTTGCTCCAAAACAAAAATCAACATAAAAATCCAAAAACAGCTATATGCTTGACTCTTTCGAAACCAAAACAATATACAGAATAAAGAGAGAGTCAACATTCGCAAAACTTTCTCAAAATCATTATTTTCCTACAATTATTGCAGTTATATGTTTCAACTTATTTTGGACAAAACTAGCATTTATTTGGCATCCCTCACTTGCACACTCACACAATAAATATCTTGATTTTATCTGGCATGATTACTAATCTCTCTTATATCAAAGTTCACAAAATTCAATTAAATAAAGTTTGAGCATAGAGAATTGATCTTGTTATTTACTTAAACCAAGCACATCTTTTCACAATAAAATGATTATATTTGTAATTTCCATGTTTTGTTACATAGTAGAACTGATTTCTTGAGTGAAAAGTTTCCCCTGCTATCCTATCATGCACATGGTCTAGAATCTTTGAGAATTGGCAAAAGGACAAGCTCACCCCTACCCAGAATAAAAATCCCTTGCTCTACAGCTAATGCGAGCAAGTATCCCTAGAAAAAGAAAAAGAAAAAAGAAAAGTTCAAGAAAAAGAAAAATGTTATGTCAACAATGTTCCAAGCATTATCAAGCAAAAGAAATACAAAAAGAAAAATAAGCAAAGTTCAAAAGAAAGCAAGAAAAGCAATAAAATCCCTTTCCCTACCCTTTGAAAAGAAAAGAAGGGTGAATGAGCTTGAATCCCTGGAATTCTCAATTATTCGAAAACTGTGAGGTAAGCCCCATAACAGGTGGTTTGTGCCCAATCTGCTTGGCCTTGGGTAACTCCTAGCGTGGCGATATGTACTATCACATTAGCGACCTTCTTTTGTACAGACCTATGTCTGCTTATGGATTAGCTAGCTCTTGATAATCCGATCTACATAGTAGCCTAGTATGGTTATATGCATCTACATCATGGTTAATGAACACTTAGTTGGTTTCTTCAAATCACTTGTATCATAGTACCTTGCTCAAAGGCTGGTAAATGAACAATGCAATTGCACACACATTTGTATTTGAGAGATTTTGTCTATCATTATGATAAATCAAGATTGGCAATGAATTCACTTATGCACATGGGATTCCTTATAAATCTAACTTTTTGTCTTCAAAAATACTTTGAAATATTATTTTTGCAACTTGTTTGGAATAATCAAGTACAATTATTTACCACAAAGACAACTATATAATAGAAGAAATCAAAAATTTCAATCAAAACATATCATATATATCTTATCGACTTTCGCAACGATGGTATAGTTTCAAAACCAAAATTGGAATTTTATGCTTAGCGCAAGTCCTCATTTTCATCTTTTTTGTTCATCAAAAATCAATCATGCAATAAAACTATCCTTTCTTTGATCTTCGCGATGATGGTATAAGTCTATACCTACATATTCTATGCCTAGCGCAAACCATTATACCAATTTTATTACCCATTCATTTAAAAATCAATTCATCAAAACCATATGACTTAAATCATTATGTTATACAATTCTATTTCTTTTAACAAAAAGCATGCACATTATCACTATTTCATGTCATTATGTCAACCTTCAATTTTGCAATGATGGTATAATTCTTAAGGAATTATTCAACAATTTTTATCACACTTAGGAATTTATGCCTAGCAAAAATCATTTTACAATATTTCATGCATAATATTTTCATGGAAATCTGAAAGCAAACCATCATCATCACATCATTTGCATCATTACAACAAAGTCTTAAGGCAGTCTCTTAAGCACTCTTTTCTTTTAACAATATTTCTATCCTGGGACTAGCTTGACGACCGAGTGAGCAGCGACTCCATGAAATGGTCTATAATAGCGACAATGTCCTTTGAAATTATTGTTAGAAATCTCTTTTTATTTTTATCACATTTCATTACAACCAATCAATTTGTTACATCAGATTATTTCATTTAAAATATTTAAAGCATGACATCCAAGTTATAATATTTTCCAAAACGACATAATTACATGAATCATCAATAAAATCATTACATCAATCAACTCAATCAATCAATCAAACATAAAAAGCATCATAAGCATCACATAAGACAAGTCATATGATCAAAAATATCTCATCTATATATATCAACGGAATATATACATCATCAAAACTGGATTGGTATGCCACAATCTGTACCTCGGCATACTCAATCCTCTATCAATACAAGTATAATACAATATCAGTGGCAGTATCCCGCCCTCTAGCCTCGAGAGCCTCTAGAGCTCTCGGCCTCATCTCCTCCCCCGCCATGCGGAGGGCGAGGTGGTCCCATCGCAGTATGTGTGGTACTGCGAGTCCTCGTCGTCGACCGGGATGAGCTCCTCGTCGACCCTGTCCTGATAGGATCCGCTATGGTAGCCGATAGCTGTACCCTCTGGCCCTCAGGCATCGCCTGGTAGTATAGCGCCTGATAGAATGCGGTCTGAGAAACCGACCGCAGCAGCTCTGAGTGCTTACCCCTCCGCCTCGTGCCCTGAGACGAGCATTCTCGTCTCGTAGCTGCGACACCTCAGCCTGGTGCTGTGCAGCTGCATCCTGTAACGTCTGCACCTGAGCTCGCAGACGATCTCTCTCTGCCCGGAGAGTAGCCATCTCGCTACTCTCTCCAATGTCCACACCCTTGCCCTTATCAGGCGATGGTGGCCTCTGTGGAGATGGGGGTCTCGCCTCCCTCCTCTCCCTCTCCCTCTGCCGCGGCCTCTCCTGTGCCTGTGGCCTCCTCTGCTCTCCTCTGCCGCGACCCCGGGCTGCCTCTACCGCCGCCTGGCGCCGCCTCCCTATCCGATGCACAACTACGTGGATCGGTCCCTGTGCCCTCGTCATCCGAGGAGGGCGGATGCCTGCGTACCAGGCATCGTAGCCATCGGCTACCCCTACGTCGTCCCCATCCACTGGCTGAATGGGGGCATCGTCCACGTCCTGACTCCAGAATCGTTGCATATCTGGAGCCCCGCTAACTATGGTGTTATCCCGGACAGTCCGAGAAAACTCATAATCCCTGAGAGATGGGATCCCCTACTGTAGACCGAACTATCGCAACACTCGGTCGTAGCGGTGGAGCTCCACCTCTCCCCTCTCCATCCGTAGCCAGCAGACTCGCCTGATGCGAGCCAGCTCCTGTGCGTCCTCTGCCCACCCTGGATGTTGCCTCCACGGCCTCCAGGTGATCTGGTCTGGGACCAAGTCATCCAGTAGTCTCCGGGACACCGACGGGTCGATCCGTCGCTGTGCCCCTCTCCGGAGCCACCGGTAGAAGACTCGGGGCCTCTCCCCATCAACCCCTATCGGTGGAAGCCCTACCGGCCTCCGCACCGCAATGTGCTCCCAGCACCAAACTATAGGAGCGATGTCATGACCAGACATCGCCCGCCCTTGTACACGACCCCGTAAAGGATCCTGTACAGTCGGCATAGAACAAAGCTGCCCCAAGAAAATCTGTAGCCATGGTCGCGCATGTCGCAGATCACATCTGCCAGCATCCATGGTACCCTGCATCCGCTACGGTGGCACGGCGAAGTCCACCAACCACCCCGGCCAAAACTCGTGTCGGTGTAGATGCCCCGGGCATCCGGCGCGGTGCCTCGATGTTCACTCCGCCCTTCTCCAGGGCGAAGCTCGGGTCACCGCAGAGTCGTCCCATCGCGTGGCCCTGATTGGCCGTAGGTGTGATCATCCTCCCTTGTATGGGGATTCTAAGAATCCTCCATACATCCTCTAGTGTGGGAGTCATCTCCCCTGTCGGTAATCGGAAGCATGAAGAGCCCGGGTACCACCTCTCTGCTAGGGCCGTCAGTAGCCCCATGTCTGTAGATACTTGTGGCATCTCTGCCACATGTAGTAAGCCGGCCTGTGCCAGCTGATCTCGCTCTGCCTGTGTCAGAGCGGCCAAGTCATCTCTCAATCCTCCATATTTCCACTCTCTGCTCTTTAGTAATCCTCTCTGCAAGCATAAACAATCAAAACAACAAACAATCATTAATAACAATTTTAGCAATCAATAATGCAACTTAAAGATCAAATTTTTGCAATAGATGATATCGCCCACTATTGGCCGATATCGTCCGAAATTTGAGCAAAATCGTCTCCGATTTCGCGTGTCGAAATCGTCTCTAATTTGACGAAATCGTCCCTTTTTCGCCGATTTCGCCCTTGGGCGAAATTGGCGAACTTGAGACGATTTCGTCCAACTAGGGACGATTTCGTCCGGACGACGTCGATGGCCAAAAACGGCCGCGATGCTCAAAATTCATCCTAAAATTCATTTACAAAGCATGTAAATTCAAATTAAATCAATCTAAACTAAGTTTAAACCCTTACCCGTAGACCGCGGCGGACCTCTGCGGATCTGTGCGTTGTCTCTACCATTTTTGCTCCAGAGCTCTAAAAATAGTAAAATGAACAGTAACAATGAATTAGGGTTTTACCCTATTTTTCTTAATTTTATTCAAAATAATTCAACAATAATTTTTGCTTTTCCGTGTTTTTACCTCAAACGTTCGATTTGGGTAAAAACACGGAGGGGGCACCATAGTAAGCTGTCGTACGATTCGACCAAGAATCGTCGCCTAAAAATGGGAATAATTTTTTGCTTTCTCGTAGATCGAGAAGAACTCATCTTTAACGCATTTTCTTCGGAAAATTCGCTAAAGAGGGGGCAAAATGTAGCACCCTAAAATTGGCGCGATAAAATTGGAATAATTACATTCACCTTAGTAAATAAATTTAAATTCAAATTTAACCTCCCAAACCGCCCGTTAACCGCCGAGAAACCCGTTTCCTCCTTTTCCGCGCCATTTTTAGCGGTTGTTTTGACCGTTTGACGATATCGTCTCCGATCAGACGATATCGCCCCAGATTTGACGATTTCGTCTGGACTAGAACGTCCAGACGATTTCGTCGCAAAACTGAATTTGCATAGTTGGAATCCGTTCCAACGGGTCTCCAATCCGGGCAGAAGCGTGTCTGCGTCGTTGGGACCCTTCCCCCGTTGGAGATCTCCCAAATTGGGATGATCTCCAACCTCCCAACAACTATCCTATGCCTATTTAACTCTAAGACTTTTCCCTCCCCAACCCCTGGCTGAATTTTTATGTAAATCAACTCCCTATGCGCTAAAACACTTCAAATTTGCTCTTGCACTAGTCCTATATTAATTTTATTGCAGGTACACCACTGGTTTTCAGCCGGAGCCAGCATCTATCGCAGCCGACGAACTTGTCAAGATCGGAGGCGATCTCATCAAATTCGGGACGATCTCGTTCTGATGCGAGACGATTTCGACTGCAGCACACATCGAGGCAATCAGTGCATGGAGTTTGCTCTTCTTTCTCTTTTCTCTGTCATTTTATGCTATAAATTAGATTGTCTATTCAGTTTTTATACTATATTGCATCTGGAGTTCACCCATTTTGTCTAGTTTGCATATTAAGATCATATTCTGCTATCTAAACACTGTGATTTGCATTTACTTTTGTTCTTGTATATTGTTCAATACTCATATTACTTTTTCATATAGTTTGCCCCTGTTTACAAAATAGAATTTCTTGTATTTCGCATCCGTTTGTTGTTTTGCGGGTCTCCGATGAATTCGTCCGACGAATTCGTCGGATTGCGAACGATCTGTCGGTTTAGACGATTTTATCAAATTGAAGGCGATCTTGTTGAATTGCGGACGATCCGATTGCTACAAGTAATCAGAAACTTCATCAGACTTCCGGATCAGGTAATCTTCATTTGGCCTCCTGCAAATTCTCTGTTTCTGCTTTCTTTTATGTTTGTTGTATTCATTTAAATTGCATTTTCATGTAGTTTAAGTTAGAATCATTCGGCCAAACCTAGGATGAATGTTTAAAAATAAAACGAACTCATCAAAACTCATTCCCAAAACCTAGGCGTGGAAACGCCGCCAAATGTTTCCTGGTGAACCCACCATCCGTCGAAAAATCACCAAAATGCACCTCCCTTGAGAGGCGGGACCTTCGCAAAGTCCTCTCGTCCGAGGTACCGCACCATCCTTTTCCCATCCTCCTTTCGGGCGCGGATCCAATAGCCTGAAGGTAGGGATGCGAAAAATTTGGAGCGATACACTATGTTTCATTTAATCTTAAAACTTGGATGGGAAGGATCGTACTACATGTCCTCTGCAAAGGATGGGTAGTCATCCCAAAAGTCCTAAAAAAAAAAATTAATATTTTTTATCTTTCATTTTGGATCGAAAGGATCGTACTACATGTCCCTAGCAAGGATGGGTAGTCATCCCAAAGGTCCAAGAAATAAAAGAAAAGAGAATGAATGAAGCCAAGTCATGGATTATGGGGTTAAGTATGCTCATGCGTGGCAACATGTCTTGTCTAAAAGCAAGACCACTAATTGCTCATATGGATAGACTAGCTCCGACCATTTCATCCATAACAGGTTAAATCATTTTGTTCAAGATGAGGTAATGAACTCCAAATCAGAATAGTAAGGATAAGGTTAAATTCCCATCTCGCTTAGGTTGGGAATCCTATTCCCCAAAGTTCTGATTTCACTTACACTTGCACATGGGTTCAAGATGGTAGTGATACATAACCAACTTTGGGATCTAATGAATCAATTTAATAGACATCTATTTGGTCCTAAGAGGGTTTGACATCTTTAATTTGTTTGTCCATGATATTAGAAGGTTTGAGCATTTATAAAGCAGGTTGTTACATCTCTAGCATCTTCATCATGTATCAAATCCTACACAAATCATTCATAGCCTTGCATACAAATCATAAGTAAAACTGACAATGGAATGTTGATCGAGTTTCAAACGATAGGGAATGAAGCACACTGCACACATCGAGCCGATGCTTAACAATTCTGATGCTTCATGTATTTTTGATCTATTTGCATTCATTGGATATTTGTTGATGCTTGTATTTGAGTTTGTGTGTTTTTAGGTTGGGTTCTCACCAAAATGCTTAGGAGCATTTCCCAACAGAGTCACCATTTGTTGTGGCTGCTCCACAACGTACCCCAAAATTGGGGACCCACCTTTTTATTTTGGGTATTTGGGTGTTTGCCTGTTGGTTTCGAGTGTCTAATGTTTGGCTTGTTTTGAATTTGCATTGGTCATTAGTTTTTGTGTCAGTAATATTTTCTTGTCGACGATATTTTATTGTCGACGACTTTTCTTGTCGATGATATTTTCTTGTCGATGACTTTTTCTTGTCGACGACTTTTTCTTGTCGACGATTTTTCATCATCAAATTGTTGTCAATTTCTTGTCGACGAATTTATCGTCAAATTGTTGTTGGAATTTTGTTTGTCGACGATTTTTATCGGTAATGTTGTGTTAGCAATATTATTGCTAACATTGTGTTGTTGTTTTCGGACATGTGTGTATAAGAAGTATTTACTCAGTAAAAAAAAGTAAAAAACAATAAAATATAAATAAAAATAAAAGTGGTGAATGAAGCCATGGTGCTTCATTCACCGCGTTTTAGTTTACATTTTAAAACGGTTTAAATTTAAAGTTTGTTTTTTATAGTTTAACTTTATGTTTTTAATATAATTTATTTTGTTTTTAAAGTTTTTTTTTTTAAGGCTAATTCACCTATTTGTTTTATGTGCAGGTAAGGTGGAAACAGACGTGAAGCCATTATGAATGGTGATGAAGACCATGTGGACCCAAGCTGTGATGACAGGTTCATTTAAGTAAAGCGGGAACCATGGCGGACAGCCAAATGGGTATATATATATATCGATGACTTGGTAGACCTGGACCTACCGAAGTAAATCGGAGGATGACACATGCAATGGCAAGTTAGCTCCTAACTTCACGCGTATTGATGACCGTTGATTTCGAGCCCTGCGACGGATGTTAGGGTGGCGATGCCATGGACGTTGATGTGGAGGTGGGGACGTCTTCAAAGCAGTGAACCCATGGTGACTCATGGCAGCGTAGACCTACATTGAGAGCGATGAATGTGGAGCGCGTGCTTGGCGACGTTTTGGCAGTAGATGACATGGAACAAGGCGTGGACCCCACCAAAGATGCGGGCCCCACTGTGCATGGGTAACATCGTGCTGGACTATCCACTCTTGAATTCCCAATGCACCTCGAGTTGGCGACGAGATAGGTTTATTCGACGAGAGCTATGAGGTGAAGCACGACATCGTGGTCATCACAGACACAACGAGCATGCAGCGCTGCGTGGGAGACATAGACGACCAGATAATCGAGTTCGAGTGAAAGCAATAGACCTTGGTGTTTGAAAAACCCACAGGCCGACAAGCAAACATTGCAAGATCGCCTGATTGATGGACGTCATGAACGATGAAGGCTTTGACAGTGTAATGACCTGACGGGCGAGGTGTATCAATTCATTAACGTGACATCGGTATATCACCTTGCTATATTTTTAGGCCCTGGTCATCCACGTGGGGACCAATGGCCTAAATACAGATGTTTTTAGAATTGACAAATGGCATATTAAAAGTATTTGGGCTATGTTATAGAGACATATGGTGAATAGTCGTTACTTAGATTATAATGGCCCATGATTATACACATGCACATTTTTTTCACCTATGACATTCTAAATGAAAGAAACCTCCATTGTAGCTTACGCATGGAGGAAAACGGTGAAGAAGGGGAAACGAAGAGATTTCAAGGGAGATGAAAGGATATCTTGAAATGTTAAATATGCAAGAAAAATACAGACGAAAGGGGGAATTTTTGGGCTTGCCAAATGCGGCAGATTTTGAGATGTAAAACTTGAAATATAATTTCAATGCTAAAGCTTCTCTTTAGAAATTTCAGGCCTTGTTAGCAAGAAAGGATGAGAAATTTTCTGCATGCTTCATTTTAACTGTTCTATTTTTCTCCTTTCAGATTTCAGATTTGTAAATGAAATTCATGCCATTTTTTTGGGTTATTTCATGTGAATGTCTGCAATCTGGAAATTATTTTAAACCCTAGGAGCCAACACCTAGTTTACTTTGATTGTGTTTGTTTTGCAGGTCAAATAGGCTAGGTTGCATGTACGAAACTCTCACATATTCGGTTTTGCAGGATGGGGTGCTATCAAACTGAAGGAGCTTTTGCATTGCTTCATTTTCAGCAATTATTTTGATGCAAATTTTTAATTTTCTGTTTTCCAATATTTTAATTTCAAAATTTTTTCTTATTTTTAGGCATTAAAATAAACAATAAAAAAAAATTAAATCAAAAAAATAATTGCACCATTATGTAGAGAACCTATCATACTTCCATTACGCACTTTGAAATTTCATTTTTGGAGCCATTTCATATTTTTAAAAATTCATCGAAGTTGTTGTTTTGTTACAAATTTTAAAAATCCGAAAATAGAAAATTTCCATTTTAAGGTCAAATTTCATTTTTTCAGCTTTTTTTTGCATTCATGAGCCTATGATGACATCCCCTTCATGAAAATTCCGGTTTCATTGAAGGAGTTATGTTTTATGGCATTTTCACAAATTTCCATTTTGAGCCTAAAATTACCCTCTCTTCATAAAAATTCTAATTTTACGAAAGAGGGGTAATTTGAGTATTACATTGAAGGTCTTTTCCTCAAAGAACTTAATTGTTCATCTTGATGAAAATTTGATTTCATTTAAGAGGGATAAGTTAAAGTGACATTTTGAAGCTACATTTGAAGACCCTATTCATCATTGAGGATTTAATGCAAGATAAAATCTATTTTAAAACCATCAAGATAAAAGGAATTAAAGCACTACATCGTGGTCATATGAGGGCCAACTCACATTTGATTTATTTTGCTTCAATGAACAATCACTAAAGTTTCATGGTGAAATAAACCAACATTGCCCCTTGTTTACAGTTACTTGCAATCACTAAGGTGTTCCAAGCATTTAAATTGAATATTTTTATTTGATATTACTAATATACACATGCAAAATGCTAATATAGTGGAAACCTTGGAGAAGTTGTTTGTCTAACTTTTTTGCAAGAGGGGATTTGGAACCCAAATCCTAAGGAAGAGTGTATTTTCACAATTGGGTAAAAATACTACTCAACAGGACTGATCACCCTGGAGAGCCTTTTCGACAATAGCAACAGAGCTGTAGGCCGAAGGATCAAGGTAGATGAACGCCGGTATAAGGAAGTAGAATTAGAACCGGGCAAAATGATCAAAGTAGGGACCGATTGTATAGTGGTAGAACTAGAGGAAATAAAACAGTTATGTAAAAATTATCCAGATATAATAGCCTGGACTTATAGTGATCTGAAGGTGTACAAGAAAGAGGTCATTCAGCATACCATTGAACTGGAGGAAGGAGCTAAACCTTTCAGGAAGAGGCGAAGCCCTGTGAATCCCAAGATTGAAGCCTTAATGAAACAAGAGTTGTTAAAACTCTTGCAGGCTAAGATAATATACCCAATCAAGCACTCTACTTGGGTGGCAAATTTAGTTCCAATCCGCAAGAAAAATGGAGAAATACGACTACTATGCATCGATTTTAGAAATTTGAACAGAGCCTCTTTAAAGGATCACTATCCTTTACCCTAGATTGACCCAATCCTTCATACTGTGGCGGGAGCAGAAATGTTTTCTCTGTTATACGGCTTTTCTGGTTACAATCAGGTTTGGGTGAGAAATGAAGATCAATACAAGACTGCGTTCACCACTAAGTGGGGAACATTTGCATACCAAAGGATGCCCTTTGGATTATCTAACGCAGGAGCAACTTTCTAGAGAGCCATGGACGTAGCTTTTGGGGAGCTTGCGAACAAAATTATTGTCGTCTATTTAGATGACATGACAGTTATTTCTCACAACAAAAAGGACCATGCCACTCATCTACAGCAAGTGTTTGAGAAATGTAGGGAATTTGGGATATCACTAAACCCTACAAAATATATTTTTGCTGTAGAAGAAGGAATACTCCTTGGGCATGTTATTTCTAAAGTCAGGTCATCAATTGATCCTGATAGAGTAAAGGCGCTTCTTGAGTTGTCTCTCCCAGTTAACAAGAAAGGTTTGCATTCTTTCTTTGGTCAAGTAAATTTTGTCATAAAATTCATTGCAGATTTTGCCCAAACAGTTAAACCAATGACTGAATTATTGAAAAAGGATGCTCCTTTTAAATGGACAGAGCCAAGGAAAGAAGCTTTCCAAAAAATTCTAGAAGCCATCGCTCAAGCTCCTGTGCTAGTCAACCCTGACTATTCCCAGGATTTCATACTATATGCTATCGGAGAGAAAAATAGTTATGCTGCATTTCTCACTCAGAAAGGAGCAGATGACGAAGAAAGACCCATAGCATTTTTGAGTTCCACCATGCACAAACATGAGGAAAGGTACAGCTTCATAGAAAAACAAGTATATGCAATTATGAAGTCTTTGAATAATCTAAAACACTTCTTATCCCAGAGTCGGACGATGGTGTATGTTATTCATCCCGATGTAAGGAACTTCATAATTCAAGGAGAATTGGGTGAAAAAAGAGCTAGATGGGTGACTCGCATCCAAGATTATGATGTAGAAATACATCCTACTAAAATAGTCAAAGGGAGAGCTTTGTGCCAGGAATTGGCCAAGCAAGCTGCAAGTGGATATGGGGAGAGCCACCCCGTCATGGCAAACACAAAGCAACACCAAGACAGAATAATTTCAGGTTGGATCGATGACTTTGTGAGGTATTTTCAGACTGGGTCATGTCCTGAGGATATGAGCGTTTCCCAGAGAAGGAGATTCAGGACCCAAGCATTGAAATATACCCTTCGAACAGAGGGGTTGTACAGGATTAACCTTGATGGTGTGTTGTTAAAATGTGTTCCCGATAATGAAAAGTTGAAGGTGTTAGATGAATTTCACGAGGGTTTTTTAGGGTGACATTATGCAGGTCGAACTACAGCTTTGAAGATCCTTAGAGCTAGATTTTATTGGCCTTCCATCTTCCTAGATGCGTATAGAGTGACCCAAAAGTGTGAATAGTGTCAGAGGTATGTGGGAAGAAACAGAAATTCACCTATGCCCTTAAAGCCTATTCAAGTCGAGGAACCATTCCAGCAATGGGGGTTGGATTTTGTAGGGTTAATAGAGCCAAACTCATCATCAGGCCATAAATACATTCTCACTGCCACGGACTATTTCACCAAGTGGGCAAAAGCAGTGCCTACAAAGAAAGTTGATTTGGAGGTGGTGATAGAATTCATCGAAATTCTAATCACAAGGTTTGGCATACCATATTCTTTGATTACAGACAATGGATCCCCTTTCACTAGTGCAAAGATGATCGAATTCGTCAGTAGATATGGAATTTACCTGAAGACTTCCTCTAATTATTACCCACAAGGTAATGGATTAGCTAAGTCTACTAATAAGAATCTTCTAAGAATTTTGAAAAGAACATTAGAGGACAATAAGAGGAACTGGCACTCACTCCTGAATCAAGCCTTGTGGGCCAACAGAATCTCAATAAAAAAATCAATCAATACTTCACCATATGCTTTGGTTTATGGTAAAGAAGATGTTCTGCTGATTCATATGGAAATACCCACGTTGAGAATGCTAAACCAAGTCAACGAAGATGAAGGCCATCCAATAGACGACCGACTGATGCAACTTCTACAGCTTGAAGAATCTAGGGAACAGGCCTACGATCATCATCAAAAGCATATGGTAAAAACATTCGGGTGGTTCGACAAGAAAACCACTTTCAGGAAATTTAAAACAGGTGACCTGGTATTAAAATGGAATGTCAAGAAAGCAAAGCCAGGACATCATGACAAGTTTGATGCATTCTGGGAGGGGCCATTTGAAATTGTTTCAGAAAAGCAATTCAACGCCTTCCAGTTAAAAGATCAAGATGGACAGGTTCTACCCATCATGGTGAACGCTTTTCACCTAAAGTTGTATTTCTAGTAAAACTACAGATCACCATTATATGTACAATATATTATAAGTTTTGAAGTTTTGTAAATATTTCCCTTTTTTGCGGCCTAATATTTCCAGAAGACAATAAGAAGGATTGACGCTCACTCCTGGGAGGAAGTTTCCCTGTTGGAATCCTTTCAAGAAAAGGAAATGGTCATTCTTCTGCTCCCGAAGTGTTCCAGCCACCTAAGAAATCCTAGCTCCCATAATTGAATTTTTGTGTTCTTCAGACAAAGGTTAAATACCTAAGCGGTAAAAGAAAGGTTCTGATAAGGTGAAGATCACTTGTTCTCCAAAGTGCATTATTTTTCTTGTGTTTTTCTGCTCGAAAATTTACTTTTTGCAACAGTGTTGGTGACTCCATTTCCCAATGGATAAAGGCTCGGTCTCTATTTTTGCAAGCAAAAATTCCCGGAAGGCGCCAGGAATGTTAATAAAAAAGTGCCTAACTACAGAAAAATAGCTGATGCACCTTTTTGCATTTTTCCCAAGAAGACCAAAGTGGCCCATATGCTAAAGATCAAAGAAAAAGCAAAACACCGCAAGGAGGAAAAAGTGTCGCGATATCGCGACATGTTGCATTTTTGTGGTTCAAGGCAGAGAGAAAGAGCAATGGGAAAAAGTGTTGCGATATCGTGACATGTTTCATTTTTACGGTTGAGAGGAGCAAAAGGGAGCAAGAGGCAAAAGTGTCACGATATCGCGACATGTCTCAGTTTCGCGGTTCACATCGAGGAGAAAGAGCAAAGGGCAAAAAAGCGTCACGATATCGCAACATGTCTCAGTTTTGCGGCTAAGAGCAGCAAAAGGGAGCAGGAGGCAAAAGTGTCGCGATATCGTGACATGTCTCAGTTTCACGGTTCACGAGGAGAAAGAGCAAAGGGCAAAAAGTGTCGCGATATCGCGACATGTCTTAGTTTCATGGTTCACAGCGAGGAGAAAGAGCAAAGGGCACAAAGTGTCACGATATCGTGACATGTTGCATTTTCACGGCTAGGAGAAAGAGAAAGAGCAAGGGAAGAGACGAATGTTGTGATTTCGCGACATGTCTCATTTTTGCGGCTGGAAGCAGCAAAAGAGCAAGGGAAGAGACGAATGTCACGATTTCGTGACATGTCTCGTTTTCGTGGTTGGAAGCAGCAAAAGAGCAAAGGAAGAGACGAATGTCACGATTTTGCGACATGTCTCATTTTCGTGGCGAGAAACAACAAAAGAGCAAAGGAAGAGACGAATGTCATGATTTCACGACATGTCTCATTTTTGTGGCTGGAAGCGGCAGAAGAGCAAAGGAGGAGATGAATGTCGCGATTTCGTGACATGTCTCATTTTCGCGGTGGGAGGCAACAAAGGAGCAAAGGAGGAGACGAATGTCGCGATTTCGCGACATGTCTCATTTTCACGACAGGAGGCAACAAAGGAGCAAAGGAGGAGACGAATGTCATGATTTTGTGACATGTCTCATTTTCACGACAGGAGGCAACAAAGGAGCAAAGGAAGAGACGAATGTCGCAATTTCGTGATATGTCTCATTTTCGTGGTTGGAAGCGATAAAGGAACAAAGCAGGAGACGAATGTCATGATTTCACGACATGCCAGATGTAAAGGAATAAAGTATATTTTTGGCAACTGGAGACGAGAACTGACATCAGGTGCTGATTTTTGAAGAATGGTCTGTTGATTATAATCTGGCAGGTCTATTGGATGATTGCCAATCTATCCAATCTATGGGAAATCCATTGTGTATTGTTAGAAACTGCAGATTATTGCTTGTAAAATAAGTAGGATGTACTTAGGAAAAGATACTCTTTTAGGGTATATATAGGGGTGAGCGACTCTAGGAAAAAGGGTCGGCTCTTGGACGTTTACAAGCTTGATGCGCATGTATTGGATTACAAGCAATAAAAGATTTCTTCCTCTGGCTTCCGAAACTTCTGTGTGCTTGTATGTATCTGGTGTTTTAAAACTTTTATTCACTCTGAGTTTTATAAATGTATCTATTCTGAAATCTAGACTGTGCACGTATGAATCTTGTTTCTAGAGTTGAACATTAATAGATATTTACATGCTTTTTAGACGAACATCTAAAAATCACATTCAAGAATTCATGTTTTCTATAAAGAAGAGTTCTAGCTTTGTTATTGTCTAAATTGCATCATCAATGTTTGTTGTTGTCTAATCTGTACCGTGAGAAAATTCTAGATTAGGATATATTTCCCTTATCTCTTGTTCCCATTTTCTCTAAAAAACTCAAAGGAACCAGCCTTCTCTGGATACTAGACAGATGATCTCAAGCAAGATCTATCTATTCAATGTTGGCAAAGTCTAAGGCGCAACACTATTAATCGAAGGCAGATTTTGTTCCAACAAGTACCTAATATAATTAATGCAATTATATTAGGTAGATAATAGCATATTATTTTCTATCTCAATTTCTGTGTATCTTTTGCATTCTCTTAGTGTTTTAGGTAATGTTTTGGTCAGGCCTTGCTTTGTTAAACACATTCCATCACATTAGACAGTATGAAGAACGTTAAACTCTATTTATCAAAATGGATTTTAATTAATCTAGAAGCATTAATGCCTAGATCAATTAATCATTTAAATATTAAATAACCAAAGCAATTAAAATCATTAAAATAAAATGGTCAAACATCACTATTCTTATAAGCCAAAGAAAACCAAAAACCTTTAATACCAAAACATGACAAGTGGGTCCCCAAGAAGTTTAGGGTGGTTGTGGAAACTCCACAACAAGGTATCGCAAAGCAACTCTATTGTTGGCCCCAAAAACCAATTGTTAAAATTATACATAGACTCCTGCCTTGTCAAAACTGGAGTCCACATATAAACTGGTAGGAGTTCATTCTTTTCGTCCACCTGCGTTACTACTATAAAGGAGAAGCATCGCTACAATTGAAAGAAGAAAAACCACACTAAAAATGAGGTGTGTCAAAAATACTTAGATGTACCAGTCTACATTCTTTCCAATTGAAATTTGATTCTTTGAGAAATATACTCAGCCTAATCAAATAAAATGGGATTGCCATCCTTCCTCATGGCTACAAGAGAATAAAATTCAACCTTACAGATACATTGCACTACATCCGCTTGCCATTTATGCACTATCTCATTCGAAGGTAACCCAATGACCCAAGCTAACATAGAGTATATATTTAAACTCTTAAATTCTAAAAGTAGCTTCGACAAGTTGGGAAGTTACCCCATCTGTAGGTCTCTAATGAGTTGTGTTTCCATAAATTTACGCATCGCCATCGTGGAAACGTATCGATCTTCTTGCTCATCTGTATGTAGCTTTTTATTAATTACATGGGAAGGATCCTTCAATCCGTAGGCAAACGCCTCACAAATCTCATCCAGAGTGGTGGTAAATAAAATCTCCCTTCTAGCATTCCTGACTGCCTTCATAAATGGGTCATATAATTCTTCTATGAGTTGCACTAGCTCAGGATAAGGATGCACAGGCAAACATAAATACCAGAACAGGTATAAATTATAGGGAATTGTAAGCTAGATGTTATAAGAGACACCTTGACTCACTATCGCGTCTACATCCTACCTTAACCTTTCAACTCCTTTATGAGAGATGAGGAAATCTCTGATTTTTGCCATGGTATCTTCGTATGGATCCAGGTCCACATAATCATTTTTTCAAGCCTTTTTGGATCTAGAGCCTCCTTTTTTCTTCAGCTTTTTAGGCTCTGCATCCTCTGGGACGTTCTTGGGCTCTTTGTTGTGTTTCCCCATTTTTTACTCTGACGAATTCACTGAGCAAACTCTGAAATTTCTGTGAGAGTTACTATGTTAGTAACTCCTAATATTACCTTATTTGGTAATTAGTATGTTTTCCTAGGTAATAGATTTTCTACCATTGTAAATATATTCACTAAATATCTATTTAGTGAATATCTAAGTCGTTGGCTAATTGTTAGTTGTTAGCGACATTAGTGTGATAGGTTAGTTTGTTAGCGCCATATAACATTTTGTTGGCTATAAATTAGGATATTATTTCATGTATTTTATTAGGCTATATTTAGCCTAAGGCCTTGTATTTAAGCACCTTAATTATTCAATATATGGAAATGTTCATGGTCCTAACTACATTGGTATCAGAGTTGCGGCTTTACCTAAGCAATTTATTTAAGTTCCATGCTTCGATTGATAAGGATATGAGCAGGTTCCACCATTGGTGGACAACACCTAACTCACATCTGGTCCAGGTTCCACCATAGGTGAACAAGGTTTCTTAAGGCAGATTTGAGGCTTTAACTAATTTTATTATTCTTCTAAATTTGTTTTTTGGACCAACGGCCCATAGTGTATTAATCCACATAAGTAGGAGGCCCACATGGACCAACCGACCCCACCATCTGACCGGTGATTGAAAAGGAGTTTTGAAACCTCGTGAGGTGTCCAACCGACCATCGAAGAATTTTCTTCGACGATTGGCTAGCTCCCAAAAATTGAGAACTGACGACCCCTGACCCGAGGGCAAGAGCGCCCTCGGATCATAGGTGAGATGTGGACCCCAAATATCGATAGTCGATGATATCGACCTAGGCGAAGACCCCCCGACCTGCCTAAACTACGATGCCCGTGCCTTGAACAGGCCTCCTAAGGACTGACAACACACACTCTAAAGCACACATGCAACAGGATCAAAACTGGATGATACTGACAACAAGATCTGGCTCAACATGGATGGCTAGGCACGAGAATTGAGGATCATAGGCTACACTAGACACGTGGCGACAGGCAGACAACTAACGGTAGCTGACCTGGACTGGCACGACTGGGCACGGGAATTGAGGATCGCAGGCTACATTAGTAACATGGCAACAGGTGAACAACGGACGATAGCTGACCTAGATTGGCATGACTTCTAAGGCAATGAGTTTATGCAATGATAGTGGACAACTAATGTGGATAAATAGCTCATGGATCGAGAAGACCAAGCTGATGTGGTATAATGACATGACTTTCGAGGCGATGATTTGGCTATACCAGACTGACTTGGTATCTGACAAATGGCACAAAGCTATTGGTTGGAAATTTGTTGACATGTCCAAGATAGAAATCTTCGATTGACGTAAGCAACAAAATGAACACTGTGTGATTGCCCAAAGGTAATCATTTTTAATAGGGAATCAAATTTCTTTTTAAACCAAAAAAAAATGCCCTGCGACGTCTATGTGGGACAATAGTCCCAATTAGTTTTTTTTTCTAACCACGGGGCTTGGAAGCCTTCAAAGGGAAGACGGTGCCCTATCATCCCCGTCGGGCTAGCTAGCCTGACTTGATATGGGGCCGGCACTAAGGCGCTACCCAACAAGAGGTCCAGAGTTCAACTCTCGCCATGGTCACCTTCAACCTATTTTTTGCTATAATGTGCAAAACGAAACCAAGGTAAACTTTACATTTTTTTTTTATTTGTTTCTTTTAAATTAAATTTATATATATATATATATATATGTTGGCAATTTTGGGTACTTTGGGTACATTGCATTTGCTCAAGTGAATAAGTTGTCATTGATGTCAAGAAGCTTTCGAAGGAATTTGATTTGATGTCAAATAATTTGTTTTGATGAAGGTTACGACATGACAGTTTCAAAGGTCTTTTGCAAACCCCAAGCTGACAGGTTCGAAAGAAAGTAAGTTGGAAAAGTGTCGCGATATCGCGACATGTCGCAGTTTCACGACTTAAGTAGGAGAGAGAAAGCATTTGAGAAAAGTGTCACGATATCGCGACATGTCGTAGTTTCGCGACTTAAGTAGGAGAGAGAAAGCATTTTAGAAAAGTGTCGCGATATCGCGACATGTCGCAGTTTCACGACTCAAAGAGGAGAGAGAATGTACGGAGTCAAAAATGTCGCGATTTCGTGACATATTGCAAGGAAGGTTGTACGGACGAAAAAGTGTCACGATTTCGCGACATGTAGGAGAGAGAGTCCAAAAGAAAAAGTGTCGCGATTTCGTGACATGTTGCAGGAGAGAGAGTCCGAAAGAAAAAGTGTCATGATTTCGTGACATGTTGTAGGAGAGAGAGTCCGAAAGAAAAAGTGTCGCGATTTCGCGACATAATGCAGAAGAGAGAGTCCGTAGTGTGAATTGTCACGATTTCGCGACAAGTTCGAAGAGAGAGAAAGTAGCAAGATAAAGTGTCACGATTTCGTGACATGCTACAAAAGTCGAAGTGAGAGCTGTCGCGATTTCGCGACATGCTGCAGAACTTGAAGTGAGAACTGTCACGATTTCGTGACATGCAGCAAAGGGAAGAGTCTAAAATGAGAACTGTCGTGATTTCATGACAGGTTGCAAAGAAGACGTACGAAAGCTGAAAGCGTCGCGATTTTGCGACAGGATGCAAAGAAATCGTACGGATGCAGAAAGTGTCACGATTTCACGACAGGTTGAAGAGAAAGCTTATGGATGCAGAAAGTGTCATGATTTCGCGATAGATTGAGATGGCGGCATACAGTTGGAGAAAGTGTCATGATTTCACGACAAAAATAGTTAGCAGGTCTTCAACAGAAGAAGAGTCACGATTTCGTGATAGAAGCAAATCAAAAGAGCATGGAAGAAGAAGCGTCGCGATTTCGTGACAAATTCAAGAAGGAAGAGCTCAAAGGTGAAAGCGTCATGATTTCGTGACATGTTCCATTTTTGCGAGCGTAAGGCAGAGAAAAGCACAAGGCAATGAAAGTGTCACGATTTCATGACATGTTCCGTTTTCACGGCGCTGAAGGAGAGAAAAGCACAAGGCAGTGAAAGTGTCATGATTTCGTGACATGTTCCATTTTTGCTAGTGCAAGCAGAGAAGAGTGCAAGGAAGCGAAAGTGTCACGATTTCGTGACATGTTCTGCTTTTGTGGGTGCAAGCCGAGAAGAGGTTGAGAAAGCGAGAAGTGTCACGATATCGTGACAGAAGTGAAGACGAAGTCGACAGAGGTAGAAGTGTCATGATATCGTGACAAAAGCCAAAAGGAAGTGTACGGTTGCAAAGGTGTCGCGATATCGTGACATGTATTTTCGTGGCAGAAGCTCAGAAGGGTTATAGATGCAGTGAAGCCGACAGAGTCAAATATTAGCCGACGAAGATTAGGGCTTGTAGCCGACGGAGATTAGGGTTTGCATTTGCATAACAGTCGACTAAGATCAAATTTTTTAATCATGAAAACTCTGTTATAAAAGGAGGGCTATTTGGAGAGTTAAGTGTTGATCGAATGCGTGGTTGAAGTGCGACGTTCGTAGATAGTGTGCAGAGAAGAAGTTCGATCACCGAGAGCAGAGTGCAAAATTCGATAGCAGTGTACAGAGTGCATTTTTTTGAATCGTCTAAGTGAGAGAGATCGCAAGGAATCAGAGTGCGTGAAGACGATGTTGCTGTGTTTGTGCAGAGAGAGCAGAAGGCGTAGAGAGCAAACAGGCAAAGACGAACGAGGACATTTGTGCTAGACCGAAGGACTGTGTTTAGTGCAAATTCGAGGACCATCTTTGGAGGTGATAGAGTTGAGGACAGAGGTCTCCAACCAAAGCAGGGAGGACAGGTGTCTTATGTGGATAGAGTTCCATTTGCTAAGGGCAACGGAGGCAGAGGTCTTCTAGAGGATCACCATCCAGAACAGAGCTAGGGGATTGGTGTCTCCTGTGGGTTGGTGCCCACGAACTCGAGATTAGGGGATTGGTGTCTCCTTTGGGTTGGTGCCCATAAACATTGTAATCGAGAAAGGTATTCCCAGAAGTTGGATTGATAAAATTTAGTGAAATATTTTATCCGTGGAGTAGCCCACATTGGGTGAACCACGTAAATTGTTGTGTCTCTATTGTGGATGGTGTTTTGTGCATTGTTTTGATTACTGCTATTGATACTGCTATCTATACACTGCATAATATTGAATTGAAAGTTGAATTGAAGGAAAAAGTAAAAAGTGGTCTTATACTGTTCACCCCCCCTCTCAGTATAAGCTTGTGTTCTTCAATTGGTATCAGAGCGGGTGCCTTCGAAAAGTTTAACAACTTGAAGGAAAAGCTAATAAAGAACACAATGGATTATTCAAGTGGCAATGCAGCACCTATTCTTGATGGGTCAGATTTTGGTCTTTGGAGTGCAAGGATGAAGGTTCATCTAATGGCACTTGGTAATGAGGTATGGGAAGTAATTGAAGATGAGTACACTATTCCTGTACATGGTCCATTTACTAAAGAAGAAAGGCTCCTACATCACAGCAATTCAAAAGCAATGAATGCAATCCTAAAAGGCTTACAGAAAGCAGATCTCACCAAAGTGATTCACTGCAAGACAGCTAGTGAAATGTGGAAATAGTTGTAGGTGGTTCATACAGGTGATACAAATGTCAGAAAGGCCAAGTTGAGACATTTCAAAGGTATGTTTGAACAACTCAAGATGAATGATGATGAAAATATTAGTGACTACATGCTTCGTATGGATGAGGTTGTTAACTCCATGAAAGACTTAGGTCTTGAGCTTGCTGAAAATGATGTTTGTGATAAGATTTTAAGATCTCTTCCTAATAGATTTAGTGAAAATATTTCTGCTATTGAGGAAGCTAAAGATTTGGATAAGTTGAAAAAGGATGAGCTTCATAGCATACTTGCAGCATTTGAGTTGAGAACTCAGGTGAAGGTTGACGTCAAGAAAGAGGCAGCTTTCAAGGCTACCAAGAAATCCAAGGGTAAATAGCTTCAAGAGAGTGATGAGTCTTCTAGTGATGAAGAGGCATATTACAGCAAGAAAGGCAAGTTCTCTAGAAAGCACAAAAGCATGAAAAATATAAGATGTTTTAATTGTGGAAAGTTTGGTCATTATGCTACTGACTGTATTGTTTCCAAGAATGAAAGTGATGAAGAGAAACAGGATTCTAAGAGCAAGGATTCTGAAAAGCACAAGCATCACAGAAAGAACAAAGATGAGCACAACAATCAAGGAAAGAGGTATTCTCACAAGCACAAGAAGAGTTTCTACCTAGACAAAGCAAGTAAGTGTTCGAGTAGTGATAGTGAAAGTTCTTCGAGTGATGATGAAAATGAGATGTTGTTTATTTCAGAAAAAGAGGAAGAACCGAAACATAGATTCATTATCATGAAATGTCTTAGATGTGGAAATTTTGGTCACCTTGAGGATGATTGTACAAATAATGATTTGGTTTCCAATTTGTATGAGGATGCTTCGAAAACTATAAGGAAGATGCATGTATGGTTTTTGAAAAAGGTAGCACCTCTAGTGATAAGAAATCTGAAAAAGGCTTTGATGATTCAGAAAGCAAACAAATAAAGGATCTTGAAAGTGAACTTATTAGTGCTCTTAGTGCTTTGAAAAAGGAAAGAAAGAAGAATGCTAGACTCAAGGATAAGTTAGATGAATGTTGTATGGAGAGAGATGATCTTATAGAAAATCTTGACTTCTCTATGGCTAAGACACAAGAACTCAAGGATGAGTTAGAGTCTAAGGTTCTTGAGTATAGTGAGTTAGAATAGAAAATGGCTTCTTTGAAAGAAGAAACTAAAGAGTACAAGGATAAGCTTTACAAGTTTCAAGATAGCTCCAAAAATGTTAAGTCACTCATAAAAGGTCAAAGAAAAACAATAGATAAAACAGGCCTTGGTTTTGTTAAGCCGCACAAGGAACAAGTTGGAGAGTCTAGTAAGAGACTCCAAAAGGAAGAGAGTTCTGATGAGGAAAGTATTTCAGATCATGAGTCCTTGAATGATAGATGCACAGAAATAGAAAATAGAATTCAGAATGAGAAGAAGAATTTTTGGGACCCAAGAGGTCAAATAAAAGAAAATTTCAAGGAAGATGTTTTGCGTGTCACAGGTTTGGTCACATGGCTGCACATTGCATGGCTCAAGTGAAGAAGGTAAATGACAATTTCAGAAGTGCTAGTTTCTTTCAAGGGTATTGCTACTCTTGTCAACAGTTCGGGCACAAGGCAGTCTATTGCGAGGTAAATAACAGGAACAGGTTTGATCAAAACAGGTTCGACCAGAACAGGTTTGGTCAAAACAAGTTTGGGCAGAATTGGCGTGATTCAAAGAATAGGTATGCCTAAAAGAAATAACATTGTTACTTGTTATAAGTGCAACAATGGAGGTCACACAGCTAGACAGTGTAGAGCTGAACTTCCAAGGTACAAGAATAGGAACAGTGGTATGAACAGGTCCAAGGATCAAGGCATGGATAAGAACAGGAATGATAACAGGAATAGGAACAGTGACAAGAACAGGAACAGGAATATGGACAAAGAGTTCAAGAGAAGGCCCGGCAAGGAAGTTATAGACGCTGATGATGATCAGTGCCTAATGGGAGTTTTACTCCCACCCCAGAATTAATCACCTCATCGGGAGGTGGGGGAGGGACTAAGCTAAGAGGCTCATTCTTAGTCCCGAGCCCCAAAGGTGACCCTTTGCCATTGATGACAAAGGGGGAGAGATATGAGTAAGGGGGAGAGCTTCAAGTGAAGAGGAAAGCTTCAAGTCAGGGGAGCAAAACTTCAAAGGAAGTTCGTTGTGGCGTTGTCGTTGTTAGCATAGTTGGTTTCAGTTTTGGCTCTTGAGAAGTGTTTTCAATAAAGGTTTGCCATCAATGACAAAGGGGGAGATTGTTGGCAATTTTGGGTACTTTGGGTACATTGCATTTGCTCAAGTGAATAAGTTGTCATTGATGTCAAGAAGCTTTTGAAGGAATTTGATTTGATGTCAAATAATTTGTTTTGATGAAGGTTACGGCATGACAGTTTCAAAGGTCTTTTGCAAACCCCAAGCTGACAGGTTCGAAAGAAAGTAAGTTGTAAAAGTGTCGCGATATCGCGACATGTCGCAGTTTCGTGACTTAAGTAGGAGAGAGAAAGCATTTGAGAAAAGTGTCACGATATCGTGACATGTCGCAGTTTCGCGACTTAAGCAGGAGAGAGAAAGCATTTTAGAAAAGTGTCACGATATCGTGACATGTCGCAGTTTCGTGACTCATAGAGGAGAGAGAATGTATGGAGTCAGAAATGTCACGATTTCGTGACATATTGCAAGGAAGGTTGTACGGACGAAAAAGTGTCACGATTTCGCGACATGTTGCAGGAGAGAGAGTCCGAAAGAAAAAGTGTCACGATTTCGCGACATGTTGCAAGAGAGAGAGTCCGAAAGAAAAAGTGTCACGATTTCACGACATGTTGCAGGAGAGAGAGTCCAAAAGAAAAAGTGTCACGATTTCATGACATAATGCAGAAGAGAGAGTCCGTAGTGTGAATTGTCATGATTTCGCGACAAGTTCGAAGAGAGAGAAAGTAGCAAGATAAAGTGTCACGATTTCGTGACATGCTACAGAAGTCGAAGTGAGAACTATCACGATTTCGCGACATGCTGCAGAACTCGAAGTGAGAACTGTCATGATTTCGTGACATGCAGCAAAGGGAAGAGTCTAAAATGAGAACTGTCACGATTTCGTGACAGGTTGCAAAGAAGACGTACGAAAGCTGAAAGCGTCACGATTTCGCGACAGGCTGCAAAGAAATCGTACGGATGCAGGAAGTGTCACGATTTCATGACAGGTTGAAGAGAAAGCTTATGGATGCAGAAAGTGTCACGATTTCATGACAGATTGAGATGGCGGCATACAGTTGGAGAAAGTGTCACGATTTCGTGACAGAAACAGTTAGCAGGTCTTCAACAGAAGAAGAGTCACGATTTCGTGACAAAAGCAAATCAAAAGAGCATGGAAGAAGAAGCGTCGCGATTTCACGACAAATTCAAGAAGGAAGAGCTCAAAGGCGAAAGCGTCGCGATTTCGTGACATGTTCCATTTTCGTGAGCGTAAGGCAGAGAAAAGCACAAGGCAGCGAAAGTGTCGCGATTTCACGACATGTTCCATTTTCACGGGCGTGAGGAGAGAAAAGCACAAGGTAGCGAAAGTGTCACGATTTCGTGACATGTTCCATTTTTGCTAGTGCAAGCAGAACAGAGTGCAAGGAAGCGAAAGTGTCACGATTTCGTGACATGTTCCACTTTCACGGGTGCAAGCCGAGAAGAGGTTGAGAAAGCGAGAAGTGTCACGATATCGTGACAGAAGTGAAGGCGAAGTCGACAGAGGCTAAAGTGTCACGATATCATGACAAAAGCCAAAAGGAAGTGTACGGTTGCAAAGGTGTCACGATATCGCGACATGTTGTAGTTTCACGACAGAAGCTCAGAAGGGTTACAGAGGCAGTGAAGCCGACAGAGTCAAATATTAGCCGACAAAGATTAGGGCTTAGGTTTGCATTTGCATAACAATCGACTAAGATCAAAGTTTTTAATCATGAAAACTTTGTTATAAAAGGAGGGCTGTTTGGAGAGTTAAGTGTTGATCGAATGCGTGGTTGAAGTGCGACGTTCGCAGATAGTGCATAGAGAAGAAGTTCGATCATCGAGAGCAGAGTGCGAAATTCGATAGCAGTGTACAGAGTGCATTTTGTCGAATCATCTAAGTGAGAGAGATCGCAAGGAATCAGAGTGCACGAAGACGGTGCTGCTGTGTTTGCGCAGAGAGAGCAAAAGGCGTAGAGAGCAAATAGGCAAAGACGAACGAGGACATTTGTGCTAGACCGAAGGACTGTGTTTAGTGCAAATTCGAGGACCAGCTTTGGAGGTGATAGAGTTGAGGACAGAGGTCTCCAGCCAAAGCAGGGAGGACAGGTGTCTTCTATGGATAGAGTTCCATTTGCTAAGGGCAGTGGAGGCAGAGGTCTTCTAGAGGATCACCAACCAAAACAGAGCTAGGGGATTGGTGTCTCCTGTGGGTTGGTGCCCACGAACTCGAGATTAGGGGATTGGTGTCTCCTTTGGGTTGGTGCCCATAAACATTGTAATCGGGAAGGGTATTCCCAGAAGTTGGATTGATAAAATTTAGTGAAATATTTTATCCGTGGAGTAGCCCACATTGGGTGAACCACGTAAATTGTTGTGTCTCTATTGTGGATGGTGTTTTGTGCATTGTTTTGATTACTGCTATTGATACTGCTATCTATACACTGCATAATATTGAATTGAAAGTTGAATTGAAGGAAAAAGAAAAAAGTGGTCTTATATTGTTCACCCCCCCCTCTCAGTATAAGCTTGTGTTCTTCAATATATCTTTATTTTAATAATTAAAATATAATTTTTGTTTTTAAAAAAAAAGCTTTTTTATATGAATTGATTTTTTTTAAGACATTAATTTACTTTTATTATTAAATTAAATTATATGATTAAATGTTTTATTTAAACTTTGCAAATTAAAGAGAAAAGGCTTTTTGAGATAAATTTTGCAATTTTCAAATCAAAAGGAGCTTTTGTTTTCTCCAAGTGGGGATATAAGACATAGAAGAGCACCTATTTTTTGCAAATTAGAAAGCCCTAAATTCTTCTCAACCTTGTTAATTTTGCAACTTAAAAGGGGGACAAAATCAAAGACATTTGATTCTTTATTGCAAAATTAGAAAACAAGGAGACTGAAAATTTTGTAAAATTCAAAGGCAAAGTGTGCATTTGTTTTATCTAAGGGGGGATATAAGACATAAAATTGCACATTCTTTTTGCAAAAAAAAAATTGAGAAGAATTTGAAGCCTTTGTCCATCAAAACCAAGTTGTGTGTCGACTAGTTTGGAAGCCTTTCAAAAGGGGGTCGTGTGTCGACTTGTCTTGAAAGGAGTGTTATTTGTTAAATTTGCAAAACAAAGGGGGGAAGACAAGAAATTGTATTTCTTTTGCAAATTTGTAACACAAAAGTGAGGAGCACTTTAAAACAAAATCAAACTTGTTAAATTTGTAAAACAAAAAGAAAAGGCAATTGTTTTATGCCACATTCTTTGCAAATTTGGAAAACAAGTGGAGATACAATATATCAAAATTTTTTGCACAACACAAATTCAAATTTTGTTGCAAAAATTAAAAGGTGCATTTTCGATTTTACTCGACACCTTCATTGGTAAATTAGGTGCATTTTCGGTTGCATCGGACACCTAGGTGATAAGAATTTTGTGGGCATTCTTGTTTGATTATTGCATTATTTCTTTTGCAATTATAAGTCATAGAATCAAGAACACTCCTACCCCAAAATTTCACTAATAATTTGTGTAAATCATTGCACAGGTTTAAAGCCAATTTCACTTGATATTCTCTCCTAAATCAAAACCCCTAATTTACTCTTATTTATTTGGCTTAAACTCCTCAAACTGATCATCCTTATTTAAGGGTGTTTAGGCAGGGGCCATTAAATATTTGTTTGAGTGAATTATCTTTTGGTACTCTTTTAGGGTATATCAAAAGAAAGAACAAGTTTTTGAAAAATAAGGAACCTTAAAAAGTTGCAATCTTTTGCACTAAGGGGGGATAATTCCTTTCTTCCTTCAAACACAGATTTTGACAAGAGGGAGATAAAACTTGTAAAGGATATCATAAAATTAGAAGCCATAAAAATTATACCTTCTCTTTTAGACTTCATAAAAGCAACCATGCTTGAAGTACTTGCAATAAGGAAGGATGATTTGGTGAACTTTTTGATAAAATTGCCTAGAATAGTTTTGCATAAATTGTAAAAATGACAACCAAGACACCATTCAGTGTTGGTTTCAAAACAAGCAAAACTAAAATGGCAAAGGCACATCATAAAAGCTATGTTTCTAGTGAAGTGTCTCATTCTAATTTTGATTCTGGTTAAAAGAGAGTACACAAAGTGCTCATTGCTAAAACAATATTGTAGAGGGCAAACACATATGTCACCTTGAGCAAACACCATATTATCTCTCTCCTCTTTTAGGCTTCATAAATAGCATAAGTTTTTATTTGAATTACTTGTAATAAAGGGGTGTTTGTACCTCTTTTAGGCTTCATAAATAGCAAATTCTTAGTGTTTGAAGTCCTTGTAACAAAAGGAGGGAATTTTTTTGGTGTAAAATTGCCTAGGAGGCAATCTTTGTAAAAATCCTTCACAAAAACTCTTGAGTTGCACTGCAATTAAAGGGGGATATACTTTTCTTATTTCTTCACAAATTTTTGTAAAAAGAGAAGAAGACTTATAAGGGTGCATTTTCGACAGCGACCGACACCTTAGTCATACTTCTTTCAAAAATTAATTACAACATGTTTTGCAATGAGAAGGGGGGAACTTATAAGGGTGCATTTTCGGCAGTGACCGACACCTTAGCTACCTTATCTTTTACAAACTCATATTGTAAATGAATGAACCTTATATGAAGTGATCTATTCTAATGCACCTAGCGATTGCAGTGGCTGGTTACCCATGCAATTTGGTTGGATGAAGTGATTACTATAAGGACATTCATTGGTGTGAAGACAAAGTGAGGAATGACCCACTTTTTTGCTAAGGAGCAGCCAAAGTACTGTGACAGAACAAGAACCAGTAGATCGACATCTTTTTCATTGTATTGGGACAGTTATATACATTACCCAAATAATGTAATAAGGGGGATGTTAGAGTTACTATGTTAGTAACTCCTAATATTACCTTATTTGGTAATTAGTATATTTTCCTAGGTAATAGGTTTTCTACCATTGTAAATATATTCACTAAATATCTATTTAGTGAATATCTAAGTCGTTGGCTAATTGTTAGTTGTCAGTGACATTAGTGTGATAGGTAAGTTTGTTAGCGTCATATAACATTTTGTTGGCTATGAATTAGGATATTATTTCACGTATTTTATTAGGCTATCTTTAGCCTAAGGCCTTGTATTTAAGCACCTTAATTATTCAATATATGGAAATGTTTATGGTCCTAACTACAATTTCCTGCAACTAAGATGCAATATGCAGTAGTAAAAAATTAAAAATAGATGTGAAACTACAATCTTTTACCTCATGATTTATATAGAACTAATCCGCAACTGCCACATTAAATGTCAATTTAATGTTGGGTGCGTTCAGGAGGAAGGTGTTTCAAACTATGAACCCGACACAATTTTCAATGCTCTAACAATTTCTCCTTTGATTCGCTATCGAATCCTCCTAAAAAAGTGTGCCCAACGTGCCACAAAATTTTATTGTAAATCATGCCCTGGCGACTAAAGCTTGCTGAGGAAGCTTAAATTGGTCGCTCATCACCCAATTCAAAAATCTGACACTAAACATATTTTTAATTTAATGCTCTCTCTTCTTGCACTCTCACCCTCTAATTGTTGACACGTAACCTAGGGGTGCTATTTCTTATGCAACGTGCTTTCGAGACTGTGGCAACTATTTCATTTTTTTGTATAAATTATTTCAGCATAAAGTAATTTTATTTTCCCCTAGTGACTTTAAATCCTAATCCAATACGTCGCTTCTCTGCTTGATATTGGCACCTCAGTCTGTTTGAAATTTCATTGCGAAAAACCCTTTTTCAAAGAATAGCATTTGTGTTTTGCTTTTCTCATATGCCCCTTTTGTTTTCTCTTTTTCAGAACAAATCAGACTTCTCTAAAAATAGAAAAATGCTTTATAAATGAGAAAAATTCGAAAGGGCATGCACTTTTAATTTTGAAACCTCTTGCAAAAATAGGCTTCATCGTCTTTCCTTACACGTTTGCCCGCATGATGGGCGAACGGACCATTCACCTCTTTCTTAAGGCAAACGTGCTGCCAATAAAGACATCTCAAATGCTCTTCGTGCTTTTTTCTTCTTCTTTTTTTATATCTTTCACTTTAAAGGCGCTTTATAAAAAAAAAACATGCGCTTTTAATTTTAAACTCCTTAAAAAGCAAATTTCCATCGAACTTTTGTTGCTTTTGCCCATAACATGGGCGAACAGGCCGTTCACCCCTCTTGTAATGCAAACGTGATGTCTACCCAACATTTTCTTTCGTCGAACCTGTTGTCTGTTTAAATTCACCCCGACTAGCCAAGCTTCAATTTACCATGGGCGAACCTAACGTTCATAATTCTTTGCTTTCTTGTTATGAATACGTCCTCTTAATGAAGGAAAAAATTTGCTATCTTCAATCACCTCGTTCTCAGGGTAAAAGCCCCTTTGTTTGCTTTTAAATGCCCTTTGTATTTTTCTTCATTCACCTTTCTTTTTTCTTTTTCTTTTTTACTTTTTATGACATATCAATCATCAACAAATTAAAACAACAACGCTTTAAAAAAGGATATTTACATATGTACAAAATGGTGCCTCGATGAAATGTCATCATGAAACATAGGCCTTCAAATGAAGACCATTCATAGAGATGGGCAGATCATAACCTTCTATATCACAAAGGTAATAAGCATTTGCTGAATTTACTGCCGAGACTTGAAAAGGGCCCTCCCAAATAGCATCAAATTTGTGGTGATTCCATGGCTTAGCCTTCTTTTCATTCCATTTTAAAACCAGATCTCCCACTTGAAAATTGCGCTCATTTGCTTTCTTTCCAAACCATTTCCTCATCTCTTTAGTATGCTCAATAAAAACCTGGTAAGCCTGTTCCCTGCTCTCCTCTAACTGCAACAACTATGCGAACCTTGAACTCATGGGGTCATATTCTTCATCCTCAGCTTGGAACAACTACAACGTTTGGAGAATGGGGAGCTCAATATGTGTAGGGAGAACAACTTATTTCCCATAAACCAAGGTGTACGAGGAAGTCTTAATAGATTTTTTTACCGAAGTATGATCTATCCAAAGCACTTGATTTAATAACAAATGCCAACTTCTCTTGTTATTGCCCATCATTATTTTCAAGATTCGTAGCAAATTCTTGTTGGTAGATTCGGCCAACCCATTCCCCTATGGATAATAGTTGGAAGATGTTTTCAAATAAATGTCATATTTGTTGGTGAACTCTGTAATCTTGGCCCCAATAAATGGGGTGCCATTGTCAGTCATAATAGAATCTGGTATGCCAAATCAAGTAATGAGCCCCTCTAGAAATGTGATAACGATAGCTTGATCTACCTTCTTGGTGGGTATAGCCTCCGCCCACCTGGTGAAATAATCGATCACTGTCAAGATATACTTGTATTCCATGGAAGAATGTGGGTCAATGACGATGAAATCAAGATCCCATTGTTGGAAAGGGGCTTCCACTTGGATTGGACATAAAGGCAAAGCTCCTTTCTTAATTCTGCCCACATATCGTTGACAACTATCACACTACTGACTTATTTTATGAGCGTCGATGAATAGAGTGGGCCAATAATAACCCGCTCGGATAATATTTAATGCCATAGGCCTGCCTGCATAATGTCCTCTAGATAGCCCAGAATGGAACTCTTCCAATATATTTTCCTTTTCATATGTTTTCATGCACCTAAGAAGAACTCCGTCAATGTTTTTATGATACAACCCATTAGGCAACAATACATACTTGAGTGCTTGCAGCCTAAATCTCCGACGTTGTGAGGCATCAAGGTGAGTTGGACATCTCTCGAAAGTAAAATATTCAATCAACTCTTCTATCCAATCTCTGTCACTTATATCTTGATGATTTGCACATATCCTTTCACTGACATCTTCATCTTGCATTGCACCAAATATTTCGAAAGTAACGCTTTTAGATAGCTCTTGACATAAGGCTCACCCATGAACTAGTTTTGTTGGTCGGATTTCTATGTCATATTCTTGGATATTTGAGACCCATCCTACCCTCTTATCACCTATCTCACCTTGAAGTATGAAGTTTCGAACATCAGGATGAATGACGTAAACAACAGTCTTGCTTTGAGAAACAAAGTATCAAAATTTCTTCAACAATTTCATCACTGCATAGACTTGCTTCTCAATAAAATTATACTTCTCTTGATGTGGTGCAATAACTTGGCTCAAGAAGTCAATCGATTTTTCTTCTCCATATTCCTATTTTTGATTCAACACTACAACATAGCTTTCATCCTCACCTACTGTGTAAAGGATGAAATATTTGAAATAGTCAAGATTAATCAAAATCGGATCCCTAGTGATTCTTTATTTGATTTCTTGGAAAGCTTACCTCCTGAATTTTGTCCACTTGAACTCAGAATTCTTTTTCAAAAGCTTAGTCATGGGCTTCACAACCTGAGAAAAATCAACAATAAAATTATGGATGAAGTTTATTTGTTCGAAGAAATATTGTAGGTCTTTCTTATTGGTAGGTAGTGGCAATTTCCTAAGTGCTTTAGATCTTGCGGGATCTATCACCAATCCTTCTTGTGAGATTAGATGGCCCAACAACTTCCCTTCCTTAACGAAAAATATTGATTTCTTTGGATTGATGGAGATCCCAAATTCATGGCACTTATCAAAAACCTGCCTTATATGAGCAACATGATCTTCTCTATGATGTGAAAACACAGTCATATCATCTAGATATATCACAATAATTCTATTTAGTAACTCATTGAAGGTGACATCCATGGCTCTCTAGAAGGTGGCGCGACATTCGAGAGCCCAAAGGGCATCCATTGGTAGGAAAATGTACCCCACTTGGTAGTGAATGCTATTTTGTATTGATCCTCATCCTTCACCCATATTTGATTATATCTGGAGAAGCCATCTAATAATGAGAATCTTTGAGCGCTAGCAACCACATGAAGAATCTTTGAGTCATCTGAGGTAGAGGGTAATGATATTTGAGCGATGCTTGGTTCAAGTTGCGGAAATCAACGCACAACCGTATGTCTCCATTCTTCTTTCTTACTAGGACCAGGTTCACCACCCAGGTCGAGTGCTTGATTGGATATATAATCTTAGCCTCTAGCATCTTCAACAATTCTACCTTCATGAGCGCTTCGATCTTAGGATTGATGGGACGCTACTTTTTCCAAAAAGGTTTCACCCCTTCTTGCAATTCTATGGTATGTTGGATCACGTTCTTATCATATCCCTTTAATTCCTGGTAACTCCATGCCACAATGTCAGGGTACTCGTAGCACAGATTTTTAATCCCTTCTAGTTCACCCAACACAATCAATCCCGATCTTAATAATATTTTCAGGTTCCAATTGTAATTCCTTATACTCTTTGGTATCTACTTTAATCCTGTGCTTATCCACTCTATCATTTTGGTCAAATAGACTTTCCAATGAGATTAATCCTCTGGGAATGTGATTATTACTTAACTAGATAAGCCCTTCCTTTTCCTCCTCGACAAGCACTCTGTCATCTACGCTAGCAGCTTCTCTGAGCAAAAAATTGACTATTTGTTCATCATTGTCAAATACTTTCCAATAAATATTTTTATTTGGAACCAAAAGTCTATAGATCACCCTGACAGTCTTGGGCTTTCGGACCACTTGCTCCACAGGGGAGTAATTTGCACCAAGAGAAGCTAAAATATCAACATGTCTGTTCTGCTTGCGAGGAATCACCTGAATATTCAAGGTTATGAAAACTTTAAACAAATACCAGACCCTGTTGTAATAAGATTTCAAGTAATGTTGTTTTGATACACATTTATTAGTGGTCTGGTTAACAATCAGCTCAGAGTCACCAAAAATCTGCAGTTGTTTAATGCCCAATTTTTCAACCTTTTTCAATCCAAGGCATAATGCTTCATACTCAGTTGTGTTATTTGTACATCTCCAAGTCAACCTATAAGAATAAGTCTTTTGTATGCCTTCAGGAGAGATCAATACGATGCTAGATCCTATGCCATTCTTACATCTGGTGCCATCAAAATATAGTTTCCATAATTGATTTGTGTTAGACACCCATGAATCAGGGACTAGCTCTTCAACTTGCTCTGGTTTAGTTATCGTATAACAACCAATATCTATTCCAATCATTGCATTAAAATCAGTGAGTAAAAACTCATCTTCCAAGCGAAGCTCACCCAACGCTTCTTCTACTAAGTCAACCTCTTCTAGTTCTTCAGTCATCATGTTCACCGCGTTTGAAAATGTTTCTTCCTCTTCCAGCCTTTAAATGTGAAAGGTGAAGGTTTTTCATTATGAATACAAATATGTTTTCCCTTGAATGGTATTTCCAAGTGTGAATAGTCCAATAAAAGGTACCCTCCCAGCTTAGTCATGAACTCCCTTGAAAGGCACATGTTAAAATATGGCTCCAAGTCAACTACTACCACTTCTTGGATGACTATGATTTGTGGCATAGTATGAAGGACAATAGGGATATCCTTGATCACCCCTACCATCTTGACTAGAGTCCCATCCAATTGCAATACTCCTGGGCTACTCCTTGTATATTCCATCCCCATTACTTTGCATACTACCTTTGGCATGATAGTAGTTGTAGCTCCAGAATCGATCATACAATTATGTACAATCCACCCTTCCATCCTCAGAGATAAATAAAATGGGGGAGGCCTATTTTTCCCTGTTTCTAAAGTTGGTAGCGCTTGCGCTAAGACTGTTTGAGAGGGGTCTTTCTTCTGATCTTTAGTAGTCTTCAAGGATTCTTGTAATAAATCAATTTGTCCTAGAAACTGTAGAGCATCATACAAGCTAACTTTTGCTGGGATCTTCTTCATTTCTTCTACAATGTTATAACTTGAGGCAGCCAAAACCTTCTCTTCTGGAACTCGTTCATATTTTTCCTAGTATTGTTGAGTAGCCTCTACTATTTGTCTCTTCGTCAATGATGGGTGCCTGAGTCACTCCCTAGCTTGCTCCTTCATTTCACCATGTGTTTGAGCAATTGTTGTATGTTGCGAAGTTGATGCCTTAGCTTGTAATTTCTCTTGAGCTTGTTTAGGCAATAAGTCCTTTAATTTAATAGAATCCTACTCCTTAGCCCTTACATTGGGCGCTCTCGCCTGAGGTAGCCATTTCTCATCTTGCACCTTTGGTTTTGCAGGAACCTTCAAAGGTTCGAGCTCTACCGGATCTACGATTACGAGCCTCTTTTTGGACCTTATGAGGACCGAAAATTGCTCTAAAGAGGGCATCATCAAATTATGATCTGCTTCTTTGATCATGTTAACTTGTCCACCAACTAAACTTTCTGCCAATGTCTGCACATAATTCATGTGCACCATACAGGTATCTTCTCCATGAGGATCATTGCATGTCGAACACCAATATGCTTTCTCTGTTACACTAGTTTCCTCATTTGCTAGCACTGTTGTACTCCTCTTAGGGCCTCTTCTAGTAGAAGCTTGTTCCCGAGTAATTGGTGGAGTTTGGAATCTCCGTGATCGAAACTCAGCCTCTACTTGTTTCTTCCTTACTATTGTAAGCTCGTTAGATATTTTCCTCAATGTTGTATTATTAGATTTTACTTATTGAAACAATGTCATGAAAGGGTCAGGATTAGATGATGGAGAGGGTGCTAGAAAAGGTAAGGGTGCTTGTGGTGCAAGACTGGCAAAGGAGTCAGAGGCACTGGCAGTGTTGGAAAAGGAACAAATGCCAGTAGTTATGGGATTGATGGAGCAAATAGCTATGAAAAACCTAGAGTTGAATGTTGTAGGATGGGAATCCAAGTAATATGAGGTGGGCTTGAGCTCCATGAAGGAACTAGGTACATAGATGGCATAGGTTGCAAAAATGCGTTAGAGTACAAGTACTGAGGAAGATTAGAAAGAATTGGCATAGTCATCTTCGGAGGAAGCCTTCCCATGATAATCAAATCAGATTCGGCCTTCTGAGCCTGAGTGTACTAGTCTGGGAATGTAGTTACCTTGGCTTATCGTACAACCATACCAATCTCGGTGCTAAAAGCCCTAAGATAGTAAAATATAGCTTGTTCATGCGTAGGTCGTAGCCCATCAGGTACCCTTTGCCAACTCCACATGAATCTGACATTAAAATCCATGATATCCTCTTGCGGATGTCTTTGAATCATCGTGAACTGGTGCAACAAGGAATATGGATCAACTTGTTCATGAAAGTTTTTAATCAACAACTCTACCAATTGATCCCATGAGGTAATAGTACCTAGTTGCAGTGATCGGTACCAATATAGCAACTTCCCTCTCAATGACAATACCAACAATTTTATCATTACATCTTTATCCGTTATGTCATGGATGGTTGCCAAAGAGGCCACATCTTGAATGTGCTCATATGCAATTTTACCAGTACCATCATAAGTTGGTAAAGCTTTCAAAGCAGCTTGGGACACTAGATTTTGTGCTTGCAAGTTCAAAGCCCCTGAGCTATTCCATGTTGGGAACTACCTTGGTGGTTGTTGTTGATGGGGTGGAGGATTTTGAGCCATATGGATTGGTATATGAGGTGTAGGTTGAGGAACGCTAGTGGCCGTATGTGGTGGAGGTGGAGGGAAACTTGTGGTGGTACTAACTGGGCTTATAGGAGTAGAAAATACACTAGCTAACCGTGAGGATGTGATAGATGGTATGTGGGATATATGAGGTAATGAGGACGTACACTAAAAAGTAGCTAATTGAGGATGTTCTCCCAACCTTTGGATATCAAGTTCATAGAACTCGATTTGATGATATAGATTTTTGGCCTTCGATCTTGTATTCATGAGACACAACTTCCGTTGTTCTCACATTTGGATATTTTTGAGTATAATCGAGTCGCCATATGTTCTAATATTACAACATAAAGGTAAACATCAAACCTTAATACTACTAGAAGTGGAACCTTGAGGTCCCACCGGGCGTGCCAAAAATTGTTGGTCAAATATCTACTTAATCAACAAAAATTGTGTTTGTGCACCCTAGATACGGCCAACATTGAAAGGCCGAAGGAAAGGAATGTCCCCCGTGCCAATCTCCAGAGAGGGCTAGTTCCTAAACTAAATCCTACACTGGTAGAAGACTAGGGATGCAGGAAAGAAATTGAAAATATGCGAAAATAAATGGGAAATATGGCCACAGGCCGAAGTGCAAGATTCAAGATAGACTAACAGCAGGAAATTCTCACAAGCATGAAATAGCATTTAACAAGGGAAAATGCGATAGAATTTACTTGTAACCTTGCAGTAATAACCTCCAAAATAACACTCCAACATTCACTCCCTCACTAGCAATATTTAAATCCAAATGCAAAATTTAAATTTAACAACAAACAAGAAATATGAATGTAAAATAGAAGTGCACAGTACATAAGGAAATTGCACACAAGATCACTCGCAAATTCAGAAGCTTGATGCCTTGTATTAATGCAGAGAACTTGGAGAGTATTCTCGCAAAATGTCTAACCCCCTTTACAATGAAATTTTCTTAGTATTTATAGAGGATTTTGCCTCTTTCATTAAATGCACAAGAGAACAAAATGATCATCGATCAGAGACAAATATGAAGAAATTCCTCCTTGGAATCATGGGAAGTTTACTCCTTTAAGACAATAGTCCTTCTTTTAGGGAAAAATTCCTATAAAATCAGCAACTGGGGCATCGATGCACAGATAATTTGGAAAACATTAAATGCTTTGGAAATGCCCTCATGCCTTGGAAATCATGAAAATTTTCTTGCTCCTCTCGCATAGCTTCTCTTCTACTCGGGATCCCTGATTCGAGTTACTATTTGCCACCATTATTTAATACTCACAAATCTGGCGCCATTGAAACTTTGACTATAATTCTCTTTTGCCCAAGAATTGCATTTCGCCTTTTGACAAAAACCTATCTCACTTGATATTTCCTTGTGCGCGCATGAGCCTTTCCTTTTAAAATATGTTCACCCCTGGGAAGGGCGAACAGGACGTTCACCCCTCAACCGGGGCAAACGTGACACTATTTTTCCTTCTTGGTTTGTTCACCCATGGGAGGGGCGAACGGGACATTCACCCCACCTTTAGGGCAAACGGGGCGTTTGCCCCACGAATGCGTTTACAAAGTGTTCAATGGTATGTTCGCCCATGGGAGGTATGAACGAGATGTTTGCCTCTCAACTAGGGCGAACGCAAATTAAAGTTCATTTTGGACAAACATGATTGCACATTGTGCTAAGGGGCACATTCGCCCATGGAAGGGGCGAACAGCTTATTCACCCTAAAACAAGGGCAAACGCGAACGCATTTTTCTTAGCCCATTTTTTTTGCATTATTTTTCTTTGTTTGGAATTTCATTCGCCCTTCCATAGGGCGATTGGGGGTGTTTGTGACTACATTTCAAACCCTTCAATTATTTTTTGTTTTCCATAATTCTTCAGACGCCTTCATTTTTAATGTATTCATAGTGTGACAAACCGAATTAATGCAAAAATAAATACAACATACATATAAATAAATCAAGAACATATTGAAAATTGTCCTCGAAATAATTTCGCCATATATGATATTATATCAAAATATTTCAACAAAATTCCCAATGTGGCAAAATGCAAAATTGCCAACAAGTCTTTACTTTGAAAAGAATAATTCATATTCCTTATTCTAAAGGAGAGAATGTAATTTTTAATCATTTATATTTCTTATGATAAATAGGATAAATGATAGTATATGGTGGTTGTTTTTAAAGATATTTGGAATTTATTGAAATATATATATTTAAAAAAGAACATTATGATATTATTTTATCTTATTTTATTTCTACATTATAAGGGGTATGTTGGGGTGTGCTAAGCTAATATACGTGGATCTAACCATAAATTTTGTATAAGAGATCAATGTTAAATGAGCAACATTAATTTGTCCTAGGGGGGACAGCGCAACGATTCGCGCTTTGGCTCTTCTTCGGGAGGTTCAATGTTCAAAATGTGGTGTGGGCGAGTGTGTGAGGGGTGGGTGTGTGGTGGTTGTGTTAAATTCTCTATTGATAAGCATAGCTCTCGGCTTTACGAGGGGTCATGGTTGGGAGGAGATTACTCAGCCCTGTGCGTTGGTCGTAGGGGTTTCTCACACTAACCAAATAAAATAAAACATTAATTTTTTTATATATATTAAAATAAATAAATATAATTTATTTTTTTATAGTATAAAGGGGTTATATTCAAGCTTCTTATATTTTGTGAGGTTCTTCAAATAAGCTATAATATTTTTAATATTGGGTGTTATTAAATCAATTAATTACATCAAGTGATAAAGCTTTTTATGGTTCTACTACTATTTGAACCTTGGTATAGCCTATATTATCCATATGTCTCAATCATTGAATTAGGGTCTCATTGGCAAATTTTATTTAATATTAATAATTATGATTATATATAGTATAATAAGTTATATGTATCTTCTATTGGGACCACTCCCATCAAAATACCAAAATATTACAGTTGTTACAGCTTACCCTTTTATCACAATTTTTTTATTTTTTCTCTTAAATATATTCTTCAACTTCCTCAAAGTGTTGTGTTTCCACAATCAACTCCTTGACATCATTTTTATTAAGAGATAAAATCTCATTTGGCCAATTACCTTCTAAAATTTGAATTTCATTGAGATGAAGATCAACAAATTTACTAATTTATCTACTACATGATTTCCTTCTCTATAAATATGCTCATAGTTCCAAGAGATTACCTCTAGTAAAAGATGATAAACATCAGCAATAATATTATTTTTATCTGGAATCAACTGACACCGACTAACCAAATTTTAATAATGAAAAGACGCTTTTGGTAGCATACGGGAGAGAAGATTATGAGGTCGTAGAAAATATCATTGCATGTGCGAATCGATTTGAGCTAAGAATGTACGAACCGATTCGATAGCTAAGAATATACGAACCAATTTGATAGCTCCTATCACGAATAAAATAAGTGATGTGGACCTAGAATGTTTTGTGTTTAGATTCTACGCAGACCCCTGTTCTTCTAAATATACCATCTGAGTTTTGCTTTACAAGTCTGCCTATTTGAGATGGGGTTTCATACGACCGCTAGTGTGAGGATCCTGATTGAACAAATTTAGAGTTTGTTTGCTTGGATGAAAGTAGGATTTATTTGATTTTGGGATGGATGTTTTCAAAAAAGATGCATGCATTGAGCCAAAAATAAACTTTAAAGAAGCAATCCATGGAGGACCACCTCAAACAGGAAGGGAACACAATCAACGATTACCAAGGAAACCATTGAGGATGTCAAAGATCGATTCAAGGAAATTAGATATGAGTTGCATGAAAGCAACTAATGGATCCCCATTAGTGAAGTTGGAAATAACAGATGTCCAAGAAGGAATAAATGAGATGGAGAGGAGAGGCCTAGTTTGTCGATTCATAGGATTCCAATCAACTTTTGCTACCTTCAAGCAATGGACTGCCAAATACTAGAGCACAAATGGTAAGTTCCAAATTTATACTTATACCCTAATAACTACTTTCTTATTTTTTTTTAATGAACAAGATAGGGAGAACATTTTTCAAGGGAGGTTATGGTTTTTTTGGTAGGGCAAGGCTCTTCATGAAGCCCTGGCATACCAAGTTCAAATTTGAGATCAACTGCCCTTGTTTAGGTTCGTTTATTTTATCTTTCGATAGAATACTGGTATCCAAATATATTCACAACAATTGGAAATTTTTTAGGATTTTTCATGATGACTTCTGATAGCACCCAACACTTAGAGCATATGATTTATGCAAGGATTTGTGTTTTGATTGATTTTGACAAACCACTTCTAGAGAAGATTACTTTACAATATGAAGGAGAAATATGGGAGCAAGTAGTAGATTATGAAAATATTTCATTTATATGCAGAATATGTCATGAATATGGTCATCTAGCCAAGGACTGTCCACATAAGGTCCCTAAAAAAGATAAAGAGGATGAGGACTTGGTTGGGTTTCAAATCCCTAAATAAAAAAATACAAAGAAAAAATAGCAACAAAAATAAAATAGTAATTTCACCTAACACCTTTGAAATTCTCTCCATGGATGAGCAAGTAGATGATGAGGATGGTCAAATGAAAATAGTTATTATGGAAACATAGTTTGATGAAGAGAGAGAACAGGAAGGATTGCATGATGAGAAATCACTAAAAGAGCTTGCCTTGATGCTAAGAAATAATAGTAAAGAGAAAAAGTACAATGTTTTTTTTTTTTTTTTTTGTATTTACATGGTGGAATCTGTAGCCGCCACGAATCCGGGTAGGTTGTCCAGCTTTTATGGCTGCCACAGTATTCTGTGTTGTCCACCCTGGAAGCCGCCACACAGATCTTCACGCAGTCTGCCCTATAACCACCATGCCACAATCATTTTAAACCTTTTACGTCGCTAAAAGCACCAGGAAAGGGACAAGCGTTCAATCCAGCGAGGCCCGAGATTTGAACCTTGGACCTCTGCCCCCTTATGGGGTTTGGAGGAACCAATTGGTCTACACCTCGGACCTAGAAAAAGTACAATGTTGAAAACCAACCCAAGTGTAAAACAAAAGGGTAGATTCAAACTACAAACAAAATGGATCCTCAAAAATACCATACAAATGCCAATAGTAGTGTCGTGGTTCTAAGTAACTAGCCTATAGTCCCATATGGAATGAATTAAGATATGAATAATAGGATAAGGATGTCATAATCCTAATGTTTATAGGATGGGTGTTATCCTTCGGTCTTTTTATAGCAATGTTGGAAGCTTTGGCTATTTTGCTAAGCAATTTATGATATTTTTTGTAATTTGTTAAGCTTTGGTTTATTTTTAGTGTTACCGTATTTTGTTTGATTTTTCAATAGCTCCTTTGGCTTAGTTTTTGTTGTATTTATTTTTCCTAATTTTGTTTGTGGTGTATTTGAATCATTTTGTTGTTTTTGTTTTGGATCTATTTTGTTATGTTGTTTTTGTGGTTTTTCGGTGTTTCGTGTTCTGTGGTTTTTTTTGTGGTGTATTTGTTTCTTTTTGTTGTTTTTGTTATCTTAGTATTTTGTTATGTTGTGTTTGTGGTTTTTCTATGTGTTTCATGTTTTGGTGTTGTTTATTTTTATCATTTTTTATTTTTTTTTTTTTTTTTTTTGTGTTTTGTTATGTTGTTTATGTGTTTGTTCTGTGTGGTTCATGTTTTTTTTGTAATCTTTTTGTGCGTGTGTTTGGTTGTGCTTTTTCTTGTCAACACACTCAAGGAGTATGCTTTATTTGTTTTATTTTTTTTTGTGTTTGTGTTTGTGTTTGTGTGTTCTTGTTTTTTGTTGTTTCAGGTATGCTCCTTGCATGGATCAAAGGTGGTAGGCCAGGTGTAAGCCTTGGGTATTTTTGGTGGAAGATATACCCCTGTCTCCTTGGGTCTTACCCAAAAGTGGTATCTCTTTTGGGATGTATTCCACAAACAAAAAGAAATATTATTTTTATCCAATTTTCACATCTATTTATTTTTTTATCAATGCTTGTTATAGACATCCATCGTGGGGTTTGAACCTAGGTCTAATCACCAACAATGCAAGTGGTGTCCTTATCGGAAGACCACAAGCACACGAATTTTACATATTTTTTGTTAATAGCATTGATGATAATTTGTAAGTCCCCCTCAATTGAAAAATAATTCTATCCTTTTTCTACTACAATGTTAATCTTGTAAGTGCCCTAGCCTCTACATAGTTGTTAGTTGATGTTCCATATGATTTTAAATAAGTGAGGAGAATTTCACCTTCACTATTTCTAAAAACACCACCTCCACCTACTTTTCATGGATTTCCTTTAAAGCATCATCAAAATTAATTTTGATAAATCCAATTTTTAGACATTTCTATTTTACCATAGATCGAAGTATATCCTTTTTTTTAATTTCATTGTCACAGATGACTCTTCCATGTATGTTCAGTAGCCAAGTTATTAGCACTTTTTTATGTAATTGAGACTTCCCATGATGAGCACCATATTTGTAGATATTTTGCAAGAGAGACAATAACACAATTACAAACTTGGGCATGATTTTGAGATTTTTTTTTAATTTGTTAGTTTTTCAAGCCATAAATTCCAAAAAATAATGGTAAGGTCAATCCTCTAAAGAATATATAATACTTTAGCTTTGAAATAATTAATCCCATATTTCATCAACTCTTTCATTGTCGATAGAGCTACTCAATATAATTTCATATTTTTAAAAATAACCCCAAATGGTGTGAGCAAATTAACAATGAAGAAGTAAATGGTCTAATGTTTCTAAATCCTTCTCACACAAGGCACATCTAAAGGGTCCATAATATCCTCTTCTTTGTAGACTCTCTCCTGTAAGAATATTACTTTGAACTACTAACCAAAGGAATGTATATTACTTTGAACTACTAACCAAAGGAATGTTGAGGCCTTAGGAAGAGCCTCTAATGACAAACATTCTTCCAAGAAAAATATTTGGAAGAAGGATATTTTGATTGTTCAAAATCATCATATCTCAACTTGATTGAGTATCCACCATCCTTTGATAAATTCCAAATCAACTCATCTTTTCATGTAAAAATCAGCAAATAAAACTATTGAAGCATCTTTTGAAGTTCATTTGTAATTTTTTTGAGTTCCTCTCCTTCAACTATGTTACTAAAATAAATCTAAGATCTAAATTTTTTTCTCATAATAATAGTCTTTAACGTTTGGACCTTTACATTTTAGGTATGCTTACACCAATGTTTACCATTTTGAGTCAAAGATAAGATGATAAGGCTTCAACCAAGCATAAGACCAAAAATTACATAACTCTCCTCATTGATTGATCATCTAATATATTCCTTTATCAATTGCAAACTCTTCGATATGAAGTTCCATGTTGATGGTCCTTTGGGTAGAGTTATTTTCCTAAATAATCTCATTGCATCAAGAGAACCTATATATTTTTGACGTAATATTTTTACCCAATATTTTTTAATCTTTCAATAATATCCACCCAAGCTTTGCTCCTAATGCCAAATTCATAAGTCTGCAATTCTACAAGCCTGATCCTCCAATGTTCTTTCCTTTGTAAACCCTATATCTCTTACAAAGAGAAAATCTAATTTTTTTCTCACAGCCTTTCCATAGAAAATCTCTTTGAATTATATCAATTTTTTATGTTATACTTGTTGGTAGCCTTTAAAGTGACATCATATAAATAGGGATGGATGACAATGTAGTCTTTATGAGTTGTAGCCTTCCTACCATGGTTAAGAACTTACCTTTCTAATTTTCAAAGCAAGCATTCATTCTATCCAAAAAGGATATCCAAAGCTCTTTTTTGTTTCCTTTATCAAACAAAGGAATACCCAAGTAGGTTGAAGGAAATATTTCAATATTAAACCCTAAAATATTTATAATAATTTGTTGTAAATCTAGGATAGTATTAATGAAAATCATGAATTTTATAGTACTTATCAACTTTCTAGTAGCCTTCTCATGGCATGATAATATCGATTTAAATTCCATGGCCTCACTGACTAAGGGATGTCCCAAAATAAAAGTATCATCAACAAATTAGATATGAAATTTGGAGGAACCATTTTTTGCAACTTGAATACCCTTTATTTTTCCTTCTATTTTATCCTTTGAAAAGGTTGTCCCAAATGCTTTCACCATAATAATGAATAGATAAGGATAAAGTGGATCACCTTGATGAAGTCCACAAGAAGACTTGAAGTAACCAATAGGAGAACCATTAATCAAAATAAAAAATTTACAATGTTATAACAACATTTAATCCACTTACACCAACTATAAAAAAGTCAAACTTTCTAAGAATAGCATGTAAAAAATTCCAAGAAACCCTATCATATGCTTTGTTCATAACTAATTTCAAAAGCATACCTAGTTTTTTCATGGAATTAAGAGAATGTATAGCCTCTTGTGCAATAATTACACCATCAAGAATTTGTTTACCACGAACAAAACCACCTTGTTCCTCTGAGATAAGACACCCTAAAATACCCTTCAACCTGTTTGCCATAATTTTTGAAATAATCTTATAAATCATATTACAAAGGCTTATTAGATGAAAATTATCAAAATTCTTGGAAACTAAGGTACTAAAAGTAACAATGATATCACTTATTATAGCCTTCCTTTTTTGAACCTCTTCAACCGCAACTACCATATCACTCTTCAATAAATTCCAAAATACTTAAAATAAAATAGCAGGAAATCCATCTAGACCAAGTGCCTTATTAGGATAGAAATATTTGAAAGAAAATTACTTTATGAAGCTCCTCCATAGATATTTTCTTCATCAAGATTTCATTTTATCCTTGAGTGATAATTGATGGAATATTTTGCAGAATGTTTTCTTTTGCTTCCTTATCTTACCTAGAATTTGATAAAATATTTTTGAAAAAATGAATTGCTTCCTTCCTTTTATCCTCTTCATCCTTAATATTTCTTCCATCTGGAGTTAAAATATTTTTTATATGACAAACATGAAATTTTATTTTCGTTGTAGGATGAATTTTTTTGTATTTTTATCTCCTTCCTTGAGCCATTTCTCTTCAGATTTTTGGAACCAATTCGACTCCTCATTTTTCAATGCATTATGATAATCAAAAGTAATTTTTTTACTTTCACATAAGAATCTTGATCCATTCCATTAATTTCTACTATATCTTGTAAATTTTTGAGCTTGGATCAATTTCTTTCTTTTCTTTAAAAATATTACCAAAATATTTGGCATTCCAAATATTCATTTGCTCCTTTAAATATTTCAACTTTTAAATAAACATATACATACAATGATCCTTCAAATTTTTATTCTTACCACCATAACATAACCATCTAGAAAAAATTAGGGTCTTATAGCCACTTAGACTAACAGTGAAATGGATTTGGATGACCATTATTAGACAACTCACAAGTCAAAAGAATGGGTTTGTGATCTAATCCTACTCGTAACAATTTATTGGATAACAAGAATCTATCCAATATTTCTGCTATATGATTTTGTTTAATGCATCTATTATCCCAAGTATATCGAAAGCTAACATCTCAAAGGTCATTTGAATTAACAAATAAAGCAAAATCTTGCACTGATTTAGACCATTCTAGAAAACCATCCTTCTTTTTCAAAGGAGATAGAATAGTATTAAAAGCACCCCCAAGAATCCATAGATCATAATTAATAATCATTGTATTTGATAAAAATATGCTAAGGTCCTTCCAACATCTTTCACGAGGAGTAACTATAGTTGGAGCATATACATTTATGATCCCAACTTTGATGTTTTTCTCTTTCCTACAAAATAATATAGCAACCTAATTACTTTTTGCTTCTAACAATTGCCCATCCCATTTGTATTTATCTCATATTATTGCAATATCGCTTAAAGCTCCTATAGAAGAAACTTCTAAACAATTATCCATCTTCTAAATCTTCTTAAAATCATCAGACTATTACAATCTGTTAATTCCTTAATAACTCTTTTTTTAAGGGTTTTATTCATACTCCTAATATTCCATGATATCATTTTTCATCATCAACACTTTTTATTTTTATTGGCCTTAGCCCCACTTCTTAATCTCTGATATTTTTATTTGGATTCCCATATTAATATCCTTTTGAGTTTCTTTTTCTTTTTGTTCTTGCTTTGATGACTTCCTCTCCTTCCATTATTGTCAACACTCTCATCTTCATCAATCTCTTCTATTTTTTTATTTTTTCATATTGTTCATAATGAGACTTATGTTCTAAAGATTTATGTTGCCCTAAAGAGTCAAAATTGCAAGGAATAGCCTCATTAGCATTTTCTTCTTTATGTTGACCTGAAACTATAAACTATATAGATGACCCTCCATCGTCATTACTTTCTTATGTTGACCTTGAAATCCTTGTTAGAATTATTGAGTTGTCATTGATGTCAAGGCAAATATCTTCAAAGGTGATTTAATTATATGCTTTAATATTTAAATGAAATATTTAAATATTAAAGTGGAAGGTTTATATTTAAATCAAAATATTTAAATAGATTTTGAATAAAAGTTTAAATATTCAAATATTATAATATTTAAATCATATATTTAAATATTATAATATAAAAGTATTTTAAAAAAGTGTGGGCCGACTTGACTAGCATATAAAAGTGAATTTGAAATTCAAAGGTTTAATATGCATGGGCCGACCTCCTTGGGCACAAATAGCAAAGTGAAAGCATATTAATACAAGGCCATTAATTCATTTTGATGGCATGAAGAGAATTTGAATATCCTTTGATATAAGATCGATTAGAGCATTGAAGACAAGGGAGGATGTCCCAGAGAGGAGCGCAAGTTAAAGATTCAGGAGGACGTTCGACGGCATAGCAGTGATCCGAAGGAAGGTTCAAATATTTGATTATGCCCTTTTAATTTCAACCGTTGGGTTAGCCCAATCGGTTACTAGCCCGCATTAGGCGTTGCGGTACAAAAGGTTCGAAGTTTGAATTTCCTCGATGGTCTTTTTGATGTGCAACTGAAGTACAAGGTACGAAGGCTTCAAATATTTTATTGTTCTCTTTAGTTTCAACCGATGGGTTAGCCCAGTCGGTCACAAGCCCGCATTAGGGTGCTGTGCTACTAGAGGTTCGAGGATCGAATCTCCTCGATGGCATTTTTGTTGTGTGACTAAAGTACAAGGTACGAAGGCTTCAAATATTTTATTGTGCTCTTTAGTTTCAACCGGTGGGTTAGCCCAGCCAATCACAAACCTACATTAGGGCATTGTAATACTAGAGGCCCGAGGGTCCAATCTCCTCGGTGACTTGCTAAAGTTTTGCTATGCAATGTAATGTTTTAATTAAATTTGATTAAAGGGAGATATAAGGAGTTATTTATTGATAATAAAGTTTTATTTTATAAGTTTTGAAAGGTAGATATAAGGAGTCAATTTGTTTTTAATAATTATTTATTTTGTAAGTTTTAAAAGGGATATATAAGGGGTTGTTTTTTAAGATTTATTGTGTATGTTTTTAAAAGGAGTAATAAGGGTTTAAAGTGTTTGATTTGATATTTAATCAAGAAGGAAAAAAAGAAATTATTGATCATATTTTGGAGCAGACCTGAGAAAATTTGTAAATAATATTTTGGAGCATACCTGAGTAGAGTTTAGGATCAGATTTGGAAGGCACATACAAAAGGAAAATTATTTTGTCAAGGTAGATTTGAAAAGCACATACAAAAGGAAAATAATTTTGTCAAGGCAGATTTGGAAAGCACATGCAAAAGGAAGATCATCATAATTGAGGCAGATTTGGAGGGCACAGATTTGAAACAAGTCAAGGCGTCAAAAAATAGAGTAAGAGGATTAAGTGCACATATTCACCCAAGCATTCAATTAAAAAGGAAGGACAATTCAACCATCTCAAGAAGAAGAAAATGTGCACATGATAGTGGAATAAAAGCAAGGTATTAGCATCTCTAATTCAACACGCAAGTAAGTTATCTAATGCTATACTTGGGCTACCTTTAAGATTTAATAAATGTGAAATATGTGGAAGCGACAGACTTAATGAATGTGAAGAACATATTGGCCATTTGAAGATTTCTACACTAGTGCATATCATCCTCTATATGTTCATGAAGTTAAAATAATTTTGGGTAGAATATGTATGTATTGCTTTCAGTTGAAGAAAGCAAACTCAAGAAAAGTGAAGAATTTAAATAGTAAAAGCAAGGTACAATAGGGATTATAAAGAACAGATATGGATCAGATTTGGGAGTAAATTTAAGCAGTGTTTGTGAGCAAGGTAGAATATGTATGTATAGCTTTCAGTTGAAGAAAGCAAACTCGATAAAAGTGAAGAATTTAAATAGTAAAAGCAAGGTACAATAGGGATTATAAAGAACAGATATGGATCAGATTTGGGAGTAAATTTAAGCAGTGTTTGTGAGCAAATTTGGGAGCAAAATTGAACAATGTTTGTGAGCAAATTTTGGAACAGATTTGAGCAATTTTTGTGAGCAAATTTTGGAACAGATTTGAGCAATGTTTGTGAGCAAATTTTGGAACAGATTTGAGCAATGTTTGTGAGTAGATTGGTGATCATATTTGAGCAGTGGTTGTGATCATTTTTGAAATAGAACTGAGTGAGGTTGGTCCCTCAAGGGCATTGGTGTCTCATGTGGGTTGGTACCCATGAACTTGTATAGGGTATTGGTGTCTCATGTGGGTTGGTGCCCATGAAATTGTATAGGATATTGGTGTCTCTTGTGGGTTGGTGCCCATAAACTTGTATAGGGGATTGGTTTCTCTTGTGGGTTGGTGCCCGTGAACTTGTATAGGGGATTGGTATCTCTTGTGGGTTGGTGCCCATGAACTTGTATAGGGTATTTGTGTCTTCTATGGGTTGGTGCCCATGAACTTGTAGATGGAATTGGTGTCTCCTATTGGTTGGTGCCCACAAAATTTATTGAAGAAAAAATAAGTAATATTTTGTCATGATTTTCTTCGAGAGGGTGTTTCCATTATCTCTTATGTGTATGGAAATTATGCATTGATTTATTATTGCATTTATATTATTTCTATTATCATTTGAAAGAGTTTTATCTTATAATGTTCACCCCCTCTCTCAATATAAGCGTGTGTTTCTTCAATTGGTATCAGAGTCGGTTCCTTTGTGAAAGCCTAACAGTTTGAAGGAAGATCTTACAAGAACACGCATGGCTTGCCAAGAAGGTTTTTTGTCAAATAGGGCTTCATTGTTTGATGGTATTAACTATGCTTTTTAGAGCATGAGGATGCAAACTTATTTGATGGCACATGTCTATGATATATGGTAATATGTTGATGGGTTCACACCACCTACAACTCCTTCTATTGATCGAGATGACAAGAAACCATTTGAAAATAATGCCAGGGTAATGAATGCAATATTAAGTGGGTTATGTGAATCAAATTTTGTGAAATTCATGCAATGCACCTCAGAAAAAAGAAATTTAGGACAAGTTACAAAGAACATATGAAGGAGATGACAAGGTTAAAATGGTAAAACTTCAAACCCATAGGAGGAAGTTCAAAGATTCAAAGATGAAATATGAAGAAGATATTACCAAATATTTGCTCTGTGTTGATGAATTTATCAACACAATTCGTGGACTTGGAGAAAGTATTGAAGACTCTAATATTGTTCAGAATATCTTAAGATCACTTCCCATGAGGTTTGATGCAAAGGTCTCGACGATTGAAGTAATGGACGATCTCAAAACCTTAAACATGGATGAGCTACATAAAATTCTTACAGTCTATGAGATGAGGACTGAAAAAGATCAAACATCCAAATGGAAGGTCGTGTTTAAATCTTTAAAGAAGACAAAGAATAAAGAACCAGAGTCAATTGAAGAATCAAGCAGCAGAGAATAAGCTTTGTGCAAATAAATAAGAAGGGTCCAAGATAACACAAAGGTATGCATACTGTAAAATGTTTTAATTGTGGTAACATTGGTCACTGTGCATCTAATTGCCCACAAGCTGAAAGTAGTAGTAGTGAAGAAGAAAAGGAATACAAGAAAAAAGAAAGAAAGAAAATTTTATCATGAAAAGAAAAATAGGCACGATCAAAGCAAGCATGAAAATAATATCTTTCAAAGACACGAGAAGATTCTTTATGTTGAGGAATCAAGCAGTTCTTCCTGCAGTGATGAAAGCCTCTCCGATAATGAAAGAGAATAAATCCTATTTTTGGCTATAAAAGAGAAAGAAGATGCTCTTGTTGAAGAAAACCAAGAAAAAGAGAGAGATCCATAAAATGAAGAGGAAGTCATAGTTGACATAGAAGAGGAACTTGTTGTTGCTCTTCAAGAGTTGAAAAGGATTAGCAAGAAAAACTCAAGATTGAAGATTCAAATACAATAGAATGAGGAGATAAAGGCAAATATTTTGCAAGAACTCGTTGACTTGAAAGTTAAAATTAAAAATACAAAGCGAATTGAAGAAGGTATGGCTGAGCAATTAAAGGAAAAAGAGTTGGAATATGAAAAAATTGGAACATGAGGTTGTCTCTATAAGGAAGGAAGTGGAAAAATCAAATAATAAGCTACATAGGTTTGAGAAAAGCACAAAAATCATGGATAACATTATCAAAGCATAAAGATCTTCGACTATAAATACTGGACTTGGTTTTGAAGAAGTTCAAAGAAAATAAAAGGGTGATTCAAGCTCAAAAGAAATAGAGGCATCAAAGAAAATAATTAAAGAAGAACCTAAGACCTATGCTGATGTGTTGAGAAGTGGAAGTATCAAGAAGGAAGAAAATAGAGCATCATCATGGACCAAGGACCATCACAAGAACAGCAATGAGAGAACCATGTGATCATATCCTCCAAGGTAATCAGATAAGTTTCAATATCTCTTCTAGGGTTATTGCTTTTCATGTCATCAATTTGGTCATAAAGCTATAAATTGTAGGGTATGTGTTAAAAATTATTTTGGCTTCACCAAGAGGAAATTGTAGGGTATGACATCATGGACTACAACATCATTTGTTACAAATGTAATAATTTTGGGCATATAACTATATGGTGTAGAACCGTGTTCCCTGAAATTTTTAAATCAAGTAAGAAGAAGAATAGTCAATTTGTTCAAAAAAGTATGTCCTCCAAAGTTTAAATAAAGAAAATGGAACAAAAAAAGGAGCATAGTAATTTGGGAATTTCACTCCCATATCATCATTAAATGTCTCAATTAGAGCAGTGAGTAAGGGGATGTTGTCAAGTGTCTTATCTTTTAGCCCCGAGAAGCCTTTGCTATTGATGTCAAAGGGGGAGAATTTCAGTAAGGGGGAGCAACTTGTCAGGGGGAACAACTTGTGATCCTATTTCAGTAAAGGACCATTTCTTTGCAAGGTTGTCATCAATGACAAAGGGGGAGATTGTTAGAATTATTGAGTTGTCATTGATGTCAAGGCAGATATCTTCAAAGGTGATTTAATTCTATGATTTAATATTTAAATGAAATAAAAAAATATTAAAGTGGAAGTTTTATATTTAAATCAAAAGATTTAAATAGATTTTGAATAAAAGTTTAAATATTCAAATATTATAATATTTAAATCATAGATTTAAATATTATAATATAAAAGAGTTTTAAAAGAGAGTGGGCCGACTTGAGCACCATATAAAAGTGAATTTGAAATTCAAAGGTTTAATATGCATGGGCCGACCTCCTTGGGCACAAATAGCAAAGTGAAAGCATATTTATTTAAGGCCAATAATTCATTTTTATGGTATGAAGAGAATTGAAATATCCCTTGATATAAGATCGAGCAGAGCATTGAAGACAAGGGAGGACATCTCGGAGAGGAGCGCAAGTTGAATATTTAGGAGGATGTTCGAAGGTGTAGCAGCGATATGAAAGAAGGTTCAAATATTTGATCATGCCCTTTTAATTTCAACCATTGGGTTAGCCCAACCGATTACTAGCCCGTCTTAGGGCATTGCGGTGTAGAAGGTCCGAAGTTTGAATCTCCTCGATGGCCTTTTTATTGTGCGACTAAAGTGCAAGGTACAAAGGCTTCAAATATTTTATTGTGCTCTTTAGTTTCAACCGGTGGGTTAGTCCGGTCAATCACAAGTCCGCGTTAGGGTGCTACGCTACTAGAGGTCCAAGGGTCGAATCTCCTCGATGACCTTTTTGCTATACGACTAAAGTGCAAGGTACAAAGGCTTCAAATATTTTATTATGCTCTTTAGTTTCAATCAGTGGGTTAGCCCAGCCGATCACAAGCCTGCGTTAGGGTGTTGTGCTACTAGAGGTCCGAGGGTCAAATCTCCTCGATGACTTGCTAAAGTTTTGTTGTGCAATGTAATGTTTTAATTAAATTTGATTAAAGGGAGATATGAGGAGTTATTTGTTGATAATAAATTTCTATTTTGTAAGTTTTGAAAGAGAGATATAAGAAGTTAGTTTGTTGTTAATAATGATTTATTTTGTAACTTTTAAAAGGGAGATATAAGGAGTTATTTTTTAAGCTTTATTGTGTATGTTTTTAAAATAAGTAATAAGGGTTTAAAGTGTTTGATTTAATATTTAATCAAGAAGGAAAAAATGAATTATTGATCATATTTTGGAGCAGACCTGAGCAAAGTTGTAAATCAAATTTTGGAGCAGACCCGAGCAGATTTTAGGACCAGATTTGGAAGGCACATACAAAAGGAAAATCAGTTTTTCAAGGTAGAGTTGGAAAGCACATACAAAAGAAAATTTATTTTGTCAAGGCAGATTTGGAAAGCACATGCAAAATGAAGATCATCATTATTAAGGCATATTTTGAGGGCACAAATTTGAAACAAGTCAAGACATCAAAAAATAGAGTAAGAGGATTAAGTGCACATATTCACCCAAGCATTCAATTAAAAATGAGGTTTCGGCCATATCTCACTCATCCGGACTCGGATTGAGCTAAAATTTTGAGGGTAGATGCCTGAAAAACCCTAGAACGTCTCCACCAATTTTCATATCATTTGGAGCAACACAGATCCTAGCGCATCCCTATGTGTGAACGAGATATTTGGCAAGCAGCTATGCGAGGGTTTCATCTAGGTTGAGTGCAAGCAGCTCCAGAGGTTGGTTTTTAGGGCCTTCGGGCCCTAGCGGCCAATATTTTTGTGGTTTATGCTCAATATTTTAGCAGGAAATGTTGCAGGGGATCCAAGATGGGTTAGAAATTTATCTTTCAACAGATCATACCGTGAACTTGAGTGACAACGGCTTCCAATTTGCTGCACAAAAGAAAAGTGAAAATCATACCTTTCCACTGGCGTCTAGGGCAAGGATTAAAGAGATCACGAAACAAGTTTCAAGCAGTTGATCAAAAAATGGCTCATATCTCAAGTGAATCTGGTGCTAAGGTGCACCCACAAAATAATTCTACTATGAAAACCCCTATCAAGGGTAAGAATTTTGAAGACTCAGCCCCAAAAATGAATTTTAGGGATGCCCTCCGTGGTGGACAACCTCAGCCTAATGCTAATATCAATCTTAGGGCTTCCCATAAACCTCTAAGAATGCCTAAGATTGATCCCAGGAAAACGGAGTCAGGATGTCTTAAAGCAGCTGATGGAACTCCTATTGTTAAGCTTGATATGGGTAACATTCAGACTGGCATTGAAGATTTGGAAAAAAGAGGACTAATTTTTCGGTTCGTGGGTTTTCGTCCGAGTCTATCTGCTTTCAAAGTCTGGGCTGCAAAAATCTAGAAAACTAAAGGTGAGTTACAAATCTCTATTTATCCAAATGGTTATTTTCTTGTTTTATTTGCTAATAATGAAGATAGAGAGAAAACTTTTCAAGGGGGTCCTTGGTTTTTTGGAAGGGCAGGGCTTTTCATGAAGCCCTGGCATACTAAATTTAAAGTCGAAGAAGAGATGCCTTCTATAGCTCCCGTGTGGGTTAGACTCTTTGGCCTCCCTATTGAATTTTGGAATCCTACTATTTTTTCTTCAATTGGAAACTCTTTAGGAACTTTTATGATGACTACTGATTGTACTCAAAATTTTGAACATATTATTTATGCTCGGATTTGTGTTTTAATGGATTTTGACAAACCCCTACCTAAAAAGATCACATTACAATTTGGGGAAGACACTTGGGAGCAAGTAGTGGACTATGAGAACATTCCTTTTCGTTGTAGAATTTGCCATGAATATGGTCATTTGGCCAATGCTTGCCCAAATAAAATTCCTGATCAAAAGAAAGAAGATATAAACTCACCAGGTTTCCAAATACCTAAGAAGAAGAACACTCAAAAAAAACTAGTTATGAAGGATCAATCAAAGTCATCTGCTAATATGTTTGAAATCCTTTCCACAAATGATGTCCCAAGTGAGGAAGAGGAAATAATGGAAACTGAAATCTTAGAAACACAATTTAAATATGAAGGGAAGAACTCAGAGACAAACCAACAAATCAAAGGTTTTCAACATAAAAAAAAAGGAGAAAATTTACACAAGAAAAACAATCTTTCAAATGTCAAAACTTCAAATAATGCAAGTCCCAATATAGACTCCGTTGAACCATCTAGTAAAATTTTGGCTGTGTACGAGCATTCTTCAAGGTTAGAAGCCATCTCAGATTCAATTGGAATAAGTCAAGAAACAGGGAAAAAAATTGAAGATGGATTCTAATCAAAAAGCAAGTCGCAAGACCAATCAATATCATATGGTAAAAGAAGGTGAAAAGCTTGTAGAGGAAGGTAAGATTAATGCCCTTCCCAACTTTTTTAGCCCTGGTATTAATGAAGATCATCACTTGGAATATTAGAGGACTCAAAGGGAGTCTTTCAAAACAAAATGAAATTAGAAGAATGATTCGGATAAATCATCCACATCTTGTTTTCCTTCAAGAAACAAAGATGTCAATGGAGGATATGGACTCAATTGCCAATAAAATTTGGCCAGCTAGAAAAGTGGTTTCCCTCGGTTCCCAAGGGACTTTCGGTGGCATTGCTTGTCTTTGGGACCCAAAAGAGGTAGTTATTCACCATATGGTTGGCAGTTGGGGTTTGTTGGCTATAGCTATTCAAAGTAGACATTCCAACCAAATTATGCTCTACATTATTGTTTATGCTCCGACTTCTTTGGAGGAAAAAAGAAGACAATGGAAGGATATTACTCATATTATCTCTCATTTTCCTGAAGCTTGGATCTTGATCGGAGGAGATTTCAATACCATCCTCTCTCTGGATGAGAAAAGGGGGGGAAATAGAAATTTGGACAAAAGCACTGACCTCATGAGCGAATATATTGCAAACCTCCATCTTGTGGATATCCAACCGAGATAATGGCCTTATGACTTGGTCTAACAGAAGGCAAGGCTTAGCTTGTATAATGGAGAGATTGGATAGGTTTTTGCTCTCTAAAAATTTCTTAATCCATGGTCACATTCCTAAAGTGAAGACTCTTAATAATGTTGGTTCGGATCATTGGCCGACCATGGTGGAAATGTGGAAAACCAATGTGAGTTTCTCTCCTTTTCGTTTTCAATTAATGTGGCTTAGAGACATTTCCTTCAGACCTCGTGTGCAACAATGGTGGAAGGAAGGTAAACCTAGGCATGGGACTAAGATGTTCTGTTTTGCCAAAAGACTCGCAATACATTAAATCCAAAATCAAGACTTGGAACTGGAAAGAGTTTGGGGATGTTCATAAAAAAAACATGAAGTTATTGCTCATCTTGAAAATTTGAATAAGAAAATCCGTTTAGATGGCCTCACAGAGAAGAGAAGTGCAGATGAAATTAAACTCACAACTCAGTTAGAGGAATGGGAAAAAAGAGAAGAAATCTTATGGAAGCAAAAATCTAGAATTCAATGGCTCAAAGAAGGAGATCGAAACACAAATTTCTTCCACAAATCTCTTCTAGCTCGAAGATCTCACAACTTTATTTCTTCCTTAAAATCAGATTCTGGAGATGTTGTTTATACTTGGGATGGCATGAACTCTATTGTTGTTGATTACTTTTCCAATATTTTTTTCGCTACTCCTCTTGACTCAGCTTCACAACAAAATGTTCTTCAAGCAATCCCTTCTCTTATCACTTCTGAGGAGAACTCTATTTTGACTGCTCCCGTTACTATCAATGAGCTTCAACAAGTAGTTTTTAAAATGCAAAAAGGGAAAACCCCCGGTCCTGATGGTTTTCCCATTGAGTTCTACCAAGAGTTCTGGGATATCCTTCATGTTGATTTATTAGAGGTGGTGGAAGAAGCCAGGAAAGCCAAAGAAATTTTGAAGGTTATCAATAAAACTTATATTACTCTTGTTCCAAAAGCTCAAGAGGTTGATCATATCTCAGCTTTTAGACCTATTGCTTTATGTAATGTTCTTCTCAAAATCATTACTAAAATCATGGCAGAAAGGTTGAAGCCTCTTTTGCATAAGATTATTTCCCCAGAGCAAGGGGGTTATGTGGAAGGACGTCAGGAAGCCATCCATTCCATGGATATGCAAAAATCTCCTTCCATGTTCATTCGGTTAGACTTATCCAAAGCTTATGACAGAGTGGATTGGCACTTCCTTATCAAAGTTTTGAGGCAATTTGGTTTCTCTAAGGATTGGATGGATTGGATTATGGGATGTATCTTTCCTACTTAGTTCTTATCAATGGCAGGCCTTCTCGGTCATTCCCAGCTTCCAGAGGTATTAGGCAAGGTGACCCGCTATCCCCTTATTTATTCATCATTCTTGTTGAATGCTTGGGTAGGACTATAACCAAAAAGAGGGAAAACAAAACCCTTGAGGGAGTTACCATTGCTCATGGAGCTAGACCTATCTCTCATCTTCAATTTGTGGATGACTCTACTCTTTTAGGTAAAGCTACAGTTAAGGAAGCTTCTAATATTAAGCAAATCATTAGCTGTTTTTCTAAGGCTATTGGGCAGTTGATCAATGAAGACAAATCTAAAGTTATTTTCTTTCACTGCTTTGCTAGACAGGAATCCATGGTCTTGGATAAATTAAGATATAAGAAGACCTCCCTTCCAATCACTTATTTAGGTATTCCCATAAATATTCAAAGGCAGAAAAATAAAGATTGGAATTGGTTGTTGGACAAAGTCAAGAAGAAAATTGGAAAGTGGACCAACAAGTGGCTTTCTTCTAGGGGTAGAATCACCTTGGTAAAATCAGTCCTTCAAGCTATTCCTATTTATGTTTCTTCCGTTTTGAATATCCCAAAGGCTGTTCTTCGAGAATTGGATCAAATCAGTCATCGTTTCCTTTGGAGTGGTACTAAGGAGAAAAGAAAATGGGCCTTGGTGAAATGGGATACTTTATGTCTTCCTAAGAATGAAGGGGGGTTAGGATTCCGGTCTTCTATTAATAACAACAAAGCTTTAGCTGCTAAATTATATTGGAGGATGTTGCATAACCCCAATGCTCTTTGGGCCAATAATCTCTGTGCTAAATATGTCGAGAACAAAAGTCCCGAAGACCTTGTTCGCTATCAACTTCCTACCAAAGGTTCTCCCATTTTAGCAGCTCTTAAGACTGGTGAGGATTTGATAAAGAAAAAATTATTTTGGATCATTCATAATGGTCAACAGGCAAATTTTTGGACAGATTCTTGGGATGGTCACAAGCCTTTGATAACTCGGTTTCCCGATTGGAGGCCTTGGATGGAGGAGCTTCACCGAGCTAATTGGATAAAGGTGGCTAATTACCGTCGGTACCATACCGGTAATTCAAAGGTTGGTAGATATTGGATCCCTATTGAGGATTTGGCCTATTCAAATCCTAGAAAGGCAAAGACAAGATATCCAAGGCATCCTTCATATGAGATCCCTCTCTTGGTCCCATGAAAAATATTGTTTTGGATGGAACAACACTACTAAGGGTGAGTATTCAGTTGCTCAAGGTTATTTGACCTTATGCCATAATAATCCCAACCATTCTTCTGACATATTTTCTCGATTGTGGGCTCAAAAGCTCTGGCCTAAGGTGAGGTTCTTTAATTGGCTTTTATTGCATCGTAGGGTGCTTACTGGTGAGCAACTTATGAAGCGTGGTTTTCATGGCCCTTTTAGATGTGAAATGTGTGAAGAGAATGTAGAAACTCTCAACCATATTTTTATTGAGTGTACTTTAGCCTCTGAGCTATGGAGGAGAATGGCCACTTTACTTGGCTTACAAGTGGTCCAATTTTTTTACTTTTGAACAGACTTTGGAGGGATTGGCCTAATCAAGAGGGTGTTGATCATTTTATTAGGCAGTTAGTTTGGATGGGTTCTACCATTCTTCTTTGGAATATTTGGAATGAAAGGAACAACCAAATTTTTAATCAAGATAGGAAGGATATTCACTATATTTGGCAAAATACCATAGCCAACTTAGTTGAATCAGTCCATCAACTCCTTAATCACCCCCAAAACTCCCACCAAAGATGGGATCAAGTGATGCAAATATTGAAGATTAAATCTTCTAAGGGCAACCAACTTAAAGGGAATGTGAGTATTAGTAAGATGGATAGGACAAGAAATTGGCAACCTCCTCCTAAGGATTTTGGAAAAGTCAATACCGATGGAGCCTCTAGAGGGAACCCTAGAAAAGCCAGTGTGGGAGGAATTGGTAGACTTTCGGATGGCTCCCTGGTTTTTACTTTTGCTGAGAATTTGGGTATTCTTTCCAATAACCTTGCTGAGGGGTATGGTATCCTCGGAGGCCTTCAGGAGGCTACTAAGGTTGGATGGGAAAAGGTGTTAGTTGAGTCCGACTCTCAACTTATGATTAATCTCTTGAAGACTCCTTCTAAGAATCATAAGGTGGATTGGAGAATAAAAAGAATTATTGAGAAGATTCAATTAATCCAGATGGGATTTTTGAAAGTTGATTACAATCATGTGGTCGGAGATCAAAACAAGAGTGTTGATGCTTTAGCTAATTGGGCTTTGGACAAAGGTGATCTTACTTGTTATGGCCACCCTCCTAGATGGTGGGCTTCTCAAATTAGGGAAGCTCTTCTTTCTATCATTTCTTTGGATGGCTCCAGTTTTGAAGGTACCTAGTTTCTTCTTGTTTTTTTTTTTTGCTTCTCTTTGGTTCATTCAGTTTTTTTTAGTTCCCTAGCTCATTCTATTCTTTATTTTGTTTCCTCTGTTGATTCTTGCCTTAATAGTCTTCTGGTCTAGATAGGTCATTGTTATGTTCAATTTTTTTTTCTTTTTTCTTTTTTGTTTTTTTTGTTTAGTTTTTTAAGGTGGGTGGGTTCTTTTGTTTTGTTTTGTTTTTGTGTTCTTTGTGTTGTTTTTTGTTGTTCTTGTGTTTTTTTTTTTTTATGTTTTTTGTTATTGTTCTTGTGTTTTTTTTGTTCTTGTTCTTGGGTTTCTCTTTGTTTGTGTTAATTCGTGTTTTTATGTGTGAGTGTTTTCTATGTTTTTTGTTTTTGTTTATTGTCTGTTGTTGGTTGTTTTTTATTTTTATTTTTATTTTATTTTTTAATTTTTTTAGGTTTTGGTTGTGTTTATTTTTCATGTTTTTTTTGGGTTATGTCTTTGTAGTGTTCTGTTGTTTTTGTCTTGTTTGTGTTTTGTTATGTGGTTCTTGTGTTTTTCTATGTGGTTCGTGTTGTGGTTTCTTTTATCTTATTGTGCGTGTTTGGTTGTGCTTTTGTTTTTGACACACTCAAGGAGCATGTTTTTTATTTTATTTTATTATTTTTGTTGTTATTTACTTATTTTTAAATTGGTTTTGTGTGTTTGTTTGCTCCTTGAGTATGTCAAAGGTGGTAGGCCAGGTCCGAGTCCTGGGCATTTTTGGCGGAATGGATACCCCTGCCTCCTTGGGTCTTACCCGAAAGTGGCATCCCTTTTGGGATGTTTTCCACAAATAAAAAATTAAAAATTAAAAAGGAAGGACATTTCAACCATCTTAAGAAGAAGAAAATGTGCACATGATAATGGAAGAAAAGCAAGGTATTAGTGTCTCCAATTCAACACGCAAGTAAGTTATCTAATGCTAGACTTGGGCTACCTTTAAGATGTAATAAATGTGAAATATGTGGAAGCAATAGACTTAATGAATGTGAAGAACATATTGGCCATTTGAAGCTTTCTACACTAGTGCATATCATCCTCTATATGTTCATAAAGTTAAAAGAAATATGGGTAGAATATGTATGTATAGGTTTCAGTTGAAGAAAGCGAACTCAATAAAAGGGAAGAATTTAAAGAGTAAAAGCAAGGTACATCAGGGATTATAAAGAACATATATGGATCAAATTTGGGAATAAATTTGAGCAGCATTTGTGACCATATTTGAGAAATGTTTGTGAGCAGATTGGTGATCAGATTTAAGCAATGGTTGTGACCAGATTTAAAATAGAATTGAGTGAGGTTGGTGCCTCAAGAGGATTGGTGTCTCTTTTGGGTTGGTGCTCATGAACTTGTATAGGGGATTGGTATCTCCTGTGGGTTGGTGCCCATAAACTTGTATAGGGTATTGGTGTCTCTTGTGGGTTGGTGACCACAAACTTGTATAGGGGATTGGTGTCTCCTATGGGTTGGTGCCCATGAACTTGTATAGGGGATTGGTGTCTCCTATGGGTTTGTGCCCACGAACTTGTATAGGGTATTGGTGTCTTATGTGGGTTGGTACCCATGAACTTGGATAGGGAATTGGTGTCTCCCATGGGTTGGTGCCCATAAAACTTATTGAAGAAAAATATAAGCAATATGTTGTCGTGATTTTCTCCCGAGAGGGTGTTTCCAGATAAAAGCATTGTCTCTTATGTGTATGGAAATTGTGCATTGATTTATTGTTGCATTCATATTATTGTTATTATCATTTGGAAGAGTTTTATCTTATACTATTCACCTCCCTCTTAGTATAAGCATGTGTTTCTTCAATTGGTATTAGAGTCAGTTTCTTCGTGAAAGTCTAACAGCTTGAAGGAAGATCTTACAAGAACACGCATGGCTTGCTAAGAAGTTTTTTCATCAAATAGGGCTCCATTGTTTGATGGGACTAACTATACTTTTTGGAGCGTGAGGATGCAAACCTATTTGATGGTACATGGCTATGATATATGGTAATCTATTGAGTATGGGTTCACACCACCTACAACTCCTCCCACGGATCGAGATGGAAAGAAACCATTTGAAAATAATACCAAGGTAATGAATGCAATATTAAGTGGGTTATGTGAATCAGAGTTTGTGAAATTCATGCAATGCACCTCAAAAAAATAAATTTGGGATAAGTTACAAAGAACATATGTAGGATATGACAAGTTTAAAATGGCAAAACTTCAAACCCACAAGGAGTTCGAAGATTCAAAGATGAAAGATGAGGAAAACATTGCCAAATGTCTGCTCCATGTTTATGAAGTTGTCAACATCATTCGTGGACTTGGAGAAAGTATTGAAGACTCTAAGATTGTTCAAAAAATATTAAGGTCACTTCCTATGATGTTTGATACAAAGGTCTCAATAATTGAAGAATTCTTATAGCCTATGAGATGAGGACTGAAAAGATCAAACATCTAAATGGGAGGTCATGTTTAAAGCTTCAAAGAAGACAAAGAATAAAGAACCAGAGTCAAGTTAAGAATCAAGCAGCAAAGAAGAAGCTAACTTTGTGCAAAGAAATAAGAAGGGTCCAAGAAAACATAAAGGTATGCATATTGTAAAAAATTTTAATTGTGGTAACATTGGTCACTATGCATCTAATTGCCCACAAGCTGAAAGTAGTAGCAGTGAAGAAAAAAATGAATACAAGAAAAAGAAAGAAAGAAAATTTTATCATGAAAAGAAAAACAGGCATGGTCAAAGCAAGCAAGAAAAGAAGATATTTTAAAGACATAAGAAGAGTCTTTATGTTGAGGAAGCAAGCATTTCTTCCAACTGTGATGAAAGCCTCTCTGTTAATGAAAGAGAATAAATCCTATTTTTGGCTATAGATAAGAAAGAAGATGCTCTTGTTGAATAAAACCAAGAAAAAAAGAGATCCAAAAAATGAAGAGGAAGTCATAGTTGACATAGAAGAGGAACTTGTTATTGCTCTTGAGGAGTTGAAAAGGCTTAGAAAGAAAAACTCAAGATTGAATATTCAAATACAAGAGAATGAGGAGACAAAGGCAAATATTTTGCAAGAACTCATTGACTTGAAAGTTAAAATTGAAAAGACAAAGTGAATTGAAGAAGTTATGGCTGAGCAGTTAAAAAAAAAAGAGTTGGAATGTGAAAAACTGGAACATAAGGTTGTCTCTCTAAGGAAGGAAATGGAAAAATCAAATGATAAGCTACATAGGTTTGAGAAAAGCACAAAAATCATGGATAACATTATCAAAGCACAGAGATCTTTGACTATAAATACTGGACTTGGTTTTGAAGAAGATCAAAAAAAACAAAAGGGGGGATTCAAGCTCAAAATAAATAGAGGTATCAAAGAAAATAACTAAAGAAGAGCCTAAGCCCTATGCTGATGTGTTGAGAAATGGAAGTATCAAGAAGGAAGAAAACAGAGCATCATCATGGACCAAGGACCATCACAGAAACAACAATGAGAGAACCATCACAGAAACAACAATGAGAGAACCATGCGGTCATATCCTCCAAGGCAATCAGACAGGATTCAATATTTCTTCTAGGGTTATTGCTTTTCATGTCATCAATTTGGTCGTAAAGCTATAAATTGTAGGGTATGTGCTAAAAATGATTTTAGCTTCACCAAGAGGAATTTCAATTCATTTGCACCTCTCATGGACTACAACATCATTTGTTACAAATGTAATAATTTTGGGCATACAACTAGATGGTGTAGAACCGTGTTCCCTAAAATTTTGAAATCAAGTAAGAAGGAGAATAGTCAATCTGTTCAAAAGAATATATCCTCCAAAGTTTGAAGAAAGAAAATAGAACAAGAAAAGGAGCATAGTAATTTGGGAGTTTCACTCCCATATCATCATTGAATGTCTCAATTAGAGCAGTAAGTAAGGGGGTGTTGTCAAGTGCCTTATATTTTAGTCCTAAGGAGTCTTTTTCATTGATGTCAAAGAGGGAGAATTTTAGTAAGGGGAGCAGATTGTGATCTTGTTTCAGCAAATGACAATTTCTTTGCAAGGTTGCCATCAATGACAAAGAGGGAGATTGTTAGAATTATTGAGTTGACATTCATGTCAAGGTAGATATCTTCAAAGGTGATTTTATTATATGCTTTAATATTTAAATGAAATATTTAAATATTAAAGTAAAAGGTTTATATTTAAATCAAAAGATTTAAATAGATTTTGAATAAAAGTTTAAATATTATAATATTATAATATTTAAATCATAGATTTAATATTATAATATAAAAGTATTTTAAAAAAGAGTGGGCCGACTTGAGCACCATATAAAAGTGAATTTGAAATTCAAAGGTTTAATATGCATAGGCTGACCTTCTAGAGCACAAATAGCAAAGTGAAAGCATATTTATACAAGGCCAATAATTCATTTTGATGGAATGAAGAGGATTGGAATATCCTTTGATATAAGATCGAGCAGAGAATTGAAGACAAGGGAGGACGTCTCGGAGAGGAGCGCAAGTTGAAGATTCGGGAGGACATTCGATGGTGTAGCAACGATCTGAAGAAAGATTCAAATATTTGATTATGCCCTTTTAATTTCAACCATTGGGTTAGCCCAACCGGTTACCAGCCCACATTAGGGCACTACGGTGCAGAAGATCCGAAGTTTGAATCTCCTTGGTGGCCTTTTTGTTGTGTGACTCAAGTGTAAGGTACGAAGGCTTCAAATATTTTATTGTTCTCTTTAGTTTCAACTGATGGGTTAGCCCAGTTGGTCATAAGCCCGCATTAGGGTGCTGCGCTACTAGAGGTTTAAGGGTCAAATATCCTCGATGGCATTTTTGTTGTGCTACTGAAGTGCAAGGTACAAAGGCTTCAAATATTTTATTGTGCTCTTTAGTTTCAACCGGTGGGTTAGCCGAGCCAATCACAAGCCTGTGTTAGGATTTTGTGCTAGTAGAGGTCCGAGGGTCCAATATCCTTGATGACTTGCTAAAGTTTTCCTATGCAATGTAATGTTTTAATTAAATTTTATTAAAGGGAGATATAAGGGGTTAGTTTATTGATAATAAAATTTTATTTTGTAAGTTTTAAAAGGGAGATATAAGGATTCAGTTTGTTGTTAATAATGATTTTGTAAATTTTAAAAGGGAGATATAAGGAGTTATTTTTTAAGCTTTATTGTGTATGTTTTTAAAAGGAGTAATAAGGGTTTTAAGTGTTTGATTTGATATTTAATCAAGAAGGGAAAAAAGGAATTATTGATCAGATTTTGGAGCAGACCTGAGCAAAGCTGTAAATCATATTTTGGAGCAAACCTGAGTAGAGTTTAAGACTAGATTTGGAAGGCACATACAAAAGGAAAATTATTTTGTCAAGGCATATTTGGAAGGCACATACAAAAGGAAAATCATTTTTTCAAGGCATATTTGGAAAGCACATGCAAAAGGAAGATCATCATTATTGAGGCAGATTTGGAGGGCATAGATTTGAAACAAGTCAAGGCGTCAAAAAATAGAGTAAGAGGATTAAGTGGACATATTCACCCAAGAATTCAATTAAAAAGGAAGGACAGTTCAACCATCTCAAGAAGAAGAAAAAGTGCACATGATAGTGGAAGAAAAGAAAGGTATTAGCATCTCCAGTTCAACACGCAAGTAAATTATCTAATGCTAGACTTGGGCTACCTTTAAGATTTAATAAATGTGAAATATGTGGAAGCGATAGACTTAATGAATGTGAAGAACATATTGGTCATTTGAAGCTTTCTACACTAGTGCATAACATCCTCTATATGTTCATGAAGTCAAAAGTTATGGATAGAATATGTATGTATAGCTTTCAGTTGAAGAAATCAAACTTGAGAAAAGGGAAGAATTTAAAGAGTAAAAGCAAGGTACAGTAGGGATTATAAATAATAGATATGAATTATATTTGGGAGAAAATTTGAGTAACGTTTGTGAGCAAATTTGAGCAATGTTTGTGAGCATATTGGTGATCATATTTGAGCAGTGGTTGTGACCAGTTTTGAAATAGAACTGAGTGAAGTTGGTACCTCAAGGGGATTGGTGTCTCCTGTGGGTTGGTGCCCATGACTTGTATAGGGAATTGGTGTCTCCTATGGGTTGGTTCCCACGAACTTGTATAGGGGATTGGTGTCTCTTGTGGGTTGGTGTCCACAAATTTTTTTAAAGAAAAAATATAAGCAATATTTTGTTGTGGTTTTCTTTCGAGAGGATGTTTCCACGTAAAAGCATTGTCTCTTATGTGTATGGAAATTGTGCATTGATTTATTATTGCATTCATATTATTGTTGTTATCATTTGGAAGAGTTTTATCTTATACTATTCACACCCCTCTCAGTATAAGAGTGTGTTTCTTCAACCCTAAATCTCCTTGGATACCCTCCATAATATTTTCTTTATTCTACTACTCTTGAAACTCTAAAATGTAAGGAATACACTTTGTACTACTTTTATTTTTATTGCAAGGAGAATATTTTATGTTGTTTGAGGAGTATAAAGGTGATTTACCTAGATTAAGCTTGACCTCCTTCACCTAATTTGCTTTACAATTTGCCTCCCCATCTTCCTTTGCTTTAAATTTTATCTTCCCTTCTTCCTCTACACCTTTAGGTCCTATATTTGAACTTGTGCATTGTACTTCCTCATCCCTCATATCATTTTTTCTCCTAATGGTTGATTCAAGTAAATTGTAGTGGTCTTTTCCATCTGATGATGTAGAGGGGTTTTTCTAACCATTTTCTTAGGAGTGGAAAATCCTTGATTTGACCTAGCTTCTCTTGTGATATGATCTCCTTGTTTCAAATTGAAGCTACCCTCATGCCCAAAATTTTCCATCTCTTCCTCCATCATTTTTACTTTACGATTCCATGACATTTGTGACATCAGATTGTAATATTTTCTTTTTTTTCCTTAAGCAAAAAACCCCTTACAGGGTCGCCTTGGTCTGAGAGACCACGAACAGGGGGTTCTACACTATCATCGGATTGTAATATTTTCATAATCCACTTGTTGATCCCATTCTCTTGATTCAAATTTAATCCTAATCAACTACAATAAAAGTTTTGAAATATCCATGGCAACACATATTCGATTATATATAGCATGCCTTCTCTCCTTAGTAGTTGGTCCTTCTTGGATGAATTCACCTAGAGTATTACCAATATTCTTCAAAACCTCCTTATTGATGAGTTGATACGGAAGTCCAATAATCTTAATGCATACTAAAAGCCTTTTAATAGTTTCCATATCCACAAAAAAATTCTCACTCCAAGATCTTAATTATAATGTATTTTTACCCTTAAACCACGGGCCTCCATCCATTATTTTATCCCTTATTTTTGAACTAGAGAAAATAATGAGGAAAAATCTGTTTGGAAGAAAAATCATGGAGTAATTTGAATTCAATCTCCACTTCCACTTGATCCAATTTTGAATCTCAAAAAAACTTGATCAATATTTATGAAACTCGCATGTTAACCCTTTGATTTTAAGAACCATTATATCATGCTCAATCATTTCATCCTTGATAATCACTTCTGGTGTAGAATCTACTAAATGAACAGGGTTTTCCATAGATTCTTTCTTCCTCTTATTGCTAACTAGGGCATCCATACTTCCAACTTGGTTATTCATACTTTCAATTAGGACTTTCATAAATGATTTTCTTTCCTTGTTACCTAGATTTTCTTCAAATGAATCCTTTAATTTCTCAAGATTTGTAACAAGAAGTGGCACTTGTTCCTTGATGGCACTTTACTTTCTACTTCCTGCTTTCCTGCTCATACTTCTTTCTTGCTCTTGGCTCCCACTTGCTTCCCGCTCGCACTCGCTCTTGAATTTAGATATTATAAATAAGTAACAAATCTTTATATTTTTTAAATATTTTAAAAAATGAGAATTAATTTTTTTTTTTAATAAAAAAAATGTATGATATTAATCTAATTGGTTAAATTCTTTAACTTTGATATTAATTTAATTTAAGAGGATGTTGTTAAGTAATTATAATATCACCTTATAGTCATGATCTATGGTAATTCATAAAAATTAAAACATAGATTAAAAACTAAAAATTAGTAATTTTAAATTATTACTTGGGATTAGAAAGAGTTTCATATGTATTACATTTTTAAATTTGATATATAATATTGAAATATGTCTCATCCTTATTAAATTGTTACAACATTATTAAATTGTTACAACATAGTAATATTTTTTCCTAAAAAAGGGTCATAATTTTTTATTTTGATACATAGAGAAATCAATAACACATTTTGTCATCGAGCTCAAATGTTCCCACTATAACCCTAGCCCGTTGGGTACCCCGACCCTCCAGGGCATCAAACTAAGGTAGTCAACTACCAAACACTTGATCGCTACCATCTAACCTATCCCCTTATGGGTAAGTCATGGTTTGAACCTGGTCAAAACCCTAACCAATGTGCTATCCTTGTCAAACAAAAAAAAGATCTTAATTTTATATTAAACAAAGATAAAATTACATTCTTCATATGTCTCTTTGACATTTCTTCAAAGCCTCGATAATGACCTAAAAATCATGTCATTTATACATAATATCTAGCTATCTTTATTAAGCTAAGTTCTAACTTTAGATTCTTTAAATCACTTTTTTTTTTTTCTTTTCTTTTTTTTCAAAAACATTCTTCGTATGCCTCTTTGACATTTCTTCAAAGCCTCCATAATGACCTAAAAATCATGTCATTTATACATAGTAACTAGCTATCTAACTTTAGATACCTTTACAATTTATCAACCACTATTCTTTAAATAATTTTTTTTTTTTTTTTTAAATTGCATCACATGGTAATATTACAACAACTTTGACTATTTTGTATTTTATTTATTATGGTTTGAACCTAAACCTCTTTCTTAAAAGTTGAAGAATAAAATTAGTTAAACTAATATCATTTAATTTTTGCATATATTAAAATTATACTAATTTCATATTTAATAAACCACATAATAATATTATTACTATTATAAATATATCATTTTAAATATTTAAATCTAAATTTTAACATAAAATAATTTTTAAATAAATTAAATAGAAAATAATATATATATATATATATATATATATATATATATATATATATATATATATATACAATCTCAACTATTGATTTGGTATCCACGTTTCACATTCAAAGCCTGCTATAAAGGTGGAGCATAAGGTATAAAAAATCTAAAAGAAAGTTAAATGGGGAGGGTTCAAGTTGGATATTTTAAAAAGTGTGATGCCGACATGTCACCAAGTGGTGGAGGTTAGGCAGGATTTTCAAAACGATATATCTTGTATGTGCCCTTTTCATACTTTATCTCATGTCAAGGACCCCGCTTTAAAAATATTATTTTCTTAAAAAGGCCAGAAAAACAACCAATGTTTTTTTTTTTTTTTTTAAGATTTCCTCTTGACTATACCAAACGATAAGGCCCGACAAATTGTCAAAATACTTGGTTTAGGAGAAGAATGCTATGACTTTAGGTATGGGAAAGCAGTTTTTAACGATGCTGACCTGAAGGTATGGTAAAGCAGTTTTCAACGATGCCGACCTGAAGGTATGGTAAAGCAGTTTTCAACGTTTACCGGGTAGTTGGTTATAGTTGTATACCTAATATATTATTTAATTATATTTTATTTATTGAAGTATGTTATATAATTTTAGTTCCTACAAAATTTAAATATTAAATTTTTATTAAGATTTTTAAAGTATTAAGTTATTGGAGTTTTTAATTTTTGAGAGACTGTATAAAAGGATATTGTTTACTTTATATATAGTTATTTAATCAAAGACATGACCATTAAAATTGTGAAAGGAATGAATACTCAAGTAAAGACAAGACTGTTATGACTTGAAAAGTAAAATAAAATAGCTTTTAAGGTCTGGGAGGTAATAGGTTATATAAGACAAAGTTCTTTGAAGTTGATTATCCAACCATAGTTTTGTTATGGAAACATGGTGTACAAAGACATGACCATTAAAATTGTGAAAGGAGTGACTCACGTAAAGACAAGAATGTTATGATTTGAAAAATAAAATAAAATAGATTTTAACTTCTCGGAGGTAGTTTTGTTATGGAAGCATGGTGTACAAAGACATGACCATTAAAATTGTGAAATGAGTGAATACTCACATAAAGACAAGAATGTTATGACTTGAAAAGTCATAAAATAGCTTTTAACTTCTCGGAGGTAATAGGTTATATAAGACAACGTTTTTGAAAGATGATTATTCAACCATAGTTTTGTTATGGAAGTATGGTGTATAGTCTAACCCTTGTAAAATTTGAACTTTAGACTTTTATAAGGAGTTTTAAAGTTTCTACCGTTAAGCTATTTAAATTATATAAAAATAGTTTTTAACTTGGCTATAGGTCACCTGGGACAACCTTTATAAAGGATGTTGTTCAACTAATATAAATGATTATCAACCTTATTTTAATTATCAAAACATAATAAATAACTTTACTTTTGGTAAAATTAAAACCTTTAAATATTATAAAAGCTTCAAGTCTTCAGTGTTAAATTACGCATATTGTTGCAAGCTTACTACAGTGGTAAGGGCTTTGACCTCTCTTTAAAAGGTTTAAACTTCAACCCCACTCATTAGGAGGGACTGAGACCTCTCATAAAAACTTGTGTAAACTCATTAAATCAAGTGGCATTAGTCTAACTCATTAAATTCCTCAACATTTCAAGCAGGAAACTCAAATTTGAATCTTGCCAAACGATATATGAATAATATCCAAGTTTTGTTATAATACGGGTGGTGTTGATGTAATATGGGTGAAACTCGTTTCAATCCACATATCCTATTAAAAATAATTATGCATGTTATACACTAAAAAATAAATAAAATATTTTTATGAAGATCTACTTTTAAATAATTTCATGCACTCATAGTTCATTTAGATCTTAAAATTTATCCTGAAATAATTTATTCATTAAAAAAATATCTAAAAACAAATAAATAAGACATAATTGATCTTCTAAACTTGTTATCAAAATCATGATTAATCACATATGTAAACAAACTTGTTATTGAATATAACTTAAAATAAATTTGAGATCCTCAAATAATTTTATCATGCATATTTCTAGGTTCCAAACCTAGTAAGCTTAGTTGCACTTATAACTACCTATAACTATAGGGAGATATTTTATTTTATTTTATCTTTTATAATCAATTACATTTACAGTTTTATTTTACTATCAATTAAGGTTCAAATTTTAAGGTTGTCCCTATAATTGTTTAACCTAGCATAAGGAGGACCACCTATCATTCTAAATTAAACCATCAATCACTCAAAATATGAATACATTTTATAATCCCACAAATAAAAATACATCTATCAAGTCAAATCACTTCAAAATGCCTTTACACCATGTGGTTCACCTTTCCATACCTATCAAAGTCTACTTTTGAAGTTTAAGACTATTTTGATAGATAAATATTTTTGAGTTATCAAAATGTATGTTAAAAAGTTATTCTCATAATAAAACCAATCAAAGTCTAGTTTTGAAGTTTAAGACTATTTTGATAGATAAATATTTTTGTTATGGTATGTTGTAGACTTTCATTTTTCAAAATGTATGTTAAAAAGTTTTTTCATAATAAAATGAACAAAAACATGTGTAAGAATTTTTTTTGGTTGTTGGTGATATCAACAAAATAATATAATGATAAATGCAGAAATTTATTTAAAATAATATAATTAAATACTTTAATAATGTATATAAAAGGTTTAGATGAATGATAGTGAGTAAAGGGTTTTATATTATAGATTAAAGTTTTAATTTTATAAAAATATATATATTTAAATTATATAATATAAATTTAAGCAGTTAAAAATGATATCTTTTAATAAGGATGTTTAAGTTCAATTTTTTTTTGTTTTTGTTATATAAGGAATTGACATTGTCTCCATTATTTTATCCTCTTGGATATGGTTTCAAAGCTGGAAAACTACCACTATGCCTTTGTTTTGTCTCGATAAACTTTTACTCTAAGTGAGGGGGGCGTTGGAGGAGCTCGAGATTTGAACCAATTTAAGTCCAAATCTTAAAAGTAACATGTTATAATATTATTATGTGGTTATTTTAAAAGAAACCTTTCAGAGGGACATGAGGATCAAACGAAGCGAAAGGAGTGCAAACCCTAGGTGCAGTCAAGCATTGCAAAAAGAGGGTTGTTGGCAGCCCACTCACTGTATTCAGGAGGATATTAGTTGCTCTTCAATCTATGAGAAAGCCTCTTTGGTCAGAAGAAATATCTCTTATTGATCTTTGGGTTTGTAGGTGGAGCTTTCTGATGAACCTTTGCCCTCTATCAAGATTTTGGAGGATGAATTTGGGTTGGATCTAATTGATCATGAAGCTCGAACAATTATTTGCAAACTCAAGGGCAAAAGACTAGGCTTGGAGGAGCTCAAAGGATACATTAAACTTTGGTGGTCCAGTAAATTTCAAGTAACTTTGTTATCCAAAAATTTCTTTTTTGTTTTCTTTTCTAATTTAGTGGATAGAGATAGGGTAATCTATTATAGATACAATTGGTTTTTTGGACAAAGGGGTGTCTATATACAACCTTGAACTCCTGGTTTCAATCCCCTTATAGAAGAAGTTGATGGCTTCCTAGTCTAGGTGAATCTATATGCTCTTCTTATGGAGTTTTGGGGAGAGAAGATATTTGCCAAAATTAGTGATGCCATTGGTGCATTCCAATATATGGATGTCCAAACAAAGGAAAATTATATCCTGTAAAATTAATATGAATAAAGAAAGATTGGTTTTTTGGATGGATGTTTCAGTTCCTTGGCCTCAATCCATTACTTTTTCCTCAAGCAAAGGGGAATGGACCTAAAATATTGAATATGAAAATTTCTCCCTAAAATGTTATGGCTATCAACAATATGGCCACCTAAAGAAAAGATGCTCAATCATTCGATCATGCTCTAATTCCTCCTTGGTGGAGGAGAAGACCCTACATGTGAATGATATTGAACCTTCAAACATCCCAGTTCACAAGGAAGAATTCCATCCTCTAGCTATGTTTTTCCAGCAAGAAATAGCCAAGCAACAAAAGACTCAACCTCGAAAGGAGAATTCAAATCAAATCATTGATAAAAAACCAAATGGTTACTAAAGACCATCCAATTAGTTCCACGAAAAATATTAGGACCTCTAATAGTATTCTTGAAACTAATTAAGAAATAATTGGTGACAAACATTTTTTTAAAAATTAAGATCATACAAAATATGTTACACCTAGGTATTACCTTAGGAGCTTGAAGTGCAAAATGCATTCTCAAATCTTGCCACTCTAAAGGAGGAAGAACCTATTCTATAGAAGAAAAATAATCAAAAGACACATTGGCTACGAACTCTGTAACATCCACTGTTGTTTTTGTTATGGTACCTTTTTTATTAGATTCTATTTTGGAAGTGGTCTACTAATATCTCATGTTTTGGAAGTTATTTTGTCAATATGCGGTATTCTAAGGTTTAGTCATAGTAGTAAGTGGATGATAGTATTTTGTAAGGTTGTTGCAACATATTGTACTATCTTACACAACTTGATGTACAGGTTTGGGGACCCTAAAACCTCTTTTTAACCTAATAAAAAAGTTCAAATTTTTTATAGTCCCAGTAGGGACACTGCAATGGAAAAAGGTATTTGGCTCTCCTAGCAGATACCCAAGTTTAATTCATGGGGAGGATGGCCCGCGATGTGCCTCCAACTTTTCAACCTATTCAAGAAATATTATTATGTGGTTGCTTGAAATACTTTGTGTGGTGAATTTTCACTACACTCAATGATTCTTACCTTAGGTGGATTTTTGAAAGAATTATGAGATAGAGATAAAGTTAGTAGAAGGCGAGGAAAAATACATCAAACCAATGTAGGTTAAAAATTTTCAATTAAAGGATTGGCATCATTTTATAAAAGTTTCGACCAAGGAAGGAAGGCAAAAGTTTCGAGAGTCTACATGACCAAAATTTTGAAAAGATGAAAAGCAACAAAGAAGTTCCAATAGGCACAAAAACAAAAATTTTAAAGGTCAAAGTTAAGAAAGTTTTAAAACTTCCATTTCATTTTCTTCTATATAACAATCTAGACCTGAACATTAGATCATTTTGCAAATATGCTTTCAAACCCTCACTTTTGGCATGTTTTGTAATATTCAAATTCATACATACATACATATATATACACTAGAAGTCATGACTATTAGACTTTTTTTGTCCTATTTCTTGTGTGTATCTACATTTATGTGCATGTGTCAGAGGTCGTGGTTATTTTATTTGTATATTGTTTCTTATATGTGCAATATGTGCTTATCTTTGCATGTCGATAAGACAAAGTGTTTCTTGTGTGTTGTTTGTGGATGATTCATGCATTCATTTATCCCATTGTTATGCAAAAAAATATTATGATCTTAGTGCATCACCCCTAATTAGCTTAGGTTAGCTTAGGATATTTTTTCTTTTCATTATATTTGTTTCCTATGGCTTTTTCCTTTTCCTTTGTACACCCGATAACTAGGCTATATTAAGAAAGAGAGTTGAAAATTACGTTTTAAAAGGAGTTGGCCTTGTAAAAAACCATGAAGGTAGTTTGATCAAGCCACTTCCCATGCTCTCAAAGTTTCCTTATTTTGTATGTGAGATATGATAGTTCGATCATCTAATCCTCCACATTTGGTGACCATGACAATCAAAGAAGACAATAGTTTAATGGCATACCTGGTGGCACCTAATCGATTCATTTTGGTTGGCCCCACTATCAAGAAGAAATAAAATAGGCTAATACCTTGGTGAAGGTCTTTGCCTATCTGCTTGATTAAAGTATTTGAAAATCCCACTTGGCAACTTCGTTCAAATACAAATATCTAGAAGCCACTTAGAAAGATACAAAATTGAGGTTCTAATGAAGATCTCAATCTACCTACTTAAAGAGCAAATGTAATATTCACTTGGTGATTATGCTAAAAATAAAAAAACCAAAATTTTATGAATGAAATACCTATAACTAAATTCTTTGTTGTTGCTAATCTTCAAGCATTATTCCCACTCCTTAACATCATTATAATAAGAAGAAGAGGTAGAGGTTATATCATGGTTGTTCAACCACTCAAAAAATTCCCTACTTAGAATAACAAAGGTCTATTGTGACCTCCTACACCACCTAAAATATGGGATAAGATTCCAACGTCTACACTAAAATGTATCTCATACTACACTGGGAAACATATGACAACTCTGATCCATCATCTATAGAATATGGTTAGCTTGTGTGCACTTGTTAATGTGATAGAGCAAAATATGTCTCTAAGATTTTTGGTCATATCATCCAAAGGCAAGGCTCATGACTGGTGTGTCTCACTCCAACCACACTCAATTGTTTATTGGTACCATCTTATTACCTTATTCATGCAAATATTCAGAGAGAAGGTTGATGGAGTGTGTCTCATGGAACAATTTTCAACCATTAAGAGATAACCAATGGGGGCTATGGATGACTTCAACATTCAATTTCACAAGGTATAGCATAATTTACTTGATGAGATTTGTCCTCCCCTAAGTATGGCATTTATATATTATTTGAAGGCCTTAGATTCTAAAATCTCCTTGATGATTAAGTTCAAGGGAGGAAATTATTTGCTAGATGCCTATGGCATAGTCATACAAGCTAAAAATGACTTGATTTATATTGGAAGTATAGCTCCTAGGCCTCCATACCTTTATTTCCTAGTGTTCAATCTCCATGCCAGCCTCCTCAGGCCATCTCTCCAATAACCTTTTAGCCAACCATTATTTTATGTGTAGTACCTACTCCCCTTCCTATCCCAGTTCCCTCTACTTCATATAACTTTGAATTTGAAGTAATGAAAAGTCTACTCAAGATAGTCACCAATGAAATGTTACCCATGAGATGGCAACAAAATTCCTAGATGTTTCAATATTAGAACTACCCAAGACCTCCCTTCTAATAAGGTATCTTGGGCAAAAACCTCCTTATAATGGCTATCTAAGGCCCCAATTTCAAGCTAATAAGGATATTGATCGAGCATAGACTCAAAATCAACAAGTGGTATTGGTTTTGACCCCATTGTAGCAAATACCTCCTAATCCTACCAAGGAGATAGCTCCCATCCAAAATAATTATGTGGAAGATTCTATCTCTTGGTATTACTCATATCCAAATGTCTACCCTACCTAACTCTATCCCAGATAAAAATCCTAATCATCCATAGCTATACCAAGTGAAATTATGCCCCCTCAAACATCTACATCGTATCCTAAGGTGGAAGCTAAAGGAATAAGCCAACCTTCTCTTGCTTCATCTCTCCCTAGATTAAATGGTGTACCTTCAAAATAGATTATGGTCACTTGGGATGAGGAAGAAGTCTTCATAGTATCTGATAAAGTAAGCATCTTAATAGCTAGAAGACCTCAAGTCTGGTCAAACTATGTAACAAGGACAAAAATTATAGCAATGAAAGAGTAAGAGAGGAGAAACCATATGTCCCCAAACCTCTAAAAAAGGCAAATTAAGCCCATAATGGACTCTTTCACCTTAGTACTACTAAATCATAATATACTAGAGCCTCTGGTGGTTAGCAAGCCAAGTGCTCCAGCAGACACAAGACAATACATGCCCCAATCATAACCCATAAAAATTCCTCAATCAGTTGTGGACAAGCCCAAAGTTCAACCAATATTGAATGCTCCTTACAAAAATTAGCTCCCTTGGATCATTTAGTGTGGTGGATCATCTAAATAATTGCACAGTGGTTGTGCTCATATAGGATATCTTGTCCATTCTTAAGCAAAAGGAGAATTTGAAGAAAGTGTTCGAGGAACAAAAGGAGTTGAGATAGTAGAAGGAACCAATTGTCTTGCAAGTATTTACCCCTAGAATAAGTAGGCCTAAACCTATCCCTTTTATCGATCCTTAGTCTATAAAGAAACTTAATCCATAATTACATGATAAACTCTAGGAGTAGTACTTCAGTTATGTTGTTAGGGGTGGTAGATGCATTAGGTCTAGATTATTGATCGATAAATAAAAGAGAAGTGCAACTGGATGGTAGTGTAGTCTAGATCTTGGGAATTATGGAAATCCTTCTACTTACCTTCCATGCATACCCAAATTTTATGGTGTGTCAAGATGTAACAATGATAGATCCCCTTGCATCATGCAACATTTTTCTATCAAGATATTTCACTACCAAAAATGGAGTCTACCCACAAATGGATTGGTCACTAATGATCTTAAGAGCTCGATATGAGACCAAGATAACAATTTTTTCAAAGCCATCTCATATACATCATATTGAGCATCTACCTACAATAGGTATAAACATTAATCAGGCTTTCATAGAGTATGAAGAATGGTTCATGCTAAGAATATTTGAAGAAGAGGTAAATCTCTCTAAACTCAATTATAAAAAGGAATAATGGATTATTAAAGCCTAGGATTCTAGGATCAATGAGATCTTTAAGCCATTGGTATAGGCTGAGCTAGAATTTTTTGTATTTGTACATATCTTTAAAAAATAATCTTGAGTATAAGGGAATCAAGAGAAATTATCTTATGGGCTCCATTATTTGATTCTTTGATGGAAATTTCAAAGTGGTTTCTTTAATTCAAAATCCATAACACTCGATGCCTAACTTGTTGCATCAAAAAGAGATAAAACCTAAGCTATTAGATCGAGAAAACAAACAAAAGATGAAGCTTCAAGAATGTGTCCATAAGTGGGCAACACTTGAATGCTAAAATTTAAAATCTATCAATCCCAAGGAATGACACACAAACCAAGTGGTCTTGCTATCTAAAGAAATATTGCAATTCCACTTCTTGTAGCATTACTTTCAATTACAAAAGACTTAGAGAAATCAAGCATTGCTATTATGGAAGTTGATAGCATAGCTTGTTTAAGGTGCATGAAGGTATCTTCAACTAGTTCTAACTATATAAATAATTTTTTCCTCAACATTGTTGTTAGGGGATGCAATATTTCCATAATCATAGAAAAAATGTCTACAGAAGCGAACGAGGGCTAGGAAAATTCAGAGACCTTTTAGAGTGTGTGGCTTAGGAATTTTATGGCAATAATCTTCTTCAAATTCACCTTGACCCCTTCCCTTGAAACCATGTGCTTGAGGCACTCTACTTCTTGCATTCCGAAATAACATTTAGACCATTACACACATAATTGATTATCAGCTAAGACTTGGAAGGTCTAGTCCAAATGTTGCAAATGTTTGTCCAATGTGAAAATAGAAATTAGGATATTATCAAAGAAGACCAAAATAAATTTGTGCAAAAAGGCCCAAAAGATTACATTCATGATATTTTGAAAGGTTTAAGGTGTTTGGTAGATTGAAGGGCATGACAAGGAATTCATAATAGCCTTCATAAGTTCAAAATGTTACCTTTGGAATATCTTCTTCCTTTAATCCTATGTAATGATATCATGAACATAGATCCAACTTGGAGAAGAAGCAAGCACCATGGATTTCATCCAACAACTCATCAATTACTGGAATAAGGAAGTTGTCTTTGATAGTAATTTTGTTGAGTTCATGGTAATCCATGCATAACCACCAAGACCCATCCTTCTTACAAACCAATAGTACTAGAGGTAAATATGGTCTAACACTTGGCTGAATGACCCCTATTGCTAACAATTGTTACACCATATTTTTAATTTTAATCTTTTACACATATGGGTACCTATAGGGATGAATTTTGGATGGTATACTTCTCGAGACAAATTGAATAACATGATCATAGGTGCATCATGATGGTAATACATGGGATTCTACAAACATAAATGCATGACTATCTATAATTTCCAATAATTTAGTTGGATGACCTAGGTGTTGTAGGTGAGTTTGAGATGAGAGGGTAATCCTCCAAGGGAGGTCCTATTGGAAATTTTGAGTTCCTAAGCTAAGAGTTTTCATTGATGTCAAAAGGATCTATGTAAGCTAACACTATGTTTGTGTAGAAGCAAAGGTTTTTGATCAAAGGTTCAAAAAGAGATGCATGACATTTGGTTCCAAAAATGAGCTTCAAGGGAAGCTTAGAAAAAGGTTTTTATTTAAAACCATGGATGGAATATTTGAAATGGGTTTTTCTTAAAACCCAGGTTGGCTTTTCGTTTCATCGAAAAAGGAGTCTCGATGACAAAGTTATTCAACTTTGAAGTTTAAGTTTTAAATTTTAATATTTTAAAATTTAAATTTAAATTTCCAAAGTGGAAATTCCTGCCGACGTCATCAAATTCGATTAAGGGCTAACGTATGAAAATTCAAGGCAATATGTATAAATACCATTGCCAAAAATTCATTTGGTAATAGTTCGAATGTGTGTGAGTTTCGTTTGAAAAAAGAGAAAAGATATTTTAGTGCAATCAAAACCTGCGAAGAAAGGGAGAAATAGAAGGAATGGAGGACCCTTCCCATACACCATAGGCACTTGTGGCCTAGCGGCAAGAAGGAGACAATCAAGTTGTTGAGCGCCAAGAGATCCGAAGTTCGAATCCCGCCGACGCTGGTTTTTGCGAAGTGGAAAGGAAGTACACCTTTTGGCGCACGTGTCTTCTGGGGCACGTTTGGAGGAAGGAAAGCATAGTGGCTGCGCTCACCATTTCATGTGAGCGGTTGGCTCACATGGTTAGTGGTGCCACAGTTAGAGTGGTGCTTGGGCAACGACAAGGGATCGAATCCAGCTAAGAAGAAAAAGGTAAGTTAAATTTTTATTTTAATATTTGTAAGAAAAGCTTTGAGGAGAAATAAGGTTTATGAGTTGTTTTAGAAAAATCCGAAATTACTATTCCTTTTAATTTTGGAAGGGTAGCATAGTATATATCATTGAAAAGAATTTTTCAAGAGCTATTTAATTAACTTGCTTAGAAGGAGAAATAAGGGTTGTGTAAGAATATATTTCAGGTTTTGTCAAGGAGTTTTCAAAAGTAAGTTTGATCCATTCTATTGAGGGTTTATTTCTTGCATAAAAAAACTTTGGTGGATGTTAAAATAAAGTAGGAGTAATAAGGTGTTACTTGGATATTTTTGTTGTGTTATTACTCTAACCCTTGTTGAGAGTTGAAAAAGAAAGTGTGTTGAGTGAGACAAATTTTGTGAACAAAAAATAAGGCATCAAAAAGGTATGAGCAATATTCTCCATTGATTTTATTTGGGTGGTTGATTTCTGAAATATCATTGGAGTGAAAATGTTTGATTGTGGTTTCCTTTTCAAAGTGGTTGAGTTAATGCTTCAAGGTTTTCTAGCTTGAGTGTTGTGATTAAACCTTGTTTTATAAGCATTGTTGTTGAAGCCATTAGTTGTGCAAAGAACTTGAACTTGAGTTAGAAAAGAACATGAGTATCATTGTTATGTGAGATTTTTTGTTGAGCATTGTTGGGAACATTTTGAGTTGATTGATACATGCTTGGACTAGGGTTTGTAAGAAAGAGTTATTCCTTGTGGTGAATGGTTGAGTTGAGTTGATTTAGCCTAGTCAAGTGGATGCAAGTGGTTGTTCAAGTTCCAAGAAAGAAACTATTCTTTATTATGATTTGAGTTGATATTGAGATTTGAGAATAGAACATATTGAGTCTCTAACAATTCTTTTTATGCTTCTATGAGATTGATTTGAATTGAGATTAGGATTTGAGTATAGAATATATTGAGTCTCTAACAATTCTCTTTATGCTTCTATGAGATTGATTTGAGTTGAGATTTGGGATTAAGTATAGAACATATTGAGTCTCTAACAATTCTCTTTGTGTTATGATATTGAGTTGAGAAAATGGTTGAGCATTGAGTATAGAACATATTGAGTCTCTAACAATTCTCTTTATGTTTCTGTGAGATTGGACAAGTTTTATGTGGACTTGTTAAGCATATTTGAGCAAGTCTTTGAGAAGGCTTGTTGATTGATTTTGTGTAAGCTTTTGTGAAAGCTTGATATGCAGATTTGAGCAAGTCTTAGAGAGGACTTATTGAGCAGATTTGGACAAGTTTTGAGTGAGATTGTTGAGCAAATTTGAGCAGGTTCTGAGTGAGCTTGTTGAGCAGATTTGAGCAGGTTGTGAGTGAACCTATTGAGCAGATTTGAGCAGGTTCTGAGTGAGCCTATCGAGCATATTTGAGCAGGTTCTGAGTGAGCCTATTGAGCAGATTTGAGCAGGTTCTGAGTGAGTCTATTGAGCAAATTTGAGCAGGTTCTAAGTGAGCCTATTAAGCATATTTGAAGAGGTTCCAAGTGAACCTATTGATAGAGCTTTAGAGGTTCCAGAGTATAGAGGAAAGAGTCTTAGTGGATAGATATCTAGCATCCAAGACAATTGAAGAAAGATTTGAGTGAGGAGTCTTCAAGTGGAGAGATATCCACAAGTTAGTGTAGCAGAGAGATAGAGTCTTCTAGAAGATCACTAGCCAGAGTAGAAGGGGAAAGAGTTATCCTGTGGAAGATATCCATGAACTTGAGATTAGGGGATTAGCATCTCCTTTGGACAGAGGTTCATAAACATTATAATTTGCAAGGATTCCCAAGAGATTGATTGAAAAAGTTTTAGCAAAATATTTTCTCCATGGAGCAGCTTGCATTGGGTGAACCACGTAAATTGTTGTGTTACTTTTGTGGATGGTATTTTATGTGTTGCTTTAATTACTGCTATTGATACTGCTATCTATACACTACATAATATTGAATTGAAAAGAAAAGTAAAAAGTGGTCTTATTCTGTTCACCCCCCTCTTAGTATAAGCTTGTGTTCTTCAATTGGTATCAGAGTAGGTTCCTTCAGAAAAGTTTGACAGCTTGAAGGAAAAGCGGTCTAAGAACACAATGGATCATAAGGATCAAAAGGATGGATCATTCAATAATGTAGTACCAGTATTTGATGGAAGTGACTTCTTGTATTGGTGTATGCTAATGAGATTTTACTTGATGGCACTTGGAAATGAAGTTTGGGATGTAGTGGAACTTGGATATGATTCTACAATCAATCCTCCTACAGATAAGGAAGGTAAGCTTCTAATGCATGCAAATTAAAGAGCTATGAATGCAATTATAAAAGTATTGGGTATATTAGAATCTATGAAGGTTATGGATTGTAAAACAACAAAAGATATGTGGTATCTACTGCATGACATATATGAGGGTGATAAAGGTGTCAGGAAAGCTAAGATTAGAAATCTCAAAGGAGAATTTGAGAACTTAAGAATGAGAGATGATGAAAATATTTGTGATTACCTCAGTAATATTGATGAGCTTGTACATGAGATGAGAGGTCTTAGAATAAAGGTTGATGAATCTGATGCTTGTGATAAGATCTTGAGAACTCTTCCAAAAAGGTATAGTAAAAATGTTTTTGTTATAGAAACATCAATTGATAGTGATTATTTGATAAGGAATTATTTGCTTGGCATGCTTACTACTTTTGAGATAAGAACAAAAGATCCTATTACTCCGAAAGAAGTTTCATTCAAAGTGGAGAAAAAGAAAAATGGTAGAAAGACATAATCAAGCAGTGAGTCATCTAGTGATGAAGAAGCTAACTATGGTAGAAGAGATAAAGGTTCCAAAATATTCATAGATATAAGATCTATTAAGTGCTTCAATTGTGGAAAGTATGGACATTATGCAACCGAGTGTAAAGAGCCAAAGTACAACAATGATGAAGAAAAACAGGATCATAGGTACAGGGAATCATAAAGACACAAGTACCAAAAGAAAGGCAACGATGGACAAAACAGACAAGGAAATAAGTTCTTCCAAAGGCAAAAGAAAAGCTAATATGCACATAATGCAATTAAGTACTCAATTGATAGTGATGCTAGTTTTTTAGACAATGATAGAGATGAATTCCTATTTATGGTTAGAAAGAAAAGGACTTCAGTTATTCTCAAATGTTTTAGATGCGATAAAATTAGACATCTTGAAGATGATTGCACTAGGGATGGATATAGTTTCAGTGATGATGGTTTTGAAGATGCACTTGAAAGACAAGATGAGAATCTTCTAATGTCTTTAGAAGATGAAGTAAGTGATCCTATAGAAGACAAGCCAAAAGGAAGTAATGATAAGGACAAAGGCAAACAAATAGAGGATTACTCAATAGAGAATGGTTATGATCTCAAGGGAGAACTTATCTATGCCCTTGACACAATAAATAAGGTAAGAAAGCAACACTCTAAGCTTGAAAGTCAGTTTCAAGAATGTGATGAAGAAAGATTATTGCTCATAGAGGACTTAGAGAAGTCAAAGGCTAAGGCAAGTAAGTTCAAGGATAAGTTAGAAGCAAAGATTTTTGAGTGTGAAAAGTTAACACAAGAAGTGGCACTACTAAAAGAATATTTAGAGGATTCCAAGAATTTTTTTTACAAATATGTGAATAGTGCAAAGAGTGTAGACAAAATAATCAAGATACAAAGAGGAACAACAAATAAGATAGGTCTTGGTTCCAAACAGGCTCAAAAGAAATGGGAAGAAAAGTCTACTTCTAGTCTTGAATAAGAAAGAAATTCAGAAGAAGATACTTCAGCATATGACAGTGTAAATGAGACATCAAAGGACGATTTGGACAACAAAGAGGTCAAAAATAGGAACAATGCACAAAGAAGATACAGATGGAACAACAATCAGAACAGGAGACCAATGAGGTCTAGGCAAGGAAGCTTCAATGGGAGATGCTTCTCATGTCATAGGTTTGGGAACATGGCTTCACAATGCAGGTCATATGAAAGATAGGAATGTGGAAAAGGATAGCTTTTCCATGGGTATTGCTACTCATGTAATGAGTATGGTCACACGACAAGATGGTGTAGTGCAAATATTCCAGAAGCAGGTATGAACAGGAACAAGAACATGGATGAGAACAGAAATATTAACAGGAACAAGAACATGGATGAGAACAGGAACAAGAACAAGAATAGAAATGATAACAAAAACAAGGATGATGGCTTGGAAAGAAACAATGAGAGGATTCAGAAAACTCAAAAAGGAAGAGAGAAAGATAAAGGTAAAGAGAAGTGCTTTCGGGGAGTAGAAATACTCCCACCCTAGAATTAGCCACCTCATGTGGAGGTGGGGGAGGGGTTAAACTAAGAGGCTCATTCTTAGCCCCGAGCCCCAAAGGTGACCCTTTGCCATTGATGACAAAGGGGGAGAGATTTGTGTATATTAAGGAAAGTTTTGATATGGGGAGAGATTTGATATTTGAGAAAGCTTTGAGCCAGGGGGAGCAAAGTCCCAGGGGGAGCAGAAAAGAAGGTTAGATTTCAGTAAAAGGATATGGGTTTCCATCAATGAAAAAGGGGGATATTGTTGGACATTTTGAGTTCCTAAGCTAAGAGTTCTTATTGATGTCAAAAGGATCTATGTAAGCTAACACTATGTTTGTGTAGAAGCAAAGGTTTTTGATCAAAGGTTCAAAAAGGGATGCATGACATTTGGTTCTAAAAAGGAGCTTCAAGGGAAGCTTAGAAAAATATTTTTATTTAAAACCATGGATGGCATATTTGAAATGGGTTTTTCTTAAAACCCAGGTTGGCTTTTTGTTTCATCAAAAAAGGAGTCCCGGTGACAAAGTTATTCAACTTTGAAGTTTAAGTTTTAAATTTTAATATTTTAAAATTTAAATTTAAATTTCCAAAGTGGAAATTCCCGCTGACGTCATCAAATTCAATTAAGGGCCGACATATGAAAATTCAAGGCAATATGTATAAATACCATTGCCAAAAATTCATTTGGCAATAATTCGAATGTGTATGAGTTTCGTTCGAACTTAGGTCAATCGAAACCTACGAAGAAAGGAAGAAATAGAAGGGAGGACCCTTCCCATACACCGTAGGTGCTTGTGGCCTAGTGGAAAGAAGGAGGTAGTCAAGTTGTTGAGCGCCAGGAGATCCGAAGTTCGAATCCTGTCGGCACTGGTTTTTGCCAAATGGAAAAGAAGTACACCTTTTGGCGCACGTGTCTTTTGGGGCACGTTTGGAGGAAGGAAAACATAGTGGTTGCGCTCACCATTTCATGTGAGTGATTGGATCACGTGGTTAGTGGCACCATGTTTAGAGTGGTACTTAGATAGCGACAGGGGATTGAATCCCACTGAGAAGAAAAAAGCAAGTTAAATTTTTATTTTAATATTTGTAACAAGAGCTTTGAGGAGAAATAAGGCTTATGAGTTGTTTTAGAAAATTCTGAAATTACTATTCCTTTTAATTTTGGAAGGGTAGCATATTATATATCATTGGAAATAATTTTTCAAGAGCTATTTAATTATATTTCTTAGAAGAAGAAATAAGGGTTGTGTAAGAAGATATTTCAAGTTTTGTCAAGGAGTTTCCAAAAGTAAGTTTGATCCATTCTATTGAGGGTTTATTTCTTGCATAAAAGAACTTTGGTGGATGTTAAAATAAAGTAGGAGTAGTAAGGTGTTAATTGGATATTTTTGTTGTGTTATTACTCTAACCCTTGTTGAGAGTTGAAAAAGAAAGTGTGTTGAGTGAGATAGATTTTGTGGACAACAAATAAGGCATCAAAAAGGTATGAGCAATATTCTCCATTGATTTTATTTGGGTGGTTGATTTTTGAAATATCATTGGAGTGAAAAGCATTGATTATGGTTTTCTTTTCAAAAGTGGTTGAGTTAATGCTTCAAGGTTTTATGGCTTGAGTGTTGTGATTAAACCTTATTTTATAAGCATTGTTGTTGAAGCCATTGGTTGTGCAAAGAACTTGAACTTGAGTTAGAAAAGAACATGAGTATCATTGTTATGTGAGATTTGTTGTTGAGCATTGTTGGAAACATTTTGAGTTGATTGATACATGTTTGGACTAGGGTTTGTAAGAAAGAGTTGTTCCTTATGGTGAATGGTTGAGTTGAGTTGATCGAGCCTAGTCAAGTGGATGCAAGTGGTTGTTCAAGTTCAAAGAAACAAACTATTCTTTATTCTGATTTGAGTTGAGATTGAGATTTGAGAATAGAGCATATTGAGTCTCTAACAATTCTCTTTATGCTTCTATGAGATTGATTTGAGTTGAGATTGGGATTTGAGTATAGAACATATTAAGTCTCTAACAATTCTCTTTATGCTTCTATGATATTGATTTGAGTTGAGATTGGGGATTAAGTATAGAACATATTGAGTCTCTAACAATTCTCTTTATGCTTCTATGAGATTGAGTTGAGAAAGTGGTTGAGCATTGAGTATAGAACATATTGAGTCTCTAACAATTCTCTTTATGTTTCTTGTGATATTGGACAAGTTCTATGTGGACTTGTTAAGCAGGTTTGAGCAAGTCTTTGAGAAGGCTTGTGGACTGATTTTGTGTAAGCTTTTGTGAAAGCTTGTTTTGCAAATTTGAGCAAGTCCTAGAGAGGACTTATTGAGCAAATTTGGACAAGTTCTGAGTGAGCTTGTTGAGAAGATTTGAGCAGGTTCTGAGTGAGCTTGTTAAGCATATTTGAGTAGGTTCTGAGTGAACCTATTGAGCAGATTTGATTAAGTTCTAAGTGAGCCTGTTGAGAATATTTGAGTAGGTTTTGAGTGAGCCTCTTGAGCAGATTTGACCAGGTTTTGAGTGAGCCTATTGAGCATATTTGAGCAGGTTATGAGTGAGCCTATTGATCATATTTGAAGAGGTTTCGAGTGAACCTATTGACAGAGCTTTGGAGGTGATAGTGTATAAAGGACAAAGTCTTAGTGGATAGAGATCCAGCAGCCAAGACAATTGAAGACAGATCTGAGTGAGGAGTCTTCAAGTGGAGAGAGATCCACAAGTCAATGCAGCAAAGAGACAGAGTCTTCTAGAATATCACTAGCCATAGCATAAGGAGAAAGAGTTCTCCTGTGGAAGAGATCCATGAACTTGAGATTTAGGGGACCAACATATCCTTTGGACAAAGGTCCATAAATATTGTAATTGGGAAGGATTTCCAAGAGATTGATTGATAAATTTTTAGCAAAATATTTTCTTCGTGGAGTAGCTCGCATTGGGTGAACCACGTAAATTATTGTGTCACTTTTGTGGATGGTGTTTTATGCATTGCTTTAATTACTGCTATTGATACTGCTATCTATACACTGCATAATATTGAATTGAAAAGAAAAGTAAAAAGTGGTCTTATATTGTTCACCCCCCTCTCAGTATAAGCTTGTGTTCTTCAGGTCCCAGGTTAGAATCTCCACCCTACCAAAAATTTAAATGGTAACCCAAAATCCAATTGATAATGTTAATGCGATCATGACCGGGCACAACTTCTAGGTGACTTTGATGATGTAGAACCTCCTAGTCATGGTCTCTCAAACCAATGCAGCCCCGAAAGGGGTTTTTTGCTTTAAAAAAAAAATTAGTTGGATAAACTATTTCATTGGTAGTTGAGGCTTGAAGTACAAATATTTATGCCACCATTCCTTTAGATGATTTATTTAAAAAAAAAATTCTTCAATGGGAGTTGATGAGTTGGGTAGGACCCGTGGGATTCCCATGGAGAGTGTATTTCTTCCTTTACTTCGTTAATAGCATCAAAAGCTCAAAAAATACCATACTATCAGGCCTAGTGTACAAAGCCACTAAGTTCCCAACACAATATCACATCCTTCCAAGGGAAGACTAGACATGTTTGCCTAAGGTTGTATACACCCATTTGCACCTTTACATTTATATATTTTCCCTTGCATGGTAGGATTTCCTCATTAGCCACCATGACTTCAAAATAATTGCATGAGTATATGTAATAATATATCTTTTTGGATACCCAAGGATTAATAAAATTATGGGTACTACCTAAATCAATAAGGATAAAAGGTGGCTATCCCTTAAAATTCCCTACCACTTTCATGGTATGGGAAGTGAAGATTTTCGCTAAAACATGTACTGAGATCTTGGTGGTTGGTCCTCTTTTGATTTAGACTCTTCAAGTTGCTCTTCTTATCTACATTCCTCCTCTTCTTCATGTGATTCCCTGGTGAAATATTCACCTAGACCAAGTAAATATAGTTTTTGTTATACACACTTTTGGCTTGGAGAATATTTATCATCACAATTATAACATAGTCCTCATGCCCCGACATGCATTCATTTCTTATTTGGTAAGGCATTTTATTGGAGGTACTTTGTTGACCAAGTTTGATGAAGTGTAGGATAGAAGTGATGTGTGAGTTTGTGGAGGTTTGAATGTATGCCTTTGTAACATGAATTTATCTTCAGCTAGTTTAGCTAATATTCCTATTGCCATCATTCTTGTGGAGGTTTGAAGGTATGCCTTTGTGCCATGAATTTATCTTCAACCAATCTGGCTAATCTTACTATTGCCATCATGCTTGTGGAGGTTTGAAGGTATGCCTTTATGCCATGAATTTATCTTCAACCAGTCTGGTTAATCTTACTATTGCCATCATGCTTGTTGGTTTGAATATTTTTACTTTAGCATGGATATCTTCCTTTAGTCCATTTATTGAAGAACCCAGTATTGGATTTTAAGTTTCCAAGGCCCACAAAATTCCAACTTTAATATATTAAAAATAGTAATGTCATGTTCTCAATTTTTAACCCATGTTTAAAAAAAATGGTTGTATCTTATTACTTAATGAGATCAACAACCCTACCCCACCACTTCACCATACCCTAAGAAACTTGTACATTATGTGTCTATATACTTGTATTGTATTATGTTTGTAAAAACTATGGAATTTTAATAGAAAATATTATCATGAGATTTTAATAAGTCATATTATTATAGCACTTATAAAATTAAACCTAGATAATATTTATTTGATTTAAATTTACTATTATATTTATTTTAATTAATTAAAAAATATTATGAAAAGTTAAAGTATACACTGCTTGTATATATTATCACCATCTGACCATGGGTGATATGGAACTCAAAAGTGAAGCTGGTTTATTCATGAGTGCAATGAAATATATAATGCTATAATGGAATCACGTAGGTTAAGTGGTTGTAACAATTTACCAAACATGGCCAACCACTTAACTAACAAATAACAATTTGCTAAACAAGGATGTCAACTAACTGCTAGAAGATAAAGGACAACTCTAACAGTCTAACTAAACATCCAACAAATAACAACCTATTTCCAACATGGGCATACTATACCTCATGTGAATACAAAGTGCAAGAAATAGGAAATAATAATAAAATAATAACTTGAGCTTATTTTTAAGCCTAAGATACAATCATATCCTCAACACTCCTCCCAATCATAGAAGCATTGGATCCCAATGCTCTCAACAAATGTGGAAATTCATAGGCCATCTCATGGCGAGGAATACAATGAGCCATATGTGGAAAGTGACCACGACATGTGACAAGGTAAGAAGTGGAAGAAGCCTGTCGAGTGTGATGAGTCTTCAACTCAAAAAATCTATCTAAAATTATTGAAAGTTGATGATCAGGTACCACTGTTGTTGTAGGGCTGATGATAGGTACCAAAGGAGGATCTTGAAATGGTGTCTCTGGAAAGATTTGCTTATCCAAAGGAAACCAAACTCTGTCTCCAACTTGAGATGAGTGAGTATTGTGATGTTTGTGCATCACTCTCTACTAATCTTGCAAAGGCTCCTACAAGTCCTGTGTTATCTTGCCCTGAAGGCTCTGTCGATGCTGAATGAAGAAAGTGACCTTAGCTTGCTCCTCCATGTGTGCAATGGTGGAAGAGGACAAAGCCAAAGGTAACTTTTGTGGATCAAGTGGTTGTTTGTCGATAGGTGCACCCAAAATGATGCCAATAGAATGGTTGGAATCTTTCTCATAAGTGAGAGTGATGGGTTCCTTAACCACGAGCTCTTGTGATTGTTCAATTTATGGAAGTGAAACTTATTCTTTATCAGAGCCTTTGATGGTGCTTGTTCTTGTAAGAATTAGAGCGTGAACATTAGCTATGGAATTGATAATTTAGTGAGCTTAAATAATATAATAGTAAGCTAAGAATAGCCTTAGGAATAATAATAAAATATTATCCCCCTAAAGTGCTAACTAATGTGCTTAGCTAACAAAGCGCTAACCACTAACCTAACAACGTAGTCAAATTGACTACGATGACTAACTTACTAACCCCAAGATATTCCATAGTGAATATCTTCTAGGTAATTAGTAAAAGTAACATAGTAATTTATATCTACTATGAGATAAATAAAATCTACCTAGGAAAATATTACAAATTACCAAATGAGGTAATAATTATAGTTATTGTAGCATAGTAACTCTAACAGTTCTTTCTCTTGTATGGAACTTATGCAAGTAGGAGCCAAAATAAGTGCTTGACTTAATGGCTTACAAACTTACCTACAACTTAATATCAAATTTGATGTGGGTGTAGCGCTTTGTATCAAGTATGTTTCATCGTACAAATCCAAGGTGTATGTGTTCTTTTTGGTATGATACACTGCATTTCAATCAAATTGGTAGGGTTTACCAAGCAATAGTCCACAACAATCCATCTTAGTGACATCACATCTTACTTTGTCCATAAAATTTATCACCAAAGAAAAAATTCAAGGTGCAAGTGTGTGTGATGTTAGATGTGGAGTCTACATCCTTCCACCCAAGTGCATAAATTTGGTGATGTGGCTTTATAGGAAGCTTCAACTTCTCGATAATGGACCTCGCGATGAGATTCTTCTATGAGCCATTATCTATGATACAATCCACATAAAAATCATGTGTAAGGTAAATGGTCACAATCCCCTTGTGCCAAAATATTTGTCATTATGGTAACTTTGTTTAGTTTACCCTTTAAAGCAAGATATTATTCTTCTATCCCTATAGTCACAATGGGACCATATTATGGTTCCTCATATGTAGGTTGTACAATTAGGGACTTATTCTTATTCATTCTTTCAAAAGTAAAGCATTTGGACTTGACATGACCATGCTTTTTACAAAAATTACAATACATTGAAGAAGAAGGATCTTTAGAGTGAGAAGAAGAAGAATGTGCTTTAGGAGAAGTGGGAGGAGAAGAAGAATGAGGGGAAGAATGATAAATGTTCTTCACCTTTTGTTGATGTTGATTCACACCTTTGAACCGATGTCCTATCGAGATCTTTGAGAGGCACCAACTTTCTCCTCTGCGATAATGACATGCTTGAATGCCACATCCAAAGTGAGGAAATCATTGAACTTGATTTCCCTAAAAATTTGATCTTGCAATCCACACGTGAACTTGTTAATCAAATCCTTTTCTGAATCTTTCACACCAAGAAGCACCCTTAGCCTATTGAATTGAAAAATTTAGTTAGAAACAAATATACTATAGGCTTACCTCAATCTATACCACTTGGTCATGAGGTCACTTTGGTAATTTGGTGGGAAAAATGTGTTTTTCAAAATTTAGATCAATTATTTCCAAGTCATGGCAGCATTATGGCTTTGTATTTCTACAATTAAAAATTTTACTAACCCTATGAGTTTGATTGTGGTAAAAGCAACTTGGTCATCTTCAAGAATTTTAGTATAAGCAAACCAAGTTTGCATATCTAAAATCCATGTTGACAAGAATCATGATCCCTTGATCTGTCATACAATTTGACCTCACATGTTTCTTTATTGGTATGGTTGTGATGAATTTTGACATCACCAGGAGTCAATTGGACAATAATATCTTTCACTTTATCTGCCAAAATATCTACTACAATAGTAAGATTTTCCATGTTTTATTTGAGGTTTGTAGCCATGTGCTTACGTGTATATGCCATATTAGGAGGATTACAAAATAATTTGTAAGAACTAGGCTTTAGGAACAATTTGCAATTTTCCTAATGCACAAATTTGCCTAGATTAGAAAAAATGCCTTTCAATTTACAAATAGGGTTATTCTAGTGCTTGACAAAATTACATCAAATTTTACAATTTATAAAATTACCCTTCATATTTGCAATGGGTAAATATAAAAATTAGCACTAAAATTGCAGAAATTTAGTCCTTAAAAATTGTAAAAACGAATTTTGACTTATGGAGGCAAATAATTGCTATTTTTTGCAAAAATAAATTGACCAATTTGAAAAAATTTGAATAAAAATCACCTTCTCTTTTGTTGTTTTAGTGCCAAAATCATTCAAAAACTATTTTTTTGGCGGGAAAAGTGTTTGAGTAGCAAAAAAAAATGTTTAACTCCTGATCAACGGGTGTAGCCAACTGTGATATAGGTTCAATGGTGGGTCAAACAATAGTCAACTGTCTATAAATAAAACAACAAGCGCATGAATTTCATCAATCAACTGTCCACCTCTCCAACCAAGGCTGGTGGACACTTGTCCACCCTATGCCACCAACCGATGTGTGCACTCTCATGCGCTCGAGGATGACCATCGAGAGGTGGTCACCTCTTTACCTATGTGGGGGAGCTTATAAATCAAAGAATACTCCCCATGCAATAGATGTGGGATAAATATCCCAAGGGTTATACAACCCTTTGTTGCCACACAATACCAAAAATTAGTCATCGGGGAGTTTTAGAGTCACCAAGAGTTGCGAAGTCATCGGAAAGCTTGATGTCAAAGGATGTAAAAGCCTAAACTATCGATAAAATGCAACAGGAATGAAATTTCTCATAGAGGGTTGCGATTGTGTTAGCGTACTTTAATATTTTGTTAATTTGTTAAATTAACTTAGCAACTAGTTATTTTAGTTACAGCGGCATCCTGTTGAGATGCGCCCATTCCGGGCTAATCCAGGAAGTCCGTTTGTGCTACTGTGTTATTTAATCTCACCCGGCAATAATACAATTTGGTTCGTTTCCTAACATGGCATCAGAGCCAGATTGCTACGACAATTTTTTTTTGCAGTGAAGCACAGGCGGAGAATTTTTGTTTCCCTTCCGCGACGTGATGTTTTTTTAATCACGCCGTCGCGTGATTACTTAAAAAAAAAAAAAAAATCGCGGAAGGCCCCGCGCCCCCGCCCACTCTCTCTTGAATTAAAAAAATATATATATTTGTCGCGCGCAGACGCGCGACTGAGGGATGGGAGGCCCCCCATCTGTGACGCAGACGTGGCCGCGCGCGCCCCCCCCGACTGCATGCGCAGCGCAGCCATCCGCGATGCGGACGTGGCCGCGCATGCGCCCCCCCTCCCCCCCGCTGCATGCGCAGGCATGCCCATCCGTGATGCGGACGTGGCCCCGCGTGCCCCCCCCGCTGAGGACGTGGCTGTCGGACGCCCCCTGTGCGCGCAGCCAGCCGCGACGCGCAGCAAGCGCAGCCGTGGCCACAACAGCGAGAACACGAGAGGAGCGGTCACCTTGCAGAGGCCGCACCCGGCAGCGGACTGGGGACCCTCCTCAAATACGAGGGGGCCCTTGATCCTTTCGGATCAGCCCGCTGGCTCACGTGGTCGTGAGCCGTGCGGTAAGGCTCTGGGAGCCTGCAGGTCGAGGGTTCAAATCCCGTCGACTCCCCCCTTTTCAAAGGTAAAATTTTCTTCTCAAAGTTTTTTTTAATTATTATTTTTTAGTTAAAATTTTAATTTTAATTTATTTTCTATAGTTTTAAAGCTTTATAAATTAAAATTTATTTTTAATTTATTTTTTCATAAGTTTTTAAAACTATATAAATTAAAATTATTTATTTTAACTTTAAATACATAATAATTATTAAAATGCTTTGTTAAAGAGAATTTTTTTTAGGGGGATATTTTTTTCAAAAAATCAAAGGGGGAATGTGAGTAATTTTTTGAAAAAGCAAATTTTTGGCATTATTGTAAAGGTGCATTTTCGGCTGTGTCCGACACCTGGAGGGTTAATTCTTGTGGGCACTTTTTATGTTGTATGTTGCATATTTCATTTTTGCACTACTTCATTAAAAGTTAAAAAAAATCAAATACACTCCCTAAGTCCTCGAAATAATTAAAACCCATCCGTGTAATTTATTGCACTGTAGCATTCGGTATTTGTGATACCTCTGGCCAGCACTTACAAGTAAAGCTGTCGTGATTGCGCTACTGTATCCGCCGCATAATATAGCTGCTACAACGACGTCTAAGCTTGTTCTCTATAAATTGTCGGGGAGAGATAAGTTTGGCATTTTTGCATTTTTTTACTCCATCCACTACCCTTAATCGCTCTTGTGTTTAGGCGTAAATCCTGACAAAGTATTCTTCATAGTGTTTAGGGGAAGTTACGCCCCACGCATGAGAAGAATCTTCTATGGTAGGTGCCATCAACAAGGCGATTCCCTTTCGCATCGCTTATGTTCCACGTATCGTATGATCTCTAAAACTCACCTATAGTTTCCCTCACGTAAGGGCGGGTGATTTTTATTGATCTTTCTGAATACCTATAGTTTCCCTCACGTAAGGGTGGGTATTTTGTATGATATAACGGCCTAGAAAAAGGTATATCGAAAGGGGGACCAATTGGTGATATAAGGAACCTTCACTATGGCCGATGTTGCAAAGTTGATGACTGATCCTCATCAGTTATTGAAAGGTCCAAATTATACACCATGGAAACATAAGATGAAGGCAATTCTCCAAATGGAAGATTTATGGGATATTATTACTGGAGTAACACCTAGGCCTTCACCAGCATCAGGATCCACAGCTCCTACTGCTAATCAGATAGCTTTTGACAAGAAAGACAGTCGAGCAAAGGTGCTCATTTTGTTTGCTGTTTCAGATGACGAGGCCCCCCATCCACGACGCGGATGAGTTATCATTGGTGGTGCAGCTAAGGATGTTTAGTCATTGGTCGATTGAGGTTTGTACATAGAGATAGTGAGGCGGTTGGCTACAGTTGGCTATGGTCAATTACGATATGTTATAATCATTGGTGCTTGAAGGGAGGAAAATAGTGAGAAAGGGAAGAGGGGAGGGGAGGGGAGATAAGGGTGGGGTGGTGGATCGGGGGGTATGACAAGGTACCTTACCTGATTTGTTGTCGATCGATAGCAAGTTCGACATGTCAATAAAGGAAGGAAATGGACTAAAGGGGGGAACGAGGAATTCTAGTACCTCCAACTCTTCCAGACAAAAAAATATTTTTTTTAATTTAAAATTTTGAACAAGCTATCAAATCTTGAAATAGCCCTTTCTTCTCAACCCTGGTGTGCTCTCGGTAAGGAGTGTCGATGTCTTCTCTTTGGTAAAATTGGCCTCAAAGTGGATGGAACTCACCCTCAAATATACCTTCTTCTCTAATCTTCAAAGCATACAAATTTTTACAAATAGAAAAAAAATTCTTACCTTCCTTAGGGTAAGTCTAGTTACCCTCTGGTTTCTGCCAGGGGTATTCAGTGTAGGGGTAAATTCTACCCTCTACCACCTCTAGAGATTCACAAAAATGATGCTACGACTAGCCTCAAGCCAATTTCATGCAAGCACCTACCTAGGATCTGATGTAATAGCTGCAAAACTCAACTAGACACCTAGCAATGAAGTGGCAATTTGCCCTTATTGAAAAACATTATCCTTCGGCTCTGATTACCACTGATATGGAACTCAAACATGAAGTTGGTTTATTCATGAGTGCAATGAAATATATAATGCTACAATGGAATCATGTAGGTTAAGTGGTTGTAATAATTTTCCAAACATGGCCAACCACTTAACTAACAGATAACAATCTGCTAAACAAGGATGCCAACTAACTGCTAGAAGACAAAGGACAACTCTAACAGTCTAACTAAACATCCAACAAATAAAAACCTATTTCCAACATGGGTATACTATGCCTCACATGAATACAAAGTGCAAGAAATAGGAACTAATAATAAAATAGTAACTCAGGCTTATAATTAAACCTAAGGTACAATCATATCCTCAACAATGTGGTTGTCCTCTCTAATTGTCATAGTCACCAACTATGGAGGACTAGATGACCAGACTATCACACCTCACCTAGAATGACATAGTAGGGCAACTTTGAGAGCATAAGAAGTAGCTTGATTTGACTGCCTTTGGGGTATTTTACAATGCCAACTCCTTTTAAGAAGTGATCTTCATTGCTCTCTTTCCTAATCTAACCTAGCTATCGGGTGCATAGAGGAAAAAGGGAAAGAAAAACCACAAGAAATAAATATAGTGAAAACGAAAAAAGTCCTAAGCTAACCTAAGATAACTAGGGATGATGCGCTAAGATCATAAGATTCTTATGCACAACAGTAAGATAAATGAACACGTAAATCGTTAGTAGACAACACATAAGGAACACTTTCTCTTCCTGACAAGTAGAGATAAGCACGAATTGCACATATAAGAAATAGGACCAAAATGAAATAGTCACGAACTCTTACACGTGCATAAACATAGATACACACAAGAAATGATATTGAAACACATAAACATACACACACATATATATACACACACACACACACACACACACACACACACACACACACACACACACATATATATATATATATATATATATATATATATATATATATATATATATATATATATATATATATACATGTATATGTATATATTTATGTATGTATGTACATATGTATATGTATGTGTGTGTGATAAATGTTACAAATCATGCCAAAAGTGAGGGTTTGAAAGTATATATGAAAAGTGACTAAGGGTTTAGTATAGACTATTATATAGAAGAAAATGAAAGGAAAGTTACATACAAAGCCTCTAGCTTGAATAAGCAACTCATTGATTCTTTACAATCACTAAAGAAATTTCACTCCAAAACTTGTATAGGAGCCTCTAACAAAGCTCCTCTATTTCTTCCTTGATATGATCCTCCTTACATCACTTTTAGCCCTTTGAGGTCTCTAGATCTAGAATCATCAATTCGGAGTTGTTGGATGTTCAACCACCACCCTAGGGATCCTAAAAACTATTTAGAAACAACTTCTACAATCAATATTATCAGATTTAGGATTGTTGCTATTGCGGTTGTCATGCTCTTACATTAAATAGGCCAATCACTCTCCTTGGATTATAGAGCCTAATTAATGCCATTAGATGATCCTTAACTTTTTAGTAATGGCTCATATAACATTTTAGGAGCTTGTGTACCAATAATTATGACTTGCAACTTGATCAGACTCTTCTTCCTTTTTGGCTACTTTTTATATCATGCCTCACTTCCTAGAGTACCTCTACTCTCTTATTTAGGTCCCTTTTATATTCAGAGGTGATGAGAGCTATCAAATGCTTGTTAGAACTTTTCCTCATCTTCCTGCATTGGATTTTTATAAACTTTTGAGGTTGGGCTAAACTTTCATTTAGTGGTTAGCAAAAGACTTTTTCCTTGTATTTTGTTGGATGTTTGTCTCTCATACAATGATGAAGATAATGATGATAGTGATATGGACCAATCTACTCCACCATATAACACAAATAATACCCAAGTGGTACACAAGCACATTAATATTTGTAGGATATATGGAGTTCCAAACATACCTACCATAGGACTGAGGACATGGAACATAGCTCATGACAAGGTAAATATGGCCTTGATGAGTACTATTGTATAAACTTTTGAATCATCCATAGTTTAGAAAACTCTTCAATCTTAGTCTTGGAAGGATGTTACGGACATCTTATTACACTTCAAAAGAAGCACATGGTCCAAGGTCTTCCTTCCTTGAAGAAATATACTCAAAATTGTCCTTGTTGCTTAGCTAGAAAGCAACGTCAATCTCTATTTGGTTCTTTATAATCTTGATCCAAATATCCTCTCGATCTGGTTCATAACCATTTTTTATGAATCCATGGCTCTTGATATTTTCAACTCTTTTTTGATGATCATACTCATAAAATATGGGTATTTTTCTTGCATAACAAGAATGAAACCTTTTACTACTTCAAATAGTTTAAGGCTCAAATTGAGATATTCATAAGTAGTCATATCCATGTACTCTACTCATATTGAAGGGGGAGTTTACCAACATGAGTTTTTTGCTATCTTGAAGAAACATGACATTCATTGATAATTGACAACTGCTAACACACCACGGTAAAATGGTGTTATTGAACATAAGAATATAACCATCATGAAAATGGTTTTTTTCATGTTGAAATATTCTCAACTTGCATCGGGCAAAAGCAATGCATACTACAATTTACTTGCTCAATCGAGCCCCCATTTCAACACTTGATCACATCACTCCTAAAAAATCAAGGAGCACATATAAGTCATCGATCTCTCATCTTTGTGTTTTTGTTGTACAACATATATGCATATCCCAAAGGAGAAGAGACTAAAATTAGATGAATTATTTGTGTTTTGTCAATGTATTCTATTAAGCTATAGAGATGATTCAAAAGCCTATAAATTATTTGATCTGGATACCAAGAAATTCTATATTAGTCATGATATCATTTTTTATGAGGAAAATGAGTCACTCTCATCTTCTCCACAAGAATCTTCATCCAACTTTATTCTAGTATTACTTCATAGTGATGAAGATGAACATAATGCTAATGAGAAAGCTTTCAGAGATAATAATGATATATGGACCAATATGTTCTACCACATCATACACTAAAACACCCAAGTGGTACACAAGCAGATTAAAAGTGTTTGGGATAGATGGAGTTCCAAACACATCTACCATAGGACCAAGGACATGCAACATAACTCATGACAATATAAACATGGCTTTAATGAGTACTATTGTATAAAAATTTGAACCATCCATAATTCAAGAATCTCTTCAGTATTAGTCTTGGAAGGATGCTATAGATATTGAATATCAAGCATTAATGAAGATAAAGACTTGGAAACTTGTTGGTCTTACACTTGGGAAGAAGTGCTACAAATGCAAATGGATCTTCAAGACCAAATGTAAGTCAAATGGTAGTATTGATAAATACAAGGAATGACTTGCATCCAAGGGCTATGCACAAAAGGAGGGCATAAACTATGAAGAAACATTTGCACCTGCATCCAAAATAAAGATCATCAAAATTATATTTTCTCTAGTTACACAATTTGGATGGAGGTTTCATAAAATAGATGTTAAAAGTGCCTTTCTCAATGGAGATCTGAAAGAAGAAGTATAGATGACTCAATTAGATGGAATTATTACATTTGGATAAGAAAAAAATATGTGTAAAATAATTAAATCTCTTTAGCCTAGTATATAAAAATAGATGACCATTTTTAAAAACACAGTTTCAAGAGAAGTCGATATGATCCAAATTTGTACCACAAAGAGCAAGGTGGGTGATGTGATTATCATTATATATGTACATGATTTGATCATCACAAGTAGTTCTAATAAAATGATTCTTGCAACATAAGATGATTAGAAAAACTTATTTGACATGATTGATCTTGGACTATTGCACTATTATCTAAGATTAGAGGTGTGGTAGACATATCATTGCATATTTGTCTCACAAATAAAAAATTTCAAGACACTTCTTGAGAAATATTGCATGAAATATTGTAAGATCATAACAACTCCTATGAAACTAGGGATACAACTCTCACAATTTGACTCCTCTCCATAAGTAAATGCAACTCTCTATTGACAGTTGGTTGGAAGCCTCATTTACCTAACATACACTAGGTCAGATATCAACTTTGTAGTAAGTTACCTCTCATGATTAATGCAATAACTAAAAGTATATCATTTGAAGGTAATAAAGGGGTATTTAGTTATGTATTGGTACCATTGAGTATGGTCTAGAATATAACAAGAGTGATCGATTCTCCTTAATCAACTACATAGATGTAGATTATGTAGGATGTATTGATGGTTGGATATACCCTTCTAGTTATATATATTTTTTAGGATTTGGATCTATATTAGGGTGAAGTAAGAAACAACAATCAATTGCTCAATATTCCATAAAAACAAAATATTATGCTATAAGATGAGTTGTCTATGAGGTAATATGGTTAAAATGTATGTTAGTAGGCATGAGAGTACCACAAACAAACCAAAAACCATGTACTATAACAATCAAGGTGTTTTGAACTGGTTTCTAATCTAGTGTTCCATGAGCGTACTAAACACATTGAAGTTTAGTGTTATTTCATACATGAACATGTTTAACAACACACTATTTAGCTCAAATTTTGCCATACTCACAAACAATGTGTAAACATATTCACCAAGTCATTTGCACGTGTTATGTTTGAGGTATTTCAAGTTTTCCTCTCCAAGAAACTCTAAACTATGCATAATAAGAGGAGAAGTGTTAATAAATTATTGTCATTAGAGTTTGTTAGCATCATAATAGGTTGAGTGGTTGTAACCACTCAATGTAGAATTCATGAGTTAATTGTTAATTGGGGATAGTTAAATGTTGTTGTTATCTTATTCCAAGTTGTTATGCCATATCAAGCAATATCTTATGCATTTAAATAAGATTTTGTTCAATGAAGACATCGTTGAAGCATTTCACCAACAACTTTGTATTTCTTTCATTTTTTACTACAAGGAGAAGATTTAATGTTATTTTAGAAAAAATAAGGATGAGTTACCTAGATTAACCCTGACCTTCTTAACCTTGTTTGCTTTAAAAGTTGCTTCCTAATATTCCTTTCCACCTTTAAATCCTTCTATATTTGAACTTGTGCATTGTACGCCATCCTCATGTAATATCTTTTCTAATGGTTGATTTAAGTGAATTATAATAGCCTTTACCATTTATTGATGCAAAGAGATTTTTCTTGCCATTTTTGTAGGAGTGGAAATCCTTGATTTGATCCAAATTCTACTATGATATGATCTCATTGTTTCATACTTAAGTTTGCCTCATGCCCAAATATTTTCATCTCTTTCTCCATAATTTTCACTTTGTGATCTCTTGCCATGTGTTCAATCTCATGGCATTTATGGCATTAAAATGCAATATTTTCATAATCTACAAATTGATTCCATTCTCTCGATTCAGATTTAATCCTAATGGGCTATGATCATGGAAACACATTCAAGTGTATACAATATGCCTTCTCTTTTTAGTAGTTGATCCCTTCTAGATGAATTTCCCCAAAATATTACCAATCTTTTTCAAAACCCTCTTATTGACAAGTTGATAAGGAAGTCAAAAAAACCTAATACACACCAAAATCCGTTTAATAGTCTTTGTCTCCAAAAAAAATTCTTTCTATGGTCTTAAATGTAATGCACCTACACCCTTAAAGTAAGGGCCACCATCCATTATTTTATCTCTTATTATTTAACTAGAGAAGATAACGAGAAAAAATCCATTTGAAAGAAAAATCACGGAGTATTTCTATGGTCTTAAATGTAATGCACCTACACCCTTAAATTAAGGGCCACCATCCATTATTTTATCTCTTATTATTTAACTAGAGAAGATAACAAGAAAAAATCCATTTGAAAGAAAAATCACGGAGTAATTTGAATTCAATCTCCACTTCCACTTGATCCAATTTTAAATCTGAAAAAGGCTTGGCTAGTATTCACGAAACATACATTACCTCTCTAAATTAAAGAACCATTATATCATACTCAATCATCTCATCCTTGACAATCATTTATGGTGTAGTATCTGGCGATTATCTACTACCTAGGTAAGGTTTGCCATAGATTCACTTTTCCTTTTATTTCTAACAAGAACCATTATATCATACTCAATCATCTCATCCTTGATAATCATTTATGGTGTAGTATTTGGCGATTATCTACTACCTAGATAAGGTTTGCCATAGATTCATTTTTCCTTTTATTGCTAACAATACATCCATACTTCTAACGTCCTTACTTCCACTAAAGATTTCAATTTTTTATTTTTTTTGGAGTTTGGTTATTGTAAGAAACCCCTATGACCGACGTACAGGGCTGAGCAGTCTCTTCCCAACCATAAACCCTCCTAAATTTGAGAGCTATACTTATAAATAGGGAATTTAACACAAATCCACCACACACCCACCCCCTCACACACTCGCCCACGTCGCAGTTTGAACCTTGGATCTCCCGAAGAAGAGCCAAAGCCCGAACCGTTGCGCTGCACCCCTAGATGCACAAAAAATAATTTTCATACTATATTATTTAGATTTTCTTCACTTGAATCCTTTGGTTTTTGATTTTCTCTTAAGATTTGGAATAAGAAAAAATACCACATGCTCCTTACTTGTCCTTTGCTTCCTACTTCCTACTCATGCTTCATATTCTTTCTCAATTCACACTCTCTCAACATATTTTTATTGTTATCTATTTCACTCCCAATCAATTACTTTAAATCTTATGAACATCTATTTTATATTGTGCTATATATATAAACACACAACACACTATTACACACACCGTGGTTTGAACCTTAGACCTCCCTAAGAGAAGTCAAAATGTTGTTTCGTTAGACATTTTATATAATTTTAAAATAACTGTCTCACGGGGACAACGCAATGGTTCGAGCTTTGGCTCTTCTCCAGGAGGTCCAAGGTTCAAACCGTGGCATGGGTGAGCGTGTGAGGGGGCGAGTGTGTGTTAAATTCCCTATTGATAAGCATAGCTCTCAGCTTTAGAAGGGATTATGGTTGGGGGGAGACTGCTTAGCCTTGTGCATTGATCGTAGGGGTTTCTCACACTAACCAAATTAAAAATATGTATATTAATTTTTTTTAAATAAAAACATTAAATTTAAATATCTAATTTTTTCTTGAGAACAAGGGGTTGTACTCGGGTCCCCACGTTTGACAAATCACAACTGTCACATAAAAGTTTACAAACAAATTCAATTCTGGTTTCAATTGAATTGCTATAGCTAAAAACCTACAACATTAATATAAATTTGCTCTTTTCATTAAAAAAACTACAACATTTATCTTAGTTATTGGTTTTCATTTTCCAACAACAACCTTTATATTTACAATTTTTATTATAAATATTTTTTATCTAATTTAAAATTTAACGTTTTAATGATAATTTTTATTATTAAAAAATTAATAAAATAAATTTATTTAAATAATGCTATGGAATCCATGTTGGAACACCATAGTATGTCTTTGGATTTTCATTAGGAAACCCAAGTTCAATCTACAATGGGGTGGGGGGTGGGTACGTGTGTTGCGTCTTTAGTTCTCGTCATGGAAAATCATAAGAAGACTCAAGTTCAAATTACAATGGTGTGCATGTGTTACTTTTTAGTTGTCATCATGGAGAATCAACCACTGTGGGGAGTGTATGAGTATGTTTAAAAAATAATAATGCTATGAAAAACTAACTCCTGTTGCAATACATTTTGTATATGTGCATACATCAAATTTCTAAATAAATGTAATTTTATAATTTTTTTTTGTTGAGAACAAATTAGGTTATATTAATTCATTAACGAGCAAAATGATTAGCTATATTTCATAATCCTTCTTGAGAAGGCCCATAAGAAGGCAAAATATTTCATAATTCTTTTAAATTTTTTTCCAAAAAATTGTAAGGATAAAATCAACATGCAATTTCTAAGTTGATCTACATTATCTTTCTAAGCTGATCCTACATTATCTTTTATGACTTTAATTTTTTTTAATTGATTATATGAGATTGAAACACAATTGAAATTGAAATCAACTTACCAATATTAAGATATAACGGTTTTATAGCAATTTAGTTATTATTATAAATTAATTAATTAACAAAAGTTGAACCTAGCTTCTTCTTTAAAAGTTAAATTTAAATAATTAAATTATAATAATTTAATGTATTGACCTCACAATCCTATCCCATTATTTTTTAACTTTAAAACTTTTATTTAGATTTCCAAAGCCTTATTGTTAAAAAAAAAAATGAAGTAAAAGATAAAATAGCTTTTAACATTCTCATAATCATATATACATTTCTATCCCATTATTTTTTAACTTTAAAACCTTTTATTTAAATATTCAAAGCCTTAGTGTTAAAAAAAGTAAAGTAAAAGATAAAACCTTTAAAACCTATTTCTATTATTATTTTTTATGAAAAAGCAATATATTAAATACAAAATCTAAACATACAAAAGTGGGTGGTCTAACACGTCACACCCCAAGCATTAACCAAATCAACTGAGAAGACAACCAGAATAAAGTTCAACTGACACAACATACCCCAAGCATACGACAAACTGGTTGAAAAGGCAACCAACAAAGTTCAAAATATCACCGACAAAAAACTACAAACAGGCGGGCTTAACTATAAAACTAAAAAAAAGACCACAACAACCATTAAATGTTCCAACCCGACCCTGGCATCTTGGCATGCATATCAGGTGCAGACTGATTAGGAGCCTCAAAGGGGGTGTTCCATCCATCTACATCACCAACAGTGCCTGTGCTCCAACCAGTACTAGCATCACCTTCACCACCTTTCGGAGAACCAACCTGACCAGAAGAATGTGGGGGAGTTCCTCATCCCTGGCGAGCTCCCCAACCATCCATACAACACAAAGGATCAGGCTGAGGGCGATCACCCCAAGTGAAAACCTATTGAATAGAGTTGAAAAGCAACAATCTTTGCGCATGATCTTCAGATGACTGAGAGTGAACCCTAAAAGTTGGTCGGTCCCAACATTCCTATTATTTTTTAACTTTAAAACATTTTCTTCATATTTTCAAAGTCTTAGTATTAGACCCACAAAGTTTTACATATTAAAAGTAAATGTAAAGTGATTTTTTATTTATTTATTTATTTGATTTGGTTAGTGTGAGAAACCTCTACTCTCGACTCTTATGGTTGAGTATAGAGGATTAACACACAACCCCACACATACCACAGTTTGAACCTTGAACTTCCGAAAAGAAGAACCAAAACCCATATATTTTTTTTGTTACGTAAGAGAGTTGGTTATAACCACACTATTTTTAGTAACTGGCAAGCACAGGGTTCAAACCACAGGGATTACTCCCACCAAACCTATTCTACCTCGTTATTGTTGGCTCAGAGTGAAGGGGACCACTAATTACTCAAGATTCGTTATTGATCTGACACATATTCAAAGGATTTAGATTAGACTATTACCTTTTCAAATAGGCTAACCTCGAGGTTTGAAACTGGGTGTCTTCTTGGTAAGTTCCTGGCCAGACAAGCACTTACCAATCCACCTAGTCCTCGGAGGCAAAAAGGTTTATGGTAAACCAATATGATTTGAACTGGAGTTAGAAGGATCTGCATCCGCACCATATGGATCTGTTGGTCACGAATCTGCCACAGGAAAGGATTTTTATAAAATATGCACCCTAGACCCGGCCAACATTGAAAGGCTGGGAGAAAGAAATGTCTCCCAGGCCAATCTCTAGAGTGGGCTGGTTCCCTTACTATTCTATACTTGGTTTTAGATCAAAGTTATAGGAAAGGAATTGAAAAAATGCGAAAAGAAATGGGAAATATGGCCGTAGGCCAAATTTATAAGATTGAAAAGAACAACAGCAGATCACTTAAAGTACAACAACAACAAATAACATAAGATATCAACTTAATTCCCTTACAACCGTGCGCAGAAAATCCCTCCAAGATTACATTCCAGTACTCAATCCCTCACAAGCAATATTCAAACTCAACATGCAGAATTCGAATGAAACAACAACTAAGGAATATGAGTGTTATATTAGAAATGTAAATAACAGAAAGGAAAATCACACAAACAGCCGCTTGAAAAATCAGAGGCCAATTATCTTTCATTCATGCAATGAACTTCAAGCTTTCAGCAAAAGTATCTCAAACTCCCGATACTTCAAATGAGATTTACATTGGTTTTTTATAGAGGTCTTGCCTCTTGGTAGCATTTAAAACTTGCAACAGACCTTCTCGAGATCTACAATTTATGCAACGAAAACAAGGAACATGATCCCCTTAGTCGCAACTTCGAAAAACCCAGAAATTGAATGCAATAAAGAGTCTGCAGTCATCTTCATTAAATTGTGTTCTCGAAAATATGTTTGAAACTATTAGAAACCATGAACAGCCGCTTTGGATAATGGAAGTCTTCAATTCTGGAAGTTGGGGCGTGTTCTTCTATCTTGACTACATTGGAAATCTACAAAACATTTAATTCTAGGAAGCATTTAATCCTCGAAAATCGCAATGCATTATCGGGCCGTTTAAACTGTGTTTCGGTGCCAACTGTCACAGGTCGCGAAAACGCGATAGGTCACGATTTCGCTACGTCTTTCTGCTCCGTACGCTTCCACTGCTTCAAACCTGCGAAAACCAACCATGTCACGAAATTGCTACATGTTCGGCTTCTTTAACTCCTTCGCTACACTGGCACCGCGAAAACACAACGCTGCGCGATTTCGCTACGTCCGTACCATTATGTTTCTTCCTCTACCTTGTTGCCACGAAAATACGACACCGCACGAAATCGCTCCATCTTTCTATTTTTAGCTCTATCTTCCCTTCTACGTCGCGAAAATAAGACAAATGCGCGAAATCGCTGCATTCCGTACAACTATGCACCTTTTCCACTTTGTCTCCGCGAAAACATGACAATGCGCAATTTCGTTACATCCTTCATCTCTTTGTTCTCTTTGCTGCATCAAATCGCGAAAACATGACATCGTGCGATTTCGCTGCACTATCCTCCTGTTGCTCGGTCTTGGCTTTTACATCGCGAAAATCCAACATGTCACGATTTTGCTACGTCTTTTTTGCATGTTGTACGGCCTAGCTCTTAAGCTGCGAAAATGCGACACTTTTGCCTTAGAATGTCTTCAACTTCACCTTGTCGCGATTTCGCTACAATACTTTGCACTTAGTCTTTCTGTGACAATGGGTTGCGAAATCGCTACCATTTCTTGGCCTCTGTACGGTTCTTACTTTCTGTCGTGATTTCGCGACGTCTGCGCCTTGCTCGAACTCTTTCTTAAAAGTGTAGCGATATCGCTACAGTTTTCTGCCTTAGACTCTTTTTAATAAATGGACCGCGATAACGGAACAAGTAGCGATTTTGCCACATTTCTCTGCTTTGCTCAGCTTCGTCATGCAACTTGCGCGAAATCGCGACCAGTTTTTCAACTTATGCCTTTCTGCCTCCCCACATCGCGAAAACGCAATGCGTCACGATTTCATGACGTCTTTTGACTTATGCGCCTTGTGCCATCTTCCATCGCGATTTTGCTACATTGTGAAGTCTCACCACCTATTGCTTGATTTTGTTGCGATTTCACGACAATTTCGTCGCTTTGCCCTCCGTTGACCATTTCGACCGCGAAAATCAAGCACATCGCGATTTCGCGCAACCTTTACCCCTCTGCTGCTGTTGACTGCGCTGACCGCGATTTTTCGACACGTCGCGAAATCGCGCAACTTTTGCGTTGGATTTCTCTCTCCTCGTTTGACCCGCGAAAACGCGACATGTCGCGATTTCGCGACGGTTTTCAACTTTGGCCTTCATGCTGGTTTTTTGTCGCGATTTCGCGACAACTTTTGGACTTAGTCATTTTTTACATCAAAACCTGTAGAAGAGTTAGAATTGCAATAGCTTAAGCATGAATAAACACTACTCAAATCAATGTGGCAAAAATGCCAACAGGATCACGTTCCTCAACTGACTGCCTCACACCAACTCAGCTAGACACTCACCCTTAAACCAAAGCCCATATCATTGCATTGTCCCCAACTATAAAATATGAGATACTCATCTAATTTGTAGTTATCCAACCATATAACCATACTCAATATGAGATACTCATCTATTTTATTACGTCGAGAGGCGTTCCTACAATGGCAAACAGGGGTGGGAGGCAAAGAGGTCATACATGTCACGTCGTAAACAAATGGCAGACAGGGGGTGGAAGGCAAAGAGGTTATACATGTCATGTCGTAAACAATTTTTTTTTTTATTAAAAAAACCAACATTAACAAAAACATTTAAAATATTTAAACTAAAACAACCGACTTCCTATAGACAAAGTGGGAGGCAAAGAGGTCATACTCGTAAACAATTTTTTTTTATTAAAAAAGCCGACATTAACAAAAAAAAAAAAAAAAAAAAACATTTAAAATATTTAAACTAAAACAACCGACTAACCAACCATTGCAAACATTTAAAATATTTAAACTAGTTTAGATATAAAGGATATATATCTAAAAACACCGAGAGTTATCAATCCCGAGACGCCTATCTTGAATATCACACCCTCAAGAAATGAGATAGGAGCCTCGAGATTGGTAACTCTCGACGTTTTTAGATAAATATCCTTTATATCTAAACTAGTAGTTATCCAATCATACTTTCTTAACTAATACCCTTTCACTATTCAAACCTTAAACTTCCCATTTAAATTTAATTTTCAAAAACTTTATAGTTATACCTACTTAACTTGTTAATATATAATGAAGCAGTGCAAATCTATCTAAAAAAAATTCCAACCTTAAATAAGTTTGGTAGTTTCCACCATTAAACTATTCAAATAGGATACTTGAAAAAATCATAGAAACGGACCATAAACTAACTCCAACCATAAATAATTAAAAAAATAAAAATAAAACCCGAACCCCCGCCACTCCTGTTCGTTAGGGGTCAACGTTGAACAGGAAATACGGCGCCGGCGGGGCAGAGGTGGGTCCCACCTGTATGGCGGGTGCAACGTCCCGCTCACGCCAGGGCATTTCTTTCATTTCATCCGAAGTTTCTGTTATGTGGGCCCCACGCCCTATTCCACGTCTTTGTCAGTTTGTGTGTGCCAATCGTTTGCCCGGGCGAGGTCAGAGGGTCGAATCTCCGTATGGCTAAGGTTTGTTGCGCTCTATGTATAACATCCCTGCACGAGGTGTAATTCGACGATAAATATATGTCACATTTTATTTCTGTCTATTTTTATTTGTCGTTCCAGTCTTCCTGGTCCACAGTCCTAAGGGAGCTGCCGCTGCTAACTCGGCGTCTGCAGAAGCAGACGGAAGGTCAGTGGTATATTCATTGCGTATACGTCGGGGCCGGATCTATATACTTATTGTTTACACCTCGGGGCTGAATGGATGTATGTGTACATGTCGGGGCTGAATGTTTGGGTTTATTTTATGGTGTGTATACGTCAGGTTCCGCAGATCTAGGGTTGTGGAATGGGAAATTTGGCCATGTCGGACCATAGCTTTTCTGTGGAATTGATGAGGGATGCCAATGGCCTCGAGAAGTATGTGCTCAAGGAGTCCCGCGGAGCCTCTGCTCAGGTTGGATAAGTTTTTCGGATTGTTTCCTTTGATTATTTGTGGATATTATTTGTGTTGAAGATTTGGTTTAATTATCGCGGATTTGCAATTAGAAACGCTGATTTGGACAAACTGACCTAGCACGGCGTCTTATTGTGTTGCTAGTATTGACACGTGTAGCTTCTTACAGTAAATTCTGAGATTTCGACTGTTAATTAAGATTGCAGGCGAGATCTAGGTTAGGTTTTGTTTTCCTGGTCAAAGGAAATTCAGCAAGGGAAGATAGTGGCCTGGATTTTAGGGAAATTTAGCTTTGTAGATTCAATTACACTTTCCAATCGTTTTATGTATAGGCGCGGATTAGATCTATGCGGGATTGTACTTTGGGCTATTTAAAATGGGCTCGAAATTTTTATCGCTGATCGATCTATGTCAATTATGGTCTTAATTTGGTTGTGGTAGCTCGAATGTTTGTGAACTATGCTTCACACTTCGAGACCCAGTCTTTCGGAAATTTAATAACGGGCTTGCCTTCTATATCAAACCAACAAAAAAAATATTTTGTTAATTAAATTTAGTTTTTATTTATTGTGGAATCATAGTTTTATCGGCTTAAAATAAATTAAAAAATCAATATTATGAAACTTATTTTCGACTTCATTATTCATGGATGTTGAAAATTGACAACAAACATAGCGTTCAGGACATGGTTGGGTCTAATTTTCCTGTCAAAAGGATTGTGCAGTATTTTTAAATTTTTGTCAAATGTGCAAGCCGTGAGCCTCAACAACTCAAATTTAAAATATCAAATCTCTGAATGTTCAGTTTCATTAGCTGCGGCTGCTGGAAATTCATTCCTAACATAGCGATTTAGGTCATGATCTGGATTTAAGTTTATTGTTCAAAGGATTATGGGTGGTTGAAATTTGTTTTGGCATTACAATTGGGAGTCCACCCTTAGCAACTGCTTCTGTTTCTGCTTATAGAGATTCTTTTTCAACCAGCATTGTGTCTTGCGAAAAATGATAGCTCCAAATGTTAAAGCTTGTAGTTAACTTCTATCAGGATCAACATGAGTTTGTACTTTTAGACTTTCTATTTGTTGGCAGTCAACATTATCTAGTTCAAGAGTAGTCTTCCCTCTATTTCATTTAGTTTGTTATTACTGTAGTGGATGTTGCACAATCAGGGGCTATGAGTTAGAGATGGTGACTGTTGATGTGACTGCTTGTTAATATATTCAGATTACGCTTTAGCTGGTAAACTTGGGCACATATTTGCCAACTTCAATAGTCGCATACATCTTGACCCGTTGAAATTGTTGAAGATGTTTTTATTTAGGCTGGATGTTAATTTTGGCCCCAGTTTTTGACATGGCTTGTTGGATTAAAACGCATGTGTTAAGTGGCTACTAATTTTTTATTTATTTCTTGAAGGAATTCTCAAATTGTCGAAATTGCAAGCAGTGTCTCACAAAGTCTCTGTTTAAATCCTTATGGTATCATCTTGCATCACTTTTTCAGAGGAGCACGTACATGCTTGGTTAAGAGGCCCATTAACCCAATTCTGCAGATAAGGTTGAGTTCATTTATTAACCAAATGATTATCTTTAGTTGGTACAATAAATAAAATGTGATACAGGACAACTGGGATACCAATCTAAATCAATGAATAAGTGACAATGCCCATGTCTATAAAGCTGCAATGTTAATAGTGGTTCAATCAAACAATATCTCATGAGTTAGGTTGCTAGGGAGTCAACTTACAATGCTATGAGGCCCTTAGGAAGTGGGCATCTTAAACTATTGATACAAATCTTTTCTAGCTTAACAACAACCAAGCTTGTGACCAAGAGAGCAAGTGAAGAACACTATGTATGAGGAATTCAACTTAGAATGCGTAACAATTAGCAGCCTTACTTGTGCATGATTTGTGTATAGTTCTACTACTGTCCTTAGTTAAAAAAGAGGAGATAAGGAGAGGTTACACTAATTATGGGGTGGTTGGAAAATATCATATAGGAGACCCAAGTGTGGGTAGTAACACACTGAAGGGGGATTTTCTTGGGAGGAGGGTCTGCCACTAAGAAACTTGTATTTCTTTTGATGAAGGAGCCACCTCTCATTTGTTCGAAAGACATTGACGAGAAACTCATATTCACAGTCTTCTGAATGGGGGAGCCATGTGGAACAATATAAATAGGCCTCTGATGCATAGATTCATACTCATAATTGTACCACCTTTTAAAATGACAATAGCCAGTCCGATGAGGGGTACGAAGAGTGATGCACTATGTGGGGGAATCAGTTGGGCTGTTTCCCAGAGTGCATGTTAGAGTAGTACCATATATGTTTTGGAAGTTGTTGGTTATGATCCTGAAACTGTTGCAGTTGGGTATGGAAGGTAGTGATCAAGACCTCTAAGGCTAAGACCCTGTTGGCAAGAGCCATCACATGCTCCTGAAGGCTGTGTTTATGAGGATAGAGGATCCTCAGTCATGATGGGAAGTGTTGGGCAGGGTCAATGGTCCCTGCAGACACAATATCCTCAAAAAATGGGTGGTGCAAGGAGGAGGATGAAGGTTAATTTTTTAATGGTACTTTTGAAGATAGGGTGATGACCTCTACAAATTCAACACCCTCCAAATGGAAAAGGAAGATGACAAATTATATCTATAGACAATTCTGTACAAATTGCCTTATGTAGGGATGATGGCTATTGCAGATGCAATGCCTTCAAAAAATGGTGCAATGTAAACATAGGAGGTTACAAAGGTCAATCCTTGTAGATGCTTCCTTGCAGCACCCTTAGGTGCCCAACAGATGCACTCAGGTTTCTAGTGAATGTCCTCAATATTCCTCTCAATACATCATTTAGAAATTAGGACTTTTAGATGCCATCGGTTGGGACTTTTAGATCAATGAGATTACGTGCATGAGCTGCAAGATTCATCAGTTCTTACAGAGTCAAACCTCACATGATTTGATAAGACAACCTTTAATGGATGGACTTCTTGCAGTCACCCTTCAAATCTGAAAGGCCCCAAGGTCACTTCTCGTTCACAAGCCATCTCTTGTAGGTGTATGATCCATGAACTCTTTATTTGGACGAAATACCATAGTGAAACATGCAAGGAATGATACGTTCAGAAAAATTTCCAAAGATAAAATCAAACTTTTGGGGTTTTCACAATGTGGATAAATTGTGTCAAGATAAGTTCCCAATGAAGACAACGAAGACAACGAATTGTGTCAAGCTTTTAATAAAGGAGGCACCACATGGGCACCACGAAGACAATGAACATAAGACATGATGATCAACAAAGCATGCACAAGCGCTTCTAAGTGATATTACTATTAGTAATTCATATTTTGGCAGCAATGTGATGGACAATGTAACTTAATCAATTGTTGAGTCTAGTGCATCATTATACAAATGAATCTGTGTTGGTATTTTTAATCAACTAACATAAGAAGAAAAGAAAGAGGGGGGAATTCACACACACAGAAAGAGCGATATTGGCAAAGAGAACTGAAGCAAAGTTTTATTCATATGATAACTTTGTACAGTATTGTGGATACTTGGGAAGAGATTTATAATGATGACAATCTGTCTTCCACAGTCATGCAATACGTCTTTATAAAAATTATGTACAATAGAAAATGAACAGGCATTGGTAGAAGATGAAATATTGGCACCACATGCAGACTATTGGTATTGAGCCAGTACTATGAGAGTTGATACCACTCAGAGCTGTTGCTGGTGTTGAATCTTGGTATTGTGTATGAGAATGTTTTGGCAGACAGGCAAAAAACTGTCTGTTGTTGGAATGCTGCATATCTTACCCTTACCCAAGAACTTGCAAATATTCTATGGTGTTTTGATTCTTCTTTAAATAGCTGTCAAAATGCATTGACAACAACCATTCTGCTTGCTTATCCTCCTATCATCCCATTTATTATTCATATTGCTTATACTATCTCTCAGACCTGTTTACGTCTCCTTGAATATTATACTATGTTTTGGATTTGGATGTATCCCATGTATGTGCCTGTTTTCTGTAAACTTTATGAAATTTTAAAATTTTAAAATTGTGGGATGTGAATATTGGATGTAAGCCAAACAACGATCGACTCTGCCTTGATTTTTCCCATGCAGTCTGTAACATCTCTAATCAACCAGATGACTTTTGCACATGCAGACTATAAATGTACATGTGGGATATTTGACAGCTCTCATGGGGATTTTTTTTAAAGAAAATGATAAATCATTTGAAATGATCTTTTTGATTTTTGAAAAAGAATTTGAAAAAATTATATTAGAACAAGTTTATTTACAAGTTGAGATGAGACTCCTTTCAGCCTTAGCCAGCAAAAGGACCCGCTTCCTCCTTTTAACTTTTCAACAAACTTCCATAACTCTAAAGCCCAAAATCCTAAGAACTAACCACTTTTGGTTACAACACTAAAAGGAGATCTGCATTGGAGCCAAATCTCCTAAACCATATGTCTGCAATTGCTGTCCAAATTAGCCAAATGCTGGATTTGCTCACCAACCTGCCCAATCCTCTTGTCCTCAATAGCCATGCCACTGTGCCACTAAACCCCTACCTCCTTCTCGGTACCCATCTTAGCTAGGAAGTTTGCCACTGTATTCAAAGCTCTACCCACATAAATCGGGATCACATCATCCAATTCCCTCCACAACTTCTTAATTTGGGTGACAAGAATCCTCAACCTCCATGTCTCCAAAGCAAAGTTCCTTATGTAATCCAGAGCTCCTACCAAGATTTGAGAATCTGATTCTATGATTATCCTCCTATTATCTTGTCTTATCGCCTAGATAGAACTAGATTTGATAGCTAAGGCTTCTGCTTTATTGTTCGTGGCCTTGCGTAGGCCTTGTAGTTCCCAATAAAGCACTATCCTAACATGATTCTTGCAGACCACTCCAAATCCAACTCTACCCGGATTGCTTTTTGCGACTCCATCAGTATTAATTTTAATCTAACCTTTCGGGGGTGTTTTCCAACTAGCTCCGTCTTGCCCCTCCTGCACATCCGCTTCCTTCTCCATAGTCTCTATATCAGTCTGAGTTTCCTCTTTAGCATACATTGTCACAGTTTCCATGACTTTGCTCCAAATGACCTGCTAGACGCCATCCAAGGATGAAAAGGTTTCTCTAAAAATTCTGCCATTTCTCTCCAGCCACAGTTGCCACCAAATAAAGTTTAATCCAAGCATCCACCCGATACAAAGAGCTTCAAATTTAAATCTGCCCCTCTTCCATCTTTCCCAAATGTTAATCCGGTTCATATCACCATTGGCTCGGATTTTATAACCTAAAAACTATCTTTCCTAGATCTGGTGTGTGAATGGGCACTCAAACATTGGGTGGTCAAATATTTCCTCACTTTTGTAGCATAAAATACACTAGGATGGGCCAACGATTCCCCTACGTCTCATATTATCAAAAGTAAGAATTCCATTGTGCATGAACTGCTAGGCAAAGAAGTTTACTTTCAGCCAACCCATGGACTGTCAAATCTTTCTCCAATCCTCAACCTAATATGCATGAGGAGGAGGTTCTGGAAGGATCTTTTCAAAGCCATCCTTCACCGTGTAGACTCCAAGGCTCCCATAGCCCCAAGGTAATTCATTCTCCTCATCCCTACCTGTGAGAAATCTTTCTGCCAAGATTTTAGTCATGACGAGTGCCAATTTCAGAGGGATTGGAATTGGCCACTCATACAACTTCTTAAGCTGCTTAAACATATAATCCCCTAGGTGGCTGGTGTTGAAATAACTTTCAATCTTGATCCAACCCTTGCTTTCCATGGTTGTTTTTACTAGTTGCAGTTTTTGGAATTCAGCAATGATATTGATCCCATGAATTTGTCCAAAATCGTGCCTTCTCCCCTCTTCCCTCTTTCCAAAATAATCCATCTTTCATTACCTGAGATCCTAGCTTTAGTGCCTGCCACACTAGAGACCCATTACCATCTAAAGGGAAATGACTCACCTCATTCGGGTTCACCTATCCCAAATATTTACTAGTTAAAACTTTGTTGAATAAAGAAGTTGGTTGGGAGATCCACCTCCAGTAAAGCTTTCCAACCAAAGCTTTATTGTTTAGCTTCGATCTCCTTAAGCCCAAACCTCCCTTCACCTTGGGCTGGCTTACTTTCTCCTAGCCTACTAACGCCCATTTCCTCTCTCCTTTTGCTTCTCCCCATAAAATTTTTTTGGCCGTCATGTCCAACTCTTTCCATATGGTATGTGTGGGGCAACAATGATAGATAATTTGTAGATTGGCATTGCTTGAATGATTTATTGCAAAAAAGGTAATCTACCCACAAAGGTTAACTATTTATGAGACCAACGGTTAATTCTTTCTTTGATACAATCCAAAAGATTCCTCCAGAAAGCTATCTTCAGTTTTTTAAAATGCAGAGGGATCCCCAAATAGACCACTAGGAGAGAAGTCCTCATGAATCCAAGATCTCTTGTCCTGAAGCCTTTAGTCAATATTGAAGAAGACCACTTTGGATTTCTTATTGTTGATGACTTTGTTTGTGGCCTTAAGATAAACATTAAGAGTATCTATGATCATTCTTGCTTCCCTGAGGTTGGCCGCTTCTATCAATCCTGTGTCATCCACAAATTGTAGGTGAGTCAAAACCTTCTCACCAATTTTGATACCTATGAGTAAACCCTGTTGTCTTCTTCTCAAGATAAGTTTGCCCAGGCCTTAAGCCAATATGAGAAGAAGATAAGGGAAACAAGGATCTCCTTAATGAAGGCCTGTAGTGGCTCCAAATGGTTGCGAGGGAAGACCTTTGATTAACATTGAGTATGTCGGAGTAGAGACATAGCTCATGATCCATTCTATCTAATCCTGAAAGAAGTCGAAGGCTATCATCATCCTTGACAAGAAGCTCCACTCCACCCTGTCATAAGCCTTTGACACATCCAATTTTATGAACATTCCTCTATTGCCAAATTTTTGCATTGAGTGGATTGCTTCCTGAGCTAGAATCACACCATCCAATAACTGCATGCTCTCTACAAAACCCCCTCGTTTCGAGGAGATAATGCTATCTAGGAGAGGGAAGCCATCTGGACCTGGTGTTTTTCCTATACTACCTTCTTTAGCTCCTCTCTATCAATGGGTTTAAGTAGGGCTTGGTTTTGTTCTCGAGAGATGATTGAGGGTATGGCAACAAGAACTTTCTGAGCCTATTCGTCTTGCAACATACTTTCCTTAAACAATTTAGCAAATAATCCATTGAATGAAAATGCATACCTAGGACTGTATCAAAGGAGAGCTTGTTCTCATCTTGAAGAGCTTTCATCTTGTTTGTTTGTCTCCTAGCACAAGTAGCTCGATGGAAAACTTTGGTGTTTCTGTCACCTTCTAGTAACCGAGTGTTTGTTGCTCTCTATTTCCAATAGATCTCCTCTTGGTTGTCAATCCTCAACTGCTTTACGCAGCTCATCATCCTCTTCTTTGAGCTGCTTTGTAATTGTTTCTTCCCTGAACAATTTTTGCACCTCATCCCATTGGACCACCAATGGAGCTCTTTGGGCTTGGAAGTACGACTTGTTAGATTGCCTCCATCGTTTCAATTGATTCTTGACATAATGAAGTTGCTTGTGGAATCTAAACATTGATGTCTCATATTTCGGGCATCCTTCTTCCCACCATTGTGGGATTTTCTTTCGAAGTTCCTCCTTTTGTAACCAAAAGTTTTCAAATATGAACGGTTTTTAGTCTGCCTTGTCTTGATCCCAAATATTCCAATCCAATAGTGAGTTGTTTTTTTCTAGCTTAATAACGTTTGATCTTAATTATTAATCCAGGAGTGATCCCAAGTTTTGACATCATACCCTAGGAAATCCTAGCTACAATGTAAACCCAACCTATATTGATTTTCCACGTGGAATTTTCTTCGTGGCACACCCATCCCTACATCTTACAAAAGTCCGGCTATGTAAGTGTACTAGGCGTAGATAATTTACAAGCTATCTTTCTCATTAACCCAATGAGCTAGCCCACTCCCTTTCATCTTGTCGAAAGGAGCATGCTATCCATTACTCGCTGCATAAGTCCATCTATGCAGGTGTTATGAGCGTATAGGATTCGACTATCTTTCTCATCTCCGCGATGAGCTAGTCATCCATTAATAGGCCTCTTTCCAAATCTTACTTTGTGGAATACAATATGTTAGTTCCCTTCTCCTTCCACCGAGATTCAATAAGAGCATGGTTCTTCGTATCCTAAGATGTTCAAGGATTTTGTATTCAAAGTTAATTATTGTAACAAGTAAGTTTTACTCTAACACAAGCTTTTGTATCAAGGTAGCACAAATGAAGTTATCATCTACTCATTTATGTATGCCTTCATAATCCTCCAAATAGCTACTCGCTACAATCATCAAGATATCTTCCAAGCATTTATTACATAAAACTGACATGATCCAATTATGGCATGCTAAAGACAAATATTAGCATTCAAGGATGATAGAGTAAACTAAAATATATCTTTCCATACATCCCACTAAATTGAGAAAGACCCAACCATAGAAACGACGCATCCCAAATTCAGTCCTTCTAACGAGGGGTTTACGTACATACTCATTAGGTTACTTCTAGAATTTATATCAATCGTTCTCAACTTTCATGGCAGGATTAACGAGATAGATGTTTGCTCTAGGAATGCATTTCTTCCTTTTTTTTCTTTTAAAGAGCTTATAGAAATTAAGTATTTAGTTAAAGTTACTTTCTTTTTACTTCTGGTTTCATGCTTTCGTCTTACCCAACACCACCATTCAAGTAGGATTATGTCTCTATTGTATTACCAACCACGCTACGGAAATTGATTCAATAATAAAATGTTAAAATATTAAAACTTAACTAATATGAACCTATGTCTATATCTTACCCAGCAAAACACAATTTGACATATCAAAGGCATAATATCTCCATATTCATTTTGAACATAATTTACACCAATTACAAAGTTTACAGAGATTACATCTCTTTGAGTTCATTCACAAACTCCACATAATGGTTTTCATATGGATAATTCTCAAAATTGTAGAACAATAACACATCGTTGTTCCCATTTCGGGTACATTTTTACAAGCAACTTATTCTGCACTATCTGACTGTTCTTACTTGATCGCCTCAGGTCTCGGTAATTCTCCTTACGCCCATTGAGAGCAGACGCTAATAGGGATCAGGACAGCTCCCCTACCAATGATGATGCAGTTCTAAATGCATAACTTATTTTCTTTAATGCAAACAGCCAGACAAGGATTTCTTAAACTTAGTCTATCAAGTTCTTTCCTGGCAATAAATTAAATAACATATCCATCACTTGCTTTATGGCAATTCCATTTGCATGCAAAATATTGTTTACAATATCCAACCAAAAATCTTTTTTGGCAAACAAAATACTGTCAATAAAATACCATCATCATAAACACAAAGCTCTTTTCTGGAGAAATTCCATAAAATACTTCAGTCAGAATTCTACAACACGTCAATAACCTTGATAATCTTTCAACCCTTTAATTCATTTCTTCCAGCATCCAGAACAATGAAAACATACAGCGCAAGAACACAGTACTCCGTACCATTCCAGAAATCAGCAAATATAAGCTCTACTATGTCATACGTAAAGTGATTACTTCTGGAGAGCTGTTCAATTTTCACATTATTCTTCACTGAGATAAATCAGTTGTAAAAACATAGAAGCATGCAAAATTTAAATCAGCTTTCCCCTTACGTTTTCACAAGACCGCTTCACCTCTAAAAAAAATTAAAGCTTTCAGCTACATTAAGACAACACCGACAGAAAAGGTTTACCTGCCGCCCAACTGCAGAGTCAATATTTCAATACCAATTAATACTAATGTCTTTCCTTGAGGTAGCATTACTCACAGGCCTATATAGCCAACATAAATATCACAATCACAAGTGCATGCCACGGTACCCAGCTAAATGAGTCCTCGTGAACGATAAATCTGACTTTTCCTCATTACATCAGAGTCCACGATGCACAACCATGACTCTATAGTCAAAATCGTTTTTGAAAGGTTCGAGAACAAGTCCCAAATCTTCGTTCTATTAAACCACAGACTCAATGTCGTCTGTTTCATAGAGATAAGACGTAATTATCTACTCTCCCCATTAGCTAAGTTTTTTTTTTTAAATAAAAACTCTACATCTTATCGTCTAATTGAATCCCATAGACACAAGATATTCACAGTGTGATGACATAAGGTATCCACCCATTAACCAATGCTTCAAAAATCTTTATTTACAACTCACAAGTGTAATACAGCTAGACGGAGACTCTCTATGTTTCAACCAAACTTCAAGGAAAAAAATTACCGAACTATATATACTTCTTGCGCGTGCAAAACCAAGGATTATGATTTCGGTGCTCTCTACCATGATAAGACCGGTCGAAGGATTAAGCAAGGAATCATTTCTTCAAGCGCAAACGCTTACAGGGCGTTCTTTCAGAGTTTCCAATGAAGGTTTAAAAGACACACATTTGTGTCGAACTACACCTTCGAAAATTCACCAAAAAGACTTACCTGACCAGTCTGATTAGCCAACAGTGAAATTTCGAGATGAAAAAGCCGACAAACTATTAATGGAGGATTTCCATTGAACCGCAAACATGGGTAATATCATATATTCACACTTTTCATCAACACAGACAATACACTTGCAATATCACTGTAAGAAGAAGGGAGCAACAACACTCACCAGATTCTCCAGCCAAACTCTTCCGCAGTGTCTAGAGACGTGTTTTTTTTTTCTTTTCTTCTTTTCTCCCTTTTTCTTTCCCCCCCGAGCCTCTCTTCCCAATGGCCTTCGAGCTTATTCATTTCCCATCATCCGATTCCTCCGGTGTACTCAAGAGACCACTCGAGACCACGTTCAAGCAATAACTAATCTCCCCGTCACCTCCGTCTCATACAGGGCAATTATTCACGTCACAAACAAGATTAACAGCCAATACTTTAGACGGTGGTTTTATTGCTTAACCATGAAATTATATCTCGAGCTATTATTGATTAACAGCCAAGGTATAACCATGTTCGCAAGAGTCTTCTTTTCTCTAAATGCAACATACTAGAGCTTTTACTCTTTATATTCACCTTGCAACATAAACTAAAGTTTCTCTTTTTTTAAAAATATTTCTATCATGCAAATTTTGACTTCGATATAAATTCAAAGCTATCTCAATGAGTATATATATATATATATATATATTGTAACCAAAGAAAGCATCCACATAAGGTATGAGTAAGGAAAACAACTCATTAATTAGACATAATTCGATCAAACAAACCTATGTCAAACAAAAACATGGAGGTTTTTCAATAAAGCATTTCAAATATCAGTCACCACCCCCATCGACTCCGTTGTGTTCCGCATAGACAACCTCACTGCTGATGGTTTATCTCCATATGCAAAACATGCTATGCAACTACATGAGAGGAAAGTTTGTCATCCTCGGGGCTGTCATCTTTAAGAGCAATTGTCACTTCCCTATTTAGCATCTTGTTCTCAATGGGAGATTTCTTCTTCCATTCACGAGAAAAACCTGTTCCTGCAAAAGTGCAAAACTATTAGCAGCATCATATTCTTCCATACAATGTTTATCTTGCTGAAACTAAACATGAAATAGTCAATCATTCCATCAACCAGGTGCATTATTTTCCCATAAAATATATATTTATAGAATCTAAGCATGAAATAGTCTATCATTCCATCAACAAGATAACATCGTCAATCAAAAGTCTATCCTATGAAAATTTTGCCAAGGGAGGGTCATGACAAGTGTCTTGAAGATCTCATGCTTATTTGATGGCTTGGGCTAGGTTTGCTCCTTGCCATCTTTCTTTTTTTTGCCTCCTCCTTTTGGGCTGTTCAAAACCATCTCCCTTTGCTTCTCCTCCTTGAAAAGTGCTGGCTGCTCCTTTAGTGATTGTACACTTACCCTCAGGAAAATTCGACATTCCTCGACTGATCATATTGTTTGGGTAGGAAAGGGCCAAATGCCCATATTTGTGGCAAACTTTACACCTAAAGGTCGCCGCCTTATAATCTAGTTGTTGAATCCAAGATAGTCCTGCAAGTTCGAGTTCCACCTCTACCGGAAGAGGCTGGCTGAGATCCATTTCAACGCATAATCTAGCATAAACGATTGTGTTTCCTTCCATTGTGTCTCTAGAGACACCCAAATATCTTCCAAGGAAGTTATCGATGATTTCCAATACCTGCTTGCTCCAGAACTTCATTGGGAGTGCATACAATTGGACCCCAACCAAGACAGCAATGGGTTCAATTCGGGGTTCAAATCCCACTCTCCAGGGCTGAACAAATAATCTTGCTGGGCCATGATTCCTCTTTTCTAATTTGAATACCCTATTTCTGTCTGCTAGTGAGGAAAAACTATCAATAAAATATCCATTACTAATAAACCACAAAAAATACTCACCAAGAGGCTCCCAATTTTGTTTAACCCATGAATGCAAAAAATTCAAGGTAGGGCGAATACCCATGAATTTATAGATCAGGTCATGATTGGCTCTATATAAGACCGTTTCTTCTACTATACTCTGCTCAATGATGATCTTTGGTCTTGATTCAGACCATGGTAAGCATTGACTCTTTGAGGTGTTGATCTTTTTCTAGCAGCTGCAAAGAGTATTTCTAGCGCATTTTGTTGTGCTTGTTCAGTCTCTGTTTGAGATTTCTCCTTCAATAAATTTGCAAACAAACTCTGTCTATCTGAGAGAGGATTTGGAGGCGCCCCCATTGGGCCCTCCTGGGGCAGTATTCTCGTCTGGATGGCTGTCTTCATACAGTCATATCCCCCTCATGCTTGGATTCTTTCGTATGGCCACTCATTTCAAATCTCTTCAAATTTTGCACAAAATGCCACAAGAATCGTCTGAATCGGACAACTCTATGCAAAGATATAGTTCCTGTAAGATGAGTCGTATTTAAAAAAAAATTGCTTTAGCTCTGCCGATTCATAATTTCACCCAAGAAGTTTTTAATTTAGAACCGAGTCTCATTGACACTTTTTGGTTATTTGCTTGCTTCTACATAGTTGTGAGATGAAGTTCCATATGATTTTAAGTAGGGAAGGATAATTTTGCCTTCATTAATTCAAAAATATAGTGTCTTTATATGGCTGTTCAGAGTGTAATGGATTGAGTAAAATTTTATTGGTTGAGGATATTGAAATATAGGTTTCAACTCTTTTGTGGAAGTACTTATAATTTTTTTTATTACAAGCTTAGTTTTCTGGAGGGTGAGAAATTCTCTTGAAGTCCTCGTAGGCTTGCAGGTATATCTTTTTGGAGGCCATGTGACATCTTGGAAGAATGAACGTGGAGAAGAACTATTGTTTGTGAGTGGTAAGGTATGCAACTTTCTAACAGGGCAAGTACTACATCATTTGTTTGTTTATGAGTTATTTCTTTATTTATTGGATGTCTCTATTGAAGAAATTAGTTCATAATCACTTATAACAATTGGTTAAAACTTGAAGAGTTAAGACATAAGATTATATTGCTATTGTATTTGCCCAAGCCTTTTTCAAGAGCATTAACTCTGTATCCTTTGTACTTTGCCTCTTTTCCATGAGGATGCATCCCCCACTTCTGGGTTCTGTCTTAAAGATGCATCCTGACATCTGTAAAAGCCATCTCTGTATCCTGGAACATGTCTTGCTGTCACAGAAGCCTTTTCATCATTTAGTCACATCTCCATTTTGGAAACTTCATGGAACATAGCTTAGCTTAGAATAATGTTTATGCTGACAGATTGCTTCACTATGCAGTGATTTTTTTTTTTGGTTATATGGGATTGAAATGGGCCTCGCCTGTATCGCATCATCATCACATAGTGGTATTACAACAGCTTGGCTATTATGCATGTATCTCTTGGCAAGATTTGAACCTGGGTCTCCTCCTTGAAAGTTGAGGAATTGAACCAGTTGAGCTAATGCCATTTGATCATTGTACAGTGAATATTGTATGCTCTTCTTTATGAGTTTATTCAGGGTATCGGACGTCACATATAAGTTCTCTTTTGCATTTGAGATTTTGATGCCTTACCTTCTGAAAGATAAGCCTTGCTATCAGGACTATTTCTCAAATCATGGACCATATCTTGTGCTCCTTTTTGGAGAGGAAACAAAGCTATTGTAGACTAACTGTGCTGTTCATATACCCTGTTAGTTGTGATTGTGTCTAGTTACTTGCAATTGCCATCAGGACTGTTTTCGCAACCATGTGCTATATATTGTGCTCATTTTTGCATAGGTGACAAATCTATCTTGACTGAGTCTGGTCTTAATACACACTATTGGTTGGGGGTGTGGCTATTCACTTGTAAATTTCCCATGGTATATGCTTGTCTAGCAGAATCTGTTTCTGGCCATAATAAATATTGTTTATATATTGTTTTCTTCCCTTGGAACCTTGTTTAGTTTCTGAGCAATTTTCTGACCAAACTCTATGTCTCAGATAGTTGTGTATTTTTCTGCATTTTTTCTGTGGTGGGCTTATAGCAATAAAAGAGCTGTCATGATGCCTGTCCTATGTGCTTTATGCAGGCCATATTTAAACCACCCAAAGCTATTAGAGGAGGGATTCCAATTTGCTTTCCTCAGGTACACTTTGGCAAAGTCCTTTTTTCTCATCATAGAAGAACTCTTGTTCTCCTAGTAAAAATGTTTCTTCGTAGTTGATGCATCCTCTGTGTAACAGTTTGGCAGCTGTGGGTCACTGGAGCAACATGGTTTTGCAAGGAATAGGTTCTGGAGTGTTGACAGAAACCCTCCACCTTTCCCTGGAAATTCAGGAAACAACAAGGCTATAGTAGATCTCATTCTTAAGCCCACTGAGGATGATTTGAGGATATGGCCACATAGGTATCAGTCAAATATCTATTGTTATTGTGTATGTAGATTAATCTGGTTTTGTATCTTGAAGTGGAAATAACTCACTTGTTTATTTAATGTCGAGGATCTTGTTAATTTAGATCTCTTGCAAATAGTTGTTATTAAAGCATCTAGGAACATTAAATAACTAAAGCTTCCATGCACTTTAGCAATCATTTATTTACTTTTTTTTGGTGTAATGTTGGACCATTTTTTGCTCCGGCATGTGCAGTTTTGAGTTTAGGCTTCGTGTGTCTTTGGCTGCCGGTGGAGATCTTACATTGATTTCCCGAATAAGGAATACTGACAACAAGCCATTTACTTTCACATTTGCTTGTCATACATATTTCTCAGTTTCGGATATCAGGTATGATTTACAAGGGCATCTTATATCTGCTTCCATTTGCTTTCTTCTTAATTTTGCTGTTTCAGATGGTCCTAGAAGGTAGTTTGTGTCCAGTCTAAACTTATATATCAAATTTTTCAACAGATCAGTTTCAATTAGCATCCACTGATTGTATAGTGATTCAAAGTACAAGAAAATAATAAGTAAAAATTATAACCTGAGAGTTTGATTGCAATGGAGCCAAAAGATGGGTCAACATATAAGCTATTCCAGTAGGCTGTTTCTGATATACATTGGTTTTATCTGCAAGCATTAATTTTTTCATGTACCACTGAGAAATTACTAGTTAGTTTTCTGTGGATGTTTTTCTTGCCCAAAGATGGATATTTGCAAATATATTAAAGTTTTTGTTTTTTGGTTGATTTCTTGGGAGTGTGAGTGGCCAAGAAGCATCATTTGATGAGATAATATCAATGCAATCGAAGCAAGGAGACCATTGAATTTTGTTGATCCAAGTTCTTTGATTGTGTTGGATATGTGTTGTATTTATGTGAAATACTTACAAATTGATATCTTCTTTTAATGGCAGAATATACTCCATATGACACATGGGTAGTCTACCTAAATAATCAATATTGAAGTTGAAGCATGTGTAGACTGGTTGGAGAATGGTGGAGAGCTTGGAAGCGTCAATAATTTATATGTGGAGTTGGCATTTAAAGATTCACTTTTTTAGGAACATTAATAAATACTAATAGTAAATATCTGCCTAGATTGGAGCATTTCAATATTTGGAGTGTTGAATCAAATATTTAACTGTTGCATTGAGAGTTTTAGATATTTGGAAATATTGGAGGCCATAATTTGGCGCTTACAGGTTGAAATTAATATTAAAATTAGCCAATGGCTGTCCTTCAGAAATTTGTGTTTCTTTTTTGGTTAAAAGGTGATTGAAATTCCTTCAAATTTTTCACTTGGTAGTGAATTGTTTTTGCATATGAAGGGCCTAGAATTGGGATTTCTTCTCATTTAAGGGCATGAACATTATCTTCTTTACTTGGTGATATTATGAGTAGTTGGCTTACAGTACAGAAGTTCTTCTTGTACTTGAATTTCTCATGTGGCACAGTTGGTTGGTGATTGGAATTGCTTACTTGCAGACTGCTCTTTTTGGTAAGCATGCCATTTTTTTCTGATGGTATAATGGTGGTCATTCCAAACCCCTTGATTTCTGACTCATTGAAGTTAGACTGTAAAACTATGCAGTGTAGAAGTACGAAATGAAGAATGTGTTGATTCCAGAGAAGTATGGAGTTTGAGTGGTTATTGTTTTTTTGGCTTCATGGATATCCCAATTTCAAGTTGGATGGAAGCAAAATGGAAGTTGTGCTTTGTTTTGAGGGTTGTTGAGGCATTTTCAATATGACAAATAATGAAGTAGTTCATGTTAATGCCAAGAAGTTAATTCAAAGGGCGATGGAAGCATGGGATCTTATTAAGAAGGCAATCTCTTATAGTTTTCGCTCTAAAGATTCGATAAGATAATTCTACTAATGTCCATGGATGACTGAAATAGGGCAATGTGACTTGTTGAAAAGGGATGTTTACAATGCTCTAGTGACCAGAAAGTACTACGAATATAAGCTAATTAGAGTAAATAAACTAGAATAAACTACATTAAAATGCAACAACTGTATGGCATTATATTACAACCTCAAGGGTTGGAACCAACATGGGTAAAACCATAACATGCTAAAACTAATGATGAAGAGAGAGCCAACAATCAAGGTAAATGAAAGTGAGAAAATACCTGTGGTGTATCCAAGCACCGACACTAATCTATAGTCGGATTTAGTAGAAGCACAATTGTCATCGTCATCATTAAATTTGAAAAGGACCAATAGACGATCTAATGATGCTTCTAGGAGAATGGCTAAGACTAAGGGAGCCTATGTTAGGATCCTATCCTAACACAACCATTTTTATGTACTTGTCTAGTGTGTGTATGTTTGCACCTTGGGCGCCTTGTGTGTATGGGCCCATTATGATGTATCCTCTACTTTTTATATAAGTAGGAGTTGGTATCTTAGGTCCCCTCTTTCATGTGGTATGACCCTTGAGAATTAGGGTTAGGGTAAATAAGAGTCTATAGTGGTCTGACCCTCGAGAATGTATCTCATATTTTTCTCAAATTGTATCAAAGCTTTGCTTCCAAGGATGTTGCCCCCTCAAAGAGGCCTGCGATATCTATTCCACTTGATTAATATAAGTTTGTTGTATTTCCAACCAATTATTTTCTTAAGCACTTCTATTATTTTATTTTCATGGTCATTTAGTTTATAAGCATTTCCATTAATTCTTGCATTGCTATTGCGGTTATGCTTATTTTTAATATGAAATTTCCTAAAACCTTGATTGGATAATCTTGGAAGGGCATGGAGTTAGACCCCTCAAGACTCTTCTAGCATCCTTCACTGTGGAACCAATAGAAGAAGACAAGAAATTGAGAAGTTGCATCTGCCTGCAACTCTTAGGTATGTGAGTGGTCAAATCATGGTGTCGGGGAATCGCTGTATTGTCCAGCTGCATGCAAGAAGAAAGCATCGAAACCCTCGTAGCCACTTCTGTATGCAAACAAGGGCACACAAAATTGCTATTAACATTTTGGAGAGTTGTAGCTTCAATGGAATGCTTGTTAGTGGAAAATAGAGTGAAAGAATGAGGTGATTAGTCAACTATTAGTCGATATTTCCTGTAATAATTGGCATTGAAGAGTGATAGCTTCTTGAAGGTACAAAGCCAAGCATCTCTAGTCAAGATAGCTGAAAAAAGGTGGTAAGCGATCCACTCGAGTCCCTATATAAGTAATAGTCTTCCTCAAATGTTGGAATAAATAAGACACGTATTTGATGAAATATTCTTTAGTTTCTACATCCTAGAGAGTGCAGAGACAACATACCCTATCCTCTTGAGGAATATGGTGGTCTATCTCTACTTAGAATTGGTGTGAGCACACCTTGAGCTAACCAAGAGGAATCTTGATGGTGAATTCAAGCCTACATATGAATACCATCAAAGGGTATATATAGTAGCAAACATTAATTGGAAAGCAAAGATGCTCATGGCTTAGCGAAGGTCTAGCTCACATTGACTCATATGTGAAACATACAGGTGGAAGAGACCAAAAGAGGAATGGGAGGAGAGGATATGTATCTTTTGTACATCAAGGGTCGTGTAGACAAAGAAACATTTCATTTGAGAAAAGAAGGCACATAGCAATATACAAGCTTAGTTATGCTAAAATTTTAGTGATGGACTGAATGCAAGATTTGTTTAAAGAGGCCAAAATAAATAAAGTAGGAGAACTTATCATTTGAATTGGCCGCAAAGATCAATACTTAGAAGGAAAAGTGACAGGTTAAATTTCAGAGTTTAACACAATCTTGTTTCTTTAAACAAACAAGTGAGAGCACTTTCAGTTCGCTGTAGTGGGTGCTACAGGTTGTTTAGGCCTCGTGGATGTTAAAATTCTTCTATTCTATTTTATTTTATCATTGGATATAATTAGGACAAGCAATAATGCCATTTTGAAACCCCATAAAATGTTTAGTGTAGAAGGCCATTTGAGGACTATGAAGCTGATATGGAGTGACCCAAGTGATCTGAATATATTGTTGATAAGCATTATCTCCAATTGCTGGATTAATCACCTTCTTATCAAGAAGAAGTCAGGGACAAGCAGTTAGAGAATATTTGAATGGAGGTAATTGATCTATGGAGATGCCAAACAATTGAATAAGAGAAAAAACTTTTGACTACCATTCATGATGTCGACCTAAAGTGTTTCTAGAGGAAATCCATTTTGAGGAGTAGGATGACAAGTATGGTTCTCATTTGGCTCTAGGTGTGGTCAGCCATGGATATTAAGGCGATGAAGCTGAAAAATAATTGTGAAGATGCTTTCAAGGTGGAGAGGATGAGCACCAAACTCAACCTCAACAATACATTGTGAACTGTTCTTTTACAACAGATATATCGCTGAAGCAAAATAGTTTGAACTCTTTCAATGGAAGCCCGATCAACATACCCTAAAACTTAGGTCCCAAATGTCAAATCCATAATTGATTGTAGGTTTGATGATGCAATCAAAGAGTCACATCTTTGTAGATATGTATTGGAAGTGTTGTTGGAAATATTAGCATTCCAAGTCAAAGAGATGTGTAGCTCTTGCAAACCTATGACTATGCAAGTGGCCAAAGGTCAAGGGAAGGACCACTAAATTACCCTCCCAGTGATGATCTCAATCAATCCACCCTTGTAAGAGAGCTGAAACTTAGAAAGGGTACACTTTGATATGTTCAAGATCATCACCTTAGTCTTGCAAAGGTTGTCTGCTAGTTGTTTCAAGTCACAAAAGTGAGAAAGAGCATCCAACTGTTGTTGCATGCTATCACAATTATGAGCAAGAACCATCTTATCTACAAAAGCAATATAGCTATCAAGACATGAAGTAGAAGGCAACCGGTCATTGACATTATGTTTTGATAAATAAATTCCTCAAGCTTATCGATGTAGGCCCTCAAGAGCGAAGGAGAGAGAAAATCCTTTTTTGATGCCAATGTTGCTTTGGACATCTTGTGAGAAACAAATACTTGACTGAAAATGACCAACAAACCTCTTGTATTCAAAATTATATATTGCCTTGAGTTTATCAAGTGCAGAATGTCCTCCTTCCGACTGTTGCTAACATGTCCCAACTCCAATGTCATAATATGTAAGACAACTCAGATTTTGCATGGGAAATTATATGAAATCTGATTTTTATAATTTTCCATTGGGTGGTCCTAATGTAAGTATAGAGATCTAGTGGTTAAGACTAGGTGATTTTAACATGAATTTGTAGGAATTGTCTATGGAGTTTATGTAGGACTCAAAACATCAACAAGTTCAAAAGTTCAGACCTCCAGAAAGAAAGCTGATTTTAACAGGTAAAGTGCAAAAAGAGATTAGAAAAGGGACCCTTGGTTGAATGGTCCAATACTATAAGGAGCAACACTAATCAAACATATCATTGAATATGTGCATATACAACTTGTATATGACATAATACATCAGTTTGCAGATTTTTGTGGAGACCTTAAAGGCTTATTGCCAAAAAAAGTCATGAATATATCAGAGTTGGAGGAGGATGCCAAACTGATCATGATCCCACACCCACAAGTTTTCAAGGATGAAATTGTAAAGGTGACTAAAATTGGCACACATCAGGCTGGGTAAAGGCCAATTTGTTGTACTTGTGGTACTATTACGCAAGGAAGAAATGAAATGAAATATTATTAATGTTCGCGGTGGGCCAAAATAAGACCCAAGGGACTATAAGAAGGACAATATTGATTGCCAGCTAGCAGGCTAAAAAGCCCAACAAAGAAAAGAACTAAGATAAATACAAGACGAAACCCGACAACCGGGCCAAAGAGAAAGGGAAAAGAAAAGGGAGAGCAGAGGGGGGAAGGGCTTCAGTCCAAAAAAGAGGAGTGCACGCCAAGAAGAACGAAGAGAGAGGAGGCCGAAGTATCGGATTTGAAGAAATCCATGATATGTCTTTGTCCATTGCTAGGTTTCTTAACAAACTGTGGGTGCGCTATCTAGTGACCCTGCTTTCGTCCGAACTAGATGATGTGGGGTGTTTTCGACAGGAGTCACCTGGTCCGTCGGAGCTGGTGAAGTATGTAGTGATGAGCCGATGTTGAGGAGGGTGAAATCCATGTAGAAAAATTTTATGTCATCAAAGTTGAGTTATCTCCCTAAGAAACAGTCCGAGACACCGTTGGTCCGGTATTTTAAGAAGGTAGAAACAGATCGAGAGTTGTCCTTGAAAAGGCAATGGAATCTACTCCGGATCTCATAATAAATGGGACAACAAAAAATAAAGTGATGAAGGGTTTCAACTTCACCCAAGGAGCAAAACAAACAAATTCGCTCCTCCATCGGAAGATGGTGATTTGACTCAATTCGGAGTTGGTGAGAACACACCCTAAGTTGCCCAATAGTGATCCAAAGACTATGCATTGCGTGCTGTTGAAGGTATTGTGGAGGAACTATTCTGCCCTCCTGTATTTGTAAGAAGTGCTCATGGTAGAAAGACAACTTGGGGGAAAGAGAGGCAACAGGAGAGATCCATGTCCATCCGGTGTATTGGAGACTAACATCCTTCCGGATCTTGTGGAGCATCTTCTCCTTATTAAGCCGAGAGGGGGGAGAACCCCCAAAGAATAAGGGGGGAGCCTGTCTATCCGTAACTGGTCAGGAGGGCAGAAACCTGAAAATACTAGCTCCTCTAGCCTCCTCGAGAACTCAGAGAGAGTTTCATCGAGGAGCAAAGGGTGAGGTAAGAGTACCACCTACAACTCGCAAGGGTATCTCCTAAAGTATGAATCCTATGAAGATAACCAATAATCAAGAAGATAATCTCAAGTTGGAGAGGAGAGGCCCCAAACTTTGCCAGAATAATAGAGTGGGGGATTGTGCCCTTGCAACGAATGAATCGTTGAAGAAAGAGTGTTTGGACTCGTTCAACCCGTGACCACTTAGTCGGGCCAAGACTAGGACCCCAAACCATTGACCCAGTCGTCAAAGATCCTCATCTTCACAGGTATATCTTGAAAACGTGCTTTGAAGCAATTCCTCTCTTGGAAAGACAAGCAATTCCTTTCTAGGACAGATAGAGCTGCATACCCCTTACACACCCGGGCTTGGGTGGTGGGTTTCATACCAAAAGTGGGACCAGTGAAAAGAACCCCCAAGTACACATAAGAGGTGGTGATCTCGACCTCCTAACCCTGGAAAAGGAAGTGGAGATGGGATAGAGCCTCTTTGGTAGTATTGAATACCATAACCTTGGTCTTAGAAAGATTCACCACCAACTGTCTTGAGTCACAAAAAGCGGCAAGAGTGTTCAGATGACACTGAAGCCCCTCAGGGGATGAGGCCAAAAGAACATCATCAACAAAGAGAAGAATAGAAATCAACACATAGTGAAGAAGTCAACCATCCTCTGGATGAGCGTTCTCTCTAATAAAAGTCTCAAGATCGTTGATAAAGATCCCAAAAAGTGTTGGGGAAAGGGGGAATCCCTGTTTCACTCCTATGGTGCTAAGAATACTGGCTGAAAGCCCTTGAGGGGAGCGAAACCGACCTTTCACAGTCTCATATAACCGTGTAACCATTGTCAAAAGCTGCCTAGAGATGCCAATTGACCGAAGCCTCTCAAGAAGTAAATGTCAAGGCACCGTGTTGAAACCTTTCCTAAAGTCTACAAAGCAACAATAAACCTTCGAGGACCTGGAATGCGCCTCCTCAATAATACTCTGAGGACTAGAATGTGATCTGTGGTTTGGTGATATTGCCAAAAACCAGCTTGGCCAAGAGCCCTGAATCCCCCCTCCTCCAACCTTCGGGAGAGAAGCACATCCAATGTTGTGGCATAGAGCTTGGCAAAGATATGCCAATGATAGTCTTGTAGTTATTGGGTTCATGGGGATCACCTGCCTTATGAATGGGGTGAATGATATGTTGAGTCTAGGAATCAGGAAACCCAAAACAAATAGAGAGAAGCACATCCAATGTTGTGGCATAGAGCTTGGCAAAGATATGCCAATGATAGTCTTGTAGTTATTGGGTTCATGGGGATCACCTGCCTTATGAATGGGGTGAATGATATGTTGAGTCTAGGAATCAGGAAACCCAAAACAAATAGAGAGATTAAAGAGATCAGTGAGGGGCCTAAGAAGAGGATCAATACCATGCTTTAGAAATTTTACCTGTAACCCATCCAAATCTGTTTCTTTGCTCGTACAGAGTTTCCTGATAGCCTACCTGACAAGACCAGTAGAAAAGAGGTGGCATGAAGAGGGGGGGGAGGGAACAGTAATAGGAGGCTGATTTGGGATGGTATAGAGGGAAGATACATGAATGGTCCAAGAGGAAAGATCGATTGCATGTGTAATCCGATCACAGTGGAGGATAAGGTGCCAGAAGGATTTAGGAGACTGTTGAAGGGAGTGGATAAGATCAAGTCGATGCCAAGAGAGGAAGAGACACTTCGAAGAAGCATCTTGTAGTCTTCGTGAGAAATTGCATAGAGCTCGGAAGGATTCCGAATGGCATATTTCAACCTTTGGTGGGCAGACTTGTATTCGTCATCATACCAGATGTTCATGGGGCAATGACCAGGGGGACGAGGGGGAGGACGAATAGTGTGGGGGTACGAGTCCAAAGCAGCCTTCCAAATAGTTTGGACCAAGCAAGCAAAACAATTGGAACCATCGGGAAGAGAAGACACCTTGGGGAGAACATGACGCAATCGGTCCATGTAGGTAAAGGAATAATAATAGTCAAAGTCTATAATGACTTGAGGGGTTGAAGGGGAGGGAGGAGGGGGAGGAGTAACAGGAAGGGAAACAACAGATAACGTAAGAGAAAGAATTGAATGATCGGTAAGGGGGGAGGGTGATCAAAAATCTTTCTGCATGTGTATTGAGTATTGACTATCGTGCTTTAAATAAGCATAAGATTAAGAATTGTTTTCCAATTTGATGATTTCAAGAGTTGATCGATGAACTACATGGTGTTGTGATCTTCTCCAAAATTGATTTGAGATCAAGGTACCATCAAATTCATATGGAGGCAAAAGATTTGCACAAGATGCCTTTTTGGACACATCATACTTGTTACTAGCTCCTAGTCATCCTATTCAGCTTGATGAACGCTCTTGGCAACTTCCAATCCACCATGAATGAGATATCCTAACCTTGTTTGTGCAAACCTATGCTTCTTTATTTTGACGACATTTTGGTCTATACTAGAAATATGCAGGAATACTTGAAAATTTTAAAGTTTGTCCTTAATAAACACAAGATAAGAATTGTTTTCCAGTTTGTGATTTCAAGAGTTGATTGATGAACTACATGATGCTGTGATCTTCTCCAAAATTGATCTGAGATCAGGGTGCCATCATATTTGCATGTAGAGAAAAAGATATGCACAAGATGACCTTTTATATGCATCATGGCCATTATTAGTTCCTAGTCATCCTATTCGATTTGACGAATGCTCCTACCAACCTTGTTTAGACAAACCTATTCTTGTTTTCTTTGACAACATTTTGGTCTATAGTAGAAATCTGCAGGAAGAATGCAACATTTGAAGGCTGTCTTGTGTACCATGTGAAAGGAAAGGATTTTTGCAGAGGAGAACAAATGCACCATGTGAAGGCTGTTTGATGAATTGTTGACCATCACGCTCTTAATAAACACACAACTAAGAACTGTTTTCCAATTCCTTGGGTTGAAGTGTTAAGTGAAGAACTACATGGTACAATGATCTTCAAAATTGATCTAAGATCAGTGTGCCATCAAATTCGCGAGTACACAAAGTATTTGCAAAAGATGACCTTTTGGACACATCATTGTTGTTATGAGTTCCTAGGCATGTCATTTGGCTTGATGAATGCTCTCGTACTTCTTATCTGCCATGAATGAGATATCTCAACCTTTTATGGCAATTTATGTTTGTTTCCTGACGGTGTAAGGAATTAAAGCTGCGGAAATAATTCCTAAACATTCAATCTTCTAGGGAGAGTAGCAATCAGCCTGCTGTAAATTCATGTACAGCCAGTACATTAAGGAAACAGTCTGCTGTCTTACATTTACAGAACATGCAGAAAATTTGCTGTAAACTTATTTACAGTCAACAAAACATGTGACAGTCTGCTGTAAATTCATTTCAGAGGTCTGAAATGATTTACAGCCATATATATTCTTATGGGCAGTCCTTAATTTCTATACAAGAAACATTTTACAGCAGTTAATGTGTTCCTTATAATCTCAGAATTAAATGTTCAGCCTCTATCTAGTTGCATTTAATTTATACCAGCAACATAAAAGAATATATACAAAATTCACACACATAGAAAGAGAGAGAGAGAGATTTAATGGGGAAAACCCTTTCGGGAAGAAAATCAGGACCAGCCTGTGTGTAGAGATTTATTACCAAATGTGCAATCAACAATCCTCCTACACAAAGCTCCAAATCCTCCCCTTTTTTCTTCTTCTGTAACAACCCAGGTCTACTCACCTGGATGTCAAAAACACAAATTCAAAATTTCGATTTAATAAAACACAAATGTCACAAATTGACGTTTGCACACTCCAACTTTGTATTAGTACTTAGGCATAGATATTCACACTTCGAGATCTTATACTGCTGCAGACATAATCTCAAGTGCTCGGGACCGGCCAATTTCTCACTATAGACAGCCATAAATGAGATCCACCTTCTCCTTACTCGAGTTTTGGTTCTCGGCAAGGGGTTGCCCTTTGTTAGGTGTGAAGTCCGTATGGCCCAGACGTCTGGACTGGTAGACGTCTAGGCCAGACGTTTGGGTTGGCAGACGTCTAGGCCAGACGTCATGCCAAGAAGACGCCAAAGAAGCAAACGTCTAGGTAGACGTACGCGGAAGACGAAAAGTCTTGGGAGCGGAAGATGAAACGAACAGTCTTTGGAGGCTTGCGTTGGAAGATGAAACGAACAGTTTTGGAGTCTTCCTTCTGCTCTATAAAAGGGATGTGATCCCTTGCATAATGTAATAAGAGAGTTGTTGAAAACGTCAAAGGACGTGGATGTAAATTTTGCTGAAATAATAAAACAAGAAGTTGCCATTGCCCCGTGGTTTTTCCTGCACATTGCAGGTTTCCACGTAAAATCTCTGTGTCACTTGTGTTACTGTTTCCGTGTTCTATATTTTTGTTATTGTGCTTCCTCTTGCAGGTGTGGAATCTTGAAGTTTTTCCTAACATCTGGTATCAGAGCTAAGGTTTTGTGCGAGTGGGAGCTGCAACAATGTCAAAAGGTGTAACCAAGTTCGAGATTGAGAAATTTGATGGCAGGAACTTCGCTCTATGGAAGATGAAGGTGGAGGATTTGTTGGTTCAGAATGACCAAGCGCAAGCCTTGAAAGGGGTCGCGAATAAACCGAGCGGCATGAAAGATGAGGAGTGGACAACGCTCGACAGGAAGGCGGTTTCTACAATCCGTCTCTGCCTAGCGGACTCCGTCTTGTTCAATGTAGCTGAAGAGAAGACCGCGGAAGCCCTTTGGCAAAAGCTTGAAAAGTTGTATGAAACAAAATCAGCAACTAACAAGGTTTTTACGAAAAAGCGACTTTATAGCTTGAGGATGAAGGAAAGTTCATCCGTGGTAGATCATTTGAATGAGTTTAATACTCCGATCGATAAACTGGTTTCAGTTAATGTGAAGATGGAGAATGAAGATAGAGCTATCACCCTACTTTGTTCTCTCCCGGACACTTGGGATCATATGGTGATGACCATCAGTAATTCATCATCAGGCACTCTCAATTTTGATGATGTGGTAGCCGCTTTGTTGGCAGAAGAGTTGAGGCGAAAAACGTCTCTGGAACCCTCAACCAATGAAGCCCTATCCGTGAGAGGTCGATCTTTCGAGGGGAGTAAACAAGGTAGAAAGCAGTCCCGATCTAAGTCTAAAGGACGGAAGCAGAAAGGGAAGTGTTGGCATTGTGGGAAGCCAGGACACTCCAAGAAGGATTGTTGGCAATTAAAGAATGGTGAAAAGCAAAATCAGCCATCGAGTTGAAGCCGGTGCGACGAGATTCGGGAGAGACGACAACATGTGAAGCCTTTTGTATCGGTAACAACGGATCAGTTTTATATACACGGGTTTTGGACTCGGGTGCATCCTTCCACATGTCTCCCCACGAGAGGCTGGTTTGACAAATATCAGCCATCTTTGTGGTGGAAAGGTCTATTTGGGTGATGATCATCCTTTAGAAATTGTGGGAAGAGGGGATATAAGGATCGAGCTGGACGATGGTAGAGAAAGGATGCTATGTGATGTGCGACATGTGCCCGATTTGAGGAAGAATTTGCTATCAATCAAAATGATGGATAAGCTAGGGTATTCTGTCACCTTATGTAACAACTACTGCAAGAATACCAGAGGAGCTCTTGTAGTAGCAAAGGGAGAATCTTACGGGACCTTATACCGTTTATGCGGTGATACGGTGACAAACCATGCAGCAGCAACAACTTCGTTTGGGATGCGGTAATGCTATGGCATCAACGCCTAGGCCATATGAGTGAAAAAGGCCTGAAAATTCTGCATGACAGAGGTATGCTTTATGGGATTAAGTCTTGCAATTTAGACTTATGTGAGCATTGTATTTTTGGTAAACAGAAGAGGGTTCGGTTTACTGCAAGTCTTGGTAAGAGTTCTGATTTTCTGCAACTTATACATTCGGATATATTTGGACCAGTCCCCACTCAGTCCTTGAATGGCGCCATCTATTTTCTGACTTTTATAGATGATTATTCTAGGAGAGTGTGGGTGTATTTTCTGAAGAAGAAGTCGGAAGCTTTGCAGAAATTTAAAGAGTACAAAGCACGGGTAGAGAAGAGTTTGGGCAAGTCAATTTTGTGTCTCAGGTCAGATAATGGGGGTGAATATTGCTCCAAGGAATTTGATAAATTTTGTATGCAGGAAGGGATTAAGCACCAGAAGACTGTACCATACACTCCACAACAAAATGGTGTGGCTGAGCGGATGAATCGCACAATCATGGAACGTGCAAGAAGCATGCTTAGCGCAGCCATGTTGGAGAAAAAGTTCTAGGCGGAGGCTGTTAATACAGTTGTTTATCTTATTAACAGGTCACCTACAACTGCATTGGATGGACAGATTCCGGAGGAGGTTTGGTGTTGTAAGCCAGTTGATTACTCTCATTTGCGCACTTTTGGTTGTGACGCGTTTGCCCATGTACCCAAAGAAAAAAGGTCCAAGCTTGACCCGAAGTCAAGCAAATGTGTTTTTCTCGGCTATGGAGATATAGTGAAGGGGTATAGACAGTGGGATCCTACTACCCACAAGGTAATTATTAGCCGGGATGTAATTGTTGATGAAAAATCCATGCAAAGGAAGGAGGTACAGCAAAATCCTAATGTTGTACCTGTTGAAGTAGAATTGAGTGAAGATGACTATGAAGATGAACATGCTGAAGTTTTTGATCAGCATGCGGAACAACAAGTAGAACAGGAAGTAGAGCAGCCACAACGGTCACAAGACCAAGAGCCAGAACTAACAGATCATTGGGTTAGAAGATCTACACGTCCACAAAAGTGTCCGGAAAGGTATTCTCATGTGTATCAGTCCTCTTTTGCTTTGTTAGCGATGATGGTGAACCTAGTTCATTTCGGGAAGCTAGAGAGTCCGAGAATGCAGCAAAGTGGAGGAAATCCATGGAGGAGGAAATCGAGGCACTTCGAAAGAATAAAACTTGGGAACTTGTGGATCTCCCACCTGGAAGAAAGACTGTTGGAAACAAGTGGGTGTACAAAGTGAAGAAGAACAACAACGGGCTGATGGAACGCTATAAAGCTCGCTTGGTGGCAAAGGGCTATGTGCAGAAGTCAGGTGTTGACTTTAATGAAATTTTCTCTCCAGTTGTGAAGATGACTACTATTAGAGTTCTACTTGCACTTGTAGCTGCATAGGATTTGGAACCGGAGCAGCTTGATGTAAAGACTGCTTTCTTGCATGGTGATCTCGAGGAGGAGATATATATGGATCAGCCTGAGGGCTATGAAGAAAGAGGCAAAGAGCATTTGGTTTGCGGACTAAAGAAATCATTGTACGGGTTGAAACAGGCGCCAAGGATGTGGTACAGGAAATTTGACACCTTCATGAAGAGCCAAGGTTTCAGCGGGAGTGAAGCTGACCATTGTGCATACTATAAGAGGTTTGACGATGGCAGTTTTATTATTTTGTTGTTGTATGTTGATGATATGTTGGTTGCAGGCCCCAACATGAAGAAAATCATTGATCTTAAGGCTCGGTTGGCTAGGACATTTGAAATGAAGGATTTAGGAGCAGCAAACCAAATTTTAGGGATGAAGATACACAGGGACAGAAAAGGAAGAAAGATGTGGTTAAGTCAAAAGTCATATGTGGAAAAGATTCTGCAGCGCTTCAATATGCGAGAATGCTAAACCGATTAGTACCCCACTTCTTCCACACTTAAAGTTGTCTTCCAACCGGTGTCCTAGAACGAGACGAGAGAAGACAAGCATGTCTCGTGTACCGTATTCATCAGCGATAGGAAGCCTCATGTATGCCATGGTGAGCACCGGACCGGATATTGCCCAAGCAGTGGGAGTAGTCAGCCGGTACATGGCAAATCTTGGTAAGGAGCATTGGAATGCGGTGAAGTGGATATTCAGATATTTAAGAGCCACTTCAGATGTTGCCATTTACTTTGGATCGGCAGATTTGCAAGTTACAGGTTTTGTGGATTCCGATTATGGTGGAGATAGAGATGGGAGAAAATCCACTACAGGATATACCTTCACCCTTGCTTGGAGGAGCGGTGAGTTGGGCTTCTAAGTTGCGATCTGTTGTGGCCTTATCAACCATTGAAGCGAGAATACATTGCGAGCAACTCATGCCAGACAAAGAGGCAATTTGGCTAGAGCGATTGTTGGGTGACTTCAAGGTAATGCGGGAGAAAATTACGTTGCATTGTGATAGCTAGAGTGCTATTCAGTTAGTGAAGAATCCAACATTCCATGATCGCACGAAACACATTGATGTCAAGTACCACTTTATCAAAAATGTGGTGGAAGAAGGTAGGATCTTGTTGCAGAAAATCAACACTAAAGTGAATCCTGCAGATATGCTTACAAAGCCGGTCAAGGTAGAGAAGTTTGAATGGTGCAGAACTTCTCTGGGCTTGCTGAAAAAGTAACAAGGGCAGCATTGGGCAATTGGCACTTGGATGAAAATCTTTTGGCAGAAGAGTTCCTAAATACGACTTCAAGTGGGAGAATGTTAGGTGTGAAGTCCGTATGGCCACTAGACGTCTAGTGCGGAAGACGTCTAGGCGCGGACGTCTGGCTGCCGGACGTGCAGACGTCTAGGCCAGACGTCTGGGTTGCAGACGTCTAGGCCAGACGTCATGCCAAGAAGACGCCAAAGAAGCAAACGTCTAGGTAGACGTACGCGGAAGACGAAAAGTCTTGGGAGCGGAAGATGAAACGAACAGTCTTTGGAGGCTTGCGTTGGAAGATGAAACGAACGGTTTTGGAGTCTTCCTTCTGCTCTATAAAAGGGATGTGATCCCTTGCATAATGTAATAAGAGAGTTGTTGAAAACGTCAAAGGACGTGGATGGAGGACATTGGTCCAAGACCCTATCTTTGTCCTACAGTCCACTGACCTCATAATAAGCTTTTAAGCCCATGCTAGAGTTAGCGTATTTATGCCTATGCCTGTTAGCGGTTCATCTTTCTATGAATGCTTGCAGTCGCCAACACCTTGGCTGTTGGGACCAGATGTCTCAGGCCAAGTCTTGGTTGACGATAATGTTGATTATACCATCGCTGGACCTTCCAACCTCAAGGACCAACCTCCTAGTCCTGAGTTGTTGTTGGCTATTCCGCAACCGAGTTATGGATCATGAGAATCCTCACGTACTACCTCATACAATAACCTAGAACAACGTCCCATATCGTTATTCGTTACTCTCCATGGCAATAGGTTCACTGACCCCTACATCATTTTTGTCGGAGAACGGTTATTCTCGAATCACAACCGCCACTGCGAATTGTCGGAGTTAGGTGGAGTGTTCGTCCTACTCAACGACACTGTTTTTTTATATATCCATCCCTCTTGATGGTCTATTGAAAGTATAGAGATACCAACCTTCTCGTTGGTTAAACTAATTTGGTTTTGGTGTCTCAAAGTACTTCATATTTGTATATTTGATATGTTATGTTTTGAGCATTATCAAATAGACTATTAATTTAAAAGCATAAATACTAGAGGTCATATTAGGAAAAGAGATAACATCATTTATCCCTAAATAGGTATTCGTTAAAAGTGAACATATGAATTAAATCACATTCATCCTAGTTTACATAATATCTAATTGAAAACAAAACTATTACTTAAGGCTTCCCAACCTTATGCCAACAAAATTAAATCTATATTCAAAACCTAAGTGGAACTTTTAAGTTTATTATCATTTATTTTTAAAGAAATAAAACATTAGTTTCTATATTCAAAACCTAAGTGGAACTTTTAAGTTTATTATCATTTATTTTTAAAGAAATAAAACATTAGTTTCTATATTCAAAACCTAAGTGGAACTTTTAAGTTTATTATCATTTATTTTTAAAGAAATAAAACATTAGTTTATATTAAAGAATCACGCAGTCCTATATATAAATATTGAGTCTACGTTTTAGCAAAATGATACAATGTTCCTCACATACGACAATAGGTTTTTATACTACCATAAACTAACTTCTAAAGTTTGCTAAAGTTTATCAATAAGCTATGTAAACCACTATGTTCATTAAACTATAATCTACCTATGATTTTTGAAAGTAGAAAGCTTTAATAACGAATTACAATATAAATACGACCGTTGGATATTAAACTTTGAGCAAATTAAAGTCTAAACCTTATCTATAAAAGAAATGTCTTTATTCAATAGTGCATCGTTCTATAAAATTAGGTTTATTAAAGTAAAATTCTTCTGCTTCTACAATACATACAGATGCTACTATATTTAAAGTCTTTATTATACATTTATAACTCTATACGACGTCTATTGTTTCGCAATCTAAAGTCTTGATACTGGCAAATACGTAGTAAATTAAAGGTTTTCGATAATCTCATTTTTCAGCATATTGACATGGCAGGGACGGAAAAACACTCGAAATCACCTTAAAATTTACTCTACCATCTGACAAGTTGATGGGTACGAAAAACATGCTTTCCATTCTTCTAATACTGCGGCATAGATGTTGAATGTGATAAATTCATTACAGCTTTCAAATTTGTTTTAAGTTTCGCCAACCATTTCACAATGATCTAAGCCATGCAAAGAATATACAAGGCTACGGCTCTGTTAAACATCACATCTTTCTCCAAGCGTCACAACAGGACGAGCTTTGGTTTAATGTGCAATACAAAGGTTTAAATACATAGTTTCAAATAAATTATTTCAAAGACATCATTTAAATACTTTGAGAATATAAAACTCTTCAAATTAGTTTTACAAATGCTGCTCAATGCATCCGTCCTCAAGACGTTTTCCGGAGTTATACATATCCAGCACTACTCTTAAATTCAATTTATCATGGTTTGCCCCTTTTAAGAGATGAAAATCCTTCACGAAACAATAGGCATCTGATTGCATTACTAAAACAGTATATAAATAAAGGTTTCTTTTTCCGAAATCATTCTTCAAATCTAATTACACTCCAATATTGGTTACAGAGTATCATAATTAGCTCCACATTCTTACTGCCAATGATAAATCTTTCCTTTCGGAAGTTGGAGGCCATAAAAGGTTTACAAATGTTTTTAAAGAACTTGAGAGGCATATAACAAAGCAAAAACTACATTATCTCCTTATACGGCCATCTGGACCAGCGCACACAGCGCCACACTGCCAGGGCTGGCAACAGTACCGACGTCATCTTCATTGCTTCCATATGGGCGGAGACAAGAGAGGTTGGGAGCTGGTTTGGGTCAGCTTGGCCCTTAATGTAAGCATTTTACTATATGAAAGCAATATGCAGCAGCATCCAAATATATCAAGGTAACAAAAGCATACAAAGTTTAAAATTTGAATTTACTTTTAACAAGGTTGTGCTGTGTGATTTCCATAAGAACTACTGCTATTATTTAGTGCTATCAACAATATTATCAAACCAAAATACTCATATTGTCCATAGTATGGTCTGGTGACTTAGAGTCCAGCATATGTATTAAATCTATTTTCTTTCAACAGAACAGAGTACGCACCACAACACACAGTCATAATCCATAAACCGCAGAAGTATAAATTTTCATTTAAGCATCATTTTATTAATCAAAACTCATCTTTGTTCAGCCTTGTATTAAACCAACTAAACAGTCAGCAGCAACCAAAAGGATTGTATACAGCGACTCACTTACTTCCAGATTGCCGTTGGTACAAACTGACGCCAATCAACCACACACAGCAGATCCAGTCATTCACAGAAATTCGGCCACACTTACTTTAGAATTTCCGTATCCAAAAATTGCCTGTACATGACTTCTTCCCTTCGTTTTATAGAAAATATACATAATTCTCATGGTGACACCTAATATCTTATAATGCAAAAGGTTGCTTATTTGACTGCCAAATGGTGATGTCTTCATTTTTCCGAAGAAAATCACTTAAAATATTTTAATTATTTTACTTATTAATGTATATAATTTTATTTTATTATATATATATATATAGTGATTATAGTTTATATTTATAATTTTGTAAAATAATTTCCTTTTAATGAAAAGAAAATATAGAATCAGTTCCACTCAACAAGAGAAAATTATGCAACCAATCATATGCACAAAATGCAGTACCAGGCAGTATGTACTTATTAAAGGCTATATCTCTGTTGATGTAGAGCTTCTTGGTTCTAGGATCCATGAGTTGGTAGGCCTTCCACACACATTTGAAAATATATACTTCAAAGATAACCTGCTTCTGAAGGTAGGTTGTGCTGGGCTTGTAATGATCAAGCATTTGCAATTTGTGTTGTGGAAGACCACTTAATGGTATATATATATATATATATTTTATGCATAGGGGAATTGATAACACCTTTGTCAAATACCGTATCGAGCTTGGCCACCGCCACTACAAACCCTAGCCTGTGGGGTAAAACAAAGTCAACGAGACCCCCGACCCTCCAGGGAATCGAACTGGGGCAGCCAACCGGCAAACACTTGGCCGCTACCATCCAGCCTATCCCCTTCTGGGTACGTCGTGGTTTGAACCTGGGTCTTCGGAAAGAGAGCCCAAATCTCAAACCTTTGCGCTTTCCTTACAGACCACTTAATGGTATATGATTGCAGCCAGAAATGGTACCAGGCACCATATATATCTCCTTCCTGTGCCAATACTTTTGTGAAGTTGATATTACAGGAATGTTGAGTTCATAGTTGAGAAAATCTGCAAAAAATCCCGATTTTGCCGATTTTTTCCTGATTCACAGGCTAGCCGATTTTTTGCTGATCTTGCCGATTTTTTCCTGATAAATTATGATATGCATGAAAAAAGCTTTTTTTGCAATGAAAAATTGCATTTTCTTTGGTTTTTTCAATAAAAAATGCCGATTTTTTCCCCGATTTTTTGCCGATTCCAATTCTTTGTTGATTTTTAAACCAGCCGATGTACTACCCGATTCCGATTTTCTCAATTATGGTTGAGTTTGTAGTTGGGTAACACACATGTGGTCATCTAGAATATCAATAACTTCACTACAATATCGATGAGCAATTAATGAATACTATTTGAGCTCTTTGGGCTGTGCTGGAAATGATTGCTGGTCATACAGCACATGTCATACAATTACCAGCCAGGCGTGATATCTTTGGGGAATTGGGGCGATCAGCCCATAAACCCCTTTCTCCTCCTTCATTGGTGCCCAAAAATTACGAGTTGCTAGTACATCATTTTGTGGGTGAAGAAAGTTGCATTTCTAGAGCTAAGTGAATAAGTGGTATGTACAGATTTGCTGATCAAATAATACAGACTGAAAATTCCAGATTGATATATCTTTGTGGTATTTGTGTGTTTCCTCGAGCATTACATATGTAAAATCTGCATCTCAAGTTTCATTTGATTTGGTTGCATAGTTACAAAGTTGTGACAGTTGCAAGTGGACTGATTTAGCATTTATCTGAGTTTTTTTATTAATTTGAAAAAATACAAAAAAAGTACATATTTGCAAAAAAATTAAAAAAATATTTTAGCTAGATTTGGGGAGGGTTGTTACATCACACCTGTACTCAGGTGTTTGTTCTCTATTCTGGGAGTGGGCCCCAATAGAACCCACATTACTTTCATAAATAAATAAATCTACTATCTACATAGAGGATTAGATAAGAATCAAAGGGATGTAGGCAGCAAAGTTGATCCACATAAATCATAGACATCCAAGCATGTATTGCATTTTGTGTGATGCACTTCTGAATATTAGGTGCACTTAGTTGTACTTTTGGATTCTAATATAGAAGTAGTATGAAATGGTCATGGAACTACATTACATGTTGATGGAACTTGCTCTACTTACATAATGTGTTTGCTTGGATGCGGCTTACATGGAACTGGAAATAGCATGCTACTTCAATGTATTACTGCATTTCATAGATCTTGCATTCATGTAGTTGACATTAGGATATTTGTGACTGCCTGGATGAGATAGATGTACATCAGATAGTGGAAGATTCTACCATGCTAGGGCCATGGTATCGCGTTGTTGGTGAAGCCTTTGTGTAAGTTTGATATTTGTACTCGCAGGTATCTTTTGGATAAGAAAGCAAGGGACTTTATCCTCAACTGCTCATAGTGTTGATGACTATTGAGATCTCGTGTATTGATGGTTTGCTTATTGCATCATTGATGATTATTGTATATTGATAATTAGTTTTGGTATCATTGAGAAAGAATATGGATATGTATAATGTGGACATTTTAACATTGTATTAGGTTGATTATTGCATGCTTATATATTGTAACTTGCATTGATTTCTTATGCTGATATGGACTATAGAAAAATTGATACTTGGTAATCAATGTGTTATGTTTCTACCATTGTTTAATGCAATACATAGAGATTCTTTGGGTATGTTGAAGATGAGGACTTAGCTGGCATAAGCCCTTTCGAGAGGCAAACCACTGACACAGTGAGCTCAACGAATTTGGTCATCAGAGTCAAATGAGATTAAAAGGAAAAAGTAATAATGATGACCTGCCTTGTGAAATGGATGGAATAGACTGGTCACCACACAAAAGTGGACCACAATTGGGAATACAATTGCTTGACATTAAATAAATTCCATTGAAATATATTGTAAACCTCAAAACCAGTCAAAAAGCAAGGACATTGCATCCTCCGATGAATCAACTTATTCCAAACCAAAATATGAGGAAGATGTTTACGAGAAAGAAGTTGTCAACAAAACTTGCATACAGCAAAGAGAAGATGGAATACATGAACTAGGAGAGTGCTTCGAGGACGAAAGCGATTGAGACAGTGGTCATCTCCATTGGAAAATTGAGGATTACAAGATACTCGTTGTAGGATGTCTATGTCAGCAGATCAAGCAACAACCCATCCTCAGTTGCAAGCAAAGATGAACAGGAGGAAGGAAACTCTGACCCACATTTTTCAGAGTACGCAAAGGGAGACACACAACTCTCAATCTCAGAGTTAGATGAGCAATGCTTTCATTTCATTCTGGAATATGCTTGTGGAGAAGATTGAACTTAGTTGTTTAAGAAGATACAATGAAGGCAATGGACGTTTGTGTGCAACCCAAGGCACACAAACTTTGCTTGCATGATATCTTATGTGCATAATATTGCAAACTCATCTCCCAAGCTTAGAAAATCATAAATATTTTCAGCTTGAAAATGAAATAGGCATACTACATTTTAAAATCAGGTGAAAACTTAAATTTGTGTCTGGATCTATGCAGATATCTATCTATTGTTATCCAAAGATGATGATAGCAACATGAGCATTGTTCAGGATGCTCAGTCCAGATGTGTTCAGCAAAGCTGAGCGCCTTGCCTTCTGGATGTCAAGAGCCTTCCAGTTCATCATCTTGCATTCTTTGTCCCTCTTAAATAGCCATGCTAACAATTTCTTCCTTAAGCAGTTCTTGTATATGCTATGGAGCATACTTCACATTGGGACAGGACAAAGCAAAATGCCGGCACACATCACTGCACAGAAAGCATGTATTGCAGAAAAGGAAGATCAAACTGAGATAAGAATTGAAGTGGATGCTTTCCTTACGATATATTGTGGGTGTCTGAGACATGGGTCTTCCCTGTTATTTCTGCAAGAGCAGTAGATCTTTTGCATTCCACATACCCCAAATGGACCTGGATCAAGTTGCTGGACTCATTGCTGCTGAATCTCTTCCACTGTTCTGGATGTCATCAATCTCTTCTGCTGGTCTGGATGTCATCAATCTCTTCTGCTGTTTTGTACAACCTTTCACTCAATATTTGGTCTGATACCATATGATAACAGAAGAAAGGATCATGATGTTTATTGCATTGCAAAGATATTACTTTTAAGTTTTAAACAAAAAAAATGAAAGAAGTTATATGGCAACCGTATCTGCAAAACTCCCTCAACTCATTGGAGACGAGTAAACTAATCTAACAATGCTAAATATGTGCTCATGAAAAGAGTCACTAACATTCACAATCCGTAAAATTACAAGGAAATTAATGATGTGCAGGAGTAGAAGAATGCGATGAAGATGAATACGAGAAAAATCGCACTTGGAAGTTGCCTACTCTATCACCAAGGAAGAATTATGTTGGCTGTAAACAGGTCTACAGAACCAGATTTATATCTGATAATGAGTTTTAGAAGCACAAGGCTTGATTATTTGTCCATATGGTTTGTGAGATTGTTGGCTGAAATACTCTATCTATTCAGCTGACTACACTGGTCTGAACCAAAGAGGAATGCAAAAGAAAGATGAACATATAATTTAAAATATTCATCCACAAACATAAAACCCAATATAGCAGAATGCTTCCATTATAGTAACTCACAAATAGACAATATTGTTTCTCCATGCTTGGCTCTTTTTTGTTACATCTTCTCCATTGATACCCTTGGTGCCCTACAATGTCTTATAGAGGATATGCATCATAGATATGCCTTTCTACTACCTTAACTCCTGATTAATTACATTCTTGATGCCTTGATACAAAATGGTGTTTAGGCATTGAAGGGAGATTGGTACCATCGACAAGCTAACTCTTGGACCCTAATATAGGGGACTGGTGACCATTATCTTTGTACAAATCTATCCCGTGCTAACATTCTCCTGGTTTGGACTTGTTGTCTTTCCTAGAGGCAACTATGAAAGGGATCTCTGCATCCTTCCCAATCAAGAGGAGGTGAATTGAGCAAGAATGCAGGCATGGAAGGGATAGTAATATTTTGATACTTGGTCTAAATTTTCCCTTGCAAATCCACCCAATTGGCAATAATTGTCTTCATTTCCCTACAAAGATTCACAACCTCCGTATGAGATTAAATAGCAGTAATGTTGCCACATGGAACAACATTTTGGTGTTGATACAGTCATTTCAGCTGAACTTAATGTGATGACTAAAAAAAGACATGTAGTGCTGGCTAAGAGGAAGAAACCTAGGACTACACTACTAATTTCGATGAATAAACTCAAATGAATACAAACATCATAATACAAAGTGGAAACAAGATATTGGATGAATTAAAGAATATGCTTGGATTGTGAGAGGTTTCGTAATCTTTTGGTATGATACACATTGGTCAATGTTTGGTAAAAGGATGGGTGTTCTTTTCTCTATCGTTTTATTTATTTAATTTTTTAAAATGGGGCTGAAACGAGGCCCTTCCCAAAGCACAACATGACCGCATTCTCACAGGCCACCTTATCACAGTAGTGTGAATAGGTGTGGGCTCAATTATCACAGTGCAGGGTTTGAACTTGGGTTGCACTTTTATGAATGCACCCCATTTACCGTTTTTCAGTGACTTGGATGTTATAAGGATGCATTGTTTATAACAACAACAAAAAATATAATAATAAATAATAAGCCTTTTACCGTTTCTCGATTGTGGGCTCAAAAGCTCTGGCCTAAGGTGAAGTTCTTTAATTGGCTTTTATTGCATTGTAGGGTGCTTACTGGTGAGCAACTTATGAAGCATGGTTTTCATGGCCCTTTTAGATGTGAAATGTGTGAAGAGAATGTAGAAACTCTCAACCATATTTTTATTGTGTGTACTTTAGCCTTTGAGCTATGGAGGAGAATGGCCACTTTACTTGGCTTACAGTGGTCCAATGTTTTTACTTTTGAGCAGCTTTGGAGGGATTGGCCTAATCAAGAAGGTATTGATCATTTTATTAGGTAGTTAGTTTGGATGGGTTCTACCATTCTTCTTTGGAATATTTGGAATGAAAGGAACAACCGAATTTTTAATTAAGATAGGAAGGATATTCACTATATTTGGCAAAAGACCATAGCCAACTTAGTTGAATCAGTCCATCAACTCCTTAATCACCCCCAAAACTCCCACCAAAGATGGGATCAAGTGATGCAAAGATTGAATATTAAATCTTCTAAGGGCAACCAACTTAAAGGGAATGTGAGTATTAGTAAGACGGATAGGACTAGAAATTGGCAACCTTCCCCCAAGGATTTTGGAAAAGTCAATATTGATGGAGCCTCTAGAGGGAACCCTGGAAAAGCCAGTGTGGGAGGAATTGGTAGACTTTCAGATGGCTCCCTGGTTTTTACTTTTGCTGAGAATTTGGGTATTCTTTCCAATAACCTTTTTGAGGGGTACGGTATCCTCGAGAGGCCTTCAGGAGGCTACTAAGGTTGGATGGGAAAAGGTGTTAGTTGAGTCTGACTCTCAACTTATGATTAATCTCTTGAAGACTCCTTCTAAGAATCATAAGGTGGATTGGAAAATAAAAAGAATTATTGAGAAGATTCAATTAATCCAGATGGGATTTTTAAAAGTTGATTACAATCATGTGGTCAGAGATCAAAACAAGAGTGTTGATGCTTTAGCTAATTGGGCTTTGGATAAAGGTGATCTTGTTATGGCACCCCTCCTATATGGTGGGCTTCTCAAATTAGGGAAGCTCTTCTTTCTATCATTTCTTTGGATGGCTCCAGTTTTGAAGGTACCTAGTTTCTTCTTGCCTTTTTTTTTTGCTTCTCTTTGGTTCATTCAGTTTTTTTAGTTTCCTAGCTCATTTTATTCTTTATTTTGTTTCCTCTGTTGATTCTTGCCTTATTAGTCTTCTGGTCTAGATAGGTCATTGTTATGTTCAATTTTTTTTTGTTTGTTTAGTTTTTTAAGGTGGGTGGGTTCTTTTGTTTTGTTTTGTTTTTGTGTTCTTTGTGTTGTTTTTTGTTGTTCATGTGTTTTTGTTGTTTTGTGTTTTTTTTTTTTAATGTTTTTTGTTATTGTTCTTGTGTTTTTTTCGTTCTTGTTCTTGAGTTTCTCTTTGTTTGTGTTAATTCGTGTTTTTATGTGTGAGTGTTTTCTATGTTTTTTGTTTTTGTTTATTGTCCATTGTTGGTTGTTTTTTATTTTTATTTTTATTTTATTTTATTTTAATTTTTTAGGTTTTAGTTGTGTTTATTTTTCATGTTTTTTTTTGGGTTATGTCTTTGTAGGTGTTCTGTTGTTTTTGTCTTGTTTGTGTTTTGTTATGTGGTTCTTGTGTTTTTCTATGTGGTTTGTGTTGTGGTTTCTTTTATCTTATTGTGCGTGTTTGGTTGTGCTTTTGTTTTTGACATACTCAAGGAGCATGTTTTTTATTTTATTTTATTATTTTTATTGTTATTTACTTATTTTTAAATTGGTTTTTTGTGTTTGTTTGCTCCTTGAGTATGTCAAAGGTGGTAGCCCAGGTCCGAGTCCTGGGCGTTTTTGGCGGAATGGATACCCTTGCCTCCTTGGGTCTTACCCGAAAGTGGCATCCCTTTTGGGATGTTTTCCACAAATAAAAATAAATAAAAAATAATAATAAGCCTTTACAATTTTTTTTCCTTAATTGATTTTGACTGGACTTGACTTAAATCTGAAATATTCCAAGATGGAAACTTGGCAATGACGGCCGATGGGTTCAAAACTTGATGTAAATAATATTAAACCTACATTTGAAATATATGGAGATGGAGACATTGCCAAAGAGAAGAGACCTGGGGAAACAATGCCGAATCCTTTAAATAGACAAGAAAAGTGATTAAACTGCATGGGTAAGTAGGCAATACTTTAACATGGGCGGACAATGATAATAACATAATAGCACTAGGACAACACTAAGAATTTTAATAAAAAAATAGTAGGAATGGGACAATGTTGGACAAAAGTAGTTACAATGGAATGCTTGAAAAAGCACAAATGGAATGGGGGTGGAGAAAGATTCAAATGAATACCGATGAGAATGATAATACAAACTAGAAACAAAAGTAATGGATGAATTGAAAAATACATTTAAAGCATCATTATAGCCTCTCATTTTGATTTTTAATTACAATTTTCTAGTGTATCTCGGGTTTAAATGAATTGGCAAGGCTCAATCTTCCATGAGCTTGTTTGGAAGCTTGAATTTGGAAGAGGTACCCAATTGAACTAATATATATAAGGTAGAGTGAATAATTTTCTTTCCTGCAACAAGAGGTACACAATTGAACTAATGTATATAAGGTAGAGTTAATAATTTCCCTTTGTTAGGATCCCATCCTAACCCTTAATTTAATAACTTCCATGATGTAATAATTCCTAAAGAACGTAGGTAGTACCCATGATTAATATTTTGTAATGTTCTAAGTTTTAGCTTATGTAGTGCCTATGACAAATGGCACCCTTTTTATGTAACACATGGTAGATAGGTTATGTAAGGTGGCATTGTGCATGTATCGAGTGGCATTGTGCATGTAATTCGAGTGGCACTATGCATGTAATTCGGGTGGCATTATGCATGTAATCCAGGTGGCATTATGCATGTAAGCCAACCATGGAAGGGAACTCTTTAAATACCCGAGAAGGCACCAATGTATTCATCTTTTTGCAAGTTAATGAAGTGTTGAAGGAGGTTGCCCCCTCGAAGAGGCCTGTGATTCTATCTTATTGTGAGATTGTTCCTTTATGCAAATTTCTGTTATAATGTGTATTTTGTTCTGAATATTAATATGATGTTTATGTGAGTTTATTTCCAAGCAATTGTGTGAGAGTGTGTTTATTTGAGTTTATTTTATAGTAGGATCCTAACACCCTTCCTCCAACAAGAAGAATACAATTGAACTCATGTATATAAGCTAAAGTGAATAATCTCCCTCTCTCCAACAAGGGGTCTCATATACAGATCAGGCAAGCTGGTTGGTTGTGACCTAAAAAATCACCTTTATCTTTACTGTTATATCTTATGTACTTAAATCACCATCCACTAGTTCAGTTGCTGTTTGCATGAATTGTAGCTGCTAGAAGAATAAAAATTGAAGAAATCATTTGAAGGATTTGTTTTTGGTCATGTACATTTAACAATCACCAGAAATGCTTATTGGTTGCCTATATTTTTGAAGGTGACAGTTGGGAACTGGAGTGAGAATTCACAAGCATGACCACAAACCTTCATACTTGGTTAAACTTTAAAGTGTGAAATTAAGAAAATTAAACTTTAAGGTGATAGTTGGGAACTTTTAAAGTTGAATACTTTTATGCTCCAAATATTGATATGGAGTTGCATGGAGAAATTCTAATTTTAGCTACCAAAGATATTATGGTTGCCTTTGAAATATTATAATAAGTATACCAAAGAGATAAGATTGTTGAGAATAATCCTAAATATAATTTTGTGAATCATTTTACAACCCAAATTTTGATATGAAATTCCAGGGGTACATTTACATTTTAGCTGCCAGAGAGAGCCTAGTTGCCTTTGAAACGTTGAGGAAAGTACACCAAAGAGACAGGATTGTTGAGAATATCCTAATTATGTTTTTATACCAAAGAGACAAAATCCTAATTATATTTTTATGCCAAAGAGACAAGATTGTTGACAATATCCTAATTATATTTATACGTTATCTTCTATTTCAAAGTGTGCCACTTACATATAAAGAGTGTTCTTCCAAAGATACTCGAAAAGTCACATTACTAGTTAGCTATTCAATAATAGAAACTCAAGATGTGTTCCAGTCCCAGAGACATGACTTGCAATTTAGACTTTGAATGCAGCTACAGGTTCTACTTACAAACTAATTAGTTAGAGAGAGTCCAGTTTCAATCAGTGTGCATACTGCATACAGCATGTAATACACAAACTCCATAAAAGTATTACAAGACATCCAAGAGTATATAGAAGTTCTAGGGCAAGAGCTGCTTATGGGGAAATGTCCTTTCAAAAGTGATGATATTTCTAAGCAAGTCTTCAACACCAAAATTAAATATTTAACCAACCACACATAGAATCTCTTAAATCCATAGGGGGCATATTTAATGTGGAGCCAGCTCATGCATCACCTCAGCAGTGAGTCATCAAGTACATGTCTATGACATGTATGAGCATTTTGACTTATGTATAGTCTATAGTTTGATATTTGATTTTGTGTAGTTTGTTGCATCTGAGAGCGCAATATCTCTTTGTACAAAGTGAGGAATCAATTTTTTGTTTTGGGTATATGGATATTGGTGGATAGTAGTTAGACAATCGCCATTTCCTGCTTATCCCCTTCGTATATATACATCCCTTGCTTTATTTGTGGGGATCTTATCGTACCATTACGGTTGTGATGGTTATGACAAGCATGTGAATATCATCTTGATCATATGAGTTGCAGTTCAATTGTTGCAGATATTGGATCCACTGTGTGTTGCTTCGTAATTTAATGTTCACTTTGTGCGATCATTTCTTTCACAAATGAATTGTTGTTATTAATGTTACCAATTGCATTTGAGTTCTTTTCTTTCGTGCATTTTACGTTCTTCTTGTGTACAGAATACCAAACCCGTTGTGCCACAACATTTACCCCTCTTTAAGCAATTAGCTGTTTTGTCTAATTCATATTTCCTTCTGAAGTCAGACTTGACATTGATTCTGTATTATTAGTCAATATATTTGTAGGAGCAACACTATATGTTGGCTCACCTTTTAGGGTATTCAGTGGTACATTTGGAACAGTTTACTTGGAATCTTTTGGAATCTGAGTGATATGATTCAAGTGCTCATAATTGCGTTAAAATGCTGGCTGAGAAACTCGGGGCATCTTTGAGTTGTTGGAACTGGAAGGTGTGGGATCCTTTGGTTGATGTTGACAGTTATCATTGAGCTGAAATACAATTTTTAACACATCTATCAGCTTTGCCTTCTCCTTTTCTTGTTGCAATACTAGCTTTAGTTAAAATCACCAAACTCATCTGCTTGCTTGGATCAAAACATCTTCTGTCTAAATGTGGTCCTGTTGGTATCTAGTTTCTGCTTTCAGCCCCTCCGCCTTTGCCTTTTCCTTTCCAAGCTAGATCCTTAATCGAATATGTGCCTATTTAATAGCCTCCTGCAATGTTGCAGTACGTTTGGACCTTCTGATTTAGATTGCACAGTAAATCGTAGTACTTCTGTATCCAATCATCAGTTCTCAGTTCTCACCATATTGCCTGTTAGTCTGCCACACTGAGCATCCTCAAAAACCTGTTCATTACTGTTGTTCCACATCCAAAATTCAACTGCCTCTTCTTCCTCTTGCCTGAGTTTTCAGCATTTTTCTTACTTAAAATCTTGCACATGGTGCCCTGGTTGTAAACAACAAAAACAAAGTGCCTCAACTGCTTCTTCCAGTATTTTTGACAAAATACTCACATGACTTATCCCCAATGGGCCAATATGGTTAGACTTGGAAGAAACAGTTTTCCTTTCATCTTTCTTTGCTTCTCCATCCTTACTTTTCATTCTACCAACACGGGTTTTGTTGATCAACATATGTTTTCCTTTAACAATGTGCCCTGTAAAAAGTTCCTCCTCTGTCTCTATAGTAGGTTGTTACACAAACTTTTGTCAAGTTTCCCTTGCCCTTGTGGGGTCTTGAGCCCCAAAAGTGGTTGTGGATTCCAAGGCACTTAGGTGTGGGCATGAACCTAATTCGGTTGTGTTAATAGTGTTTGGAATTAAGGGGACCATGGATTTCTTAGAATCCACTAACTGTTTGAAGTCCTTTCTCATTTTCCTTATTCTCCTTATTTTGTGGGATTAAACTCATTCACATTTCTGAAACTTATGCGCATAGTGCCTTCCACTGACCAAGTCGCAGAATTTAGGTGAGAGCTGAACAGTAGTGGGTTTTGGATTGCCTTGCTGACGCCCCATCTGAGTTTGTGCCTTATTCTGGGTCTACTAGCAGCTTGTTGGTGTCTGCATCTCCCTCCTATGCATTCTTCAACTGTAATGTGATCCTATGGAGAGTGTTTTTGTGGATATATGTTCAATGGAAAAATTGAAGATAGCTTGCTATCCAAATCAACCACCTAAGTCAATGCTTGCAAGGTAAATTTGCGAAGACATAGGGTAACTGTGAAAATTTCAGAATTCTTTGCCTTCTCCAAATAGAACTTTTCTTTAATTATCTGACAGTAAAGAGTGCTCGTCAAAGATTTCAACAAGGATCCCTTTTAGATGTGATGCATTACACACAAGGATTTCTATATTATTCTCTCAACAGAATATTCTGCTTAGAGTGAATTCTGGCTGCAATTTTGATATCATTTCAGTTACTGGTAAATGTTACAGATATTACTAAATTCCATATTAAACTCTCTTAACCCACTCATATTTACTATGCGGTCCACGTGTAATAGATGGATTTATAAGTTTATTGTGTCCAATGCTGGAATCCAAAGGACAACATAAAACATTAGCAAATGTATAGAAGCTTTTATTCATGGAAAGTAACTGCTAAAGCAGAATGTGCAACTTGCTTATAAACAACGGTCACACAACTATTTATGTTTTTGAGGGGAATGCTGAATAAAATATGCAACTCTCATGATTTTTCATCTTCCATTACATGCAGGTTTCATGACTCTTCACAAATTTATGATTCTTTACAAATCTATGCCTCTTCATGAAGCTAATACTTCGAATTTATTTCTTCAGCCTGGCGCACAATGGAGTCCTTTTCGACTATAATTACAATGTTTGGAAAGTTTGGTTCAAACAGGAGGAGGAAAAGAATTAAGAAATTCAGAGTTTTTGAAAAGTCCAGTTCAATTCAGAATAATAGTACTTGTTGAAATGGCCTCAATCATACTACATCAGGACCATATTAATGCAAGAATTTAACAAACCATCTTATTATTATGGACCTCCGTATCACACAATTGTTTGTTATAATGCGGGGATTTGAACTTCGATTGCGCTCTCCTTATACTGTTTCTTCATGATGCCTTGGACTTAAATGGTTATTGGAAAGGTTCACCCATGGAATCTTGACATATGGTGTGAAACTCCTTGTTCCTCACCGGTTTCCCCAAATAAACCCATTGGGCTATGTAGCTCTTATTAAAATCTATAGAAACATAATTAATAAAATATCAAACCTATCATAAAATATAATTCTATGAGAGAGTTATATATTATATATAAATTACTTTTTAACACCACTTTGTATGACATAACATTTTAAAATAATTATAACGAAAAAGTATATAAAATATTTTGGACACAAAGCTGTGAATTTATTAAACAAATGCAGAATAACACAGAAATAGACGTTCAATGCAGAATAACACAGAAACAGACGTTCATGAGGGAAAACATAAGCATTCAAACTTGAAGATATTTTCTTATCTGTCCATTTGTCTCCTGCACAGTCTAGAAGGCTGCATTCCCTGTGTTTTCAGCTTCTGTGTTGCTTGGATGGCAGCTTCTGAGTTCCCTGGCACCTGCGAAGTGTCTCTTGCCTGCAGAACAGTTCCCTGCAACGGCATTTTCCCCTTGATGACATTCTCCCCTATGTTTTTGCATGTCACAGTCTTGTGCGTATGCAAAAGTGTAAGGCTCATATGCATATGCAGTAGAAGCAAAATTCATTTTATTTTAGTTAATTTTATTTCTTTTAATTCCATTTTTTTCCTTTTCTTTTTAAAAAAAGGTCTAGAACAAACCAAACTTTTTTTGAAGAAGCTGAAAAGTCTGGACTGAACCTTGTAACTATGTTTTCAACATTGTCTATATATTGTTGCTTAAAGACAATTTAGGGTTTACCCTGTTTTGGGTTACTCTTAAGTTTTCCTTGTTTCATTTCTGGTCAGAACAGAAATTAACTTTTATTGGTGTCTAAAGTAAATTTTTTTAAGAAATGTTAACACAAGATTGGGTGGTATATAAATATTGGAAATAATGATTGAGCTTGTTCTTAAGACAATTGTGTTTTTCTTCCTACAGTGAAGTTCGTGTAGAAGGATTGGAGACATTAGATTATCTGGACAATTTACGAGAAAGAGAACGTTTTACTGAGCAAGGTGATGCAATCACCTTTGAATCTGAGGTGAGTTTTAGCACATAGAAGGAGAGCATGCAAAGTGATTGTTGAGGTTACATTGTTCAATCGCTACTATAGTTGGTGAACTCTAATGTGTTCAATTTCCAATGGATGTAGGTCGACAAAGTCTATCTTAGCACCCCAACAAAAATTGCAATCCTTGACCATGAAAAAAAAAGAACATTTGTGTTGAGGAAGGATGGGCTACCTGATGCAGGTATGTTTTTTCCCCTCCCAGCTTAGTATATAGGATTGATTGTATTGAACATCATGACCAGATTGGTATGTGATTGAAGATTTACATTTTATCATCTCTGGCTAGTATTTGTGTTACTGAAGTGTTCACTATATTTGCTCTTTCAGTTGTGTGGAACCCTTGGGAGAAAAAGGCTAAATCCATGGCAGACTTTGGGGATGATGAATACAAACATATGCTGTGTGTGGAGGCTGCAGCTATAGAAAAGCCTATAACTTTAAAACCAGGTGAAGAATGGAAAGGTCGACAGGAGTTGTCAGCAGTACCATCAAGTTACTGCAGTGGTCAATTAGATCCCCAGAGAGTTTTACAAGGTTAAACTGAAGTATGGGCATGTGAACAGATGCTTATGGCTATCACATGTTGTATTTATACTACTTGAACTTACAGTGGCTGAAGGTGTTCCATTTTACATTGTAACAGATAATATTATTTATTTCTCACAGAATAGCTGAAGGCATGCCTTCTTACTTTGTACGAAATAATGGTATATGTTTGGGTTTCTCAAGTACCATCTTGGTACGAGTGTATTCAGAGAACATGAATAATGGAAGCTAAGAATATTTGGGACTACTTGATTCTATTTTTTCAATTAATATTATTGTAGTACACAACAACAATTATTTTACTTGTCTCTTTTGTATTACTCTTTAGAATTGTATTCTGGCAAGGATTAGCCAATTTTTTTATTGGTCAGATATCAAGATGTGTGGTGAACTTTGACTGTTGCATTTTTTTAATTTTTTGTTAGTTTCAAAGTAAATCACATAGTAGGGAAAGAAAGATTGTGATACTGATGTGGTTATGGTCACACGTTTTTAATTGTCACATTGAAAACTAGAAAGTTACTCAGCATGACCAGAAGGGAATTTATTACTTTTGGAGTCTGATATTGACTGATGATAGTGAGGATATTTTGAGCTTGTGAGGTCGCTCAGGGTTCCAAGGTTACTGCCCACTTATTATAACACCTAAATTTAAAGCTAGGCTGGGGAGAAATTCATGGGCAGAGTACATGCACTCTTTTGACTCGGGGGTCAGACCTTTTCGCAAGAAGAATCACCCTAGACCTACAAACAGTAGAGGCATGAGGGTTTGCCCCACCTGACTGGGTTAAGTTTTGTCATATTAACTGTAGGTCCACTTATATCCTGAGTAAGGGATATAGATATATGACACAAAAAAGCCTAAGATGGAAGACACAGTCAACCTAATTATGCATATGGCTCTTGTTTTTCTTCATGCAGATTGAAACGCCAAATCATCTACACAAACCACAGCTATTATTCTTTGTTTATCAACCGTAAATGTAAAAAGTTTTTGAACATTTTTTATGCCAAATTTATTGTACTAGGTATTCTGAATCCTTTCTAGTTACTTTTTAATGCTATGCGGGCATGTTTCTGTAACAAAGATGATGAGATTATCAATGAAAATTTGAAAATTAAAACACGAAGTACTTCTCTGTTGATAAGGTTATAAGGTCATCTTTTATTTTTGGAAATTTTCTCTCCTGAGAATAAGATGCTGGGACAAGGTCCTGAAAACAAATGCATCAGCAAGTTTAGCAGATGTGGCCATATAGAGACAATATGTTCTTTACAACTTGATGCCATATCTTGGTAATTGGAAGACAATAGAAGTGTTTCTGCTACAAAGATTATTGTTTATAAGCCTGGAGGTCACTGATACTTCCTAGTGGTTGCATCAAGTATCAAACTGGTGATTCGAAGATTGGCCAGTTGTCTTCAGTGTACGGAAGATAATAAAATGCACACACATGCAGAAAAGGACTAAGATTGGATTATCGAGTGGAGAATTAAGGTAGTAGTCAGCCTGCTCTAAAGAGTTCCTCAAGTGAAAAATTTGTTAACCCTAGGATAGGGAGATCCTTTACCATGGACAAGGTCATGGAACACATCTTTGCAACAAAACAAGAGAAGTAAAAAGAACCTGTAAGACTGCTTTAGAATGTGCACTACAGGATCTTCCTTGAAGATGGAAACTTGAGGAGGCCATATCCACATCATGAAGCCTCAAATTATCTAATGACCAAAGGAAGTCTCAAGAATTAGGCGGTTCTAATGAATCAATGCTAATATGGAACACAGCCACTCTCTCCCCCTTATATGAATCGAATCCAGGGTTTTTTGGGTTTGTGTCTCCATTGGGAACCCAAGCTAGGGTTTTTCGGGTTTGCTTCTCCAGTTGAAACAAAAGCCAGGGTTTTCTAGGATTGCTTCTCTAGTGGGAACAGGGTAGGGTTTTCTAGGTTTGCTTCTCTAGCATGAATGAGGGTTTTCTGGTTTTGCTTCTCCAATGGGAAGCGAAACCAAAGTTTTATGGGTTCGCTTTTCCAACTGGAATTAGAGCCAAGTGATTCAGAATTTGCTTCTTCAATGGGAACTAGGTAGGGGTTCTGGGCTTTGCTTTTCCAACGGGTATCGAAGCTAGGGTTTTTTGGGTTTGCTTCTCCGATAGGAGCTAGAGCTTGGGTTTGCTATTCCAATAGGAAACAAAGCCAGGGTTTTTTGGGTTTGCTTCTCCAAGAGAAACTAGAGACAAGGTTTTTGGGTTTGCTTCTCTAACGACAATTAGAGTCAGGGTTTTTTAGGTTTGTTTCTCCAACAAGAAGCAAAGCCAAGGTTTTTTCAATTTGCTTCTCTAGCAAAAACCGGATACTAGTTTTCTAGGTTTGCTTCTCCAGTGGAAATTAGAGCTAGGGTTTTCTAGGGTTGCTTCTCAAGTGGAAACTGGAACCAAGGGTATTTTGCGTTTGCTTCTTCAACAAAAAGTGGTACTAGGGTTTAACTAGAGTTGGGGTTTAACACTATTGGACTCCAAATAGTGTTAACTCCCAAACTCAAGTACAATCGCCTCACCAAATGGATTGTAGAAGTTGAGCATTTTGGGATTGAGCTTCAACGACAAATATCACAACTCCAACAGAACTTCACGTGAATGCTACCATTGAGGCACCAAAATGCCAAGGTGAAAATATTGTCAAAATAGGAAAATCTAAACGAACTCATGCATCTCCAACTGATGATCTTCACCATCTTCATGATGTTGTTGGTAATATACAACATAAGCAAACAATGCTCCTTGTCCAACATGAGTAGCTCAAAAACAAGACAAATGCTCTTCAATAGTCTCTTCAAAAATAGGTTGAAGAACATATTGAATACTTCTCCTATTATGGAGTTAGCAGTGCAAGCCAAATTTGTTGACGAAAGGGCATGCCAAGCCAAAGAACTCAACCTTTGAGTTCAAGACCTGCCAAAGCCTATTGATCCCTTAAAGGTAGGCCATGATTTTTTGCATAACACATTGGATATCAAGGATGTTATCCTTGATTGGGCTTGGGTAGGCCCCTGCTGGTAATTTTTTTGATCCAATTCTGCTCATTTGAGGTACATTTGAGAGCTTTAAGAGCCAAGAAGAAACTTTTTGCTTTGTCCACAAAAAATTACTTGGATGAGGACATCACACATCTTCAGATGGAGGAACTACAAAAAGGATTTGCTCGAGTGATAGTTGCTCGAAAGGATGAGTGGACAATTATTTATGATTGAAAAGCTATGAATCATGACTCCCCTCCTTCATGGTGCTGACATCCTTGGCCTGTAAAATGAAGGTGTTCTTGGGTCCCAGAAGGTAACATTAGCCTCTTTGTTGCTTGTTGGAATTGTAATGGGGCGATATGGTCTTCCTTAGGTACATTCTAAAATGTTATTTCTTCATGTGATCTTATTTTTATCTTAGAGACCCATGAGAGCATGTAATGATCTCTTCCACCAATCAATGATTACTTTTGTGTTTTTGCTTTTAGGCACATGACACATCGATCAGGTGGTATTTGCGGTTCAAGTGATGTGGCATACCCCATTTGGGACTGCCTTCATCAACATGTGTCATTGGTCACGCTAGATGAGCACTCCAAATACATGAGGTTTTAGATCAAGAGGGGCCCACCCCTTCCTAGAGACATCTTCATAGCAGTATATTATTTTCCTCTAGCATTGTCAACTTTTGCCATCCACTCTAGTGGTGACCTATACTTGGATCTTTATTGGGAGATTTCTACATATTCATCAATGGGTGATGTCATTCTTTTAAACGACTTCAATGCCTGCATTGGGAACCACCAAGCACCTTTTGATCTTATCCATCATCGAAAGCTCCATTTTGCTCTTATCCATGAGCCTTCAGCTATATATTACGCTCAAAGGGAATATAAATGCCTCATTCGACATAAGAAGTGAGAGTTTCTTGTCACTACACATTATGAGCTTCTCGATGCTCTTCATCACTGTCCAAAAGCCTTTTGATGCACTCGTCTTCCTAGGAAGCCCCATCCCATATGCATCAATGAAAAGTCTTGGGTCTCCCATGCTAATTCTTTATATGATATCCCAATGCAACCCAACATTCATCTCTTCCCCCCAAGATCATGTCACCTCTTCTCTTCAAAGGGCATCAAAAGAACTACATAAATTAAGCACTAGCAAGGTTGTTGATTTTGAGGGATATAAGGCTGAGTTCTTGAAGTCTGGTGTTGAAGCTCTTGGCTATCCCATTGCAGAATTATTCAATGAGGTGGTTTGTTCTTGGTTCCCTATCTCATGGTCACAACATATTATCCACCCATCCATAAATTTGAGGAATATTCAGATATGCATAACTATAGAACTATCATGATTGTGCACATATTTGCTAGGATTTATGCAACAAATTTGAATATGGAACTCTCAAAATTAGATAATGGTAAGTTTAGAGCGAGAGGGCAGACTAGTTTTAGAAATGATCATCAAACTATTGATCATGTTTTCACTCTCAGGGGTATTATTGTGGAGGCTCGCGAATGACTCTAAAATTTTCTATTGTTTTTTAGACTATAAAAGGCCTTTGACACCGTTCCTAGGCATCTTTTATTTCAAAGACTACATGACATCGACATCTCAAAGCTCTTTATCACTACCATCAAGAGATTATATGAGGTAGTTGGAGGCAGTTTTTAGACAAATTTTGGTTTCTCAGAGGATGTTTAGAGCACCATTGGCATCAAATAAGTCTATCATCCTTCTTCACTCTTTGGGATCTACATTGGTGAGCCTGAATAATTTATTCATCAATACACATATGTTGACAATGGTTGCCTTCTACATCATGTTTTAATAGCTATATTGATTTTTGTAGATGGTGTTGTTCTTGGTCATACTCTTGAGGGTCTACAAAGATAGTTGGATGCTCTTGCTCTCTTTTGTGACAAAACAATTGGCATTAAACCTTAGCAAGACTAAGGTGATGATCTTTAACACATCAAAGAGTACCCTATCGAAGTTTTAATTCTTCTATAAAGGCAAGTCCATTGAGATCACCACTGCCTACACATACTTGGGGGTTCAGTTTATAGGTTCTTCCCTTAATATTTGACCAACTTCATAGTCACATCTTTGTAAGGGAAGCACATCTCTCTCACTCTTGGAACACAAATGCTTCCAACATGACTTTCAAGACATACCTACAAAGATGCACCTCTCTGATTGTAACATCGAACCCACATTCTTTTATGGATCTAAGATTTGGGGTCCAAGTCTAGAATGTTGTTGAATGGTAATTTTACCCAATTGCAAAACCACACTCACAGTTTGGATTTTGATTAGAAAACCCTGTGTCGGGGGTTTTAAAATATCGTGAAGGAGTTGTTGTTATTGGCTAAGCTAGACAACCCATAAAACCTCTAGTAAAGTGAGGGGCGATAAGGCTCCAATACCCAGGACTTAGACAACACTCGCGCACGAAATCGAGCTCCCACGCATCTTCGGGTGTATCGGGAGACCATTTTAGGGTTAACAAAATTTTATCCAGTAGGAATATTTTTGGCCTTGTATTATCCATAATCCACAAGACACAACATCCCGAACGATTACCCTCTCATACTGTTAGAGAGGCAGATAATGTGCTCAAGGGTATGTGTGGAATCCTCCTTGGGTAGTGGCCTAAAATATTGGTTTGAGCACTATTTTTCGTCACTACGGTATAACAAAGGGCCTATGGGTGTTACATACTCCTTTACCTAGCATACCCTGGTTCTGTTAAACACTTCAACTTGCAAAAACACACCTTATTCTGCTAAACCTGCATTCACAATCCCAAAAAGTGAGCATACGAAGGACTTCCCTATCACAGAAGAACACACCTTGCATGCCCCAACAGTTAGGACAGAGTTTACAAGTGTATCTAATAGTCTGCAATATTCCAGTATCATTCATGTCAGTAACAGTAACAGTCAGGTCAAGGGCAGTAATAGTCTGATCAGTGATAGTAACAGTCAGGTCAGCAATAGTAATAGTAACAGTCAACTATAATAGCTAGAAAATATAGGTGGTCAGGGTCAGAAATAGAATCATTAATATCTATAACTGCAGTACAGGTGACAGGATAATGACAGGGTGATCAATTGACAGATCCGAGATAGTTGATCCAATTTCCCACTTGTGACCGAGCTAAAAAAACATTGAAATTTTATTAAAACAGGGATATCTCTTCACAAAGATCTCATATTGACTCAAAATTTTAGCAGATAATTCTACACTCTATTCCAGACAAAATTGTCCTTGGCAGCCCTTTGTCAAATTTTGCATCGATTTTTCAAAAATAGCAATTTTTTATTTTTCTTGGTAAGGCCATAACTTTTCAATAGTCAATCAGATTGATCCAAATTTTTGGGAATAGAAGCTACTTGTTATTCTGCATCAAAGACCCTCAAGGACTCACTGGTGAAATTTTAAGTCCAAGTAGAGGAAATTACCTTGACATCGCCTTGTAACCAATAGGAGATCACAAAAAGTCAAGAAATTCAGTATATCTCCTCATTGAGCGCTCAGATCAAACAACCACCAAAGTGGACCCTATCCTAAAATCAGTGTTGCAATCCATTTTCCAAATTAAATTTTGGACCCTTACTAAAAATAGTAACTCCTGAAATCCCACATCTATTTTTAGTAACTAAGTAAAAAAATTCAAGGCTATCTCAAATGACAAGTGGCACTCATGGACATCAAAAAAAGGTAGAACAAAACACTGCTTCAACATTGGATATCCTACTAAGTGTTGTTACTAGCTTGCAAAAAACAATTGAACACTTGATGATAGAATTTAAAACTTTTAGAGTTGACCAAGATACCTCCAGAATTCGCATAGAAGAACACCTAGCAGATGTTGAGTCTAAAATACAAGGTGGTCCAAGCAAGTCTAAGTATCATCACAAAATGGGAACATATGACTCTCAGCTTCGCTTTGATCATGATACTCCCTTCAAGATGCCAAAACTAGACTTTCCTAAGTTCAATGGGAAGGATGTTGATGGATTGGTTATGCCGTGTTGCTCAATTATTTAGACTCAATGATGTCCTCATTTATCATCGAGTTCAAATTATTTCTTTCAATTTGGAATCTGAAGCCTTACAATGGTATTAATGGTTGCAAAAAACTATCCCTGATACTTCTTGGGCAGAATTTGAGTCCTAATTATTCGCTCGCTTTGGCTCTAGTGAGTATGATGATTTTATAAGACAGTTGACAAAGCTAAAACAAACTTCAACAGTTCGAGATTACCAAATACAATTTGAGAGATTGGCCAACAAAACTGCAGGATTGAATGAAGGGTTCTTTATGAGTTGTTTTGTTAGTGGGTTGCGGGAAGATCTCCAAGTTGAGGTCACAATGTTTAAATCACAATCCATAATGTAGGCTATCCAGTTGGCTCGTTTGACTGAGTCCAATTTATTAGCTCAAATGTGAATATCTAAATTTCCATAGGCTAAACCCTCTTTTCCTCCTAGATTCCACAATCAACATGAACAAAAACCTATTGCACCCACTGCTGCACCCAAACGTTTAACCGCTGCTGAAATGGATGCGCAATGCGCCCAAGGGTTGTGCTACAATTGTGATGAAAAGTTTTTTGTAGGCATAAGTGCACCTAAAAGAAAATTTTCCTCATCAATGTTGATGAATTTGACACCAGTGACCATAGTGAATCAATAGAGGAACCACCTAAACCAGAGGAAGAAAACCCATATGAATCACAGGATGAAATTTTTGTTCATGCTCTTGCTAGTATTACTACGCCCTAAACCATGAAAATTGTGGGTTATTTCAAGGGCCTACGACTTACCATCTTGATTGATTCTGGTAGTACACATAATTTTATTGATCCCTGCATAGTCAAGCAGGCAAATTATTTTGTACACACATGTAATTCCTTTGAGGTTATGGTAGCAAACGGTGGGACTTTACCTTGCAAGGGAAAATATCGTAATGTTAAGGTCAATATTGGGGACTATGATCTCAAACAAGATATGTTTGCACTACAATTAGGGGGATGTGATATTGTGTTCGGATCTTAATGGTTGGACACATTGGGAGTCATCTCTTGGCACTTTGGTGAGCTTTGGATGCAATTTTCACAGAATGGACAGTCCTACACTCTCCATGGCTTAAAAGTAGGGTCCTCACAGATTATCAGTTCCAATGAAATGGAGAAGTTAAAAAAATCATCTCGGGGTGTCATAGCTCAGATTTTTGCGATCCAACCACATCCTTCAAAGGAGGATTCTGTTCCTGAATATTTGCAACTTATTTTGACCAGGCAAAACTCTATTTTTGCTGAGCCAACAGAATTACCACCTCGTCGCTCTCATGACCATGTTATCCCCTTGTTACCTGGTAATGCACCACCCAACATTAGACCATACAGGTATCCTCATGCTCTTAAGTCAAAAATTGATAAGTTAGTATAGGAATTGTTAAAAGCTTGTGTCATTTGGCCCAACAACAGTCCTTACTCTTTCTTAGTTTTACTGGTATGCAAGAAATATGGGTCTTGGCGGTTGTGTATCGATTATCGAGAGCTCAATAAACTCACCATCAAGGATAAGTTTAATTTTCTGGTGGTGGATGAATTACTGGATGAACTTCATGTGACTATGTATTTTTACAAACTTGACCTTCACTTGGGGTACCATCAAATCCGGCTCAAAGAGGAGGATATTCCCAAGACTGCCTTTCGTACTCATGAAGATCACTATGAGTTTTTGGTAATTCCATTCGGCTTGACTAATGTCCCTTCCACCTTCTAGAGCCTCATGAACAACATTTTTCGTCCATTCCTTCAAAAGTTCATTCTAGTCTTCTTTTATGACATTCTAGTGTATAATCGCTCATAGGAAGAGCATCTTATTCATGTGAATCAGACTCTCCAGTTGGTGGAACAACATCAACTCTATGTTAAGTGTTCCAGGTGTTCTTTTGGGTTAACAGAAGTAGAATATTTGGGACACATTATCATTAAGGAGGGTGTTAAAGTTAATCCCAAGAAAATCCAAGTTGTTCAAGAATGGCCAAAACCTCACACTCTCAAAGGTCTACAAGGATTTTTAGGTCTTACAGATTATTACCATAAATTTATTCGTAACTACGATAAAATTGTAGCTCCCCTCACTTCCATGCTAAAAAAGGACTCTTTTACTTGGACAGGACCCACTGAACAGGCTTTCCAAGAATTGAAGCATGCCATGACCACGACACCTGTCTTAGCCATGCCAAATTTCTCCAAATCATTTGTTATTGAAAGCGATGCTTCAAGTCGTGGTATTGGGGCAGTGTTGATGCAAGAAGGACGACCCTTGGCCTTCACTAGTAAAGCTCTCTCCAGCCGTAATTTGGGAAAATCAACTTATGCCAAGGAGATGATGGCAATTCTGCATGCCATAATCCATTGGCGACCGTATCTCATTGGGTGTCATTTTTATATTAAAACAGATCATCAGAGTCTCAAATACTTTTTGGAGCAACGGGTTGCCACCCTTGAACAACAAAAATGGATCTCTAAACTTAGGGGCTATGATTATGATATCACCTATAAGAAGGGTAAGGAGAATGTTGTGGTCGATGATCTCTCTCGCCAATTTGAAGCTCTCAGTATGTTGTGTGCCATTTCATTGTCGATCCCCCAATGAATCGATTCTTTACGCCAGGAGGTACTTTAGGATTCTGAATTGTAGACTTTGGTTGCTTTCCTATCCACTAAGCCTACTTCATGTCCAGGATACACTTGGGATGGCTAGGATTTGCGTTACCACCAATGCCTTGTTGTTCCCCACAAGTCCTCACTATGGGAACTTCTCATGACAGAACCGCATGCTACTCCATCTGTTGGCCATTCAAGATTTATTAAAACATATGAACGAATCAAACACAAGGGTATGAAAAAGGATATTCATGAATTTATGGTAGCTTGTGATACCTGTTAGCGGATGAAAGGTGAAGCGGTGCGTTCTCCAGGCACTCTTCAACCCTTGCCCATTCTGGACTAGGTTTGGATAGATATTTCTATGGATTTTATTGAAGGCTTACCTAAGTCGGGCGACAAATCTGTTATCTTTGTGGTAGTGGATCATCTTTCGAAGTATGCTCACTTTTGTCCCCTCTCCCATCCTTACATAGCCTCCACTGTTGCCCAAATTTTCCTTGATTTTATCTTTCACCTTCATGGTCTACCCTCCTCCATTGTGTCCGATCGTGACCCAACCTTCACTAGTCACTTCTGACAATAATTGTTTAAGTTGCAGGGGATTCATCTCAAGATGAGTTTAGTATATCATCCGCAAACAGATGGCCAGACGAATATTATCAATAAATTTTTGGAAACCTACCTTCGTTGCTTTTCCTCAGATGATCCTACGCACTAGGTGAGATGGCTTCCTTTGGTCGAGTGGTGGTACAAAACTTCCTATCACACAGCCACCAAGATTATCCCTTTTGAGGTGGTTTATGGGTGCCCTCCACCGACATCTTCCTCCTACATTCTAGGTAGCTCCAAGGTCCATGTAGTCAAAACTACTCTCAGTCAGCATGCTGATATCCTTCGTCAACTAAAGCTGAATTTGGAGGCAGCCCAGAATAGGATGCGCCAACAGGCTGATCAACATTATTTTGAGCGTAATTTTGATGTGGGCGGTATGGTTTTCCTTCGCTTGCAACCGTACAAATAGTTGTCCCTTCAGCTTCGTAGATACCAAAAGCTTACTGCAAAGTACTATGGGCCCTATCAGGTGTTACAGCGGATTGGTGCCACAACCTACAAATTGGCCCTTCCACCTACATCCAAGCTCCATCCTATTTTTCATGATTCTGCTCTCAAAAAGGTAGTGGGAAATTAGGTACAAGTTCAATCTGCACTCCCAGAGTTAGATGAAGAAGATTCTATCTTGCTTGAACCCAATCAACTGTTGGATCGTCGGACTCGCACTCTTTGCAATCACACTATTACTGAAGTCCTTGTTCAATGACATGGACTCCAACCGAAAGATTCTACATGGTAATCTCTCCATCTCCAGCACCAGTTTCCTCACCTTCAACTTTGAGGACAAAGCTTTTTGAAGGGGCAGGACATGTTAGGATCCCATCCTAACATTATTTTGTAATTCTCATTATTATGTAATGACCCACTTCCAACGTGAGGGATCCCATATATAATGTTATTTTGTAATGTACGTGGCATGTTATGCTCCTAGGAAAGTGGGGCCATTTGATGTAACCGTTATCAATATTGTAATCGATATTTGGTAGAATATTCTAGCTCAAGTGGCATTTTGCATGTAAGCCAACTCTTGAGCCTAGGGTTAGGGTTTTGCATAAAGTCTTTCTTTAAAAAGCTATGAAGCCATGTAGGAATCATCTTTTTGCAAGTTAATAAAATACTGAAGGAGGTTGCCCCATCGAAGAGGCCTACGATTTTGAGTTTCTTTGTGAGATTGTTCCATTTTGCAATTACTTTTTGCATAGTATTATTTTGTTATTGCATGTATTTCAATTATATTTCAGTATTTTGTGTGTGCAAGCTTTATTTCAATAGTAGGTTCCTAACAAACTATGATGGATGGAGGTGGGGTACCTCTAGGAAAACCATGGGCCACACTGAAAAAGTGTGAGAGAAGTGTAATAGAAGAAGGGGTGGGAAGAGAAGGATCAAGAATCGAAGAAGAAATGATAATAAATGAAGTAGGAATGGTGGAAGATGGAATTTGAATGGAGGTGGATACAATAGTGGCCATAATCCTAGTAATTCCTAACTTGAGAGGGGAGCCTCCTTGAGCTATTTAACACTCCTTGAGATAATTTTTTGTTCTTAATATTCTTGTATTATTTCCACTTTATCGAATATGGATCTATACTTTTCGAATCCCCTCTACCCTTCAATTGTAATTGGCTACACTATTGAGCTAACCATTGTCAGTGTTGTAGGTGTAGTAAAGATAACAATTTTTGATATTAGTGCTTCCCTTGGTCTTGGTGGACTTGATGCGCCTATTACAACTTCTTGGTACTCTTGGGATGTTTACAATCTAATATGACAAAGTTTATCATTAAATAAGCCATATTTTGTTGACCTTGTTAATATGCCCATATCATAATGCATCTTTTACCATGCAAGATCCTTTTGTTTGTGTATCCCATATTTTTTAAAGCTTTCAACTTTTTATGGTTCATTTTGATGTCTAGGTCAAAGTCATTATTGACCTTAATGTAGAAAGAGTGCCATTCTATTGGATTGTTGTACCACTCTTGGATCTCCACTTCATATTGTGTGTGCTTCCCAAGGTGGCAAGGATTAACTCTTTGCTTGGATTGACCTTCTTCTAAATTTTATATCACTTCTCATGTGTGAAGAAGGTATATAGCTTCTTAGCCTTAAGGGTGCTTTTAAATTCCCTTATTGGGTCATAGGAATATTGGTCTTTAATATGATCAACCCCCATGTTTCTTAGCTTTGCCTCCATAACGTGATGGAACCTATGCAACTTTGGGGTTATATTTATTATTGGATGCTTGAGCATGTTGAAGGAAACTTTCTTCTTTCTCTTAAAGTATTTTAGTCCATGGAGTGGAACTGCCTCACATATATTGGCATTAAATGCCTATGTAATCACACATTTATAAAATGGGTCAAAGTATAAGGATGAGGTGTTAATGTGTATGTAAGGATGAGGTGTCACCTTGCATGCAAATGTTGAGATTTGACAACGGTAGATATGGTAAGCTTCAATAATGATAAGTCTAGTGAGCTTTGACAATGACAGACCTGGTGAGCTTTGATAATGGTAGACCTAGTGAGCTTTGATAGTGACAAATTTGGTGATTTTTGACAGTGGTAGACCTGGTGAGCTTCAACAATAGTAGAGTTTGTGAGCTTCGACAATAATAGATCTGGTAAGCTTTGACAATGATAGATCTGGTGAGTTTTGATAGTGATAGATTTGGTAAGCTTTGACAATGATATATCTAGTGAGCTTCGATAATGGTAGATCTAGTGAGCTTTGACAACGATAGGGTGAGCTTCAACATCGATAGACCTGGTGAGCTTTAGTAACAATAGGCCTGGTGACCTTCAACAACTATGATCTAGTGAGCTTCGATAGTGATAGATCTAGTGAGCTCTAGTAGTGTTAGATCTAATGAAGAGATGCAAGGGTTTACGATTTGTTGCAAATTTGAGTGTGTTTTGCAAATTTATTGAAGAATGTCTTAGTTTATTGGTTGTACCATAAGTTTTGAAGAAGTATTAACTGCTGTAACTGGTATTGCTTTGTAATGATCCCAATATAGCCATGCCGACTAATTAATTTTATCGCGAGGATTTGATATAGTTAGTCGCCCCTTGAGACTTAGGGTTAGGTTATTATTGATTTGTTTTTCTTTTGTAAATAGTGTAGCTTATATTAAAGGGTTTTTTCTTGGATTCCAAAACCAGTAGTTACAAAACCCTCAAGGGATGCTAGCAACTTAGAAGACTAAAATTTAAATAAGTGTTTCCATACATGGATAAACGCCGTTCACCATACATTGATTAAAATACAATAAGCCTAATAGAAACACCCCAAATAGTATTGATGCAGATAATATATGGACAACACCCCAAACAAAACTTGCACTGATCTTGATTAAAAGTTGATAAGCCTAATAGCAAACACCCCAAATAGTATTGATGCAGATAATATATGGACAACACCCCAAACAATATTGATGTAGATAATATATGGACAACACCCCAAACAGAACATTGTTGAGCCGATCCCAATGATATTTGAACTTGCACTAGTCAGTTCGACCCGTGATTTGCCCACTCTTGGTTGGCTTCATTGACAATGTTTGAGGGCAGATTGTTATCCCATACAGACAAAGAATTCTGACTGATTCCCATGTTTTCTAAGAGGTCAACTGATCTGTTTGCCTCCTTGTACACATATCTGCATATCACACTGCCCTGTCTTTTGATCATGTTTTTGGCTTCCTTGATGGCATTCATGACCTTCCACGAAGGATTGGAGCTGTACACGTCATCGGTAAAAGTTGAAACTATAATAAAATCTGCCAAACCTCTCTTGTCTAGCGCTGGCGGATGTCATACCTTGACACTCCTACGTTGAACATACCCTCAATCCTTGTTCGGATTGGCATATCCATGGCACCTTGCTCGTATTGAATTCTCCGATCGCAATGGACACCATAAACGCATTTTTATCAACGATGATGTTGCACGACTAGAGGTGGCTATCCTACTTGTGGGAAGGCAAAAATAATGAAGTTGCTGCAACCCATATATGACGACGTTTGATTTTATTTACTCATCTCGTACGTCATCACTGCGTCTGCACTGTGTGTATCCACGTCATAAGTCCCCGTTCGTATTGACCGTGTAGCATTCCCATTCATATGCAACAATGCTCAGTCGTTGTCCAGTCAGACCATATGCCACATAGCTTCTATGAGTCTGTCTGGTGATCCACGTTGTCACCATGTTACCCACGTCCTCGGTCTTTGCATCACCTCTGTTTGGTTGGGTCTATATTCCATCATCGTCCACATCGGCCCTTGTGATCCCCCTTCAAATCGTCATGTTGTCAGGTCGTCTGGGGTTAATCCCACCATGTCACCGTCCTGTAGATCCAAGGAGTCATCCAGGTACGTCTTATCCGTTGCATCCATGGTCCAACTCAGCCTTGTTCGTCCGCCTTTCGGTAACCTGCACAAAGGACAACACACCAACATTAAAATAAACCAAACAATAACACATTAACATTTATAAAGGTTAATTTTTCTAAACCAAAGTCACACCAAAATAGCAATATAAAATCTGAACCACTATGGTGAAAATATATTAGTTCCACATCTAACTAAAGAATTTTATTTATTCACTTTCATTTTTTTTTTTTTTAACAAATAAACAATCTTTTCTTTTTTTTAATTAATATGTCTAATATACATACATATATATGCAGATAATTATTAATTTTTGTATATATATATATATATTTCTTTTTATCAATCCACTTTAAAGTTTTAATTATTGGAATTCAAAATAAAAGGAAAACTTTAAAACGAACCTTCAAAAGCAAAACAAGCAACTAAACCTATTAACCTAATAAAAACACTAACAAACGAAAGGAGACACTAACTAACAAGCACACCTATCAAAATTATCACGTAAAGAACACAAAAATCCCAAAAATACCAAAATTAAAGGTGGGTCCCCAAATTTGGGGTAAGTTGTGCAAAAGCCACAACAGGTGTGTTGATTGGGCTTGTATTGAGAGGGTCCAAACTATTTTGCTTCAGTGATTTATTTGATGTAAAAGAACAACTGCCAAATTTATTGTTTAAGTTGAGTTTGGTGTTTATTCTCTTCATCTTGAGAGCATCTATAGAATTATTTTTTAGCTTCATCATCTTAGATCCATGGGTGATTGCACCTCAGGCCGAGAGAGACACCTATATTTGTTTCTTTGCTCCTCAAAATGCATTAGCTCGAGGGGTTCTTTGGTCCTCATCATAGATGGTACTTGGAAGTTATTTCTCTTCTTTAGTCAGTTGGCATCTCCATAGATCAATTACCTCCTTTCAAATACTATTTAAATGCTTCTCCTTTACTTCTTGATAAGAAGGTAATTAATCAATTAGTCATAGATGATGTCTATCAATAATATATTCAGATGACTTGGGTCACTCTATCTCAACCTCTTAGTTCTCAGTTGGTCGTTTACACTAGGCATATCATGAGGATTAAGAATGCCATTATTACTTGTCCTAATTTTACTGAGCAACATTCGACACAACCTTAGGATTCCTCTTGGGCAACTCAAAATATGCTCATATCAGTTGTGGGTGGAGACAGACTAGTGACCACCATATTCCTTGAGTGGATAGGGTATGTCACCTTTGCTCTATTGGGGAGGTGAAAATTAAAGAACATTTTATCGTTAGTTGTCATGTTTATTATGATATTTGAGGGAGGTACTAAGCTTGTATAGAGACTCAGGTGGATCACTTACCACTTTTTTAGCTACCTTGACCAAAGATGCTTGGATTTTTACCTCAAAGAAGATATCACTCTTTGGTGTCATTTATTATAGGGGAGACAAACTACTAGTCGACTAATCACCTCATTCTTTCACCCTATCTCTATAGTCAAGAGTAATAAGTGCTCATTGGAACCTACAACTATACAAAATGATAATGATAGATTTATGCACCCTTGTTTGCATACAATAGTAGCTACTAGGGCTTCAATTCTTTCTTCTTGCTAGCGACAGGACAAGAATACAATTCTTCAGCATCGGGTTTCGAATACCCCTCACATAACAAGTTGTAGGTAGCTCAACCTATTAGTTTCTTATCATGTTCTATTGGTTCCACAACCATGGATGCTAGAAGAGTCTTGAGGGGTTGAACTCCATGTCTTCCTAGGATTATCTAACCAGGGCCTCTTAATCCTGGCCATTCTCCTAAGAGCATCATTAGATCCATGTTGATCCTTTTGGGATATTTGGTGATGTAACGACTATGCTTCTAATTTACACCCCACTATAGATTAATGTTGATGCTTGGAACCACTGGAGCTCCTTTCTATCACTATTATATCTTGACTTCTAACTCTCTCCTGGTCATTACTTTTAGCATGTTAGGGTTTATCCAATTTGGGTAACCTTGACACAATAATTTTACGACATAAATATGTTCCACTTTAGAGTAGTTTTCACTAGATTCTTTACTCTACTTAAGCTTATATTTGTAGTACTTTGTGGTCACTACAATGCATTGTAATCTTTTCAATGAGTCCCATTGGCCTACTTTGGCCATGTGTGGATATTAATATAATTATTTTCTCTCTCTCTCTCTCTCTCTCTCTCTCTCTATATATATATATATATATATATATATATATAATATTAGCCTTTAGCGTTTGTAGAAGGAAAGCTAGGAATATTTATGTCACTTTCAATGCCTATACAAGGTTATAAACTCATGCAAAATTGAGAGAGATCATAATGCTCCTTTCATTCAGTTGCAACATCTTTGAAAATGATCAATTAATTAATGTCATGCTTTAGAAACTTTGATGGTGGATCTTTGATAACTATGTCCAAATGCAATAGTAGTGCTAAGCACAACAACATTATAAAAAATTATGGCGAGTCTCATCACTTAACTCTAACGTATTTAAAAACTTTTAAGAAAATTGGTATTAAAACCGATTGGTTTATCTATATTGGTTAAACCAATTAGATGGCCACATTTATGCATTATGTTTAGATTTAGCAATGCTATTATGTGTGCATATTTGTGCCTTAGATCTAGGAATTGGAGCAATATCTATGCAAGTTATTAAATGTTAGATGCAAAAAAGAATTATATTGATAGAGAGAGAAGTCTTAGTCATTTGCCTTAGATGATGATGATAATATTATTATTCTATTAATGTCCACAAATGGCCAATGTAGGCCAATGGGACATTGAAAGAGTTATTACAAATTAAAGTAAATTGTAGTAACCACAAAGTACCACAAAAATAATCCAAAGTAAAGAATTTGCTATAAACTACTTTAAAGTGGAACAATTGTATCGTATAAAATTACTGTGTCGAGGGTTACCTCAAATGGATAAATCCTAACATGCTAAAAGTAATGATTAGGAGAGAGTTAGAAGCCAACGTATAACAAAGATAGAAAGGAGCTCCAGTGGATCTAGGTGCCAACATTAATCTATAAAGAGATGTAAAGTAGAAGCACAATCATCATTATCACCATCTCAAAAGGGCCAATGCAGGATCTAACGATGCTCCTAGGAAAATGGTCAAGATTAAGAGGGCCAGGTGGGATAATCTTGGGAGTACATGGAGTTCAACCCCTCAAGACTCTTCTAGCATCCATGGCTATGGAACCAATAGAAGAGGACAAGAAACTAGTAAGTTGCACTTGTCTACAACTCCTTGGTATGTGAGGGGTGGTCAAACACTGACTCCAAGGAATTGCAAACTTGTTCTTTCTCAAACAAGAAGAAAGAACTGTAGCCTTCTCCAGTTGTTAGAGAAATTCAATCATTGTGTATAGGATTAAGTGTTAGAATTTTCATAAATCATAAAATACTCAAATATTGATAGTTAAGTCCTTGCAAGGACACCCCAACAGTATGTTGTTGGTGTTTCATCTCGGTAACCTAAGTTCCAATCATAGGGAGAGAGGTCCCTTGTTGCTATGCCCCTGGGGATTGGGGTCCCCAGTTGTGCCACCCGTTGTATTTCGTGTTACTTCAATAAAAAAGTATTGATGGTTAAACCTATCCACCATATGCTCAGGTCCAAGTGATTGTTACATTTTAAAAGGTGTTTTAAAGGTTGTTGTTAAGCTAGGAGAATATAGTGTAGGATTGCATCATTTGATGAGGAGTCATTTGAACAAAAAAATCAAGTAAAATTCAAGATTGATTTTGCTCAATTGAGCAGCCTAACAGTATAAACCAAATGTAATGCAACTAATATGAACACATGAGGTGCCTCCCCTTTGTTAAGTTGAGAGTTGGATAGTAAAAAAGATTTAAGATGTGTACTGATTTGTGCATGAGCATTTGGAAGAGTAACTTTTCATAAGAGTAACTTTTCATTTTTAAGGAGGTTAAGCTAAGATTAAATCCACAATCCAAATAAACATATATTCTCTAACACTTGTTATGTATGCAAGAGAACAAAGAACGGACCAAGCATGATAAGCTATGCTTGGTTCCAATAATAGTATCCCCACCCTTTGAGCATAAAGTAATTGACTTTATTGGACCTATTAATTCATCTTGACAACTTAGGTAAGGTATAGTGTTAGCATCAAATTAGATTAATGAAAAACTTTGTAATAAGAACTTGTTAATCTTGAACAGAAGAGATAGATTAACTCAATCTTAAATTGACATGTGAGGCATTGTGGATGGACAAGCCAAACTGCTGGTGACACAATTAAAACTTTTGGCGGATGGCAACTAAAACCATCTGAATACATATTTCTTTTTAGACGTGGTGTTGGGGCTTATATGGGAAAAATTCTCCAATTGATAATGGAAGAAACAGGTACAGTGCAAAATATTTTATCACACAAACTCCATCTTTCTACCATGTGGCAAACTTTGAAACCCTCGCAATGCTCTTCAAAATAGGTTGATAGCTGGTGATTCCAAAGTCATTGAAATAGAACTACAATACAACAATGATTGTGTCTCGAGACCCATAACAGTGCAAAAAGTAAATGAGAGATGCTTGCTTAGGTGAAAACATGAAAACTTTAAACCAGCACCCTTTGCAAAACCAATATCTGCATCATTGTTACCATGAAATCTCCCAGCTTCATCTCTAACATGGGGCCCTTCCATGTCAACAAGGATTCCAAAATCGAAATGTAATTTCATTAGTCTCCACCTTCCTGGCTTTGGTTTTCTGAAAGGACTACCTCTTCGTTCTGTCCTGCAATCTATGAAAACCTGAATTGGGACCATAGTGAACCCTTCTAATCGTCACTTTAGACTCTACTGCCTTTTGTCTACTATTTTTCCATTATTACATGTTTGCTTTATTTCTTAAAAAAAACAGATTATACCCTTTATTTTTGTAACTCCGCAACTTTTCAGGAATGTAAGGATATTGAAGTAAGCAGGCATCTGTTCCAACTCTGTTTAGAGTTCTTACAAGACAGCGATCAAAATAAAAGTTGTCTCTTTTCCAACACTTGCAAGGCATAAGGCATCATCCTCTGCAAGAACAATAATTTTTGATATGTCTGAAATGTCTTCTATTTTTCTTTTGGTAGAATAACATCCTTAATGATGTATTATGATTTGATTTAGTACTTCAGGCATAGATGGATTGGCAAGACTTCTGATGATTTATGATGATCTTGATCAAAGGATTAAAACCCATAGGAGTTACAGTATTAAACTAATGAACTAAAGGTAAAGTGAAAACTTTCCTTTGCTCCGACAAGGGGGTCTCATATGCCTAGGTGATGTGATGATTTGGTTGTAGCCTAAAAGACTACCTTCACCTTTATATCTGCTTTGAGGATCAGATGGAAAAAATGTATTCAAAAGCTCATCATGGTGTCCCCAAGCCATCTCCATGAACTTCTCCTACAACCGAACTTACTGCCTTTTGATGAGAGTCCTCGTTGTCTTGCAATTCCATAGCTGCAATCTAAGAATCCCATGCAGTCCTTCCCTAACTCTACCACCCTTTTCAAAGCTTGGTGGTCAGATACTTCGAGCAGAGCAAATCCCTTGATTTTATTTTTCAGCTGCAGTAAGCTCGGAATGTGATTCAAGGCACTGCATATGTTGTTTATGTGTTAGTTAATTAGTTAGTTTGTTATTTATTCACAGCAATGTATTTTCCTGTATAATTTATCAATCCAATTGAAGTTATCATCTGTTTAATCTCAACATTTGGTATCAGAGCATATTCATAAATTCTGGATCTCTCAGTGCATTTCGTAAATCCACGGTTCTATCCAGCTTGTACTTCTGGGATCTCTGTTCCTGGTTAGGCAGAATTTTATTTAGGCGATTTTTCAATAAACAATCTCGTTGGAGCTGTGCGGTGTGGCAGTGAAAGGTTCTGTCGTCAACGTGACATTGCTGGGCGGGACTCATAGCAATTAGATTTTGGAAGGAGGGTCGATTCGTGCGCTCAACAAGATCCATCGGGCGGGACTTTGTTCTCTCATCCACCTATTTCAACGCCTGAGTGTTTGTTTGCTGCTAAGTTCGAAATATTTTGCCAACATTGGCGTATGTGATTGCATGTTTATGTGATTCCAGTTTGTCATCTTAACTGCAATTTCATTGAGTTTGAGCGCTAGGAGCCACAATCGAGGACTCTGGAGGAGAGTCGCCATCCTTCTACAAAATTGGGGGATCATGAACGGCATTAGTTTAGGATCTGGAAGGATACCTCCACCGAGATTCACTGTCATCCAGCATGAAAACGGGTAAAGGCTCTAAGTCACAAGTCATTTACTTTTATTGCAAGAAAGCCTGGACAGTTCATTAAAGATTGTAGAATTATGAAGAATAAAGAACGCAAGATAGAGTCAAAGCAAGCCACTGTTGCAGAGAAATAAGATTGTGTGGAGAGTTTTTCTTCTGTCACCTCTCAAATTACATCAGTCAAATTACATCAGAGAAATCCAGGGAGTGGTATTTTTAGAAGCATCCAAACACCACATGTCAAAGGGATTGGTTATTTCTTTTGTCCAAGGACAAACTAAAAATGAATCTGTTTCTCTAGGAGATGGTAGAATTTATTTATTTATTTTTTATTTAGAATTTACTTTGGTAGAGGGTGTGGTGATGTTAGTCTAACATTAGATAATAATGTTATATATATTTTTAAAAATGTTCGACATGTTTTAGATATGAATAAAAATTTTCTGTTAATTAATGAAATCCATATTTTTTTTATCTTTTAGTTAATTGTTATTGAAAGATGTGAAGTAATTCATGTTTGTTTGTAGTAACAAGTTCATGGTTTTTGGCAATGGAGAAAAGAGTTTGTACAAGCTAGTAGATGCCAAATCAACTAATTCTTTTATGTTGGTAGTGGAAGGCAACACCACAATCCTTTTAAAAGGTATGGGCATCTTAGCTACAAACAATTGGCCACTCTATGGTTTGTGGACTTTCATCCGTTTAGGAACAACAACATTTATGTTCATGTTGTTAGTTGGGAAAACAGAGTCACAAACCATTCGAGAAGGGATAATGTTGGCTAGTGAAAGGGGTGTTGGATCTTATTTATATTGGTTTGTGTGGTCCAATAAATACATCTTTATTTTTTGGTGCCAAATATTATCTTTTGATTGTGGATGATTATTCAAGAAAGATGTGGATTTACTTTCTCAAATTCAAGTATGAATGTTTTGCATTCTTTAAAATATTCAAGGCATTAGTAGAAAAACAAACTGGTAGGAGTATCAAAACTTTAAGGTTAGATAATGAAGGAGAGTTTACCTCAAAGGAATTTTAAAAATTTTGTAAACATGAGGGTATACATCAATAGTATACCACTCCTTACACTCCACAACAAAATTGAGTGGTGGTAAGGAGAAATAGGACAACAATGGAGATGGCACGATGTATGATGGATAGTCAAAATGTACAAATTTGCTAGTAGGTAGAAACATCTAATACAATTATCCACATTCTAAGTAGATGTCTGAGTAAAGCTATGCAGAATATTACTCCTAACGAAGCCTAGATTGGGCAAAAACCCTTGGTCAGTTACTTTCGTATCTTTGTTTGTGTTGCTTTTGGACTGGCTTGGAAAGATAAGCAAAATAAATTGGGTGCAAAAAACAAGTACATGTTTGTTGGCTATAGTGATCAGTCTAAAGCCTACCGATTACTTTATGTTTCTACTAACAAGAATATTATTAGTAGATATGTTATTATACATAATAAGACACATTTTTTCTTTGATCATGGTCAACCAATTGATATCTATGAACTGGTAACAATGATGCTTGAGAACTAGTAACAATGATGACACAGATTCAACAAATACATGATTACACACAAAATTAAATATATTCAAGACTAATGAAGAGAAAAAATATGAAAAGACTCATCTAAATTGGTGTATTGTCAATCCCCTTTGGGATGATCAAAGTTCATCAGACATCCATCCTAGTGAAGTCATAAACCATAAGCATCACGATCGTGACCAATGCGGTATGTATAAACTATGAAGGCTATCAAGAAAGATGAAAAAGTAGTGGTTGGTCGAACAAGACAATCAAGTAGGGAGAGTAAGTAGGTAGTTCAACATGAAAATTTTTCTTTGGTTTCACAAATTTTTGAAGCCAGAGATATGAAAATGCTATTAGAAAACCATAATGGGAAACAACTACGTAGGCAAAATCAAATTCCCTAATGAAGAACAAAACATGAGAATTGTGTGAATTACATCATGGAAAGAAACCCATTTGGATGCAAATGGATTTATAAAGTGAAAGACAAAGTATATGGATCAATTGACAAGTTCAAGGGTTCTAGTTGCAAAAGGATATACACAACTAGAAGGTATAGACTATGGAGAAACTTTTGCTCCCACTACAAAACAGTGAGTCTTCGCTTAGTTATCTCCATTGTAGTCCAATTTGGTTGGTAGGTATATTATATGGATGTAAAATGTGCTTTATTAAATGGTGATTTAGAGGAAGAAGTCTACAAGGCCATAGAGTTTTTAGGTTCTAGAAAAAGAACATATAGGTTGCAAGTTGATCAAGTCCTTATATGGACTTAAGCAAGCTCCTCAAGCTTGGTATTTCAAAATTGATCAACATATTTAAGCTTGTGGAAGAAACGAAGGCATCGCTGGTAAGTCCGAAATGTTTTGCCAACATTGGCATTTGTGATTGCATGTTTATGTGATTCCAGTTTGTCATCTTAACTGCAATTTCATTGAGTTTGAGCGCTAGGAGACACAATCGAGGACTCTGGAGGAGATTGCCATCCTTATACAAAATTGGAGGATCTTTAATGGCACTAGTTTTGGATCTAGAAGGATACCTCCACTGAGATTCACTGTCATACAACAAGAAAATGGTTAAAGGCTCTAAGTCACAAGTCATTTACCTTTATTGCAAGAAGCTTGGACACTTCATTAAAGCTTCATTAAATATTGTAGAATTATGAAGAATAAAGGATGCAAGATAGAGTCAAAGCAAGCCAATGTTGCAGAGAATGAAGATTGCGTGGAGAGTTTTTCTTTTGTCACTTCTCAAATTACATCAGAGAAATCCAGTGAGTGGGATTTTGATTTAGAAGCATCCAAATACCACGTGTCAAAAGGATTGGTTATTTCTTTTATCCAAGGTCATAGTAAAAATGAATTTGTTTCTCTAGGAGATGGTAGAATTTACTTTGTTAGAGGGTGTGGTGACCATAGTTGAGAAAATCAGCAAAAAAATATTTCGATTCGATCCACAAGCTAGTCGATTTTTTGTCGATATTTTCCAAAACATAACAGATATGCATGAAAAAAGCTTTTTTCAATGAAAAATTGCATTTTGTTTAGTTTTTTTCAATGAAAAATGTCGATTTTTTGTTGAATCTCAATTTTTTTTTATTCTTTTCCATGTCCATTCCGATCCGATTTTCTCAACTATGTGGTGATGTTAGTGTAACATTAGATAATAATGTTATATATACTTTAAAAAATGTTCAATGATATGAACAAAAATCTTCTTAATTAATGAAATCACTGAATTCTTTAATCTTTTAGTTAATTTTCATTGAGATAGATGTGAGGTAATTCATGTTCGTAGTAACAAGCTCATGGCTCTTGGCATAGGAGAAAAGAGTTTGTACAAGCTAGTTGTTGCCAGATCAACTAATTCTTTTACGTTGGTAGTTGAAGGAAACACCGCAATCCTTTGGCATGAAAGGTATGGGCATCTTAGCTACAAAAAATTGGCCACTCTTACCAATACTAATATGGTTTGTGGAATTCCATATGTTTAGAAACAACATTTATGTTCATGTTGTTAGTTGGGAAAATAGAATCACAAACCATTCGAGAAGGGATAATGTTGGCTAGTGGAAGGTGTGTTGGATCTTATTCATATTGGTTTGTGTGGTCCAATAAATACATCTTTAGTTTTTTGTGCCAAATATTACCCTTTGATTATGGATGATTATTCAAGAAAGATGTGGATTTACTTTCTCAAACTCAAGTATGAATGTTTTGCATTCTTTAAAATATTCAAGGCATTAGTAGAAAAACAAATTGGTAGGAGTATCAAAACTTTGAGGTTAGATAATGATGGAGAGTTTACCTCAAAGGAATTTCGAAAATTTTGTAAGCATGAGGGTATACATTGGTATTAAACTCCATAACAAAATGGAGTGGTGGAAAGGAGAAATAGAACAATCATGAAGATGGCACGATGTATGATGCATAGTCAAAATGTACCACTTTGCTACTAGGTAGAAGCATCTAATACAATTGTCCATATTCTAAATAGATGTCTGAGTAAAGCTATGCAGAATATTACTCCTAAAGAAGCCTAGATTGGGCAAAATCCCATGGTCAGTTACTTTCATATATTTGGTTGTGTTGCTTGTGGACTGGTTCGTAAAGATAAGCAAAAGAAAATGGGTGAAAAACCAAGTACATGTTTGTTGGCTATAGTGATCAGTCTAAATCCTATTGATTACTTGATGTTTTTACTAACAAGAATATTATTAGTAGAGATGTTATAATACATAATAAGAAACCTTTTTCTTTGATGATGGTATACCAATTGATATCTCTATATGCTTTGGAATATGTAATAATAATGCTTTAGAACTAGTAACAATGATGACACAGGTTCAAAAAATTACACACAAAATTAAATATATTAGATACTGATGAAGAGAAGAAAGATGAAAAGACTCATCAATCCCCTTTGGGATGATCAAAGTTCATCAAATATTCATCCTAGTGAAGTCATCAACCATAAGCATCACAACCATGACCAATGTGGTATGTGCAAACTATGAAGACTATCAAGGAAGATGAAAAAGTAGTGGTTGGTCTGACAAGACAATCAAGTAGAGAGAGTTAGCAAGTAGTTCAAAATGCAAATTTTGCTTTGGTTTCATAAATTTTTAAAGGTGGATATATGAAGACGCTATTGGAAAACCACAATGGGAAGCAACTATGTATGCGAAATTCAATTCCCTAATGAAGAACAAAACATGAGAATTGTGTGAATTACATCATGGAAAGAAACCCATTTGGATGCAAATGGATTTATAAAGTAAAACACAAAGTAGATGGATCAATTGACGACTTCAAGGCTTCTAGTTGCAAAAGGATATACACAACTAGAAGGTATATACTATGAAGAAACTTTTGCTCCCACTACGAAGATGGTGAGTCTTTGCTTAGTTATCTCCATTGCAGCTCAATTTGGTTGGTAGATATATTAGATGGATGTAAGATGTGCTTTATTAAATGGTGATTTAGAGGAAGAAGTCTAAAAGGCCATAGAGTTTTCAGGTTCTAGGAAAAGAACATCTAGGTTGCAAGTTGATCAAGTCCTTATATGCACTTAAGCAGGCTCCTCAAGTTTGGTATTTCAAAATTGATCAACATCTTAGAGGTTTAGGATTCATAAGAAGTTTTTTGGATCCTAATCTCTATATAAAAATTATAAGTGATGATATTGTGATGCTCATTGTATATGTTGATGATCTTATCATAATTGGTAGTAAAGCCCATCTAATGCAATAGGAGAAATCAGATCTATTCTTAGTATTTGATATGACTAATCTTGGGCTCTTACAATCTTGGGATCTTACATTATTGTTTAGATGTGGAATTTTGGCAATCCAATCATACTATATTTATATCTCAAAGCAAGTATATCAAACCACTTTCGGACACATTTTGGATGACATATTGTAATCTAATATCCACACCTATAGAGGTTGGGTTCAAGTTGTCAACTCATGTTGATTCACCTTGTCGCTGAATTAATATGTCGATAGTTGGTAGGCAGTTTGATTTATCTTACTACCACTTGGATGGATTTTTTTTTGCAGTAAGTTATTTGTCATATTTCATGACAAATTTGTGAAAAGAAAACACATCCTTAGATATATCAAAGGCACCCTTGACGTTTGGTATTTCGTATCAACAATCTAATAATTTTCAGTTGTTTGGTGCAAATTGGGTCGGATCAATTGATGATTGAAAATCTACTATAAGATATATGTTTGTTCTTGGTTCAAGAGTTGTTTCGCGGTAGAGTAAACTTTAACACATAGTTACTTTACAATCAACAAAAGTAGAATATAGGGCAACATATAGTTTAGGTTGTGAAGTTGTTTGCCTATGTCATATTTATTATGATTTTCACATAGATTAAAAAGCATCAACACCTCTTCACATAATCAAAGTGTGCTCAAGTTGGTTAATAATCCAATATATCATGCACGAACCAAACACATTGAATTTCATCATCACTATATTAACATCTTGTGGAACTTGATGAAAGTTGTCGCCATTACTATCCAACATCTGAACTGGTTGATGTAATGACAAAACCCCTTAGGTGAGAAAAAATTATGAAGTTTAGGGATAAATCAAATATTGTATTAGGTTTTGTCATAAGGGAGGTATTAGAGTTAGAACAAAATAGTTGTTACATAACAATAAATCTATGTTGAGAAAATAATCTTGACATAAAATACGTAGTTAGGGGAATCTATTTATATGTTTGTTGATTAGTTTGTTTGTTATCTATTCTCAACAATGTATTTCCTATATAACTAATCAATACATTTGGAGTTATCATCGGGTTTAATACCAACAATTGATGCATGTGTGTTGTGTCAAAGCTACTTGCTATTCTTTTTAGCAACTTTCATGCCTAGTCAGCTCTTGGCTATGGTGTTTCCATATTGCATGCTATTCCCTGTTGCTTTGAATGATTTTGAATGTGTTCCTTGATGATGCCTTGCGTCTTAAAATACCATAACAATGTTTTAGAATACAAGTATCTTTAGCACTCAAAATAAACATTTCATGCATTTTACTCATAATCCAATGGTCAAATGGAAGTTTTGTTAGATGATTGATTGAAGCCTTAAATGTGGGAGTTTATTTGATTATTCCTAATAAGAGCACTTCATACTATTTGCAAACTAGGGCTAGTGGAATTTTTCTTAGATGATGTTTTAGACTAATTGGAGGCTCCTAAATGTTAGACTATAGGATAGTATATCTAGTTTATTACTTCATTTTCATTATCTTGCCGACACACTATTGTCGTCATTATCTTGCCGTCATTGCATTTGTCGGTATTGTAACATGCATCATATGTTGTTACGCTTTTTAGGGTGATATTATTGTTTAGGCTATTTTTAGCCTTGCACCTTTGTATTTAATCAACTTTTAATGTTCAATAAAGTGTTAGTTCACAATTATAGCTTTCATGGTATCAGAGCCTTGACGCTCGATTCATTACTGGGTAACGATTTTCTCGGATCTCATGCTAGGCAAGTTACCCGAGGCAGGGCTGGACCTGCAACTTGGGCACACATCTCGAGGTGTGACGAGGCTTGGATGCAGACTATCATCAGACTGGAACCACAACCGAATGGTGACAAGGCTGCTGACTCTGGACACGTGGTGATCTGCGATTGGATTGAACAACACTGAAGCCGAGGATACCTGGACTGTGGACATGACGATCGACTCTGGACACGTGGTGATCTGCGATTGGATTGAACGCCACTGAAGCCGAGGAGACCTGGACTGTGGACGTGATGATCGACACAGAGGCCGAAATAGACGCAGACCGAAACGAGACTATGGACGTGACGATCGACACAGAGGCCAAAATAGACGCAGACCGAATGGGCGATCCAGGCTAGACCTGGATCTGACTGCGCCACTTGACGCAATGCGAACCTGCAGAGACTGTGACCACTGGATGCACGACAGACATAGACAAGACCTGGATGACATGTGGCTCCTAAATGTTAGACTATAGGATAGTATATCTAGTTTATTACTTCATTTTCATTATCTTGTCGACACACTATTGTCATCATTATCTTGTCGTCATTGCATTTGTAACACGCATCATATGTTGTTATGCTTTTTAGGGTGATATTATTGTTTAGGCTATTTTTAGCCTTGCACCTTTGTATTTAATCAGCTGTTAATGTTCAATAAAGTGTTAGTTCACAATTATAGCTTTCATGGTTTCAGAGCCTTGACGCTCAATTCATTACTGAGTAACGATTTTCTCGGATCTCATGCTGGGCAAGTACCTGAGGCAAGGCTGTACCTGCAACTCGGGCACACATCTCGAGGTGTGGCGAGGCTTGGACGCAGACTATCATCAGACTGGAACCACAACTGAATGGTGACAAGGCTGCTAACTCTGGACACGTGGTGATCTGCGATTGGATTGAACGACACTGAAGCCGAGGAGACCTGGACTGTGGACGTGATGATCGACTCTGGACACGTGGTGATCTGTGATTGGATTGAACGACACTAAAGCCGAGGAGACCTGGGTTGTGGACGTGACGATCGACACAGAGGTCGAAATAGACGCAGATCGAAACGAAACTGTGGACGTGACGATTGACACAGGTCGAAATAGATGCAGACCGAACGGGCTATCCAGGCTAGACCTGGATCTGACTGCGCCACTTGACGTGATGCAGACCTGCAGAGACTGTGACCACTGGATGCATGACAGACGCAGACAATCAAACCATTGGATGCATGACAGATGTAGACAATCAGACCACTGGATGCACGACAGATGCAGACAAGACCTGGATGACAGGTGGCCACTTGCCACTGGACGGATGGACACTGGACAAAGTAGGGCCCGAAGGCCGACCAAATTTGACATAGTAGATATGCTAGGGACAACGTGGCCCCACAAGCAAGGCAGCCAACGCGGCCCCACATGGGAGGATCCACTCGGGCATAGCCTCCGTGATAGGAGACAATACAATAGAGGGGGGTTTGGTTTGTTCTAATAAACCCCTATCTAGTCCTCCTTCCCACGCATGTGGGATAAATGCGATAACTTGCAGGACGCTACAGGACGTCACAACAACAATGATTTCTCTGATTTGTTCACCTGCACCCGTTAATAGAGAGATGTCCGCCATTGATAAACACTCTCAAACGCTCCACCACTTGGATATCTATTGCCGCCAAGACCTATGCCGCCCATCTGCTCCTCCAATCCATCAAAATAGGGGGACCATTTTCGTTTACAAGGCGGCATCGCAAGATTTTATGGGCTTCACTCACCTTCCTCCCTGGCAGGTGAGCTAGCCGGGCCGGTTAGGAGGCTCGTAGCTATGGCCCAAGACCATACGGTCGAGGGTTCGAAACCCTCCGACCAACTTTAAAAAAAAAAAATTTGTGTTATGCATTTTTTCCAAAGTTTTTTTTAATAAATATTTCTTGTTTATTTTTTTGAAATATATAAAATATTTTTTTTATTAGTTATTTATAATAAAAAATATATATTTTTTTCATTAAAATAAATTAGTTTATATTTGTTTAAGAAAAATATATGTTGTTTTATTAAGAGACTTGGACATTTTGCAAACACTAAATTAATTTTAGATTAAAATTCTACTTCACCACAATTTGCAAATTCTTCAAACAAGGGGGGCATTTTTTTATGCTAAGTTCATTGCAAAATTGTTGACATTGAATGTAAAAGGGGGATGATGAGCATTTTCTCATTTTGAGAAAGACAAATTGGCATATTGTAAAGGTGCATTTTCGACAGTACCGACACCTAGAGGTTTATTTCTGTGGGCACTTTTATGATGTATGTCGCATTTTCCATTTTTGCACTACTTCATTAAAGTTAAAATTCAAACACTCCTTAAGTCCCCAAAATAATTAAAACCCATCCGTGCAATTTATTGCACTATAGCGTTCGGTATTTGTGATACCTCTGGTCCGCACTTACAGGTAATGCTGTCGTGATTGGACTACTGTATCCGCCGCCTAAAATAGCTGCCAAAACGACGTCTGAGCTTGTTCTCTATCAATCGTCGGGGAGAAATAAGTTTGCCATTTTGTTATTTTTTTACTCCATCCACTACCCAATCGTTCTTGTGTTTAGACGTAAATCCTGACGAGTGTTCTAATATCCAAAGTGTTTAGGGGAAGTTACGCCCCACGCATGCGGATAGAAGGCATTCTATGGTAGGTGTCATCAACAAGATGATTCCCTTTTCGTACCGCCTAAGTTCCACGTATCGTTCTGATCCTCAAAGATACCTATAGTCTCCCTCACGTAAGGGCGGGTATTCTTTTTGGACACAGTTCGGTATATCGGTCTGGCAAAGGTATATTGAAAGGGGGACCATTTGGTGAAATAAGGAACCCTCATTATGGCTGCTATTAAGTACCTGATAGATTCTCATCAGTTACTGAAAGGTTCCAACTATACACCATGGAAAACAAAGATGAAGGCTATCCTCCAAATGGAATATTTGTGGGATGTTGTTTCTGGTGCAACAACAAGACCTTCACCAGCAGCTGGATCAACTCAAGCTACACCACCCACTGCAGATCAGATTGCTTTTGATAAGAAAGATAGTAAGGCAAGAGTGCTCATCTTGCTTGCAGTTTCAGATGAAGTTCAACCTCACATAGCTGATAAGGAACATGGTAAAGAGGCATGGGATGCCCTTTCAACCATCTATGAGGGTAAGAATGAATCCACCATTCTACACCTCCAATATCAACTTCACAGTTTGAGTATGAAGCATGGAGAGACAGTTGAACTATTTCTTTGCAGAGTGTCTGAGTTGAAATCCAAGTTGAATTCTTTGGGAGAGACCGTTGATGATAAGCTCCTTACTTCAGTAGTAATGCGAGCTTTACCTGATTCATTCAGAATGTTGATCACTTCTCTTCAGGTGTCACAGAGAAAAGTTACCTTTATTGAGTTGGTAAATATGCTTCAGGAGGAAGAGGCTCGCCAACTTCAAAGAGATGAAGCTTCTAATACAACCCTCTTTTCCAACAAGAAGGGCTCCAAGAAGAAGGGTAATTTTTAGAAGGGAGGATCCTCTTCCAAAGATAAGGGAAAACAACCACAACAACCTCAACAGCAGAAGCGCTATTGCAAAATCTGTGATAAGAATACCCATGACACCAATCGGTGTTGGTATAAGAATAAGCCACAGAAGAATAAGGGACAAAACAAACCCCAGAACAAGAACAAGCAACCAAAAGTGAATGTTGTTGTAGAAGAATCTGACTCGGATTCTGAGTGGGCACACAAGGTGCTCATGACTACCACAACCTCCAAGCCAAAGGATCCTTTGTGGTATATTGATTTTGGCACCAATAAGCACATGACTAGTGACAAATCGTGGTTTGAGACATATGAAGCCAAGGAAGGAAAACCCGTCACCATTGCTGATGATAAAACCTACAAGGTTCAGGGTGAGGGTACAGTTTCAGTGAATCTTCCAGATGGCAAGTGTCATATTGAAAGAGTCCTTTATGTTCCAGGATTGGCAAACAATCTGTTGTCAGTCCCACAAATCCTGGATAAGAAGATGGTTGTTGATTTTCGTGTTGAAGATGATCAGAAGCGTTGCTTTATCACAAAGAGGGGTAAAAACATTGCAACTGCTTCATACAAGCATGGCTTGTTCGCTTTGGATGCTATCTCCACCCCTCATGTTGCCATGACAGTTTCTACAAAGGAAGCCACCACTCTTTGGCACAGGAGATACGGGCATCTCAGTTCTGGATATTTACTTGAATTAAGTAAATATGAGATGGTAAAGGGTCTTCCCTCCCTTTCCACTACATTGCCAGTTTGCTCTGACTGCTTGGTAGGGAAGCAGCATAGAGTACCTTTTGAAAAGAGTTCTACAAGAGCAAAGAAACCTCTGGAGTTAATTCACACCGATCTGTGCGGTCCTTTTACCCCAAACAGTGTTGGAGGCAAGAGGTATTTTCAGTTGTTTGTAGATGACTACTCACGGAAAATGTGGGTATTCTTTCTTCATCTGAAATCAGAAGCTTTCAATCACTTCCAACAATTCAAGAAATTTGTTGAGAAGGAATCAGGAACTTCCATCAGAACCCTCCGCTCAGATCGAGGGGGGAGTTCACCTCTAAAGAATTTTTTGCATATTTGACTGCACATGGGATCAAGAGACAGCTCACTACTGCTTATACTCCTCAGCAAAATGGAGTTGTTGAATGGAGGAACCATTCCATCATGGAAATGGTTCGTTGTATGCTCACAGGAGCACATTTAGAGCAACGTTTTTGGGCAGAAGTTGTCACCACAACAGTGTATCTATTGAATAGGGCACCCACAAAGGCCCTAAAAGGAATAACTCCATAGGAAGCATGGAGTGGTAGGAAACCCTCCATCTCTCATCTACGTGTTTTTGGATGTAAAGCTTTTATGCACATACCCAAAGAGAAAAGGAAGAAGCTAGATGAGAAGACCTTGCAATGTGTTCTTCTTGGATATGATGAGCACTCAAAGGGTTATCGCTTGATTGATCCCTTAACCAAGAAGATTCATACTAGTAGAGATGTTGTTTTTGATGAGGCTTTCACATCACAAAACACATCAGGTATATACCTGGAATTTGCGGATGAGAAGTCCCCTTCTTCATCACAGAAGGGAGGATCTCCTTCTTCATCACAGAAAGGAGGATCTACTTCTTCTCCATAGAAAAATATTCCTAAATGGTATAAAAGTACTATCAGAGACTCCAAGATTTCCACTCCTCCAGATATGACTCTGAACAGACCTCGTACTCGTAGTATGGCTCGTCAAGAGAAAGCTACAACAAAGACTACTGAGGTTGATGAACTTTGTCAATATTTTGAGGAACTTTCTGTTGAACCAGAAGATATGGATGTGGATGATGAAAGAGTGTTTATGTCTTCACTTGATGAGCATGAACCAACAATAGTACAAGATGCCCTTGGTAAGCCACACTGGAAGGCTGCTATGGACACAAAATACAAGTCTCTGAAGAAGAATCAAACATGGAAGCTTGTTGATCTGCCACACGGAAAGAAGCCCATTGGCTGCAAATGGGTGTACAAGGTCAAGTACAAGGCAGATGGACAAATTGAGAAGCATAAGGCCCACCTTGTGGCTAAGGGCTATGCGCAAAAGGAAGGCATTGACTACGAGGAAAATTTTGCACCTACTGCTCGAATGACATCCATTCGAGTTCTTTGTGCTATGGCAACACAATTTGGGTGGAAAGTTCATCAGATGGACGTCAAGAGTGCATTCTTGAATGGTGATCTTCAAGAAGAGGTCTATATGACTCAACCTGAAGGATTTCAAGTGGATGGCCAAGAACAGAAAGTCTGTAAATTGGTCAAATCCTTATATGGTTTAAAACAAGCTCCCAGAGCTTGGTATAAGAAGATGGATGATCACCTTATGCAACATGGATTTAAGAGGAGTCCGGCAGATGCAAACCTCTATTTCAGGAAACAGGGATCTGAGATAGTGTTACTTGTACTGTATGTAGACGATCTGATCATTACTGGCAGCTCCGAATCTTTGATAGTTGTTGTCAAACAAGACTTGTGCACATCTTTTGAGATGACAGATCTCGGGCTTCTCCATTACTGTCTTGGCCTGGAAGTGAACCAGAAGAAGCACCACATCAAGGTGTCTCAGCAAAAATATGCCAAGACATTGTTAGAAAAATACCGTATGACTGATTGTAAACCAATGGCAACTCCAATGGAGTCAGGACTTCAGTTATCTCGGTATGATGATTCACCTCAGATAGATGGTACTCTCTATCGACAGCTGATCGGGAGTCTCATATATCTGACAAACACTAGGCCAGATATTGTGTTTGTTGTCAACTATCTTTCGAGGTTCATGCAGGAGCCTAAGACCACTCATTGGAAGACAACAAAACGTGTTTTGCACTATGTCCGTGGTACAATTGACTATGGCCTAGAATACAAGAAGAATGATCAATTCTTCTTGCAAGGATACACGAACTCCGATTATGCCGGATCATATGATGATCGCAAGTCAACTTCAGGATATATCTTTCATCTTGGATCCGGTCCTGTCTCTTGGCACAACAAGAAGCAACATGTGGTTGCTATTTCATCTACAGAGGCAGAATATCACATCGCACGAGAAGCAGTGTGTGAAGCGATATGGCTACGTCGCATCTTGACAAGTATGGGTCGTCCATCCAAATCTCCAATTCACTTGTTCTGCGACAACCAAGGTGTTCTCAACCTAGTCAAGAATCCAGTACATCATGAACGAACCAAGCACATTGATACACAATGTCACTTCATTCGAGATGAGGTTCCAAGACACCAAATTCAGCTTCAATACATTCCCACCAGTGATCAAGTTGCGGATATCTTCACCAAAGCTCTTGCACGCATCAAGTTTGAGTTCTTTCGCAACTCACTTTGTATTGCAAAATAATGTAATAAGGGGGGATGTTAGCTATAGGATAGTATATCTAGTTTATTACTTCATTTTCATTATCTTGCCGACACACTATTATCGTCATTGCATTTGTCGGTATTGTAACACACATCATATGTTGTTACGCTTTTTAGGGTGATATTATGTTTAGGCTATTATTAGCCTTGCACATTTGTATTTAATTAGCTGCTAATGTTCAATAAAGTGTTAGTTCGCAATTATAGCTTTCGCTAAATATCTAGGAATCTTATCACTAGGTTCTATGTGTGTGTGTGGTGGTTGATCTTGAGTGGATAAGACATTGTTCAATTTAAAAATAAAGATAAAAATTAAAGGCTCCTTAATATCTTCAAAATTATTTTCAATTTTGTTGCAATGCTTTAGTTGTGTTTGTACATTCCATCTCCTCCAATAGAGGGTCATGTTTAAATTGATGACTTTGTTTAATCATCATTTCAATGAGTCAAAAAATATTGATTTCAATTTTTTGAAAAATATTTTGAAATCCTTACTAAAAGTGACAAGTAATAATTTAGTTTTGAAGAATTTTCATTATCCAAGTAAGGATTGCTAGAGTCCTCATCGATCATAGCATAAATTTCCACGTATCAAAAATTAACCATGTTGAAATACCATTAATTTAACTTTGTTGGCCTAGGCTGACAATTGTGATGCAAGCCTATGAATCTTATGATGTTAGCGTATGAGCAAGTGTGATATATTCTTTATGCAATGGACAATGATTCTATGTATTTAGTCCTAGCAGCATGGCTTACACTATTAATCAAGCATATCATAAATTTTCACATATATTAGTACAAAGAAGAACCTTGTTGAAAGACCAATAATTTGATTTTATTGACCTAAGCTGACAATGGTGATGTAAACCTATGCCACTTTTAATGTTAGCATACGAGCAAGTAAGTGTGATATTATCTTTATGCAATGGACAATAATTATATATATTTAATCCTAAGGACATTAGTTACACTATTAGTATGATTAACCTTATAAGGTTGTAATTTTACTTATTTATTTTTTTGGTTTGTATTAGAGGAATGGGTAACTCATTACATTTTTCATCCCCACATCGAAGGTTCGAATCTAGTTTCTTGCTGGTCCAGTTCTGTTGGTTTGAATCTTGTTTTTTGTTGCTGCTCTAGTTGTGTTGTTAAACTTTTTAATGTAACCAACTGCACTAGTATAACACAACTTCCGATCCTACGAGGCCTAAAGGATTCGGTATCACCCTCCCAAAAAAAATGCTTTTGAAGGATTCAAACCATGGTATCACCCTCCCAAAAAAAATTGCTTTTGAAGGATTCAAACCATGGTATCACCCTCCCAAAAAATGCTTTTGAAGGATTCAAACCATGGTATCACCCTCCCAAAAAAATGCTTTGACCAGTGGGTCAGACCCTCAACCAGGTGAAGTTGTAATTATAATTATATTTTTTTGGTAAGTTAAAATTATTCATTAAAGAGGGCATTTGAAATGTGCCCTAACACCTTAGTACATCATAAGAGAAAAAGGATGCATAAACCACAAAAAGAGCATCCATGAGGATCAGACTAAACAAATGACAACAAATAACATTCCAAATAGAGATAAGGAAAAAACCCCAAAAGGGACAAAAACATCAGAACGAAAGCCAATTCGGCAATAACAAGCTCATTAATATCCTCCTTCTTGGTTTCCTTAGCCTCATCCTTAGGGATATCCTTGAAGATTTCCCTAGCTATCTCCACAACCTCATCCTCCTTAGCTTCAGGTTTAGTAGCAGTAGTAGATTTTGCAGGGGTATCCTCTTCGAAGGTGTCATAAAAGAACAAAATATTAAGGGCGTTCTTGTGGTCTTTTAGCTGCACAATATCTCCTCCAATAGCAGCCCAAGCGGTTTCCAAGTAAGCGATAGTAGTTGAATTAGTCTTAATAACGTACTTCTGTAGAAACTGCTCCACGAGATCGTTAGGATTGTCCTCGTCAGCTTCCTTCGACTTCCCTGGACTTCGAAGCTTCTTGTTTTTGAGACGTTGAGAGCTCCTCGTGGGAGTGAGCTCCACTTTGGCCCTTTTCCTTGCCAATTCAGGTCCTTGACGCTTGTCCTCCATCCTCTTCCTTTTGGAACCCCGAACCTTAGAAGTCGGAGTGGAAGAAGTGTCGTCCTCAGTGTTCGCCTGTGTATCCTGAGTCACAAGGTTTCCCTTAGGAAACTTCTCCAACAGAAAGTCAAACAACACCTTAAAGTGGCCTTGATGAGAAGGCCATGCTTCTTCCTTCTTGGAACGAGTTGAAGTGATGGTATAGTCTATTGACAGAAAGAGAAACTCGAGAATATTTAGCAGCTTAGATTCCCTGAAATGTTTGACAAATGAGATGTGAAAACTGCGGAACTGAGAGTTAGGGTCGTCCACCGTTATATACTCCATAACAGGTGTCATGACTTCCTTCCAAGGGGTAAGAAGATCACCACGAGACATTGCCTACTTTATAATTCTCCTCAAGGACAAATTCGGATCGAACTGGCTCAGCTCTGCCTCCCAGTTATGTTTATCCCTTCTCACAGTAGGTCCAACAACTGGTTGCCCAGTGAGTTCCGCCAAGATGCCTACGTCCACTTGATAATCGACTTTGTGAATGATAACTAAGGAAGGCCATGTTATAATTATAATTATAATTATCGTTAAGCTTTTATATTATGCACCTTCATGTTACGTGGGCTTATAATTATCCTATAAGCTTTTATATCATGTACCCTTCATGTTATGTTGGCTTGGATTAATATCACATGTAAGTATCTGCAAAACCACTAATTCGAGTGTATCGATATGTAACATTAATTTTATCAGTGTGTGATATCTATGGAGTCTTCCATCTAATCTCCGTTCAGCGCATGGAGTGCTTTGGCCAACGCAGTTTTCTTCGAGGGCTTTCAAAAATCAACAGTGCAGGTTCAAACGACGGAAAACTTTTTTGATACCAGAGACATCCAATGTTCAGAAGCGAGGGGGCCTTCGATCCCATGGACGTTTTGGACAATAGAAGTGATGTTCAACATTCTTTCGCCTACAGGTCGCAGGTTCAAAACCAACCGACAGTTTTTCTTATTGGATTCCTATATGTTGTCTTTGAGGTCTTCAGATTTGGGACCTAATAGCATGGCCCATGGGGCTCGACCAACGCAACACTATTAAAGCTTTCCAGGCGGAAGGTCGTGTGATCGAATCCCTCTCGTTGCATCCTTTTGCAAAACTTAAAGATATTATTTTGGTGTCTTAAAGGAGGGTAAGCTGGTTTCTTCCAATAGCTTACTGTGGCACAGTGGTTCAAATGTTCATCGCACTCTATTTTCTAACGCTGTTGGTTGCTTCTTTTAGGGCTTCTTTTTTGAGCCCAACGCCTTAGTTAAGATTTTGGCATCCTCTCTCCAGCTCAGTTCAACGCTATTCTGGCTGGCAAATCCCTTTTCTTCTTTTAGTTCTCTTTGGGCTTTCGGTTGCAGGTTCAAATCCCTTCACCACACTATGCAGAAGTTCCCAGATCTTGCCTCCTATTCCTTTAGCTCAATGACAGGCATCCATCAGGATTTACAAGTGACAAAGAAAACCCTTTTGACCATGATAAGTGATAAAACTCGATTTTCTGATCCACCATCTAAGGTTCGAAGGTTTAATTTTTCTATTCTCTTGGGTAAAAAGCCCAAACTTTTTGAGGCCATAACTTCCCCTCCGTTCAACCAAGATGCATAATGACAAACAAGTGACAAAAGAAACCCTATCGGACCATGACAAATGACAGAGCTTCATTCATTAATTTACCTTCTAAGGTTTGAAGGTTTAATTTTCAATTCTCTTAGGTAATAAACCCAAACCTTTGGAGGCCATCGCTTACACATAAGTGTTTTGGGCATTTTTTTTTTAGATCACACGTTTTTTCTTGAGATCTACGTATTATGACAACCTCTTATAATGTAGTGGGATATGTTTTTAGTGGTAAAGAGTATACATCCAATAAATGGATTCCTTTCAGATGACAAGAGTTGACTATCAAGACACTTGGTCCTATTTCTTGAATATTTGAAGAGAAGATTTACCTATGGCTTTTGAGATTGGTGGAAAAGTATATTTATACCTTCTTATGAGAATCTCAACGCTTTTGATCTAGGAGATGGAGAGAATTAATCTAGTCTTTGTGCTTTTAGAAGTAAATAACAGATTCTATGTTCCATTCTTCTCTCATTCAAGCATTCATTATGGCAATTCTCCCATTCAAGCATTCATTATGGCAAGGGAATATTACTATACATGTTTTTTCTTCGTGGCCCCAACTCAGATTATGGGAGTGTGTTGGAAAACCAATAATCTGATTTTATTGTCCAAGGCCGAGAGTGGTGATGTAATTCTATGGCCACTTTTGATGTAAGCGAATGGGCAAGTATGATGTATTTTATTTGTATGAGTGTGGTTTATTGGCAAGGATGCAACTTGTATTATGGGTGATGTGACCTGGGTTTAATTCCTAGTTTAAAAAAATTACTCTTTATATAAGCCTATAAACATGATTCTATGGTTTTAATCCCCACGGCGGATGCGTATAAAAAATATTATTCAAAAAAAAAATGATGTATTCTTTATGTAAGCCTATAGACATGATTCTATGGATTTAACCCTTATTCAAAAAAAAAAATGTACACTTTATGTAAACTGATAGGCATGATTTTATGGATTTAACCCTAACGGTATTAGTTAAACCATCATTATAGTTAACCTTGCAAAGTTGCAAGCACATTTTAATAAATATTTAGGCCACTATGTTATATTAACTTGAATTAATATAACATGTAATTATTATTAGGGATTAGAATCTATTATAAATACCTCACCATGATATAAATGGTGATATTGTTTGGTGTTGGGCACCCACCTCTCTTGTTTTGTTCTTCTTTTTGCTCATTTGCTCTTTTAGTTATTATTTTTTAATTTATTATATGAGATTGAAATGGGTCCATCAATATTACATATTGATGGGATTAAAATCTATTATAAATACCTCACCATTGATCGATTGCATCATTATATGATATAAATGTGATATTGTTTGGTGCCTATGGGCACCCACCTCTCTTGTTTTGTTCTTTTTGTTCATTTGCTCTTTTAGTTTTATTTTTTAATTTATTATATGATTGAAATGGGTCCATCAATGTTACATCACGAAGACATAGTAGTATTACAACTTGACAATTATGCATGTATTAAAGACATAGTAGTATTACAACTTGACAAGTATGCATGTATTGTTTGACAAGATTTGAACTTGGGTCTCCACTTTGAAGATATAGGAATTCAACTAGTTGAGCTTATGCTATTTAATCAATTTGCCTTTTTATTTCCTTATTTGTTCTTTTACATATGATCTATGGTGAATGTATGATTTTGAATGTTTTTGAAAAGGATTGTAAAATCTAACAAACCTTTGCATTTTGGAACCCATACGGATCCTCACATAGTAGCTTAATGCCTACATCATTATGGCCAATATTGTAACCATCTCAATGGTGCCAAAGCCAACTCTAGATGTGATGCTAAAGTTTATGGATTTAATAGTTGAATACAAAGAGATGGTCAATACTAACACAAGATGCCCTTTACAAATAGGATCACTTCACCAAAAAAATCTCTATGTCTAGTGCCAACATCCAACAAAAACAAACTGACAAATCACATCACCACTTGACACCATAAGAAGACAGATGAATGATTTTGCAAATTCTTTCTAGAAGTACTTTTTGTACCTTACTCGAAAAGGAAACCATCTCAAATTTTCCATCGGTTCTTGTAATTGTAATGTACATGCTTGAATAGAAGTTAGACTCCAGTGTAGTTTAGCATCTTTTGGATCTTTGTTTGTTTTCCCTATAGGTTGCTTCTTAGATCTAGACTTAGTAACCTGAGTGCCTAACGTGCACACATTACAACACAATGCTCACAAATGTAGCCTAATGGTTATTAATATTGCCAACTTGCTTTATAGTATGCAACTCATTTACATTCTCATTATATACAAATAAATTTCCTCTGTACATGCTCTATGATTTTCCTGTATCTTTCTTGATAAATGTTCCTTTAAAGTGTGCATGTTTGAAGACATAATATATACCTTTTTCTATTGCACAACTTTGAAGCATATTTTCCTTGAGCCTTACCGACGAGAATCATTGCTATCTAGCCTTACAAGTAGAGTAGGGAGTTGTTTTCCATGCCACTTTATTGGGCCCCATCAATGCAAATCATTGGTACTAGATTAAATTTTCTTTATATTTTGTAATTTTTAGTTTTTGTTCTTGCATTGAATTTTAACTAGAAGAGCTTTTGAGTACACCTCATCGTTGAACGTCTATTCATACAAACTCATGGTATTAGAAGCAAGATGTCACACTAGATTTCGTATTTGGGTACCTCGAAGATTGTTGTTGATAAACAAAGATGAGTAGAGTTGGAAAGTCATCTTCCATAGAGAAATAACACCAACATGTCAAGAAGATCATTTGAGAGGCATTAGAAAAACAAAGAAACACTTAATAGTATTGGAAAAATATGATCCAAATAGAATCATTATCAACCATTGTCTTTGATCTTGCACCCTTCTAATGAGATTTGCATGGAATCATTATCAACATTATCTCAGCCCCTACACCCTTTGAAAGCCCCAACCACTTATGATATAGACCAACATTGATGTACTTTTCTTTTTAGACCAAATAAATGCTAAAGAATTGGCTTCAACAATTGCAATCTTATTAGGTCCGAGGTGTAGACCAATTGGTTCATCCAAACCCCATAAGGGGGCGGAGGTCCAAGGTTCAAATCTCGGGCCTCGCCGGACTGAACGCTTGTCCCTTTCCTGGTGCTTTTAGCGGCGTAAAAGGTTTAAAATGATTGTGGCATGGTGGTTATAGGGGCGGACTGCGCGAAGATCTATGTGGCGGCTTCTAGGGCGGACAACGCAGAATACTGTGGCAGCCATAAAAGCTGGATAGCCTGCCTGGATTTGTGGCGGCTACCGATTCCACCATGTAAATTCAAAAAAAAAAAACAGTTGCAATCTTATTATTGAGCAAAACAATTCATTAATGCTAACAAGGTCTCATTTGTAGCCTTGAAGATGTCCAAGTCAATTATATGATGGTGGGAAGCCATCTACATTAAGCATGAAAACGACAAAGATCCATTACTACTTGGACAAAGTTTGTGGACCATGTGCATGCTCGTTTTAACAATCTTAATCAATATGAATTCAAACACATGCATTTTCAATAGTCACACCAATGCCAATGATTAAACAATTTAACAATACATTGACAGGATCAACAAGTTCCTCACTTGTTTGTGTTAATAAGATGGATCAAACATTTAGGTGCATCACTAGAATTCATTGTCACATCTACTTAAACATGATTTCTCTGTTGATACCTTGGTGTAAGCTTTTCTATTTTCCACCAAGTTGGAAGAATGTTCTTGATGAAGCAAAAATATCATACCCCTTCATTGTGTAGGGCCCGATAAATTCCAAAGCAAAAGTTGACAATGTTAAAAGCAAAAGCTATCAATGTTGAAATATCCTAAGGCACCACAACTAAAGGTTCCTATAGTGTAACAAAAGCCAAAGACACCTTTCACCAAAGAACACAAAATCAATGTTGAAATATCCTAGGGCACCACAACTAAAGGTTCCTATAGTGCAACAAAAGCCAAAGGCACCTCTCACCAAAGAAGACAAAAGACAAAGGAAAGCAAATGTGGGAGGCAAGTGGTGCAAGCATCATAAGGCCCATACTTAAAGTGACATTGATTGCACAACTCTAACAATGGTTCTTGGTGGTTTAGTCTAGCATAAATGGTTGCACTTAGGAGCTCAAAAACAAAAATGCGGTAGGGGTTGCATCCTTGAGTACCATTTCATAGCTGACAGATGAAACCTCACCTCAAATGCATTTGAAGAACATGAGTGCTTTTTTCACACTCGTTATTAGGTTCATAAAAAACTTATTATTATCATCATTAATATTGGAGGCAAAAACATATCAGTATACACTCAAGTGATTGGGTTTTTGGACTTTAGCACATCCATAACCTTACTACTTTGAGTGGATGTATCTTATAAGGGGAGTTGGGGGTTTGATGCCAATGTACTTACAAACAGGGCATAGAGCCCAAGTTTGACACCTTTCCCCGTGATGTCATGTCATTGGACATTTTTGATGTTCTACTTGGAATACCTTACCTCTTTATCCATCATGGTCTTAAATGTAAGCCAACCCTTCCCATAAATTATGATCCATCATCCATTGGACTTACACATTGACCCTCTACTTTTAAGAATCATTATATCAGGCTTGATCGTCTCATCCTTAATAATCACTTCCAATGAACCATTTGTTGCCTCATGAGGATTTCCATAGGTGCATTCTTCCTTTTATACTGCAATCAAAAAGGTTAAATTTGTTATCATAAAAGAAATACCTGCATATATTTTGTCCAAAGGAACTTTCATAAAATAGCCTACAACCATCAACTAGATAAAAAAATTCAATTACTTGAAAACGTGCTAAATCATGGTGTTGGATGGAAAGCATAAATCTGCACATAGACAAGTAGTCTTACCCAACATTGTAATAGTTAGGGAGGCTGCGGAGATTGAACAGTCATATAAGATGTCAAAATGTACAAGACTAAAAGCATAAAAATAATGAAAACAGTAATGATAGTAATGTTTTTCAATTCTACCAGGTAAGCATATCATAAATAAATAACAGGTAATATATATATATATATATATATATATATATATATATATATAATATAAATAAAAGGATTTTCGTATTCTTTCGTATGTATAGTTTTTAATTTCAAGAATAGCATTTACTCTAGTAGCTGTAATAATGTTCTGAAAGTTAACTAGCTGGTCATCTTTGCAGAAGCAAACACCTTTGGGCAAATATTTATTAAGATCCATTAAGGACATATCTACTTATAAGTAGTCAAACTACACTCATTCCTGAATAATGGCAAACCCCTAAAATGCAAGTTAACAGCATGTCCTATAAGGTGCTATAGTTTCAACTGTTGTTTCTGAATTTTTATCTATTAAATATTTGTATAAATCTTGTCTAAAGTAATTTAATGTTTGAGAATGTTTTCATCCTCCATTTTAGTTGAACAAATATGGGCCAATGAGATTTCCGTATTATGTGCCTCCAACTATGCTAAAAGCTATAAGGAGTTAAAACTTACCTGAGATTCCTTGTGAAAAGGCAGAGTTCCCTTGTTAGTGTTTTTATATTCTACCTTTTCTTCTCATTTCAATTATCTCTGTAGACCTTTGATATACTCTTTCTGTTGGGGTCCATTCTACTCACTGCATAAGTCAATCACCTTTCCAAAAAATATTTCACCATACCAATTTTCAGTGAAAGACTGATATTACCTTCACATGTTGGGGGCATATCATTTGTATTGAATGACATAATTAATGGTAGTGAAGATCATTAGAAGAGGTAGTCCAACTGAATACAAAACAAAAAAGTTATTCATTTCCAAGACAAGAAATACCATGCCATTTTATATTCCAGGGCAGGCAAGATCTGAAAACTTTTGCTTTTGTAATCTGAAAGTGAACATTAGAAACAATATGAGACTTCCCCATGTATAAACCTTGGGTTTATTCGTTTATGTTAATAAAGAATAGTATGTTGGACCTTGATTACACTCAGTGGAGTTCTATTAATGAAATTTTGCATTATAAGAATGCCGTCAGATTATTAAAACTTCTGAGGAGGGAGATATTCAATATCTCTGATCAGACAGACACTCAAAAAGGTTCTTTTGAAACAATTTTTGTGTTTGCATCTTCTCAGTATGCTGGATAAGTCGTTTCCTCAAGGCATAAGCAACTTGCCAAGGCAATCTTCCACATCTTTGGCATTACTCCATCCATGCACTTGAGCTTTCACAAAATCAGGGTACCTATGGAGAAGCTCCCAAAGTGGGTACCTGAAAAAAAATGTAAATAGTTTAAAGCATTAAAATAGGCAAACCATTTAAAAATGGAATATCTCTTTACTTGGAAGTTCAAATAGTGAAGTAGGCTAACCCTTGTCTTGCAAGGACATGATCATCACTCTCCAACTTTAGTGAAGGACAGAAATCTCCCCTGCCATCGCCAAGATAAATGAAGCGTTTCCTAGACTCTGGAAGAAAGCCTTTTTTAATGTTCTCTAATATTGATCCCTGTAAAAAATGTGAGGGTAACTACTGTTAATCCATAAACGGCTTACCATGAATGCAAAAAAATGTAGAGCAGACTAAATCATTTGGAGCATGCCTGATTTATGGTGCCTTTTACAAGGGATGAAGGTGATCCATTTTCCCCAATCCACACCAAGTCACATTCTAGTGCAATACAATTTTGGTTGGGATATTCCTTCTAGGTTCAAAACTTATCAAAAAACCTGATTGAAGAGGAGATAATTTCTGACTCTTCTATAAGCATTTATGCATGCCAATAACAGAGTAGGTATTTTATATTTAATATGAGATCAAGGATGTCATCTATGCAATATTAGTAAACAGGAACTTGTGATTACCACGGTAAGACGGTGCAAAAAAAGGGGATTTGTACAGAAACCCCCCCAAAAAGAAATCCAGAAAATCCAGCAGGGAAAATAAAAACATATATTTTAAAATTATACCATGAACACATTAAGATGTAAAACATACATATACAGATATAAAATGCAAAACATTCATAATAGCTTAAAGCCAAGTTCAAAATCATACTGTATATTTCTATCAGTTAAGGCGGCTCTGGATTGGACCCAACGAAAGAAAGGTCCAGTCCACTTCAGATTTGGTCCAAATCTCACAGGATTGTCTTACTATGGTAATTGCAAAGCACGTCTTGATGCCAAACGAAAAAAAATAAAACAGGTCTAAAGGGCAATGTTTTCCTCACCTTGCACATATTAGCAGGGCAACGTTCACAGCCATGTCCTGCTGCGGAATTTGAATGGAATAGGAATATTCTTAGTCGTCCATATTCATCAACTTTTGCTGGATTTGTGTGAATCTCTGTAAAATACTGGACCAAATCATAATGGTCAAGAACAGTTTTGATGAAAAATGAGTTAGCATCACTCACAACCCTTAGTTCACATCTGCACAATCACAAACAACCACAAATGTTACAGCCATCCATCCTTCAGATCAACATAGGAAAGAGCACGGTAAGAATGTGAGACAAACGATCCAAACAACATTGCCCTTATGAGTCGGACCATGCATGAATGAATAAATCAAGAACGAATTAACTGCTTTTAGCCACTGAAAATTTGGAAAAATATATTATGTCCATTACTATCATAAACTAGATTCCAATTCAACAGGCTTGTAAGAAAGAACTTAAACACATATCACCTTTTTCCATGATATATATTATACAGAAATCATAAACTGATAAACAGAAAATGTAATCTTCTTTCCCTTTGTTATGATTATCCAATAGTTTCGTTGCCAGAATTCCAGAGCAAAATGATCTAACGACCATGACACTTGCGCTTTTCGGTACATACTGGAAGATGGCTATGGTTATTCAAGGAAGCATGGTGCAATAGATGCACTGGACAATGGCCATATACTGATGTGTATATGTAAATTTGGACATAAATGGAAATGTGGTAGTCTCACTCATTAAGAGCTTCATGTGGACAGAATTTGGCACATATTGCAATTTATTCCTCACATGTAGCTTGAAATATCTTGTCTTCTAATATTCTATTGCATCCTGCTATTGTTTACAGTCTTGTTAAGTAATCACTCGTAGCTTAAAAAAGATATCCAAGAAATTGAATCCATCTACAATCACCAATGATGGCAAATTGCGTTTTTCCTCTTCGTCCCCTTGGAATTTACCCTTTCTACCCTAGCCTAAGTGTGCCCCACAAGAGGGTTTGCAAATATTCCCTACCAATTGGATGTTATAGCTGAATCAAACTGAGAATTCAATTCCCTTCATAAAATTAGAAGCAAAATTCATATTTTTGTTTTAAATATCAATTTCTCTTTCTCACGCACGCATGCACATACAAAAACTTCATTCTATCCCATAAGGAGATTGCGAGCTCTTCTAATTGATCCTTTTCTAATTCCTATTTTATAGTGTGGATTTTCCATTTCCTGCAAGCAACAGCCTTAATTGTATTTTTTTTTTGTTTAGTTCCTTTTAATTGTATTCATTTCAATAAACCCAGAAAAGCTTGGGGTAGCAAGGGCTTCAAAAAAAAATCCATGAACGGATTGACATAGATAAGGTGAGACTGACTGCTTTACCAGCACAGGGAAAACAGGTGTATATGTGTGAGGGAGAAAACATAACTTACCCCAAAGAGTGGGCTGATTTGATTGCCCTGATCATTTCTGGATTTAGAGGAATAGTCTTCAAACTATTCTCAATATCAGTTAAGGTCTTTCCTTTCTCATGCAGCTCACTCATCATTGTATCCTGCAATTCAGATAGGTATCGAAAAACCCACTCCAGATTTACGCCAAAAAAAAACAGAACTAATTGTTCCTCCAATCATAATGGCATGTCTAGCTATTACTACGAGAACAAAAAGCAGATTTGACATAAACCCACCATTATAGAAGTCCATTGAAGCTTATTTTGTCGCAGATTGTTCATTATTTCGGTAGCTCCGAGTTGATTGATGACCCATGGATCACTGTTGCAGTCTATCATGGTGTGATCGAAATCGAAAATAATAACAGTGTCCATGACTCTTGTAGAAAATGCTTTCCCAGAGCTTAGTTTGAAGAATTTATCTACATATGTTATGAGCATGCAAGTGGGCTATTGCTTTTTGTAACACTTTGCCTCTTCGCCTTCCTGCTATGATAATGAACGACACCAGAAAACGTTTGTGGTAAATTTGGAAGACAATTTTCTCAATGGCTTGTAAATTTTTTGGGTTTAAAAAGTGGCTTTTTAAAGGGGTGGTGTTGATTTTGTCTTTATGGCGTAGGTATTATATAAGTTTTCTAAGCTCCTAAAAAAATATATATATTGTTTAAATTTTTAAGACCAGATATAATTTAAAAAAAAAAAATTATTGCTTAAAGTTTTAAAGTCATATAATTTATTAAAATAGGATTGATAGGTATGAGATTTGGGGTTTGTTATGGTGTTTTCGTTATTGTATGTATAAGCTTCAGTAAGGTGGAATGAATATGGAATGTGGGCTTGGGCTTTTTTTTGTCTCTAACACTATTCAAAACATTCCAGGTAATTTTATTTAATTTTTGCATTTTGTTACATAAACAACACAGATTAAAACTGCTTTTTACCTATCCATGGTTGTTGATGAAGGACATTCCTCTACCTCCTCCTCCTAAGTAGTCCCTTGCAAACAATGACAGAGAGACAGGAAGGTGAGGATGCATCTTTAAGTAGTGATGCCTTAAAATCCATAGTTTTTGTTGTTATAGCCAAGAAGCCAATGGATAAAGGCTTCTAGTCTAGAGTTAATGGTTGTCTTCCCCAAGCTGCCCATCATCCCAAACTTGTTATTGAACAAAGTCTGGTGTCTGAAAACATTATGTATAGAAGTAACCATGATCTAATAAGTAAGTTTATTGGCATGAGACCATCTTTAGGGTTTATGACCTCTTGGATTTGAAAGAACTGGGAGCCTTTAGGAGATATTTCAATATTTCTCATTAGTAATGGATACTATATAGTGAGTTTCTCTTCAGGAGTAGATAGGGACAAAGCTTTTAAATTAGGGAAGATCATTTATGGAGCAACAAGTATTTTTGTGCAACCTTGGAAGCTAGGATTTGATCCATGAATGGAACCCACTGTAGTGGTCGTTTGGGTTGGATTGTATGCTCTACCAATGGAATATTTGTGCAAACCAATTTTTGAGAGATTGGGCAATTTCTTGGGATGTTTTTTTTTATTGAGTAAATACTTCTTATACATATACATATCCGTTGTGGGGATTGAACCTGGGTCACATCATTGATAATGCAAGTGGCATCCTTGTCGGTAGACCACAACACGCGGATACAATTTCTTGGGATGTTATCAGGGAGTAGCCAGAGATATGAGATGGGAGCTTTAGCCATTATGCTCGAATCTATGTTGAGATGGATCTTAATCACTCATTGCCAACTGAAATATAAATAGATATGGAGGGTTTAACTTGGGTCTAACAAATAAACTATGAAGATATCTTCTAGTGTAGGATTTGTCATAAGCATGGACATCTTGCCTGATTGTGCCTCAAGACTATCCAAAAGAAACCCATCCCATTAAAGTATAATGGCAATGATGACAAGATGCCTGAGAAGAAGGCAAAAGCTTAGCCCATAACCTTGAGCCTAAGAGAAAGAAGAAGGCAACATGCTCAAAACAAACAAAAGAGAGAAACCTAAATAATTATGAAATTCTCAATATCTTGATGGACATGGAGAATGAGATAATTGTAATGGGGGAATCATAAGAGGAAAATTTGTCTTAAAAAAATGGAAAAGTATCCAATAGAGGATAACTCAACCAATGTTGGAGACCAATATCCAACCCATCCCAAACCATATTGCCATAACAACTTTAGATAACCTCAATATTGCTATGGTCTTGGTTTATATTGATGTCTCAATGAAAGACAAAGATAAAGATAGAGGGAAACCTGATCTTGGAATTCAACAAGTAGAGAAACGGTTAAAAAACTCCCAAGCCAAGAGTTTGGGATGAAAATCAAATCAAAAGCAATTGGCAATGGAGGGTGATCAACTAGTAAACCAAGGAAGAGTAAAGCAAATTGATACTTACTAGGTTCTAGGTTCCCAATGATTGTACAATAATGAAATATTAGAGGCTTAAACAATAGGTCTCATCAAATTATTGTTCACAATTTAATTGAAAGTCATCATTCAAATTTTATTCTCCTTCAAGAGATAAAATCTTCAATACAGGTGATGGATAGAATAGCTAAGAAAATATGGAGACAGACAGAGCATATGGTTGTAGCATCCTAGGGTGCTTTAGGGGGTATAATGACTTTGTGGAATCCTCTAAATTAGACAACAATTGATCATGTTGTAGGAAGGGGGTTCTCACATCTCTCTTCAAGAGTAAGAGTTCAAGAGAACTTTTGTTGATTTCAAATTTCTACAATTCAAAAATATTTGGGGAGCAATGCCTTCAATGGGTAGTTTTACAAGCAAGTAGGATAGGAAAGGAAGAGGTGAATTGGATAGTGGTTGGCGACTTCAATGCTAAGATTTCAGCTAGGGATCAAGAAGGAGGCATCCCATCTTTGGATCAGGGGGACAAATTTATGATTTCTAAAGTAAATCAACTCAATTTGATTGATGTCTAGTGTGTAGGGCCTTCTCATACATGGAAAAACAAACAAGCTAGGTTGGCAAATAGGAAGGTAAAGCTAGATAGACTCTTGGTCTTCCAAGAGGCTTTTATGTGATGGTCACCCAGGTTGGAAATTCTCAATTGTATAAAATCATCACTTTTTAATTCTCTTGGAATGGGATATGGGCCATAAATATTTCTCTAGACCATTTCGATTTGAGAATTTTTGGCTATTAAATGAGGAGATCAAGGATAAAATACCATTTTGGTGGGAAGAGGAGTGCCTTGCCCATGGGACAATATTGTTTGGAGTCTTTAAACAACACCATGTCAAAGCTTAGCTCAAAATTTGGAAAAGAAACACTAAATCAAACTTTTATCTTGAGAGAGTTCTACTAGTTGTAAGGATGGGGGAGCTAGCCACATTCTTTTAGACTAAAACAAACATAGAAGACTTGAAACAAGAAGATGAGCTCATTAAAAAAAAGTTAGAGAGTATAGAAAAACAAGAGGAGATCTATTGGAAACAAAGAGTCAAAACTTCTTGGTTGTTAGAGGGGGACCAAAATACTAAGTTCTTCCACCACTCAACCTCAACAAGAAGACACTCCAACACACTTCCCAGCCTAAAATCTAGGCTTATGCATAAGGGGTTGGACCCAAAATGTACTTGTAAAAAAATGGTGAATCTTAATTGAAAACAATGTGAATCAAGGCAAATCCTAAGCAAATCAAATCAATCATCTTCACACCAAAATTTGGGGTATTTGAAGCCCTAAAACGTAAGGTCATATTTGTGGAATATTTTAATATATTCAATCACCTTATAACTTCATATAATCACCACCATTAGATCAAGCTCGAAAAGAGCTTTCCAACAAGTACAAATATGCCTATGTTTGGATATATATTGTGGCGAATTGATCCTAAGAAAACATTGGTCCTGAAAATTTTAGGCGAATGGGCCGACGTCGAGGGTCCTCATATTCGCCAATTTCCAATTTTGGAAATCCTAATATTCACCCAATTTGCGAATATTCACCACTATGCATAACCCTGCTAAAGGCCTTCATGGTAATGTGATGGGCACTATCCTAGGTATACAACAAGCTCCAAATTTCTACTTTGAGAATCTTTTATCTGCTTTTGACCTTCCTAATCTTGCAACACAACAAGGGATACTTAACTATATTCGAAATACTATAATAGCTAAACAAAACCAAACCCTCCTCAAAATTGTGGATCTAGAAGAGGTGAGACACATAGTTTTCAACATGAGAACTGATGGGTTCTCGATTGAAGTTTTCTAGGCTTTTTGGGATGACATAGGGGAGGATGTAACTAGGGTAGTGGAAGAATCTCGTGCAAATAAAAACATGTTACATGCTATGAACCACACTTTCCTTGCTTTGATTCCTAAAGTGGGAGAGGCTTACGACCTTGGAGATTTTCTCTCGATTGCACTTTGCAATGTAGTCTATAAGATCATTACTAAATTAATGGTTGAAAGACTCAAGAAAATACTGGATAGTATTATCTCTCCATAGCAAGGAGGATTTGTAGAGGGTCAAGAAATTATGGATAGAGTAATATTGGCATAAGAAGTAGTTCAATATTACATAAAAAAGTCAAAGAGGCATGTTTATCAAATTAGACATGTCTAAGGCCTATTATCAAGTCCCTTGGTAGTTTTTGATCGAATGTTAGAGAACTTTGGTTTCTCTCGGGGCTGGAGAGAGTGGATCATGAGTTGTGTCTCTTCGACCTCTTTCTTAGTCCTCATCAATGGTATATTCTTGGTTACCTTTGAGACATCTAAGGGAATTTTACAAGAAGATCCTATATCCTTGCACCTATTTATTATTCTTATTGAAGGATTGGGTAAATTTCTTTGAAGGAACATGCAACAAGGACTAATGTTAGGAGTGCAAGTAAGAGCGGTGAATTTGACCCATTTAATATTTGTGGATGACATGGTTTCTTGGGCTGGCCAATGTTAGGGAGGCAAGAGCACTCAAGGCTACCTTAAATACCTATCTAGAAGCTGTAGGCCAATAATTCAATGCAGTCAAGTCCAAAATAGTGTTCTTTAATATTTAAAGGGGGATCCAAGATCAAATTCTAAACATATTAGGTTTCTCTCTGGGGTCCCTCTCGATGGACAACCTAGGAATTCCACTCCATTATAAGAAGATAAAGGTGACAAAATGGAAACATTGGTGGGAAGGTAAATCATTGGATACATTGTTGGCTTTCTTTTGGAGGAAGAGAGGAAGAGTGACTGTTCTTCAATCAATGATTCAAGCAAAGTCAATTTACAAGTTCTCTATCCTTGCGGCTTCAATTGAAATCCTGAGGAAGTTGGATTCACTCATGCAAAAATTCCTTTGGGATGACCCAAAGATGGGTAAGCAATGGGCTCTAGTAAGTTGGGACATAATTTTCCAGTCTAAAGCAAGTAGAGGATTTGGAATTCAAAAAGCAATATTGAATAACCAAGATCTAGCATGCAAGTTTTATTGGAGATGGACCTCTAATTAGGAAGCATTGTTCAACAACATTATTAATACTAAGTATTTGGGTAACATTCCCCTTGAGGAAGCAGGTCACATCCCTATGAGAGGCCAATGTTCTGTTGTTTGAAAGGTGTTGAAGTTATGAGAGTGGTAAAACCAAAACTATTTTGGAAAGTGGGTAGAGGGGATACAACAAATTTTTGGATCGATTCTTGGGATCAATATCCCCCCTTAATTTCAAAATTTATAAAGTTGGAGCCCCTTCAACAAAGCCTAGAGGCTAGAGGTTTGTATCAATACAACATGCTATCTACATACAAGGTAGATTGAGAACTTCTCTCTTATGCAATTAAAGTAGTGGGAATAATGGCCAGTCTTGATCTCTTAGAATATGTTGTTGCTTTTAGAGAGGATATTAAAGCAACACCACCTAACAAGAAAGGAGGAAGAGGATAAGATGACTTGGGGTCATGGTAATTTAGGCATCTATATAATCGAGATGGTTATAATGAATTGCTCCCTCCCATTTTGGTGTAATTGGATGTTTCATGGGATAGAGTATGGTTGGCAAAGGGTTGGCCAAAAATCAATTTCTTTGTCTAGCAAGTTATGCATCAAAGCTTCCTCACCTATGATAACTTACAAAAGAGGAGTTTTCATGGCCCCTCTAAATGTATCATGTACAATACCTAAGAGGAGACAATAGTTCATTTGGTCTTCTAGTGTGACTACCTTGAAGTTGTGAAGCCAATGGGTTGATCTCTTTAAGGCTCGTCTTTACCAATAGTTAACATATACTAATATATGAGAGGTCTATACATGAAGAAGGTTTAAAAATAAATTAGTTTAGTTGGGTTTGTCTCTAGGTCTAAGCTTTATCTAGTGGCACATATGGTTGGAAAAAAATGCCAGGATTTTTAGAGAGGAACACACTTCAATAAAGCTAGTTTGGTAAAAATACTAAATAAGGTTACATAAATAGTAAAAGCTCATGTGGAGGACTATAAAAACTAGCAGGGAGAGAATATTTCCATGAGGTGAACTCATGGGGCTTGGCCACCCCCACCCCTAGGTTAGAAAAAATCAACATGGATGGAGCAACCAAGAATAACCTAGGGGCAACAGGCATTGCTTTCCTCAAAAGAGACTACAAGGGGAAAGTTCTTCATTGGGAATTGGAAGGCCTAAGAGTAGTAACAAATAATGAAGTAGAGACTTTGACAATTAGAAAAGGCTCTCTCAACTTGGGAGAATGGAGTTTAGAAGATCATAGTGGAGTTAGACTCTCAAATTTTGGTCGGATCGCTAGATAAGACGAGGAATTTTAGATTGAGTGCGTTGCAGATCAAGAACATAGTGAGTCAAATAAAATTCATTTGGCAACAGTTTGAGGATGCCATTTTGGTTTGTGTAGGTAGAGGGAAGAATGCAAAAACTAAATTTTTGGCTAAAAAGAGAAGTGAGCATCTTGCTAGATATTGGTTGAAATTTGATCAAAATAGGGATTTATAGATTGGATGAAGGTGAACAAACAAGTTTTATTACTAGCCAACAATGATTTAGGCAATGAAGTGTGCAGGACCAAGGTAGATATTTATGATGATTAGCCTTTGGTCTAGCATCATGTTGTTGCTTGTAGCACTCTTAGTCCCAATTTGGTATTAGCCCCCAAAGTCATGGTAAGAGATAAGCAAATTTGAGTTCTTTGGAATAGTATTAATGAAAAATTGTAATCAGGATAGGAGTTTTTGCTATTTGAATTGCACTACAAAATTTGTGGTCCAAGGAGATGTTAGAGTTACTTTTATTAGGATCTTGGGACTGGCAAAAAGTGGTAGGCCAATTATTGTAACTTTGAATCTATCTTCTTAATACAATTTTCAAGTTTATAAAAAATTAAATTTTAAAAAAATTAAATTTTATTAAGTATTATGAATGTTTCTAAGCAATATTAGAGTGTTCTTTCTAGATTTGAGTTGCACATCTTCAAAAATTGGAATCTTCAAGATTTAATTAGCACATGTTTTACCAACAACTTGACTCCTCAACTATATTCTAGTTTTCCAACTCTATTCTTTGATGGGGCTTTAAAGTCTAACCCTGGAATAGTTGTTGCTGGAGGAGTTTTATGATCAAGGCCACACTCCATGATTCTTAAATTTTGCTTGAATTTAGGATAAACCACCATTAATGTAGCTTAGTTGATGAGTTGCAAATTTGGTCTCACTCTACTGGCAAGAGAAAATGTCAAAACCCTTTCAGTTTATGGGGAATCTAAGTTGATCATATTATTTCTTTTTGGGAAACAAGAGGTCAAACATATTCTACTCTGGTTGTTGCTAAATCAAGTCTATAAAATTCTTGAAAAAATTGAACAGATTAATTGGCATCACATTCCTAGGAAGTGTAATCATTTAGCAAATAAAAGGTCAGAGAAGACTTTCTTTTGCATCTTCTTCAACTCATAAGAAAGTTTAAAATCAAGAATTATGAGAACTTAAGAGATAACCACACAGACTAAGCATTTTGGCTTTGTTTATTCCATGTACTGTGGACCAAGAACTTCTTTATTCTAATTATTCCAAATATGTTGAGGAAGAGATTTTGTTTTTTATAAACTTTCAAGATTTGGCTACATACATCCTTGGTTTGCGCATAATGTTTATAATACCTAACCAACTTGTAATCTTTATGCTATATTAGATAAAATAAAACTTAAAAAAATATTGTCAATTCTATGAAACAATCTTAAAAATAATATAATAGAGGTGAACCATTTTAATTTTATATAGTTAATTTTACAACAAATATAATGATTATTTTCAATTCATTATAATTAATTAAAAAATTATATGTCTAAATACTAAATTTTATATATACACATAAAATACAAGATTTTATATTAAATTATTTTTTCAGTATTTTATATATATATCTAATAATTAAAAAAATATACATAAAGCAAAGGGTATTTGATTGGATTATTTTTAATTTTGTTTTAACACACATCTAGCTATACTTAGAACTTAAGTCTCCTCGAAGATAAGTCAAAGCCATAGCACTAGGGTGCCGAAAAGGGGCCATTGCTTTTGAATTGAATGAATATTTCTTATGAACAATTCTTAAAAATATTTTTAAAAATTAGCCAACAAAAGTGGCTAGCATCTAGGTACTTATCAAAACGGATTTTGCAGTCACCTATGACATGCTTTGGTTGTTGATATGCAACATGTGACAAAGATTCACCATGTCTTAGTCAAGGGATATTAATTCAACTGATTAGATTTCTCAACATTTCAAAGAGAAAATCCAAGTTTGAATCTTTCCAAATGATACATGGATAATCTCCAAGCTTTGTTGTAATACCACTGTATGGTAATAATGTAATACTAGTGGACCCATTTCAATCCTATGCAATCTATTGATTTTTTTTTTAAATTAGTGTAATTAAAGAATGAGTATAATGTTTATAGATTTGATAAGTATTTTAAATTTGAACTTAAGTATATAAATTCTTATAAATTAATATATTTAATTATAATTCTGGATAATTAGATTATCATAACATTTCATTAAATAAATTATGGATTATGTTTTAATTGTTTTTATGAAAATAAAATCTTTTTGTTTTTTATAAGCTATATATATATATATATATATATATATATATATATATATATATATATTCAATTGGTTATATGAGATTGAAATGGGCCCCACTCGTAGTACATCATCACCACATAGTGGTATTACAACAACTTGGATATTATCTATGTATCTCAAGGCTAGATGTACTATTGTTTTGTCCAATAAGGATGTCATTGGAATGAAGGTAGATGATCTTGATAACAATAGGGTGTATGGTACTAACAATTATGTGGTGGGTATTTGGATGGATGATAATGGAGTTGAGGTGATAGGGGTGGTACATGGTGTGACTATGATGGATGGAGGTGGGGTGCCTTTAGGAAAACCATGGGCCACACTGGAAAAGGGTGAGAGAAGTGTAATAGAAGAAGGGGTGGGAAGAGAAGGATCAAGAATAGCAGAAGAAATGATAACAAATGAAGTAGGAATGGTGGAAGATGGAATTTGAATGGAGGTGGATACAATAGTGGCCATAATCCTAGTAATTCCTAACTTGAGAGGGGAGCCTCCTTGAGCTATTTAACCCTCCTTGAGATAATTTTTTGTTCTTGATATTCTTGTATTATTTCCACTTTATCGAATATGGATCTATACTTTTCGAATCCCCTCTACCCTTCAATTGTAATTGGCTACACTATTGAGCTAACCATTGTCAGTGTTGTAGGTGTAGTAAAGATAACAATTTTTGATATTAGTGCTTCCCTTGGTCTTGGTGGACTTGATGCGCCTATTACAACTTCTTGGTACTCTTGGGATGTTTATAATCTAATATGACATAAAGTTTATCATTAAATAAGCCATCTTTTGTTGACCTTGTTAATATGCCCATATCATAATGCATCTTTTACCATGCAAGATCCTTTTGTTTGTGTATCCCATATTTGTTAAAGCTTTCAACTTTTTATGGTTCATTTTGATGTCTAGGTCAAAGTCATTATTGACCTTAGTGTAGAAAGAGTGCCATTCTATTGGATTGTTGTACCACTCTTGGATCTCAACTTCATATTGTGTGTGCTTCCCAAGGTGGCAAGGATTAACTCTTTGCTTGGATTGACCTTCTTCTAAATGTTATATCACTTCTCATGTGTGAAGAAGGTATCTAGCTTCTTAGCCTTAAGGGTGCTTTTAAATTTCCTTATTGGGTCATAGGAACATTGGTCTTTAATATGATCAACCCCCATGTTTCTTAGCTTTGCCTCCATAGCTTGATGGAACCTATGCAACTTTGGGGTTATCTTTATTATTGGATGCTTGAGCATGTTGAAGGAAACTTTCTTCTTTCTCTTAAAGTATTTTAGTCCATGGAGTGGAACTACCTCACATATATTGGCATTAAATGCCTATGTAATCACACATTTATAAAATGGGTCAAAGTCCAAGGATGAGGTGTTAATGTGTATGTAAGGATGAGGTATCACCTTGCATGCACATGTTGGGTTTTGAAAACGGTAGATATGGTAAGCTTCGATAATGATAAGTCTGGTGAGATTCGACAATGATAGACCTGTTGAGCTTCGATAATGGTAGACCTAGTGAGCTTTGATAGTGACAAATTTGGTGATCTTTGACAGTGGTAGACTTGGTGAGCTTCAACAATAGTAGAGTTGGTGAACTTTGACAATAATAGATCTGGTGAACTTTGATAATGAAATATTCGGTGAGCTTTGATAGTGATAGATTTGGTAAGCTTTGATAATGATATATCTAGTGAGCTTCGATAATGGTAGATCTAGTGAGCTTTGACAACGATAGGATGAGCTTCAGTATCGATAGACCTGTGAGCTTTAGGAACGATAGGCCTGGTGACCAACAACTATGTTCTAGTGAGCTTCGATAGTGATAGATCTAGTGAGCTCTAGTAGTGTTAGATCTAATGAAGAGATGCAAGGGTTTACGACTTGTTGTAAATCTGAGTGTGTTTTGCAAAGTTATTGAAGAATGTCTAAGATAGTTTATTGGTTGTACCATAAGTTTTGAATAAGTATTAACTACTGTAACTGGTATAACTTTGTAATGATCCCAATATAGCCATGTTGACTAATTATTTTTATCTTGAGCATTTGATTTAGTTAGTCGACCCTTGAGAATTAGGGTTAGGTTATTATTGATTTTATTTATAAATAGGAAGAATATTTTATTAGTTTGGATCATCGAAGAATTAGAATTTGATTTGCGTATACTACGCATAAGAGACTTTTCCCTCTCTAAGTGGTTGTGGATTTGTTGTGGCATTGATTTGATCAGATTTACTATTTGCTTATTATCTGGATTGGAATTGATAATTGCATATTGTTCGTGATATCGAATCGGAATTATTATTGTTGCAAGTTGTTAATAATAATTTGATATTGAAGTATTGTTGCAGATATTAAATTAATTGTGCGATTTCGCAACAAGTGGTATCAGAGCATGATTTTGGAATAGTGAAAACTAATAAAGATATAATTTGGTGCCCTAAGAAAATAAAGCTTCTATTTTTTTTGCAAAAGAAAAGGTACGTTTGATTTTTCAAATTAATTAGGGTTTTTTTAATCTTTTGGCTCAACTTCCCTCTCTACTTTATATTAATAATTAAATTAAATAAAATTTAATTTAATTATTAATAGAGAGCAAGCACCCATTTTCATTTGTCTTTTTGTTCTTCTCTGTATTTCTAAAATTAATTAGTTTTTTTTTCATTATTCAACACAACTCTCTACTTTATATTAATAATTAAATTAAATTAAATTATTAATAGAGAGAGCAAGCACTCATTTTCATTTGTCTTCTTGTTCTTCTCCATATTTCTAGAATTAATTAGGGTTTTTTAATTATTCGATACAACTCTCTCCTTTATATTAATAATTAAATTAAATTTAATTATTAATAGAGAGAGCAAGCATCTCCATTGTCTTTTCATTGCATCTTCTTCCGCTCCACATCTCCACCGTTTTGCATTTCATTATTTTAAATTATTAAACACCCACTTTCGACTTTCACATTTTTTATTGTTTATTTATTTTATTTTTTTTTGACGAGGAACCTTTTATATACAACATATCCGCAACATGTGAGGGGATTATTGAACACGGGCCTCTCCATAACTAGAGAGTTTTAACTACCCACTTGCTCTCCAACTCCTCTACATGAGCATATATTTATTTATTTTTAATGATTAAGCACCTACCCTCACTTTCACTTCACATTTATTTTTGAATTATTAAACACCCTCAAACCTTCACATTTCATTTTTTATTATTAAATCCTCCACTTTCTCATTTCATTTCTTTTAAAATTATTAAACACCCCTCGTCATTTGTCTTTCCATTCTTCTTCTCACATATCCAAGGTTTCATATTTTATTTTATCTTATTTTATTATTAAACCCCCCACTTTAACATTTTATTTATTTTAATTATTAAACACCACTTGCCATTTTTTTTTAAATTTCACCCAACACCACTTGCTCCCACTCTTTCTCATTTTAATCTAATAATTAAAACTAGGCCCTCTCTCATTTTTAAACCTTTTCTTCTTAATTAATAAAATTATTTAAATAATTAAAAAAATTATTACGTATTGTTAGTTTTTGTGGAAGTCCTATCATTTGGTGTTCGTCTCTTCAAGTTGATCAAAGTGCATGAGTGAACCTACTACAACTACTGGTTGGACACGAGTGAATGGTCGATTACAACGTATTGCCTTTTCAGAAGATGTGTATATGAGCAAAAAGAAGTGCCAACCCAGAAATCTTGGTAAGCATCATAACACTCCCATTAATATTAATAGTTTTGACCAACGTCTTCTTTCTTCCTTAAGTTCTATGGCTTCACCTCCACCCAACACATTTAGGTCTTTCCCTTCCACCACCCAATAACCCTTTTAATAACATGGTCACTCCAAATAACCATGGTACTCCCTCTACCCCAATAAGTGATATTATAATTCCTAGTAATATTGATCCTGATTTGCATAAATATCTATTGCATCAGGAACAAACAATTACTTCCATCCATGATTACTTAGGCAAGCAATACAAGAGCTTGCTTATTATTGAAAGATTTCTAAATATACACAATACTATGCCTCCTCTTGTCCAAGGGTCACAAAAAACTATCAGACCCCAACCTCTAACCATTCATCAAGAACCAAATACTCATGTTCTTCCACAACATCCACCTAGTCACAATCCCCTAGAGTTTACTTCTTATGACCTAGGCTTTGCCTCTGATCTAGACTCCTCGATAGGTGGTGCTTCCAATTTCTTGGAATGGCCTCATGATGTTCAGGTTCCTTGCATTGACATGCCCACCTTTGAAGGTGTTGACCCTCAAGGATGGTTGGCCAAAATGGAAGGCCTTATCCATTTGTACCATATTCCAAAAAATGTTATGTTGCATTAGCAACTTCTAAACTGGGTACCCAAGCTTATCAATGGTTGTTATGGCAACTTCGTCAACATGGTGGCCCTCTTTTATGGCCTCAATTTAAGGAATGATTTCTTCAAATATTTGATAAGGGATCTTCCACATCATATGTGGTACATCTTATGCAAACTAAGCAAATAGGAACAATGGAAGACTATTACTTCGAGTTCACAAGTCTACTCACCTATACACAAGAATTGAGTCCAAAAGTGGTGGTCTCTACTTTTCACTATGGCCTTAAGGATAAAATTCAGAAGGAAGTTGACATGCATGATCCTTATACCCTTGATGATGCACAACGTATAGCTCTAGCGACAAAACAAAAACTCCAAGATTTTGGTCCTCCATATAGATGTGATTTCAACTCTCATCATCCTTATCACAATTTTGAGCATTCCACAAGATTTTTCTGCTTTAAATGTCATTCACATCATCCCTGAGATTAGGCCTATGAAGAACGTCATAGCTTTATCTTAGAATATAGAGATGCATCAGTTGTTGAGGAGGAAGATTCATCACAATAGGAGCCATCCACAAAACTAGGACAACAACCAATAAAAGTAGATGAAGTAGAACAAGAGGATGATATTGTGGCTCTCTCTATTCATGCACTTATGGGTCTTCAAGCTCATCACACTATCAAGGTACAAGGATTCATTAAACAATAACGTGTTAATGTGTTGATTGATTTAGGTAGTACACATAACTTTATAGATTATAAGACAAAAAAATCCTTGGGCTTGTATATTAGTACTTCAAATCAAGATAAATTTCAAGTCTTAATTGCAAATGGAGGTACTGCTCAATGTGTGGGTCAAACATCTAAAGTTACAATCTAAATGGGGAATTATACTTGGATGGGTAATCTCTTTGCTATGAACCTGGGAAGCTCAAATATCATTTTGGGAGCACAATGGCTATCTCAACTCGATGATGTTACTATTAATCTACAAAAATTATACATCAAGTGGACAGAGAATGGAAGGGTCATTTGTCTTCAAGGAATTCAACCTCCTCCCTCCAAGGTTGTGAGTTCACATAGCATGGAGAAGATATTAAAGAAAGGTGGTTATGGTTTTCTTGCCCAAGTGAATTGCATAGAGGTCCAATCCTTGGACCCGTCTCTTACAACTCTTCCAATGGATCTCCAAAATATTGTGGATAGTTATGAAGAAGTATTTAGTGAGCCAAGGGGTCTACCTCCTAAGCGCACACATGATCATGCCATCCATCTAATTCTTGGTAGTATACCTTCTAATGTGCATCCTTATCGCTATCCACAGCCCCAAAAGTTAGAGATTGAGAAGCTAGTCCAAGAAATGTTAGAGCATGGAATCATCCATCCAAGCATTAGTCCATATTCCTCACTAGTGGTGATGGTACGACGTAAGGATAACTCATGGCGCATGTGTCCTAATTTTCGTCCTCTCAACAAGATCACTATCAAAGATAAGTTTCTTATCCCTATTATAGATGACTTGTTGGATGAATTACATGGTGCTAGATATTTCACTAAACTAGACTTACGCTCTGGTTTTCACCAAATTAGGGTTAGAGAAGAGGATATCCCTAAAACTACTTTTCGTACACATGAGGGTCATTATGAGTTCCTAGTCATACCCTTTGGTCTCACTAATGCCCCTTCTACTTTTCAAAGTCTCATGAACCATGTCTTTCGGCCTTTTCTTCGTAAGTTTATCCTAGTCTTCTTTGATGATATTTTAATATACAACAAATTTTGGAAGGATCACCTAGTTCATGTTGACAAAGTCCTTCATTTGTTACAAAAGGAAAAACTCTTTGTTAAAAGATCCAAATGTGCCTTTGGGGTCCAAGAGGTAGAATATTTGGGACATATAGTATCTCATGAAGGATTCAAGGTAGATCCTCATAAAATCAAAGCTATTCAAGATTGGCCCTTACCCAAATCCCTTAAAAAAATTCATGGATTTCTAGGACTCATAGGTTATTATAGAAAATTTATTCACAACTATGGAAAGATTGTTGTGCCTCTCATTGCTCTTACAAAAAAGGATGCTTTTATTTGGACTGAAGTTGCTTCTCAGGCCTTCCAATCCCTCAAAGAGGCTATGTGTTCCACTCTAGTTTTGGCCACTCCTGATTTTAGCAAACCTTTTGTCATTGAGTGTGATGCTTTTGGTATAGGTATTGGAGTTGTTTTAATGCAAGATGGTCACCCATTGGCCTTTGAAAGTAAGCAACTTTTAGGTAAGAATTTGGGATGGTCCACTTATGAGAAGGAAATACTAGCTATTTTACATGCCATAGAGAAATGGAGGTATTATTTATTAAGTAGTCATTTCATCATTAAGATTGACCATAGTAGCCTAAAGCATTTCTTAGAACAACGTATCTCATACCCTGAATAAAATAAATGGATGACCAAACTTTTGGGTTATGATTTTGTCATTGAGTATAAGAAAGGTAAGGAAAATGTGGTGGTTGATGCTTTGTATTATAAATACAAGGATGATGTGGCCATCAATTCCATCTCTGGTCCTTGTCCACAATGACTTTCTCAACTTCAAGAAGAATGGCTTGCTGATTTAGAGACTACTCAAATCATTCAAGATATGAAAATAGGATCATCATTGCATTCTTACTTCTCATATTCAAATGGAGTGCTTCACAAAAAATATCGCATCTATCTTCCTCAATCTTCAACTATTAAGTCAATGGTTCTCCAAGAATTGCATGTATCTCCTTTAGTGGGACATTTAGGATTCTTGAAAACATACCAGTGGAGTGAAGCAATCATTTTCTTAGAAAGGCTTAAAATCAGATGTCAAGACATTTGTGGTTGAGTGTGAGGTATGTCAACGTAACAAAGGGGAAACAATTAAATCTCCTAGATTGTTGCAACCCTTGCCTATCCTTAACCACCAATGGGAGCATATATCCATGGATTTCATTAAGGGTCTTTCCAAATCAGAGGGTAAAATAATGATATTTGTGGTATTAGATCATATTTCTAAGTAGATAAAACAAGGTCTGTCACTAAAAGAAAATATGAGGAAACCCTAGGTCAAACCAACACATTAGAAAAAGAAATAGAGCAACCCAAAAAATAGGTAAAAATAGTTGGAAAGGTGTATATGGTAGTTGAAGATATCTCTAGTGAAGCAGAGTAAGAGGTAACAAAAGAGCAACATGAGCAAAAAATACCATAAAATCCACCTCCTCTCATAAGAAGTTTAAGGCAACAACTAAATGCAACTGCCCAAGTGAAGCATCCAACACTTTCTAAGCCCCAAAAATGAAGGAGGAGAAAGCTGATTATTATAGACGATGAGGATGAGCAAGATTTTGGAATTCCTACAAAAGTAGAGGAATCATTATGGGTAGATTCTCCACTTGAACCACCTATTTCAAATCCTATTCCCACATATTCAATTGAGTCAAATAACCCACTAAAACAAGAAGATAATTAAGAAACAAAATTTGAAGACCATGTGAAAGCTACCAGGGTCATTATCAAGACACAATAGAAGTGGTTGGAGGAGACAAAAGAGAAAAAAATATAAGTATCTCTACCAGCTTCTACAAGAATTATATGAACTTAAGGATAGATTAGTAGAAAAATAAAATGTACCCTTTGAATCTATCTCAAGTGAGGAAGCAGTAGATATTTTGCTAAAATGTGTTGCTCAGTTTTAGAGAATTAGTGAATAAGGGCCAAATATGACCAACCCTATCATATATGAGACTAATGTTGTAGAAAAAAAACTAGTCCCACTTGCTTCTATTAAAGGCACCACTTCTATAGAAGAAAGGAAGCTAGAAAATATTGACAAAGTGTTTGTATGATGGGCAATAAAAGAGACTTTGGGGATTGGGGAGAGCTCTACATGAGCAGAAGATGCTCTAGAGTAAGAAAAAATACAAACTATGCAAGAACAAACACAAGTACAAGAGCCAAATTCAAAACAATAAGAAGAAGCTCAAATCAATAACAACAACAAGAAGCTCTGGAAACAACAAAAATAGGAAGAAGCTCTTGAACAGGGGGATCAAAAGAGAACTCCAAGCAAGAGGTTCTAGAATATAGGATTTCAGGATGGTAGATTATAGTAGATCAATATGAAACAAAAGTAGAAGTGGAAATCAAATAAGTTATTGAGAAAATTATAAATCTATATCAAGCTACAGGGGCAAAGGGACAAGATGCTTTTCTACCAATGCCTATGTTTCTACTAGTTGTTGCACTTCCACTAGGCATGATTTCATTGATAAATCATTATGCAATAGTATCAAGGTGGATGACTCACTATCATTTTCTAGAAGAGCATATTACAACATTGCGTCCTTTGGAAGAGTAGAACAAAAGGTAAAATAAAGAGATACAATTTTTGAAAACCAAAGGGACTTATGCTACATAGCAGAGCAAGTAGTGGAATACAAGGGACTTGCCCAAATTTATAGTCTAATCTTGAAAGAATGATAGTATAGGTGGCAGGTAATGAGGATTTTCTCTAAACTTCCTTATGATTTATCATCTACTCAAGTCTTTATTGAAGTATTTTTGCAAAGTCTAGAGGAGTAAAAAAATTTGTTGTGTGAATTTTATTTGCATAAGTTTGCATTATGTGAGTATGTCCAATTTTTATCACACATTTATACTAGAGATGTACAACTTAGGGCTTTCGTTTCTACTTTCAACAATCAGTTATTATGGAAGCATGAATTGGAACAATATAAGTCAAGAGAAGCAAGGTTTGGATTTTTGTTAAGGAATGACCAATCCAATCCAAAGGCCTAACTAGTCAACACTTTTCTCTAATAGGAAATACAAATATCAGAGAAATATATCTTGAGCATCTCAAAGCAAGCATAACCATATTCCAAATATTCTACAAAGATAATTTTGACAATGCAATATTATCATGTAGGCAGAGATGAGATGAACTATCCATCTCCCTAAATAATAGGGATCCCATCTCACCTACTAATTTGGTTTGGTCTTGCAGAAGGGTAGTAGCATTGATGGAAGTGATATTAACACAAAGGCATGAGTGGATAGGACTATGTTTTAGGCCACCCACCATACTTACACTTGTTTCTTACTACTTTGATATTGATCCACAACCAGATCAACAATTCTAGATCTGGTTGGAAGAAATAAGGAGAAACAAAGGTTATCACTCATCAACTCAAATTTTAGGATAGTTTGAATAAGGAGTTGAGCCTGAATACTTCTAGGGCCCACCATAAAGCACGAGGGAATGCATAAAAATATGTAAGGGGAATGATGAGACAGTAAAATATCTCATTATTTCAAGGATATTTCACATAATTTTGTCATTTTGCCTAAATACTATAGTTTATGCCAAGTACTTTAATTATTATTTATGTTAATGTTGATGTTAATATGGTAAATTGCAAGAAATGATATACCATTGTTTGGATAGGTTTTTTGCATTTTTTGTGGTTAATTTGCATGATTTTAGCATTAATTAGGCATGTAATAAAGTAGAATAAAAATAATCATAAGTGGAAGAATTTGTCATAGGGTTTGAAAATATATTGCACTCACATGTTTAAACTATTTTTTTGCTTAAATTTTTCACTTTTATGACAATCTAGGTCAAACTATGTATACTGCACACGTGCTAGAAAAGTGCATTCCTATTATAACAAAAATTATAGGTTTTGCTTTGGAAAAACAAGGCAAAAAATGGAAATGAGAGCTAACACATAAAAAAGATGATCAAATTGCATTTTCAACACATGGGAGATGTTAGGTAATCATGACATTTCATCTGGAATCAATCATTCAACTAGAAAATAGAAGTTTCATGGAGATTGAACAAACTAACACATGTTATAGAGCACTTCACATTTTTCCTACATTAAAACAAAACTAATTTTGATCGATTTCAAGGTGAAGATGATGAGCTAGAGGGTCAAGATTTGACATGGATATTTCCTAAGACTATTTCAAGTTAATCCACAACAAATGGAGGCACAAATATAGAGAAATCTATCAGATCTAAATAGCTATCTGTTGAGTGGTATTTTCACCCAATTGTGAAAACACACTCTCCAACAGGATTTGGGTTCCAAATCCCCTCTTGCAAAGAAGTTAAACAAACTTCTCCAATTTCTCCGCTGTATTAGCATTTGCATATATGTATTAATGATCTCATATAAAGATATTCAATTTAAATGCTTGGAACACCTTAGTGATTGCAAGTAACTGTAAACAAGGGGCAATGCTGGTTTATTTCATCATGAAGCTCCAATGATTGTTCATTGTTCTTTCTAGATTTTGTAAATTTTTAAATGTTTATTTTAAATAAGTTAAACTTTAATGAAAAAAATAAAATGCAGAGAATGAAAATGCAATGCAGAAAACAAACTAAAAATAAAAATGCATTCAGTATGATGCTATCCTATTCGACAAAACCGAAGATATGAGGTTTTTTGCATACAACCTAACCTATTGAACCTGCAAACATGCACAATCTAGATAAGCTAAGTGTTGGTTTCTAGGGTTTTAACTACGGTTTCCAGATTTAGACATTCGCATGAAGCAACCAAGACAACTTGCATTAAACTCCATCTATAAGCCTAAAACCTGAAAGGGGGAAAGATAAACGTTCAATCTTGCATGCAGAGAATAACTCATTCTTTCTTGCCAATCAGATGCAAATTTCTGAACACTTCTGCATTAAAAATATGTCATTTTACAATAGCAAAATCTTTGGTTTTTCGCAAACCAATATGTTGAAGAGAAATAGCTCAAACAGGCCCAAAATGGCCTTCTCGCCTTCAGCTCTGCAACTTTGCTTGCAACGGTTTCCGACCCCTGTGCCTGTATTTGCTTGTGCCTTTAAACTTTCTGCTATGGCTCTCTGCCTCGCCTTGTGACAATTCATTTCATCTTCCAGATCCATTCGTTTCGTCTCTCGCTCCTTCATTATTCTGGATTTCTGCTCGATAGTGAAACGTTTGGTCTTCTCTACGAACCGTAACCATCGATCCTGAATTGTTATCATAACCCCTATGCCTCTGTGACACGTGCAACACTTCCCTGCACATTCTGTAATGGCCCTTAACGAATCACAACAAAATCCAACATGTCGCGATATCGCGACACTTTTCCTCTATGTTCACTTTGGTTGCTCCAGGTCGCGAAACTCCGACATGTTGCGATATCGCGACGTTTTTTTTGTTTGCCCTTCATCTCGTCTTTAGATCGCGAAAACATGACATGTCGCGATATCGCGACAACTTTAGTGCCTTGCCTTGTTTGATTGGTTTGACCACGATTTTGTGACATGTCGCGATATCGCGACAATTCTGGTGCCTTATCTTCTCTCTCCTCTATGAACCGTGATTTCATGACATGTCGCGATATCACGACGTTTTTCACTTTGTCTTTCTCTCTCCTCTATGAACCGCAATTTCATGACATGTCGCGATATCGCGACACTTTCTGTACTTGGCTGTTTTACCCATCAAATATCACGAAAGCATAACATGTCGCGATATCGCGACAACTTTGAGTCTTCAACTTAATTCTTTGTCCTTCATCACAAAAATGAGACATGTCGCGATATCGCGATATGTCTGGCATCTTGTTCTGTTTGACCGCTTTGACCGCGGTTTCACAACATGTCGCGAAATCGCGACATTTTTCATCATGCTGCATTCTGTTGCTCCTGGCCACAAAAACGCGACATGTCACGAAAATGCGACATGTCGCGAAATCGTGACACTTTTCCGTTCCACTGTACTTCACTTGTCTGAGCCGCGAAAACATGACATGTCGCGATATCGCAACAATTTTCATTTCTGGCCGTGACGGAGCAAAATGTCGCGATATTGCGATAACTTTTCATTTCTTGCCGTGACGGAGCAACATGTCACGATATCACGACAACTTTTCATTTTTGGCCGCGACGGAGCAACATGTCGCGATATCGCGACAACTTTTAATTTCTGGCCGCAACGGAGCAACATGTCGCGATATCACGACAACTTTTCATTTTTGGTCACGACAGAGCAACATGTCGCGATATCACGACAACTTTTCATTTATGCTTTTCTTTGCTCTTTTAACATCTGAGCCACTGCAATCTTCTTGGAAAGTGTGCAAAAAAGGGGGTCCCCAATTTTGGGGTGTGTTGTGGATCAGCCACAACACTATCCTAAATCAAGAAAAGTCAAATTTGACTATAGCACATTGTAATCAATGAAACAATGGACAATTTCCTATATTTGCCCATATTTAGAGGAAAGTAAGTTAAGGATCTAGTTATAAATATCTTTGTCTATTCATTTGATAAAGTTAGTAGGAAAATAGGGTTTAGTAAACACAAAGCAGATATTGTAAGAAGTTTGAAGCATCCAATAAAAATACAATAATTTCTATATTTGATTATTTTAACTTCTTGCATGAATTTTTGATTTTGTAGGTTTGTTTAGCATCTAATTAAATATTCACCTTTTGTTGGACCTTAGAGCAAGGACCACTCTTTAGATCAGTTTAAGGACTACTAATTGTAATTACAAGTTTTTATTACTTGTTTTTGCATTTAATTTTAACAACTTAATTATAGCTTAGAATCTGTAATTTCTTTTATTTTTCAATTGTGTTTCCTTCCCCTATTTTACTCTTGTTTTCATCATGTTATGTTCTATTTTTGACAGTTGTCTGGTCTTAGTTTCTATATTTTTCATTTTTGTTTTAGTAATTTACAGGTCGAGGTCTTGGAGATATTTTTCATTGTTTATAATTTTAGCAGAGGGCTTGGGAAGACTCATACAGAAGAGAAAAGCAGAGAATACCATTTCAGAGGTAAGGATAAGCAGGAACATAAAGATTACTCACCTTCAATTTGTGGATGACACAAGAATGTGGGGGGAAGCAACAATAAAAGAAGCAACCAATATCAAAAAAATGTTGGAGTGCTACGTAGCGACTACTGGACAACTACTAAATGAAGAAAAATCAATAGTGTTTTTTTTATGTGATAAAAAATTAAGAGAACAAATAACCCACATCCTCAAATTCTCAGAGGCATCACTGCCCTTAGAATATTTGGGTATCCCCTTAACAGAAAAGGGCCTCAAAAATAAATATTGAAAATCAATAAGAGATAAAATCCACTCAAAAAAAATTTCATTGGACCTATAGGTGGTTAAATTTTGGAGGAAGAGTAACATTGCTTAAATCAATTTTACAAGCAATTCCAGTGTATAAATTCTCCATTTTGGCTGCCCCAAAGAGCATCCTAAAATATTTGGACAAGATGATGAGACACTTTCTTTGGTGCAGAGTGCGGGGTAACCACACAAGAGCACTAGTCAATTGGGACAAGGTTTGCAAGCCTAAGGAAGTTGGAGGTTTGGGAATTAGAACAACAATGACAAACAACCAAGCTCTAACAACCAAGTTGTATTGGAGATGACTAATTCATCCTGACCAACTTTGGAGTAAAGTATTGAAAGTTAAATACTATCCCTCACAAAATACAAAATATCTTCCTCGTCTTCCAGTTTCAAGAGAGGGATCAGAGACCTAAAAAGCTCTAAAGAAAGGAGCATCACTTATCAAAGAAGGGTTATACTAGAAAGTGGGAGATGGTAAAACTGCTAGACTATAGGAAGATTCTTGGGAATATTTCCCTCCACAATTGATCAGTATCCCCAATTAATAGGACTGAAGGAAAACTTTCAGAGGAAAGAGTGGAATCTCATAAACCACTATTTTAAAATGCCAGATCAATTGCAGGACAATCTTAGTCAGTGGCAAGTCCCAGAGGAGTTGAGGGAAGAATGGGTTGAGGAGAAAACATAATTGAAAGAAATATTGGATAGACGAAAGTGGCCAAGGAGTATGGACCTGATCAACTTGGTTGGTGACATACCCAATTAGGAATTTATATTGTCAAATAAGGTTATAGAAAGCTTATCCAAAACACTCAAATTGGTCCAAAGCCCCCTTGGTTGCAATTATGGCAACCCAAAGGATGGCCAAAGATAAATTCCTTTATGTGGTTGGTTGCACATAAGATGTTATGACTCAGGATAACATGAGGAGACGTGGATTTATTGGACCCAACTGGTGTGTAATGTGTCACCAAGAGGAGGAAACAATAGGCCACCTCCTTTTTTCATGTCCCTATGCCCAAATAGTTTGGAGTTTGTGGTACAATATTTTTTGTCAATCAAACAGATCCATTCTCACTGAGAAAAACTTTTGGGACTATTGGAAGACCAATAGATTCAAATCAAAAACCTTGAATATAGCTTGGGATTTGGGTTTGGGTTTCATTTGCTGACAACTTTGGTTGGAACGTAAAAATAGGATTTTCAACGAGGAATTTAGACCAGAGGAAAGAATTTGGGGCACTCTAATTAGGAAACTTTTAGAGACAGTGCAGGCTAAAACCCAAGAGGACTCTCAGATGGTAGAGGATGAATTAGATATATGGACACACCTCTAGAAATAACTGCAATATAAGAACTGAGAAAGGAAGGATAAGAAAAGAAAGAGGGCATTATAGACTCAGGATGAAGTCTATGGATTCAAAAAGAAAGGGTAAATGGAACACCTTTAGGGGTCATCCAACAAGGACTAAAACTTCTAAAAAATGAATAGTCAAAAGAACAGGGATGTGTCGTATTTTGAGCCTTGCCAAGAAATATAAGTTATCAACAGTAAATGTATAATTTAAAATTTTTTCAATAAAATTTTTACCTTTTTCTCAAAAACAATAAAACTAAATATAATGGCATAATGAAATTACATTTCTAAGATATAATAAAAACTTATTTTTTAAATAATCTAAATAATAATATAACAATATATTATTAAAATGATTTAATATAAATAAAAATATTATTTTTAGCTTCGATATAGCGAGCAGAATAAAATAGCCCTTAAATAGCCCATATCTCTATCGGACGTTTGCTTAAAGGTGGTCCACATTTTGGCATGGTAATCATCAATGATTAACAATTTGGATGGTTATAAAAAACGAAATAGGATAAAAAATAATATAATAAAAAGGAATATTTTTATTATTATATTAAATTTAAAATCTAAAAATAATCAATATTTATGTCATTCTAACAATTGATTATGTTTCATATGTGTAAATTTATTATTGCATTATTGTGTGAAAGTAATCAATGGTTACGTCTTTGACGGAATGAAAGGAATTTTAGCAACTGGTTACGTTTTATTTTCATGGATCATCTTTACGCATATCTATATTTAGAATTTTTAGGTTTGAATTTAGCAGCTGGTTATGTTTTATTTCCATGGATCATTATGTTTTAATTTCATGGATCATCTTTACGTATATGTATATTTAAATGTTATGTATATTAAAATTTTAAATGAAGGTTTAGGTTTGAATTTAGTAAGAGTGACTTTTATCTTGAGAATTTTTTTTTTTTTTCTATTTTTTTAAAAAGTGAATCTTTATTAAGTTTGGTGAACCATGAATTAAATAATTTTGTTGTATTGATTGTGTCATGTTATTATTATTTATTATTTTATAAAAAAACAAATAGGTGAAAAGAAAAACATAAAAATGATTATAAATTATTTTTAAATTATCTTTTATATATCACATTACCATTTATTGTTAATTATCTTTTATTTTATTAAAAAAATCAAATAAGTAAAGAGAAAACCACAAACATAACGACTGTTTTTATCATTATCACCTTTTTTAATTGGTTTCATTTATTGAAATAAATTTAAAATATTTTTTAAAATGTTAATATTATTTTAAAAAATTTAATTTTTTTTATATACATTTCTTAAATAATTAATTAAATGAAATTGAGATAAAATCTAAAAAATATATATTTTTAACATTAATTATATAAAAAATAAATAAATCTCATTCAAAGTGAACATTTTATTATTTATTATTATTATTATTTTTTTTTAGAATAACTGGGATGCCACTTTTGGGTAATATCCAAGGAGGTAGAGGTATCTCTTCCGTTAAAAATGCCCAAGGCTCGCACCAAAATGACCTCTTTTGATGATATTCCTTGCTAACTTTGATTTCTATCTACAAGAATTGCAAGGGTCTTGTTGGTCAAATATCTGCCTAGTAAACAAACTTCATACGTTTGTGCGCCCTAGATACGACCAACATTGAAAGGTCGAAGGAAAGAGATGTCCTTCGGGCCAATCTCCAGAGAAGGTTGGCTCCTTGACTAATCCTACACTTGTTTGAAGATAAGGGTGCGGGAAAGAAATGGAAAATGCGAAAAGAAAGGGAAATATGGCCACAGGCCGAAGTGCAGGATGATGGATAAACTCAGCAGCAGTCGCACCCTCCAAGCTTAGCAGCACTGCAAAGAGAATCAAGCAGCAGAATTTCGTTTGCAACCTCCACGATGGCAACCTCCAGGGTGATACTCCAGTACTTCATTCCTCGCTAGCAGGACCCGAACTCAGACTTCAGAATTCAAGTGTAACAACAGGCAAGAAACACAAGCGTTAGCAGAAGTACGTCAAATCAGAATGAAACCATACATGAAAAATAGCTCACAAATCCAAGGCGAAGATCTCTTCTATTAGTGCAGAACTTAGGGGAGTGTTCTTGCAAAATAGTCTAACCCTTTACAATGAAATTTGCTTAGTATTTATAGAGGTTTGCGCCTCTTTCATTAAATACATGAAAGGACCCAATGTCCATAAATCAGAGACATGGTGGATCATTATTTCTTGGAAATATCCTACTGATAATTATGGTCTAAAAATGGTTATGGATGACAAGGCATTCGGGCACAAGGGCATTAAATTTGGGCCACCTCCATCCTCTCGAAAATCGAACATGAGCTTCATTAATTTACTCCGTATTGAATTTGCTTTGGAGAGGGAGTAAAATCACCGAGAAGGCATTCTTGAAAATGACAAAAAATCCTCCACTTCGCCACCAATATTAAATTGCGGCCCTTATCTAGGCATATCCTTGATTGGAATTCACATTTTAAATATTGCCCAAGATGACGGTAATTAATGACCAAATCCACATATTTTAATTCGTCATATGCTCTCATAATTTTGCATCCGGGCGAAAAATAAACCAACTGAGCTTTTTAAAAATACCATTCGCCTCCCAAGTGGGGCAATGAAGAAAAACACCTTTGCCTAAACTCAAACATTGCTGAAATATATTTTTTGAAACGTCTTCGCCCGACATTAAAAAAAATTTTAATGACGTTCGCCCCTGAAATGCATTCGCCCATCATAGTCGCCCATCAGGTTTGCCCCTTTTAGTTGCCCATCAGGTTCACCCCTTTTTGGACTCCTAACTGTAGTGTGGCAAAAATGCCAACACTTTTGGTGGCTCACGGGGTATTCAGCTTGTATGGATGCATGAACTTCAGGCCTTCATCCATTGGGCTTCAAGAGTCATCTTCAGAATCAATCACTACATGTTCCACCATCGGATTTTGTGCTTGCACTCCTCCTTCATCTGCCCTCGCATCTCCTTCTACAAGATCTTCGGGCTCCTCTTCCTTGGATACCCTCTTAGCTGCCTCTTCAGCTTCTTTCTTTGCACGCTGCTCAACCAACATGTCACTTGTCTTGACATACACCTCGATGGCCTGAGCCCATCTGAAAGAGTCGAACCGAGTCGGATGATCCAGGGACTCAATAATAACCTCCAACATCTCCAACTGCTCCAAATGTGTGCGTTTAGTCCTTCGACTCAATTCATACATGGCAACTTCCATCCGTGTGAATATCCTGATAAAAGTGACAACTTGTTCTTCAAAAATAGGATGACCCAACTCCTCCACCTCAGACTCATCTTGAAGATATGCTTGCCAAACATTCTGTAACTCTTCAGCAGGGAGCGGTTCGCCAAACTCATTCGCAAAACCTGGGAAACCCATCTTCATGAGAGTGTCAAAATAGATCTCCGTAGCTACACGTTCCTGCTCCAAAAATGTGAGCAACTTCTTGGCTTCACGCACCAAATCCAATGACTAAAATTAGCACTGTAGGGTAGCTTTTGTTGATGCCTAGGCCTGATCCATGTCGCTCATTAGGTGGATGTAAAAGTCTGATTCTGCAAGAGACTGGATCTTCAAGGCCATTTCTAGGTGTGCCTCCACTTCACTCTCAACATGATCAAACTTACGTTTACTCCGGAGGACCACCACTATAGCCTTATATAGAAAACTCATCACCAGGCAGGCTTTGGGCGCCATTTTGATACAGAATGTCAGCATTCTTTGGTGCACTTCAACCATGCTTTCTCTCATCAATTCATTTTCCTGTACCACCTACTCCACCTGATGCTGCTGGAGACTTTCAATTTTAGTTGTCAGGTTTCGTACTATTTGTTCTACTGCTACCCGGGCTTGAGCTTGCTCTTGAGCCTATTGTTTCCAGTGTTCAATCTATTGAGTCAAATGACCAGCCTATTGTGCCAATTGCACCTGATGCATTCTTGTTTGTTCTTCCAATAGTGCATTACTCTCAGCTAGTGCAGCTTCCAGATCAACAATCCTATCACGAGCCTGATGATACTCTCCTTTATAGTGCTCATTCTGGAGATACACTTTCTGAACGCTCACTTGGATTCCTCCCACCTCCTCCATGGCATCGATCTGCTTGATGTCTTGTGTGGTGACTTCATATGAGTAATCCCCAGGATTCATTTCTCCTTGGCATTTTCGTACTTAGGGAATCATGCGGATAGTGTGCACCTCCATGACCTCTAGATAGAATGACACCCTCTGTAGCGGTTTTGCTGGTGCCAATGCCTTCTTCCTCCTGCGAATTTTTAGCCACTGAGACGAACTGAGGCACGCTTGGTCAATCTTCGCCGCAATAGGGTGCTCCAGTGCAATCTCAGCATCTATCTCTGGGAATACCTACATTTCAAGGAAAGACGCAAATGGAACTTGTGCCTGTAAGGACTGTGACTCATGGGATGGAACAGACTTAGATGGCAAAAATGGAACAACGGTGGATGTGGAAGTAGACACAACTGCAGTCACAACGACCTTAAGGGGTGCTTGTGTACTTACAACCTCTACGGATGGGGGAATAATAGAATATGATGGAAAGATAGATGGAAAAGAACTATTAACAATAGACACAGAAGAAATGGAGGACAAGGAAGAGGGAATAGAAGAAGACGCAATAGTGGTTGGGATTTGGGTGGACAAAAATGGAATGGATGATGGAATGGAAGATGATGGAACATCACTGGACACCATAGACTGTACAGAATGGACAGCCACTAAGTGCATCATAGGGGGAAAAGAGGAAGAAGGAGAAAAATATGTACCTTGGCGTACGGGCGTCGTGTGATCTTGTCGTACCGGGTCTGAAGAGATAATCTCTTGGATCGGTAAATCTTCTTCAATTTGTGCAATCATATTTTTGATCACTTCATGGTCCTCCTCCTGATGGTCTGGGATATCATCATGATCGTCCTGAGGAGAAAGTGATGTCTCCACCCTTGGTGTCGATGGTACTTGTTGTGACAAAGTCACGGGAACAACGAGAACTGCTCCAGACCTGGGCCTTTTGATAGCCTTCAAAAATGGAGAAATCCCCTCAACTTTCTTTTGAGTCCGAGGGACTCTTCTTTTGAAAACTAACGGTTGTTCTTCCTCATGCACTGGCATTTCCTCAATGTGCTGGGAGATATCTGCATTTACTTCATCAACTTGAGCTTCTGTACGATGCGAACTTGGAGGAACAATCTTGGCAAATGACATGGGCTGATACACCTGACAATATTCATCATATATTTCAGAGAATGATTGGTCCATTTTCATCCCATACCCTGAGTTCAGCTTGTCATGCTGCACTCGCATGATCCACCAGCTGGCAATCTTGTCTTCAGGCCAATCAGGATGTTGTACTCTTAATTGATCAAACAAACCAGGTGGTGGCCGATGTTGTACAAATCTGGCAGGGTTGTATTCCACCTCTTGCTCATACGAGTCTAGCCATGGAGGCAAAGTAGTCATCTTCTCCACGTTCCACTCCATGTCAGGACCATGAAAGTTGTTACGCCATTGTTCTATGTCTGGCCTTGGGCAACAATGGAAGGACTTAACCTTCAGAAAGTTCATAAACAGGCCTTCGGGATCATATCTCCAGTGATGCGGTAACTCAACAAGGCCTAGATCTTGAAGTGCTCGCGTGAGCCACTTATTCTATCCTATTTGCTCCACCTTGATACAACCAAATTCAAATGGCATCTGGCATGTTGTTTTTCTTCCATGACCAACATCATAGATGTCATTAATATAGTCATGTTGTCGCACCACCTCCATCGCAAAGATGCATTCTGTGGCATAATATGGAAGGAGAAAAGGTTTACCTGTAAAACCATAGATCCGAACTACCACCCCTTGTGTCAGTAAAAATATATCACCCTTCTATGGAGTAACACTCACCACTGCATCTCGGAGCACTCGGGGTACTCGTTCACAATGACCAACAAGTAGTTCAATGGCAGGGCCAAGGAACAACCGGTTGAAATTATATACCGTTTCCTTCTTTGTGAGAACAGGCATCCAAAGATAGACTGGAATAGTCTTATCCTTGTCATCCACCTGTTTGATAGCTATGAAGTCAAAGTACTGATGCAAATGAAAGAAAAAGTACCAGACCAAATGTGATACGTTTTAGAATGATGTGTTCTCCCTGGTATTCAGTATTTCAAGCTGCTCATGCACGCGCCTGGCGATGTAATCAGCCCAATCAAAATAGATCGGGTTCGTATTTGCGTTCATTGTCGTGGGTGCATAAAAATCAACTTGTGAGATGCACTGCACCAACACGGCTTGCCACTTGTGCACCATGCTATCAGTAATACCACCAGCTATCCAGGCCAACATAGAGTACAACTTCAGATTCTTGAAAGCGGTCAATGGCAATGGTAATTCAGGCAAGTGTCCAATCTGGGGCTCCTTAACCAGCTGTGTCTCCATGAATTATCTCATTGTCACCGTGGAGACATATCTCTCCTCTTGATCTGACAAGTATATCTTCTTCACTGTAAAATCAGATGGAGGTTTTAACCCACATGCAAAGGCTTCACAAATAGAATGCGTTGATATGGTAAACAATGTGTCACCTCTTGCATTATTTACTGCCCGACTAGATGAATTGTAGAATTTCCCAATTAATTTTATCAGTTCGGGGTAAGGGTGCACCGGAGTACACAGATACCAATAGATATGGGAGTAGAAAGTGACCATCAACAAGCTTTCTGGTGTAAGCTGGTGCTTCAAAGCAGTTTCAATCTCTCATCGAAGCTAGATCATGCCCTTGTGTGTAACCTGGCAGTCAACCACATTATCCATGTTGTCAATGAATGGATCTAGGTTCACATTTTCATTCTTTCGGGCCTTCTTTGCCATATTTTCACCTTCAATATTTCTTTTGGACTTCTTTGCCTCAGGTACAACTTCAGCCTCAACCTTTCTTTTGCCCATGTCAACAAAGTACAATGGCAACTTTCAGCTTACAAAGTATAGCAGCAATGGTATGCAATTCCTTCACAAGCACTTGAATAGTTTTTTTAATCTAAGAGAATATGAGTGAACCTCACACCTCAAATATATTTTAAACTTATAGAAGAATGCACTGGATCTTCAATAATTACCACCACTTGGAGTAACCAATAATCCCTCTTGTTTGCCATGCTTTGAACATCTCAAGACAATTTAAAATTAAAAATATTTCTTCGTAAACCCAAACCTTCTTTGAGATGTGTGCTGATGAAGGGTCCCTTCAAATGACTAATTTTTAAAGTAAGCCAAATTAAAACTCCTTGGAACCCGTAAGGTTCTTCTTGACAACACATGGCCCAAGAACATTTAATTCAATGGGATCTTGAATATTTTTCAATTTAAAATTAAAAATATTTCCACCTTGATAATCTCACCCCACAGGCCCAAAATGAACCTTTGACTTTTCAACGCTTGATTTGGCTTATTTTTTTTAAAATCAATTAAGCTCATGAGTGGAGTATCTTGACATATGTGCCAGTCTCCCTTTGAACTTCCCACCACTAGCTTCGAATTTCATCCTTGAATTTTCAATGGTGAAATCTTGGAAAAAAATGTCGTGTTTTGGAAGAACTTTTGCCAATGGTTGAAGTGTATCCGCTTGAAAACTTACTGGCAAAATTGACCATTTTTTTTCTCTTTTTCTTTTCTTCTTTCTACGATGTGTATGTACAATATACACACATGTATTTTTGTTTTTTCTTGCATATATAATAATTTTTTTCTCTTTATCATCATTTTTTCCTCTTTTTTTTTTTTATTTTTAACAATATGAACTAGCTGAAAAATAAAGTTGTACAATATATACAAGATATATTTTTTCACCTGGAAATGTCATTGATGGTAGGTCTTCAGATGAAGACCATTCACAGGGATTGGAAGTTGAAAACCTTCCATGTCCTTCAGGTAATATGCATTGGCGGAGTTCACCTCAGTGATCTGGAATGACCCTTCCCAAAAAGCATCAAATTTTTGGTGCTTCTCGGGCTTTGCCTTGTCGACGTTCCACTTCAAAACCAAGTCACCAAATTTAAAGCTCCGATCCAAGGTTTTCTTGCTAAACCACTTTTGAGTAGCCCTGGCATGCTCCATAAAATCTTTATACACCTTCTCACGTTCTTCTTCCAACTATAGCAGTTGAGCCAACCGAACGCTCATGGGATCCACTTGCTCATCTTCATCTCCTAATTCTTGCAAAGTGCGTAGCACGGGGAGTTCAATATGCATTGGCAAGACAACCTCCTTACCATAGACTAGGGAGTAGGGGGACGTGTTGATATATTTATTTATAGAAATGCGGTCCACCCAAAGAGCCTGATTTAGCAATAGGTGCCAACTCCTCTTGTTTTCTCCTAGTGTTCTTTTCAAGATTCTGAGCAGGTTCTTGTTTGTAGATTCAACAAGACCGTTACCTTGTGGATAGTAATTCGAGGTAGTTTTGAGGTATATCCCATACTTTTGAGCGAACTCAATGATCTTAGCCCCCACAAACGGAGTTCCATTATCCGTGACTATGGCATCAAGGATCCCGAATCGTGTAATCAGCCCCTCCAAGAAGGAAATGATTATCGCTTGATCTGCTTTCTTTGTGGGGATCGCCTCCGCCCATCGAGTGAAATAATCAGTTGTCGTTAATATATACTTGTGCTCGGCCAAAGAATTTGGGTCAATGACCCCAATGAAATCCAGGCCCCATTGTTGGAAAGGTGCCTCCACCTGAATCGGATGAAGAGATTGGGCAACATTTCTCACCTTCCCTACGTATCGTTGGCAACTGTCACAATTCAAACTTACCCGGTATGCATCAGCAAACAGAGTTGGCCAAAAATAGCCGGCTCTGATGATATTTAAGGCCATTGGCCTACCAGCGTAGTGTCCTCCTAAAATTCTTGAGTGAAACTCCTCTAAAATTGACTGCTTTTTGGAGTCCTTGATACACCGGAGGAGTACACCATCAATGTTTCTGTGATATAAACCGGTTGGTAGTAGTGTATACTTCAATGCTTGCAATCTGAAGCATCTTATTTGAGAAGAATTCAGCTGAGATGGACATCTCCCAGTAGTGAAATAATCAATCAACTCATCGGTCCAGTCTCGAGCCTCCAATGACTCATTTGCCATAATGTTTGCGCCAAGTGTTTCCTCATCCACTGAAACTAGAGAAGAGGTATTTTTCGCTAACTCCTGACACAAAGCCCGACCACGCACCAACTTGGTGGGTCGAATCTCCACATCATACTCCTAGATCTTAGAAATCTAGCCTGCTCTCTTATCTCCCAGTTCTCCCTGGAGAATAAAGTTCCTCACGTCTGGATGAATGACATAGACAATCGTCTTACTTTGAGAAACAAAGTGATGAAACTTCTTCAAGGATTTCATAACTGCATACACCTACTTTTCTATGAAATTATACTTCTCTTCATGCGGGTGTATGACTTGGCTGAGGAATGCAATAGGTTGTTCATCTCCATTTTCTCCCTTCTGAGTTAGAACTGCAACATAGCTCTGTTGTTCACCCACTGCATACAGAATAAAGTCCTTTGAGTAGTCTGGGTTCACCAAAATAGGGGCTTGTACAATCCTTTCTTTAATTTCCTTGAATGCCTATCGTCTGACATCTGTCCATCTAAAATCAACATCTTTTTTTAGTAACTCCGTCATAGGTTTCACCACTTGGGAAAAATCAGCAATAAACTTCCTGACGAAGTTGATCTATCCAAAAAAGGACTGTAGATATTTTTTGTTCGATGGTAGGGGGAGTTTCAGAAGAGCTTCAATCCTTTCAGGATCAATGGCTAGGCCTTATTTTGAGATGACATGGCCTAGAAGCTTTCCTTCTTTAACCACGAAGATAGACTTCTTCGGGTTAATCGAAATGCCGAACTCACGACACTTCTCAAACACTTGTCGCAAATGATTTCCATGTTCAGCTCTATTGTGGGAAAATATGGTCATGTCATCTAGATAGATCACAATGATCTTATTAAGCAACTCTCCAAAAGCAAGATCCATCACCCTTTGAAATGTGGCACCAACATTGGACAACCCAAAAGGCATCCTCTGATAGGCAAAGGTACCCCATTTCATGGTGAATGTCATTTTGTGTTGGTCTTCATCCTTCACCCATATCTGATTATAGCCAGAGAATCCATCCAACAACAAAAATCTCTGGGCACCAGCCACAACATGTAAGATCTGATCAATTTGGGGTAAAGGGTAGTGATCCTTAAGCGATGCTTGGTTCAAATTTTTGAAGTCCACATAGAGGCGTATATCTCCATTCTTTTTCCGCATAGGGACCAGGTTCATGACCCATGTAGAGTGCTTAATTGGGTATATGATCTTAGCCTCCAACATCTTCAGCAGCTCCGCCTTCATCAACGTTTCAATATTTGGATTAACGGGCCTCTGCTTTTGATGAAAGGGCTTCACCCCCTCTTGCAATTCAATCGTGTGTTGGATAATATTTTTATCATATCCCCTGAGATCATGGTAACTCCAAGAAATAGTGTCTGGAAATTCTGAACACAAATTTTTTATTTCTTCAAGTTCTTCTCTAGTACAATTTGTACCAACCTTGATTACCTTTCCAGGTTCGAGCTGTAGCTTTGTATATTATTTTTCATCCATCTTGATGCAGTGCTTGTCAGCTTTGTCATTGGAATCGAACAAACTCTCCAATGAAATTAGCCCTCGGGGAATATGATTATTCTTCAATTGAATCATCCCCTCTGTTTCTTCCTCCAAAAGCTCTCTATTTTCAATTGCACCTGCTTCATTGAGGAGAAAGTTAACGATTTGTTCATCGTTATCGAACACCTACCAGTAAGCATTCTTATCTGGGACTGAAGGCCTAAAAATAACCCTTACTATCTTGGGCCTTCTTACTACTTGTTCCACTAGGGAAAAGTTTGCTCCGAGAGATGCCAATATATCGATATGTTTATTTTGTTCATGCAAAATTGCTTGAACATTCAACGTCGTGAAAGACTCGAACAGGTCCCACACCTTGTTGCGGTAGGACTTCAGATAATGTTGCTTTGCTACGCACTTGTTCGTAGTCTGATTCACTATCAGCTCAGAATCACCAAATATTTGCAGCTGTCTGATTCCAAGTTTTTCAGCTTTCTTGAGTTCGAGGCACAAGGCTTCGTACTCAATGACGTTGTTAGTACATGACCAGGTCAACCGATACGAGTACATTTTTTGTATACCCAAGGGAGAGATCAACACAACTCCTGCTCCTACACCATTTTTGCATCTGGCACCATCAAAATACAGCTTCCAAAGCTCATCAGTAATAGAGTCCTGGCATTCAGAGGTGCTTGGTTCTACTTCTTTCTCGGGTTTTGTCATAGTGTAACACCCAATTTTAGTGTCCATCATGGCATTAAAATCCATCATGGAGAACTCATCTTCAAGCTTGAGTCCTCCCAAAGCTTCCTCCATCAGATCCAAATCTTCTAACTCTTCTGTCATCATGTTGACAGAGGATGCAACTTCATCTTCATCTTCGATCTTCTCTACATGAAAAGAGTAGGGCTTTTCATTGTAGATTTTGATCCTCTTTCCTTTAAAAGGAATCTCCATGTGAGTGTAGTCCAAAGATAAATATCCACCAAGCTTCGTAGTGAACTCCCTTGAGAGACACATACTGAAGTATGGCTCTAGATCAACCACCACTACCTCCTGGATCACAGTGATCTATGACATGCTATGGAGCACAATTGGTATATCTTTGATCATGCCAATGGTCTTCATAGGAGTTCCATCCAATTGCAACACACCCGAACTACTTCTGGTGTACTCCATTCCCATGAACTCACACACTACCTTTGGCATGATAGTGGTGGATGCACCTGAATCAACCATGCAATTATGGACAATCCAGCCTTCCATTCTGAGTGATAGATAGAAAGGGGGCGGTCTATTTTTCCCAGTAGCAAAAATAGGAAGTTGCTGAGCTAGAACTATCTACGTATTGCTCTTCTTTTTATCCTTGATGGATTTGAGTGACTCTTGCAAGAGATCCACTTGTCCAGGGAGTTGCAGGGCATCATATAGACTCACTTTTGCTGGTATCCTCTTCATTTCCTCCATAATATTGTAGTCAACCACAACCGATTCCTTTCCCTTGGTAGCAGGTTTGTACTTCTCTCGATATTGCTGAGTGGCTTCAATTCTCTGACGCTTGGTCAAGGATGGGTACCTCAAATGCTCTTTAGCCTGCTCTTTAGTTTCAACTTGATGTTGAGCAGCTATGGGTTGAGAAGTGGATGCCTTACCTTACGACCTCTCTGGAGCTTTCTTCAGCAAAAGATCTTTCAATAGTACAGAATCTTGCTCCTTTGAGACCACTTCGGGTGCCTTCCTTTGAGGTTGCATTTTGTCATTAGAATCCTTTTGTTCAGTCGGTACCTTCAATGGTTGCAGCTCCGTAGGATCCATAGTAACAGGCTTCTTCCCAGCTCTGGTCAAAACTGAGACTTGTTCTAAAGAAGAGACCATGAAATTATGATCTATCTTTGTAATCATACTTACCCTTCCAGTTGCGGAGTTGTCTCCCAGATTTTGGACATAATTTTGGTGAACCACGCATACAACTTCTTCGTGAGGATCATTGCATGTGGAACACCAGTAATCCCGCTCAGATGTCCCTGCTTCTTCATTGATCTGCGTAGTTGTACCTCTTTCAGGGCCCCTACCTACTGGTGCAGTTTGATCTCTGGTCATGGGTGGTATGTGAAATCTCCTTGAGTGAAACTCACTCTCATCTTGTTTCTTCTTCATTACCAACATATCATTTGACAGATTTGTTACCACCTTGTTCAGAGATTGCATCTCCTGTAAGATCTTCATTTGGGGATCTGTGTTTGCAGCGATAGGAGGTGCGGGCAAAGGCAAGGGCACTTGTGGAGCAGGCAAAGCAGGGGGTTGATAAGGAGTTGGCAGCTACGGAATGGGTGGAGTCGATAGTTGTGGGATAGGTGGAGCTAGCAATTGAGGTACTACTAGGGTTGGCAATTGAGGAAATGGCACAGTAGTGGCTTGAGATGTACTTGTACTCTAGGAAGGTACAGGATACATGGATGACATAGGTTGCGAATATGAAGTAGAATATGCATATTGTGGGAGATCAGGGAAAATAGGCATAGGCATCTTCGAGGGAAGCTTACCCGATGCAATTAAATCAGTTTCGGCTTTTTGAGATGCTTCGTATAGTTTAGGGAACGTACCGATATTTCATTTCTGGATCGACCAACCGATATCAGAATTGAAAGCCTTTAGGTAGTACCATGCAGCCTATTGATCGAACGGTCTAAGCCCATCAGGTACTCTCTACCAAGTTCTAGAAAATCTGACATTAAAATTCGTGATCTCCTCTTGCGGATGTCTCTGGATGGATGTGAATTGATGTAACAGAGAAAATAGATTTGTAGATTCATGAAAACCTTTTATCAACAATTCTGCCAGTTGATCCCATGATGTAATCGTTGCTTGGGGTAATGATCTGTACCAATACAACAACTTCCCATGAAGTGACAACACCAAAAATTTCACCATCACATCTTCCTCCGTGATCCCATGAATTGAAGCCAAAGAGGCCACATCTTGCACATGTTCATATGCAGTCTTACCAGTCCCATCATATGTAGGCAAAACTTTTAGCGTTGCTTGCGGTACCGAATGTTGTGCTTGTAGGTTAAGTGCTCCTGTGTTGTTCCATGCTGCGAACAACCTTGGTGGATTTTGTTGTGGTTGTTTCTATTGTTGTTGCTGAGCCATTTGCATAGGGGTACTTGTTGAAAATGAAGGATTATGTTATAATGAGGCATTGTGGATGGACAAGCCAAACTGCTGGTGACACAATTAAAACTTTTGGCGGATGGCAACTAAAACCATCTGAATACATATTTCTTTTTGGACGTGGTGTTCGGGCTTATACGGGAAAAATTTCTCCAATTGATAATGGAAGAAGCAGGTACAATGCAAAATCTTTTATCACACAAACTCCATCTTTCTACCATGTGGCAAACTTTGAAACCCTCGCAATGCTCTTCAAAATAGGTTGATAGCTGGTGATTCCAAAGTCATTGAAATAGAACTACAATACAACAATGATTGTGTCTCGAGACCCATAACAGTGCAAAAAGTAAATGAGAGATGCTTGTTTAGGTGAAAACATGAAAACTTTAAACCAGCACCCTTTGCAAAACCAATATCTGCATCATTGTTACCATGGAATCTCTCAGCTTCATCTCTAACATGGGGCCTTTCCATGTCAACAAGGATTCCAAAATCGAAATGTAATTTCATTAGTCTCCACCTTCCTGGCTTTGGTTTTCTGAAAGGACTACCTCTTCGTTCTGTCCTGCAATCTATGAAAACCTGAATTGGGACCATAATGAACCCTTCTAATCGTCACTTTAGACTCTACTGCCTTTTGTCTACTATTTTTCCATTATTAAATGTTTGCTTTCTTTCTAAAAGAAACCAGATTATACCCTTTATTGTGGTAACTCTGCAACTTTTCAGGAATGTACGGATATTGAAGTAAGCAGGCATCTGTTCCAACTCTGTTTGGAGTTCTCACAAGACAGCGATCAAAATAATAGTTGTCTCTTTTCTAACACTTGCAAGGCATAAGGCATCATCCTCTGCAAGAACAATAATTTTTGAAATGTCTTCCATTTTTTCTTTGGTAGAATAACATCCTTAATGATGTATTATGATTTGATTTAGTACTTCAGGCATAGATGGATTGGCAAGACTACTCATGATTTATGATGATCTTGATCAGAGGATTAAAACCCATAAGAGTTACAGTATTAAACTAATGAACTAAAGGTAAAGTGAAAACTTTCCTTTGTTCAGACAAGGGGGTCTCATATGCCTAGGTGATGTGATGATTTGGTTGTAGCCTAAAAGACTACCTTTACCTTTATATCTGCTTTGAGGCTCAGATGGAAAAAATGTAATCAAAAGCTCATCATGGTGTCCCTAAGCCATCTCCATGAATTTCTCCTACAACCAAACTTACTGCCTTTTGATGAGAGTCCTCGTTGTCTTGCAATTCCATAGCTGCAATCTAAGAATCCCATGCAGTCCTTCCCTAACTCTACCACCCTTTTCAAAGCTTGGTGGTCAGATACTTCGAGCAGAGCAAATCCCTTGATTTTATTTGTCAGCTGCAGTAAGCTCGGAATGTGATCCGAAGGCACTGCATATGTTGTTTATGTGTTAGCTAATTAGTTAGTTTGTTATTTATTCACAGCAATGTATTTTCTGTATAATTGATCAATCCATCTGTTTAATCCCAACATTTGGTATCAGAGCATATTCATAAATTCTGGATTCTCAGTGCATTTCGTAAATCCACGGTTATATCCAGCTTGTACTTCTGCGATCTCTGTTTCTGGTGTGGCAGAATTTTATTTAGGCGATTTTTCAATAAACAATCTCGTTGGAGCTGTGTGGTGTGGCAGTGAAAGGTTCTGTCGTCAACGTGACATTGCTGGGCGGGACTTGTCGCAATTAGATTTTGGAAGGAGGGCCGATTCGCGCGCTCAACAAGATCCATCGGGCGGGACTTGTTCTCTCCTCTACCTATTTCAACTCCTGCTTGTTTGTTTCTGCTTCACCAAATTTCAGTACCTGCAGACTAACAGTCATCCACCTGTTTCGACGTCTGCTTGTTTGTCTGCCGCTTCACCAAATTTCGATGCCTGCAGAAGTAACATCAGCTCTGCAAAAGGTCCGAGACGACCAAACCTTATAGGGGCGTAGGTCCAAGGTTCAAATCTAGGGTTTCGCTTTTCTGGTACTTTCAGGAACCGTGTCACGAGGCGAACAGTGCAAAATATTGTGGATGGCCACGGAATAGAGGGATTTGTTGGGGAATTTCCTGGCAGTAGCTTAGTCGTGGAAATTTGATGCATTTTTCTTTCTTCAGTGTGAAAATTTTGTGGTTATCTGCAGCTCGGGAGGCGTTTTATGAATGCTGATGATAAAGTTTGTGGAAGAAACGAAGGCATTGCTGCTAAGTTCGAAATATTTTGCCAACATTGGCGTATGTGATTGCATGTTTATGTGATTCCAGTTTGTCATCTTAACTGCAATTTCATTGAGTTTGAGCGCTAGGAGCCACAATCGAGGACTCTGGAGGAGAGTCGCCATCCTTCTACAAAATTGGGGGATCTTGAACGGCATTAGTTTTGGATCTGGAAGGATACCTCCGCCGAGATTCACTGTCATCCAGCATGAAAACGGGTAAAGGCTTTTTAAGTCACAAGTCATTTACTTTTATTGCAAGAAGCCTGGACACGCCATTACAGATTGTAGAATTATGAAGAATAAAGAACGCAAGATAGAGTTAAAACAAGCCAATGTGTGGAGAGTTTTTCTTTTGTCACCTCTCAAATCACATCAGAGAAATCCAGTGAGTGGTATTTTGATTTAGGAGCATCTACACACCACATGTCAAAAGGATTGGTTAGTTATTTCGTTTGTCCAAGGACAAAGTAAAAATGAATCTGTTTCTGTAGGAGATGGTAGAATTTACTTTGTTAGAGGGTGTGGTGATGTTAGTTTAACATTAGATAATAATGTTATATATACTTTTAAAAATGTTCAATATGTTTTAGATAAAAAATTATTTTTTATTTAATTTTTATTGAGAAAGATGTGAAGTAATTCATGTTTGTTTGTAGTAACAAGTTCATGGTTTTTGGCAAAGGAGAAAAGAGTTCGTATAAGCTAGTAGATGCCAAATCAACTAATTCTTTTATGTTGGTAGTTGAAGGCAACACCTCAATCCTTTGGCATGAAAGGTATGGGCATCTTAACTATAAACATTTGGCTACTCTTACCAAGAATAATATGGTTTGTGGACTTCCATTTATTTAGGATCAACAACATTTATGTTTATGTTGTTAGTTGGAAAAATAGAGTCACAAATCATTCGAGAAGGGATAATGTTGGCTAGTGGAAGATGTGTTGGATTATATTCATATTGATTTGTGTGGTCCAATGAATACATATTTAGTTTTTGGTGCCAAATATTATCTTTTGATTGTAGATGATTATTCAAGAAAGATGTGGATTTACTTTCTCAAACTCAAATGTTTTGCATTCTTTAAAATATTCAAGGCATTAGTAGAAAAACAAACTGATAGGAGTATCAAAGCTTTGAGGTTAGATAATGAAGGAGAGTTTACCTCGAAGGAATTTCGAAAATTTTGTAAGCATGAGGGTATACATCAGTAGTATACCACTTCTTACACTCCACAACAAAATGGAGTGGCGGAAAGGAGAAATAGAACAATCATGGAGATGGCACGATGTATGATGCATAGTCAAAATGTACCACTTTGATACTGGGTAGAAGCATCTAATACAATTGTCCACATTCTAAATAGATGTTTGAGTAAAGATGTGCAAAATATTACTCCTAAAGAAGCCTAGTTGAGCAAAATCCCTTGGTCAGTTACTTTCATATCTTTGATTGTGTTGCTTTTGGACTGGTTCCTAAATATAAGCAAAAGAAATTGGGTGCAAAAACCAAGAAGTACATGTTTGTTAGCTATAGTGATTAGTGTAAAGCCTATTGATTACTTGATGTTTTTATTAACAAGAATATTATTATTAGAGATGTTATACTACATAATAAGACACATTTTTTCTTTGATGATGGTAAACTAGTTGATATCTCTGTATGCTTTAGAACAGGTAACAATGATGCTTTAGAACTAGTAACAATGATGACACTGGTTCAAAAAATACCTAGTTACACACAAAATTAAATATATTCGAGACTGATGAAGAGAAGAAAGGTGAAAAGACTCATCAATCCCCTTTGGGATGATTAAAGTTCATAAAATATCCATCCTAGTGAATTCATCAACCATAAGCATCACAACCATGATCAATGTGGTATGTGCAAACTATGAAGGCTATCAAGGAATATGAAAAAGCAGTGTTTGATCAGACAAGACAATCAAGTAGAGAGAGTAAGCAGGTAGTTCAACATGTAAATTTTGTTATGGTTTCACAAATTATTGAAGCTGGAGATATGAAACGCTATTGGAAAACCATTGGGAAGCAACTATGTAGGCGAAATTCAATTCCCTAATGAGGAATAAAACATGAGAATTGTGTGAATTACATCATGGAAAGAAACCCATTTGGATGCAAATGGATTTATAAAGTGAAACACAAAGTAGATGGATCAATTGACAAGTTCAATGCTTCTAGTTGCAAAAGGATATATGCAACTAGAAGGTATAGACTATGGAGAAAATTTTGCTCCCACTACGAAAATGGTGAGTCTTCGCTTAATTATCTCCATTGTAGCCCAATTTGGTTGGTAGATTTATTAGATGGATGTAAAATGTGCTTTATTAAATGGTTATTTAGAGGAAGAAGTCTACAAGGCCATAGAGTTTTCAGGTTCTAGGAAAATAACACCTAGGTTGCAAGTTGATCAAGTCCTTATATGGACTTAAGCAGGCTCCTCAAGTTTGGTATTTCAAAATTGATCAACATCTTAGAGGTTCAGGATTCATAAGAAGTTTTTTTAATCCTAATATCTATATAAAAATTACAAGTGATGATATTGTGATGCTCATTATGTATGTTGATGATCTTATCATCATTGATAGTTGAGCTCATCTAATGCAATAGGAGAAATCATATCTATGTTCAGTATTTAATATGATTGATCTTGGGCTCTTACATTATTTTTTTGATGTGAAATTTTGGTAATCCAATCATACTATATTTATATCTCAAAACAAGTATGTCAAACCACTTTTGGACACATTTTGGATGATATATTGTAATCTAATATCCACACCTACAGAGGTTGGGTTCAATTTTGGCGAACATGTGCTTATACTGAGAGGGGGGTGAACAGTATACAATAAAAATTTTTGCTTTTTAATCCAAGTAGTAGCATCAACATTAATAAAACAGTAAACATAACCCAAAACATCACACACATGAGAGACATCATTTTTATGTGGTTCACCCAAATATGGCTGTAGACACCAAAACAGCACCAATCCGATTATGTGACTACAAACACTGATCACATTAACACACACAACCCCCAGGGTAGCCCCCAGAGGTTAAACAGTGGTTCTAACCACTTACACAGTAGTTTTGCAAGTCATAAATCAATTTGGCACCTTTTAGACACTTTATTTCTTATTCGTCCCACCCAGGGACGAGTGCGAATTTGTACTCGTCCTACCCAGGGACGAGTATGGATTTATACTCGTTTCACCCAGGGACGATTATTAGCGCTCGCTTCTGGGTGGGACGAACGCCAGGTTTGACCAGCAAAAAGTCAGACCTCGGTGCATGACAACTCAGAACTGCCACTTAGCTTTCCTTGCATGGCATAGGAGTGCGAGTGAGTTCTTTTGACAACTCATATCTGCCAATTGACTCTCCCTTCACTGCATGGGAATAAGAGTAAGCTTTTTAAGACAACTCAGATTTGCCACTTAGCTATCCCTTCATTGCATGGGAGTGCAAGTGAGCTTTTCTAAAACACACAAAGACATGCACAGAGGCAGTTAAGAATCCCTTGATCAAGAAGAAGTCTTCTTTTCAGGAAAAAAGCATTCATGCAAAGAAACACTTTTGCATGTTAATTCAAAGAGACCCCTTGGGTCTATAAAATGGTGAGTTTCCTCACCCAAAAGATATACCGAGCAGGAGCATTTTGAGCGACGAAGTTCTGCTAATTCATTTACTTGCGATTTGTGTTTTCAACATCCATAATCTCTTAATCGAAAGAGAGGTTATTGGGTGACTTTTGAAAGCACGAATCAAGAACCAACACCGATTTTCTGACCACAATATTCTACCAATTTGCCGACAACACATCACATCAGGTTTCGGACCCATCCTAAGCGGATTGGTGTCGAAGCAAAGTTTCACCCGTGGGTGGTTTGCCTTCGGGCACCCTCCGCTTTATTTCTTTTATAGTATTTAGCTAGTTTCATGTTTATGCTTTTGTCAAGTTTTCATTTCATTTAGATTCATTTTAACCATCGTTAGATTCATCTTTTATTTTTCATACACAAGTGCTACTGATTCTTTGTTTGTTTCTTTGAACGTAGATTTGCAGCATTAGAGGAGCAGCGAGGAATCTACCTTTACCAACGCAAGCGGCGACGACGTTTTGGTTCGCCCATCTTATATGTGGGCACGCGGAAGAAGGAATTCTGAAACAAGTTGTAAAAGAGCAATATTTAACGCTCCTATCCCATAAAAAGGAAGGAGACGCATTGTAACACGAATTTGCAAAGCATATCAATAAAAGGGCCGATTTTTATATTGCTTTAATATCTTGTGTTCATGTTCTTCCTTTTTACGCATTTTCAATAACATAGGGTTTAAGCGTTATTTTAGTTTCATTTACATTGCAATTTTAGTTTATCCTTTTTGTTTCCGAAATCTTCTAGGGGCACTTCTGTTCAGCATAGCACCCAGCACACACCCTCCCATGAGGGGTACATCCATAGGAGAGCTCCCTTAGATGCTCGCTATGAGTGGTCACCGCGCGATGAAGCGCTAGGTCAACATAGGGTTCGACGGGAGGAACCACATGATTACACTATCCCTCCTTCACCCCCTCTAGTTGTCAGGACTACAAGGACAAATCCAGAGCACAAGGCTCCTCAGGAGGGGCGAGCCAACTCTGCCCGTTCTTCTTTCACTTACGCAATGGATCACGAGGAAAAAATTTACCTTCCTCAAGAGCAACATACATCGCGGGAGCAATACGCCTCCGCAATTGCTAGCTTTCAGGATCACCTACTGAGGACAAAGCCTCGGGGACATGCTGCTATCCCCAACAGAGGGAGGCAGCCTATAGAGATCTCGGATCACCATGACCGGGATAGATATCTAGGAGAGGCATCTAGGCCTTCTAGACATGAGACGGTAGAACCAACTATCTTAGAATCTCCAAGCATATTGCACGTCGGATGCAACTCACGATACTTGAGCTAGAACAACAAAAGTTAGAGCAACAATATCTTTTAAATCAAGAGTGCCTTCAACGCCAGGAGGATGAGTTGTTACAACACACTATGCAGGTGAAGACTCCAACCCCTCACACGCATAAGACAGAACATTATGAGAGACACAATTGGGTGCAAGACAGGTCTCTACGACCTTATCAAACGTTGCCCTCGATGCCTCCTAGACTTGAGCGGGAGGCCAATCCTAAGACCAATGACGGGCGCCTTCTTCAGGCACCCACCCAGGTTCATGGGCCACCCCCAAAAATTCTTCAAGAAGCCTCTGAGGAACCTGAGCATGAAGAAGAGCGGTATGAAATGCCATACCAAGGCATGGGGGGTGCTATCCTGTCACCCCTCCATAGGCCCCAAGTTCCCCACAACCTGCAACGGGAACAAATCAAAGAGGAGGAGCTCAAATCCCCCGATACAAGCAATGCGCTGCCAGAGCACTTAGAGTCGGTAGAGACCAAGATTTTGGGGCCCCAAATGCCCAACTCATGCGAAACTCCTCTCAAAGAGGATCAACCCCTAGTTGTAGAGCTACCTGATGACGAGGTCTTCCATATCTCAGAATCACCAGATTCTGATGAGCCTGACTCTCTCGCCAAAGATGAGTTAGCATATGCAATAGCACCATGGGACCCGTTCATGTCCGACAGCATTAATTCACAGGTGGTCCCCATGGATGAGCATCACAAAATTCTCCTAACATTATTCCCTTTGGAGGCTCCCATCGAGCCCGTGCCATTGCAAGAAAATCAGGTCCCCCCGCAAAGCGCGGAACAACCCCATGGGGACCACATCAATCTGCTCGAACAAGAAGAGCCTAGCATGTCGCAGATAGTTGTCGGGGCCAACGAGGGCCTTTGGATCATCGACAATGATTACGAAGATGAAACTGAGATGGCATATCTCAATCATGCACAACGACACAATCACCCTATAACCCATGATGAACTAATGGCCCAACTAGGCATAAGACTAGGGCATGAGTGGCGCATAGACCCGACCCACTGGCATCACATGTTGATTCCGCTCCTTTGGGAAGATCACGAGCAACTTCCACCCAGAGATATCATAGCACCATCAGTGCCGAAGGCAGACCCTGTCCTCCTATCCGTGCATAAGGCCGATCCATTCGTGCCAATTCCTACAGAGCCAGATCCGGTGCACACAGATCATCAAGCTGGGGGTACCTCTATTCCCTGAAGAGCCAGTGGGTTACACCAAACGCTCCAAAGGTGTCCATAAACCCTTTGGTCAAACCAAAAGCTCCAAGGATTATCACAATCGCTTGGTCATCCCAAAAGCTCCAAGGATTATCGCAATCTCTTGGTCAACCCCAAAAGCTCCAAGGATTATCGCAATCGCTTGGTCATCCCAAAAAGCTCCAAGGATTATCACAATCGCTTGGTCATCCCAAAAAGCTCCAAGGATTATCGCAATAGCTTGGTCATCCCAAAAGCTCCAAGGATTATCGTAATCGCTTGGTCATCCCAAAAAGCTCCAAGGATTATCGCAATCTCTTGGTCATCCCAAAAAGCTCCTAATAGGATTATCGTAATCTCTTGGTCATCCCAAAAGCTCCAAGGATTATCGCAATCTCTTGGTCAACCCCAAAAGCTCCAAGGATTATCGCAATCGCTTGGTCATCCCAAAAAGCTCCAAGGATTATCGTAATCTCTTGGTCAACCCCAACAGCTCCAAGGATTCTCATAATCGCTTGGTCAGCCCTAAATGCCCCAAAGGTATTTATAAACCCTTTGGTCAACACCAAACGCTCCAAGCGTTACCATAACTGCTTGGTCAAAATACATATTCAAAAATCAACAAAAACAACACAAAAATCAAAATCACCAAAACATTTGCATTTCCATTCATCATAAAAAAAAAATCACAAACTCATTTCCATGCATACTCAAAAAAATCAAAATCACAAAAACAATTGCATTTCAATTCCATGCATTCTCAAAAAAAAATCAATCATCACAAAAACAATTGCATTTCAATTTCATGCATTCTCATAAACATCAAAATCACAAAAACAATTGCATTCCAATTCCATGCATTCTCATAAAAATCAAAATACAAAAATATAGGTTGCATTAAGCATTGCATCCATACATTGCATACTTCGATAGGTCATACAAGTCAAAAGCACCATAGACAGTCATTATTTGGCAATTCCATCCTTTTCCACATCAAATCCATTTTCATAAACGCATACATCCAGCATATCACCCTTTTATTTTAGCATAGTCAGTTGTCTCCTAATGTATATAGGGTTTTCGTCATTCAGATGTCTTTAAATTTCTAGCCAAAAACTGTACACAGTTAAGCAGATTTTACACGGGAAAGTTTTACTTGGATCACGCCTTGTTACGTAGCATCCCAACACAAATTAACACACATAAAAAAATTCCTAAGTTGTGTGAACGAAAGATGAAACCTGCACAGTAATCCAGGTCACCATAAGCGAAACGGCTATCTTGCTTATCCCCCTGTGCGAATGACCCTAGGAATGCTGAGAGTTGGCAAAAGGACAAGCATCCTCCCTACCCAATTCCCCATGAATCCCAAGTTCTCAAAAGTTGCAAAAACATCAAAAATTTGCAAAACATCAAAACACTACAAATTTGACATCCTACAGTGCACACATCAAAAGGCACAAACAATAGTGATTCTCGTCACTCCATATTCAAATCCCTTGCTCAAAAAAAAAAAAAAAAAAAAAACACAATAACACAAAAATAAACAGTGATTTTATCACTATAAAGAGCAAGTATCCCAATACAATTGAAGAAAAGAAGGGAGTCGAACTTGAATCCCTGGAACTCTCAACATTTCGACAGGTCATGAGGCAAGCTTCGATACCGGTTTGGTTGATAGCCTATCGGTCATCGGTGGTAAACCTCCCGCATGACGATATATCTGTCACATTAACTTGTGTGCAGATCAATGTTTGCATGTGGATGAGCTAGCTTATGGTATCCTAGATAGCATCGCAGATTAATCCGACTAAATACAATAAAGGAGTTAGTGGAGCTAATTAGGTGATCCTCAAGACAGGTTCGGTTGAAAGCCCATCCGGCACTTGGCGGTATCCTGATGAATACCACATAAACGAACTCAATTGCACACACAGGGATGTGAAATAACTTGGTTAAATTCAAGTCGGATTTATACCTTGTTCAAAAGTCTTGCGAGATAAATGTACAGTCTTGGCTAGTTAGTTAAAATATCTGAATCTCAGAAAAGCTTAACTACATTTTAAAAACAAGCTCGGCACATTTTATTCCGTACATCACCATCAAAATATATGCAAAATACAAAAACACACAGTTATCACATGCAAAGTCATTCCACAAAGTCATCCCATTAGTATAGCAAGTCAGTCAAATCTTGTACAGTCTATGGTGCATCGACACATCATCAACAACTCATTTCATTCATTCCATATCCATACATCATACAAATTAGAAACATCACATTCATAATCGCCTCTGCATACATCAAACACATACATAAAAACACGCCACAAAAAAAAAAAAAACAAACACAACAAAACAACCAAAATATAAAAATGACAAATGCCAACAAAACCACTAAAAATTGTCGGACAAAAGTGCTCTTGCACTTAACCTCTTGGCATAAGAAAACGGATGTCGGGGTCTACCTTGTCGCTATCCTACTCCCCAAGAAGGCTACCATAGCCGGACCGCTCCACGGGAAGACGGATTTTCGCCAATGTTAACCCCAAATGGCATCCCAAAATGGGTTCACACCCACCAAAAACAGGTCCACAAAAATCGAGAAATTGCTTTCGCATTAAACGGAAAACATCTGAAGGCACCCTCACTTAAGTCATCTTGGGTCAAGCGACTCGTCGCTTTTCTCATGGCAGTCATTCCTTCATCGATTCGTCGCTTGAGGGGGTAGTCACACTTAAGTCACCAATCAACAACAATACACCCAATCACGGCAATAGCATGCATTCAAAGAATCATTGACAAAGACAATCACGCTCCCGCTTGGGGCAGCAAACAAGCAATTATCACAAACTGATTAAACACTTGGCATTCCCGAAGCATGAACACAAGGTTCCCCCGTGGATAAAAGGTTGCGCCCTTTGCCTATTCATGATTGATCAATGTCCAAGCTCAAGTCACACCTCACCAAAATAGGTTAATACTTGAAATCAAATTCCTTAGCTCGTCAGAAGCAAGGATTCAAGAATGCATGCCCTTTTCATACTTGGGGCATCAAGAGTTGGTTAGGTTACTGAGAAACCCTAATCATTAGTGCTTTGGTTATCTATTTTTGCTCGATGCTGCGCCTTGCACAACGCTTCCCAAAAAGGGGCATCTGTAGACACCAAAACAGCACCAATCCGATTATGTGACTACAAACACTGATCACATTAACACACACAGCCCCCAGGGTAGCCCCCAGAGGTTAAACAGTGGTTCTAACCACTTACACAACAGTTTTGCAAGTCAAAAATCAATTTGGCACCTTTTAGACACTTTATTTCTTATTCGTCCCACCCAGGGACGAGTGCGAATTTGTACTCGTCCTACCCAGGGACGAGTATGGATTTATACTCGTTTCACCCAGGGACGATTATTAGCGCTCGCTTCTGGGTGGGACGAACGCCAGGTTTGACCAGCAAAAAGTCAGACCTCGACGCATGACAACTCAGAACTGCCACTTAGCTTTCCTTGCATGGCATAGGAGTGCGAGTGAGTTCTTTTGACAACTCATATCTGCCAATTGACTCTCCCTTCACTGCATGGGAATAAGAGTAAGCTTTTTAAGACAACTCAGATTTGCCACTTAGCTATCCCTTCATTGCATGGGAGTGCAAGTGAGCTTTTCTAAAACACACAAAGACATGCACAGAGGCAGTTAAGAAGCCCTTGATCAAGAAGAAGTCTTCTCTTCACAAACAAAAGCATTCATGCAAAGAAACACTTTTGCATGTTAATTCAAAGAGACCCCTTGGGTCTATAAAATGGTGAGTTTCCTCACCCAAAAGATATACCGAGAAGGAGCATTTTGAGCGACGAAGTGTTGCTAATTCATTTACTTGCGATTTGTGTTTTCAACATCCATAATCTCTTAATCGAAAGAGAGGTTATTGGGTGACTTTTGAAAGCACGAATCAAGAACCAACACCGATTTTCTGACCACAATATTCTACCAATTTGCCGACAACACATCACATCAGGTTTCGGACCCATCCTAAGCGGATTGGTGTCGAAGCAAAGTTTCACCCGCGGGTGGTTTGCCTTCGGGCACCCCCCGCTTTATTTCTTTTATAGTATTTAGCTAGTTTCATGTTTATGCTTTTGTCAAGTTTTCATTTCATTTAGATTCATTTTAACCATCGTTAGATTCATCTTTTATTTTTCATACACAGGTGCTACCGATTCTTTGTTTGTTTCTTTGAACGCAGATTTGCAGCATTAGAGGAGCAACGAGGAATCTACCTTTACCAACGCAAGCGGCGACGACGTTTTGGTTCGCCCATCTTATATGTGGGCACGCGGAAGAAGGAATTCTGAAACAAGTTGTAAAAGAGCAATATTTAACGCTCCTATCCCCTAAAAAGGAAGGAGACGCATTGTAACACGAATTTGCAAAGCATATCAATAAAAGGGCCGATTTTTATATTGCTTTAATATCTTGTGTTCATGTTCTTCCTTTTTATGCATTTTCAATAACATAGGGTTTAAGCGTTATTTTAGTTTCATTTACATTGCAATTTTAGTTTATCCTTTTTGTTTCCGGAATCTCGTGTTTTCAATGGCTACCTCCACGGAGAAAATATTTCTTCTAAATATTTCTCAAATAATCTTTTGGGAATCCTTCCCAATTACAATGTTTATGGATCTCTGTCCAAAGGAGATGTTGATCCCCTAAATCTAGTTTGTGGATCTCTATCCATAGGAGAACTCCTTCTCCTTTGCTCTAGTTGATGATCCTCTAGAAGACTACTACCTCCACTACTCTGGCTTGTGGATCTCTCTCCACTGAAGACTCTTGTCCCCACTCAGAAGACCTATCCTCACTGCCCTGGCTGATGGATCTCTATCCACCGGAGACTACTGTCCTCTCTACTCTGTCACCTCCAAAGCTCTATCTCAATTCTACACTAAACATAGTCCAGTCGGTCTAGCACAACTCTGCTCAATAGGTCCACTCAAAACCTGCTCAAATCTTCTCAATAGGTCCACACAAAACCTATCCAAATCTACTCACTAGGTCCACATAGAACCTGCTCAAATCTGTTCAACATGGTCCACATAGAACCTGCACAACTCTGCTCAATAGGTCCACACAGAACCTATCCAAATCTGCTCAACAGGTCCACACAGAACCTGCTCAAATATGCTCAACAAGCTCACACAAAACTTGTCCAAATTTGCTCAACAAGTCCTCTCTAGGACTTGCTCAAATATGTATTGTAAGCTTCCACAAAATCTCACACAAAATCAGTCCACAAGTCTTCTCAAAGACTTACCTCAAATCTGCTTAACAAGTCCACACAGAACTTGTCCAATCTCATAGAAACATAAAGAGAATTGTTAGAGACTCAATATGTTCTATACTCAAAACTCAATCACTTTCTCAACTCAATCTCATAGAAGCATAAAGAGAATTGTTAGAGACTCAATATGTTCTATTCTCAAAACTCAATCTCAACTCAAATCAGAATATAGAATAGTTTGTTTTATGGAACTTGAACAATCACTTCATACATCCACTTGACTAGGCTCAATCAACTCTACTCAACCAATCACTTCAAGAAACAACTCTTGCTCACAAACCCTAGTCCAAGCATGTATCATCCAACTCAAAATGTTTCCAACAATGCTCAACAACAAATCTCACATAACAATGATACTCATGATCTTTTCAAACCCTAGTTCAAGTTCTTTGTATAACAACTCACTTCAACAACCATGCTTATCAAACAAGGTTTTAAACACAACTCTCAATTTTAGAAAACCTTGAAGCATTAACTCAAACACTTCACTCAACCAATGATCTCAACAACAATGCTTATAAAACAAGGTTTTAATCACAACTCACAATTCAGAAAACCTTGAAGCATCAACTCAAACACTTTCGAAAAGGAAACCCTAATCAAATCCTTTTCACTCCAAACTTAATTTTCAAGTAAGCCAATCAACCAACTCAACCAAGGAAGAATTTGCCCATACCTTTTGTTTGACAAGGAGTTGATCTCACAAATCTGCCACACTCACAAATTTCTCTTTTCCAATCTCAATAAGGGTTAGAAGACTTCAATCAAATCACAATACAAAATAATGACCCAAAATACACCTTATTACTCCAACTCAAAAATAACATTCACCATAGTCTTCTTTAAATGGAAAAACCCTTATACAAAAATAATGCTCAAAAGTCTTAATAAGAAATTAATTAAGACTTTACTAAAACTCCTTATTACTCCTAAAATAATAAATCTCAAATATCAATACCTCCACAATAATCCTCAACAAACATTCACCATAAATCTCAAATATCAAACCTTCCACAATAATCCTCAACAAACATTCACCATAAATTTCATGCCTTAATGTATAAAAATAATAATCACTTATGCACCCTTATTCCTCCAACATTAGGCAACTAACAAAATTTAAATCAAAATTAAATACCTTGTCCTTGGAGGGAATCGAACCCTCAACCTCGTCTCACCACAAGCGCCTTAACCACGGCCAAAGTCACCGCACGAGCCAAGCGCTCACTTGAGATTAAAGAAGCACCACGTGCTTCTTAATCTCACACCACCTTCCACCAAGCAAAAGGTCGTGCACCTTGGGCACCTCAAACAACACACCAAACAATGCACACGGGGATTCGAAATGTCAACCACCTTGTTGCCAGCGCCTTTGCGCTTTCCCAACTACCACTAGGCCACGCTTGCCCAATGAAACTTGAGGATGGAACCTTCCTCCTCTATGCCTTTCACTGCCACGTTTTCATAAATCACAAGCTCTCTTTTTCGCATGCCACCGATTTATTAATTCGAGCAAGGGTAACTTTCCAATGGTTTTGGCAAAGTATTTATATGCATTATATTTGCTTTGGACACGTCGGTGCTAGCTCCTCCATGACGACGTCGACGGAAATATAGAGGCTTCGAAAGCCTTTTTATTTAAACCCCAACTTTGGGTTTAATTTACTTTAAACTTTGCACTTTGAAATATTTTTCCCTCCAAAACCCAACCTTAGGGTTTTATAAAAAATAATTAATTGTCCTTTGTAAACCAAATAATATTATAATTAAAATTATAATAATTTATTTGGGTTTTTCACCACCTTGGATAAATATTATAATAAATATTATAATATATATCCTTCCATTGCTTCGGATATATTTGCTTCCAAAGGAGAACTGAAACCATTTTATGAACCATTCTTTTGGGTGTAAAATTAAAATATTTTAACCCATTACAACTTCCATTGAACTTTGCACTTGAACTGGAGAAGAACTATCACTGGCATCTTGACATCAATGACAACTTTGGCTTAGGGACTCAAAATGTCCAACAATCTCCCCCTTTGTCATTGATGGCAACCCACATTCTTTTTACTGAAACCTGACCTTTCTTTTTCTTCTGCTCCCCCTGGGACATTGCTCCCCCTGGCTCAATGCTCTCTTAGATATCAAATCTCTCCCCATCTCCCCAATACACAAATCTCTCCCCCTTTGACATCAATGGCAAAGGGTCACCTTTGGGGCTCGGGGCTAAGAATGAGCCTCTTAGCTTAGCCCCTCCCCCACCTTCTTTTGAGGTGGTTAATTTTGGGGTGGGAGTCTCACTCCCAATTTTCCTCGAAGATACTCAAAAGTTTCCTTTGAAAGAGGCTTAGTGAAAATATCTGCTATCTTTTCCTTTGTAGTGACATATTCCAATCTGACCTATTTATCCATCACCTGTTCTCTCAAAAAATGATACTTAATCGAAATGTGCTTTGTCCTGGAGTGCATTACCAGATTTTTTGAGATACTTATGGCACTTGTATTATCACATAGTATAGGAATGGGCTGATCATGCTTTATCTTGAAGTCCTCTAGAGTTCTCTTCATCCATAACACCTGTGTACAACTCGCTAATTGCTGCAATATATTCTGCCTCTATTGTAGATAGAGATATTGAAACCTGCTTCTTACTTAACCAAGAGACTAGACATTCTCCAAGAAAGAATGCTCCTCCACTTGTGCTTTTTCTGTCATCAATGTTGTCGGCCCAATCTGCATCTGTATATGTTGTTAGTGTGAAATTGTCACTTTTGGGGTACCAAAGCCCAAAATCCATAGTCCCTTTTAGATACCTAAAAATTCTTTTTACTGCTGCCACATGTGTTTCCTTAGGTGTTGCTTGAAACCTTACCACTAATCCCACTGATTGTACTATGTCTGGTCTTGTAGTTGTAACATATAATAAGCTACCAATCATAGATCTGTATAATCTCTGATCTACCTCTGGAGATTCATCGTCCTTACTCAACTTGCATCCTGTGACCATAGGAGTACTTACTGGTTTGCAATCTTCTAATATGAATTTCTTCAACATTTCCTTGATGTACTTGGCTTGAGAGAGAAACACTCCCCTTTCTGATTGTGAAATCTGAAGTCCAAGAAAGAAGGACAATTCACCAAGCATAGACATCTCAAATTCATTTTGCATATTCTTAGCAAATTCTTTGCACATCTTATCATTGTTTCCTCCAAAAATTATGTCATCAACATAAACAACCACTATTAGAAGATCATTTCCTTCATTTATGATATACAAATTACTATCTGCTATTCCTTTCCTGAATCCCTGTTCCTGAAGATACTTATCCAATCTTGAGTACCATGCTCTGGGAGCCTGTTTTAAACCATACAATGCCTTTTTCAATCTGCATACCTGATATGGTGTATCTGCTAGTATGAATCCCTCTGGTTGTTCAATATAGACCTCTTCTTCTAGAACCCCGTTTAGAAATGTTGACTTGACATCCATATGATATACCTTGAAGTTCTTGAAACTTGAGAAAGCTAAAAATATTCTTATAGCTTCAAGTCGTGCAACTAGAGCAAAGGTTTCATCAAAGTCAATTCCTTCTACTTGTGCATAACCTTTGCATACTAACCTTGCTTTATTTTTGACCACTTGTCCATCTTCATTCAACTTATTTTTGAATACCCATTTTGTGCCAATCACATTTTTGTCCTTTGGTCGTGGAACAAGTTCCCAAGTTTTGCTCTTCTCTATCTGATCCAACTCCTCATTCATTGCTTTAACCCAAAATTCATCCTCACTAGCCTGAGTGAAGTCTTTTGGCTCAATCTTAGATAGCAAGGAAAAATTTGCTTGTTGAGATGGTTTTATTATTCTTCTCCTTGTCTGTCTTTCATCTGGATTCCCGATGATCTGATCTTTTGGATGGTGTTTCTGTACATACCTGGAAGGAGTCTTAGGAAGTATCCTTTGTGTTTCTTCTTCATCTTTGTCTGATTCCTCACAAAATTCTTCTTGACAACATCCATCTTCTTGGTACATAGTTTGTTGAACTGGTTCTCTGGAATCTATCTTCTCATCAATTGTCACATTCATACTTTCCACCATAGTGCGTGTTCTTTTGTTGAAACATCTGTAGGCTTTACTCTTTGTGGAATAACCAAGAAAAATTCCCTCATCACATCTTGGATCAAACTTGCCCAAGTTTTGATCTTCCCGTCTTATGTAACATTTGCTTCCAAAGATTCTGAAATGTTTTACAGTAGCAGGTCTTCCTTTCCAAAGCTCATATGGAGTCTTGTGATGATTTACCCTTAATTGAGCCCTGGTAATTATGTATACAATTGTGGATACCGCTTCTTTCCAAAAACCATCTGATAACTTAGATTCATTTAACATAGCTCTAGCCATGTTTTCAACAGTCTTGTTCTTCCTTTCAACTACTCCATTTTGTTGAGGAGTTCTTGTTGTTGAGTATTCTCTCTTGATTCCATGTTGTTCACAAAATTCTACAAATTCATTTGAAGTAAATTCTCCTCCTCTATCGGATCGTAGACACTTAATCCTTTTGCCTGTTTCATTTTCAACCAATTCCTTGAATGCTTTAAATTTTTCAAAGGCCTCTGACTTCTCTTTTAGGAAGGTTACCCAAACCATTCTGGAATAATCATCTACAAACAACATGAAGTAACTCTCACCCTGAATACTTTGTGTTCTGGTAGGACCACACAAATCAGTATGTATTAGACTCAAAGGCTCAGATGACATATAGCCTTTTGGTTTAAAAGTTGTCCTAGTTTGCTTTCCATGTTGACAGGGTGCACAAATTGTGTTTTGAGGTCTTCTTATTTTGGGTAAATCTCTAACTGCCTGTTTATTGCTTATACTGACTATGTTGTCAAAATTCAAATGACCCAATATTCTATGCCACAACCAACTCTCATCTTCTTGTGATAGAAAGCATTTTTCTCCTTTGATCTCATTGAGCATGTATAAGTTGTTTGGGGTCCTTCTTGCATTTGCAATGATTTTCCCAGTTTCTATTTTCCTTATTTCACACCTATCTGGATGGAAGGTGACCATGTATCCTTGATCACAAAGTTGACTTATACTCAGTAGATTGTGTTTTAACCCTTTGACGTACAAAACATTCTCTATTTTTATTTTTCCATTGTCTAGACTTAGAGTTCCTTTCCCAACAATCTTTGTTGATCCATTATCACCAAAACTAATTGATCCTCTATTTGTTTCTTTTAGTACAATGAATTTATCCTTGTCTCCTGTCATGTGACTAGAGCAACCACTATCAAGATACCATTGTTCTTCTTTATCTTGAGCATGAAGGGTTGTTTGTACTAACATTGATTTAGCCCTAACATTCTTTCTTTCATCCTTCCTAGTTGTTGGAATTGTTTTTCTAGACTCAGGAGATATCATTTTACACCATCTAGCCTTGTGCCCAAAATTATTGCATTTGTGACATATGACATCATCATCCATGAGAGGTGCAAAGGAATTGAAATTTCTATTGTATCTTGCATAATGAATACAATGTGCAGCTCTATGACCATATTTATTGCAAGAAAAACAATGTCCATGGAAGAAATTATGTAACCTGTTTGGATGTCTTGGAATTTGTGGAGAAGTTATCTTTCTCTTGTGATTGACTCTTATCCAGGGTTCTTCTTTGCTTTCTTCCTTTTTGATGTCCTTTGCTTGCTTTTCCTTGTTTGAAGTTTCTGCCTTTTGGAGACTTGATTCCTCTTTCTGCTTCTCATATTTTGTATCTTGTAGTACCTTGGTCCTTTCCACTTTATTCCTTAGGAGAACAATTTTTGCTTCCAATATTTCACATTCTGTTTCCCTGGCTCTCAATAGATCTGTCATATCTTCCTCAATATTCTTTCCTTCTTCTACCTTAATCTTGAGTTCTGTGAGACTCTATATAAGTTCCATCCTTGCTTCTTCATCTTCTTGAACTTGCTCTTTCAAGCTTGAATTCTTCTCTCTAAGTCTTTCCAATTTTCTGAGAGCAACAAAGAATTCTTCTTTTATATCAAACATAGTCTCTTCTTCACTTTTTTAAGTCATGTGTGCTATCGAAGGATCCTCTTCCAAGCTGTTAGTCTTTTCACGGAGAGACCCGCTCTGATACCAATTGAAGAACATGTGCTTATACTGAGAGGGGGTGAACAGTATACAATAAAACTTTTTGCTTTTTAATCCAAATAGTAGCATCAACATTAATAAAATAGTAAACATCACACAAAGCATCACACACATGAGAGACATCATTTTTACGTGGTTCACCCAAAGATGGCTACCTCCATGAAGAAAATATTTCTTCTAAATATTTCTCAAATAATATTTTGGGAATCCTTCCCAATTACAATGTTTATGGATCTTTGTCCAAAGGAGATGTTGATCCCCTAAATCTAGTTTGTGGATCTCTATCCATAGGAGAACTCCTTCTCCTTTGCTCTGGTTGATGATCCTCTAGAAGACTACTGCCTCCACTACTCTGGCTTGTGGATCTCTCTCCACTGAAGACTCTTGTCCCCACTCAGAAGACCTATCCTCACTGCCCTGGCTGATGGATCTCTATCCACCGGAGACTATTGTCCTCTCTGCTCTGTCACCTCCAAAGCTCTATCTCAATTCTGCACTAAACATAGTCTAGTCGGTCTAGCACAACTCTGCTCAATAGGTCCACTCAGAACCTGCTCAAATCTGCTCAATAGGTCCACACAGAACCTGTCCAAATATGCTCACTAGGTCCACACAAAACCTGCTCAACTCTGCTCAATAGGTCCACACAGAACCTGTCCAAATCTGCTCAATAGGTCCACATAGAACCTACTCAAATCTGCTCAACAAGCTCACACAGAACTTGTCCAAATCTGCTCAACAAGTCCTCTCTAGGACTTGCTCAAATCTGTATTGTAAGCTTCCACAAAATCTCACACAAAATCAGTCCACAAGTCTTCTCAAAGACTTACCTCAAATCTGCTTAACAAGTCCACACAGAACTTGTCCAATCTCATAGAAACATAAAGAGAATTGTTAGAGACTCAATATGTTCTATCACTCAAATCAATCTCATAGAAGAAGGTTAGAGACTCAATATGTTCTATTCTCAAAACTCAATCTCAACTCAAATCAGAATATAGAATAGTTTGTTTTATGGAACTTGAACAATCACTTCATACATCCACTTGACTAGGCTCAATCAACTCTACTCAACCAATCACTTCAAGAAACAACTCTTGCTCACAAACCCTAGTCCAAGCATGTATCATCCAACTCAAAATATTTCCAACAATGCTCAACAACAAATCTCACATAACAATGATACTCATGATCTTTTCAAACCCTAGTTCAAGTTCTTTGTATAACAACTCACTTCAACAACCATGCTTATCAAACAAGGTTTTAAACACAACTCTCAATTTCAGAAAACCTTGAAGCATTAACTCAAACACTTCACTCAACCAATGATCTCAACAACAATGCTTATAAAACAAGGTTTTAATCACAACTCACAATTCAAAAAACCTTGAAGCATCAACTCAAACACTTTTGAAAAGGAAACCCTAATCAAATCCTTTTCACTCCAAACTTAATTTTCAAGTAAGCCAATCAACCAACTCAACCAAGGAAGAATTTGCCCATACCTTTTTGTTTGACAAGGAGTTGATCTCACAAATCTACCACACTCACAAATTTCTCTTTTCCAATATCAATAAGGGTTAGAAGACTTCAATCAAATCACAATACAAAATAATGACCCAAAATACACCTTATTACTCCAACTCAAAAATAACATTCACCATAGTCTTCTTTAAATGGAAAAACCCTTATACAAAAATAATGCTCAAAAGTCTTAATAAGAAATTAATTAAGACTTTACTAAAACTCCTTATTACTCCTAAAATAATAAATCTCAAATATCAATACCTCCACAATAATCCTCAACAAACATTCACCATAAATCTCAAATATCAAACCTTCCACAATAATCCTCAACAAACATTCACCATAAATTTCATGCCTTAATGTATAAAAATAATAATCACTTATGCACCCTTATTCCTCCAACATTAGGCAACTAACAAAATTTAAATCAAAATTAAATACCTTGTCCTTGGAGGGAATCGAACCCTCAACCTCGTCTCACCACAAGCGCCTTAACCGTGGCCAAAGTCATCGCACGAGCCAAGTGCTCGCTTGAGATTAAAGAAGCACCACGTGCTTCTTAATCTCACACCACCTTCCACCAAGCAAAAGGTCGTGCACCTTGGGTGCCTCAAACAACACACATGTTAGTAGGTTATATTACATTATTAGTTAAATGTTATATTATTTCTTAATCCAATCTAAGCGGGTAGTTGGGTAGTTGGTTCACCGAATCAACTAACTTACAATTGTATTTAAATCCTTTTTCAAATCAATACGAATGTTGCTTACATTATTTCATTCCTGTCTTTGTTTTCGACATGGTACCAGAGCAGTAGATGATTGGGCACAGTTTTGTTTAAGACAATTGGTGTCTTCCTCGAGGCAATGGTGAATACAAACCTCTGACAACGTTGTAGAACACAGGTGTAGGGTGCATACCCCTGACGACACTACAGAACATGGACGCAGACTGCGAGTTCACTTCTCGAGAGCGTAGACCCCTGACGACGTTGTAGAACACAAACATAGGCCAAGGTAGCTGAGGAGGATGCAAGCGGGCATGAATTTTGAGATAACATGAGACACAAAGGTTGCAGGTGGACGAACAATGAAGTCTATGTTGGGCTTGCTTCTCGAAGTGTTTGTCTTGATTGCAGGTGATAGGTTAGTAGCCAGACACATGGCAGGAGCACGTCTGGTGTAGACGAACCTACCTGGATAGGACACATGGAGATGGAAGCCACCTAGACCATCGACGACTAATGTGGAAGTGGACATGACACGTGGCAGACAAAAGATACATGGACCATCGACGGTTGACATGGAAGTAGTCTTGACGTGGCATGGACACGCACTTCGACAACTGATATGGAAGTAGTCTAACATGGCATGGTCCACGTGGCAGGGAGTTGGATGCGTGACATGGTGATAAATCAAATCTATGTGGTAGGGGTTACCAACCTACTGGTGACATGTGGCAATGGCAAAACTTTGGTTAGGCAAACAGATTACCTGATGGCAATCAAAGTCTCCTTCGTGCTTTCCTCTTGATAAAGCCCACATTCTGTGCAGCACGAACGATGTGGGACAAATAAGTCCCACACATTTTATTTATTTTTGTTTGTCACCTACTGACCTGTTTGGTTAAAGCGGACGTCCTCCTTTCTAATTCACGTTCGCTTGATAGGTGGAGTGGCTGAAGCGCCATGTTTGCCCAACATTGGTTACGGGATCGAATCCCATAGGCCAAACAATGCTCACGAGGATTCGAAACGTCAACCACCTTGCTGCTAGCGCCTTTGCGCTTTCCCAACTACCACTAGGCGACGCTTGCCCAATGAAACTTGAGGACAAAACCTTCCACCTCTATACCTTTCACTGCCACATTTTCGTAAATCACAAGCTCTCTTTTTCGCATGCCACCGATTTATTAATTCCAGTAAGGGTAACTTCCCAATGGTTTTGGCAAAGTATTTATATGCATTATATTTGCTTTGGACACGTTGGTGCTAGCTCCTCCATGACGACGTCGACGAAAATATAGAGGCTTCGACAACCTTTTTATTTAAACCCCAACTTTGGATTTAATTTACTTTAAACTTTGCGCTTTGAAATCTTTTTCCCTCCAAAACCCAACCTTAGGGTTTTATAAAAAATAATTAATTGTCCTTTGTAAACCAAATAATATTATAATTAAAATTATAATAATTTATTTGGGTTTTTCAACACCTTGGATAAATATTATAATAGAGATTATAATATCATATCCTTCCATTGTTTCAGATATATTTGCTTTCAAAGGAGAACTGAAACCTTTTTCTGAACCATTCTTTTGGGTGTAAAATAAAAATATTTTAACCCATTAAAACTTCTATTGAACTTTGCACTTGAACTGGAGAAGAACTATCACTGGCATCTTGACATCAATGACAAATTTGGCCTAGGGACTCAAAATTTCCAACAAAGTTGTCAACTCATGCTAATTCACGTTGTTGCTAAGTTAATATGTTGATAGTTGGTAGGCAGTTTGATTTATCTTATTACCACTTGGTTGGATTTTTTTGCAGTAAGTTATTTGTTACATTTTATGATACATTTACGAAAAGAAAACACATCCTTAGATATATCAAAGGTACCCTTGACGTTTGGTATTTTGTGTCAACAATCTAATAATTTTCAGTTGTTTGGTGCAAATTGGGTCGGATCAATTGATGATTGAAAATCTACTACAAGATATATGTTTGTTCTTGGTTCAAGAGTTGTTTCTTGGCAGAGTAAAATTCAACACATAGTTACTTTACAATCAACAAAAGTAGAATATAAGGCAACATGTAGTGTAGGTTGTGAAGTTGTTTGGCTATGTCATATTTATTATGATCTTCACATAGATTAAAAAGCATCAACACCTCTTCACATAATCAAAGTATGCTCAAGTTGGTGAAGAATCCAAAATATCATGCACAAACCAAACACATTGAATTTCATCATCACTATATTAACATCTTGCAGAACTTGATGAAAGTTATCGTCATTACTATCCAACATGTGAACTGGTTGATGTAATGACAAAACCCCTTAGTTGAGAAAAAATTATGAAGTTTAGGGATAAATCAGATATTATATCAGGTTTTATCATTAGGAGGGTATCAGAGTTAGAACAAAATAGTTGTTACTTAACAATAAATCTATGTTGAGAAAATAATATTAACATAAAATTCGTAGACAGGGGAATTTGTTTATGTGTTTGTTGATTAGTTTGTTCGTTATCTATTCTCAACAATGTATTTCCTATATAACTGATCAATACATTTGGAGTTATTATCGGGATTAATACCAATAATTGATGCCTGTGTGTTGTTTCAAAGCTACTTGCTATTCTTTTTAGCAGCTTTCATCCCTAGTCAGCTCTTGGCTATGGCGTTTCCATATTACATGTTGCTTTGAATGATTTTGAATATGTTCCTTGATGCTGCCTTGTGTCTTAAAATACCATAACAATGTTTTAGAATGTAAGGAGTATCTTTAGCATCCAAAATAAACATTTCATGCATTTTAATCGTAATCCAATGGTCAAATGGAAGTCTTGTTAGATGATTTATTGAAGCCTTGATGTGGGAGTTTCTTTGATTATTCCTAATAAGAGCACTTCATACTATTTGTAAACCAGGGCTAGTGGAAGCCTTCTTAGATGATGTTTTAGACTAATTGGAGGCTCCTAAATATCTAGGAATCTGGTCACTAGGTTCTATGTGTGTGTGGTGGTTGATCTTGAGCATATAAGACATTATTCAATTAAAAAAAAAAGATAAATATTAAAGGCTCCTTAATACCTTCGAAATTGTTTTCAATTTTGATGCAATGCTTTAGTTGTGCTTGTATATTTCATCTCCTCCAATGAAGGATCATGTTTAAATTGAGGACTTTGTTTAATCATCATTTCAATGAGTAAAAAAATATTGATTTCATTTTTGTGGAAAATAATTTGAAATCCTTTTTAAAAGTAACAACTAATAATTTAATTGTAAAGAATTTACATTATCCAAATAAGGATTACTAAAGTCCTCATCGATCATAGCATAAGTTTCTAAGTATCATAGCAAAGATTAACCATGTTGAGATACCATTAATTCAACTTTGTTAGCCTAGGCTGACAATGGTGATGCAAGCCTATGACTCCTATGATGTTAGCGTATAAGCAAGTGTGATATCTACTTTATGCAATAGACAATGATTCTATGTATTTAATCCTAGTGGCATGGGTTACACTATAAATAAGTTTTAGCATATATTAGTACAAAGAAGAACCTTATTAAAAGATCAATAATTTGACTTTATTGGCTTAGGCTGACAATGGTAATGTAAACCTATGACACTTTTAATGTTAACATACGAGCAAGTGATATTCTATTTATGCAATGGACAATAATTCTATATATTTAATTAACATACGAGCAAGTGTGATATTATTTTTTTGTAATGGGCAATAATTCTATATATTTAATCCTAACGACATTAGTTACATTATTAGTATGATTTGTTGGCAGTTAAAAAAAGAAATGTTACATCTTACCCCACCTTTCACCTTGGTTGGACGACAGGCAGTTAAGGTGGACGACAAGCAGATCAAAACATTTTGATATGAAGTATCACTTCATCCGAGACATGGTGAAGCACTAGATCGTTGAGCTTAAACATTGCAACACTTTGGACAACATTGTAGATATCTTCACCAAGGCATGGCTAGAGCTCAATATATAAAGCTGAGAGATTGTATAGTCAGTCTTCTCAACTTTAAGGGGGGAATGTTGGCAGTTAAAAAAAATAAATGTTACATCTTACCCCACCTTTCACCTTGGTTGGATGACAGACGACTAGGGTGGACGACAAACAACAAGTCGATAGGACGTCGACATAGTAGGAATAGAGTTTTGTTTAAAATTGTTAATAAGCCCTATTATTTCTCCAACAGACTAAGGGCTACTATATAAGCTTTGTAATTTAATTATTTCAAACTAATGCGAATTATACATTCACATGATTAACCTCACGACTGTAATTTTTTTTTTAAAGTTTGTATTAGAGAAATGGGTAACTTGTTACATTTTTCAAGGTCACATGGTGGGTTCAAATTCTGTTTCTTTCTGCCCTAGTTACCTTCACTCAAATCCTATTTCTTGCTGGGTTCGAATTTTGTTTCTTGCTGCTCCAGTTATGTTGGTTCAAATCCTATTTCTTGTTGCTGATCCACTTGTGCATTAGTTACACTATTAGCATGATTAACCTCAAGGTTGTAATTTTTTTTTTGTTTTTGGGTTTGTATTAAAGGAATGGGTAACTTGTTACATTTTTTAACGTTACATCGTGGGTTCGAATTCTGTATCTTGCTGCCCCAGTTGCTTTGGTTCAAATCCTGTTTTTTGTTGGGTTCAAATTTCGTTTCTTGCTGCTCCAATTGCGTTGGTCCAAATCCTGTTTCTTTTCGAATTTTGTTTCTTGTTGCCCCAGTTGCTTTGGTTCAAATCATGTTTCTTGTTGGGTTCGAATTCAGTTTCTTGTTGCTCCAATTGTGTTGGTTCAAATTCTGTTTCTTGCTGCTAATCCAATTAACGTAGCCAACTACCAACTACGCTGACATAACACACCCTCAGATTCTACAAGGCCTGAAAATTCGAACCATATGCACTAGACCCTCAACTAACTAAGATTGTAATTATAATTATAATTAACTTTAAGCTTTTATATTATGTACCCTTTCATGTTATGTTGGCTTATAATTATCCTCTAAGCTTTTATATTATGTACCCTTCATGTTACGTTGGCTTGGATTAATGTCACATGTAAGTATCTCTGCAAAACCACTAATTCGAGTGTATCGATATGTAATATCGATTTTATCAGTGTGACATCTATGGAGTCTTCCATCTAATCTCCGCTCAGCGCATGAAGTGCTTTGGCCAACGCAGTTTTCTTCGAGGCTTTCAAAAATCAAAAGTGCAGGTTCAATTGACGGATAACCTTTTTGACACCAGAGACATCCAATGTTCAGAAGCGAGGAGGCCTTCGATCCCATGGACGTTTTGGCCAACAGAAGTGCTGTTCAACTTTCTTTCGCGTACAGGTCGCAGGTTCAAAACCAACCAACAGTTTTTCTTGTTGGATTCCTATATGCTGTCTTTGAGGGCTTCAGATTTGGGACCTATTAGCATGGCCCATGGGGCTAGACCAACGCAACACTATTAAAGCTTTCAGGTAGTGGGATCGAATCCCTCTCGTTGCATCCTTTTGCAAAACTTAAAGAAATTATTTTGGTGTCTTAGAGGAGGGTAAGCTGGTTTCTTCCAATAGCTTACTGTGGCACAGTGGTTCAAATGTTCCTCGCACTCTATTGTCTTACGCTGTTGACTGCTTGTTTTTATAAGCCCAATGTCTTAGTTAAGATTTGGCATCCTCTCTCCAGCTCAGTTTAACGCTATTTTGGCTGACAGATCTTTTTTATCCCTTTTAGTTCTGTTAGGAATGGAGCCTAATTATGAGGAGGTTAAACAGAGAAAGTTTTTGGATTTACTGCAGGACGGGCAGGGAAAGTTTTTAAATTTACAGTCTGTTAGTCTACCAGAGAAAGTTTCCGGATTTACAACAAGACAACCAGGGAAAGTTTTTTTTGTTTTTATCCCAAAATTAGATGCTGGGAACTCAGTGTTCATCTTGGAATGTATTAAGAAAAACAATTTTTTTTTTTTGTTTTTTCTTATATATCGTTCTGAGGAAAAACAGAGTCTACAACATGAGCCCATAAAAATAATGGTACGCCGACATGTATTCTCATGCTCCTGGCACGCTCCATTATGGTTCTATTCATTCTTTCTACAACCTCATTTTCTTGAGGTGTTCTTGGAAATACCTTGATTCTTCTAATTCTATTTTTAGAACAAAACACATCAAATTCTCTACTGCAATATTCTCCACCATTATACGACTTTAGACACTTTAACCTTTTTCCAGTTTCATTTTCAACTGATTAATAAAGTACCATCTGGTGCCTTGGATGGAGGAATTCCGGAAGAGCTTTGGACAGGTAAACCAGTAAATTATTCTTTCCTTAAGGTATTTGGATGTGAGGCTTTTATGCATATAGACAAAGAGAACATAATTAAGTTAGATGCTAAGGCCCAAAAGTGCTATTTTATTGGTTACGGTATTGATGGCTTGGGTTACAGATTATGGGATTGTGATAACCGAAAAGTCATTAGAAGTAGGGATGTCATATTTAATGAAAAAAAACTTGTATAAAGATTGGTTGCAGGGAAAGAAACAGAAAGAGGAAAATACTGAATACATAGACCTTGATGGACACACAGAAAAGGTAACTCCAAAAGTGGTAGAAGATCAAAATGTACAACAACAACAACAAGCACCTCAATCTTTAGAAAGTGTTGTTAGACGATCTACCAGGATAAGTAGAATTCCTCAACGTTTCTCCGATTATGTTTTGTATATCGATGCTTGATGAGCCGAATGTTTTCGGGAAGCATTACAGATGGATACCAGGAATAAGTGGGAGCTTGCAATGAATGAAGAAATGGACTCTTTATTCCACAACCAAACTTGGGATTTTGTTGAGCTACCCAAAGGTAAAAGAGCTTTGACCAATAAATGGGTGTACAGGATTAAAGAGGAGAATGAAGGGCATAAGAGATACAAAGCAAGACTAGTGGTCAAGGGATTCGCTCAGAAAAAAAAGTATTGATTTTGATGAGATTTTTTCTCCAGTTGTAAAAATGACCTCTATTAGAGCTATTTTGAGTCTTATAGCTATAGAAAATTTGTATATGAAGAAATTGGATGTGAAGACAACATTTCTTCATGGTGATTTGGAGGAGGAAATTTATATGCACCAACCAGAAGGCTTTCAGGTGAAAGGTAAAGAGGATTGGGTATGTAAATTGAAAAAGAGCTTGTATGGGTTAAAACAAGCTCCTTGACAGTGGTATTTAAAATTTGATAAGTTCATGGCTAATCAAAGGTTTGAAAGATGTCAAAATGATCACTGTGTATATTTTAAACAAACTAGAAATGGTAACTATGTTATTTTGCTATTGTATGTGGACGACATGTTGGTTGCAGGAACAAATATGCAAGATATAAACATGCTCAAGAAGAAGTTGGCTAAATCCTTTGCCATGAAGGATTTGGGAGAATCCAAACAAATCCTTGGTATGAGGATAACAAGAGATAAGGAGAGTCACACTCTCACAAGCAGAATACATTGAAAAAGTGCTTAAGAGATTCAACATGAACAATGCAAAGTCTGTTGCTACTCCATTGGCAAAGCATTTCAAACTCACCAAAGAGTTGTGTCCCAAGACACAAAAGGAACAAGAGCATATGGCAAAGGTTCCCTATGCATCAGCGGTTGGAAGTTTTATGTATGCAATTGTTTATACAAGACTAGACATTGCCCACACAATGGGAGTAGTGAGTAGATTTATGAGTAATCCGGGAAAAGGACATTGGCAAGCGGTAAAATGGATACTTAGGTACTTGAGAGGAACTTCAAATTATTCTTTGAATTTTGGAGGCTCTAATATATGCTTGAAATTTTTTGTAGATTTTGATATGGCAGGTGATCTTGATGGTGGAAGGAGCACTATTGGCTACATCTTTACTATAGGAGGAGGAGCGGTTAGTTGGATTTCTAAACTCCAACACGTAGTTGCCCTTTCAACCACTGAAGCTGAATATGTTGCTGTTGCAAAAGAAAGCAAAGAGATGGTTTGGTTGCAAAGACTAATGGAAGAACTGAGGAAGAAGCAAGAGGATAATAGGTTGTGGAGTGATAGCCAGAGTGCTATACACCTTGCGAAGAATTCGACATTCCATTCAAAAACTAAACACATCAAACTCAGGTATCATTTCATTAGATTAGTAGTGGAAGATGGATATTTGAAATTAGGGAAAGTTCACACATCACAAAATCCTGCTGACATGCTTACAAAAGTGGTGTCGAAAAAAGTTGAGCTTTTGCTCAACTTCAGTTGGCCTTAAGGAATAAAATGCCATGATGAGAAATTTTCAGTCCTTGGTTGCAGTATGGTGCAATGGAATTAGTCTCCAAGTGGGAGATTGTTAGGAATGGAGCCTAATTATGAGGAGGCTAAACAGATAAAGTTTCTGGATTTACTGCAAGACGGGCAGGGAAAGTTTCCAAATTTACAGTCTGTTAGTCTACCAGAGAAAGTTTTCGAATTTACAACAGGACAGCCAGGGAAAGTTTTTTTGTTTTTATCCCAAAATTAGGTGCTAGGAACTCAGTGTTAATCTTGAAATGTATTAAGAAAAGCATTTTTTTTTTCTGTTTTTTCTTATATATAGTTGTGAGGAAAAACAAAGTATACAATGAAAATTACTGTGTTGATTCCTTGTAAATATAGAGAGGAAATTACAGCAGATGTTTGCTGTAGGTTGTAACCCTCTATTGCTTGGATTGAGAAAGAAAGGACTAAAAATTCTTGGTGGATGTAACCCACATTGGGTGAACCACGTTAAAATCGTTGTCTCTTCTACTGTGTGTTTGTCTTATTTTGTTAATTCTGCTATTAAAGTTTGAAACACTATAATTGCTTTACTATATTTTATATAGTGATTTACTCTAACAAGTTCTCTTTGGGCTTGCGGTTACATGTTCACATCCCTTCACCACATTATGCAGGAGTGATCTTTCCTCCTTTTCCTTTAGCTCAATGACAGGTATCCGTCAGGGTTTACAAGTGTAAAAGAAAATCATTTTGACCATGATAAGTGATAAAACTCAATTTCTTATCTACCTTGTAAGGTTTGAAGGTTTAATTTTTCAATTCTCTTTGGTAAAAAGCCCAAAATTTTTGAGGCCATAACTTTCCCTCCATTCAACCAAGATGCATAATGACAAACAAGTGACAAAATAAACCCTATTGGAGCATGACCAATCACAAACAAGTGACAAAATAAACCCTATCGGACCATGACAAGTGACAGAGCTTCATTCATTGATTTACCTTCTACGGTTTGAAGGTTTAATTTTTAATTCTCCTTGGTAATAAACCCAAACCTTTGGAGGCCATCAATTTCCCTAAAGTGTTTTGGGCAATTTTTTAGATCACACATTTTTTTTGAGATCTACGTATAACCACAACCTCTTATAATGCAGTGGGATATGTTTTTAGTGGTAAAGAGTATACATCCAATGGTCAGCACAAGGTACATCTTGTTCATGTGGGTTCTGTTGTGGCTACTCCACAACGTACCCCAAAATTGGGGACCCACCTTTTGTTCATGTGTTCCAAGAAGACCGAAGTGGCCCATAGGCTAAATATCAAGGAAAAAAGCAAAATACCACAAGGAGGAAGAGTGTCGCGATATCGCGACATGTTGCATTTTCGTGGTCCAAAGCAAAGGGAGAGGCCAAAAGAGAAAAAGTGTCATGATATCGCGACCAAAAGAGAAAAAGTGTCACGATATTGCGACATGTTGCACCATCGTGGCCAAAAGAGAAAAAGTGTCGCGATATCACGACATGTTGCACCATCGCGGCCAAAAGAGAAAAAGTGTCGCGATATCGCGACATGTTGCACCATCGCGGCCAAAAGAGAAAAAGTGTCGCGATATCGCGACATGTTGCACCATCGCGGCCAAAAGAGAAAAAGTGTCACGATATTACGACATGTTGCACCATCGCGATCAAAAAAAGAAAAGGTGTCGCGATATCGCGACATGTTGCACCATCGCAGTCAAAAAAGAAAAGGTGTCGCGATATCGCGACATGTTGCACCATCGCGGTCAAAAGAGAAAAAGTGTCACGATATCGCGACATGTTGCATTTTCGTGGCCAGAACAGAAGAAAGAAAAAGTGTCGCAATATCGTGACATGTTGCATCATCGCGGCCAAAAGAGAAAAAGTGTCGCGATATCGCGACATGTTGCATTTTCGCGGCTAGAACAGAAGAAATAAAAAGTGTCGTGATATCGTGACATGTTGCATCGTCGCGACCAAAAGAGAAAAAGTGTCGCGATATCACGACATGTTGCATCGTCGTGGCCAAACAGGAAAAAGTGTCGCAATATCGTGACATGTTGCAGTTTTATGGCCAAAAGAAAAAAAGTGTCGCGATATCACGACATATTGCATTGTCGCGGCCAAAAGGGAAAAAGTGTCGCGATATCGCAACATGTTGCATCATCGCGACCAAAACAGGAGAAAGAAAAAGTGTCGCGATATCGCGACATGTTGCATTTTCGCGGCCAAATGAGAAGAGAAAGAACTAGAAAGAAAAGTGTCATGATATCGCGACATGTTACATTTTCACAGCTAAAAGCAACAAAAGACGGAAGGGGCCAAAAGTGTCGCGATATCGCGACATGGTACATTTTTGCGATTCAAAAGGGGCAGGCAAACAAAAAAATAAGAAGTGTCGCAATATCGCGACATGTTCCATTTTCGCCAAGGTAACAGACTTGCATAGCGACGCGAACATAAGGACAAAATCCAGTAAATAAGACAAAGCATTACATAAGAAATCTTTAATGATTGGAAATCATTTAAGATGGTCGTTACACACGGAGGGAAATGAACGCAAGCCCATGTGGAGAAAATGAAGCGAAGGGCCACAAAATAGAAGCGAAAAGTTTCTTGGAAACCAAAGCACATGCATGTAGGGAAGGTGAAATGAACAGCCATTAGAAAATGAAGCGAACAGTCATAGAAGGAGAAACAACGTTTTTTCAGAAGTTTAAATACGCCATTCAAAGAGGCCAGAAAGGGGGGGGGGAACTTTTCAGAGAAGATTGCAGTAATGAAGGCAAGGCCTTAGCACTGGGTTTCTCTAGATATTTTCTTCCACATTGGACTAGATTTTCTTCTTCCATAGAAAGGGTCAGAAATTGCTGCGAACAGAGTTGCAGATTTGAAGGCGAGAAGGCCATTCTGGACCTGTTTAAGTTGTTTTTCTTCCACAGACTAGTTTGGGAAAACCAGAAATTCTGCTATTGTAAAATGACATATTTTTAATGCAGAAGTTTTCATAAATTTGCATCTTGTGGGCAAGAAAGAAGGAGATTTTCTTTGCATGCTATGGATTTAATGTTTATTCTTTCATTTTTTTAGATTTTGAATAAATAGATAATGTTAATGCTATTTTTTTGGGTTACATTAGGCGAATATTTGAAATCTGAATTTTATTTCGTACCCTAGGAACCAACACTTAGTCTATAGGGATTGTGTTTGTTTTGCAAGTCCAATAGGTTAGGTTGCATGCATGGAGACCTCACATCTTCGGTTTTGTCAGAACAGGATAGCATCATACTGAGTGCATTTCATTTTCAGTTTTCTGCATTTCATTTTCATTTTCTGCATTTTATTTTTTCCAAAAATTTTAACTTATTTTCAGGTATTAAACAGACATTTAAAAAAATTCAAAATCCAAAAAAAAACAATGAACAATCACTAAAGTTTCATGATGAAATAAACCAACATTGCCCCTTGTTTACAGTTACTTGCAATCACTAAGGTGTTCCAAGCATTTAAATTGAATATCTTTATTTGAGATTACTAATACACATATGCAAATGCTAATACAGCGGAGACCTTGGAGAAGTTGTTTATTTAACTTCTTTGCAAGAGGGGATTTGGAACCCAAATCCTAAAGGAGAGTGTACTTTCACAACTGGGTGAAAATACCACTCAACAGGTTTCTTTCAGATGACAAGAGTTGACTATCAAGAGACTTGCTCCTACTTCTTAAATATATCAAGAATAATATATCAAAAATAAAATTACATATGGTTTTTGAGATTGGTGAAAAAGTATATTTATACCTTTTTAAGGGAAGTTCAACTCAACCCCTTTGATCTAAGGGGTGGAATCATGACTTCATATCTATGAGAGGATTAATCTAGTAGTGTTCATATGGGTTCCTTTCAGATGACAAGAGTTGAATATCAAGAGACTTGCTCCTACTTCTTAGATAAATCAAGAATAATATATCAATAATAAAATTACATATGGTTTTTGAGATTTGTGGAAAAGTATATTTATACCTTCTTAAGGGAAGTTCAATTCAACCCCTTTGATCTAAGGGATGGAGTCATGACTTCATATCTATGAGAGGATTAATCTAGTAGTCTTTGTACTTTTAGGAGAAGTAAATAATAGATTCTATGTTCCATTCTTATGTCCATTTAAGCATTCATTATGGTATGGGAATATTATCACCTGTAATGTTTTTTATTTATGGGTCTCAACTCAGATTGTGGGTGTATTGGAAAACCAATAATCTGACCTTATTGGCCAAGGTCTAGAGTGGTGATGTAATCCTATGATTACTTTTGATGTAAAGAATGATGTACTATTTATGCAAGCCTATATAGGCATGATTCTATGGATTTAGCCCTAACAGTATTAGTTAAACCACCAATATGGTTAACCTTGTAAGGTTGTAATTATATTTTAATTAATCTTTAGACCACTAAGTTATGTCAACTTGAGTTAATATAACATGTAATTAATATTGGGAATTAGAATCTATTATAAATACCTCACCATTGATCAATTGCATCATTATATGATGGGTCTCCACTTTGAAGATATAGGAATTCAACTAGTTGAGCTTATGCCATTTAATCAATTTGCTCTTTTATTTCCTCATTTGTTCTTTTACATATGATCTATGGTGAATGTATGATTTTGAATGTTTTTGAAAAGGATTGTGAAATCTAAAAAACCTTTGCATTTTGGAACCCATATGGATCCTCACATAGTAACTTAATGCCTACATCATTATGGCTAACATTGTAACCATCGCAATGGTGCCAAAGCCAACTCTAGATGTGATGCTAAAGTTTATGGATTTAATAGTTGAATATAAAGAGATGGCCAATACTAACACAAGATGCCCTTTACAAAAACGATCACTTCACGAACAAAATCTCTATGTCTAGTGCCAACATCCAATAAAACAAACTGACAAATCACATCACCACTTGAGACCATAAGAAGACATGTGAATGATTTTGTAACTTCTTTCTAGAAGTACTTTTTGTACCTTACTCGAAAAGGGAACCATCTCAAATTTTCCATTGGTTCTTGTAATTGTAATGTACATGCTTGAATAAAAGTTAGACTCCAGTGTAGTTTAGCATCTTTTGGATCTTTATTTGTTTTCCTATAGGTTGCTTCTTAGATCTAGACTTAGTAACCAGAGTGCCTAACGTGCACACATTACAATACAATGCTCACAAATGTAGCCTAATGGTTATTAATATTGCCAACTTTGCTACATGAGTGTTTTATAATATGCAACTCATTTACATTCTCATTATCTACAGATAAATTTCCTCATGTATATGCTTTATGATTTTCCTGCATCTTTCTTGATAAATGTTCCTTTAAAGTGTGCATGTTTGAAGACATAATATATACCTTTTTCTATTGCACAACTTTGAAGCATATTTTACTTGAGCCTTGTCGACGTGAATCATTGCTATCTAGCCTTACAGGTAGATTAGGGAGTTGTTTTCCATGCCACTTTATTGGGTCCCATTAATGCAAATCATTGGTACTAGAGTAAATTTTCTTTACATTTTGTAATATTTAGTTTTTTTTCTTGTATTGAATTTTAACTAAAAGAGCTGTTGAGTACACCTCATCATTGAATGTCTATTCATAGAGACTCATGGTATTAGAAGCAAGATGTCACACTAGATTTCGTATTTGGGTACCTTGAAGAATGTTGTTGACAAACAAATACGAGTAGAGTTGGAAAGTAATCTTCCATAGAGAAATAAAGCCAACATGTCAAGAAGATCATTTGAGAGGTATTAGAAAAATAAAGAAAAACTCAATAGTATTGGGATAATATGATCCAAATGGGATCATTATCAACCATTGTCTTTGATCTTGCACCCTTCTAATGATATTTGCATGGAATCATTATCAACATTATCTTTGCCCCTACACCCTTGAAAACCCCAACCACTTATGATATAGACCAATATTGATGTACTTGTCTTTTTAGACCAAATAAATGCTAAAGAACCGACTTCAACAATTGGAATCTTATTATTGAGCAAAAAAATTCATTAACGCTAACAAGGTCACATTTGTAGCCTTGAAGATGTCCAAGTCAATTATATGATGGTGGGAAGCCATCAACATTAAGCATGAAAACGACAAAGATCCATTACTACTTGGACAAAGTTTGTGGACCATGTGCATGCTCGTTTTAACCATCTTAATCAATATGAATTCAAATACATGCATTTTCAATAGTCACACCAATGCCAATAATTAAACAATTTAACAATACATTGACATGATCAACAAGTTCCTCACTTGCAAGTTAATAAGATGGATCAAACATTTAGGTGCATCACTAGAATTCATTATCACATCTACTTAAACATGATTTCTCTGTTGACACCTTGGTGTAAGCTTTTCTATTTTCCACTAAGTTGGAAGAATGTTCTTGATGAAGCAAAAATATCATACCCCTTCATCGTGTAGGACCTGATAAATTTCAAAGCAAAATTTGACAATGTTAAAAGCAAAAGCTATCAATGTTGAAATATCCTAAGGCACAACAACTAAAGGATCCAATATGTTAGTCTTACAATGGCACTGAGAGGGGGGGGGGTGAATTAGTGTAGCTATTTAAATTCTAATCTACAACTCTTAAAGCTGAAGCAAGGAGAACTTAAAATAGATAAAGCAATTATAACAAGAGAGCATTCCACAACACACGATTTAACAAGGTTCACCAGTTTTGGCTACTCTTCAAAAATATATTGCTTGGACTTCCATCCAAATCTAGCCTTTGCAAAGCACCCACTTTACAAACAGTTTACCAGCACCCACTGGAAGGAGCACCAACCCCTAATTTATCTGCACCAACAGAAAGGAGCACCAACCCCTAATTTATCTACATCAACAGAAAGGAGCACCAACCCCTGATTCCAAGCACCAACTTGGATTTCTATTTTGAATCTTAGATTGAAATAAATATGCCTTCACTTTTACAAGACCCTCATTGGTCTATTGCTCACCCAACCTCTCTTTCAATCCAGAAAACACATATTCCTTCTGTGCACTTACAGCCGCACTCTCTCTGCTGCACTCTGTAAGCTGCTCTATTTCAGTTGTGCTTTCTATACATCCTTTTTCACAACACTTTTCCTCTATTCTGCAACATGCTGCTCTCTCTTCCCACACGGAGCTCTCTATATCTACTACTTCACGCAAATCTCCTTTTATAACGGTGTTTTGTTTCTATTCTTAACTTCCATATTCGCGCATGCAGCCTATTAATAGTAACGTTTTCTTTATTCTCACATGCACCCTTATTAATAGAACAGTTCTTTGTTTGGGCTTCGAGACGTTTCTCTGCAACTCGTGGTCTTCGTCTGATGACTTACAGTAACCATTGCTGCATGATATTTCTTTGTAACAGGTCTTGTAAGCTGCAGTAATGACTTCGTTCATCGTCACTGTAACTGCCCTTGTAACTGCCGTAATTGCTTCAGTTCACTATTCTTATTTAACTGCATGATTTCTATCTGTAACTGCACCTGTAACTGTTGTACTTACTTCAGTTAACTCTTCTTAATTTAGCTGCATGATTTTCCTATGCAACTTCCTTTGTAATTGCAGTTCTTCTTCAGTTAACTTTACTTTGGTTGGGTTCTCCTTTTAGTTTTAAGTCACACATAAACATGTCGCGATATCATGACATTTCTGCCCCTTTGACTTTTCCTTGGTGTTTGACCGCGAAAACATGACATGTCTCGATATCACGACATTTTTTGCCTCCATGTCCTCTTCTCGGCATGCACCCGTGAAAACATGACATGTCACAAAATCGTGACACTTTTCGCTTCCTTGCATTCTTCTCTGCTTGCACTAGCGAAAACATGACATGTCGTGAAATCGTGACACTTTTCGTTGTCGTACACTCTTCTTTGCATGCACCAGTGAAAACATGACATGTCACGAAATCGTGACACTTTTCACTATCGTACACTCTTCTTTGCATGCACCAGCGAAAACGGAACATGTCGCAAAATTGCGACACTTTTGTTGCCTTGTGTTTTTCTCTGCCTTACGCCCGCGAAAATGAAACATGTCACGAAATCGCGACGCTTTCACCTTTGAGCTCTTCCTCCTTGAATTTGTCGCGAAATCGCGACGCTTTCACCTTTGAGCTCTTCGTCCTTGAATTTGTCGCGAAATTGCGACGCTTCTGCTTCCATGCTCTTTTGTTTTGCTTCTGTCACGAAATCGTGACACTTCATCCTTTGGAGTCTTCCTCTCTGCTGTTGTCGTGAAATCGCGACATCTTTTCTCCTTAGCTCTTCTCTTCTCTTCAGGTCGCGAAAATGCGACATGTCGCGATATCGCGACATATTTTCTTCCGTACTGCCTCTCTTGCAAATTGTCACAAAATCATGACACTTTTCTTTGCGAGCTCCTTCTCTCAAACATGTCACGAAATCGCGACACATTTTTGTTCGTACTGCCTCTCTTGCAGATTGTCACGAAATTGCGACACTTTTCTTTACGAGCTCCTTCTCTCAAACATGTCACGAAATCGTGACACATTTTCGTCCGTACTGCCTCTCTTGCAGATTGTCACGAAATCACGACACTTTTCTTTACGAGCTCCTTCTCTCAAACATGTCGTGAAATTGTGACACATTTTCGTCCATACTGCCTCTCTTGCAGATTGTCGCGAAATCGTGACACTTTTCTTTGCGAGCTCCTTCTCTCAAACATGTCACGAAATCGCGACACATTTTCGTCCGTACTGCCTCTCTTGCAGATTGTTGTGAAATCGTGACAGTTTTCTTTGCTTGCGTCTTCTCCCCGAACATGTCGCGAAATCGCGACAGTTTTCTTTGCTTATGTCTTCTCTCCAAACATGTCGCGAAATCGCGATAGTTTTCTTTGCCTGCGCCTTCTCTCCAAACATGTCGCGAAATCGTGAAAGTTTTCTTTGCTTGCGCCTTCTCTCCAAACATGTCATGAAATCGCGACAGTTTTATTTACCTGCGCCTTCTCCCCGAACATGTCGTGAAATCACGACAGTTTTCTTACTTGCCTTCTTTGCTTCCAACATGTCGCAAAATCGCGATAGTTTTTCTTGTGCTTTCTCTCTCTTCCAACATGTCGCGATATCACGATAGTTTTTCCAGCTTCTCAACATGTCGCGATATCGCGATAGTTTTTCTTGCGCTTTCTCTCTCTTCTAACATGTCGCGATATCGCGACATGTTCTCATGCTTGCTCAACATGTCGCGATATCGCGACAGTTTTCTTACTTGTATTTTTCTTTGAGCTTTTGCATATGGGCCACTACGTTCTTCTTGGAGATTCACTGTACATGCTTTGACTGCTTTGAACTCTTGTTCACTTCATCAACCGATCTATCTAATGACCTCTGCACTCCTGTCCATTGCATCAACCGATCCTCTGTCTGTGTTGACAACAATGACAATACTTTGGTTGCACCTTGCTCATCAATGAACTCCTGTCCATTGCACTTTGGCTGCACCTTGCTCATCAATGAACTCCTGTCCATCACCTTGCTCATCAATCAACTCCTATCCACTCTTGTCCATTGCATCAACTGATCAACCTGACTGTGTTGACAACAATGACAATACTTTGGTTTCACCTTGCTCATCAATCTCCCCCTTTGGAATTGTTGGCAACACACGTAATTGTGTGCAATTACCTGTAATTCTTCTCCCCCTTTAACAATAATACCAAAGGGCGACTGCAAAACTCCCCCTGAGTCCATGCACAACATTTTCAGGCAAAAATTATTACTGTTAGCAAAAATCATAAATATGAGCAATAAGATAAACAAATGCATAAATGCTCCCCCTGAGAATTTGATCCCGATGGCTAGTCAATTCTTAATCTATTCTTGGGAATATGTGACCACTTCATTTCACACTATCTTCTGAGCATCAACCCTATGTTGCTCTGCAATCTCAAACTTGTCCACTGTTAGTGAAGGCATACACTGATCGTATATATATATCCAACTTTTTGTTCTGTAATGCAAGCAGCATCTGCATATACATCCTAGATATTCTCAACAAGCTTGAACCTATTGACAGCTGTTTGTCTTTCTCTGCAGTGAGAATCCAGCAGACTACCTCAACCCACCCAGCCACATCCAATTTTCTTCTTCTTGTACAATCAAGCAAGCTCCTCAATTCAGATCACAAGTTCATCAAGAAAAACTTGCTTAGCATGAACCCACAAAGAGAATTGTTAGAGACCCAATGTGATTCATCAACCTCATAAAAGCATAAAGAGAATTGTTAGAGACTCAATATGTTCTATACTTAACTCCCAATATCAATCTCAATCTCAAAAAAATAAGATAGATGTAGTATGCTTTTCTCAAGAACATGAAACACAACCCAACAATTGCCAACCATGCAATAACTCATATAACAATGATACTCATGTTCTTTCCACAACCAATATCTTTTCTCAACCAATTAGGGCTTTAAAAACAATGCTTATAGACAAGGTTTAATCAACATCATTCAACTCAAGATTAACCTTGAAGCATTCAACCAATCACTACATGAAAGGGAAACTAGTAGAAATCATTTTCTTTCCAAAGGTATTTGAACAAAACAGCCACCAACTTAAATCACCAATGCAAAGAATAACTTGCTGAAATCAATCTCAATGGAGTAAGCCCAAATCATGTATCAAGTAAAGCATTAACTTGATCAAAACAACCTCTATGAAAGCAACTCAACCATTCATCACCAGGTTGGAAATCATTTGGCTGCTCATTATAAACCTCTTCTTCAATATTCCCATTCAACACGCTGATTTCACATCTGTCAACAAAATTTACAAGTGACTCACACTTGTACCAACTTTTGTACAACACTGTACCAACATTGCAATTTTACTACCAACTCTGTGCAAGCATCAAACACAGTACCACAAAACCAAGCAAATCATTTGAACTGTTATAATCCTTAACTTTTGACAGTGGCAATAAGAACCAACACCAGTACAACAATGACATACACCAATACTACCAATAAAGACAACTCTCAATTTAATCACCACCCTTTACGACACTACCACAAACAACTGTATGAACAAAAAACACACTTTGACAGCTATGCAACAACTCCTCGACTACTTTCCTTTCATCCTCAGATAACTACACAAATACATAAGAGCATTAAAATAAAATTTTAACATTGCTCCCCCTGAGGATGTGCTAACTGGAGTTGCTTAGAGCAGTGGCAGAGTAGTCTCCTTCAGTCCAAGGAGACACGATTCCCTTTCTTCTGTCTTTCTCCAGACTTTCTTGAACTTGGGTTTGAGTTTTTCAACTATATCCCTATTTTGCACCTTTTCGTGAACTTGACCATTTCTCTTGCGGGGTTGTCTCTTGTGCATTCTTGATGGATGATTATTTTCTTTTCTTTTATGCACATGATATGTTCCCTGTCTGTGTTGCCCTCTTTGAGTCTGATGAAATCTAGGGTTTTGCCTTAGATTAGATACATAAGTGCTTGGATAGAACCTTGCTATGTGCCCTTGACCATTACATTTAAAACATTGCACATGTTTTATTCCCTGTCTGCATTGCATTCTGTGTGTATGATGAAATCTATGGTCTTGCCTTAGATTGGATATAGAAGTGCTTGGAAAAAACCTTGCTATGTGCCCATGGCCATTACATTTAAAACATTGCACGAGGTGTTCACTCGAGAAAGCATATGTGTTTTTATCAGCATAACTTTTTGATCTATTGTTCGATCCACAATAAATTGCCTTGTGACCATAGCAGTTGCATTTAGAACAATAGCCATTAAAAGCATTATTATTAAAAGAGTGAGAGTGAGAGAACCTCTTTTGCTGTGGTTTCTTTGCTGTAGATCTTATTTGATATTTTCTTTCTTTTGAAGATTCAACTTCAGACTTTTCTTGCTTCGATCCTTCAACAGTGGACTTCTTCTTTTCTGCACTTTTGGAAGATGAAGGTTGTTCAACTTCAAATCCAAGACCAAGCTTAGTCGCTACAATGTGAAAAGAACCATGAATACCAGGTGGTCTTAGAATCCATTGGATACAGAGTCATTACAATTGTTATATTTTCAATAGATCCCAAAAATTTGCACCCAACAGATTTACCCTATATCCACAAAACTGAAACACATGGCAACAAAAGACCTAAAAAAAAGAAAGAACAAAAAATATGGTAGATTGGGTTCGGTTCATTCAATAGAGTTTCCAGGTGCTTAAAAAAATATGCGTTATAAAGTAGATTATAGTCAAGACAAATACCAAATCTTGATTGATTTAAAATATAACAGATCTATGCAGATTTTTCAATAAAAATATAGATCTACCTCACTGGACATGCCAAAACTATTGATGTCTAAAAATATACGCTGACATATGCATCTGCGTATAGCATCAACATGGGAATTTCCCTCTCGTGTGGGACCTCCAACTCTAATCTATTAACGACTATACCAATTGAAAAAAAATGACGATACATGTTAGACAAGTTTGTGTTTGTAGCTAGCGAAGTTGATCGGTACAAGCAAATGGTGCTTATATTATAGTTTTAGGTGGTCAAAGACAACTATCTTCTAGTTTCTAGCACTTGTATTCCAGCTTCAAGCATCTATCTTTCAATTTCATGTACTTGTATCCAGTTTTCCAATGGTTGGAGGGGCCTATCTTTCATTTTTTGGTACCCTTCCCTATCAAAGCACACATGGCAGACTTTTTGACTGAATACCTTCATAGTTTTCAATGGCAAAGAATATATATGTATATATATATATATATATATATATATATATATATATATATATATATATATATATATATATATATATATATATATATATATATATATAATCTCCCGTGGCTTTTTTTATTGTTTTTGTTTTCTTCTTTTGTGAGTTGTCCAGATTTTCGTACATGAAAAATCTTACGGATCTGGATAGACAATTGAGAATATCTATAAAATTTGGCAAGTAGGTAAAAAATGTGTGCAGTCTTGTCGTGTTTATTAATCCACATGGAAAATTGAAGACTTGCACAACAAAAATATCTTTGATAACACGATAACATTAGCAAGTTGGTGTGATGCCTTTAAGACTACTGTTAGCAAGGAAGGAATGTTGCACAATTTGCATGGTTGGGTGGTCAAAAACTGATAGATCCTATAGGTAGCTATAAATGTGACCATCTATCACTTTGAACATAAGTTTTAAAGCTGTACAAACTATTTATTTTATTATTTTTAATCACCTTGGTTGTGTGCTCTATTTTAATCACATTACCTGGGAGAATCTACACAGCTAATTACTACCATCTACTAGTTTTAAATTTTAATTGTAAGTCACGTGCTCTATTTAAAAGTGTTGCATGCACATTGTAAACTTGGCTTTTGGTCTTGGGGCCTATTTGGGCCTAGGATTTTGGCCTTGGCAAGCCGATTCATAACCATATTTTAGTTGGCCTATGTAACACTGTGATATTAATATAGAAATTATTTTCAAATGCACCTATGTATATTTCACTTGGTCAAATTGAATGTGGTGTTAGCCCTTGGTTCACCAACCTTACCTCTTACAAATGTTTTCAGAATATGTTTTGTTTTCATGTGTTGCATTGTGTCTGGGAAGATTTAATTTCAAGGTATGGTTGAAGTTGTATTCTATGTATATTTAGCCATGGTTGGATTGCATGTGGCATTGGCCCTTGGTTCATCATGACTTGCCTCTTGTAACTTTTTAGGCTCTATGTTACATTTGCTATCGAGTCTCATGTTTCAATGAATCACTTACCATTTATATTTTGGTGCAATCGCCTCCTTTTATTTGTATTCCCATGTTTATTTTTAATTTTTATGTTGTGCTTAATATATATATATATATATATATATATATATATATATATATATGTTTAATAGTTAATAGTTTATGTTTTTTTAGTAGGTTTAATTTAATGGTTTTTATTTTTGTTTAGTTTAGGTTTAGTTTAAGTGTTTTTTATATTTTTTCTAGTTTCCAATTTTTATTTTTTTAGTTTGTAGGTTTTTTTTCGAGATCTGGCTATTTTTAGAGGTTTTTTCCTCTCGATTAGTCCCACACGAGAGGGAAATTCCCATGTTGATGTTGTGTGCATGTACATATGTCAATGTATATTTTTAAACATCAACAATTAGGAGAATTTGGAAATATTGGGTGAGTGTTAAGCCTTAGCTAAGATAGAATGGTTAGAGCTTCTAGCATGGCCTCTCCATCAACTATATGAATGTTTGGTCGTCATATGTCATCACTTACTAGGGTTCTCCCATTGCATAGGTTCCTTGGGTTCATGCGCTTAGACTTTTATGCAAAGGTATGCATTGCATCATTGATTTATTGTCTCATCCTACTAGGGATTAGATCCCTTAGGATGACTTTAGATTTAAATTTGGACTTAGGCACTCTAACAAGGACACATTTGAGGTCATCAAGGTTTCTCTCCTTGACTCCATGTTTCACAAATTTTTAATGTTTTCAAAATAACCTTAGTGGAAGGGCTGGAAGTGGTATCCAAACACTCTCCTATGAAATTACAAGACCCATTTAGGGTATGGTTGGTTCTCTCCTTACCTTCCATGATTGTTAAGCTTAATCAATGGTGGAATGTCTCTTTCTCTTAGCCTGTTTGGTTACATAGGTTCCAGATCATGTAGGCTCTTTTATTGAAGCCCAAGATTTCTTGTTTTTCTTGGAGTCTTTGTAGGCCCAAAATGGCCACATCCTTAGAAAATTTTTTGAAATATTTTCTAAGGCAAGAAAGAGATGTTCTAGCCTGCATGAGCTTTAGTGTATTTCTCAGTGGTGCAGCGCAGGATGTTCTACCCCGCGGTCAAAGTGGTCAAAGTTTACACTTGGCTATTTTTGAATCATGGGCCACAACACATTTTTTGTTAAGTCTAAAGCTCAGTGGTTTGCAACATGCTCTAGCCCATGTGGCATAGAACTTGGTTCCAGCCCATGGTCAACATTAGTCAAAGCTGATGTCATTATTTTCTGAATCACAACACATGCATATTGTTCTAGCCCGCGCAAGCTAAAGGCTATTTTAAGCTTGTTCTACCCCATGGGAGTTCAAGTGTATTTTAAAGTGGTGTAACAACCATGCTCTAGCCCATGGTCAAAGTGGTCAACATTGCAAATATGAAGAATGAAGTCATGGGCCAGCGCAAGATTTTATATGACATAAGTTTTATGTTATATCCCACGTGGGCTAGAGCAATGCTCTACCCCATGGTCATCCATAGTCAAACTTGGATGCACAAGTTTCAAGGTGTGGGCTACAACACATTTTAGATTTGGTTCTACACCATGGATGCAAAGCAAGTTTTAAATAAATTGAAAGATAAGTCAAGTGGGCTAGCGCAATGTTCCATCCCATGCAGCTCGAAGTGTATTTTTGCATTAGAGTCTCATGTGCTCCAGCCCATGGTCAAAATGGTCAAAGGATGTGATAAGTTGTTAAGAGGAGCGGGCTACGACATGTTCTACACCATGGAGCTATCAATGATTTTCAAGCTTTAATCTTGGCCGTTCATGAGCAGATCAATGGTTGGCTCATTTTGATGATCTCCAAGCATATAAAAGTAGAACCTCTATGACATGAATCAGTTGATCGAAACAAACCAGTAGGTGAAGCATCAATGAGGCCAAGAACCAAGAAATATAGTCAATTGCTGATCTATGGTTAGATGATGCTTACAATAATAATGGATGATCTGGATTGCAGTTTTGATAGCCTGGAGCTAAACCACCATGAAGAACCAACAAGTTGTAGGAGCCGAGCTACAAAGAAGTGCAAGATCATGCATTTTCTTCTAGTCTCAAATACAAATAAGAGGCTACCACCTCAGCATCTAGTTGATCTGGCATTTCATTTTCCTTGTAATGTTCCATTTCTTTTCATTTCTTTTCAAGCATGTAAAAACTATAAAAGGAGGTCGAACCCTCATTTTTTAGGGTCGGCTCTAGAGTGTTTGCTTGCCCTACTATGTAATATTTTTCTACAAATCAATAGAAGGAACATTACTTGGATGTTTGCCTCAGATTGGTGTCTTCTATAATATTTTGAGAGATTCAAGCTGTGAATTGCTTTTCTGCTACTACTATGGTTAGTCTATTCTACTGATATTGGATTGCTAGCTTAGAGCATTTGAAATATTTCATAATTGAATCTATGCTTGCAAGAGGTTATTTTCTATTAAATCTTGATACTGATCTTATTCTGCTAATTTGGATTATTAGTATCTTGATATTGAAATAGCTTCTTGAAGTATATCTCTATTCTGTTTATAATGATGAAGATTACCTGTTTTGAATGTTGTTAATCTCAAGTGTGGGACACTAGAAATTGTTTTGTCATAGGGTTTTTCCTGTAGATGCCTATGTTGTTAGCTCTATCTGGCCACTATTTGATTACTATTTCTTAACCCTAAACTCATTTCTATCCCTATATTTTAAATATTTAACTAAGCTTAAATGAGTCAACACCTTATTAGTTGATAAGGAATACCAGCCTACTCTGGAGGTTGGATTAGAGCAATATTTAATCCATCCAATGTTGAGGTCTGAACTATGATTAGTGGGTGCATGCCTAATCAGAGAATTGGAAGATAATAGTCATAGTTTCGAGCTTTTTCTTGATGTCAATTTGGATCCCAACAGTTTTTGGCATGCCTGGTGGGACCTGTTAACAAGAACATTAGTTAACCCACCCTTTCTATTTTTACCTTTTCCTGGAGGAATCAATATTTGGTGAATTATCTTGACCTTATCAAGCGGTGATCAGTAAATTCACCTGGTGACTCCCTGAATGCAAGAATCCAGAAAAGCCTTTTTGATAGCTCATAGTTTTCATGAATACTAGGTCATTTGCGAAGAATAATCTAGAGTCTTTTATCTATTATGAGCTCCCTTTGAGAGGATCTACTATCTTAAGAAATTTGAACCCAGATTTCCAATCAGATGAAACTCCTCCAAAAATTCCACCTGAGGTGCCTCTAAGACCACCTCCAGCAAGAGCAATGACTAGAAATATGGCTAACAATGCAACCAATAATGCCAATGTGGCCCCAAATCAGCCCCTATAGAAGTATCCTAGTTGGAATACAATTGGTCCCTTGAGACTTGCTCATATGCATGATATTCCCCAAGTTGTATCCAAAGCCATCCCTACCTATGATGGATCAGGAAAAACCGCTTATGAGCATTGCCAAGATATTCTAAATCTAGCAACAATTCATAACATAAAGAATGAAGATGTCATTATCAAAATCTTGGCCCTATCCTTTAGAGGGAAAATCTTACACTAGTTCAGGACCTTAGAGGACAATAGCATTACTTCATGGGCTAAATTAGTAGAGCCCTTTGTAGAAGAATTCAATGAGTCTGTTGATCCCTTCTCTCTTCTAAATCAGTTTACATCCATGCAAAAACATCAACAAGAATCAGTTTTAGACTTTAACCTAAGATTTAGTAGAACCTGGAAGAGGATTCCACCTGAAGCTAGGCTAACTACAACCCTTGCTTTTATGTACTATATCAGAGCCCTTGGATCAAAATTGGGTTTACAAACTCAATAGTCAGGGATATATACCTTTCCCTAGGTTTATAATGCAGTCATCTAGGCTGAGAATATCCTTATCAATGTAGGGAGGTTACCCCCAAAGACTGTGATGCCTTACTACTCTAAAATTCCTAATATCCAAGGTCAGAAAAATACATCTTCTTACATGGACCCTCCTCCTCTATCATCACCAATTCCTCATATGACTCCAATTCCCCTCCCCAAATCATCATCTACTTTAGTTCCTTTCCCTCCTCTTCCATCTCAAGCACCTCAAGAATCTACTATGCTTCTTGATATTCAAAACACCTTAAAAACTCTCAGTAATAAGATGAATTCAATGGAGAAAAGAGATATAGAGAGGTCACAACAAAGAATATTTCCCTATGTCAATAGAGATCATAAGCCTAGTACCAACAATAGTGCTAGAATCAGAGTTAATGCAATTCAAGAAGATCCAAAATATTCCTCTGAAACTAGTCTTGTGAATGTTTGGTGTCTTGTGTGTAATGATCCTCATGACTCAGAGTCATGTGTTATGTATCAACATCATGTGCAACAAGCCATGGAAAAGGTAGAGAGGAATCAGAAAGGTAGAGTTAATATGCTTTGGCAACCAGACCAGATCATGGTTGGGCAAGATCTTGATGAAGAGGGACCTATTTCTATCATGACAAGATCTGGAAAGAAGACATTGCAAGTTGATCCATAGAATATGGGTCAGTTTCAAGTCCCTTCTCAAAAGAAGAAATATCCTCCTCTACAAAATAATGACCAATTTCCTATTCCTCAAGCAACTAAAAAGAGGGACATGGTTCCTAAAGGCCAAGAAAAGGAGGTCAGTTTCCCTAGGAGATATGACAAAGAAAATGATAAAGAAAGGATGAGATCCAAAAGTGAAGCACAAGAAAATCTTAGATTTCCCTCCATAACTAAGAGATAAAGGATTGAAGCCACACAACAATACAAGAGGAAGTATGGTGAGCCAAAGAGAAAGTCTGAGAATCCCACTTCAAAAAAATCAGAATAAAACATTGTAGAAGAGATGAAAATAATTCCTTCCAAGGCTAGCCTCTATGATACCCTCTTTATCCCTGGTCAAATAGATCTACTTAAAGCTTCTTTGAGTAAGAATCCTCAAGAAAAGTAGGCTACTACCATCCTCAGTGTGTCTTCTGGAAAAGATAAGATGTCTCCTACTGCTTTAAAGAATAAACCCCCTCCATTCTACATTTCTTTGTGGATGGAGGGTTGGATAGTTCACAATTGTATGATTGATTTAGGGGCCTCCACCATGGTTATGCCCAAGGTGGTCTATGAGGAGATGGGTATGGAGTATACTAGATCCTATCTTGGAGTTTTGTAGTTGGATGGGACACTAGTAAAGATAGTTGGAGTAATAAAATATGTACTAATGAGATTGCATAGAGCTCTAGAGGTGACCATTGTGCAAGAGATTGTGGTGGTAGACCTAGAGCCCTATTTTGGTCTATGCCTTTCTAGAGAGTTCACTACCAAATTGGGAGGATGTATGTACTTGGATTATTCTAGTATGGTGATTCCCTTCAAGGGAAAGAGAATAAGGATCACACCTGAGAAGCCTGTGTCTTATCACATTGAGAATATTGAAGAAGATATGTGTAACCTCACACCTCTAGATGATTTTGAAATAGTAGAAAGTTTTGAAGAATTAGAGGTTGAAGATGAATTGCCATTTAAAGAATATTATAGTCAGTTTGGAATAGGAATGGGCACATATAGCATTTCTTTAGAAGCAGAGAGAAAGATCCCTACTATATCCAATCAGTATTTGAGAGAAATAGAGACTTGGACCATGCACTTTGATGGTGCAAGATGCAAAAATGGGGCTAGTGTTGGTGTAGTTTTGTAGTCTCCATCAGAAGGTGTAAAGAGTTTTGCATACATACTGACATGGTCCTGCACCAATAATGTTGTAGAGTATGAAGCTTTATGCTTAGGGCTAATGCAATCTGAGAGCATGGGTATCAAGATACTAAATATATATGGTGACTCTGAGCTAATAGTAAATCAGGTAAGAGAGAGATGCAATAGTAAGCACCATTACCTGAAGGTATACAAAAATAGGGTGTGGGATTTGATGGAATCCTTTGATGCCCTCAACATCCATTTTGTTCCTAGAAGGTAGAACACGTTGGCTGACTCTTTGGTAGTTAGGGGATCTAATTTCAACCCTTCTACAGATATAGGAGTTTCTAAAGACAAAAGAATCAAAATGGTTTTTAGGCCTATAGTCCCAAATAGATATATTTTCTGGTAGGTCTTTGAGAGTGATGAACATATCATCGATTTCTTGGTAAGAGAGGCTTGTTTATCTATTATTCAAGAGGAAGTCCCAGATGAGATAGACCAACAAGATGTTATCCAACTAAAAAACAATCATATCCCAAGAGGGTTGGTCACACTTGAAAGCCTCTTTGATAATGAAGATAGGAGGAAGTCCAAAGCTATGGAGATCAATGAAAATATCTATAAGGAGATCGAGATTGAGGAAGGAAAAGAAGCTCAAAGTTGGTATCCATTGTTCTCTAGAAGAGGTAGAGGAGATTAAAGCCCTATGCCTAAAATACCAAGACATTATGGCCTGGTCATATGAAGATCTTAAGGTATATGACAAAAAGGTGATCCAACATACTATTGAGCTAGAACCAGATGCAAAGCCTTTCAGATAGAAGCAGAGGCCTATGAATCCTAGGATTGAATCCATAATGAGAGAAGAGCTACTCAAACTACTAAAGGCTAAAATTATATATCCAATTAAGCACTCCACATGGGTAGCTAACTTGGTTCCTGTGAGGAAGAAGAATGGAGACATCCGCCTATGTGTAGATTTTAGGAATCTCAACCAGGCATCATTGAAGGATCACTACCCTCTCCCTCATATTGACCAGATTCTATAGATTGTTGTAGGAGTAGAAAGGTTCTCACTATTAGATGACTTCTCCAGTTATAACCAGATCTAGGTGAAATATGAGGATCAATTCAAGATAACATTTACCACCAAATGGGGTACTTTTTCTTATCAGAGGATGCCTTTTGGTCTATCCAATGCAGGGGCCACATTCTAGAGAGCTATGGATTATGCCTTTGGAGAACTTATTAATAAATTCATTCTAATCTACTTGGATGATATGACTATGTTCTCTCATGAGAAACAAGATCACCTGACACATTTGAAGCAAGTATTTGAGAAATGTAGAGAATTTGGTATCTCTCTTAACCCAAAGAAGTCATTTTTTGTAGTTCATGAGGGGAATTTATTGGGCCATGTGGTCTCTAAAGAAGGGATGTCTATTGATCCAGATAGATTTAAATCAATTCTTGCCCTTCCCTTGCCCATGAACAAGAAATATTTGCAATCCTTCTTTGGGTAGATCAATTTTGTTAAGAAGTTCATCTCAGATTTTTCTCAAAAGGTGAAACCTATCTCAGAGTTGCTAAAGAAAAATATGGATTTCAAGTGGACTAAAGTAAGAAAATAGGCTTTTGAGATCATTAAACAATCCATTGCCACTACTCCAGTTCTGGTGAATCCTGATTTTAGCAAGAATTTCATTTTGTATGCTTATGGAGCTGAAGAGAGCTATGCATCTGTGCTTACTCAGAAGAATGATGATGGGGAAGAACATCCCATATTTTTTTAGAGCCAAACTCTCCATGAGTACCAGATCAAATACAACTTCATCGAAAGACAAGTCTTTGCAGTGATGAAGTCATTGAAGAAATTTAGGTAATACTTGGCTCAAAGTAAAACCCTGGTGTATGTAGTTCACCCAGATGTAAGAAGTTTCATTTTACAAGGTGAGCTGGGAGATAAAAGAGCTAGTTGGATTACCAAGATCTAAGAGTATGATATGGAAATCCATCCTACCAAGCTGGTCATAGGTAGAGCATTGTGCCAAGGGTTAATATAAAATATGGTTATAGAACAAATGTTAGCTTGTCAATCATCAATAGAAGATCAGACCGAAGAGTCTCAATTAGGAGATTCATATTGGGTTGATCAAGGAGGAGATATAGGCTTCAAGCCTTGAAGTATGTCCTATTTCCAGAAGGATTATATAGAAGGAATCTCGATGGAGTCCTTCTAAGATGCTTGAAAGATGATCAGAAGCAAAAGGTCATTAAAGAATTCCATGGAGGGTTATCTAGAGGACATTTCTTAGGAAGGGTCACAACTTTAAAAATCATTAGGGTAGGCTATTATTGGCCTACTATTTTTTCTGACACTTTCAAGGTAACAAGAGCCTGTGATGAATGCCAGAGGTATGTGGGAAGAACCAAAAATGCATCATTCCCCCTCAAGCCCATCTAGGTAGAAGAGTCATTTCAATAATGGGGGTTGGATTTCATTGGGACAATTAACCCAAATTCCTTAGTAGGATATAAATACATTTTGACTACCATATATTACCTTACCATATGGGTAGAAGCCATCCCCACAAAGAAATCATATCAAGAAGTGGTAATTGACTTCATGGAGAGCTTGATTACAATATTTGGTATCCTTGAAGCTATAGTAAGTGATAATGGTCCAACCTTCATAGGAGCTAAGTACATTGAGTTTTCTAGCAAGTATGGCATCACCATAAAAAATTCCTCCAACTACTATCCTCAAGGGAATGGATTAGCAGAGTCAACTAATAAGAATCTACTTAGAATTTTGAAGAGATCATTAGAGGATAACAAAAGAAGTTGGCACCTATTGTTAGAGTAGGCTCTATGGGTAGATAGGATCACCATCAAGAAGTCTATTAAAACCTCTCCCTATGCTTTGGTGTATGGCAAAGAAGTAGTCCTACCTATTCACCTAGAAATATCGACTCTCAAGCTGGTAGACATAGAAGAAGAGTCTGATCAGGGTCTAGTTGAAACTAGATTGACACATCTACTTTAGTTAGAAGAGAAGAGGACTCAAGCATATGAGGATTTCTAGAAGCATTCATCTGATATTAAGGGATGGTTTGATAAGAAATCCAAATTCAGAAAATTCAAAGTAGGTGACTCTATTTTGAAGTGGAATGTGGAGAGAGCTAAGCTAGGACACCATCAAAAGTTTGACTCTTTCTGGGATGGCCCTTTCAAAGTAGTTGAGGTTAAAGAAAGCAACTCTTTCCAGCTTGAAGACTTAGAGGGAAACATTCAACCGATCTTAGTTAATGGATTCCATATGAAACTCTACTTTGATTAAGAGTAATATTTTCTTGTAACATATGTATATATTTGTATTATATTATTGTTTTTTGTTCTAAAATTTTTTGTACAAAAATAAATAAAAAAAAAGAGATAAAAGTTATAAGGTAATATTGTAAATAAGCTAAGGGTGGTAGTGGGCTACAACATGTGCTCCATGTCATGCTCAATAAGCTAAAGGTGGTCATGGGCTACAACATGTGCTCCATGTCACTCTTAAAAGGTAAAGGGATATAAAAGCATCATGAATTGAGAACATGCTCTATGTCATGACCAATCAATGAACAACATGATATCTCCTACCACCAAGTCATATTTTTATTTGAGAAGTGTGCAATGGGTAGTTGTCCAATGTTTGCATTAATGGTAGAAGGTATGCATGTGAGAGTATTTAAATCTCAAATTTTAATTGCCATCCATTTTGAAGTAACATCTATCTATTAGAGGAAGCATAGAAGTAGTAAGGATAGTTTGCAAGAATAGAGGAGAGTGAATACTTAGTGAATTTTTATAGAAAATGGCCTCCAAAGTAGCTCAGGAAGTTGTACAACTAGTGACTATTGAGCTGGAATGCTATATTGATAAAGTAAAAGTAGTGGCCAACACTAGAATAACCTTTACAGGGAGGACTAAGCTTAGAAAAAGTATCAACAATAAATTTTGAAAGGGTGAACCTATGATAGTTCAAGGTAATTGTGTTATCTACTCCTTTTTATCTTTTTACATCTATGATTCTATGCTTCCTTGTCTCGAATTAATTTTTACAATTGTCAAGTTTTATGATCCTAGAGAAAAAGTAGTTAAAATGGCTAATGGTAAAACCCTATTTAGTATCATAACCAAGGCCTGCCATGATTTGTTTGCTATAGGTGTAGAACCACTTGTAAGACCTAAACCCTTTGATATATTAGAGCAAGCTGGATATTATTCCTTACAGAGATATGCTCATGAAGGAGAGCCTTTTAGGAAGTGGGTTTACAATCAATTCAAAACTATTAAGTCCAATAAAACACTGCCCAAAACCCCAATTGCTATTGAACAATTTGCCAACCTAGATCTTTTCTCCATGTTGGCCTACCTTAGAGGGTTTAGATTCTGATCGGTATGTGAGAGATTGGAAAATAGCTACCGTCTATTGCATTTTGAATGAGAAAATGTATAGACCTAAAGTAGAAGAGGAGGGCATCAAGCCAATTTATTTTTATTGGCCAACCTTTCTTTCTAAAAGAATGCATGAGCAACTGGTTAAGATGAAGAAATATTTAGAGAACCCTTCCTTCCGACATTGTTCAAACTTGATATGGATGTTTTATGCTATCGTAAGGCACATGATGCCCTGGATTCTAGTAAAGGATAAGAATGATAATGGAGATCCTATCCCTATTTATTATTGGACCACTCATCTGAGGAGCACAGAATCATACTACAGGTTCAACCTGGAATTTCTAGGGCCAACCTTGAAAATCATGTATGGAAAATGCCCTAGGCTACCATCTCTAGCTAAAGAATTGTTATGAGTAGAAGATATCGAAGAAGGAGACTGGTATATCCTCACAGAGGGCACTATCATCAGACTCTATGGTTTTACTGGTAAACCCTTTTTTCTACCTCATTTTGTAACTAGTAGGTTGTTGGCCCTAGAGTACTTAAGGCAAGCAAACTTTATCAATATCAATTTTGGCACTGGTAAAGGGAGGAAAGGACTATTGTTTTACTCTCATAATGTGGATGATATAACAATAACCAGAAGGGCTCAAGGTGAGAAAATTACCCAATATTTGGAGAGATTAGGACTATTGTACATACCACAAATATGGAGGTATGATCCCGATGACAAGTTCTCGAAGAGGAATATTGCCCTAAATGGAGAAAGAGCTCTCAAGTTTGAAAAGACTTCAAGGCCTCATTTTGAAAAGGGTAGGAATAATAAATAAAATGCTCCATTGGAGTGGAATGTCATTAAAATGGAACAATTGCCTCCATGGAGAGACTTTTATGAGCAAATAGTTGATTTTGACCCTAAAAAGAACAAAGACCACTATTTGAAAGAGTCTAAAATTAAGGAAGTAGAGAGGAAAAAGGGATGGGATGAAGGTAAAATTGTAGATTGGTGGAATATGAGAGTGGAAATAGGTACATACAAGGCTAGAGTGGGTCGATAGGCTGACACTAATTTTTTTGAGCTATATGAAAAATATATTAAGACCTGGAAGGCCAAGGATGCCAAGAATTTGGTATTGAGTTACAAGAGAGCTGAAACAAAGGAAAAAGAGAAAATTCAAGTAGCATCAGACTCTCCTTCCCCACCTTCCTAGGAAGAAATGTAGGAAGTAGAGACCAATGCTCCATTAATAGCTGAAGAAGCCCCAAAAGCATTTGAGCCCTCATAGGAGCAATTACAAAAATATTCTATAGGGGCCCAAATTATGAGCAAAATGCATTATTCTAGTGATGAGGCGAGAAATACAAAAATCATTTAGGTAAAGAAAAGACCTAAATACCTAGCCCTTGGGTGGAGAGCCTCCTATAACTGAGATAAATTAGAAGGAGAAAGATGATAGTTTTGTATTCACTCCTATGAGTTTCACCACTACAACTATAGTAAAGTCGACCCCAACCTCTAAAGTTGCATTGTAGAAAGAACAATCTGAGGAGGATACAGAGAGTGATAAGCCTATAGTATTTAAATTTTTCAAGAGAAAAGCTAAATATTCATTAGAGGAAGCCCAAAAAGAAGTCTACAAGAAGCTAAAAATGGATCAAGGGCAGAGTGTTGAACAAGTCCCTGTTCCAGTTGTAGAGCCATCAGTGCAGTAGGCACAACACCAAAGTGCGGAGGAGATACACAAACACCCTACTTCTGTAGGTGAAGGTATGATTTCTATCCCTTCTTCTCCTTCTCCTTCCCCAAAGGAATCCCCTTCCCATTCTCAAGAAAAGTTGAAAGCAAAAGGTACCCTCTCCCCCTCATAACTCACCACCTATTCCATCAGCTACCATAGAGGGTCAAACCAATCCATCTCCTCCCCATTCATCTAAAATCCTAGTCACATCATCACCTATCATTTCATATTTACCTACAAAATCATTACCTTTAGTAACATCAGAAGGGCAAGATATTCCATCCCCTCTAACTCATCCCATGATTTCAACTTCCATCCCTATGCCTTTCCCAATTGCAACTCCTACAATAAGTACATATTCAACTATTGTCACCACTACTCCATTTTCATCAGCCTCTGAGTCTATCCTCCCTTATATTATAGCTTCTCCTCCCCCTACAAATCATCCCACATTAGCTTATTTGTAGAAAGGAAAGGAGGTTTCATAGAAAATTCAATATTTTTGGGCTGAGAAACTTTCTAAGCCTTCAAAGCAGATGGCTAAAAAGAGAAAGACAATGATTGTTGATCCAGTGACAAGGAAAAGGATCAATAGATCCATCACCCCTCTGGTGAGAAAACCTGAGGAAGATATGACTATAAAATATTATCATCTAGAGGAGTACATAGAAGATATTGAGCAATTACAGGTGGAGGATGAGTTGGTCATAGCAAAAGCCCACCTAGAAACTTTCTATGTCAAGATTGACATTTATAGGGAGCAGTGTGGAAAGCTAGAAGAAAAGATAGAGAAGCTAGAAAAGATAGTCAACAATCATAAAAATGTGGAGCAAGCTATGAGGAATGAAGTCAAGAGTTGGCAGAACAAGTATCAAGAGGCTATAAAGCTCAAAGATCAAGTTGAAGAGCAGAAGAGAAAGAATGAAGCTCAAGCTAAAGAAATACAAGATTTGAAGCACCAGCTTCAGATTGAGAAGGCCAAAGCTCAAGGCTTCTCAAAAGGAGTAAAGAAGGTTAGGAAGGAGCTATGGTCTAAAATCCTTGAGAAGTGTTCAAGAATCTAGCTTGTAATTGACTACATGGATGATGCCAACCATTTATTACAAAATACCAAGGAAGACTTGGATAAATTCACTGAGGAGCTACAACCTATGGTGATACTAATAGAATAGATTTACAAGCTATCTGAGAGTAGATTTAGTGAAGCTGCTAAGCCTATCCCCAATAAGGCATGGAGCACTTCTAGACTAGCTACTAGAATTATGGTTGAGAAGAATAGGTTGCTCTAGAAGGGCTAGTTATTATCATATAAGATTGAAGACACAATTCAAGACATTATGGATATCAATAATGAAATGATACAGTATGGTTTTGGAGGACTATGGATTAAAAGCAACACCTTGTTGTCAGAATAAGAGATCAAAAAGAGTATAGCCTCAATCATCCAGTATGAATCTAAGATAGATGCTTGGGAAGATCCGATTGATCAAGAGCAGGTCTCTCAAATGATCAAAGACTTAACTAGGCTCAAGGATCTAATGGAGGACTTAGTAAATAAAGGTAACTCTATGACTTATGAGGAGACCTCTAAGTTGGAGTATGTCCATAAGTGGCTTAAAGAAACCTCCAATCCTATTGAGTTAGTTTGGAATCAAGCATTGTAGACTTTAAAATAGATGGTCTAATTGTTTGGAGTAGATCTAAGACCCTAAAGATAAGTAGGAGACTTCCAAAAGTGAAGAAGAACCTGAAGAAGATTAGGAAGAAGAAAAATTAAAAAGGAATGTTGAGGATATCAAAGAGGTACAAGATGAACAACTCAAGGAGCAGAACCAAGAAGAGAATGAAAAAGAATAAGCAGCCTTGTGGTAGAAGTAGACTTTAACATTTTTGTATTCATGTATATATTGTGTATTTTGTTTTGGTTCTGATACTATCAGAGAAACAGTAATAAAAGCATGAGGCCTATAGCAGAAAAATGAAAAATCCATGAGGATATTTTGATCAATCTAGTTGGGGTTATAAAAGGGAATATAGTTTCATATTTCCAGATTGAGGTTGCGCTCATGGGAAGAGTTTTGAAGTTTATTGTTTCTAGCATGATCTCCATGTGAACTATTATTCTCTGAGTATCTTCACCAATATTCTAAAGAATGATGGTCACATAGAAGTTATTCTTTGAAGCATAGTTTGTTGATTTCATATTTTTTGACTCTTGATGCCCAATGGATAAGACTCTGAGTTCTCAGGATTTGTGAGCAAAACCCCCCAGGAGGCACCAAAATGTAGGCCCAAAATGGCCACATCCTTAGAAAATTTTTGAAATATTTTCTAAGGCAAGAAAGGGATGTTCTAGCCCGTATGAGCTCTAGTGTATTTTCTAGTGGTGTAGTGCAAGATGTTCTACCCCATGGTCAAAGAGGTCAAAGTTTGCACTTAGCTATTTTTGAATCATGGGTCACAACATATTTTTGGTTACGTCTAAAGCTCAAGGTTTATAACATGTTCTAACCCATGTGACATAGAATATGGTTCCAACCCATGATCAACATTAGTCAAAGTTGATATCATTATTTTTTGAATCACGATATAATGCATATTGTTCTAGCTTATGTAAGCTAAAGGCTATTTTAAGCTTGTTCTATCCTATAGGAGTTCAAGTGTATTTTAAAGTGGTGTAATAACCATGCTCTAGCCCATGGTCAAAGTGGTCAACATTGCAAATATGAAGAACGAAGTCATGGGCCAATGCAAGATTTTATATGATAAGTTTTATGTTATATCCTACGTGAGCTAGAGCAATGCTCTACCCCATGGTCAACCATAGTCAAACTTGGATGCACAAGTTTCAAGGTGTGGGCTACAACATATTTTAGATTTTGTTCTACATCATGGATGTGAAGTAAGTTTTAAATAAATTGAAAGATAAGTCAAGCGAGCTAGCGCAATGTTCCATCCCATGCACCTTAAAGTGTATTTTCACATTAGAGTCTCATGTGCTCCAGCCCATGATCAAAATGGTCAAAGGATGTGATAAGTTGTTAAGAGAAGTGGGCTACGACATGTTCTACATCATGGAGCTATCAATGACTTTCAAGCTTTAATCTTGGTCGTTCATGAGCAGATCGACGGTTGGTTCATTTTGATGATCTCCAAGCATATAAAAGTAGAACTTCTATGACATGAATCAATTGATCAAAGCAAATTAGTGGTGAAGCATCAAAGAAGCCAAGAACCAAGAAGTATAGTCAGTTGTAGATCTATGGTTAAATAATATCTACAAGAATGATGGATGACTTGGATCATGGTTTTGATAGCTTGGAGCTAAACCACCATGAAAGACCAACAAGTTGCAGGGGTCGAGCTACAAAGGAGCGCAAGATCATGCATTTTCTTCTGTTCTCAAATACAAATAAGAGGTTACCACCTCAACATCTAGCTGATCTAGCATTTCATTTTCCTTGTAATGTTCCATTTCTTTTCATTTCTTTTCAAGCATGTAAAAACTATAAAAGGAGGTCGAACCCTCATTTTTTAGGGTCGACTCTAGAGTGTTTGCTTGCCCTATTGTGTAATATTTTTCTGCAAATCAATAGAAGGAACATTACTTGGATGTTTGCCTCAGACTGGTGTCTTCTATAATCTTTGAGAGATTCAAGCTGTGAAATGCTTTTTTGCTACTATTGCTATGGTTAGTCTATTCTGTTGATATTGGATTGCTAGCTTAGAGCATTTGAAATCTTTCATAATTGAATCTATGCTTGCAAGAGGTTCTTTTCTGTTAAATCTTGATATTGATCTTATTTTGCTAATTTGGATTATTAGTATCTTGATATTGAAATAGCTTCTTGAAGTATATCTCTGTTCTATTTATAATGATGAAGATTACCTATTTTGAATGTTGTTAATCTCAAGTGTGGGACACTAGAAATTATTTTGTTAGAAGGGTTTTCCTGTAGATGCCTATGTTGTTAGCTCTATCCGACCACTGTTTGATTACTATTTCTTAACCCTAACTCATTTCTATCCCTATATTTTAAACATTTAACTGAGCTTAAATGAGTCAACACCTTAATAGTTGACAAGGAATACCAACCTACTCTGGAGGTTGGATTAGAGCAATATTTAATCCATCCAATGTTGAGGTCTGAACTGTGATTAGTGGGTGCATGCCTAATCAGAGAATTAGAAGATAATAGTCATAGTTTCGAGATTTTTCTTGATGTCAATTTGGATCCCAATAATCTTCTTCACCAAGGGCTTCTTGTTAGGAAGTGACATTCATATTTTGGCATCCCCAACTCTTCTTGCCCTTTCTATCTTTAGTCTAAGAAATTTATTCATCTTTTTTGGATCTATGCTCATGCTCATTCTCTTTGGGAGTGGTTTTTTTTCTTTTTTTATCCCTATTCCTATGCCATGCTTGAGTGGAAGCATATCACTCTCGAAGATCCCCTACCCTTGTCAATTTTTTTTTGAAGTGTGGCACTTATTTCATATGACAATACTATACAACTTATGGAAAGCTAGAAATGAATGTATCTTTGGTAAGTGTTCTTTCTCTCTTCACATCTTTATTTTTGAGAAATCTAATATTATTTTTTGTGTATTTTTAGATTATTTTTCAGGCTATTAAGGTGACTATGGAGCTCTCTCATTTTTAAGAGCTTATTGATCATTGGAGGCATGCTTTGTGCATAGTCAACTAGATTTCTCCTAAGCAAGATTATCCATGAAGTCAATCCACGTCTAGGTAGCATTGTTCCTTGACCTCAAATTGCACTCCTACCCTAGCTCAAGGTCCCCCTCCTTATAGAGCTATCCCTGATAACTTGACTACTTCTCTCTCTCTCTTGGCTCCTCAACTTGATGCCTAGGTCAAGTTGGGTGTTTTGATGTTCACTACCAATAAGGATCTGTTTTTTTATGATTGGGAAGATGTTTCTAACACTTTTTCTAGATAGGAATGGGGTTCAACATCAAAGTATTTTGATGATAATGTTGTATGGAATTTGGTTCAAGTGGTGGCTACACCTACACAATGGTTCTTCACCTTTGTAAGGATTCTCCCGTTTTTACTTTTGCTCTTGTGGCATGTGCTCAACTATCATTTTTAGTATGTAATCATTTTGTTATCTAGTTGATAGTGTCTACCAACCAATTTTGTAAGGTAATTTTGAGTAGCGGTTAGTTGATTTTTTGGTTTCCTACGCTATTTTTATGATGATAGTTTTTTAGTTGATGGTATTGGCCACGTAGCGTGTTTATCTACCTTATTTTACTTGTAAAAATGTATTCTATTACTTCTTTAATATAATACCTTTTTACATTAAAAATAATAGTTCTAGAGGTCCTTCTTTTTTCCTTTATTAGACAAAAGAATACCTAAATAAGTTATCAAAACTCTACCTTTAAACCCAAAATATCCATAATTATACATTATGCATATCAAATAGTGTTAGTAAAAAGGATCCTAGATTTTATAATATTAACCAACTATCCAAAAACCTTTTCATAGCATGATAATATTTATTTAAACTTCATGTCATCATAGAGTGGGGGGTGATGTAAACTAAAAGTATTATCAACAAATTGGAGATAAGATTTGAAGGCACTATTTTTTGTAAGCTAAATACCTTTGATTTTTCTTTCTATTTTTGCCTTTGAGAAAGCTCTCGCCAGTGCCTTAACAAGAATATTAAATAGATAAAGAGATAGTGGGTCACCTTGATTGAGTCCATGGAATGATTCAAAGTATCTATTAGTATATTTATTAATCAACATAAAATATTTTAGATTTCTATAACAATACCTAATCCATTAAGACCAACTTTGATTAAAATTATTTTTTTGAGATTATCATATAGAAAACTCTAGCAAACCCTATCATAAACTTTGATCAAATTTTTTTTTGAGATTATCATATAAAAAATTATAGCAAACCTTATCATATACTTTGTTCACATCTAATTTTATAAGCACAACTAGCTTTTATATGGAATGAAGAGAATTTATAGCCTCCAATGAAATGATTACACCATCAACAATTTGTTTACCATGAACAAAACAATATTCTTCCTTGGAGATAGTAAAACTAGAATGCATTTCAATATATTTGCTATAATTTTTAAAATGATCATATAAATCATATTATAAGAGTTTATTAATGAAGATTATCAAAATAAATTTATGTTACCTTTTTGGAAAATCAATATGTCATTGATCTCAATTATGATAGTCTTCTTTTTACTTAACTCTTTAACTCTAACCAACATATATTTCTTTAGCAAATCCCAAAAATTTAAAAATATATATATAATCCATTGAAGCCAACTACTCTATTAAAATGAAAAAAAAACAAAAAAAACTTTTATAATTCTTCTATTAAAAATTTTCTCATCAAACCTCCATTTTACTTCAAATATTTTATAAATTTATATTGAAACTTTTTATAAAGTAAAAATAATAAAAATAAACAATACAACACTATTAAAAACAATAACTTAATCCAACTTATTGTTAATTAATTAAGTGTATCCTGTAAATACGGTGGATATGGATATGTATCTGTATATGTATAAGTATAAGAAGTATTTACTTAAAAAAACTAATTAACTGTAACAACAACCACGAGGCAAGATTTATCCAAGGAAAAATAAAGTCTTCCTGTCGAAGTCTAATGCTTATGAAAACATTTCTTATTAACAATGGACTACAAGGAGTCAACCTATGAAAATAGGATAAGTTTAAGCCTTATGAAAACATTCATTTCTATTATCAATGGACTACTAAGTTCATATCCAGTGGAAGTTTGGAAGTTTCAAATATAACCAGTAATTGCTTCATTATTTTAAGCAGCTTTGATGTATTTACTGAGAACTACGATTTATCATATCCATCACTTGCTTTGCTTGTTCATCGAGCAGAACCTCTGGAGAACTTTGGAAATGTGGGGCGCGAGGCTTCATCGTTCCTTCCAAGATCTGAACAACCTCAACCATACTTGGCCTCATATTTTCATCTTCTTGAGTGCATAACAAACCGACAACTAGAGATCTTCTTACCTCTTCAATATCTGCATGGCTGGATATCCTTGCATCTACAACGCCTGTTATGTTTCCCTCCTGAAGTTCAGTTGCAGCCCAACTAGGAAAGAAGCACCTGCTTGATCTCTCCACAGTCAGGTCCAGATTTCTCCGCCCAGATAGTATTTCCAGCATCGTCATTCCGAAACTGTATACGTCCGCTTTGCAAGTGATCGGCAGCCCTGAAATCCACTCTGGAGCCAAGTACCCTCTCGTTCCTCTCGTTGTAGTCAATACCCGGCTGAAATCTCTACCCACTAACTTTGCAAGCCCAAAATCAGCTACCTTTGGACAAAAGTCTTCATCCAGAAGAATGTTTTCGGGCTTAATATCACAGTGAATGATACGATCTCTGCATTCCTCGTGAAGATAAACTAACCCACGTGCAGTGCCTAACGCAATCTGAAATCGGGTCTTCCCTTCCAACACCTTGTGCGCTTCATCACCCCTTTCGGACTTAGAGAACAAGAAGGAATCTAGCGAGCCGTTGGACACGTACTCGTAAACCAGCAACCTTTGAGAGCGCTCTATGCAAAATCCACGAAGCTTCACCAAATTCAGGTGCTGTATGTTTCCAATGGTACTGATTTCCGCACGGAATTGCTTATCTGCGTGTGCTGAACTTTCTAATCTTTTGACCGCTACAAGTGTGGTGTCCCTCAGAGTTCCTTTGAACACCGACCCAAATGCTCCGCTTCCCAACTTTTGCCGGAAATTCTTGGTTGCATTTTTCAGCTCTTTATAAGTGAATGTTCTTAGTGAAGTTGGCATGTCATCGTTCTTACATGCTCTAAGCAGTCTTCCACGCCTCCATAAAAAAATAATCACCGCGAAGAGGATAGCCAAAACAACAACTCCCACAGGAATTAAGAGGGAAAGAGCAGGTTTTTTATCTTTTGCTCTCAATGAGGAGGATGCCAAATCAGAAACAGCCAACCGAATGAAGATGGACTGGCCATCGAATGATTCGCGCATATTTAACAAATCCTGGAACCACATTAGACAAACGGGAGAAGCACCAAAACTGTCGACAGCAAAGGCAGTGCATGTGCAATTGCTGAGACAAGCGCTGCGACATCTATCCCATGTTTGCTCTCCCACATATCGAACAACAACAGCTTCCTTATGGGGCAAGGATTTGTCTTTCACTTCGAGGAAGCCGTCGGTAGTGCCACTGCCATTTATAAAGCATTGTAGAGGGCTTCGACGAATACAACCACTTGACCTCAAATCTTGGGCCTGATTGTATTTGGGCCTAAAACCCTGAAGACAGCTGCAGAGTTGAGTGTTGTTGTTGTTGCATGTTGCATAAGTTCCACAGACGCCATAGATATCGCACTGATCTGAAGGTTTCGAACCCACGAGTCTCCACCCACTGTTATCCATCCACATGAATGCTTGTAATTCGCCAGTCTTCTGTACAACTACCCGTGGTGGTATAATCTTTAAGTTTGGCACTTTTGACTTTACCGTAAACTCAAAGTAGATCCGGGAAGGAGAAATCTTCTCAACGGTGAGGTACGCACGTGAAGTAGGAGTGTTTACAATGTTAAACATAGAGCCGCCTGACAACTCAGGCATATTGGTGAAATGGTCACCGCTCCACTCTCCACTGGACCAATATGACACTTGCTTTTGATACAACGACAAAAACTGTGTCTTTCCCGGGGATGGATCCATACTTTCAGAGAAAGGACCAGGCGCTGGATCCTCAGAACCCTTCCAACAAGTGACAGCCATGCCTTTCCAAACCTTCATCCCAGGCAGCCCCGTATCTCCTGGATATGCAAAACTGTCCCAAACAATCTCAGACTTATTGTTGTGGCCTAACATAACGAAATTACCAGAGTCCAAAATCGATGCCCGGGATGCTTTGTGGCGGTTATTGGCCGACCACATCAAACGGCCCTCTACATCATAGAGTCTGAGATGACCGTCTCTGGACATATTGAGGGAACCAGGCTTATTTGCCAGAGGAGTCTCTCTGTTAAACACCCAAACGATCGTCTTCACAGGGATTTGAGCATACCATATGCCAGCATACCACTTGTTCGTTCCATTGAGATTGAAGAATCCCAGCTCAAACATACTATTTTCTGATGTTAGGGTTTGATTTCCAGTGAGGGAATCCCCCAGCTCAAGAGTGTTTCCTCCATCTACTCCTAACAATTCACTTTTGTTCAGAATTAAAAGCATCGTAATTGCTAAAAGCAATAATCTAAGAGAGCTTAATGCTAGCAGATGCTTCGCCCCTGTGTCCATGTTCCTAGTGTTCTTATTTCTGCAATCTAATCTGTAGAAATGACTTTTGTTACCACCCGTGGATTTACATCTTGGGCACAGAGGAACTGTTCTACATGCCAGCTTAAATAGACGAGCGAGCACTATTGGCGACAAAGGAGGATGCGTGGAAAAATTATGCCGTCTACGACGGTTCTCTCCGATTCAAAACATTACTCCGTGTAGACCAATTTAGGTGGAAGAAAAACGTTGAAACCATGGCGTCTGTGATGAGTAAACAATTCCGAGGGCAGTGCAATATTGAAAATGGAAGCACCATTGACGAGGTAGTGAGTGGAATCTAGTCGTTCTGGAAATTTTTGGCCGTGCATTTTAGGTCGTGAGTGGGACAGAGTCCACCCAGATGAGTAGACCAATATAAGTGGAAGAAATGCGTTGAAACCATGGCATCTGGAGTGAGTCAATACTTCCATATTGAAATCGACGTAGCGAGTGGAATTAGGTCGTTCCGAAATTTTTTCGCCGCGCATTTAGGTCGTTCCGAAAAATTTTCGCCGTGTATTTTAGGTCGTGAGTGGGACAGAGTCCATCCAGTACAGATAGTAAGAGTCACTGATGCACAATCTAAATAATTTACTTTAAAAAAAATGGGTCCATAAATTGACTCTGAATAATATAAATGGGTCCATTATTTTTGTACCTCTTATTTTCGCAAATACTTTACTAATTTTTCTAAGCTCTCTTTTTCTTCTCTAAGGAAACTCTGGCACATGCATTTGACATTAAATATTATCTTTTCCAGGTTTATACGGACTCGGTGAGATCAACGCAAAGGAATGCTTCAAACCTGGCTCGACGATTTCCGCCTGTTGTGGGCATTGAACAATTCCGTTCACATTAACGTACAGTAGTTTTAGTTGATTATAATATTCATTTATTATTTATTAGATGCAGAAGTAGTTGTATAATTAAAACTATTAAAGCAGAATTGAGATTGTTACTTACTCTACTCCTCCTAATCCCCATTCGAGAATTGGCGTTCATTGCACTCCACCTCTTGTAGAAGGGCTTAAACATAATTATGATGGTGCTTCTAAAGAAAATCCCGGTGGAGCGGGTGTTAGAGGTCTGATCAGGGATTACAATAGATGATTCATAGTAATCTATGCCGAGTTTATGGGCGTCTAAACTAATTACTATGCTGAAGATCGTGCGTTGTGGAGAGTTAAAATTTCTTAAAGATTACACGTAAAATTTACAAATTGAAGGTGAATTCATGAATGTTACAAACTCTATCATCAACGACAAAATTTCTTCATGGATAGTGCGCACTATTATTCAGGAAGCTAAGGTCTTGATGTAGAATCTTAGCAATACTACAACCTGACATGTGTATCGAGGTGCTAACAAACCTACTAATTTGCCCGCCAATGTTAGGATTAGTCACAAAAATCTATCCATTTGACACCAAAATTTTCCTCAAAATGTTCTTAATGTTGCTACTATCAACTTGGAAATGCACAACTGGTTCTGAGAGAAGGTCTGCTTGCCTCAAAATGTTGCTTTTGAAACTGGCCAGACCTCTCCCTAGTGCATTTCTGATGATAGGAGCGACACAACTGCTTCTTCGATAGCCATTTTCAACTCGGTCCACAACACCATCCTCATTAACATCATCAGTGGCATGGATACCATCAGCGCCTCCCTAAAATTGTTGGTCAAGAAACATGGTCAAAAGAGGTATGTAGTTGAAGAGATTTTCGATGATTAGAGTTGGTTTATTTTGTCTTTCCAGCTCTCTTCCTCTGCGTGGGATTTTTGGTACTAATATTTTGACCCCTCGTGGGCTCTGGTTTGGTTTTGCTTTATGTTCTCCTTAGCCTTTACGTGGGTTCTCTCTTTCGATCTTATATTTTCGAGTTAAACAATTCTGTGTGGGTCTATTTTTTCTCTGGTCTGGTTTATGAAGCGGTTAGGGTGTAGACACCCTGTTTTGTACTTTTCTATGTACTTTTCATCATATGCTTATGTTTGTAATTTTGAGTAAACTTATATAATATAATTTCTACAACTACCAAAAAAAATTATGATTTCTATCAATTATTTATTATATATTATTAAAAGTATTTAATTCCTAAAAATCACTCTAACAAGAACCATGTAAGTACAACTATGTGGACTGTTCGTTCGAATCATGTGAGGAGTGTCAATTAATTGTGATTTTTATCAATTATTTATTTCCATGTAATTAAGTGATTAGCCCATTTACTTAAAACCATCTGAAGATTGTTAGTTGATTATGATTTTATAACATAAGCTGAAAAATAGTTAAATGATTATAACCACGATAAACTATGTAAGACCACTGTTTGTTAGTTGTAAAACAACATGATTTGTATTCAATGAAAATCACCTAAGCATAGGCACCTTCGGATTGCGCTGATCTTTATAAACGTTGAGACATTACTTTCATTGAAAACGCCCGTTGTTATCTTTTCCACTGCACCTGTGATTGCGCTGAGCTTTATACACATCAATACATTACTTCTTTTAAAAACCCGTTGTTATCTGTTCCACAGCACCTGTGATTGCGCTAAGCTTTACACACGTGAAGACATTACTTTCTTTCAAAACACCCCCGTTGTTATCTTGTAGCGCCTGCATTAAGACGCTAAACACAAGGATGTTGTGAAACCTAAAAGGATATGATGGGCAAACGAGGATGATGAGTGGAGGTACACCTCCCCGACGTCAAACCACGACGATCTATCTATGCAATGCATTCAAGCCCATCATCACTTCTGATACCAGCAAAAGTCCAGTCTAAAGCAATAATATTGAAATGTCCATATGGTCAGAAAGTCCAATGAAAGGCTCTTATAAAATCAGGGCATATGCAGAGACACTTTTGATGGTTTATGCCTGCCACCTCGTACCTTTAGTCTTCTCATCCAGTTTGTGTGTGAATCAAAGTCCGTAATACTACAACATTCCTACCTCCATCTTTCTAAGATAGCATACTCTGCAATAAATTCAATATCCCTGTGTTTAGGTTTTCATTAAAAAATTTAGGGGAGATGATTGGTTTTATTTACTTCTTATTTAAAAAATAAATAAATAATATATATATTTATATATCTATTGTTATCTAATATTTAACATATAATAAAATTTTAACCATTTTAATGTGTTTTATGTTACAAGAGCAACACTTGATGTTTGAGTGTCCATTTACGCACCATATATGGGAGCAATGGTTTCTATTTTATAAAATTTGAACCAATGGTGATTTTAATCCCATTAATATTTGCAAAAAATGGAAGAGGGGTAGATTTAAATCTAAAGCTATTTGTATCTGCTGATAGCTTGGATGAAAATTCATTTGGTGGCAAGTGTGGTTGGAGAGAAATGGTAGAATTTTTAGAGAAACCTTTCCATCCGTAGGTCATTTTGGAGCAAATTCAACTATGGCAGTGTATGCTAAAGAGGAAAATCAAGCTGATATAGGGATGATGGAAAAGGAAGCTGAAGTGCAAGAGGGGTAAGATAAAGCTACTTGGAAACCACCCGTAGAAGATTTGATTAAAATTAATATTGATGGAGCTGCAAAAGGCAATTCGGGTAAAGCTAGAACTGGTGTAGTCTACAACATGTTGGGAAAATGGAGTTGCAACGCTTGAGAAGGGCCATAAACAATGAAGCAAAAGCCTTAGCTATTAAATCTGCTTCTATCTGGGTTGTAAGACAAGGTTACAGGAAGATAATCTTAGAATCATATTCTCAAATATTGGTAGGAGCTTTGGATTGCATGAAGAACTTTATTTTGAAGATAGGGAGATTGAAGATTCTTGTCACCCAAATTAAGAAATTGTGGAGGGAATTAGATGACGTGATTCCATTTTATGTGAGTAGAGATCTGAATAAACTAGTTGACTTCCTAGCTAATATGGGTACTGAGAAGGAGGTAGGGGTTCAGTGGCACATTGACATGGTTATTGAGGATGAGAGGATTAGGCAAGTTGGTGAGCAAATCCAATGTTTAGCTAATTTGAACAGCCAAAGTAAAAATATGATTTAGGAGATTTGGCTCTAATGCAAATCTTATTTTACTATTATAAAGAGGTGAACATCCCTTGTAGAAATATGGTTTAGGAGATTTAGCTTCAATGCAGATCTTCTTTTACTATTGTAAACAATTTTTCTTCTCAGCTAAGGCTGAGAGAAGTCTCATCCCAACTTGTAAATGATCTTGTTTTAATATGAATTTTTTCAAATTCATTTTCAGAAAGAACATATATAATGAAATGAAAATTATTTCTTGTTTTACATTTAAATATATTAAAATAAATAATTAAATATCGGCAATAAAGCAAATAGTTTTAAAAGCATAAATTATTATTATAATAATAATAAAAGTAATTTTAAGGTTTATAATAACTTTTTTTACAGTATTAATACATTTTGTAAATAGTATGTATTTTAATGTATTATTTTATAACTTATTATTTGAAATAAGGCTATAATTATATATAATTTTGTGTTCAAATTATATGAGTAAATAAGAGCGGATGTAAATTATGTAACAATTAAATGAAATACATGGTCTGTATTCATTGTTATTAATAAAAAACATATTTTCTATAAACTTAATTTTTGATTCTTTTAGGATTTCATATAATATTTCATTGATGGTTCATGCAACTAAGTATAGTTTATGGTGTTTTATGACTCATAATTTTATGCTTAATACACATTCATCCACTCATTTAATAAAATGAGTTATTCATTCTTAATCAAGTACACTATTCCACATTTTATGCTTTTTATCAAAATTATATTTTTATATTTATTAGATATATTATGTTAATGCTAAAATGGTTAAAGTTCACTTTAGACTATGGTAAAAGTTAACATGGAATTAGATCCAAGTTGTAAAATCTAATATTCTATAAATATGATTATAACAATTATAATAGATCCTTATTTACGTTATCATGAATGATGGAAAGAATCATGTTTTGTAGTGGTGAGGAATATTTATCGTGATGATATGAATATTATTGGGTGATTTAAAGGAGACAATACATAAATATAAAATTTTATGTGATATAAAAAAACATTTTTTTATTATCAATATTTCTTATACACATCTGCCATGGGGATTGAACATGGACCTCATCATCGATAATGCAAGCGGTATCCTTGTCGATAGGCCACACACATGGATAGAAAAAATATAATTGAAACAAGGACAATTTAAAATTGCAATAAGAAATGGGGATTGAACATGTATATGAGTGTTATCTTTGTGAGATATATGTTTTTCTTTTGAACTTTGTCTAATTACATTTGAACCCACTTATTTATAGAATTTTCAAGCGGAAGATGAAGCTGCTAAAATAAAAATTCAAGGGTCACCCCTTGGGATGTGAAAGGGTACTACATGATGGAGTGCCAATAGTCATAAAATAGACTTGACCTCTTGTTTTCCAAAAAGAAACAATATGATCAGTTTATAGTCCCCATAAAATAAAAAGGTTTTGACATTTTCTCTTGTTGCTAGAGTGAGACCAAATTTGCAACTCATCAACTAAGCTACATTATTGGTGGTTTGTCTTAAATTCAGGTAAAATTCAAGAATCATAGAGTGTGGTCTTGACCATAAAATTCCTCCAACAACAATTATTCTAGGGATATACTTCAAATCCCCATCAAATAATAGAGTTGGAAATCTAGTCAAGTTATTGGCAATATAGGTGCTAATTAAATCTTGAAGATTTAACTCAACTCTAGAAAGAGCAATCTAATATTGCTTAGCAGCATTCATAATACTTAATCAAAATATAAAAAAATAATTTTTTAAATAAATTATATTTTTTTTTATAAAGGTAAAACTTGTATTAAGAAGACAAATTCAAAGTTACAATAATTGACCTACCACTTTTGGCCAGTCCCAAGATCCTAATAAAACTAACTCTAACATCTCCTTGGACCACAAATTTCTTAGTGCAATCCAAAGAGCAAAAAGTCCTATCCTAATTACAATTTTTCATTAATTCTATTCTAAAGAACTCGAATTTGCTTCTCTCTCTTACCATGATGTGGGGGCTATCCCAAATTAGGGCTAAGAGCGCTACAAGCAACAACATGATGCTAGATCAAAGACTAATCATCATAAAAATATATCCTGGTCCTGCACACTTTATTGCCTAAATCATTATTGGCTAGTAATAAAACTTGTTAGTTCACCTCCATCCAATCTACAATATACCTATTTTGATCAAATTTTAACTAGTATCTAGCAAGATGCTCACTTCTCTTTTTAGTTAAAAATTCAGTTGTTTCATTCTTCCCTCTACCTACATAAACCATAATGGCATCCTCAAACTATTACCAAATGGATTTAATCTAACTTATTATGTTTTTGATCTGCCGTGCACTTGATCTTAAATTCCTCATCTCATCTAGCAAGCCCACCAAAATTTAAGAGTCATACTCCACTATAATCTTCCAAACTCCATTCTTCCTAGCATTGAGATATCCTTGTCTTATTTTCAAAGCCTCTACTTAATTATTTGTTACTACTCCTAGGCCTTCCAATTCCCAATGAAGAACCTTCCCCTTGTAGTCTCTTTTGAGGAAACCAATGTTTGTTGCCCCTAGGTTATTCTTGGTTGCTCCATCCATGTTGATTTTTTCCAACCTAGGGGTGGGTTTTGCTAAGTCCCATGAGTCAGCCTCATGGTAATGTTCTCTCCTTATTGATTTTTCTACTCCCCCACGTGAGCATTTACTATTTATGTAACCTTATCTAGTATTTTTTTTCAAACTATCTCTCTTGGAGTGTATTCCTCTCTAAAAACCTTGGCATTTTTTTCCAATCATATGTGCCACGAGATCAAGCTCAGACCTAGAGACTAACCCAACTAAACTGATTTATTTTTAAACCTTCTACATTTTTAGACCTCCCATATATTAGTATATGGTAACTATTGGTTGAGACAAGCCTTAAGGAGATCAACCCATTGGCTTCACAACTTTAGGATAACGTCACACTAGAAGACCAAATGAACTATTATCTCCTCTTGGGTATTACACATGATACATTTAGAGGGGCCATAAAAACCACCCTTTTGTAAGTTATCATAGGTGAGTAAGCTTTGATGCATTACTTGCTAAACAAAGAAATTGATTTTTGGCCTGTCCTTTGCCAACCATACTCTATCCCATGAAACATCCAATCACACCAAAGGGCAGGGAGTAATTCATTATAACCATCTCAGACTATATATATGCTTAAATTACCATAATCCCAAGCCATATTATCCTCTTCCTCCTTTCTTGTTAGGCGGTGTTGTTATAATATCCTCTATAAAAGCAACAACACATTTTGAGAGATCAAGACTGACCACTCTTCCCACTACTTTAATTGCATAAGAGAGGTCTCAATATACCTTGTATGTAGATAGTATATTGTCTTGATTCAAACTATAGCCTCCAAGATTTATTGAAGGGGTTACAACTTTAGAAATTTTGAAATTAAGGGGGGATATTGATCCCAAGAATCAATCCAAAAATTTACTTTATTCCCTCTACCCACTTTCCAAAATAGTCCTGGTTTTACCACTCTCCTAATTTCAACACCTTTCAAACAACAGAACCTTGGCCACTCATAGGGATGTGACATGTTGTCTCATGGGGAATGTTACCTAGATACTTACTATTAATAACGTTGTTAAATAATGCTTCCTAATTAGATATCCATATCTAATAAAGCTTGCATGCTAGAGCTTGGTTATTCAATGTTGCTTTTTGAATTCCAAATCCTCTATTTGCTTCAGGCTGGAAAATTTTGTCCCAACTTACTAGAATATATTGCTTACCCATATTTGGGCCATCCAAAGAATTTTTTTGATGAGTGAATCCAACTCCCTTAGGATTTCAATCAAAACCGTAAGGATAGAGAAATTTTAAATTGGTATTGCTTGAATCATTGATTGAAGAACAAATACTCTTCATCCAAAAGGAAGCCAACAATGTATCTAATGATTTACCTTCCCTCCAATATTTCCATTTTGTCACCTTTAGCTTATTATAATGGAGTGGAATTCCTAGGTAGTCCAGTGGGATGGATCCCTAAGAGAAACCTAATATGTTTAGAATATGATCTTGGATCCCCCTTTAAATATTAAAGAAAACTATCTTGGACTTGACTACATTGACTTTCTGGCCTATAGCTTCTAGATAGGTATTTAAGATAGCCCTGAGTGCTCTTGCCTCCCTAACATTGGCCACCCCAAGAAACCCTATGTCATCCACAAATTATAAATGGGTTAAATTCATAGCTCTTGCTTGCACTCCTAACATAAGTCCTTGTTGCACGTTCCTTCAAAAAAAAATACCCAATCCTTCAACAAGAATAATAAATAGGTACAAGGATATAGGATATTCTTGTCAAATTTACCTAGAGGTCTTAAAGGGAACCGAGAGAATACCATTTATGAGGACTAAGAAAGAGGCCAAAGATACACAACTCATGATCCACTCTCTCCAGCCCTGAGAGAAACCAAAGTGCTCTAACATTCGATCCAAAAGCTACCAGCGGACTTGATCATAGGTCTTAGACATGTCTAATTTGATAAGCATACCTCTTGACCTTTTATATGTAATGTGTGAACTTTTTCTTATGCCAATATTACTCCATGCATAATTTATCGACCCTCCACAAATCCTCCTTGCTTTGGAGAGATAATACTATCCAATACCTTCTTGATCCTTCCACCCATTAATTTAGTAATGGTCTTATAGAATACATTGTAAACTGCAATCAAGCAAAAATCTCCAACGTTGTAAGCCTCTCCCACTTTAGGAATAAAAGCAAGTAAAGTGTGGTTCATAGCATGTAATATGCTTTTATTTGCATGAGATTCTTCCACTGCCCTAGTTACATCCTTCCCTATGTCATCCCAAAAAGCCTAGAAAACTTCAATTGAGAACCCATCAGTTCTCATGTCGAAAACTATGTGTCTCACCTCTTCTAGTCCACATTTTTGAAGAGGTTCTGGTTTTGTTTAACTATTTTATGTTGAACAAGGTGCAGCAACAATATTGTCATTGTTGTCAACACACTCAGATGGACAGGTTGATGTAGTGGACAGTTGTTCGGAGGTTGTTCGGAGTATGTACAATGATGTTCAATGCTTATGAGGATGTTTTTGATGTTCGGGTGAAGTTGTTATAGGTTGTTCGTGCAAATTTGCAAAAGTTGAAAAAATCATCAAGAAGTCAAAAAATTGGAAAAGTCATCACGGGTGCAGTTGGACAGGATGAATCAGTTTGGAACATGCCAGCATGTTAGGAAATAGTCCAGAATAGCATTTTAGGTGTCAGCATAGTGTTTGGATTGATCGGTGATGTTTTTGGTTTCTTGGCGGATGATTTGGCAAGTGGTTGTACAGGCCAAAAAATGGTATTTTTGTTAGAGCACTGCGAGCAAACCAAGAATAATTTGATAGTAAAATTTGAATTGGAGGTGGTTGTTATCTTCAAGAACATGTGTTCCAAATTTCCACAAAAATGGAGAAATGAGGCGAATGTTACAAGCGTTGCAATATTGTCACAAAAATGCTCTTTTTTGGAAAAAGTGTGTCAGTAGCAATTTTTATGGAGGTGGTATAGGCGAACCGTAGGGAGTTATGCAGTGAGATTCATACTGGATGTAGTCAATATTACAGAGATTCTACATTTCAAATTTCAAATAAAATAGAGTTACGATGTGAGAGTTATAATTGTTGCAAAAACGGTACAGGTCACTTTTATGTCAATTTGTTCCACTTGTGCAAAATCCTTCAGTTGGCCATTTCGACCTTGTAGAGTCACCAGAGTTTCAGTTTCAATGTTGTTACACATTCAAGGCATCAAATAGAGCATCTTTTATTTTTTGGTTTAAGGTGTCACGTGGCTCCGAAGTAAGAGAACAAGTAAGGTGTCAATTCTTTGCATGTGACGTGTTTGACGAAATGCCTTCTCAAAATTAAAAAAAAGGAAGTTATATTGTTTTAAGAAGCTTCATTAAATAAAATATTTTTAAAAATTGAAAAGGAAAAAAGAATGCAAGTGTGTGCTTTTTAAGTGACAAGGGATTTTATTGAAAAGTGGGGACTTTATTTTGTGAAGAGAGAAGTGTGTGTGGAGAAAAATAAAGAGTGAAAATTCGTGATTTTTGGAGAGTGGTGAAAAACATCACTTCAGTATTTTGGGCATAACTTTCTCATATGATATCCATTTTTGGCTAAAATTTTGAGAGGAGTTCACAGACAAAGTGTTGCACAATAACCAAAAAGAGTTTAGCAATTGGCAGAATGAGCTAAGAGAACAATCAATTTTTTTGTTTTGAGAAGATTCAAATTCTAAGTAATGCAGAGAGAGGGATGTTATACTGGGTGAAATAGAAAGTTTTAGATTTTGAGCTTACAGACGATAAAGGGTTCTAGTTTCAGTGAAGACATTCATATATGTCATTTTATTATCAATATCAAAATCAAGTGGGTGCTTGGTAGACGGGTTGGTGCTCCTTTCTATTGTTGTAGATAAATCAGGGGTTGGTGCTCCTTTCTGTTGGTGCAGATAAATCAAGGGTTGGTGCTCTTTTCTATTGGTGCAGATAAATCAAGGATTGGTGCTCCTTCTAGTGGGTGCTGGTAAATTTATTGTAAAGTTTGTGTTTTGCAAAGGCTGGATTTGGATGGGAGTCCAAACAGTCATTTTCAGAGATGTAGCCAAAGGTGATCCTTGGTACATCGTGTTTTGTGTGATGCTCTCTTGTTATACTTGCTTTATTTGGTTTTATGTTTTCATTGTTTTGGATTTTAGTGTTGAATATTTAAGTTTTAAAGAGCTACATTGATTCACCCCCCCTCTCAGTGTCATTGTGAGACTAACAATTGGTATCAGAATAAGATTCTTGAATAGGCTTAACCGACTAGGGTGATCTTGGAAGTGACACAATGGCATGTGATGAAGGCTTCTCATCAAACAAAGCACCATTATTTTATGGAACTAATTACGTATTTTGGAGACTCATGATGTAGAAATATCTTTGTGCTTTGGGATACGACATTTGGGATTCAGTAGATAGTGGATACACAATACCCACCACTTCTCCAAACGATGTTGTCGGTAAGAAACTGTTTGAGAATGACTCAAAAGCAAAGAATGCCATCATATGTGGATTAGTGGACAGAAAATTGATAAATATTATAGGTTGTAAAATGGTAAAAAAAATATGAGATAAACTAAAGAGCATTCATGAAGGAGACTGTTGGCAATTTTGGGTACCTTGGGTACATTGCTTTTGCTCTAAGTGTAGATGTTGTCATTGATGTCAAAGAGTTCTTGAAGCAATCTGGTTTGATTTCAAAGAATGTGTCTTGATGAAGGGTTCAGCATGGACAGTGAGTTGCCAAAAAGATCAGGGTAGCCCAGTTACAAAAAGATCAAGAAAAAGACAAGTAAGAAAAAGTATGTAGGCGGCTGGAAAAATTGTCACGATTTCGCAACATGTTTCAGGAGAGAGAAAGCACTGGCAAAACTGTCACGATTTCACAACATGTTTGAGGAGAGAGAAATTTCTGGCAAAACTGTCGTGATTTCGCGACATGTCGCATTTTCGCAACTCGAGAAGCACAGGAAGGCAGAGAAAGAAAAGTGTCACGATTTCGTGACACATTGCCAGGAAAGTTGTTTGGACGAGCAAGTGTGGCGATTTCGTGACATGTTGCAGGAGAGAGAGTCTGAAAAGAAAAGTGTCACGATTTCGCGACATGTTGCAGAAGAGAAAGTCTATAGTGTGAACTATCGCGATTTCGCGACAAGATTGAAGAGAGAGAAAGTGATTCAGGAACTGTCATGATTTTGTGACATGCTACAAAAGACAAAGTGAGGACTGTTGTGACTTCATGACAAGCTGCAAAAATCAAAGGAAGGACTGTCATGATTTCGTGACATGCTAAAAAGCTTGTAGAAAGAACTGTTACGATTTCATGACATACAGCAAAGGGAAGAGTCTGAATCAAGAAGCGTCACGATTTCATGACAGACTTCAAAGAAGTTGTACGGATGAAGAAAGTGTCACGATTTCATGACAGGTTGGAGAGAAAGCTTGCGATTGCAAGAAGTGTCGCGATTTCATGACAGGTTGAGTTGGGAGCATTCAGTTGGAGAAAGTGTCACGATTTCGCGACAGAAACTGGAAGCAGGTCTTCTTCAGGTGAAGTGTCACGATTTTATGATAGAAGTAGAGAGGAAGGCTTTGTAGACAAAAGCATCGCGATTTCGTGACATGTTCTAGTTTTGCGGGCATATGGCAAAAAAGAGCTTAAGGCAGCAAAAGCGTCACGATTTCACGACATGTTTCGTTTTCGCTGGTGCTAGCCATGAAAAGGTTGAAGAAGTAAGAAGGGTCACAATTTCATGACAGAGTTGCAGATGACATCAGCAAAAGCAGATGTGTCATGTTTTCACGACAAAAGCAGAGAAGAAGGCTTTACAGACTAAAGCGTCACAATTTCACGATAGAGCGAAGATGACGTCAGCAAAAATCAAAAGTGTCGTGATTTCATGACAGAAGCTGAGAGGAAGGGCATGAAGACAGAAGGGTCATGATTTCATGACAGAAGAGAAGATTACGTCAGCAAAGACAGGAAGTGTCACGATTTCGCAACATAAGTAGAAAGGAGGTCGACAAAGGCTGTAGTGTCATGATTTCGTGACAACAGGCAAAAGAAGGATACGATAGACAAAGGTGTCGCAATATTGCGACATGTTGAAGTTTCACACCAGAAACTACAAGGAGGTAGTGAAGCCGACAGAGTTAAATCTGGGCCGATGCAGCATAGGGTTTTGCAGCCGACGTGGTTGAAGGGTAAATAGCCAACTAAGATCAAGATTTCAATCTTGAGATTGTTAGTATAAAAGGAGGGATGTTTGAATAGTTTGAGCATCGATCGAAGTGTGCGTTCGAAGTGCGATTTGCACAGATAAAGTGCGGGGAGAAGTTCGATCGTAGAGGTGCATAAGTGGAATTCTGAGCGACTGCTATGTTTGCGTGAAGTGTGCGACGTCTGTGCTACTATGTTTGCGCAGAGGTTGCAAAGACAGTGCTATCATGTTTGAGCAAGAGTGCGAATACTGTGCGACTATGTTTGCACTGGATGTGCAAATATTATACTGTTGTGTTTTCACAGAAGAGCATAAGTAGATCAAGAGTTGCTGTGTTTGCGTAGACTATGAAAAATTGGTTTCGACCAAGTGCAACTGTAACAAAAAAGAACAGAGGAAGAGGACAAATTTATGCTAGACCGAAGGACTGTGTTTAGTGCATATTTGAGGACTAGCTTTGCGGTGACAGAGTTGAGGATAGAGATCTCCAGCCAGAGCAAGGAAGACAGGTGTCTTCTATGGATAGAGTTCCACTTGCTAAGGGCAGAGGAGGTAGAGGTCTTCTAGAGGATCACCAGTCAAAGCAGAATTAGGGGAAGGTATCTCCTTTGAGCCGAGGCTCATAAACTTTGTAATCGGGAAGGATTCCTAGAGGACTTTGATATAACTTTTAGAGAAAATTTTTATCCGTGGAGTAGCCCACCTTGGGTGAACCACGTAAATTGCTGTGTCACTTTGTGGATGGTGTTTTGTGCATTGTTTTGATTGTTGTTGTTGATTACTGCTATCTTTATACTGCTTAATATTGAATTGAAAGTTGTTTGAGAGAAAAAGTTAAAAGTGGTCTTATACTGTTCACCCCCCCCTCTCAGTATAAGCTTGTGTTCTTCAGAGACATTAAGATCAAGGAGGCCAAGTTACAAACACATCAAGCTCGGTTCGAAGTATTAAAGATGAATGACGATGAGAATATAGAGGCATATATGCTGAGATTTAATGAAGTCACTAATGTGATTAGAGGACTCGACGAGAAAATCAAATATTTTGTCATCGTGAAAAATGTATTAAGATCCCTTCCCCAAAGATTTGATTCTAAAGTTTTAGCTATAGAAGAAGCTAAAGATTTAAATTCTTTTAGTATGGATGAGATGCATGGTTCTTTAACTGCATATGAGATGAGAATAGAAAAATCTAAACCCATAGATAGAGAAGCTACTTTTAAAGCCCATAAAAATATGAAAGCAAAACAAGAATCCGAGGAAGAAGATACATCAGATGAAATGGAAGAAAACTTTGTTCAAAAACTAAAAAGGGGAAAAGGAAAATACAGAGAAAAGTTACAATTTAAATGTTTCAACTATGCAGGCATTGGGCATTTTGCAGCTAAATATCCACTTAATGAGAAGAACAGAAGTGATGAAGGATCGCACAAAGAAAGAAGTGACTGAAAGAAAAAAAAAAATAGAAAAGGCAACTTCAAGAATAAAAGTTTCATCTCCAAGAATGTCAGTTCATCAGAAGATAGCTCCAGTGAGGATTCTAAAAATGAAACTGGTGAAGCTCTTTTCATGGCACTCAAAGAAGAAAAACCAAAAAAAGAACAGGAATGTGATGAAGAAGAAATTGATGCATAAGTGAATTTGGAAGAGGAACTAATTGTAGATCTAGATGAATTGAAGATAGAAAGAAAAAAGAATAAAAAAAATTAAGAAATCTTAAGGATGCAAATGAAATCATAACAAATTTGAAAGTATAGATAGAAGAATCCAAGAAAATATTTGAAGATCTCGAAGTGCAAATAACCATGAAAATAGATTATTGCAGCAAGCTATAAGAAGAGATTGTTGGTTTAAGAATGCAGCTAGAAGATATGAATTAGAAAATTAGTTGTTATCACAAATGTAAAGAAAGTTCTATGAAGCTGGATAAGATCATAAATAACCAAAATACTACAGGCATAAAATTTGGTTTGGGTTTTGATGAAGGAGAATCGTCAAATGGATCAAAGGCCATAAATGAATAATCCACAAAGAATGAAGAGAAGAAACAGGTTGATCAAGCAAAAATGAATCATGCAAAGGAAAGCAATAATGCAAGGCACGAAAGGAGAATTGACAATGATGATTTCACCAATGTCACATACCAAAGAAGAAGATTTATGGCTCCTACGACAACATGGCAAATACCACCACCCAGGTTCAATCATCTCTTTTCTAGTTAATGTTTTAAATGCAATGGTTATGGACATAAGATCTCAGATTGCAAGTATAATGTAGGACCAAGGAATTTTAACAATAGAAATATTTTTCACCTTTGATAGATTATGTAGTAGAATGTTATAACTGTCATAATTTTGGGCATATTGCAAGAAATTGTAGAAGTACATTTGCATCAAATCAATTTCAAGGAAGAAAATTTCAGCCAAATGGAATAATACAAAAAAGAAAATTTTCCGAAAAACATGCACAAGCTACTAAAAAAGAAAATCCAAAACAAAAGCCCAAAATTGTAATCAAACTTGAGTGGAAATAAAAAGAGCGACCTAAGGAAGAAAAGGAATCCTTGATCATACAGACATAATTTAAAGAATAGAATAAATTTGCACCATGGATACTTGATAGTGGATGCTCTAGTCATATGACAGGTGACAAATAAAAATTTGATAAGTTGCAGCAATATGAAGGTGGTTCAGTAAAGTTTAGAAACGATGATGGACCTAAGATAGTTGGCAAAGGTGCAGTTAAGATTAGTGAAGGAAAAATAAGGTCAAAATAAGTCTTTTTTGTGGTTGGTCTGAAGCATAACTTGTTGAGCGTAAGTCAAATTTGTGATAGAGGTCATGAAGTGATATTTAAGAAGCAAGGTTGTGAAGTGAGAAAGGCAAACAATAGTAAGTTGATAGAAAATGGATCAAGGACATTTGGCAACCTGTACACTCTCTCAGAGACTTTAGAAGGAGCTTTCTTGATTGGACAGGAAGAAGAGAATTGGTTGTGGCATAAGAGGCTCGATCATATCAGTTTTGACAATCTAGTAAAAATTAGCTCAAAGAAAGCAGTGAGAGATATTCCCACCATTGGCAAACCATCAAATAGCATTTGTGCTTCATGTCAAAATGGGAAGCAAACTAGAGTCTCATTTAAAACAAAAGAGTACTATACAAGAAAACCTTTGGAACTAGTACATACTGATTTATGTGGACCCATGAGAACGCAAAGCATAAATGATGACAAATATTTCATGTTGTGTATAGATGACTATTCCAGGATGACATGGGTACTATTTTTGAAGCATAAATCAAAAGCTTTTGAGATGTTCAAGGTTTTCAAAAACCAAGTTAAGAATAAAACAGGAAAAAGTATTAAATGTTTAAGGTCAGACAGAGGAGGAGAGTTCATTTCAAATGATTTCATAGAGTATTGTGAAAAATATGGCATTAGGAGACAGTTTTCAGTAGCCAGGACACCTCAGCAGAATGATGTGGTAGAAAGAAAGAACAGGATAGTGCAGGAAATGGCACGGACTATGTTGACTGAGAGCAAAGTAGAAGACAAATTTTGGAAAGAGGCAGTCCATACTGCGGTATACATCCAAAATAGGTGCATGTTGAGGACACATGAAAGCAAAACTCCTTATTAGTTGTGGTTCGGTAAAAATGCAACAACAAGATAATTTAAAGTTTTTGGCAGCAAGTGTTACATCAAAAGAACTGAATAAAACCTTGATAAGTTTGAAGATAGAGCGGATGAAGGTATTTTTCTTGGCTATTTTTCAAAAAGCAAAGCTTACAAATGCTACAACAACAGGCTAAGGAAAATTGTGGATAGTGCTGATGTTAAAGTTGATGAAGGAAGGGAATGAGTAATTAGCTATGAAGAAAACTACCCAATTTATGAAGAGGTCATTGAAGGAGATGAGGAAAAGGAAATGGAAAATAAACCAAAAATTGACTCAGAGGATTCAAACAGTGATTCAAAAGTGGAAGAAAACAAGAAATTCAAAACAGGTAGCTGGCAAAAAGATCATCCTAGAGAGAAAATAATTGGAGACCCTACAGTTGGTGTTCAGACAAGAAGAATATTAGTAACTACTCTTTATTATCCAAAATTGAGCCCAAAAATATTGCTGACGCAATCAAATATGAAAGTTGGGTAAAGGCAATAAATGAATAATTAGATCATATTGAGAAAAACAAGACTTGGGAGTTAGTACCAAGACTCGCAAATAAAATTGTAATCTGTACTAAATGGGTCTTTCGGAACAAATTGAATGAATACGGACAGGTAGTCAAGAACAAAGCAAGATTGGTATGCAAAGGCTATGCACAAGTTGAAGGTATTGACTTTGAGGAAACCTTTGCACTGTGGCCAGACTAGAGGCAATTAGAATATTTTTTGCTTTAGCAGTTTACAAGAATTTCAAAGTTTATCAAATGGATGTGAAATCAGCATTTTTGAATAGGAAACTTGAAGAAGAGGTTTATATTGAGCAGCCAGATGGTTTTCAACTTAGTGATGATCCCAACTTGGTTTGCAAGTTGAAGAAAATGTTATATGGCTTAAAACAGGTATCCCGAGCATGGTATGCAAGGCTAGACAATTATCTTACTCAGCAAGGGTTCAAGAAAGGTATGGTGGATAGTAATTTGTATGTCAAAATAGAAAATTGTCATCATATTGTTCTTGTTGTATACGTAGATGATATCATATTTGGCAACAAAAAAGATGAGTTGTGTAAAGATTTAGCAAATAAGATGCAGAAAGAATTTGAAATGTCAATGATTGGTTAACTTTCGTATTTTCTCGGATTGCTGAGGTAGAATAGCAAGTCGTAGTACAAAATATTTCAAGCTAAGGTGACAAAAAAAAATAACTTCAATTCAAATTTCACACGCTCACTCATAAAACATATACATAATGATATATATATATATAGGGAGATGAGGCGGTGAGGAGATAGGGAGTTGGAGAGAAAAGGGGAGAAACGGAAGGAGGAATCAGGGGAGGAAAAATAGGAGGAAAAAAGAGGAGGAATAATGGGAAAGGAATAAGGGGAGAGGAAATAAAATCATGCCGACAAAATTTGCCGACCAAAATGAAGCATGTTCACACTGCAACATGAAAACAAGCTTTTTCTAGGCCACTTAAGATGAAGCCACATTCACACTTGCAACATTCTCCCCCTTAAAGTTGAGAGGACTGACTAGACAGTCTCTCAGCTTTATAAATTGAGCTTTAGCCATCCCTTTGGTGAAGATGTCTGCGACGTTTTCCAAAGTGTGGCAAAATTTAAGCTCAACAATTTCATGTTCCACCATATCTCGGATGAAGTGGTACTTCATATCAAAATGCTTCGTTCTACTATGGTGGATTGGATTGTATGCCAACTGAATGGCACTGATGTTGTCACAGTAGATTCTGGTCGGACCACTTTGCTGCTCTCCAATCTCTTCCAGCACTTTTCTTAGCCACAAGGCTTGAGTACTAGCATAAGTGACTGCTATATATTCAGCTTCTGTAGAAGACAAAGCTACCACAGTTTGCTTTTTAGAACTCCATGTTATTAGTCCTGATCCCAGACTAAAATAGTTCCCTGAAGTTGATTTTTTGTCATCAATGTTGCTGCCCCAATCACTATCACTGAAGCCTACAAGCTTGATAGTGTTACATTTATGGTACTAGATTCCAAAATCCAATGTACCCTTCACATATCTAGAGAATTCTCTTAGCTGCTTGCAAATGCAGCTCAGATGGGCTAGCCATAAATCGAGAGACAAGAGAAACAACATATTGAATATCAGGTCTAGTGTTGGCGAGAAACATCAAACTCCCAACCATGCTCTTGAAAGTGGTCACGTCAACTTTTGGTGCTCCATCATCTTTGCTTAATTGGATCCCATGTCCAACTGGAGTTGCAACTGGTTTGCAATGCTCCATAGCAAACTTCTTGATCATGTCCCGAGCATACTTATGTTGACAGATGAAGATCCCTATATCTGACTGATGAACCTCCATTCCAAGGAAGTAGTGCATTAAGCCAAGATCCTTCATCTCAAACTGCTTCATCATGGAGTGCTTGAACTCCATATTCACTTTTTCATTACTACCCATGAATATGAGATCATCCACATACAAGAAAACTATGAGGATGTCATTACCTTGCTTCAGGTAGTAAAGGGTGGGTTCATTTCTGCTTCTGGTGAACCCAAAATATTTGAAGTACCCATCAATGCGTGAGTACCAAGCTCGTGGTGCCTGCTTGAGGCCATAGAGTGCCTTTTTCAGTCTGTAAACAAGGTGCTCCTTACCTTGCTCTTGAAATCCTTGAGGTTGCTCAACATACACTTCCTCTGTCAAGTACCCATTGAGAAAGGCACTCTTCACATCCATGTGTTGGATTTTCCAACCTTTGTGAGCAGCTAAAGCAAGAACTGTTCTGATGGTCTCCTGTCTGGCTACAGGAGCAAATGTCTCCTCATAATCAATACCATATTTCTGTGTAAATCCTTTTGCAACCAATCTTGCTTTGTGTCTTTCAATGCTTCCATCAGCATTGAACTTGGTCTTGAAGACCCATTTACATCCAACACATTTCTTGCCTTTAGGAAGCTTTACCAGCTCCCAAGTGTCATTGTTTTTTATAGAGGTTATCTCCTCTTTCATGGCATCTTGCCATATCTTCTGAGTACAAGCCTTCTCATAACTAGAAGGTTCAAGTTGTGCACTAGTTAACAAGGCATAGTTAACTACATCTCCCCGAGGTTCTTGGGAGTCATCATCTCCATACAAATGCATATTTTCAAGTCTTTGCAAAACTGAACCCATTTCACTTGCTTGACTTCTAGTATATCGTCTTTGAAAATTTGTATCCAACATCTGATAAGATGGATGATGTTGGAGAGTTCTCTTACCTCTAGATGGAGAATCAATATCCATTGGTGAGGAACTAACTGACCTTTGTGGAGAAGGACTTGGTGAAGAAGATGATGAACTGGATGTAGAATGTCTGCTTGGGCTTGGAGGAGGAGACTTCTTGCCTTTTTGTGGCGTCTGTTGAATTTGTGAAGAACCTGCATCATGAGATTCAACATCACTAAATATTTGGGGATGACCCCATTCTCCCCCTTCATCAAAAATCACATCCCTGGAAAGCACAATCTTTCGAGTCTTGGGATTGTAGAGTCTATAAGCTTTTGTGGTCTCACAGTACCCTACAAAAATGCATGCTTGACTCTTGGGATCAAGCTTCTTTCTCTTCTCATCAGGAATGTGTGCATAAGCCAAAGAACCAAAAACTCTGAAGTGTTTGACATTTGGTTTCTTGCCATACCATGCTTGGTAAGGAGTTTTCCCTTTCAAACTTGAAGTAGGGCTCTGATTCAAGATATACACACTGGTCCTGGCTGCATCTGCCCAATACATATTACTCAAATGCTTCGTCTGAAGCATAGATCTTGCCATTTCTACAATGGTGCGGTTCTTTCTCTCAGCCACACCATTCTGTTGTGGAGTGTAGGCAGCAGTGAACTGCCTCTTTATTCCATGTTTTTTACAAAAATTCAAAAATTCATTAGAGGAGTATTCTCCTCCTCTATCTGATCTGAGACACTTAACAAAATATCCACTCTCATTTTCAACTCTTGTTTTAAAATCTATGAAGCAATCAAATGCTTCATCTTTATGCTTCAAAAAATATATCCAGCACATTCTTGAAAAATCATCAATGAAAAGAAGAAAGTAAGAGTTGTTACCAATGCTCTTGGTCTGCATTGGACCACAGATGTCCGAATGCACTAGCTGGAGTGGATAATTGGCCCGCCATGCTTGCCCATGAGGAAATTTGGACCTAGCATGCTTGCCCAAGGCACAACCTTCGCAGACTTCCTTAGTGTCCTGAACTTTAGGAAGTCCGGTCACCATCGCTTGAGAGGTTAACATCTTCAAACTAGCTGAATTTAGATGACCGTATCTCAAGTGCCACAACACACTTGGATTTGAAATAGCAACATTTGCTAATTGATCTCCCCCTGGCTGGCCAAAATTTAAAGGAAATAACCTGTTCTTTGTCATTGGAACTTGAGTAATGATTCTATCACTATCACTTTTATCAAAAATGATACATTTACCCTCATCAAATAGCAACTTATAGTTTTTCTCCAACATTTGACCAACACTCAAAAGATTATGTTGGAGATGAGGGGTATAATAAATATCATTCACCTGTTTAACGCCCTCTTTTGTTGGAACCTCCATGGCTCCAATGCCTTCAACCGCCAATGACTTGTCATCCCCCAACTTGATGCTGGATTTGTAGGAAGAATCCAGGGTAGCAAAGAGTTCTTCTTTGCCACTCATATGATTTGAACACCCAGTGTCCAAGATCCAGGTGTCATTCAGGTTCTGATCTGACTTGCCATATGAGAGAAAGAGATTTGAGGTCCCTTCCTCTTCTCCAAAATTGCCATACTGACTGCTCTGACTGCTGCTCCCTTGAGAAGATTTTGACCAATAGTCACGAGCAAAGTGGCCAAGTTTGCCATAATTGTAGCAAGCTTGTTTTGACTTGTCACTTCCTTTTCCTCGTCCTGGATGCTTCCCTCTATTTTTTTGTCCACCTCTATTCTGACCTCCACCTCTGTTTGAAGATCCTCCTCTGTTAGAAGTTCCACCTCGTGGACTATTCCTACCTCTTCCTCTGTGCTGACCTCTACCACGACCTCTACCTCTCCTTTTCCTTCTTGTGAAGCAAAGGCTTTATCATCTCCTCCATGGCTAGTGGAAGGAGATTCCTGCAATCTCTCTTCATGTGAAAGAAGAGAACCAATTAGTGCATCAAAGGAAAGTGTAGTCAAATATTTTGACTCTTCAATAATGATTGCTACATGATTCCACTTAGGAAGAAGTGTTCGCAACACTTTCTTCACCACAACTTCTGGTTTAATCTCTTCACCTAGAGTGACCATTTTATCTACTACGACTTTGACTCGCATGCAGTAGTCTCCTACTTTCTCATTCTCTTGCATTCTGAGATTTTCAAAATCTCTTTTCAGAGTTTGAAGCCTGACCTGCTTCACTTGATCACTCCCTTGAAAACTTTCCTTTAAAGCATTCCAAGCATCTTGAGCTATTACACAGGATGCTATTCTAGGAAATATGCTTTTATCTAGGGCTGCTTGCAAATGATACAAGGCAGAGGAATTATTTTTTTGTGCTTCTTTCCTAGCTTTTCTATCAGCAACACTTAAAGTAGTCCAGTCAGTAGGAGAGGGTTATGTGTAACCCTCTTCAACTACATCCCATAAACCTTTGCCTATCAACAAGGTTTTCATATTTATTGACCAATATTCATAATCACTACCATTGAATTCTGGAATTGGAAGATTTGAATTTGAAGCCATTTCTACTACTTGAAAGTAAACTTTTGATTTGACTAAAAATAGGAAGTACAAAGCAATTACAAGTTCAAATCAAATCTATATTTCTTAACTCTCTCACTGATTTCTTCTTCTTCTTGTGGATTGTCCAGTACTGGAGGTCCAAAATTATCTGCAATGGAATCCTCGTCGTCACTGATGACAACTATTTCAGGAGCTGCTGCTAGCTCGACCTGTGCTGGCTCAGGCTCTAGAGAGCGTGGGGTATAACTTTCACTGGATTGTTGCTCCGGCTCAGCTGGAGAGTAGCTATCACTGGCTTGATCTACAAGTGCGGCTTCAATTGTATCGGACTCCTCCACTCGTTGTCCAAAAATATTGTCTTCTGAGTCAGCCTCATAACCAGAATCTGGATTCCTCTGGTGGGCTATAACAACATTCTGCAACTGCTCGAACACAACATGCAGTCCGTATCTCCAAATTATTTCATCAAGAGACTCGACAGTCTCTCTCCGCAATAGAGAGCATAAAGCGTGGTAACATCCGGTTGACCGGATCATCTACTCATCAATGCAAAAAAAAACTTCATTAGAACCTCTGAGGTTAAAATTTTCACCCTTTTACAGCCGTTGAGGCTATTACAAAAATTTTTAGCCTTGAACGGGGTTCCAAGGGGCAGAGCAGACGGGGAGTCCAAAATTTTTTGGAAGTGCTAAACGGGCGCTCGAAGGCTTCCCGACACTTTTATGCTCCCCCTTTTTACAAAGATTGCCTTTTTTAAAGTTTTCAAAATTTTTAATAAAGTCTTTATCAAAAAAAAATTTAATAATCTTTTTATATTCTTAATTATTATTTTTTAAAAATAAATAATTAAAAATATAAATTTTAAATTATTAAATTAATTTTTTTTAAACTTAAAAAAAAAAAAACTTTCAAAAAAAAACAATAAAAACCTTTAAACCACCTCGACGGCGATTCGAACTCTCGACCGCCTCAGAAAGAACCAGGTTGTGGACCGCTACACCAAGCGGTGGCTTTGAGAACAGCCCCGTGCGTCCTCCTTGTTATACCTTCAACGGGCAAAAATTAATAAAAAAAACTAAACCTTTTTTTTTTTGCACCCGACGGGTTTCGAACCCTGGTCCTCCAGCCGGTAAGTCACTGACTTAACCGTGTGTGTTACATGCTCGCATGGGATGGTAAGATGCACAAGGCAATGTTAAACAGGGTGACGAGAGTTATTTAAAAAAAAAAAGATAAATCAATTATCCCACATGCAGTGGGAGGAAGGCCTTCAAGGCCTTTTTATACGCCCATGCGCGTATGTTTTATCGATTGCCTTCGAGAAATCACTTCCTTGAACTCTTTTGCCATCGAAACCTCCAACTATAGCCCACCACATGGCACGTCCACGTCGACTCCTCACCCGTCCTCACCTTGCCACGTGCCACGTCCTCGCCTTGCCATGTGTCACTGTTTGCCAGCTCAGCTCCTCGAGCTAAGTGTCCTCCACGTCAGCCTCGAAAGTTGCGCTCTCCTCAAATCTCCTCGATCCATGTGCCACCTCGGTTCTACTTCAGCTCCGTCCTACGTCCACGCCAGCTCCGTCCTACGACTGCCTTGGGATCCATGCCTCGAAAGACCACCTCGAGATCCGTGCCCTTAGATCTACCTCGAAGACCACACCCAACTCTCAGCGCTTCAATTTTTGTGCTCCTCGATCTGCGCTCCTCGACCCCTACGCCTGCTCTGATACCAGAATGAGGCAGAATAGCAAGTCGTAGTAAAAAATATTTCAAGCTAAGGCGACAAAAAAAAAACTTCAATTCAAATTTCACATGCTCACTCATAAAACATATACATAACGATATATATATAGGGAGATGAGGTGGTGAGGAGATAGGGAGTTGGAGAGAAAAGGGGAGAAACGGAAGGAGGAATCAGGGGAGGAAAAATAGGAGGAAAAAGAGGAGGAATAATGGGAAAGGAATAAGGGGAGAGGAAATAAAATCATGCCGACAAAATTTGCCGACCAAAATGAAGCCTGTTCACACTACAACATGAAAACAAGCTTTTTCTAGGCCACTTAAGATGAAGCCACATTCACACTTGCAACAATTGCAAGTTAATCAAAAGGAGAAGGGCATATTTATTTTCTCAAATTAAATATGTGAAAGAGATGCTGAAAAAGTTCACAATGGAGGATTGTAAGCCAGTTAGCACTCCCATGACGACATATTGCAAGTTGAGCAAAGATGATAAATCTCCACATATTGATCAAACTATGTATAGATCTATGATTGAGACCTTACTGTACTTGATAGCTATCAGACTAGATATTTTGTAGGCAGTATGCATGGTAGCACGATTTTAGGCTAGTCCCAAGGAGACTCATGTGATAGCAGTGAAGAGGATTCTTCGGTACCTCAAGGGTACTATGGAGTATGGGTTATGGTATCCAAAAGGTAAGGACTTCACCCTTATTGCGTATTCAGATGCATATTGGGCAGGATGTGTAGATGACAGGAAGAGTACCAGTGGAGGTGCATTCTATCTTAGAGACGAAGTTGGTCACGTGGCATAGTAAGAAACATGAGTCAGTCTCCTTATCCACGGTAGAGGCGGAATACATTGCGACGACAACGTGTCGTACGCAGGTGTTATGGATGAAACAAACTTTGAAGAATCTTGGCATTAATTTTAGTGAGCCAATTTTAGTTAAGTGTGATAACACCAGTGCCATTAACATCTCAAAGAATCTGGTTATGCATTCTCGCACAAAACATATTGCTATTCGATATCATTTTTTCAAGGAGAAAGTTATGAAAGGTGAGGTTAAGTTGCATTTTGTTCCAACAATAGAGCAAGTAGTGGATATCTTCACCAAACCATTGCCCAAGGAATTCTTTGAGTACCTTTGCAAGAAATTGGAAGTGATCACACTATTGAGCAAGGTGAAGTATTGTCATTGTTGTCAACACAGTCAAATAGATCGGTTGATGCAGTGGACAGGAGTTCAGAGGTTACTCAGAGTATGTACAGTGATATTAAATTCTTATGAGGATGTTTTTTGGGTTGGGTTTGTTGGTTTTTAAAAATTGTGTGTTTTGGGGGGTCCTCCAGCGTGCCCCAAAATTGGGGACCCACCTTTTTGCATATTTTCCAAGAAGACCGAAGTGGCCCATATGCTAAAGATCAAAGAAAAAGCAAAACACCGCAAAGAAAAAAGTGTCGCGATATCGTGACATGTTGCATTTTCACGGTCCAAAGCAAAGAGAAAATGCAAGGAGAAAAAAGTGTCGCGATATCACGACATGTTGCATTTTCGCGGTCGAAAGAGCAAAGAGAAAAAAGTGTCGCGATATCGCGACATGTTGCATTTTCGCGGCCAAAAGAGAAGAGAAAAAGCAAGGAGAAAAAAGTGTCACGATATCGCGACATGTTGCATTTTTGCGGCCAAAAGAGCAAAGAGAAAAAAGTGTCACGATATCGCGACATGTTGCATTTTCGCGATCGAAATAGCAAAGAGAAAAAAGTGTCACGATATCGTGACATGTTGCATTTTCGCGGACCAAAGCAAAGAGAAAGAGCAAGGAGAAAAAAGTGTCGCGATATCGCGACATGTTGCATTTTCGCGAGCCAAAGCAAAGAGAAAGAGCAAGGAGAAAAAAGTGTCACGATATCGTGACATGTTGCATTTTCGCGGTCCAAAGCAAAGAGAAAGAGCAAGAAGGAAAAAGTGTCACGATATCGCGACATGTCGCATTTTCAGATCAAAAGGGAGAGAGAGAAAAAGTCAGGGGAGAGAGAGAAAAAAGTGTCGCGATATCGCGACATGTCGCATTTTTGCGACTCAAAAAGGTAGGCAAGCAAAGAAACAAAAGTGTCACGATATCGTGACATGTCGCATTTTTGCGACTCAAAAAGGCCTTGCGAGAGAAACAAAAGTGTCGCGATATCGCGACATGTCGCATTTTCGCGACTCAAAAAGGGCAGGCAGGCAGAGAAACAAAAGTGTCGCGATATCGCGACATGTTGCATTTTCACCAAAGGAACAGAGTAGTTGACAGTGCATCTGATATTAGTGATGAACACCAGGATAGTGAAACTGAAGACTGCATAGTGACGTGGACCTATAAGGAATAAATCGAAGATTGAATAAGGTAATTTGTCACATAAGGACAAAATTCAATGAATAAGACAAAACATTACATAAGGAATCTTTAATGATTTGAAATCATCTAAGATGGTCGTTACACATGGAAAGAAGCGGACGCATGCCCATGTGGAGAAAAGGAAACGAAGGGCCACAAAATAGAAATGAAAAGCCTTTTTGGAAACCAAAACACATGCATGCACAAGTGGAAGGATAAAACGAACAATCATGGAAGGAGAAAATGAACAGTCATGAAAGGAGAAACAAAAAAATTTCAGAGAATTTTTTTTATTTTTGGACAGTTTTATGTGACAACGGTAAATTGATAAATATTGAAGTCTGATTATGGATTCATGTTTAGCTCATCAAGATGAGCAACTTCGCTTTTTGAACCATGCCAATCCGAGGTCCAGAAGTATGAGTTTGAGTAAGGTGCACTGTAGTTGGCCGTGAAGTGTTTGACGAAATGTCTTCTCCAGATTTGAATAGTTGAAAGTAAGATGTGACCAGCAGTGACTGTAGAAAATATGGACTAAGTTGAAAATATAAAAAGGGAGTTACAATTGACAAGTGGCATAGGAGAATATTGTGTCATAAAGGAGTTACATAAAGAAGTTACAATTGACAAGTGGCATATGAGAATATGGAAGTCAAGAAGAGTTACAATTGATAGGTGGCTGTGAGAATTATGCTGAGAATATGGAAGTTACAAAAGAAGGAGTTACAAAGAGAAAATATTGTTATAAAAGGAGTGTTGCTTGGAGAATTTTTGTGTGTGATAAGTGTGTGTGTTTTGTGAATTGTGGTAGACGTTGGGTAAGCAATAGACCAGTCAGGGTCTTGTAAAAGTGAAGGCATTTTTATGTCAATCTTCTAGTTTCAAAATTGAAGTCCAAGTTGGTGCTTGGCATCAGGGGTTGGTGCTCCTTCCAGTTGGTGCTGGTAAATCAGGGGTTGGTGCTCCTTCCAGTTGGTGCTGGTAAATCAGGGGTTGATGCTCCTTCCAGTGGGTGCTGGTAAATTGATTGTAAAGTTGGTGCTTTGCAAAGGCTGGATTTGGATGGGAGTCCAAACAGTCATTTTGAGGAGTAGCCAAATCGGTGAACCTCGATACATCTTATGTTGTGTGATGTTATCTTGTTATATTTGCTTTATTTGGTTTTAAGTTTTCATTGTTTTGGCTTTAAGAGTTGAAGATTTAAGTAACAAGAGATACACTGATTCACCCCCCCTCTCAGTGTCATTGTGATACTAACAATTGGTATCAGAGCCAGTTTCCCTTGTCAGGCTAAATCAGCTAGGGTTGATCTTGGATTAGTACGCAATGGGTAAGAAGAATAGATCCTCCTCCAATAAGGCATCTCAATCAGTTTCAGTTCTTGTGGAAGAGAAAATTGAACTAGAAAAGATAGGAGTGAATTCTGAAGTATGTGATGAAAACCTTGAGGTTGAAGTAGATCTAGAAGGTGAGTTGATCGCTGCACTTGAAGAGTTGGATATAGAAAGGAAAAAGAACAAAAGACTGTCCAAGAAGTTGGAAGAATATGGGGATAATATTGAAGATCTCTTCTTACAAATTCATAAAGCCAAGAAAATAGAAGAAGCCTTGAAGTCACACCTGGATGATAAAGGCGATGTATGTAGCAAACGTGAAGAGGAATCTAACAAAGTTATTAGTGATCTAAAGCTGCAAGTAGAAGAGTCCAAAAGGATTGAAGAAACTCTCTGGTCACAGATCAATGAGAAAGAGATTGTTTGCTGCAAACAAGAAGAGGAGATTGTTTTATTGAGGAAACAACTAGAAGAGGCCAATACAAATCTCAAATTTGAGAAGAGCACAGAGTTGCTAGATAAAATGATAAGGCAACAAAGAAGCTCCATGGCTAAGCTTGGTCTTGGATGTGAAGTTGAACAACCTTCATCTTCCAAATATGCAGAGAAGAAGAAGTCCACTCGTTGAAGGATCGAAGCAAGAAAAGTTTGAAGTCGAATCTTCAAAAGGAAGAAAATCTCAAAGGAGATCTACAACAAAGCAACCACAACAAAAGAGGTTCTATCACTCTCACTCTATTCATAATAATGCTTTTAATGGCTATTGTTTTAGATGCAACCATTATGGTCACAAGGCAATTTATTGTGGATTGAATAATAGATCAAAGAGTTATGATGGTAGAAATACATCTACTTTTCTGATTGAACACCATGTGCAATGTTTTAAATGTAATGGTCATGGGCACATAGCAAGGTTTTGTCCAAGCACTTTTGTATCTAATCTAAGGCAAGACAGTAGATTTCATCAAACATAAAGAATGCAACACAAATAGGGAATAAATCATGTGCATCAAAGAAAGGAAAATAATCATCCATCAAGGATGCACAAGAGACAACCACCCAAGAGAAATGTTCAAGTTCACGAAAAGGTTCAAAATAGGGATGCAGTTGAAAAACTCAAGCCCAAGTTCAAGAAAGTTTGGAGAAAGAAAGAAGAGAGGAAATCATGTCTCCTTGGATTGAAGGAGACTACTCCTCTATTGCACTAAGCAACTCCAGGTAGCACATCCTCAGGGGGAGCAATCTTAAAGTTTTATTTTAATGCTCCTATGTATTTGTTTGGTTATCTAAGGATGAAAGGCAAGTAGTCAGGGGGAGTTGTCGTATAGTTGTCAAAGTGTGTTTTAGTTCATGTAGTTGTTTGTGGAGGTGCCATGAAGGGTGGTGATTAAGTTGAGACTTGTCACCATTGGTAGTATTGCTATATGTCAGTGTTGTACTTTTGATGGTTCTTATTGCCATTGTTCAAAGTTATGGATTATAATAGTTTAGATAATTTGGTTTAGTGAAAGAATGTTGCCCTAGCTACATATATGTGTTTTGATAAAAGCAGTGTGTATTTGTACTACACATTGATGTGAAGATTGTTAGATCTATTATGATGCTTTGGTGAAAATATTTAATTCGCATGCAAAATCAGAAAGCTCACATTTTATTATTGCATTCAAAGTGGCTACATGAGCAGGAAGTTACATCAATACAAATTGAGTACAAATATTCAGGAGATATTTAGTAGGAATAAAATGATGTGGTAGAAAGAAAAAAAAAAAGTAAAAAGAAATTGAAGTGTAGGTAAAAAAAGGTGCTTTGAGGAATGAAAGCAAAATCTTATGAGTTGTGGTTGAAAAGAAAAAATTAAAGTTTTACAAGTGTTAGAAAAAGAAACGAGAAAAGAAACAAAAAATTGACTCGGATGATGATTCAAATAGTGATTCATAAAGTGGAATAAAATAAGAAATTCAAAACAAAGAAAGATCATCCTAGAGAGCAAATAATTGGAGACCCCACAGTTGGTGTTCAGACAAGAAGAAGAGTAGTAAGTAACTACTCTCTATTATCCAACATTGAGCCCAAAAATGTTGTTGATGCAAGCAAAGATGAAAGTTGGATGAAGGCAATAAATGAAGAATTAGATCAGATCGAGAAAAACAAAACTTGGGAGTTAGTACCAAGACCTGCAAATAAAAATATAATCGGTACTAAATGGGTCTTTCGAAACAAATTGAATGAAGACGGACAAGTAGTCAGGAATAAAGCAAGATTGGTATGTAAAGGCTATGCACAAGTTGAAGGTATTGACTTTGAGGAAACCTTTGCACCTGTGGCTAGACTAGAGGCAATTAGAATGTTTTGGCTTTAGCAGTTTACAAGAATTTCAAAGTTTATCAAATGGATGTGAAATCAGCATTTTTGAATGGGAAACTTGAAGAAGAGGTTTATATTGAGCAGCCAGATGGTTTCCAACTTGGTGATGATCCCAACTTGGTTTGCAAGTTGAAGAAAGCATTATATGGCTTAAAACAGGCACCCCGAGCATGGTATGCAAGGCTAGACAACTATCTTACTCAACAAGGGTTCAAGAAAGGTATGGTGGATAGTAATTTGTATGTCAAAATAGAAAATGGCCATCTTATTGTTCTTGTTGTATACGTAGATGATATCATATTTGGCAGCAAAAAAGATGAGTCGTGTAAAGATTTAGCAAATAAGATGCAGAAAGAATTTGAAATGTCAATGATTGGTGAACTTTCGTATTTCCTCGGGTTGCAAGTTAATCAAAATGAGAAGGGCATATTTATTTCTCAAATTAAATATGTGAAAGAGATGCTAAAAAAGTTCACAATGGAGGATTGTAAGCCAGTTAGCACTCCCATGACGACAAGTTGCAAGTTGAGCAAGGATGACAAATCTCCACATGTTGATCAAACCATGTACAGATCTATGATTGGGAGCTTACTGTACTTGACAGCTACCAGACCAGATATTTTGCAGGCAGTATGCATGGTAGCATGATTTCAGGCTAGTCCCAAGGAGACTCATGTGACAGTAGTGAAGAGGATTCTTCGGTACCTCAAGGGTACTATGGAGTATGGGTTATGGTATCCAAAAGGTAAGGACTTCACCCTTATTGCGTATTCAGATGCAGATTGGGCAGGATGTGTAGATGACAGAAAGAGTACCAGTGGAGGTGCATTCTATCTTGGAGACAGGTTGGTCGCGTGGCACAGTAAGAAACAAGAGTCAGTCTCCTTATCCACAGTAGAGGCAGAATATATTGCAGTGACAACGTGTTGTACGTAGGTATTATGGATGAAACAAACCTTGAAAGATCTTGGTATTAACTTCAGTGAGCCAATTTTAGTTAAGTGTGATAACACCAATGCCATTAACATCTCAAAGAATCCGGTTATGCATTCTCACACAAAACATATTGCTATCCGGTATCACTTTTTGAAGGAGAAAGTTGCGGAAGGTGAGGTTAAGTTGGATTTTGTTCCAACAACAGAGCAAGTAGTGGATATCTTCACAAAACCGTTGCCCAAGGAAGTCTTTGAGTACCTTCGCAATAAATTGGGAGTGGTCACGCTTCCCAAGAATTGACTAGCTATCGGGACCACATTCTCAGGGGGAGCATTTGTGTATTTGTTTATCTTTTTGCTCATGTTTGTGATTTTTGCTAAGTGTAATAATTTTTGCCTAAGAATGTTGTGCATGGACTCAGGGGAGTTTGCAGTAGCCCTTTGGTATTGTTGTCAAAGGGGGAGAAGAGTTACAGGAAATTGCACGTGTGTTGCCAACAATTCCAAAGGGGGAGATTGTTGAGCAAGGTGCAGAGACAGTATTGTCATTGTTGTCAACATAGTCAGATAGATCGGTTGATGTAGTGGACAGGAGTTCAGAGGTTATTCAGAGTATGTACAGTGATGTTAAATGCTTATGAGGATGTTTTTGATGTTTGGGTGAAGTTGTTACAGGTTTTTTGTGCAAAGTTGAAAAAATTGTCATGTTGTGGCTGCTCCACAACATACCCCAAAATTGGGGACCCACCTTTTTGCATATTTTCCAAGAAGACCGAAGTGGCCCATATGCTAAAGATCAAAGAAAAAGCAAAACACCGCAAAGAAAAAAAGTGTCGCGATATCGCGACATGTTGCATTTTCGCGGTCCAAAGCAAAGAGAAAATGCAAGGAGAAAAAAGTGTCGCGATATCGCGACATGTTGCATTTTCACGACCAAAAAGCAAAGAGAAAAAAGTGTCACGATATCGCGACATGTTGCATTTTCGCGGCCAAAAGAGAAGAGAAAAAGCAAGGAGAAAAAAGTGTCGCGATATCGCGACATGTTGCATTTTCGTGGCCAAAAAGAGAAAAGAGAAAAAAGTGTCGCGATATCGCGACATGTTGCATTTTCACGGGCCAAAGCAAAGAGAAAGAGCAAGGAGAAAAAGTGTCGCGATATCGCGACATGTTGCATTTTTGCGGTCCAAAGCAAAGAGAAAGAGCAAGGAGAAAAAAGTGTCACGATATCGCGACATGTTGCATTTTCATGGTCCAAAGCAAAGAGAAAGAGCAAGGAGGAAAAAGTGTCGCGATATCACGACATGTTGCATTTTCGTGACTCAAAGCAAAGAGAAAGTGCAGAGAAGGAGAAAAGTGTCGCGATATCGCGACATGTCGCATTTTCGCGACCCAAAGGAGAGAAAGAGCAAGAAGGACAAAAGTGTCACGATATCGCGACATGTCGCATTTTCGTGACTCAAAAAGGGTAGGCAGGCAAAGAAACAAAAGTGTCGCGATATCGCGACATGTCGCATTTTTGCGACTCAAAAAGGGCAGGCAGGCAGAGAAACAAAAGTGTCGCGATATCGCGACATGTCGCATTTTCGCGACTCAAAAAGGGCAGGCAGGCAGAGAAACAAAAGTGTCACGATATCGTGACATGTTGCATTTTTTCCAAAGGAATAGAGTAGTTGATAGTGCGTCTGATATTAGTGATGAACACCAGGATAGTGAAACTGAAGACTGCATAGTGACGTGGACCTATAAGGAATAAATCGAAGATTGAATAAGGTAATTTGTCACATAAGGACAAAATTCAATGAATAAGACAAAACGTTACATAAGGAATCTTTAATGATTTGAAATCATCTAAGATGGTCGTTACACATGGAAAGAAGCGGACGCATGCCCATGTGGAGAAAAGGAAACGAAGGGCCACAAAATAGAAACGAAAAGCCTTTTTAGAAACCAAAACACATGCATGCACAAGGGAAGGAGAAAACAAACAGTCATGGAAGGAGAAAACGAACAGTCATGAAAGGAGAAATAAAAAATTTCAAATTTTTTTTTTTTCAGTTTTGGACAGTTTTATGTGACAGTGGTAAATTGATAAATATTGAAGTCTGATTATGGATTCATGTTTAGCTCATCAAGATGAGCAACTTCACTTTTTGAACCATGCCAATCCGAGGTCCAAAAGTATGAGTTTGAGTAAGGTGCATTGTAGTTGGCCGTGAAGTGTTTGACGAAATGTCTTCTCTAGATTTGAACAGTTGAAAGTAAGATGTGACCAGCAGTGATTGTAGAAAATATGGACTAGGTTGAAAATATAAAAAGGGAGTTACAATTGACAAGTGGCATAGGAGAATATTGTGTCATAAAGGAGTTACATAAAGAAGTTACAATTGACAAGTGGCATATGAGAATATGGAAGTTACAAAAGGAGTTACAATTGATAGGTGGCATGTGAGAATATGGAACGAAAAGTAAAAGAAGGAGTTACAAAGAGAAAATATTGTTATAAAAGGAGTGTTGCTTGGAGAATTTTTTGTGTGCGATAAGTGTGTGTGTTTTGTGAATTGTGGTAGACGTTGGGTAAGCAATAGACCAGTCAGGGTCTTGTAAAAGTGAAGGCATTTTTATGTCAATCTTCTAGTTTCAAAATTGAAGTCCAAGTTGGTGCTTGGCATCAGGGGTTGGTGCTCCTTCCAGTTGGTGCTGGTAAATCAGGGGTTGGTGCTCCTTCCAGTTGGTGCTGGTAAATCAGGGGTTGATGCTCCTTCCAGTGGGTGCTGGTAAATTGATTGTAAAGTTGGTGCTTTGCAAAGGCTGGATTTGGATGGGAGTCCAAACAGTCATTTTGAGGAGTAGCCAAATCGGTGAACCTCGGTACATCTTATGTTGTGTGATGTTATCTTGTTATATTTGCTTTATTTGGTTTTAAGTTTTCATTGTTTCGGCTTTAAGAGTTGAAGATTTAAGTAACAAGAGATACACTGATTCACCCCCCCTCTCAGTGTCATTGTGATACTAACACACATGTTTGTGATTTTTGCTAAGTGTACTAATTTTTGTTTGAGAATTTTGTGCATGGACTGAGGGGGGGTTTGTAGTAGCCCTTTGGTCTTGTTGTCAAAGGGGGAGGAGATTTATAGGAAGCATGTGTTGCCAACAATTCCAAAGGGGGAGATTGTTGAGCAAGGTGCAACGATAGTATTATCATTGTTGTCAACACACTTAGATGGACATGTTGCAGTGGACATTTTTCGAAGGTTTTTTGAAGTATATACAGTGATGTTCAATGCTTATGAGGATATCTTTGATGTTCGGGTGAAGTTGTTACAGGTTGTTCGTGCAAATTTGCAAAAGTTGAAAAAATCGTCAAGAAGTTGTCAAAAAATTGCAAAAGTCATCATGGGCACAGTTGGATAGGATGGATCAGTTTGGAGCATGCCAACATGTTAGGAAACAGTCTAGAACAGCGTTTTAGGTGTCAACACAGTGTTTGGATTGATCGATGACATTTTCGGTATCTTGGCGAATGATTTGGCAAGTGGTTGTACAAGCCAAAAAAGGGCAGTTTTATCAGAAGCACTGCAACCAAACCAAGAAGAATTTGATAGCAAAATTTGAACTGGAGGTGGTCATTATATTTAATAACATGTATTCCAAATTTCCACCAAAATGGAGAAACGAGGTGAATGTTACAAGCATTTAAAGACTGTCACAAAAATGCTCTTTTTGGAAAAAGTGTATCAGCAGTAGTTTTTTTGGAGGTGGTACAGGTGACCCGTAAGGATTTATGTAGTGATATTTGGACTGGATGTAGTCAGCATTGTAGATATTCTATGTTTCAAATTTTAGAGAAAATATATTTACGAGGAGAGAGTTATGATTGTTGCAAAAACGGTACAGGTCACTTTTATGTCAATTTGTTCCACTTGTGCAAAATCCTTCAGTTGGTCGTTTCGACCTTGCAAAGTCGCCAGAGTTTCGGTTTCAGTGTTGTTACACCTTCAAGGCATCAAATAGAGAATCTTTCATTTTTTGGTTTGAGGTGTCACGTGGCTCCAAAGTAAGAGAACGAGTAAGGTGTCAATTCTTTACATGTGACGTGTTTGACGAAATACCTTCTCAAAATAAAAAAAATGAAGTTATATTGTTTTAAGAAGCTTCATTAAATAAAATATTTTTAAAAATTAAAAAGGAAAAAAGAATGCAAGTGTGTGCTTTTTAAGTGACAAGGGATTTTATTGAAAAGTGGGGACTTTATTTTGTGAAGAGAGAAGTGTGTGTGGAGAAAAATAAATAGTGAAAATCCATGATTTTTGGAGAGTGGTGAAAAATGTCACTTCAGTATTTTGGGCATAACTTTATCATATGATATCCATTTTGGCTGAAATTTTGAGAGGATTTTGTAGACAAAGTGATGCACAATACTCAAAAAGCATTTAGCAATTGGCAAAACGAGCTAAGAGAACAATCAGTATGTTTTTTGAGAAGATTCAAATTCTGAGTAATGCAGAGAGAGGGATGTTATACTGGGTGAAATAGAAAGTTTTAGATTTTAATATTACAGACCATAGAGGGTTTTGGTTTTAGTGAATACATTCATATATGTCATTTTATTATCAATATCAAAATCAAGCGGGTGCTTGGTAGAGGGGTTGGTGCTCCTTTCTGTTGGTGCAAATAAATCAGGGGTTGGTGATCCTTTCTTTTGGTGCAGATAAATCAGGGGTTGGTGCTCCTTCTATTGGGTGATGGTAAATTGATTATAAATTTGGTGCTTTGCAAATGCTGGATTTGGATGGGAGTCCAAACAGTCATTTTTGAGGATGTAGCCAAATTGGTGAACCTCGGTACATCTTATGTTGTGTGATGTTCTCTTGTTATACTTACTTTATTTGATTTTATGTTTTCATTGTTTTGGCTTTGAGTGTTGAAGATTTAAGTTTTAAAGAGCTACACTGATTCACCCCCCCTCTCAGTGTCATTGTGAGACTAACATTTTAATCTTTGGAATACAATTAAGTATCTCTTATTGTGTTGCAAGATTAGGATGGTCAAAAGCAGATAAAAGATTCTCAAAGTAGAAATTTGTAGCTTGTTGTATACCTGGGATAGTGTCCATCATATTACCATGAATGTATTTTAGGCTAGGAAGTGTGTTGGAGAGTCTTCTTACTGAGGTTGAGTGGTGGAAGAACTTAGTATTTTTGTCCCCCTATAACAGCCAAGAAGTTATGACTCTTTGTTTTCAATAGATCTCCTATTTTTCTATACTCTCTAACTATTTTTTATGGAGCTCATCTTCCTGTTTCAAGTCTTCTATGTTTGTTTTAGTCTAAAATAATATGGTTAGATCCCCCATACTTGAAACCAATAGGGATTTTAGGCTAGGAAGTGTGTTGGAGTATCTTCTTACTAAGGTTGAGTTGTGGAAGAACTTAGTATTTTGGTCCCCTATAACAGCCAAGAAGTTGACTCTTTGTTACCAATAGATCTCCTATTTTTCTACTCTCTAACTATTTTTTAATGAGCTCATCTTCTTATTTCAAGTATTCTATATTTGTTTTAGTCTAAAATAATGTGGCTATCTCCCTCATCCTTGCAACCAATAGAACTCTCTCAAGCTGAAAGTATGATTTAATGTTTCTTTTCCAAATTTTAAGTTGAGCTTTGACATATTGGTGTTGTTTAAAGACTCCAAAAAAAAAATTCCCATGGGCAAGGCACCCCTCTTCCCACAAAAATAGGATTTTATCCTTAATCTCCACCTTTTCTAGCCATAAATTCTCAAACTGAAATGGTCTAGAGAAATATTTATGGTCCATATCTCATTCCAAGAGAATTGAAAAGTGATATGATTTTATACGATTGAGAATTTTCAACCTGAGTGACCACCACAGAAAACCCTCTTCGAACACCAAGAATCTATCTAGTTTCACCTTCCTATTTTCCAACCTAGCTTGTTTGTTTGTCCATGTATGAGAAGGCCCTACACACTAGACAACAATCAAATTGAGTTGATTTACTTGACATATCATAAATTTGTCACCCTGATCCAAATACGGGATGCCCCCTTCTTGTTACCTAGCTAAAATATTAGCATTAAATTCTCCAACCACTATCCAATTCACTTCTTCCTTTCCTATCCTACTTGCTTATAAAACTATCCATTGAAAACATTGCTCCCTAAATATTTTTGAATCGTAGAAATTTGAAATCAAAAAAAGTTCTCCTGAAATCTTACTCTTGAAGAGAGGTGTGAGAATCCCCCTTCCTAAAAAATTATCAATTATTGTCTAATTTAGAGGATTCTATAAAATTATTATACCCCCTAAAGCACCCTAGGATGTTATAGACATATGTCTTGTCTATCTCTATATTTTCTTAGCTATTTTGTCCATCACCAGTACTGAAGATTCTAACTCTTGAAGAAGAATAAAATATGAATGATGACTTCCAATTAAATTGTGAACAACAATTGAGACCTATTGTTTAAGCTTCTAATATTTCATGATTGTATAATCATTGGGAACCTAGAACCCAGTAAGTATCAATATGTTTTACTCTTCCTTGGTTTACTAGTTGATTTCCCTCCATTGTTAGTTGCTTTTGGTTTGATTTTCATCCCACACTCTTGGCTTGGGAGTTTTTTACTCATTTATCTGCTTGTTGAATTCCAAGATCAAGTTTTCCTCTATATTTATCTTTGTCTTTCATTGAGATATCCTTATAAACCAAGACCATAGCAATATTGAGGTTCTCTAAAGTTGTTATGGTAATATGGTTTTGGATGGGTTGGATATTGGTCTCTAACATTGGTTGAGTTATCCTCTGTTGGACTAATTCTACATTTTTTTAAGGCAGATTTTCCCCTTGTGGTTCCCCCATTACAATTATCTCATTCTCCATGTCCATTAGGATATTAAGAATTTCATAATTGTTTAGGTTTCTGTCTTTTGCTTGGTTTGATTGTGTTACCTTCTTTCTCTTAGGCTCAAGGTTATGGGTTGAGCTTTTCCTTCTTCTCAAGAATCTTATCATCATTGACATTAGCCTTCAATGATATGGGCTCCTTTTGGATAGTCTAGAGGCACAATCAAGCAAGATGTCCATGCTTATGATAAATACTACACTAGAATGGGATCTCTTCATAGTTTATTTATTAGACCCAAGTTAAACCCACCATATCTATTTTTATTTCAGTTAGAAATGAGTGATTAAGATCCATATCACCACATATTCAAGCATAATGGCTAAAGCTCCCATCATCATATCTTTGGCTATTCCTAGATAACATCCCAAGAAATTGTCCAATCTCTTAAAAATTGGTTTGCACAAATATTCCATTGGTAGAGCATACAATCGAACCCAAACGACCACTACAATGGGTTCCATTTGAAGAACACAAGCTTATACTAAAATGGGGGGTGAACAATATAAGAAAAACTTTTACTTTTCTTTCCAAATAATATTATCCAATGTTATCAATTTCAATAACTTCTCAGTGTAGTATTAACCAATATAATCAATAGCAGTCACAAAGAAATGCATAAATCAACACACACAAGAGAGACATAGGTTTAACGTGGTTCACCCAATGTGGGTCACATCCACGAAGAAAATATATCTTCTAAATTTTCTCAATAAATATCTTGGGAACAAATTCCCTATTACAATGTTTATGGGCCCCAACCCAAAGGAGATACCAATCCCCTATGCTTAGGTTTGTGGACCTATATCCACAAGAGACACCAATCCCCTCTGCTCTGGTTCGTGGACCTCTATCCACAGGAGACACCAATCCCCTCTGCTCTGGTCTACTCCAAAGCCTGCTCAATCCTCAACTCAAAGCTGCTCCAAGCCTTCCCACAAGGCTTGCTCAAATCTACTCTCAACTCTGACCAAAGCTTCTACAAGCCTTCATACAAGGCTTACTCAACTCTACTCAATACTTTTCTCTCAAATTTTCCCAAAGATGCTACAAGCCTTCACACAAGGTTTACTCAACGTTGCTCTACAATCTGCTCTTAACTTTGCCCAATGATGCTACAAGCCTTCACACAAGGCTTACTCAACTCTGCTCAACACTCTTCTCTCAACTCTATCCAAAGTTGCTACAAGCCTTCACATAAGGCTTACTCAACTCAGCTCAATATCTTGGTCTCTATTCTTCTCAAATCTGCCCACAAGCCTTCTCAAAAGGCTTGCTCAACTCAGCTTAAAACTACTCACAACACAGCTCTCTACTCTGCTCAAATATTTTCCAAAACTTGGACAAATATTATCTCTTTCAGAATTGCTTTCTTCAACTAGAGTAATTCAGACATATTCTACCCAAAATTCCTTTTCTTCATGAACATATAGTAAATGATATGCAATGCAAATACTCAATCTGCTCTTCTCACATTCATTAAGTCTATCACTTTCACATGTCTTGCATTTATTGCAATCAAATCAGATTTCTACTTCTTCCAAATTTCTTTTCAAAACACACAACAATGATGTACAAAATCTACCCTTAGTTTTCCTCTCAAAACAACCAACAATGATGCACAAATATGCCCTTTGTTTTCCTCTCAAAAACAACCAACAATGATGCACAAATCTGCCCTTTTTTTTCTCTCAAAACAACCAACAATGATGAACAAATATGTCCTTTGTTTTCCTCTCAAAACAACCAACAATGATGCACAAAATCTGCCCAACAAGATACACAAAATCTGCCTACCAAGATGTACAAAATCTACCCAACAATGATGCACAAATCTGCCCAACAATGATGCATAAAATCTGCTCTTTGTTTTATTTCAAATTACTTTAACAAAGCAAAAACTTATTTCACAATGTTTGCATATTTACCCTTACACAAGTCTTTGTCTTGGAGAACCGCACCATATCAAATAATATGCATTATGCTCTTCTTCTATCAAAGGAAGACTCTTATTCATCACACTCTTGATGCATTCATCATTTCTCATTTGCCTTTGCATAAACCCTTTCACATAATTTTTCACCAACAAAAACTTATTTTCAGATATAGCATAAAGCACACTTATCTTTTTATTTGATGCCTTCAAAAACATTTTCCTTGCTTGCACCAAAACTTGAACTCTGGTCTTCCACACTCACAATCCTTATCTTGCTTTCAACACACCACTTCCACTACACACCTTGGTGGAAGATGAATCCACTATCTCCCTTTTGAATACATGGTCATAATTCTCAACCCAAAATTAGTCTTTGCTGAAAACGAACATAATGTTGTTACTATCTTTTCTCTTACACACCTGTCTCTTCGAATTCCCATAGGACTACCTTATGTGTTTGGACGTTACATTTTTTTGGATTTATGGTTAAGTTTGCATGGACGTATCTGTCTCTTTTCTTTTTTGGGTGTCAACACTTCTAATACAAGATACTGAGACTATTTATACCCAAAATGAATTTATCAATAATATACCTTATGTGCTTGGACATTACGTTTTTTTGGATTTGGGGTTACGTTTGCATGGATGTATCTGTCTCTTTTCTTTTTCGGGCACCAACACTTCCACTATAAGATACTGAGATTAATTTATACCCAAAATCAATTTATCAATAATATACCTTATGTGCTTGTTCCTGTGTAAATCTTTTGTGCACACATCTGGCCATAGTGTCTCTAAAACTTCTTTTACTCTTGTTGTTTTCTTTTCACCTTGTTTTCAAATAAAATGTGCAATAGAACTATATCTTGATCTCTTTGCCAAACATATCACTCATAGTGAACAATAATCTTTTCTTATATCCTCAACAAACCAGCAAATCCACTTTGTCGAACGTAGACCTCACATCGAACAACAATATCTTCTTCGGTCTTCAATGAACCAACAAATCACTTTTTCGAACATAACCCTCACGACGAACAACAATCTCTTCTTCGACCTTCAACGAACCAACAAATCTAATTTTCTGAGCATAGCCCTCACAATGACCAAAAATATCTTCTTCGGTCTTCAACGAATAGGAACTACCAAGCGTAGGTCTCAAGTTCTTCTTCAAGGCGTGGGTCTTCAACACTCATCACACAGCATTCTTCGAATGAAAGGTATATTCACTCAACGAAAGATGTATAGCACTTCACTCACAGCGAATTGGAGCTCACTCTTCACTCAATGAAAGGCAGTCATTTTGTCAGCGAAATGTTAGAGTTACTATGCTATAGTAACTATAAATAATTACCTCATTTGGTAATTTGTAAAATTCACCTAGGTAGATTTAATTTACCTCATGGTGAAAAGTAGTTTGTTACTTTTTACTATTAGTATTTACTATTTAACCTGGATATTATCTTGGTTAGTAGGTTAGTTATCGTAGTCATTTTGACTACATAATTAGGTTAGTTGTTAGCTACCTTTAGGGGGGCTACCTATTACGCGTAAGTTAGCGCTATTTTAGGATAATATTTTTATATTATTCTAAGGCTATTCTTAGCCTATTTTTGTATTATTTAAGCATAGCTAATTGATATTATTTTACTAATGCTTACGCTCAATATTTATCATTGGTATCAGAGCTACCTACCTGAACTCGATGAGGCTCTTTGGAAAAGGCGAGGTGAAGCTCTCGTTCCAGCTGGACCAAGGGGTCCAAATCCTGAGACTCGAGACCCCCTATACAGGACCTGCATCCTGAGGTAGCGTTTTTCTAGACCTACACGAATCTCGAGGCATGATCTAGTACGAATATTGAGGCACGACCTGGCATAGATCTCGAGGCACTTTGTTGACTAAAACCTACACAAAAATCAATACCATACAGGTATGCGAACTGAGGTGACATCTGGTATGGATACGTGAACCAAGACACTTTGTTTATTGGAACCTATACAGAAATTGAGACAATATGGGCACATGGATCGAGGTGACATTTGGCATGAGCACATGGATCAAGGTGACAACTGGTACGAACACACAAACCAAGGTAATATCCACCATCCGAAAGAGAGTGACACGTGGCACCATCCGATAGTGAGAGACACGTGGCAACGATCAAATCCACCATGTGGCACATGAGAGCCTCCGTCTCCCCCAGCAAAATGATATGTGTTGACTGCCCGCAAGCAGTCAACGTAAATTATGTAGCTTTCTTCTTTTAAGCTGCACAACATTGCTCGTAAGGGCAATGTGGGACTAAAGTCCCGAGAGAAATAAAAATTCTCTTATTTTTACCTATGGCAGACGTTAAAGCTATCCTCGCTTCCTATGGCTTTCGAATCAGCCACAAGGGTGGACTAGCAATAGACGCCAGTCTTGAGATGCCCCCGCACGTGAGGTGATGGGATCAAGTCCCATCAAGGACGAATTTACCTTTTGCTATAAAAAGCAAAACATAAATAATTTATTTCAATTCAAATGTAAAACTTTCATTTTTTATTGTATATTTTTTTATTTTTTTAGTATTTTCTTAATAATTTAATTATTTGTTAGTTTAAAAATCATTTTTCAATATTGAAGTGATTTTTTTCAACAAATTATTTTATTATTAATTTAAATACGCTAGAATTAATTAACTTAATGCATTAAAAATAAAAATAAAAGTTTTAAACTTAATTTTTTTAATTTGTTTTTTTTTAATTAATTTTTTTTTTTATTATATATTTTATTTTAATAATTTAAATATAAATTATGCTTATAAAAATATTTTTCTTTTATAAATTGATTTTTTAACAAAACATAATTTTATTTTTAGTATTAAATTCAAAATTTATGATTAAACTTTTTGTTTAAATTTTGCAAATTTAAATATTAAAAAAAAGTGGGACCTATTTTTTTGCAAATTTCAAAACAATGAATGTTTTTGTTTTCTCCACAAAGGAAGATGTAAGACAAGGAAGAACACCATTTCTTTTGAAAAATTAGGGAGCCCTAAAACCTTCTCAAACCGTTAATTTTACAAAATCCAAGGGGAACAAAATCAAGAACATTGATTCTTTCTTGCAAAATTGTAATACAAGGCAACACCAAAATTGCAATTCTTTGCAAAATCAGTGAGAAGAGATTTAAGACCTTGGGTCCACTAAAACCAATTCGTGTGTCTACTGGTTCTGGAATGCCTTTCAAACACGGGTCGTGTGTCGACTTGACTTGAAAGGAATGCTACTTTGTTAATTTTGCAAATCAAAAGGAGGAAGACAAGAAATTGTATTTCTTTACAAAATTGTAACACAAAGTGAGGAGCACTTAAAAAACAAACTTGTTAATTTTGTAACACAAAAAGGAAAGGTAATTTTTTTATACCACATACTTCGCAAAATTGAAAAACAAAAGGAGACATAACATATCAAATTTTTGCACAACATAAATCCAAATTTTGTTGCAAAATTTGGTAATAAGGTGCATTTTTTATTTTACTCGACACCTTTATTACAAATTGGCAAATTAGGTGCATTTTCGGTTGCATCCGACACCTAAGTGATAAAAATTTTGTGGGCACTCTTTGATTGATTATTGCATTTAAATTATTATTCTTTGCAATTATAAGTCATCAAAATCAAGAGCACTCAAAACCCCAAAATTTCACAATAAATTGTGTAATTCATTTTGCACAAGTATAAGCCATTTGTAAAATTGATATTTCCTCCTTATAAACCCTAAAATTCACTCTTATTTGTTTGTCTCAATATCCTAAAATTGATTATTCCCCTTCAAGAGGATTTTCAAGCAGGTGCCATTAAATATATTTTTGAGTGAGTTCTCTTTCACTTCTTATTTGTTTGTTTTAAATGTCCTCAAACTGATCATCTTTCTTCAAAGATAGTTTTTAGGTAGGTGCCATTAAATACCACTTAAGAGTGAAAGAAAGATCATCTTAGTGCAAATTCTAGAACCTTCATCATGGAAACTATCAACAAATACCTAAATGATACACAATTGCTTAAAGGTCCTAACTATTCAAAATAGAAAACTAAGATGAAAGATATCCTTACTGTAGAGGAAATGTGGGATTTAGTAGATGGCATTGAAATAAGACCCACATCAACAAGAGCATATCAAAAAGCATGGTATAAAAAGAATAATCATCTTCTCATGTTGATTCTCCTAGCTACTACTGATGAGATCCAGCCTCACATAAGTGAAGCTAAAAATGGTAAAGATGCACAGGATGCACTTTGTACAATTTTTGAATGCAATAATCAATCGACTATTCTAAACCTTCAAACACAACTTCATACACTCCATATGAAGTCAGGAGAATCAGTAGAACTATTCCTCTATAGGGTAGTAGAACTGAAGTCAAATATGAATGCTTTAGAAGAAAAAGTAGAAGATACTATATTGACTTCAGTAATATTGAGGGCTCTTCCAAAATCCTACAAGATGTTAATAACATCCCTTAATATATCTCAAAGAACAGTCACCTTTGTGGAGTTAGTCAATTTTCTTCAAATGGAGAAAGCAAATTAACTCCAAAGCGATGAAGTGTCAAACAATGAACTTTACTCGAACAATCAGGATGGAAAAATGAAAGGAAACTTTCAGAAGGGAGGATCATCTTCAAAAGGTAAGTAAAAGCAACCTCAAAAGAAGTTTTTCTCACATTGTAAAAATGACAACCATGACACCAATCAGTGTTGGTTTAAAAGTAAGCAAAACAAAAATGGCAAAGGCACATCATAAAGTGGCAATGTTTCTAGAAGTGTCCGATTTCGATTCTAATTTTAGTTCAGAAAGAGCACACAAAGTGCTCATGGCTAAAACAACATTGTAAAGAGAAACAAATTTGTCACCTTAGGCAAGCACCATTTACACTCTCTTTTTAGGCTTCATAAATAGCATAAGTTTTTGTTTGAAGTACTTGCAATAAAGGGGTGATTGTACCTCTTTTAGGCTTCATAAATAGCAAACTCTCTTTGTTTGAAGTACTTGTAACAAAAGGGGAGGATTTTTTGGTGTAAAATTTGCTTAGGAGGTAATCTTTGTAAAAGCCTTAACAAGCTTCATGACTTGCATATCTTTTTGCAATTAAGGGGGGATAAACATTTCTTTCCTACTTCACACAATTTTTTGTAAAAAGGGAGGAAAACTTATAAGGGTGCATTTTCGATAGCGACCGACACCTTAGTCACACTTATTACAGAAATTCCATTACAACATGTTTTGCAACAAAGGGAGAAACTTATAAGGGTGCATTTTTAGCAACAACCGACACCTTAGCTACCTTATCAAAACTTTTTGTAAAATCATATTGTAACTGAATGAACCTCATATGTAGTGATCTACTCTAGTACACCTAGTGGTTGTAGTAGTTGGTTACCCATGCAATCTGGTTGGATGACAAGATTACAATAAGGAAATTCATTGATGTGAAGACAAAGTGAGGAATGACCCACTTTTTGCTTAGAGTAGCCAGAGCATTATGACAAAGCCCAAGCCAGAGCAAAAGCCAACATATCAACATATTTTTCACTGTATTGGGGTAGTTATATACATTACCCAAATAATGTAATAAGGGGGGTGTTGTTTTGAGTCAAAGTTGTCATTGATGTCAAGGAACAAAGTTGTCATTGATGTCAAGGAATAAGTTGTAGTTAATGTCAAAAGGTCAAAAGGATTAATGCAAATATTAAAGGCAAAAGAGCTTCATAATATTTTAATATTATGTGGAAGCATAAGTAAAATGTTTTTGTTAAAAAGCCCAAGGAAGTTTTAATATTTATTTTATAAAATATTTAAATTAAAATTGAATTTAAATTTTATAAATAAATATTATTTATACAAGGTGATAAAACCTAAGAGGCTTTAATCCTTAATAAAGCCAAAAGGATTTAAATCTTAATTTATAATATTTAAATTCTAAAGAATTTAAATAATTTATAAATTAATTAGGCGTCGACATCTAAGAGAAAAAGGAATTTTCCGACGTTTGAAAGGTTGGTGGCATATTGGTATAAAAACCATATGCCAAAATGGCAAATGATTCATCCCTTGCTCTATTGATTAAGGATTGCAATTTGTGTGTTTCGTGTGATTTCGTGCAAGGTAGAATACAAAACTTTTTGTCTTAAAGTGGCCAACGAAGAAATAATATGGACACCCTAACCCTTGTAACCATCCATCATGGTGGTCTGGTGGCAAGTTGGAGTGAGCTAGGGTGCTTGTGAGTGGAAGGACCTGTGTTCGAATAGTGGTAGGCAGTGTTTTGCATGGATATGGTTAAGCGCCAAAGGAAATGGCACAAATATTTTTGTGGGAGGCACCAAGAGGGAGAAGATAGATCATGTGGTGCTCTTCCCTCCCAAGGTGAGTGCCTAGCTCACGTGGTGGTTGGAGCCACGGCTAGGGCATTGGTAGAGGTGGCATCATGAGTTAAAAACTCACCAAGGCAAAGGTAATAATTTTTTTAATATATTTTGTGATGCCTAAGGTTTTGACATGAGGTCTTAGGGAGTTAAAAGGGGTAGATAAAAAGGATTTTAATTAATAATTATTTTGGTTAATTGGAGGAATAACGAGTTAGATTTATTTTTAAATTAAGTATTAATGACATTGGTTTATTGGAGATTAAAGTGTTGAATAAATTTTTAGAGGACTTCTTGCCATTGAGTTATTTTGAGAAGGTGATTTTATTGACATTATTTCTAGTATTGGATATTGTTTTAATTGGGATATTATAAGGTGTATTTGGCAAATTATTTTTGTATATGTTGATGGATGCTTTCTTTAAGATGGAGTGATAAGGTGTTTCTATGTTTTGATATTTGCATTATAGTTTTGAGAGAGTTTATCATCTTATAACTTCTTTGAGCTTGGCAAAGAAGTGTTTGTGGTTGTGACATATTTTTGAGGTTCCTTTATCATCAAGAAAAAGGTATGGGCACATTCTTCCATAGTTGAGTTGATTGGTTGGTTTTCTGGAAAACAAGTTTGGAGTGAAAAGGAATTAATTGGATTTCCTTATTGAGTGTGTTTAGTTTAATGCTTCAAGGTTTTTTGGAATAAAGAGTTGTTAAACCTTGTTTGATAAGCATTGTTTTTGAAGCCATTGGCTAAGTGAAGAACTTGAACTAGGGTTTGAAAAGAACATGAGTATCATTGTTATGTGAGATTGATGGATAAGCATTGTTGGAAACATTTGAGTGTGTGCTTGGACTAGGGTTTGTAAGCAAGGATTGTTACATTGAGTGATTGGTTGAGTAGAGCTGGTTGAGCCTAGTGAAGTGGATGTGTGAAGTGATTGTTCAAGTTCTATAAAATAAACTATTCTATATTCTGAATTAATTTGAGAAAGTGATTGAGCATTGAGGTGAATGTGAAGCATATTGAGTTTCTAACAATTCTCTTTATGTTTCTATGATATTGGACAAGTTTTAGTATTATCTTGTTGAACAGATTAGAAGCAAGTCTTAGAGAAGACTTGTGGAAAAATTTGTGTGAAATTTTATGGAAGCTTACAAAACAGATTGAGGACATATTTGAGAACAGATCTGAGGATAGATTAGAGGACAGAGTTTGGTGCAAATTTAAGGATAAATTTGTGTCAGACTAGAGACAAAGATTGAGCATATTTGTGCTAGACCGAAGGACTATGTTTAGTATAGATTTGAGATAGACCTTTGGAGGTGACAGAGTACAGAGGATGATAGTCTCCAGTGGATAGAGATCCATTAGCCAAGGCAGTGAGGATAGGTGTCTTCATTGGATAGAGATCCATTAGCCAAAGCAATGGGGCAACAATTCTTCTAGAAGATCACCAGCCAGAGCAAGAGGAGAAAGGAGTTCTCCCGTGGATAGAGATCCATGATTTTGATTAGGGGATTGGTGTCTCCTTTGTACAAAGATCCATAAACATTGTAGGGAAAGGATTCCCAAAAGAATTTATTTGAGAAAAAATTATAAGGAATATTTTCTCCATGGAGTAGCCCACATTGGGTGAACCACGTTAAATCATGTCTCTCATGTGTGTGATGTTGTGTGTGATGTTTACAGCTTTAATATTGTTGATGTTAACATTTGGACTAAAAAGTAAAAAGTTTTATCTTATACTGTTCACCCCCCCCTCTCAATATAAGCACATGTTCTTTAGGGGTATGTTAGAGTTACTATGCTACAGTCATTATAAATTATTACCTCATTTGGTAATTTGTAAAATTCACCTAGGTAGATTTAATTTACCTCATGGTAAAAAGTAGTTTGTTACTTTTTACTATTAGTATTTACTATTTAACCTGGATATTATCTTGGTTAGTAGGTTAGTTATCGTAGTCATTTTGACTATGTAATTAGGTTAGTTGTTAGCTACCTTTAGGGGGCTACCTATTACGCGTTAGTTAGCATTATTTTAGGATAATATTTTTATATTATTCTAAGGCTATTCTTAGCCTATTTTTGTATTATTTAAGCATAGCTAATTAATATTATTTTTCTAATGCTTGCACTCAATATTTATCATGAAAGGCACTCATATAATCAACAAAAGACTCTCACTTACTCAATCGAATGGTGCTCACTTTGGCAAACTCTTATTATTCCTCTCGCTTCACTCTTTCAAACATAGATGCAGAAGCGAACGAAAATACTCTTCTCTTTCTGTGGGCAATACGAAGGCGCTTCAACCACCCACACTTTCTCAACCAAAATATTATTTTAATATATATATGAATGATTTGAATATTTTTAACCATGGGAGTCAGCCCTTACATTATAACTTTGATTTAATTATATCCCACTTTAGAGTCTTACTTTAATATTTAAATTTTTAATTTAAATATTAAAGTGTACATTATTAATTAATGTGCATCATCATTTTAATTCTTCAAGCGCTATAGTATAGATCATGCTCACCATTTGAATTTCTCAAGCACAATGATATTGACCATGCTTACCATTTGAATTTCTCAAGATTTCTCAAGCACAATGATATTGACCATGCTTATCATTTGAATGACCATGCTTACCATTTGAATTTCTCAAGCACACAAATATTGATATTGTGACCTTTATTCTTGAACATACTCTTGCTTTTGACATCAATGATAATTTCACAAATCCATTCTTGAGCTCATCATCTTTGAAGAATATTTTTGCTTTGACTGCTTTGTTCCTTTAACATCAATGACAACTCACAATTTCCAACAATCTCCCCCTTTGTCATTTATGGTAACCCAAAAAAAATTTCTTTTATTTTAACTGGATTACCAAACTACTCCCCCTGACATGTTGCTCCCCCTTACTAAAATTTCTCCCCCTTTCTAAATTCTCTCCCCCTTTAACATCAATGGCAAAGGGCTCTATGGGGCTAAAAATAAAACATTTAGCTCATCCCCCTTACCACCTCTATTTTTGAGGTGATTAATTTTAGGGTGGAAGAAAAACTACTCCTAACTTACAATGCTCTTCTTCTCTTTCAACTTTCTTTTTCCATACCTTTGAACTCACATCCTTTTGAACCTTTTGAGCATCCTTGTTCTTATTTGTCCTTGGAAATTCTAGAAAGTTTGTTCTACACCACTTTTCTTTGTACCCAAACTTATTGTAATTATAACACATGATGTTGTAGTTCTTGAAAGGTGCAAATGAATTGAAGTTCCTTTTGGTGAAGCCATACACATTTGACCATGAACCCTACAATGTATAGCTCTATGACCAAATTGATTACATGAGTAGAAATGACCTTGAAAGAAATGTTCACCTTGCCTTGGAGGATATGATCCCATATATCTTCCTTTATCTTTTCTGTGACAATCCATGTTTCTTGATTGTGCATTGTTTTCTTCCTTTTTGAAGCTTCTACCTTTTACTTCTTCATTAAATGTCTCAGGTTCTTCTTCAATCACTTCCTTTGAAACTTTCTCTTCTCTTGAGTTTGTCTTTCCCTCTTGTTCCTTTTTACCTTCTTCATAACCAAGTCATGTTTTGATGAATGGAGATCTTTGTACCTTGATAATATCATCCAAAGTTTTTTATCTCTCTTTGAATTGTGATAATGCATTAAGATATGTTCCAAGACCCTTTTGAACTTCCTTTTCTAGTCTTTCACACTTTAGCTCTTTAACCTTTAACTGCATCGTCATACCTTCTTCAATTTTCTTTCTCTCTTCAATTTTAGTCTCTAAATCTATGAGATCTTGTAGACGTTTTGCCTTAGTTTTCTCATCCTCTTGTACTTGAGCCTTCAATATTGAATTTTTATTTCTAGCCTTCTTTAATTCTTCAAGAATAACAAGAAGTTCCTTTCTTATATCACTTATTGTTTCCTTTTCTTTTTTTGAATCTTCAATCATATGATCATTTACTCTCCCTCTTTCTTGACCTTCTAGAACAGGAGCATTTTCCTTTTCTTCTATTTGGTCTTCAATCAGAGCATCTTCTTTTTCTTCTATTTGGTTTTCAATAGGAGCATATTCTTTTTGTTCTTCAACTGGAGCATCTTCCTTTTCTTCTATTTGGTTTTCAATAGGAGCATCTTCTTTTCAACAGGATCATCTTCTTTTCATTCGATGATCAAAAATAGAATTTCATCTTTTTCATTATCGAAAGAACTTTCATCACTATCACTTGAAGCATTGCTTGCTTCTTCAACATAAAATCTCTTCTTGTGCCTTTGAAAGGTTTTCTTCTCATGCTTGCTTTGACCATGTTTGTCTTTCTTTCCATGATAAGATTTTCTATTTTTATTTTTCTGATATTCCTCTCTATCTTCACTACTACTATACCCATTTTGTGGATAGTTTGTTGCATAGTGACCAATGTTGCCACAACTAAAATATTTCACAATTTTCATATCTTTGTGTTTTCTTGGACCCTTCTTGTTTCTTCTCACAAAGTTAGCCTCTTCTTCACTGCTTGATTCATCACTTGATTTTGATTCCTTATCCTTTGTCTTCTTTGAAGCTATGAATGCTACCTCCTCTTTGAATGTTTGTTCTTATTTTGTCCTCATCTCATAAGTTGTGAGAATTCCATGTAGTTCATCTATCCTCAAGGTTGCTAGATTCTTGATCTCTTATATTGTTGAAACATTTGCATCATACCTCATAGGAAGTGACCTTAAATTTTTTTGAACAATAGTAGAATCCTCAATATTTTCTCTAAGTCCATGAATTGTGTTAACAACCTCATCCACACGAAGTAGATACCTAGCAATGTCTTCCTCATATTTTATCTACAATTCCTCAAACTTCCTCTAATGAGTTTGAAGTTTGCCATCTTCACTTTGACATATCCTTCATATGTATTCTATGATTTTTCCCACATTTCTTTTGTTGATCCACAGTGCATAACCTTTACAAACTCTTATTTCTATAATCCACTCAAAATTGCATTCATTGCCTTTGCATTACTTTCATATAGTTTCTTACCATTAAGATTTATAGGAGTTGCAGGTTTTGTGTACCCATTCTCAACTGATTGCCATGTATCAATCCATCAAAAATGTCTTCATCCTTACACTCTAGAAAGCATAATCAGTCCCATTAAACAATGGAGCTCTGTGTGTTGAAAATACTTCTTGTTGAGCCATCTGTGTTCTCGTAAAATATTCCCTCAAACTATTAGGCTTTCACGAAGGAACTCGCTCTGATACCAATTGAAGAACACAAGCTTATACTGAGAGAGGGGATGAACAATATAAGATAAACTTTTACTTTTCTTTCCAAACAATATTATCCAATGTTATCAATTGCAATAACTTCCCAGAGTAGTATTAACCAATATCATCAATAGTAGTAACAAAGAAATGCACAAATAAATACACACAAGAGAGACACAAATTTAACGTGGTTCACCCAATGTGGGTTACATCCACAAAGAAAATATTTCTTATAAATTTTCTCAACAAATCTCTTGGGAACCAATTCCCTATTACAATGTTTATGGACCCCAACCCAAAGGAGATACCAATCCCCTATGCTCAAGTTCGTGGACCTCTATCCACAAGAGACACCAATCCCCTCTACTCTGGTTCGTGGACCTCTATCCACATGAGATACCAATCCCCTCTGCTCTAGTCTGCTCCAAAGCCTACTCAATCCTCAACTCAAAGCTGCTCCATGTTGAGCAAGGTGCAGCAAAAGTATTGTCATTGTTGTCAACACAGACAGATAGATCAGTTGATGCAGTTGATGCAGTGGACAGGAGTTCAGAGGTCAGTCAGAACATGTACAGTGAATTACCAAGAAGACAAAAGTGGCCCAGATTCAGAAAACCAAAGAAAAAGACAAGTAAGAAAACTATCGCGATATCACGACATGGCCGAGGAGAGAGAAGGCACAAGCAAAATTGTCATGATTTCATGACATGGACGAGGAGAGAGAAGGCGCAAGCAAAATTGTCATGATTTCATGACATGGACGAGGAGAGAGAAGGCACAAGCAAAATTGTCATGATTTCATGACATGGACGAGGAGAGAGAAGGCGCAAGAAAAATTGTCATGATTTCACGACATGGACGAGGAGAGAGAAGGCGCAAGAAAAATTGTCATGATTTTACGACATGGACGAGGAGAGAGAAGGCACAAGGAAAATTGTCATGATTTCATGACAACTTGCAAGAAGGACTGTATGGATGAGAAAGTGTCACGATTTCGTGACAAGTTCGAAGAAGAAGCACCAAGGAGAAAAAGTGTCACGATTTCATGACAGGTTCGAAGAGAATGCGCCAAGGAGAAAAAGTGTCACGATTTCATGACAGGTTCGAAGAGAATGCGCCAAGGAGAAAAAGTGTCACGATTTCACGACATGTCGTTTTCACGAAGGAGAGAGAGTGTACGGATGAGAAAGTGTCACGATTTCATGATAGGTTCGAAGAGAAAGCGCCAAGGAGAGAAAGTGTCACGATTTCATGATAGGATCGAAGAGAAAGTGCCAAGGAGAGAAAGTGTCACGATTTCACGACAGGGTCGAAGAGAAGTGCAAGGAAGCGAAAAGTGTCACGATTTCGTGACATGTTTTTTCATTGGCCAAAGAAAAAAAAGGCACAAGGCAGAGAAAGATGTCGCGATTTTGTGACATGTTCGTGGAAGGAAAAGGCACAAGGTAGAGAAAGATGTCACGATTTTGTGACATGTTCCTTTTCAGGGAAAGGAGAAAAGGCACAAGGCAGAGAAAGATGTCACGATTTTGCAACATGTTTCGTTTTCGTGGGGGAAGGCAGAAAAGGCACAAGGCAGAGAAAGATGTCATGATTTCGTGACATGTTCCATTTTCACTGGTTGAAGCCAAGAAGAGTAGCGAGAAGGTGAAAGTGTCACGATTTCGTGACATGTCTGGTTTTCGCTAGAGCAAGCCAAGAAGAGTAGCGAGAAGGTGAAAGTGTCACGATTTCATGACATGTCTAGTTTTCGCTAGAGCAAGCCAAGAAGAGTAGCGAGAAGGCGAAAGTGTCACGATTTTGTGACATGTCTGGTTTTCGCTAGAGCAAGCCAAGAAGAGTAGCGAGAAGGCGAAAGTGTCACGATTTCGCGACATGTCTGGTTTTCGCTAGAGCAAGCCAAGTAGAGTGTACGAAAGCAAAAAGTGTCACGATTTCGCGACATGTCTGGTTTTCAGGTGCAAGCGAAGAAGTGGACAAGGAGGCAAAAACTATCATGATTTCATGACATGTTGTATTTTCACGGGTAAAAGGCGAGAAGGGCAGAAAGATATAGAAGTGTCACGATTTCGCGACAGGTCGCAACAACATGATAACAGACAGTTAACTGGAACAGAACAACAATTAAAGGGGCAGTTGTAGAGGAAAAGCATGCAACCAAAATAAGAAGAGTTAACTGGAGTAAATGCGACAGTTACAGATGCAGTCATGCAGCTTTTTAAGAACTGGAGTTAACTGGAGTAAATCGAACAGTCACATTAATAGAATCATAAAATACATGCATGCACAGAAATGAATACGAACAGTCATGTTCAAGAAGACGTACAGTCATGGTAGAGATATACGTAGCATGTAACGTAATGCACACTCTAAAAATACAAAAGGAGTTACACCAAGAAGGAGTTACAATTGACAAGTGGCAGAAGAGAATATTAAAAGAACAGTTACGGGTTGCATGGGTAAATATGGAAGCTAAAAATAGAGACTTATATGTTATAAAAGCAGGTCTACGTGAAGAATATTGTTGTTGCTGTAAGTGAGAATTTGCTACGTAAAGAGGGTTAGAAGAGGGCCGAGAGAGAGATAAGTAGAGCCGTGAGAGCGTGCAGAGTTTAATCAAGTTTAATTAATTGCAGACCAGTCAGGGTCATGTAAACAACGAAGGCATTTTTATGTCACTGAATTAAATCAGAATTGTAGTCCAAGTTGGTGCTTGGCATTAGGGGTTGGTGCTCCTATCTGTTGCAGCAGAAAAATAAGGGGTTGGTGCTCCTTCCAGTGGGTGCTGGTAAAGTGTTTGTAAAATTGGTGTTTTGCAAAGGCTGGATTTGGATTGAAGTCCAAGCAATCATTTTTGAGGAGTAGCCAAATTGGTGAACCTCGTTACATTGTGTGTTGTGGTGTGCTCTCTTGTGTTTATTGCTTTATCTATTTTCTAGTTCTCTTTGCTTCAGTTTTAAGAATTGCAGATCAGATTTTTAGCTACACTGATTCACCCCCCCTCTCAGTGTCATTGTGAGAATATCAATTGGTATCAGAGCAAGGTTCCTGAACAAGCTTAATCAGCTAAGGTGATCTTGGAAGGAACACAATGGCAGGTAGTGAAGGATTCTCATCAAACAAAGCTCCTTTGTTCAATGGAACTAATTACTCATTCTAGAGACTCAGGATGCAGACATATCCGAGTGCTTTAGGATATGACATTTGGGAGTCAGTAGAAAGCGGATACACAGTACCCACTACTCCTCCAACAGATATTGCTGATAAGAAACTGTTTGAGAATAACTCCAAAGCAAAGAATGCCATAATGTGTGGGCTAGTAGACAAGTGAACTGATAAGGGTCATGAGCTGTAAATCGGCAAAAGACATATGGGACAAACTGAAGAGCATCCATGAAGGAGACAACAAAATCAAGGAAGCCAAACTACAAACTCATCGAGCTCAGTTCGAAGCATTACAAATGAATGACGATGAGAACATAGAGGCCTATATGCTGAGAGTCAATGGAATCATTAATGCAATCAGAGGACTCGATGAAGAAATCGAAGATGCGGTTGTCGTGAAAAAGGTACTTAGAACCCTTCACAAAAGATTTAATTCTAAAGTTTCTATAATAGAAGAGGCTAAAGATCTAAATAATTTTAGCATGGACGAGATGCATGGTTCTTTGACTGCATACGAAATGAGAATAGGACAAACTAAGCCCATAGACAGAGAAGTTGCTTTTAAAGCACACAAGAATACAAAAGCTGAACAAGAATCTGAGGATGGAGAGACATCGGATGAAACGAAAGCCAACTTTGTTCGAAAACTTACAAAGGAAGGAAAAAGGAAAGTATAGATGAAAGTTACCATTTAAGTGTTTCAATTGTGGAGGGGTCGGTCAATTTGCAGCTAAGTGTCCAATGAATGAGAAAACCAAAAGTGATGAAGGGTCACACCAAGAAAGAAGTGACTGGAAGAAGAAACCTAATTTTAGGAAAAGCAACTTCAAAAAGAAAAGTTTCATATCAAAGAATGTCAGCTCTTCTGAAGATAGCTCAGGTGAAGATTCTGAAGAAGAAACAGGTGAAGCTCTGTTCATGGCATTTGAAGAAGCAAAAATAGAAGAAAAATAGGAAGGTGACACAAAAAGTAAGGATGAGGCTGAAGTATATCTGGAAGGAGAGTTGGTTGCTGCTCTTAAAGAGTTGAGTATAGAAAGGAAGAAGAATAAAAAGGTCTCAAGAAAGCTTGAGGATGCGAATGACATAATAAATAGTTTGAAAGTACAGACAAAAGAATTTAAGAAAATGTCTGAAGAACTTGAAGTACAATTAACCATGAAAATAGATGAGTGCAGCAAACTGGAAGAAGAGATTGTTGTTTTAAGAATGCGGCTAGAAGAAAAGAATCAAAAATTGAGTTGCTATCACAAACTTGAAGGAAGTTCTACAAAGCTTGAAAAGATTATAAATAGCCAGAGGACTACAGACATCAAGTTTGGTTTGGGGTTTGTCGAAGGAGAATCATCAAGTGGATCAAAAGCCATAACTGTAGAACCAGTAAAGAAAGAGGATAAAATCAAGGCTGACCAAAGAAAAATGAATCTTGCAAAAGAAAGCAACAATGCCAGGCACGAGAAGACTGTTGACAATGAGGGATTCACAAAAGTCACACATCAAAGGAGAAGAAAATTTGTGGCTCCTACTACAAATTGGCAAAGACCAACTCCCAGGTTCAATCATTCCTTTTCTAGTTATTGTTTTAAATGCAATACTTACGGTCATAAGATTTCAGACTGCATTTATAATATAGGACAAAGAAATTTTACCAATAGAAATGTCTTTTCACCCTTGATGGATTATGCAGTAGAATGCTATAACTGTCATAACTTTGGACACATTGCAAGAAACTGTAGAAGCACATATACAGCAAATAAATATCAGGGAAGAAGAACTCAACCAAACAGTTTAAGACAAAACAGAAAATTCCTAGATAAACATGCACAGGCCACTGACAAAGAAAAGTCTAAACAAGTGACCAAAACTACAGTCAAATCAGAATGGAAAGAAAAAGAGCAACTCAAGGAAGAAAAGGAATCCTTGATTGTACAGACAACATTCAAAGCATAGAACAAACCTGCACCATGGATATTGGATAGTGGATGCTCCAGTCACATGACAGGAGATAAACAAAAATTTGAAAAATTACAAAAATATGAAGGGGGTTCTGTAAAGTTTGGGAATAATGATGGAGCCAAAATAGTTGGCAAAGGATCAGTCAAGATAAGTGATGGAAAGATCAATTCCAAAGAAGTTCTGTTTGTAATTGGTTTGAAGCACAACTTACTGAGCGTAAGTCAAATCTGTGACAGAGGTCATGAAGTCATCTTTAAGAAGTAGGGTTGTGAAGTCAGAAAAGCACACAGTGGGAAGCTGATAGCTACTGGATCGAGGACTTCTGGAAATCTATATACTCTCTCAGAAACTTCAGAAGGAGCATGCCTGATTGGACAGGAAGATGAAAATTGGCTGTGGCACAAGAGGCTCGGTCATATTAGCTTTGACAATCTAGTAAAAATAAGTTCAAAAAGAGCAATAAGAGATATACCTACCATTGGCAAACCAGTAAATAGCATCTGTGCTTCATGCCAAAAAGGGAAGCAAACCAGATCCACATTTAAAGCAAAGGAATACTTCACCAAAGAAACCGTTAGAGCTGATACATACTGATTTATGTGGACCCATGAGAACACAAAGCATAAATGGTGACAAATACTTTATGTTGTTCATAGATGACTACTCCAGGATGACATGGGTACTATTTTTAAAGCTTAAATCAGATGCCTTTGAGATGTTCAAGATTTTTAAAAAATAGGTTGAGAATCAAATTGGAAAAAGAATTAAATGCCTAAGATCGGACAGAGGAGGAGAGTTTATCTCAAAGGAGTTTGCAGAATACTGTCAAAAATATGGGATCAAAAGACAGTTTTCAGCAGCAAGGACACCTCAGTAGAATGGTGTTGTTGAAAGGAAGAACAGGACAGTGCAAGAAATGGCACGGACAATGTTGGCTGAGAACAAAATAGCTGACGTGATTTTGGAAAGAGGCAGTACATACTACGGTTTACATTCAAAATAGGTGCATGTTAAGGACGCATGAAAGCAAAACACCTTATGAGCTGTGGTTCGGCGAGAAAGCAACAACAAGATACTTCAAAGTGTTCGACAGTAAGTGTTATATCAAACGAATTGAAGATAATCTCGATAAGTTTGAAGATAGAGTTGACGAAGGTATTTTTCTTGGTTACTCGACAAAAAGCAAAGCCTACACATGTTACAACAAGAGGCTAAAGAAAATTGTGGAGAGTGCAGATGTTAAAGTTGATGAAGGTAGAGATCGAGAAATTACTCATCAAGAAAACTACCCTATTTATGAAGAAGTCATTGAAGGAGATGAAGAAATGGAAACAGAAGAAAATCAAAAAATTGACCCAATTGATTTAAGAATTGACTCAAAGAAGAAGAGAACAAGAAATTCAAAACAGGCAAATTGATGAAAAAAATCATCCCAGAGAACAGATTATTGGGGACCCAACAGTTGGTATTCAGACAAGAAGAGCAGTAGTACGGAACTACTCTCTTTTATCCAGCATTGAACCCAAAAATATTGTTGAAGCAAGCTCAGATGAAAGTTGGATGAAGGCAATTAATGAAGAACTAGATCAGATTGAGAAAAACAAAACCTGGGAATTAGTACCACGGCCAGAAAATAAAAACATAATCGGTACTAAATGGATTTTTTGAAATAAATTAAATGAAGACGGACAGGTTGTCAGAAATAAGGCAAGATTGGTCTGTAAAGGCTATGCTCAGGTTGAAGGCATTGATTTTGAGGAAACCTTTGCACCAGTAGCCAGACTAGAGGCAATCAAAATGTTTCTAGCTTTAGCAGTCCATAAAAATTTCAAAGTATATCAAATGGACGTAAAATCAGCATTTTTGAATGGAAAACTGGAAGAAGAGGTTTACATTGAACAGCCAGATGGCTTCCAACTCGGTGACAATCCCGATTTTGTTTGTAGGTTAAAGAAAGCGTTGTATGGTCTAAAACAGGCACCCAGAGCATGGTATGCAAGGTTGGATAACTATCTTATTAAACAGGGGTTCAAGAAAGGTATGGTGGACAACAATTTATATATCAAAATAGAGAATGGCCATCTTATTGTACTTGTTGTTTATGTAGATGATATAATATTTGGCAGCAGCAAAGATGGATGAATATTGTAGAGACATAGCAAATAAAATGAAGACAGAATTTGAGATGTCAATGATTGGTGAACTTTCTTATTTCCTCGGATCGCAAGTCAATCAAAGTGAAAAGGGCATTTTTATCTCTCAAGTAAAATATGTGAAAGAAATGCTGAAAAAGTTCACAATGGAGGATAGTAAACCTGTCAAGACTCCCATGACAACAAAGTTGCAAGTTGAGCAAGGATGACAAATCTCCAGATGTAGATCAAACCATGTACAGGTCTATGATTGGAAGCCTACTGTATTTGACAGCCACTAGACCAGATATATTACAGGCAGTATGCATGGTAGCAAGATTTCAGGCTAGTCCCAAAGAGACTCATGTGACAGTTGTAAAGAGGATTTTTAGGTACCTCAAGGGTACTATGGAGTATGGGTTGTGGTACCCAAAAGGTAAGGACTTCACTCTTATTGCATATTCTGATGCAGATTGGGCAGGATGTATTGATGACAGAAAGAGTACCAATGGAGGAGCATTTTATCTTGGAGACAAGTTGGTAGCATGGCACAACAAGAAACAAGAATCAGTCTCTCTATCCACAGCAGAGGCAGAATACATTGCAGCAACAACATGCTGTACACAGATATTATGGATGAGACAAACACTGAAAGATCTTGGTATTCACTTCAAAGAGCCAATTTCAATTAAATGTGATAACACCAGTGCTATAAACATATCAAAGAATCCGGTTATGCATTCTCGAACCAAACATATTGCAATCCGGTATCACTTCTTGAAGGATAAAGTTGCAGAAGGTGAGGTCAAATTGGATTTTGTTTCGACTACAGAGCAAGTAGCGGATATATTCACAAAACCATTGCCAAAGGAAGTTTTTGAGTACCTTCGGAGTAAGTTGGGAGTAGTCACATTTCCCAAGAACTGACTATCAATTGGGATCACATTCTCAGGGGGAGTATTTATGCCTATGTTTATAGTTTTGCTCATATTCATGATTTTTGCTAACTATAACAATGTGTATCTGAGAATGTTGTGCATAGACTCAGGGGGAGTCTGCAACATCCCTTTGGTATTATTGTCAAAGGGGGAGAAGAATTACAGGAAAGTGCATGAGTGTTGCCAACAATTCCAAAGGGGGAGATTGTTGAGCAAGGTGCAGCAAAAGTATTGTCATTGTTGTCAACACAGACAGATAGATCAGTTGATGCAGTTGATGTAGTGGACAGGAGTTCAGAGGTCAGTCAGAACATGTACAATGAATTACCAAGAAGACAAAAGTGGCCCAGATTCAAAAAACCAAAGAAAAAGACAAGTAAGAAAACTGTCGCGATATCGCGACATGTTTTCTGTCACAATTTCGTGACATGGCCGAGGAGAGAGAAGGCACAAGCAAAATTGTCATGATTTCACGACATGGACGAGGAGAGAGAAGGCACAAGAAAAATTGTCATGATTTCGCGACATGGACGAGGAGAGAGAAGGCACAAGCAAAATTGTCACGATTTCGCGACATGGACGAGGAGAGAGAAGGCACAAGAAAAATTGTCACGATTTCGTGACATGGACGAGGAGAGAGAAGGCGCAAGCAAAATTGTCATGATTTCATGACATGGACGAGGAGAGAGAAGGCGCAAGCAAAATTGTCACGATTTTGCGACATGGACCAGGAGAGAGAAGGCGCAAGGAAAACTATCATGATTTCATGACAACTTGCAAGAAGGACTGTACGGATGAGAAAGTGTCACGATTTCATGACAGGTTCGAAGAAGAAAGTGCCAAGGAGAAAAAGTGTCACGATTTTGCAACAGGTTCGAAGAGAATGCGAAGGAGAAAAAGTGTCACGATTTCATGATAGGTTCGAAGAGAATGCGCCAAGGAGAAAAAGTGTCATGATTTCGTGACATGTCGGGTTTTCACGACCCGAAGAGGAGAGAGAGTGTACGGATGAGAAAGTGTCACGATTTTGTGATAGGTTCGAAGAGAAAGTGCCAAGGAGAGAAAGTGTCACGATTTCATGACAGGATCGAAGAGAAAGTGCCAAGGAGAGAAAGTGTCACGATTTTGCGACAGGGTCGAAGAGAAGTGCAAGGAAGCAAAAAGTGTCATGATTTCGTGACATGTTCCATTTTCGCTGGCCAAAGACAGAAAAGGCACAAGGTAGAGAAAGATGTCACGATTTCACGACATGTTCCATTTTCAGGTGAAAGGTAGAAAAGGCACAAGGCAGAGAAAGATGTCACGATTTTGCGACATGTTCCGTTTTTGTGGGTGGAAGGCAGAAAAGGCATAAGGCAGAGAAAGATGTCACGATTTTGTGACATGTTCCATTTTCATGGGTTGAAGGCAAGAAGAGTAGCGAGAAGGTGAAAGATGTCATGATTTCGTGACATGTTGTTTGGAGAAGGAAAGGCACAAGGAAAAGATGTCGATTTTGCGACATGTCTTATTTTTGCTTGTTGAAGCCAAGAAGAGTAGCGAGAAGGTGAAAGTGTCACGATTTTGTGACATGTCTGGTTTTCGCTAGAGCAAGCCAAGAAGAGTAGCGAGAAGGTGAAAGTGTCACGATTTTGCGACATGTCTGGTTTTCGCTAGAGCAAGCCAAGAAGAGTAGCGAGAAGGCGAAAGTGTCATGATTTTGTGACATGTCTGGTTTTCGCTAGAGCAAGCCAAGAAGAGTAGCGAGAAGGTGAAAGTGTCACGATTTCATGACATGTCTAGTTTTTTCTAGAGCAAGCCAAGTAGAGTGTACGAAAGCAAAAAGTGTCACGATTTCGTGACATGTCTGGTTTTCACGGGTGCAAGCGAAGAAGTGGACAAGGAGGCGAAAACTGTCATGATTTCGTGACATGTATTTTCGTGGGTAAAAGGCGAGAAGGGCAAAAAGATACAAAAGTGTCACGATTTCGTGACAGGTCGCAACAACACGATAATAGATAGTTAACTAGAACAGAACAACAGTTAAAGGGGCAATTGTAGAGGAAAAGCATGCAACCAAAATAAGAAGAGTTAACTGGAGTAAATGCGATAGTTATAGATGCAGTCATGCAACTTTTTAAGAACTAGAGTTAACTAAAGTAAATCGAACAGTCGCATTAATAGAATCGTAAAATACATGCATGCATAGAAATGAATACGAACAGTCATGTTTAAGAAGACGTACAGTCATGGTAGAGATATACGTAGCATGTAACGTAATGCACACTCTAAAAATACAAAAGGAGTTACACCAAGAAGGAGTTACAGTTGACAAGTGGCAGAAGAGAATATTAAAAGAATAGTTACGGGTTGCATGGGTAAATATGGAAGCTAAAAATAGAGACTTATATGTTATAAAAGTAGGTCTACGTGAAGAATATTGCTGCTACTGTAAGTGAGAATTTGCTGCGTAAAGAGGGTTAGAAGAGGGCCGAGAGAGAGATAAGCAGATCCATGAGAGCGTGCAGAGTTTAATCAAGTTTAATTAATTACAGACCCGATCAGTGGTCGTGTAAACAATGAAGGCATTTTTATGTCACCGAATTAAATCAGAATTGTAGTCCAAGTTGGTGCTTGGCATTAGGGGTTGGTGCTCCTATCTATTGCAGCAAAAAAATAAGGGGTTGGTGCTCCTTCCAGTGGGTGCTGGTAAAGTGTTTGTAAAATTGGTGTTTTGCAAAGGTTGGATTTGGATTGAAGTCCAAGCAGTCATTTTTGAGGAGTAGCCAAATTGGTGAACCTCGTTACATTGTGTGTTGTGGTGTGCTCTCTTGTGTTTATTGCTTTATCTGTTTTCTAGTTCTCTTTGCTTCAGTTTTAAGAATTGCAGATCAGATTTTTAGCTACACTGATTCACCCCCCCTCTCAGTTTCATTGTGAGAATATCACTCCAAGCCTTCCCACAAGGCTTGCTCAAATCTACTCTGCAATCTACTCTCAACTTTGACCAAAGTTGCTACAAGCCTTCACACAAGGCTTACTCAACTCTACTCAACACTCTTCTCTCAACTCTGCCCAAAGCTGCTACAAGCCTTCACACAAGGCTTACTCAACTCTACTCTGTAATCTGCTCTTAACTCTGCCCAAGGCTGCTACAAGCCTTCACACAAGGCTTACTCAACTCTGCTCAACACTCTTCTCTCAACTCTGCCCAAAGATGCTACAAGCCTTCACTCAAGGCTTACTCAACTCAGCTCAATATCTTGGTCTCTATTCTTCTCAAATCTGCCCATAATCCTTCTCAAAAGGCTTGCTCAACTCAGCTCACAACTGCTCACAACATAGCTCTCTACTTTGCTCAAATATTTTCCAAAACTCGCACAAATATTATATCTCTTTCAGAATTGCTTTCTTCAACGAGAGTAATTCAAATATATTCTACCCATAATTCATTTTCTTCATGAACATATCGTAAATGATATGCAATGCAAATACTCAATATGCTCTTCTCACATTCATTAAGTCTATTGCTTTCATATGTCTTGCATTTATTGCAATCAAATTAGATCTCTACTTCTTGCAAATTTCTTTTCAAAACACTCAGCAATGATGTACAAAATCTACCCTTAGTTTTCCTCAACAATGATGCACAAATCTGCTCTTTGTTTTCCTCTAAAAAACAACCAACAATGATGCACAAATTTACCCTTTTTTTTCTCTCAAAACAACCAACAATGATGCACAAATATGCCCTTTGTTTTCCTCTCAAAACAACCAACAATGATGCACAAAATCTGCCCAACAAGATACACAAAATCTGCCTAACAAGATGTACAAAATTTACCCAACAATGATGCACAAATCTACCCAACAATGATGCATAAAATATGCTCTTTGTTTTATTTCAAATTACTTTAACAAAGCAAAAACTTATTTCACAATGTTTGCATATTTACCCTTACACAAGTCTTTGTCTTGGAGAACCGCATCATATCAAATAATATGCATTATGCTCTTCTTCTATCAAAGGAAGACTCTTATTCATCACACTCTTGATGCATTCATCGTTTCTCATTTGCCTTTGCAGAAACCCTTTCACATAATTTTTCACCAAAAAAAACTTATTTTCAGATATAGCATAAAGCACACTTATCTTTTTATTTTGATGTCTTCAAAAACATTTTCCTTGCTTGCACCAAAACTTAAACTCTGGTCTTCCACACTCACAATCATTATCTTGTTGTCAACACACCACTTCCACTACACACCTTGGTGGAAGATGAATCCACTATCTCCTTTTTGAAACATGGTCATTATTCTCAACTCAAAAATAGTCTTTGTTGAAAACGAACGTAATGTTGTTACTATATTTTCTCTTACACACCTGTCTCTTTGAATTCCCATAGGACTACCTTATGTGCTTGGACGTTACGTTTTTTTGGATTTATGATTACGTTTGCATGGACATATCTATCTCTTTTCTTTTCTGGGTGCCAACACTTCTACTACAAGATACTGAGATTATTTATACCCAAAATGAATTTATCAATAATATACCTTATGTGCTTGGACGTTACATTTTTCTGGATTTGGGATTACGTTTGCATGGATGTATCTGTCTCTTTTCTTTTTCGGGTGCCAACACTTCCACTGTAAGATACTAAGATTAATTTATACCCAAAATGAATTTATCAATAATATATCTTATGTGCTTGTTCTTGTGTAAGTCTTTTATGCGCACATATGGCCACAGTGTCTCTAAAACTTCTTTTACTATCGTTGCTTTCTTTTCATCTTGTTCTCAAATCAAATGTGCAACATAACTATGTCTTGATATCTTTGCCAAAAGTATCACTCACAACGAACACCAATATTTTCTTATGTCCTCAACGAACCAGCAAATCCACTTTGTCGAACGTAGCCCTCACAACGAACAACAATATCTTCTTCGATCTTCAATGAACCAGTAAATCACTTTGTCGAACGTAGCCCTCACGATGAACAACAATCTCTTCTTCGGCCTTCAATGAACCAGCAAATCTAATTTGTTGAACGTAACCCTCATGATGACCAGTAATCTCTTCTTCGGTCTCTAACGAACAAGAACTACCAAGCGTAGGTCTCAAGTTCTTATTCAAGGCGTAGGTCTTCAACACTTATCACACAGTATTCTTTGAATGGTGAAAGGCATGTCTCAACGAAAGATGTATGGCACTTCACTCACAGCGAATTGGAGCTCACTCTTCACTCAACGAAAGGCACTCATTTTCTCAATGAAATGCACTCATATACTCAACGAAAGACTCTCACTTAATCGAATGACGCTCACTTTGGTGAACTCTTATTCTTCCTCTTGCTTCACTCTTTCGAACACAGATGCAACAGAGAACAAAAATACTCTTCTCCTTCCGCGGGCAATACGAAGGCGCTTCAACCAACCACACTTTTTCAACCACAATGTTAGGTCAATATATATGAATGATTTAAATCTTTTTAACCATGGGAATCGACCCTTACATTATAACTTTGATTTAATTATATCCCACTTTAGAGCCTTACTTTAATATTTAAATTTTTAATTTAAATATTAAAGTGTACATTATTAATTAATGTACATCATCATTTTAATTCTTCAAGCGCTATAGTATAGATCATGCTCACCATTTGAATTTCTCAAGCACAATGATATTGACCATGCTTACCATTTGAATTTCTCAAGCTTTCTCAAGCACAATGATATTGACCATGCTTATCATTTGAATGACCATGCTTACCATTTGAATTTCTCAAGCACACAAATATTCATATTGTGACCTTTATTCTTGAACATACTCTTGCTTTTGACATCAATGACAATTTCACAAATCCGTTCTTGAGCTATCATCTTTTAAGAATATTTTTGCTTTTACTGCTTTGTTCCTTTGACATCAATGACAACTCACAATTTCCAACACCATTTATGGATCAAATCCTAGCTTCCAGGGCTGCACAAAAAGACTTAGTTGCTCCATAACTTCTCTTCTCTAATTCAAAAGCTTTTTCCCTATCTACTCGTGAAGATAAACTCACTATATAGTATCCATTACTAATGAGAAATATTGAAATATTTTTTAGCATAGCTATATTTGTTTATTTCATTATTAGGCTATTGTTACATTGTTATAACAATGGCTATTTCTCGCCTAGGAGGTTCCGTCTTCATCGAACTATTCTAAGGCATCTATTGTATTATTTAAGCAATTGATTCAATGATACTATTGTTGGTTCGCTCTACATGGTATCAGAGCTTTTGTTGAAGGCTCAATTTTTGAGGTCCTAATTTCTTGGACCTAGACACGTTTCTCGAGGTGGAGCTGGTGGGCACTGAAACCCACAAGAGACTCCCGATAACATGATGGTGGATGACCTAAGCGACACGACTCTCAAGAGTGAAGCAAGAGTATCCAGATGAAAGTTCACCAGATGGATGTCAAGAGTGTTTTTCTGAATGGTGATCTCCAAGAGGAAGTCTACATGACTCAACCAAAAGGGTTTGAAGTGGAAGGCCAAGAACAGAAAGTGTGCAAGTTGGTCAAATCCTTATATGGTTTAAAACAAGCTCCTCGAGCTTGGTATATAAAAATGGATAATCACCTCCTGCGGCATGGATTTAAGAGATGTCCATCAGATGCAAACCTCTATTTTAATAAAAAAAGGTTTTGAGATAGTGTTGCTTGTACTCTATGTTGATGATATACTCATTACAAGGAGTTCAGAAACTATGATCTTTGCTGTCAAAAGAGACTTATGTAAATATTTTGAGATGACAGATCTCGTACTTCTCCATTATTGTCTTGGTCTAGAAGTGAGCCAGAAGGAGCACTACATCAAAGTGTCTCAAAAAAAATATGCCAATACACTGTTAGAAAAATATCACATGACTGATTACAAGCCAATGGCAACACCGATGGAATCAGGGCTTCAATTATCGCAATATGATGATTCACCTCAGGTGGATGGCACTCTCTATCGACAGCTGATTGGGAGTCTCATATATCTGACAAATACTAGGTCAGATATCGTGTTTGTTGTCAACTATCTTTCAAGGTTCATGCAGGAGCCTAAGACCACTCATTAGAAAGCAAAGAAAATGTGTTCTTCACTATGTCCATGGTACAATGGAATATGGCCTAGAATACAAGAGGAATGACAAATTCTTCTTGCAAGGATACACGGACTCTGACTATGTCGAGTCATATGATGATCGTAAGTCAACTTCAGGATATATGTTTCATCTTAGATCTGGTCCTGTCTCTTGGCACAATAAGAAGCAACAAGTAGTTGTTATCTCATCTACAAAGGCAGAGTATTGCGCTGCACGTGAAGCTGTGTGCAAAGTGATATGGTTGTGTCACATTTTGACAAGTATTGGTCATCCATCAAAATCTCCAATACACTTGTTTTGCGAAAACCAGGGTGTTTTGAACCTTGTTAAGAATCCAGTGCATCATGAGAAAACCAAGCACATTGACACACAATGTCAGTTCATTCTAGACAAAGTTCCAAAGCACCAAATTCAGCTTCAGTACATCTCCACCGATGCTCAAGTTGCAGACATTTTCACTAATGCACTTGCACGTATCAAATTTGAATTGTTTCGCAGCTCTCTATGTATTGCAAAATGATGTAATCAGGGGGGATGTTAGTATAGCTAGTAGTTATCTTATTACCCAAATAATGTAATAAGGGGGATGTTAGCATAGCTATATTTGTTTATTTCATTATTAGGCTATTGTTACGTTGTTATAACAATGGCTATTCCTCGCCTAGGAGGTTTCGTCTTCACCGGACTATTCTAAGGCATCCTATTTCATGCCTGGTTAGTTTCGTCTTCACCGGACTATTCTAAGGCATCTATTGTATTATTTAAGCAATTGATTCAATGAGACTAATGTTGGTTCGCTCTACAATATCTCCTAAAGGCTTCCAATTCTTTCAAATCTAGGAGGTCATAAACCCTAAAGACGATCTCATGCCATTAAACTTACTTATTAGATCATGGTTACTTCTATACAAAATGTTTTCAGCCACCAAACTTTGTTCAATAACAAGTTTGGGACAATGGGCAGCTTGGGGAAGACAACCATTAACTCTGGACTAGAAACCTTTATCCATTGGCTTCTTGGCTACAACAACAGAAAAGATGGATTTTAAGGCATCACTACTTAAAGATGCATCCTCTGCTTCTTGTCCCTCCCTCACTGTATGCCAAGGACTACTTAGGAGAAGGAGGTAGAGGAAGGGCTCCCGAAGGACCTTCACCAACAACCATAGATAGGTAGAAAGTAGTTTTAATCTATGTTGTGTGACAAAATGCAAAACTAAAATAAAATTACCTGTAATGTTTTGAATAATGTTAGATACAAAAAAAACCTAACATAAGCCCCACATTCCACATTCATTCCACCTTACTAAAAATTTATGCATGCAATAACAATGGCACAACAAACCCCAAATCTCATACCTATCAATCCCATTTTAATAAATTTATTTTATTTTATTTTTTTCCCTTAAACAAAATTATATATAGTTTTAGGAATTTAAACAATAATATTTTTTAGTTAAAGAACTTATATAATCCCAACCTCTACATAAAGGAAAAGTCAACACCGCCCCTTTAAAAACCTACCTTTTTAACCCAAAAATTTCCAACTAATCCAGCCATTGAGAAAATTGTCTTCCAAATTTACACAAACGCTTTTCTGGTGTCGTTCATTATTATATATAGAGGAAGGCGAACAGGCAAAGATGTAAAATGGCTACAAAAAGCAAGAGCCCACTTGCATGCTCATAACATGTATAGCTAAATTCGTCAAACTAAGCTCTGGGAAAGCATATGCTACAAGAGTCATGGACACTGTTATTATTTTCGATTTCGATCACACCATGATAGACTGCAACAGCGATCCATGGGTCATCAATCAACTCGGAGCTACCGAAATAATGAACAATCTGCTACAAAATAAGCTTCAATGGACTTCTATAATGGTGGGTTTATGTCAAATCTGTTTTTTGTTCTCGTAGTAATAGCTAGACATGTCATTATGATTGGAGGAACAATTAGTTCTGTTTTTTTGGCGTAAATCTGGAGTGGGTTTTCCGATACCTATCTGAATTGCAGGATACAATGATGAGTGAGCTGCATGAGAAAGGAAAGACCTTGACTGATATTGAGAATAGTTTGAAGACTATTCCTCTAAATCCAGAAATGATCAGGGCAATCAAATCAGCCCACTCTTTGGGGTAAGTTATGTTTTCTCCCTCACACATATACACCTGTTTTCCCTCTGCTGGTAAAGCAGTCATTCTCGCCTAATCTATGTCAATCCGTTCATGGAATTTTTTTTGAGGCCCTTGCTACCCCAAGCTTTTCTGGGTTTATTGAAATGAATACAATTAAAAGGCTGTTGCTTGCAGGAAATGGAAAATCCACACTAGAAAATAGGAAATAGAAAAGGATCAATTAGAAGAGCTCGCAATCTCCTTATGGCATAGAATGAAGTTTTTGTATGTGCATGCGTGCGTGAGAAAGAGAGATTAAGATTTAAAACAAATATGAATTATGCTTCTAATTTTATGAAGGGAATTGAATTCTCAGTTTGATTCAGCTATAACATCCAATTGGTAGGGAATATTTGCAAACCCTCTTGTGGGGCACACTTAGGCTAGGGAAGAAAGGGTAAATTTCGAAGAGGAAAAACGCAAATTGCCATCATTGGTGATGGTAGATGGATTCAATTTCTTGGATATCCTTTTTAAGCTATGAGTGATTACTTAACAAGACAGTAAACAATAGCAGGATGCAATAGAATATTAGAAGACAAGATATTTCAATCTAGATGTGAGGAATAAATTGCAATATGTGCCAAATTCTGTCCACATGAAGCTCTTAATGAGTGAGACTACCATATTTCCATCTATGTCCAAATTTACATATACACACAACAGTATATGGTCATTGTCCAGTGCATCTATTGCACCATGCTTCCTTGGATAACCATAGCCATCTTCCAGTATGTACCGAAAAGCGCAAGTGTCATGGTCGTTACATCATTTTGATCTGGAATTCTGGCAACGAAACTATTGGATAATCATAACAAAGGGGAAGAAGTTTACATTTTCTGTTTATCAGTTTATGATTTCTGTATAATATATATCATGGAAAAAGGTGATATGTATTTAAGTTCTTTATTACAAACCTGTTGAATTGGAATCTAGTTTATGATAGTAATGGACATAATATATTTTTCCAATTTTTCAGTGGCTAAAAGCAGTTAATTCGTTCTTGATTTATTCATTCATGCATGGTCCGACTCATAAGGGCAATGCTGTTTGGATTGTTTGTCTCACATTCTTACCGTGCACTTTCCTATGTTAATCTGAAGGATGGCTGTAACATTTGTGGTTGTTTGTGATTGTGCAGATGTGAACTAAGGGTTGTGAGTGATGCTAACTCATTTTTCATCAGAACTGTTCTTGAACATTATGATTTGGTCCAGTATTTTACAGAGATTCACACAAATCCAGCAAAAGTTGATGAATATGGACGACTAAGAATATTCCCATTCCATTCATATTCTGCAGCAGGACATGGCTGTGAACATTGCCCTGCTAATATGTGCAAGGTGAGGAAAACATTGCCCTTTAGACCTGTTTTATTTTTTTTCGTTTGGCATCAAGACGTGCTTTGCAATTACCATAGTAAGAGAATCCTGTGAGATTTGGACCAAATCTGAAGTGGATTAGACCTTTCTTTGGTTGGGACCAATCCAGAGCCGCCTTAACTGATAGAAATATACAGTATGATTTTGAACTTGGCTTTAAGCTATTATAAATATTTTGCATTTTATATCTGTATATGTATGTTTTACATCTTGAGGTGTTCATGGTATAATTTTTAAAATATATGTTTTTATTTTCCCTTCCGGATTTTCTGGATTTCTTTTTGGGGGAGTTTCTGAACAAATCCCCTGTTTTTGCACCGTCTTACTGTAGTAATCACAAGTTCATGTTTACTGATATTGCATAGATGACATCCTTGGTCTCATATTAAATATAAAATACCTACTCTGGTATTGGCATGCATAAAGGCTTATACAAGAGTCGGAAATTATCTCCTCTTCGATCAGATTTTTTGATAAGTTTTGAACCTAGAAGGAATATCCCAACCAAAATTGTATTGCATTAGAATGTGACTTGGTGTGGATTGGGGAAAATGGATCACCTTCATTCCTTGTAAAAAGCACCATAAATCAGGCAAGCTCCAAATGATTTAGTCTGCTCTACATTTTTTTGCATTCATGGTAAGCTGTTTATGAATTAACAGTAGTTACCCTAACATTTTTTGCAGGGATCAATATTAGAAAACATTAAGAAAGGCTTTCTTCCAGAGTCTAGGAAACGCTTCATTTATCTTGGCGATGGCAGGGGAGATTTCTGTCCTTCACTAAGGTTGGAGAGTGATGATCATGTCCTTGCAAGACAAGGGTTAGCCTACTTCACTATTTGAACTTCCAAGTAAAGAGATCTTCCATTTTTAAATCGTTTACCTATTTTAATGCTTTACACTATTTACGTTTGTTTTTAGGTACCCACTTTGGGAGCTTCTTCATAGGTACCCCGATTTTGTGAAAGCTCAAGTGCATGGATGGAGTAATGCCAAAGATGTGGAAGATTGTCTTGGCAAGTTGCTTATGCCTTGAGGAAACAACTTATCCAGCAGAGCATACTGAGAAGATGCAAACACAAAAATTGTTCCAAAAGAACCTTTTTGAGTGTCTGTCTGATCAGAGATATTCAATATCTCCCTCCTCAGAAGATTCAATAATTTGACAGCATTCTTATAATGCAAAATTTCATTAATAGAAACTGAGTGTAATCAAAGGTCCAACATGCTATTCTTTATTTACATAAATGAATAAACCCAAGGTTATACATCGGGAAGTTTTAGATTGTTTCTAATGTTCACTTTCAGATTTCAAAAGCAAGAAGTTTTCAGATCTTGCCTGCCCTGGAATATAAAAAGGCATGGTATTGCTCGTCCTGGAAATGAATAACAACTTTTTGTTTTGTATTCAATTGGACTACCTCTTCTAATGATCTTCACTACCATTTATTTATGCCATTCAATACAAATGATATGCCCCCAATATGTGAAGGTAATATCAGTCTTTCACTTTTAACTTGTGAGATGGTCTCCTTATCCATACTATGAGCTGAAAATTGGTATGGTGAAATATTTTTTGGAAAGGTGATTGACTTATGCAGTGAGTAGAATGGACCCCAACAGAAAGAGTATATCAAAGGTCTACAGAGATAATTGAAATGAGAAGAAAAGGCAGAATATAAAAACACAAACAAGGGAACTCTGCCTTTTCACAAGGAATCGCAGGAAAGTTTTTAACTCCTTATAGCTTTTAGCATAGTTGAAGGTACATAATACGGAAATCTCATTGGCCCATATTAGTTCAACTAAAATGGAGAATGAAAATATTCTCAAACATTAAATTACTTTATGAAGTTAGACAAGGTTTATACAAATATTTAATAGGTAACTACAAGTTGAAATTCAGAAACAACAGTTGAAAATATAGCACCTTATAGGCCATGCTGTTAACTTGCATTTTACGTGTTTGCCATTATTCAGGAATGAGTGTAGTTTGACTACTTATAAGTAGATATGTCCTTAATGGATCTTAATAAATATTTGCCCAAAGATGTTTGCTTCTGCAAAGATGACCGGCTAGTTAACTTTCAGAACATTATTACAGCTACTAGAGTAAATGCTATTATTAACAACTATACATATGAAATGAATACGAACATATATATATATATATATATATATATATATATATATATATACCTGTTATTTATTTATGACATGCTTACCTGGTAGAATTGAAAAACATTACTATCATTACTATTTTCATTATTTTTATGTTTTTTGTCTTGTACATTTTGACATCTTATATGGCTGTTCAATCTCCGCAGCCTTCCTAACTATTACAATGTTGGGTGAGACTACTTGTCTGTGTGTAGATTTATGCTTTCCATCCAATACCCTGGTTTAACACTTTTTCAAGTAATTGAATTTTTTTATCTAGTTAATGGTTGTAGGTTATTTTATGAAAGTACCTTTGGACAAAATATATGCAGTTATTTATTTTATGACAAATTTAACCTTTTTGATTGCAGAATAAAAGGAAGAACACACCTATGGAAATCCTCATGAGGCAACAAATGGTTCATCGGATGTGATTATTAAGGATGAGACGATCAAGCCTGATATAATGATTCTTTAAAGTAGAGGGTCAATGTGTCAGTCCAATGGATGATGGATCATAATTTATGGGAAGGGTTGGCTTGCATTTAAGACCATGATGGATAAAGAGGTAAGGTATTCCAAGTAGAACATCAATGATGGATAAAGAGGTAAGGTATTCCAAGTAGAACATCAAAAATGTCCAGCAACATGACATCACAGGTTAAGGTGTCAAACTTGGGCACTATGCCCTATTTGTAAGTGCATTGACATCAAACCCCCAACTCCCCTTATAAGATACATCCACTCAAAGTAGTAAGGTTAAGGATGTGCTAAAGTCCAAAAACCCAATCACTTGAATGTGTCCTGATATGTTTTTGCCTTCAATATTAATGATGATATGAATAAGTTTTCTATGAACCCAATAACGAGTGTGAAACAAGCACTCATGTTCTTCAAATGCATCTGAGGTGAGGTTTCATATATCAGCCACGAAATGGTACTCAAGGATGCAACCCCTACCTCATTTTTGTTGTTAGGCTCTTAAGTGCAACCATTTATGCTATACTAAACCACCAAGAACCTTTGTTAGAGTTGTGCAATCAATGTCACTCTAAGTATGGGTCTTATGATGCTTGTACCACTTGCCTCCCACTTTTGCTTTCCTTTGTCTTTTGTCTTCTTTGGTGAAAGGTGTTTTTGGCTTTTGTTGCACTATTGTGATGAGCAAGGTGCAACCAAAGTATTGTCATTGTTGTCAACACAGTCAGGTTGATCAGTTGATGCAATGGACAGGAGTGGATAGGAGTTGATTGATGAGCAAGGTGATGGACAGGAGTTCATTGATGAGCAAGGTGCAGCCAAAGTGCAATGGACAGGAGTTCATTGATGAGCAAGGTGCAGCCAAAGTATAATGGACAGGAGTTCATTGATGAGCAAGGTGCAGCCAAAGTATTGTCATTGTTGTCAACACAGACAGAGGATCGGTTGATGCAATGGACAGGAGTGCAGAGGTCATTAGATAGATCGGTTGATGAAGTGAACAAGAGTTCAGAGCAGTCAAAGCATGTACAGTGAATCTCCAAGAAGAACATACTGGCCCATATGCAAAAGCTCAAAGAAAAAGACAAGTAAGAAAACTGTCGCGATATCGCGACATGTTGAGCAAGCATGAGAAACTGTCACGATATCGCGACATGTTAGAAGAGAGAGAAAGCGCAAGGAAAACTGTCGCGATATCGCGACATGTTGAGAAGCTGGAAAAACTGTTGCGATATCGCGACATGTTGGAAAAGAGAGAGAGCGCAAGAAAAACTGTCGAAGGCAAGTAAGAAAAATGTCGCGATTTCGCGACATGTTCGGGGAGAAGGCGCAGGCAAAGAAAACTGTCGCGATTTCGCGACATGTTTGGAGAGAAGGCGCAAGCAAAGAAAACTGTCGCGATTTCACGACATGTTTGGAGAGAAGGCACAGACAAAGAAAACTATCGCGATTTCGCGACATGTTCGGAGAGAAGGCGCAAGCAAAGAAAATTGTTGCGATTTCGCGACATGTCCGGGGAGAAGGCGCAAGCAAAGAAAACTGTCACGATTTCGCGACAATCTGCAAGAGAGGCAGTACAGACGAAAATGTGTCGTGATTTCGCGACATGTTTGAGAGGAGGAGCTCGCAAAGAAAAGTGTCGCGATTTCGCGACAATCTGCAAGAGAGGCAGTACGGACGAAAATGTGTCGCGATTTTGCGACATGTTTGAGAGAAGGAGCTCGTAAAGAAAAGTGTCGCGATTTCGTGACAATCTACAAGAGAGGCAGTACGAACGAAAATGTGTCGCGATTTCGCGACATGTTTGAGAGAAGGAGCTCGTAAAGAAAAGTGTCGCGATTTCGCGACATTTTGCAAGAGAGGCAGTACGGACGAAAATGTGTTGCGATTTCGAGACATGTTTGAGAGGATCTCGCAAAGAAAAGTGTCGCGATTTTGCGATAATTTGCAAGAGAGGCAGTACGGAAGAAAATATGTTGCGATATCGCGACATGTCGCATTTTCGCGACCTGAAGAGAAGAGAAGAGCTAAGCAGAAAAGATGTCGCGATATCGCAACATCAACAGAGAGGAAGACTCCGAAGGATGAAGTGTCACGATTTCGCGACAGAAGCAAAACAAAAGAGCATGGAAGCAGAAGCGTCGCGATTTCGCGACAAATTCAAGGAGGAAGAGCTCAAAGGCGAAAGCGTCGCGATTTCGCGACATGTTTCGTTTTCGCGGGCGTAAGGCAGAGAAAAGCACAAGGCAACGAAAGTGTCGCGATTTCGCGACATGTTCCGTTTTCGCTGGTGCATGCAAAGAAGAGTGTACGGCAGCGAAAAGTGTTGCGATTTCGCGACATGTCATGTTTTCGTTGGTGCATGCAAAGAAGAGTGTACGACAACGAAAGATATCGCGATTTCGCAACATGTCATGTTTTCGCTAGTGCAAGTAGAGAAGAATGCAAGGAAGCGAAAAGTGTCGCGATTTCGCGACATGTCATGTTTTCGCGGGTGCATGCCGAGAAGAGGACAAGGAGGCGAAAAATGTCGCGATATCGCGACATGTCATGTTTTCACGGTCAAACGCCAAGGAAAAGTCAAAGGGGCAGAAATGTCGTGATATTGCGACATGTTGTTTCGCGTGACTTAGAGCTAAAAGGAGAACCCAGCCGAAGTAAAGTTAACTGAAGAAGAACTGCAATTACAAGGGAAGTTGCACAGGAAAATCATGCAGCTAAATTAAGAAGAGTTAATTGAAGTAAGTACAACAGTTACAGGTACAGTTATAGATAGAAATCATGCAATTAAATAAGAATAGTGAACTGAAGTAATTACGGCAGTTACAAGGGTAGTTACAGTGATAGTAAACATAAGTCATTACTGTAGTTACAGGAGCCATTACAAAGAAATATCATGCAACAGTGGTTACTGTAAGTCATCAAACGAAGACCACGATTTGGATAGAGAAACGTCTCGAAGCCCAAACAAAGAACTGTTCTATTAATAAGGGTGCATGTGAGAATAAAGAAAACGTTACTGTTAATAGGCTGCATGCACGAATATGGAAGTTAAGAATAGAAACAAAACACCGTTATAAAAGGATATTTGTGTGAAGTAGTAGATATAGAGAGCTTCGTGCGAGAAGAGAGAGCAGTGTGTTGCAGAATAGAGGAAAAGTGTTGTGAAAAAGGATGTATAGAAAGCACAGCTGAAATAGAGTAGCTTACAGAGTGCAGTAGAGAGAGTGCGGTTGTAAGTGCGTAGAAGGAATATGTGTTTCCTGGATTGAAAGAGAGGTTGGGCGAGCAATAGACCAGTGAGGGTCTTGTAAAAGTGAAGGCATATTTATGTCAATCTAAGATTCAAAATAGAAATCCAAGTTGGTGCTTGGAATCAGGGGTTGGTGCTCCTTTCTGTTGGTGCTCTTTTCTGTTGGTGCAAATAAATTAGGGGTTGGTGCTCCTTTCTGTTAGTGCAGATAAATTAGGGGTTGGTGCTCCTTCCAGTGGGTGCTGGTAAACTGTTTGTAAAGTGGGTGCTTTGCAAAGGCTAGATTTGGATAGGAGTCTAAGCAGTCTATTTTTGAGGAGTAGCCAAAACTGGTGAACCTCGTTAAATCGTGTGTTGTGGAATGCTCTCTTGTTATAATTGCTTTAGCTGTTTTAAGTTCTCCTTGTTTCAACTTTAAGAGTTGTAGATTAGAATTTAAATAGCTACACTGATTCACCCTCCCCTCTCAGTGCCATTGTAAGACTAACAATTGACATCAGAGCCAAGTTCTCAGTTTTGGCTAAATCAGTCAGGGTTGATCTTGGATTAGTACACAATGGCTAAAAAGAATAGATCCTCCTCCAAAAAGGCATCTCAGCCAGTTTCAGTTCTTGTGAAAGAGAAAACTGAACTAAAGAAGGTAGAAGAAGTGGATTCGAAGTATGCAATGAAAACTTGGAGATTGAAGTAGATCTAGAAGGTGAGTTGATAGCCGCACTTGAAGAGTTGAGTATAGAAAAGAAAAAGAATAAAAGAATGTCCAAGAAGTTAGAAGAATATGGGGATGAGATTGAAGATCTCTTCCTACAAGTTCAAAAGGCCAAGAAATCCGAAGAAGCCTTGAAGACACATCTGGATGATGAGGATGATGTATGTAGCACAAGTGAAGAGGAATTTAACAAAGTTATTGTTGATCTAAAGCCGCAAGTAGAACAGTACAAAAGGATTGAAGATATTCTCAAGTCTCAAATCAATGAGAAAGAGACTGTTTGCTGCCAACAAGAAGAAGAGATTGTTTCATTGAAGAAACAACTAGAAGAGGCTAATGTAAATCTCAAATATGAGAAGAGCACAGAGTTGCTAGATAAAATGATAAAGCAATTTGAGCCTCCCATTTTAATTTATTAATAGCTGAATCAATTGCAAAATTTTGGTGATACGTGGTGGACAAGTTCGTGTTTGTAGCTAGCGAAGTTGATCGATACATGCATATGGTACCTATATCCTAGTTTTAGGCAGTCGGAGGTACTTGTATTCTAGTTTTTGATGCCTGTCTTCCAATTTCAAGTGTTTGTATTCTAGTTTTAAGCACCTATATTCTAGTTTTAGGCATATAACTTCTAGTTTCAGGTGCCTGTCTTCCATCTTCAAGCACCTATCTTCTAGTTTTAGGTACTTGTATCTCGTTTTCTAATGGCTGGAGGTGCCTATCTTCCTTTTTTTGGAACCTTTCCCTATGAAAGCACACATGGCAGAATTTTTGACTAAAGACCTTTGTAGTTTTCCATGGTAGAGAATATATATATAATCTTCCATGGCTATTTTTTATTGTTTTTATATTCTCCTTTTGTGAGTTGTCCAGATTTTTGTACATGAAAAGTCTTATGGTTTTGGACAAAAAATCAAGAAGATTTGTAAAATCTGGCAAGTAGGTAAAAATATTTCTATGTAGTTTTGCCATGTTTATTAATGTGCATGGAAAATTGAATACTTGGGTAGCAAAAATATCTTTGGAAACACGATAGCATCAGCAAGTTGGTGTGATGCCAACTGTATTAAAGGTATTTATAATGTAAGTACAGTATCGGTTGTTCATGGGCAGTTTGAAGTCTTTAATACTACTGGCAACAAGGAAGGAACGCTATATAATTTGTATGGTTGGGTGTTCAAAAATTGATAGATCTTGTAGGTAGCTATAAATGTGACCATCTGCAACTTTGAATTTAAGTTGTAAAGCCATGCAGGTTTTTTTTTATTATTATCTACAATAACCCTCGTTGTATGCTCTGTTTTAATCACCTTGCCTAGGAGAACTTGCACGTAGTTAATTCCTGTCATCTGCTAGTTTTAAATTTTAATTATAAGTTGCATGCTTTATTTAACAATATCACGTGCACATTGTAAACTTGGATTTTGGTCCTAGGGCCTATTTGGGCTTGGGTTTTTGGCCCTGGCAGGCTGATTCATCACCATTTTTTATTGGCCTATGTAACATTATGAGATTAATATAGAAACTATTTTCAAATGCACTTGTGTATATTTAGCTTGGTCAAATTGCATGTGGCATTGGCCCTTGGTTCACCAACCTTACCTCTTGTAGATGTTTTCAGAATCTGTTTTATTTTTGTGTGTGTTGCACTGCATCTAGGTGGATTTAATTTTAAGGGATAGGTGCAGCTGTATTCTGTGTATATTTAGCCTTTGTTGGATTGCATGTGGCATTGGTCCTTGGTTCACCTTGTCTTACCTCTTGCAGCTATTTTAGGCTTTGTGTTATGTTTGCTATCAGGTCTCACATTTTGGTGAATCACTCACCACTTTTATTTTGGCACAATCACCTCATTTTATTTTTATTTTTGTTTGTTGTTACTTATGTTGTGATGTTTTTATCTTGCTTATTAATTTTCTCCCGTAGTATAATAGTTTAGTTTAATAGATATTATTTTTTTTTTTTTTTAGGTTGTTCGTAAGTTTTTTAATTTTTGTTTAGATTAGTTTTTATTTTCGTGTGAGTTTTTAAATATATATATATATTTTAGTTTAATAGTTTATGTTTTTTTAGCAGGTTTAATTTAATAGTTTTTATTTTTATTTTATTTTAGGTTCAGTTTAAGTGTTTTTTATATGTTTTTGGCAAGCGCCGTTTTTATTTTTTTAGTTTGCAGTTTTTATTTTATTTTTTTCGATAGTTGGCTCTCTCCGAAATTTTTTCCTCTTGGGCAGTCCCACATGAGAGGGAAATTTCCATGTTGATGTTGTGCATGGGTGCATATGTCAGCGTATATTTTTAGACATCAACACTAATGACGAAGGATATTGTCACTTTGATAGTAACATGAGCAACAAGGAGGGAAGGAAAACCCATATCCCTCTAACTGTTATAACTAAAGTGCACTATGCCTCTTTTCTTTAGTTAGGATAGTGCACTTTAAGGGGGAATGTTAGAATTAAAGTGCACTATGCCTCTTTAGTTTGACACTTGTCAGTTTCATTGACATTTGTCATGTTCATCATATAGGCTTATGCCTATATATTGTACTCATTTTTTGTATAATATAATCTCATTAGTTTTCTTCCCAACATTTGGTATCAGAGCAGGCTCTCCCTGCCCTGTGTAAACCCTTGAGGGGGGATTTCCCTCATGGAAATCCTCCCTCCCCTCAATTTTTTTTCCCCTTTCCCATTTTTTTTCTCCATTTTATTTTCAAACCAGGGAGTATGCTCTCCATCATTGATGGATCAGAAACCAAAAGTTTGCAAAAGAGTAATGGCTGAAAAATTTGATTTATTGGGAGGTTTAGTTATTTGGTGTCCGTCTGTAGAAGAATCCGAGAAGACTCCGAAGTTCTGATGTCTAGTGTTGAGAAATTCTACAGTGTTCATAGTGTTGGTGTAATTTGATGGCAGTCGCAACGTATAGTTTGAATAGCATATACCATTGCTACCTGTTGCTCTCTTCCTTTAGTGTCTAGAGCAGTGCATTTTTTTTAAACAATGGGAGTTTCTTGCTATTTTTTGAGGTGCTTGTGCACTCAGAAGATCGTTCATAATGTTCTTATTACAGGCCACAGACTCTGATGTTATTTGACGTGCGCCTCGAATACTTATGGTGCACCTCTATGGAGAAAACACATTACGAGTAGAATGGAGCATTGTCCATTAGGAGATTAAGTTTGCATTGGAAATAGAACATGAAGATCTGGCTGTGAGAGAAACATATCCCATTATTCGTCCATTGAAAGGTGCATTTGTTGCAAAATATCCATTGTGAAATATGTTATTGGCCCCTCTATTATAGATCCATGCTATCCTGATAGCATTATTAATGGTAGATGTTGTCTATTATGTGGCATTATTAATGGTGCACGTATTTGCTTACCTGCTAGGTTTTGAAAGCAGCAACCAGTGTAATGTTGCTCGAGGTTGTGCGGTCGTGCTCGTGGAGGCTGATGAAGTTTTCTCCACATTGTTTGTGGGTCATAGGAGGATTTTTGGAGGAGATAATATTTTTCCCATGGAGGACCATACTTCTATTGTGCAGTGAGGCCAAAGACCTGAACACACAGTGTAGTTTGTTTGTGGTGCACCTCCTGCATCCACACATGATGCCATACTATTTGACTTGGTGTTGTCTTGCTCAACGCTCATGCAAATGTTAGATTTGGTCGTAAAGATCATGGAGGTTGTTGTTTCTTCCTTCCTGAAGCTTTGGGCCATGTATTGAGACAATGTATTGACGTTTAGATGAAGTGCTAGTAATTCCAAAGTTTTGACGTAGCAAGGATGTGGAGCACATGATTTTTCTCGACTGTTCCTGCCAAAATTACTGCCAATGAAGATATGATATATTTTTTTCTGGAACTGCAATGATCATGGTGTTCATCTGCAAATAGTGTTCATGGTGTTTAACCATTTTGAGCTGTGTTGGTGATCGTGGCAGCAACATGATTCATACTTGTTTTATGTGATGGAAAGCATCAGTTGAGTGCCAGTGTAGTGTTGTGATTCTTTATCTTAGAAAAAGACGGGCACTGGTTACGTGAAAGCCTAGATGCGACCTGTTTAAGATGGTGACAGTAATTTATTCAGAGGCATCCGACGTGTGGAGATAGAGATCTCATGACAAGGTGATGATTTCCAGTGTGATATGCCCTAGATTGAGGAGGAGATCTATGTTCAAATTTAATAACAGGTGTACTTTAAGGGGGAATGTTAGAATTAAAGTGCACTATGCCTCTTTAGTTTGACACTTGTCAGTTTCATTGACATTTGTCATGTTCATCATATAGGCTTATGCCTATATATTGTACTCATTTGTTGTATAATATAATCTCGTTAGTTTTCCTCCCAACACTAACTATTACAACCAAAAGGGGAACCTTCAAGGTTATGCATAAGGGGTCGAATCTAAAATATGTTTATAAAAATAAGGTGAATCAATTTTGAAGTTAACACGAATCCTATCAAAATTCATAAAGGAGACATGACCAATTGTCTTTAATTTTCACCAAAAATTATAAAACTATGGTAAATTTTACAATTTTGTAGACTAACAACATAAAATAGACTATTGATCACTTGTAAAATAAATTCAATTGATTGCAAACAACAACTTGATTGACAACCAATTGTAAATGATTGCTCGATTATCAGTTGATTGCAAAATACTGCTCGATTATCGCTCGATTGTAAATGATTGCTCAACTATCGATCAATAGCAAATGAATATTTATTTTTTGGCCATTAGCAAATAAGTAGTTGACTCTAGATAAGTTGTAAATAATAGTTTAACTCTAACCTAGTTGTAAAGCTATGATCGACTCTGGCTTAGTAGCAAAATTGTTACCAACTCTAGATCGATGGCAAAATAGTGATCGACTCCATATTGGTTGTAGACTAAACTTGACTATTGGTCAACTGCAAACAACTGTTTGATTGAAAATAGGTTAAAAATGATTGCTTGAATGTCGACTAGTAGCAAAGAACTTGTCAACTCTATATCGATTGTAAATAATTGCTTGACTATCGCCCAGTAATAAAGAACTAGTAGTAAAACTATTACCGACTCTAGATCGATTGCAAAACAATGTTTGATGTTGGATCAATTGCAAAATAATATATAAATTTAGATTATTTGCACCAAGGGTTACACTACCACATGAAAAACGATCAATCACTCACCTATGCATGTCGAATTACATGCTAATACATGCCCATCTACATTAAATTTTGGTATGTAGATGTCTATAAAAATGCATCTACAATAATTTTTGACCCTTTTTATTTTGCAGGTCATCAAAGTGAACCCTAGACGACCAATACCCTACACCCTACTCTCTCAAAAATTTACCCTTCTTCCACCAATTCCACCCTTTCTACCAAAATTATCTTCAAAAATTTTGTCTACCCCAATAGTTTAGAAATGTTAACCACAACCGAATATGATATTTCTTGGGTCAATGATGTAAAATTGTAGGGTTTAGTTTTGATGCCACAATTTAGAATAGATAACCATGTCTTGTAGAATATTATATATGCATACGACAACAACACACCGATCATTAATCTTATAGAATAAGAAATGTTTTACAATAAAACCCTTGCATGTGGAGAGATTGAGTGGTCTACCTCATAGGGATGTTAATCCCATTATTAGGAAGTTCTCACTATCTACCGATGACAAAGCATTCCTAGAGATCAAATTTAAAATCTCTATATAATTTTTGTCAGGTATAATTCTTGATGTTCTTTAGATTTTCAAAATTTAAATTTTATGATTTCCAAGCTAATGATTTTTTTGTAGTTTCTGCCTCTAAGTCTAGAAGGGGCTTAACTAATTCATTTTTTGAAGATAAAATTATAAAATAGATTATCAAATTCTACCAAGCAAGATTCATTTTGCAAGGAAGACCAATGAATATTCCATTCTAGGTATTGGCCTATTTGGTTCAGTGTCGTCACCACAAAAAACTTGATTGGTGTACATATATTTTGTAGCACATCAAATTAGTTTACATAACATCCAAACGAACACAAGAAATCTAACAACATGTAATTATATTCTTGGATTTTATTATGAATTTTGTCACAATATACAAAATACAAATGTACTAACTATGTTACACCCAATAATAGTAAGCAGTGTGTTGAGCAAGGTGCAGCGAACAATATTGTCATTGTTGTCAACACACTCAAATGGACAGGTTGATGTAGTGGATAGTTATTCTGAGGTTGTTTGAAGTATGTATAGTGGTGTTCAATTCTTATGAGGATGTTTTTGATGTTTGGGTGAAGTTGTTATAGGTTGTTCATGCAAATTTGCAAAAGTTACAAAAATCGTCAGGAAGTTGTAAAAAGTAGCAAAATTGTCAAAGTTGCAAAAATCATCGAAGGTGCAACAATGTCAATGGAATGTGTTGGATATCTCAAGATACTATTTGGAGTTTTTTTGATAATTAGAAAGTGTGGTTGCATTATTGGAACGATTGGTGGCTTCGTTGGTGCATTGTTGGTCAGTTTCATTCTTCATGTGACAAGTGTAAAATTTGCATCGGAGGTCACTTTACAAGAGATATATTAAAAAATTCATGAGGAATTGGACCTCAAATATTTTACTGGAGGTATTTGGATATACTGAGAGCTTAATTTTTAAATTTCAACCCAAACGAAGTCCGGAAGAAGAAACGGTGAGCATTGCAAAATGGCTCTGGAGCACTTTTTCCAATTTATGTGACAGGTGTAAAATCAACGTCAGAGGCCACTTTATCGGAGGTACTGTGAATAATCCATGAAGAGTTAAATCTAAGATTTAAACTGAAGGTATTCGATTTATCCAAGAATATATGTTTCAATTTTTAGCCCATTTGGAAAATTGAGGAGGAAGTTATGACTGTTACAAAAAGCCCTATCAACTCTTTTTGGCAATTTTCGTAGTTTCTATGAATATAACGGTTGAGTGGTAATTTTGTGTAACTAAAAAAAAAGAGTTGCATTTTTTAATGTGAAACATATATATGTTTTAAAAGAAAAGGGAGAACTGGGTTTTTTGGAGAAAGGATTGTCGGTGCATGTTGTGAAGAATTTTTTCTTTGGCATTTTGATTGAAAAAATGTGCAAGGTGTGAGATAATCAATGTGCAGAGTTGAGAAGATTGAAAAGGTTAGACAAAATATTTTAGAGGAGAATATTTGTGAGCTAGACCACTCAGGGTCTTTTTATGATATTTAACATTTTTATCAGAGATTTTTTTTTAAATTTGTCGGGTCGGTGCTTGGCAATAGGAGTCGATGCTCCTTGCAGTTGGTGCTGCTAAAGTCCGGGTTGGTTGGTACCATTCCCTGTAGTTGGTGTTGCAAAAATATTATAAAGACCAAATATTTTCAAGGTTGGATTTGGATGGGAGTCCAGACAGTCCATTGGCACAGTGGTTTTCCCACATTGAGTTTCCATTGTAAATATGGTGTTATGTGATGCATGTTTATGTGATTGCTTGTTTTGATTGATTTTTTTGTTGGATTAAATTTTTAATACAAACTGATTCACCCCCCTCTCAGTGTCACGCTTAGTTCAATAATTGATATCAGAGCCAAGTTCCTAAACAAGCTTAACCGACTAGGGTGATCTTGGAAGTGACACAATGGCAGGTGGTGAAGGCTTCTCATCAAACAAAACACCATTGTTTGATGTAACTAATTACATATTTTGGAGACTCAGGATGCATATCTATCTTTGTGCTTTGGGATACAATATTTAAGATCCAGTAAACAATGGATACACAATAGCCACAACTTCTCCAACCGATGTTGCTGGTAAGAAACTTTTTGAGAATGACTCAAAAGCAAAGAATGCTATCATGTGTGGATTAGTGGACAAAAAACTGGTAAAGATTATGGGTTGTAAAATGACAAAGAAAATATGGGACAAACTAAAGAGCATTCATGAAGGAGATGTTAAGATCAAGGAGGCCAAGTTACAAACACATCGAGCTCAGTTTGAAGGATTAAATGTGAATGATGATGAGAATATAGAGGCATATATGTTGAGAGTTAATGAAGTCATTAATGTGAATAGAGGACTTAGTGAGGAAATCGAAGAATTTGTCATTGTGAAAAAGGTATTAAGGTCCCTTCCCCAATGATTTGATTCTAAAGTTTCAACTATAGAAGAAGCTAAAGATTTGAATTCTTTTAGTATGGATGAGATGCATGGTTCTTTGAATGCATATGAGATGAGAATAGGAAAATATAAACCAACAGACAAAAAAGTTTCTTTTAAAGCCCAAAAAAATATGAAAGCAAAATAAGAATTTGAGGAAGAAGAGACATTAGATGAAATGGAAGTAAACTTTGTTCGAAAACTAAAAAAGGGTAAAGGAAAATATAGAGGAAAGTTACCGTTTAAATGTTTCCATTGTGGAGGCTTTGGGTATTTTGCAGCTAAATGTCCACTTAATGAGAAGAATAGAAGTGATGAAGGATCGCACTGAGAAAGAAGTGATTGGAAGAAAAAATCAAATTTTAGAAAAGGCAACTTCAAGAAGAAAAATTTCATCTCCAAGAAGGTCAGTTCATCAAAAGATAGCTCCAGTGAGGATTCTTAAAAAGAAACAGGTGAAGCTCTTTTCACAAAATTCAAAGAAGAAAAACCAGAAAAAGAACAGGAACATGATGAAGAATAAATTAATGCAGAAGTGAATTTGGAAGAAGAACTAATTGCATCTCTGGATGAATTGAATACAGAAAGAAAAAAGGAATAAGAAAATTTTAAGAAAGATCGAGGATGCAAATGAAATCATAACAAGTTTGAAAGTGCAGATAGAATAATCCAAGAAGATCTCCGAAGATCTCAAAGTGAAAATAACCATGAAAATAGATTATTGCAATAAGTTATAATAAGAGATTGTTGGTTTAAATATGTAGCTAGAAGAGATGAATAAAAAATTAGCTTTTATCATAAATATGAAGAGAGTTCTATGAAGTTGGATAAGATCATAAAGAACCAGAAGACTACAGGCATCAAATTTGGCTTGTGTTTTGATGAAGGAGAATCATCAAATGGATCAAAGACCACAAATGAATAAACCACCAAGAATGAAGAAAAGAAACAGGTTAATCAAGCAAAAATGAATCATGCAAAGGAAAGCAATAATGCAAGGCACGAAAGGAGAATTGAAAATGATGGTTTCACTAATGTCACACATCAAAGAAGAAGATTTATGGCTCCTACAACAACTTGGCAAAGACCACCACCCAAGTTCAATCATCCCTTTTCTGATTACTATTTTAAATGCAATGGTTATGGACATAAGATTTCAGATTGCAAGTATAATGTAAGACCAAATATTTTTTCCAGTAGAAATGCTTTTTCACCTTTGATGGATTATGTAGTAGAATTTTATAACTGTCGTAACTTTGGGTATATTGCAAGAAATTGTAGAAGTACATTTGCATCAAATCAATTTCAGGGAAGAAAATTTCAGCCAAATGGAACAAGAGCCCAAAACTATATACAAACCGGAGTGGAAAGAAAAGAGCAACCTAAGGAAGAAAAGGAATCCTTGATCATACATACGACATTTAAAGCACAAAATAAATTCACACCATGGATACTTGATAGTGGATGCTCCAGTCATATGATAGGTGACAAACAAAAATTTGAGAAGTTGCAACAATATGAAGGTGGTTCAGTGAAATTCGAAAACAATGATGGAGCTAAGATAGTTGGTAGAAGTTCAGTTAAGATTAGTGACAAAAAAATTAGGTCAGAAGAATTCTTGTTTGTGGTTGGTCTGAAGCATAAATTGTTGAGTGTAAATCAGTTTTGTGATAGAGGTCATGATGTGATGTTTAAGAAGTAGGGTTGTGAAATCAGAAAGGTAAACAATGGGAAGTTGATAGTAGTTGGATCAAGGACATCTGGAAACCTATACACTCTCTTGAAGACTTCATAAGGAGCTTGCTTGATTGGACAGGAAGAAGAGAATTGGTTGTGGCACAAGAGGTTCGGTCATATCAGTTTTGATAACCTAGTAAAAATTAGTTCAAAGAAAGTAGTGAGAGATATTCCTACTATTGGCAAACCATCAAATAACATTTGTGCTTCATGTCAAAAAGGGAAGCAAAATAGAGTCTCATTTAAAACAAAGGAGTACTACATGAGCAAACCTTTGGAACTAGCACATACTAATTTATGTGGACCCATGAGAATGCAATGCATAAACGGTGACAAATATTTCATGTTGTGTATAGATGACTATTCCAAGATGACATGGGTATTGTTTTTGAAGCATAAATCATAAGCTTTTGATATGTTAAAGGTTTAAAAAAAACCAAGTTAAGAATCAAACAGGAAAAATAATTAAATGTTTAAGGTCAGATAGAGGAGGAGAGTTCATTTTAGAGGATTTCACAAAGTATTGTGAAAAATATGGCATCAGGAGATAGTTTTCAGCAGCCAGGATACCTCAACAGAATGGTGTGGTAGAAAGAAAGAACAGGACAGTGCAAGAAATGGCATGAACTATGTTCATTGAGAGAAAAGTAGCAGACAAATTTTGAAAAGAGGCAGTCCATACTGCAGTATACATCCAAAATAGGTGCATGTTGAGGACGCATGAAAGCAAAACTCCTTATAAGTTGTGGTTCGGTAAAAAGGCAACAACAAGATATTTTAATTTTTTTGGTAACAAGTGTTACATCAAAACCTTGGTAAGTTTGAAGATAGAGCAGATGAAGGTATTTTTCTTGGCTATTCGTCAAAAAACAAATCTTATAAATGTTACAACAAGAGGCTAAGAAAAATTATGGAAAGTGTCGATGTTAAAGTTGATGAAGGAAGGGAACGAGTAATTAGCTATGAAGAGAACTACCCAATTTATGAAGAGGTCATTGAAGGAGATGAGGAAGAGAAAACATAAAAGAAACCAAGAATTGACTCAGAGGATTCAAAAAGTGATTCAAAATTAAAAGAAAATAAGAAATTCAAAACATGTAGTTGGCAGAAATATCATCCTAGAGAGTAAATAATTGGAGACCCCATAGTTGGTATTCAGAAAAGAAGAAGATTAGTAAGTAAATACTCTTTACTATCCAGAATTGAGCCCAAAAATGTTGTCGAAGAAAGCAAAGATGAAAGAAATGCAATAAATGAAGAATTAGATTAGATCAAGAAAAACAAGACTTGAGAGTTAGTACCAAGACCCGCAAATAAAAATGTAATTGGTACTAAATGGGTCTTTTGAAACAAATTGAATGAATACGGACAGGTAGTCAAGAACAAAGTAAGATTGGTATGCAAAGGGTATGCTCAAGTTGAAGGTATTGACTTCGAGGAAACCTTTGCACCTGTGGCCAGACTAGAGGCAATTAGAATGTTTCTTGCTTTAGTAGTTTACAATAATTTCAAAGTTTATCAAATGGATGTGAAATCAGCATTTTTGAATGGGAAACTTGAAGAAGAGGTTTATATTGAGCAGCCAGATAGTTTTCAGCTTGGTGATGATCCCAACTTGGTTTGCAAGTTGAATAAAGTGTTATATGGCTTAAAACAGGCACCCCGAGCATGGTATGCAAGGCTAGACAGTTATCTTACTCAGCAAGGGTTGAAGAAAGGTATGGTGGATAGTAATTTGTATGTCAAAATAGAAAATGGTCATCATATTGTTGTTGTTGTTGTATACATAGATGATATCATATTTGGCAGCAACAAAGATGAGTTGTGTAAAGATTTAGTAAATAAGATGCATAAAGAGTTTGAAATGTCAATGATTTGTGAACTTTCGTATTTTCTTGGATTGCAAGTTAATCAAAAGGAGAAGGGTATATTTATTTCTCAAATCAAATATGTGAAAGAGATGCTGAAAAGTTCACAATGGAGGATTGCAAGCCAGTTAGCACTCCCATGACAACAGGTTGCAGTTGATCAAGGATGACAAATCTCCACCTGTTGATCAAACTATGTACATATCCATAATTGGGTGCTTACTGTACTTGACAGCTACTAGACAAAACATTTTGTAGGTAGTATGCATGGTAGCATGATTTTCAAATAGTCCCAAGGATACTCATGTGACAACAGTGAAGAGGATTTTTCGGTACCTCAAGGGTACTATGGAGTATGGGTTATGGTATCCGAAAGGTAAGGACTTCACCCTTATTGCGTATTCAGATGTAGATTGGGAAGGATGTGTAGATGACAGGAAGAGTACCAGTGGAGGTGCATTCTATCTTGGTGATAATCTTGTTGCATGGCATAGCAAAAAGCAGGAGTCAGTCTCATTATCCATAGTAGAGGTAGAGTATATTGCAGTGACATCATGTTGTACATAGGTACTTTGGATGAAATAAAATTTGAAGGATTTGGGATTAAATTTTAGAAGACCATATTTATCATGTGTGAGAATACAAGTGTAATCAACATCTCACAGAATCCGGTTATGCATTCTCGCACAAAACATATTGTTATCTGGTACTATTTTTTGAAGGAGAAAGTTGCAAAAGGTGAGGTTAAGCTAGATTTTGTTCTAACAACACAACAAGTAGCGAATATCTTCACCAAACCATTGCACAAGGAAGTCTTTGAGTACCTTTGCAAGAAATTGGGAGTGGTCACACTTCCCAAGAATTGACTAGCTATCGGGGCCACATTCTCAGGGGGAGCATTTGTGTCTTTGTTTATCTTTTTGCTCATGTTTGTGATTCTTGCTAAGTGTAATAATTTTTTCCTGAGAATATTATGCATGGACCCAGGGGAACTTTGCAGTAGCCCTTTGGTCTTGTTGTTAAAGGGGGAGAAGAGTTATAGGAAATTGTGCGTGTGTTGTCAACAATTCCAAAGGGGGAGATTGTTGAGCAAGGTGCATCGACAGTATTGTCATTGTTGTCAACACACTCAAATGGATAGGTTGATGTAGTGGATAGTTGTTAGGAGGCTTTTTGAAGTATGTACAGTGGTTTTTAATTATTATGAGGATGTTTTTAATGTTCAGGTGAAGTTGTTACAGGTTGTTCGTGCAAATTTGTTAAAGTTGCAAAACTTATCAGGAAGTTATCAAAGTATCAAAATTGTCAAAGTTCCAACAATGTCAAAGGAATGTGTTGTACAACCCATGATACTATTTGTAGGTTTTTTGATCATTAGCAAGCGTGGTTGCAGTGTTGGAACGACTAGTTGCTTCACCGATGCATTGTTGGTCAGTTTTGTGCTTCATGTGATAGGTGTAAAATCTACATCAGAGGTCACTTTACGAGAGGAATATTAAGCAATCCATGAGGAATTGGACTTCAAATATTTTATTGGAGGTATCTGGATATACTAAGAGATTAAGTTTTAAATTTTAGCCCAAACAGACTCCATAATAATAAACGGTGAGCATTGCAAAATGGCTCTGGAGCCCTTTTTTCAGTTTATGTGATGGGTAAAATCAGCGTCAGAGACCACTTTGTCGGAGGTACTGTGAATAATCCATGAAGATTTAAAATATAAAATATAAACTGAAGGTATTCAGTTTATCCAAGAATATATGTTTCAAATTTTAGCCCGTTTGGAAATTTGAGGAAGTTATGACTGTTACAAAAAGTCATGTCAATTTTTTTTTGGCGATTTTGGAAGTTTCTAAGAATATAACGGTTGAGTGGTACTTTTGTGTAACTAAAAAAAAGAGTTGCATTTTTTTAATGTGAAGCATATATATGTCTTGAAAGAAAAGGGAGAAGTGGGTTTTTTGGAGTAAGGACTGTTGGTGCATGTTGTGAAGAATTTTTTCTTTGGCATTTTGATTGAAAAAAATGTGCAAGGTGTGAGATAATCAATGTACAAATTTGAGAATATTGAAAAGGTTAGATAGAATATTTTAGAGGAGAATATTTGTGAGCTAGACCACTCAGGGTCTTTTGATGAGATTTAAAACTTTTATTAGAGATTTTTTTTAAATTTGTCGGGTCGATGCTCCTTGTAGTTGGTGCTGCAAAAATATTGTAAAGACCAAATATTTTTGAGGCTATATTTGGATGGGAGTCCAAACAGTCCATTGGCACAATGGTTTTCCCACATCGGTTTTTCACTATAAATCCGGTGTTATGTGATGCATGTTTGTGTGATTGCTTGTTTTGATTTGATTTCGTAGTTGGATTAAATTTTTAATACAAACTGATTCATCCCCCCTCTTAGTGTCATGCTTAGTTCAACACATTGACATGTCAGCCCAAGAGGTGAAGGTAAACATTCTATCTTTCACGAAAAAATAAATTTTTATAGTATAATAGGTTTTTATTTTTTAATTTTAAATTTACACCCAAATATAGAGAAGGACAGCCACTACCATGACCAAACAATATGTTGTAAGGGGTTACATGCCAGAAGCTACTAGTGATTCTTCTGACACATAGTTAGAAGAAACACCCTTGCATAGACCTCCAAAATGTTTGAGGTATGCTTCTTCTCCTAGAGCTTCTTATCCATATCTACCTACATATAATGATATAATGTGGAATGTGAATCTAATGAGGCCACTTTAATGAGAAGTAAGCTTATTAGTTTGACCTTCTTTGTATATATATATTTTAGTTCAAATTATATTAATTTTTATTTATTTTTCAAATGTTTTTAGTGTTACGTCTCACTCCCACCCGCACTGACATGCCTTTACAAGTTTTAGAGGTGCAATACATCTCATCATCATTGGGTAAGTGTATTTAATTTAAATTAATATATATTTATTTTATTTAACAAAATCTTATTGTAATTTTTTTAGGTGCCTCTCACAATTCATTGTAAAAAGGTAGAATATGATACTACCACCCCCTCCACCACAACAAAAATTAGTGAGAAATAAATGTAGGAGTGGAAAACATTTTTTTCCAATGAGATCACAAGGGGCACCAAGCCAGACTTTGTTTGACTTTCCAAATATTTCATTTACAACAAATATTTTAGTACAAGAAATTTGAGTGTAAGATTAGATAATCCTCCACTAGATGAGGATTATCTATTATAAGTCAACATTTCAGAGTTCAAAGTGATAGATGTGCTTTAAGATCCACAAAAAGAAGCACAACAAATACAAGAATTCCTTGCAGCTCCACAAACCTCATTGTCGCCTTCTTAACCTAGCGATCCTGGACCTCTAACTGAGGATTACAAAGTTAAGTTTTTTGAATATATTTTAATTGTTGATAATTGTGAAGCAACAATAAAAGAAATTATGCTTTAATATTTATAAAAAATGAGGGAATGGTATTAGGCCAAGGTCTTTATCAATGAGCTAAATGCCCAATATAAAAAAATTTCTAAAAGGGAAGATATTTTATCTGGTTAAAAAAGAACTAGAAAATCTTGGTGGTCTATTACATCAAGCTAAATCAGGCTCAATGAAGTCTATGCATTTGTACAATGATAAGTTTTAAATATTATGTTGAATAGATTGGTGAATGTTAATGTTGAAGCCCAAGCATATTTTAACCAATGCACTTCTAATAAGAAAAAATTATAGTTGTTGAGGTTGCAAGGGATGTGGTTGAGGTGAGACTTTAGTTGCAATAATTTTAATTGTTTTTTGGTCATATAACTCTCAACTAATGTATGTTTTTTTTAATCTTTTGTAGTCAAATTTTGATAATTTAAAGAAACAAGTTAAATGCATTGAAGTTAATATCTGCATGGCGAAGAAAACCCTTGAAGGTGCGATAAAAATGAAAGAAACATTATGAGACAAGGTCAGAGATAATAATATTTAAGAAAAATTATAAAGAAATATAAAATGGATCTAGATATCTTGCTTAAGTATAAGTGTAAAAAATACTTTCTATAGTGCAAGAAGATCCAACCAAAGACGATAGTGTTGTTAGGGAGGTTATAGAAGGTAGAGGAAGGCCTCATAAAAACTAGAGCGCTACCAATGCAGGATGTTGATGAAGAAGATAGCAAAAAATAATCTACAACTCTAGGAGAATCTCAAACTAAGATTGATCCAAATACTCAAGAAGTGACTGAAACTGCCTCAAATATCGCATCTCAAAATTAAAAAATTGTAAATTATTTACTAGATGACAACTAATTTTGTTGTATTGCAGTCAATAATTTTGTACAGTATAATATATTTTCAATACAAATAATGAAAAAGATATTTACTTATTTTGTGTCTTCTATCATTCAATGGTTGTTTCAATTTATAGTCTTGTGCTACTTTTTAATTTATGATGATTCAATTATATTTAGTATTATAATTTCAAATAATAAATGAAATATTACTATGATATAACTCATTTGTGTCAATACATTAATATCAATATATTAACAATACTATCATGAGGTGCTTTATAGTCATGAGTTGCATCTAAAGCTCCTCATTGAAAGGATTGGATCGCAGCTGAGTTGAGAGTACCTCCAACTTCCACTTGAGAGTAGCATTGGAGTGACAATTAATCTTCAAAATCTTACACCCTAGCAAGCATAAGAAGCTAGCAGTGCACTAAATAGTAACATTCCATCAATCAATCCAACCAAAGGTCCCTTTCAATCTAGGGACTAAATTCTAAATTTTTATGATAAATGCTCTCAACATGGGGTGGTGCAAAATAGAAGTATTAAGATAGAATTATGTTTGAGAAAGAGGAGGGGATGGAAAAAACTAGGATGGAAAAGAAAATGGGACAATGGTCAAACAAAAAAAGCTCAGGGTGGACAAAGAAAAAGGGGGAAGAGGACAAGGGCCATTCAAAGGAGAAAATTTTAGAAGATAAGAGCATGAATCTATCCAATATTTTAAACTCATGATTCTTGCCCTATTGGTTGTTAGACCGTATGAACTAGGCATTAGCAAGGAATAAAGAGGGTAAGAAGTAGCTATTGGGGTTAGAGAGCCCCAATGTTTCTTTTATGAAAAGCCATGCTTCTCATTTCCCAATATCCCACCACATGGGAAGAAGACCCACCTTGTCATGTAGAAATTCAATCATATTGAAGTCCCAATAGAGCAATAAAATAATAGGGGGGAGAGTGTTACCCATCGATAAAGCCAATAGTAGTCATTATCATATTTAGGTGCATAGATGTTGAGCAAACTAAGGAGATGGCCATAAATCTCCATCACAACCCAAAAATCATGATTGGAAGGGCCACATTCCCAAGAGATTAGCTTGAAATAGTAGGTTTTTGTAAGGTAGATGACTGCACCTCATTTTCTTGTGTGATGCATAGTATGAAATATGTGGTCTCGAGGCCATAGTATGAAAGTTGTGGTCTCGTGGCTAGAGAAAGGAGCAAGTACTTGATGGAATGAAGTTAGTAACTTTGACTTCTTAAAGACATAAAATATCAATATTGTATAATCTAATATTTAAGTCATCCAAACCTTGACACACAATGTACTTGTGCATAGGATCTATCAAACCCTTGACATTCGAGAACATGCACTTCATGAGATACAATCGAGGAGCATATTTTGTTTGATGATCTTAGAGTCCTCAAAATATGCCAAAGATACAAAGGTGTTTGTAAGAAACCTATTATGGTTTTCTAAAAAAACATCATCTATCTTCGTTTTTCTAGAGGGACAATCGAGGAATCCCTCATTGGACTATGAGAGCGATGAGGGTTCCATGGAGTAACTTTGCTAGATAGACTAGAAGGAGAGACATGACATCCACTTGAGGGGATAAACTTTGGTATAGCCGATGACTAAGCCATTTGGAAGCCTTGAGGAGTCAGGGAGACTTGTTGGGTACTACCATTACAAGTACCTACAAGATGAGAAACATAAGTTCCTTTTGTAGTAATTGCATTAGAGCTCCCTGGATGAGAGCCTAGTTGAGACTCCTTTTTACTACCTCATGCAAAAGGCTATGGGCAATTACCTTTACCATTTTTCATACTGACAAACATCCATTCCTTCCCTCCATTAGTGAGTGAAACCATTCAAAATATTACCATTTTATTAAATGAAGAATCACTACTTTATATTGAACATAAAAGGGTTGCAGAGTAAATCCTTTTTACAACTTTTGCCTTTAAGGATACAAATGGGTCTTCCCTGAGGAAGCCTTCTCAATATGACCAAAAGCAATTGGATTCATCTGTTGGATGTTCCTTGGTGTAGGTGGGCTTCTTGCATGTGGACCACCAATGGTTTGATTTGTCCTTTTGCACCTATTGGACTTGCAAAATTTGGTTAGAATATTTTGGGGCTTGCCTTAGTCAAACCTCATGTTTATATAGATAAAAATACCTTAAAATATACTTAAATGCATATAATAATGATAGATAGGGTTAGGAAGCATATTTACCCAATTTTGGAGCCTTTAGATTGTTGAAAATTAGGTTCACAAGGAGGCCTATGAACTTGTCTAGGACCTAGAAGTTCGCATCTTGGGGTACGAATCTGTCCGTTTTTTATTGAACTTGTCAGATATGAAGTAAATGGTGTCTTGATACTGTTGTTTTGTTGATATTTCATCGGGTTACCTTCAGAAGTCACCTCCTTTATTGATAATTTGTCTAAATTACAAGGAGCATGATAGATTTGATGGAAGTCCTAATACTAAATGGATGTGATGGATGTGTGGTGGGTGATGTGAGCCTAGAGTGATTTCTATAGAGTTTTTATAAGCTAAACCTGATCTATATAAAATGGTGAAAATGACCTTCTATTTATAGACTTGGCCAAGGTTAGGGGAGGGGCTGAGGTGTCCCATGAGGTGTCCCCTATGAGGTGTGCATTGTGAGGTGTCCACTATGAAGTGTCCACTAAGGTGTCTTGCCTCATAAATGGAATTGGATGAGAGAATATCTCACCCATCCACATGTCATGATGACCTAGAGGAAAGTATCCAAATAGCATTAATTGGATTTGAATTGGAAATATATTTGAATTTGATATTCCTTTATATGTGCAAAAGTTTCCAATTCTTATTTATTACCCAGGAGAATGTGAGGTGGAGGAAATATCTGGACGAGAGGTGGCAAGGCTAGGCTAGTCTAGGCTAGGTGAGGTGGAAAGGCTAGGCTAGTCAAAGTAGACTAGGTGAGGTGGAAGGCTTATATTAAATCATGATTAGATCTAATTAAACATGTGATTTAGCCATAAAGCAAGTTTTGACAAAAAAGGTTGAATTTTGACTATAAAGTATTTTTTGACCATGGTGGATAATTCAACCTTGGTTGAGTTGTGGATGAGGTCACATGAGGACCTAGAGTTAAGCATAGGAAGAGGCTTAGCTAGCCCAATGGGGCTAAAGATGGTGAATAGTGTTTTAAAGCCAATTTATACAATTTTTAAGGGCTTTGCAAATTGATTGGTCGTGAATATGAGAAAAGGGATAATGTGACTTTTGGGTATCTATATTTTACCTTTTTTGTATTGTGTTGTGTGAAAACACGATTCAATAAAAAAATAGATTATATAAATTGATGAATAAATTGGAAGGCAAATAATTTACGATCAATGACTTATGGATGATTGGAGAGACACATTGATAAAAAAATGATTTGTGATTGAGTACAACATTTTACAACATCATAATGATTACTTTTGAGAGAAGGCATAAGATTAACTTACTTTGTGATCAATGTGAGATGTTCTAATTGTGAAAGGAATAAATGCCTTTGCTAATTCTTGCTTCTAATTGATTGATGAGTTTTGTTGACAATATTTGACAAACTGCTAGAGCCGTAGGGTAGAAATTTTAGGAGATTCATTCAAGATTGGTCTTACGATTGCCACTATAAAGAAAGTAATTCATGAGCTATCTACTATTAGAGGTGTTTTGAGGTCTATCAAAAATTGTTTTGCTTTGGGTTAGAATTTTGATCTTGAGATAATTGTTAGAAAAAAATTTATTAGGTAGATGTTAAATCTATGATTGGATGTTTGGTTATTTGATCACATGCAAAGCAATTTTTAATTTTTTGAATGAATTCCCCATCAAGCGATGAATTGGTGATGGAGTAGACAGAAAGTGGTGATGAGTCGATTGAAAATGATGAAAATGAGAGGTGAGAAATGATGAAAAATGCCAAAGATGATGTACCAAGGTAAAACCAAGCACAACATACAAGATGTATGTAAAACAATGGAGGTCCAAAAATATTTGCATGTTAGGGTGTGAATAAAAATGTTCAAACGGGGGGTGCAAACCAAAATATTTGCACGGGTCCATGCAAATTTTTTAGGTTGATCCATGTGTAGTTTTTTGGTAGTTTGGAGGACCAAATGATGTCAAAACTAGACAAAACCTATACCGTTGGAAATATCTTTTTGAGCCTGATCCAATGGTGGCATTTTTAGGAAATGTGGAGGGGATTTGATATGTGAAAGGTTATTTCAAAGTGTAGCACCATAAAATTGGCGCAGTAAAACTTAGCAATAATTAAAATTACCTTAGTAATAATTCAAATTTAAATTTTCAACCCCAAAACCGCTCCAAAATCGCTTGCTACCAATTCCTCGTTTTTCATGCCATTTTTAGGATTTTTTGTGACCGTTGGGCGATATTGTCGCCGATCAGACGATATCATCTCAGATCGAACGATTTCATCTAGACTAGGACGTCCAGATGATTTCATCCCAAAACTAATTTTTCATAATTAGCTTTTGTTTCAACGACGTCTCTAAGTTGGGCAGAAGCGTGTCTGCACCGCTAGAGACCTCCCCCATTGGATATCTTCCAAATTAGGATGATCCCCAACCTCCTAACCTCCCTCCTAAGCCTATTTAAACCTTAGGACTCCCATTGACATCCGCTGGCCTGGCTAAATTTTCCTGTAACTTGACCTTTACACACATTAGAATACCCTGGATTACCATCTGCATTTGTGCTTTCCAATTTTTCTTGTAGGAATTTTGTTATTCTTCAACCGGAGCAAGCTCAGATCGTCGTAGATGATCCTGTCCAATTAGAGACGATTTCATACCAATTCGAGACGATTTTGACTGTAGTCTGCATTAGGGGAAATCAGTGCCCAGAGTTTGCACTTTTCCTATACTTTGTTGCTATTTTATTCTGCATTTAGTTAGTTTTATTATTATTTCTTGTTATCCTGCATCTTGGAGTTCACCCATGTAGTTTAATTGCATAATAAAATCATGATTAGCTATTAAAGTGTCACAATTTACTTGCATTTCTATTTGAGATTATCTTATTAACATCCTTATTATTATTGTACATTATTTTCCTTCATCAGAATAGTTGCATTTCTGGTATTTTGTATCTATTTATCTGTTTGCAGGTCTGACGAATTCGTCTGACAAATTTGTCAGATCTTAGACGATCCTGTCAGATAGGAGACGATCCTGTCAAATTCCAGACGATCTTGACTGCTTCAAAAATCAGAACCTCCATCAGACATCTGGATCAGGTATGACTTCTTAATTTACTATATTTTTTGTGTTTTCTGTTCAAATCTGCATTTTCTGTATTCATTTAAATCTACATTTCATATAAAACAACTTAGATTCATTTGGCCAAACCTAGGCTTTGGATGATAAAAGATAAAATTGAACACATCAAACACATTTCCAACCTAGGCGTGGAAACTGCCATTCAAAAGTTTCCTGGTGAACCCACCATCCATCGAAAAATCACTTTAATACACCTCCCCCGAGAGGCGGGACCTTCCAAAGGCCTCTCAGTCCGAGGTATTGTCCCATACTTTTCACATTCCCCTTTCGAGCACGGATCCTATAGCCTGAAGGTAAGGGCGTGAAAAATTTGGAACGATACATTTTGGTGAACCCGACGTGAATCTAAAACCTTTTGAAAACAAAAATAAAAATAAAAAAAAACATAGATTCATTTAAAATCATTAGAAAACTACTAAGTTGCATATCATGTTTAGATGGTAGTTCCTAAGAAAAGATAAGCAGTTACTATAAATGTTGAAAATCAATTAATAGCCATAGAGGTTGATTCTTTGTTTAGAACATCTGAAACATACAAAGTCCCGCATTTGTGGTACAAACTTAATAGGATACTAGGTATCATTTCATCTAGGTCAACACAACTTAAAAAAATCAAGAGGCTTGCCCTAGATAGAATCTTGGATCCTCATCAACTCATTTTTTATCATGAACTTCAGAGAGCTTGCCATAGGTGGTTAGCTTATAGGAGAGCTCTTGTGTCTTCAAAATTGTTCACCTTCGAGGAATACCTTGAGAACACAGCCACTATACACCAATTATTAGGTCATGTAGAAGACCAAGAGGTCATTCTTACAGATAGGGAAAGATGGAGGAGAGTTCCTAGAGCTGTGTTATATCGAGAGTATTGCCACGAGCTTTACTTTTACAAAACAGAATCTGAAACAGATAATATCACTATAGCACTTTTTGTCAAATTCTTGAAATAAAATTTTCAATTTGAAGAACATTTCATGAATTCTGAAGAACTTGAGCCCATTAATGATATTTATAAATTGTTTATAGAAAACTAGATCATTGTTTTCATTATTATTATTTCTTGCATTTTGTGTGTTGTTTGTTATCTTTATAATATTGTTATAAAACAACAAAAACCAAAAAACATAACAAAAACCAAAATATTATAGTAGGTATATAATTAAAATATATACCTCTTAAGCTTGTTTAATATATATATATATATATATATATATATATATATATATATATATATATATATTTGCTGAAATCTAAGTTTAAGCACAATGACTAAACTTAGGAATGGTAAACAAATTGAAGAAGAAGAAGAAGAAGATTGGTTAGGCAAGAAAAAAAAAAAATTAAATACCCTTCCTAAGGATCCAATCCCAGAAGAAGAAGCTCTAGAATAGCCAGAAGATGAGTTGGTTGAAGAAAATGAACAACAAGAAAATGTTAGGGAGGAAGGATCCTCATCCCCTAGAATGGCTCAAGATGGAACTATTGCTTTTGATAACTTAGATCATTTCTAGAAATTCTTCAATAATAACATTGGTGCTCTTAATATGGCAGTTCATATTGATAGGGGACAAATTAGTGACACTCAAGCAACCATGGAACATATGTTTAACATACACACTAATCCCTTGTCTTTCATTGACCAAGAAAGTGATAAAGCTGGACCATCCAATATGGATATGGTTGCTATAATTCAGAACATGCAAAAACAACAGGTTACCCAACCTTCTAAGGAACATGTTATTGAGCCTAAAATCATTCCCACACAAAAGATACCTTCATTCATTGCTTTATTTCACCAAACTATTGATCAATATGCTTCAAATCGACAAAAACCTAAAAACAAGCCAAACACCAACTTTCAACAATCTGCGATACAACATAATACAACTTCAAAACTTCTTCATAACACCCTTCCTACCAAAAATTTACACAATAGTAATATAGCATCTAATATGCATGTCCCCCCATAATATGCTCACAAATCTCATATTCATGCTCCACTGAATCAATATGGTGGGCAAACCAGTAATCTGGAAGCCATGGTGAAACAGTTAGCTTCCCGCATGGACCAGATGGATCCCTACCGTCCCTCGTACAATTATTGAGAGATGTGTAGTCAACCTCTAGATCCTATAGTTGTAGCACAACCGTACCCTAAACACTTTCCCATGCCCGTCTTGCCTATATATAAAGGAACTGAAGATCCCATAGAGCATCTTCACATGTTTAGGATAGCATGTCATGATATATCACATGATGACTTGCTATTACTAAAAATGTTCCCGAAAAGTTTAGGAGGAATGGCATTAGAGTGGTACTATCAATTGCCCACTCATTCTTTGAGAAATTTTGAAGAGACAACTGAATCTTTTGTCCATCAATTTAGTGCCTAAATCGAAAGGCATGTAACCATTAAAGATTTGTACAACTTAAAACAAGACAAAGATGAATGTTTTGCTCATTTCTTAGCTAGATGGAGGTAGTTGATAGGAAAACTGCACTTTGTGCTACCTTATAGGGAAATGTTGGACATTTTTATTAAAAATTTGTAAGAACAAATATCTTATGAGTTATCAACTGCTACCTTAACTACCTTCGATCATGCTATAGATTTAGCTCGAAGACTAGAAGATGTCCTCATTAGGAGAGGCCAACTTAGGAAGAAAGATGATGAGAAAACATCCAGAAATCAATATAAAAACAAACAAGTTGTAGGTGACGGAGTCACTGACAACAAAAATGTTGCTAATATCAATACAATGAAGACAACAAAAAAATTTATATTAAAACCTCCCGATAAACCTCCTCGAGTCAAGAGTTTATTAGATTGAATCAACCATTATCAACTATTCTACCCCAATTACTCGAAAGAGGTTTGATTCAATTATCGGCTATCCAGGAACCTGATCCAACCATACCCGGATATAGAGCCGATTTACATTATGATTTCCATAGAGGACCTGGACACTCTACCAACTCTTGTAAAAGGTTAAAACATAAAATACAAGATCTGATTGATAATAATGAAATGGAGGTACAAGCCTTCCAACCTAAACAAAATGCTCCTAATAATGCTCAAAAGAACATTCCCCAAAATCAAAATCAAAATGCTAATCAATCATTAGATATATTTCAACATCCTTTACCAAGACATGGTAAAGAGGTGGCCAATCAAATTGAGCATCATAATGTCCCTCCTCCTACCCGATATGTAGGAACTATTAGCGGGCATTTACCTAATCATGATTTAAAAAAATTTGACACAACTTTATCCATTGTCACGACCAGGCCCCTACATAATATTCAAACACCAGATCTCAATGATGTAGAATCGAATACTGAAAGTGACATGGAAATCACTTTAAATCAATCGAATAGTTCTGAATATGAATCAAATCCTATTCAACCTATCACAAATTCTATGGTTCCAGAAGAAACATTTCCTAGAAGAGTTACTACTCGACCTTCTTCTAATCAGTTCATTTCTAATGAACAAACTATAAATGCTAGACCAAGACCTATTCAGCGTCCTCAATATAACATTGTAGGTACCATCGAAGTCGTTACCAGACAACAATCTCAAAATTCTCAACAAGATCAAGTTCAAAATGATGGATCAGCCCCATTTGTTTTGAAAAATACCAATAAAGGGAATCATGCTCCTAATGTTCAACCTAAACCTCCTTATAATATTAATGAGCAATTATCCAATACTACAACCAGAATTTCCCTTTTGGACTTATTAAGATCTCCTACGGTCGTCCTTGGATCAACGCAATGCGGGTTGTCCCATCAACTTTACACCAATGTGTTAAATTCGAATTTAAAAACCAGTTGGTCACTATCCATGGTGATCCTAGACCCTTTGATATGTGTGCTTTGGCAGAACCTGTTGGAGTCCAATATTGCCCTGCTCTGTCATCCACACATACTAATTCTTATTTTTCATCTAAACAATCTTCTAAACAAACCACACTAGAACCTCAAAAAGATCTTAAATCCATAACCAATCCTTCATGTTCTATCCCTATCATTTCAAAACCTATAGACCCATCTATTAACACCTCCACATTATCTACATCTATCATACCTTCCACATCTAAAGATATAGGGAATGATCCTTCTACATCTTATGCTCTTTCTGATGAACTCTTACCTGATTTATCTAACATTCTTATATCAGAACAAACAAATGCTTCTATGCAAAATTCCATTATCTTAAGTAATTTGTCGCCATCTCCTCATACTTTGGGCCTCCCACGACCTATGGGAAGTACTTTCCAAGTCGAGATTTGTGCCTTCATTTATAAGGGATATGACTAGGGAAGAATACCTAGGAATATCAAAACTCATCATGATGGATATGCTTGATGTTATTTTACTAATGAGTATATTAAAGCTAAACCTATAATGCTTAAAATGGGATATAAAGGGAAATGCTTGCAACCTTTCCAAAATGGTATGAAAGAACCTTTTGAGGTAGAACCATGGCCCGTCCGATGTGGTGTGGGCCTATTTCCTAGTAAGGGTAAACCCTTCCCTTTTGAAGATGATGATCAACTCATATGTTATCATGATTATTTAGATGGGCATGATGATTTGCTTCTTAAAAATCAGCCATTTACATGTAATATGCTGTCCATAGCTTATCCTGAAATGATTGCTAAATCCGATGATGAGTTGGAAGGAGATATTTTCCATGATGTCTCCGTTGAAGAGATGTTACACAATGGTTTTTATTTTGATGGTTCTATACCTAATATAGCCCAACTTGAGGCCACGACTCCTCAAGATGAGTTATCCAAGTTAACTTTAAAATAATTACAAGAATTGGGCGTTTCACCCGCCCCACCTAATTTTGAAAGAGATCTACACATGGAAGTAGAAACGTCATTAAAGTTAACATTGGAACTGAGGATAATCCCCACATAATCAATATTGGATTAGAATTAAGTCAAGAAGAACAAGAGCAATACATTGCATTCCTTAAAGAATATGAAGATGTCTTCGCTTGGACATATGAAGATATGCCAGGTTTAGACCCTTTTGTAGTCATGCATCACCTAATAGTCCATCCGGATGCTAAACTTGTTAAACAAAAACTTAGAAAAATGCATCCCAAAGTGGCCTTGCTAGTCAAAGGGGAGTTAGAAAAACTCCTAAATGTTATTTTTATACAAGCTATTGATTATGTTGAATGGATCTCGAATGTAGTTCCAGTCACCAAGAAAGAAGCTACCAAAGTTAGGGTTTGCACAGACTTTAGAGATATTAATGTTGCATGCCCTAAAGATGATTTTCCTCTTCCCAACATGGATCAAATCATTGATTTTACTGTTGGAAGCAAAATGATGTCCCTAATGGATGGATTCTCTAGCTATAATCAAATCAAGATAGCTCCTGAAGATCAGGCTAAAACAACCTTTATTACCCCTTGGGGTACCTTTTGTTGGAAAGTGATGCCATTTGGCTTAAAGAATGCGAGTGCAACCTATCAACGAGCTATGAATTATATTTTTCATGACATGATGCATGATATCCTACATGATTATGTAGATGATATTATAGCTCGCTCTATTAATGAAGATGATCATTTAGATGATTTGAGAAAAGTTTTTAATCGGTTAAGAGAATATCTTATCCGACTAAATCCCACTAAATGCATATTTGGAGTTAAGTCTGATAAAATCTTAGGGGTTATAGTTTCTTTACGTGGCATTGAAATTGACCCTCTCAAGATTGCGGCTATCACTAACATGCACGCACCTACCAATATCTCTGAGTTACAAAGTTTACAAGGTAAGCTTCAAGCTATCCGTCGCTTCATCGATAAGCTGGTGGACAAAATCGGTCCCTTTCTTAAGCTCATTAAGAAGGACGTCTCCTTTAATTGGGACAACGAGTGTAAGGAAGCTTTTGAACTTCTCAAACAATACCTCCTTAATGCACCTGTGCTTTCATCGCCTAGACCTGATCGCCCATTTCTCCTGTATATTTCAGCTTCAGATTTTGTTTTAGGAGCTATCAACTTGATGATGAGAAACGAGAATGTGCTAATTATTATATTAGCTAAACTTTAATTAGTTATGAAACTCGCTACACAACATTAGAAAAACTATGTCTAGCAGTCGTATTTTCTACGCAAAAATTACACCATTATATGCTCAGTCAGAAAACTTATGTCATTGCTAAATATGATCCCTTACGATATCTCATGAGTCGACCTTATTTATCGGGTCGCACAGCAAAGTGGGTTCTTGCTCTAAGCAAGTTTGAACTCGTGTTTATAGGACAGAAGTCCGTTAAGGGTCAAATCATAGTAGATAAATTAGCTGCTGCACCCTTAGAGTCTACCCATCCCCTCATCATTGAGTTTCCTAATGAATGCCTTCAATTAGAGGTAGACCATGTTGAACAATGGTCCTTATACTTTGATGGAGCCCGATGCATAAGTGGGGTTGGTGCAGGTATTATTTTAATATCTCCACAAAAGCACATTATACCTTTGTCCTTTAAATTAACATTTGCTTGCACCAATAATACTGTTGAATATGAAGCTCTAATCCTTGGATTACGAGCTACCTTGGCGCTAAAAATTAAACATCTACTAGTTTTTGGTGATTCTCAACATGTTATAAACCAAATTAATGAATTTTATCAGACCAGAGATGATAAATTACATCCATATAAAGCATATGTTTTACAATTAATATCTCTATTTGATCAAGTTACCTTGGAATCTATTCCTCGAACTAGCAACCGTGCGGCTGACGCTATGGCCGCAGCTGCATCTCTTCTGCCCTTGGAGTTAGATGATGAATATGCCACCATCATTATTGGTTGAATCCAGGAACCCACTTCAAATAAGTCATGCTTAGAACCTTTGGATGTGTTTTTGATCAATGAAACTACTCCTGAACCTTGGTATACAGATATATTAGATTTTATTCGCAATGGGACTTTCCCTGCCAATTCCAATAGAAACCAGCATCGGTTATTACATAGAAGAGCAAGTCAATTTGTAATAATTGGCAATACTTTATATAGGATATCTTTTGAAGGTATCCTATTGAGATGTTTGAATGTAGAAGAATCCAGATCAGCTTTGAGTGAAGCCCACGATGGATCTTGTGGAGGACACTTCGATGGTAGTGTCATTGCTAAAAAGCTCCTTAGGATAGGATACTTTTGGCCTACCATGGAGAATGATGCACATGATTATGTGCACCATTGCAACAAGTTCCAGAAACATGCTGACCTTATCCATGCCCCTACACAAGAATTGCAGGCTATTTCATCTCCTTGGCCCTTTTCAAAATGGAGCTTAGACATTATTGGCAAAATCAATCCTGTGTCATATGATGGACACAAATTCATCATAACCGCCATCGAGTATTTCACGAAGTGGGTTGAAGCTATGCCTTTAGCTTCCTACACTAGAACACAAGTCTCTAAATTTATTTTTAATCAAATCATTTGTAGGTTCGAAATTCCTGCAAATCTCATCTCAGATAATGGAACTTGTTTCAAAAATAAAGATGTTAAGAAACTATGTCAAAAATATAAGATTCAACATCGTTGGTCCACTCCCTATTATCCTCAAGGTAATGGCCAAGCAGAAGCATCTAATAAAACATTAATTAAAATCCTCAAAAGATTGGTCAATAAATCTGGCCGTGACTGGCACATTCAATTATATCTTGCTTTGTGGGCCTATCGAACTAGTGTTCGTACTCCCACTGGAACTTCACCCTTTGTTTTGGTTTATGGTGCTGAAGCCGTTTTTCCCTTTGAATTAGAAGTTCCTTCTTTGGATCTACTACTTCAAGATACCGAAGTAGGAGATGAATATCGAGTTGACAGACTCAGTCAGCTAGAAATCCTAGATGAAAAGCGCATCAATGCTTTGGAGAATCTTTGCGCTTACCAAAACAAGCTTAAAATATCATATGCTAAGAAAGTTTGTCATCGATCCTTTGAGGTTGGCGTCCTTGTTTTAATAGAAAATAAAAAAAATACTAATGCAACTAAAGACCTTAAAGGTAAATTTGAGCCCAACTGGCTTGGACCATATATTATCACTGCTAAATTTGAATCGGGAGCATACAAATTATCTACCTTAGATGGTAAAGAACTTAAAGAACCCATGAACATTTTGCATCTTAAACGTTACTATGCATAAAATTGGTCAATTCATCATTGCATATATTTGTTTTGCATATTATTTCCTTTTAGTCACTTCTTTAAAACGTTTCAAAAACAATTATCTTGTATTTATTTTAATTCATCACTTAAAATTAAAAACATTCAAAATCATAAAAATCTTCAAAAAAAAAAAAAAAACCATCTTTTATTTTTGTACTTCTCAAATTGTGACATATTGCAGTTATATTTTCAGTTATTTTGGATAAATTAATATTTATTTGGAATCCCCCACTTTCACATTCACATGAATAAATATCTTGATTTATTTGGCATGATTACTAATCTCTCTTATATCAAAGTCCACAAAATTCAATTAAATAAAGTTTGAGCATAGAGAATTGATCTTGTTATTTACTTAAACCAAGCATATATTTTCACAATAAAATGATTATATTTGTAATGTCCATGCTATGCTACATAGTAGAAGTGGTTTCTTGAGCGAAAAGTTTCCCTTGCTATCCTATCATGCACATGGTCTAGAATCTTTGAGAATTGACAAAAGGACAAGCTCACCCCTACCCGGAATAAAAATCTCTTGCTCTACAGCTAATCCGAGCAAGTATCCCTAGAATAGGAAGCAAAAAGAAAAAGAAAAGTTTAAGAAAAAGAGAAAAAGAAAAAGGTTATTTCAGCATTATCTCAAATATCAAAGCAAAATATACAAAAAAAAAAGAGAAAGAAAGAAAGAAAGAAAAATGAGCAAAAGCAAATGCAATAAAATCCCTTTCCCTACCCCTTGAAAATAAAAGGAGGGTTGATGAGCTTGAATCCCTAGAATTCTCAATTATTCGAAAACTGTGAGGTAAGCCCCATAACAAGTGGTTTGTGCCCAACCCGCTTGGCCTTGGGTAACTCCTAGCGTGGCGATATGTCTGTCACATTAGCGACCTTCTTTTGTACGAGACCTATGTCCGCTTATGGATTAGCTAGCTCTTGATAACTCGACTTACATAGTAGTCTGGTATGGTTATATGCATCTCAATCATGGTTAATGAACACTTATTTGGTTAATTCAAATCACTTGTATCATAGTATCTTGCTCCAACCTGGTAAATGAATACTACAATCGCACACACATCTGTATTTGAGAGATTTTGTGTACCATTATGATAAATCAAGATCGAAAATGAACTCACATACACACATGGGATTCCTTATAAATCTAACTTTTGTCTTTAAGATACCTTGAAATATTTTTGCAAATTGTCTGGAATAATTTCATTTTATTCTCTGAGAACAATTGTTTAGTATAAAGACAACCACATGCATTACCCAAAAAATCAAAATCATTTTCAAAAACATGCAATAAAGTTACAGTTATATATAACTTTTGACTTTCGCGATGATGGTATAATTCCAAAACCACAATTGGAATTTTATGCCTAGCGCAAGTCCTCATCTTCATATTTTCTGTTTATTTTCAAAAATTAAAAATCAACAATGCAATAAAACTATTATTTTCTTCTTTGGATTTCACGATGATGGTATAAGTCTATACCTAAATATTCTATGCCTAGCGCAAACCATTGTTTTAATTTTATTTTCCCATTTATTCCAAATCATAAAAACATGACTTAAATCATTATGTTACACAATTATTCTTTACAAACAGACTGAATACTTATTCTATTTTCATGTCATCATGTTCAAATTCAATATTGCAACCATGGTATAATTTCTAAGGAATTGTTCAAACTTTTATCACACTTAGGAATTTATTCCTAGCAAAAATAATTTTAAAATATTTCATGTATACTATTTTTATGAAAAGTTTGAAAACAAATCACCATCATCATCATCATTTGCATCATCACAACAAAGTCTTAAGATAGTCTCTTAAGCACTCTTTTACTTTTTAACAATATTTTTATATTAGGATTAGCTTGACGACCGAGTGAGCAGTGACTCCATGAAATGGTCTATAACAATGACAATGTCCTTTGAAATTATTGTTAGAAGTCCCCTTTTACTTTTATCAAATTATCATCACAACAACCAATTTGTTTACATCAGATTATTTCATTTAAATCTTAAAAGCATGACATTCAAACCATAATATTTCCAAATGGCATAATTACATGAATCATCAAATCAATCACATCAAAAACATTAAAGCATCATACAAACACATAAGACAAGTCATATGATCAAAAATATCATATATATATATATCTCAACAATATATGTACATCATATCAAAACTAGATTGGTATGCCACAATCTACATCTTGGCATACTTAATCCCCTCAATCATATATCCAGTCTGTGCAGTGCAGTAGCCTAGCCTTGAGAACCTCTCGAGCTCTCAACCTCATCTCCTCCCCCACCCTGAGGTGGATGAGGTGGCCCCATTGCAGTATGTGTGGTACTACGAGTCCTAGTCATCGATCGGGATGAAGTCCTCGACGACCCAACCCTGATCAAATCTGCAATCTCGATTGGTAGCTGTACCCTCTAGCCCTCTAGCACCAGCTGGAAGTAGATACCCTGATAGAACATGGTCTGAGCAATCGACCGTGCCAGCTCTTGAGTGCTCGCTCCTCCACTCCGTGCTCTGAGGCGTGCAACCTCATCTCTGAGCTGTGTAGCCTTCGCTCGATAACATGTAGCCTCATCCTGTAAAGTCTACACCTGTGCCTAGATACGGACAGTCTTCGCTTGGAGAGTAGCCATCTCACTACTCTCTCTTGTGTCCACACCCTTGCCCTTATCGGGCGATGGTGGCCTCTCTCTCTGTGGAGAAGGGGGTCTATCCTCCCTCCTCTCCTATTGTTATGGCCTCTACTGAGCCTATGGCCTCCTCTGATCTCTCCCACTATGACCCTGTGTTGCCTCAATGGCCGCCTGGCATCACCTCCCCATTTGACGCACAACTACATGAATAAGACCCTGAGCCCTCGTCATTCGAGGAGTGCAGATACCTACGTACCAGGCATCGTAGCCATCTGCAACCCCTACGTCATCCCCATCCACTGGCTGAATGGAGACATCATCTGCGTCCTGAATTCAGAAGCACTGCATATTTGAAGCCTTGCTAACTATAGTGTTATCTCGGAAAATTCAGGAAAACTCATAGTCTCTGAGGGATGGGATCCCCTGCTGTAGACCGAACTACCTCAAAAATCGGTCATACCGATGGAGCTCCACCTCTCCCCTCTCCATCCTCAGCTAGCAGACTCGCCTAACACGAGCCAGCTCCTGTCCATCCTCGGCCCACCCTGGATGATCTCTCTAAGGCCTCCAGGTGATCTGGTCGGAGACAAGGTCGTCAAGTAGTCTCCGGGACACTGACAGATCTATCTGTTGCTATGACCCTCTCTAGAGCCACTAGTAGAAAACTTGGGGCCTCTCCCCGTCAATCCCTATTAGTGGGAGCCCTATTGGACTTTGCACCACGATGTGATCCCAGCACCAAACCTGCAGTAGCGATGTCATGACTAGACATTGGTCGCCCTTGTATACGACCCCATGTAGGATCCTATACAATCGGCATAGAACAAAGCTCTCCCAAGAAAATATGTATCCGTGGTCTCTCATGTCGTAGACCACATCTGTCAGAAACCATGGTAGCCTGCATCCACTCTGATGGCATAGCAGTAGACCACCTACCACCCTAGCTAAAACATGTGTCAACCTAGATGCCCCAGGCATCTGGCGCAAAGACTCAATGTTCACTCCGCCCTTCTCCATGGTGAAGCTTAGGTCTCTGCATAGTCGCATCATCGTGTGGCCCTGATTGGTCATGGGAGTGATTAGTCGTCCTTGTATGGGGATCCTCAAAATCCTCCATACATCCTCCAATGTGGGAGTCATCTCCCCTATCGGTAACCGAAAACAAGAAGAACCCGGATACCACCTCTCTGCTAGGGTTGTCAATAGCCCCATGTATGTAGACACTTGTGGCATGTCTGCCACATGCTGCAAGCCGACCTGTGCCAGCTGATCTCGCTCTGCCTGAGATAGAGCGGCCAAGTCATCCCTTAGTCCACTGTACTTCCATTCTTGGCTCTTTAATAATCCTCTCTGCAACATAAACAACAAAATCATCAATAACAAATCATTAATTAAATCATTAATAAAAAAATGCAAGTAAAATAAGTTCACTTTCATACAAATGATGATATCGTCCACTATTAGATGATATCGTCCCAAATTTGAGCAAATTCATCTTCGATTTCGCATGAGGGAATCGTCCCTTATTGGACGAAATCGTCCCCTTATCATCGATTTCGCCCTTGGACGAAATTGATGATATCATGACGATTTTGTCCCGACGACGTCGACGGCCCAAAAATGGCTGCGATGCTCAAAAATCAGTCAAAATTGGTCTAAAAAGCATGCAATTCTAAATTAAAGCATTCTAAACTAAGTTTAGACCCTTACCCGTAGCCCGTGTCGGACCTCTGTCGATCTGTGCGCTGTCTCAACCATCTTGTCTGCAGAGCTCTAAAAACTAATGAAAATGAACAGTAAAAATGAATTAGGGTTTTACCCTATTTTTCTTAATTTTATTCACAAACAATTATTATTTTTTTTTAAATTTAGCTTTTCTGCATTTTTACCTCAAACGTTTGATTTGAGTAAAAACACGGAGGGGGAACCATAGTAAGCTGTCATACGATTCAACCTAGAATCGTCGCCTAAAAATGGGAATAATTTTTGCTTTCTCGTAGATCGAGAAGAACTCATATTTAATGCATTTTCTTTAGAAAATTTGCTAAAGAGGAGGCAAAATGTAGCACCCTAAAATTGGCACAGTAAAACTTAGCAATAATTAAAATTACCTTAGTAATAATTCAAATTTAAATTTTCAACCCCAAAACCACTCCAAAACCGCCTGCTACCCGTTTTCTCATTTTCCACGCCATTTTTAGGATTTGTTGTGACCGTTGGACGATATCGTCGTCGATCAGATGATATCACCTCAGATCGGACGATTTCGTTTGGACTAGGACGTCCAGACAATTTCGTCCCAAAATTGATTTTTCATAATTAGCTTCTGTTTCAATAGCATCTCTAAGTTGGGTAGAAGCGTGTCTGTGTCGCTAAAGACCTCCCCCGTTGGAGATCTTACAAATTAGGATGATCCCCAACCTCCTAACCTCCCTCCTAAGCCTATTTAAACCTTAGGACTCCCATTGACATCCCCTGGCCTGGCTGAATTTTCCTGTAACTTGACATTTACGTGCATTAGAATACCCTGGATTACCATCTGCATTTGTGCTTTCCAAGTTTTCTTGCAGGAATTTTGTTATTCTTCAGTCGAAGCAAGCTCAGATCATCGTAGACGATCTTGTCCAATTAGAGATGATTTCGTACCAATTTGAGACGATTTTGACTGCAGTATGCATTGGGGGCAATCAGTGCCAAGAGTTTGCACTTTTCCTATACTTTGCTGCTATTTTATTATGCATTTAGTCAGTTTTATTATTATTTCCTATTATCCTGCATCTTGGAGTTCACCCATGTAGTTTAATTGCATAATAAAATCATGATTAGCTATTAAAGTGTCACAATTTACTTGCATTTCTATTCGAGATTATCTTATTAACATCCTTATTATTATTGTACATCATTTTCCTTCATTAGAATAGTTGCATTTTTGGTATTTTGTATCTATTTCTCTGTTTGCAGGTCTCTGACGAATTCGTCAGATCTCAGACGATCCTGTCAGATAGGAGATGATCCTGTCAAATTCTAGACGATCTTGACTGCTTCAAAAATCAGAACCTCCATCAGACATTCGGATCAGGTATGACTTCTTAATTTACTATATTTTCTGTGTTTTCTGTTCAAATTTGCATTTTATGTATTCATTTAAATTTGCATTTCATATAGAACAACTTAGATTCATTTGGCCAAACCTAGGCTTTTAATGATAAAAGATAAAATTGAACACATCAAACACATTTCCAACCTAGGCATGGAAACTACCATTCAAAAGTTTCCTGGTGAACCCACCATCCGTCAAAAAATCACCTTAATACACCTCCCCCGAGAGGCGGGACCTTCCAAAGGCCTCTCAGTCCGAGGTATTGTCCCATCCTTTTCACATCCCCATTTCGGGCACGGATCCTATAGCCTGAAGGTAAGGGTGTGAAAAATTTGGAACGATACACAAAGATGACCCTTCTTTTGAAGGTGGTGAATGTACAATTTCAAGCCTTTTGAAAAGGGAAATCAACATGAATGGTTAGAGGGAGTGTGTGGACCACAAAGTAATTAGTAAAGGGAGTAGATCAGATGAATTAATGGATGAAAGGAAGGATTGGGAGAGTTGAACCTCAGTATGAATTGTGGATTAGGGCTTCTCTAGTATTAGAGAGATGGAGTAAGAGCTGAGAAAGATGTTGCCAAAGCAAAGAGGTAGGGGTTGGAGGAGAGGCTAGAGGTAGCCTTAGTGGAGGTGAAGTGATTAGTAGATGAGATAAATGTACTAGAATTAGATGCTAGAATGGATGAGAGAGATAAGCTCATAGGGGAGGCTTCTTGTTTGTACCAGGAGGTGGATGATGTGAGGATTGTGGAGGATCAAGCCCCAATGGTGAAAGAGAGGAGTGGAAAGACTCCTAGTGAGTAGTATGGTTAATTGATGTTTTTGTTGCTGGTCAAGTGGCCATAAATTTATGCATGAGTAGTATATATACATACTATTTACATGCGATGAAGTACCTGAAAGGGTACATATTTTTTGTTGTATGTCATTCCGCTTTTTTGTATGTGTAGGAGAATGATATGAATGTATGAATATAGCATAGATGTGGAAATTGATAGAAGTATATGTGTATGATATGAATGATAACATGTATGTAGATGAATGTATGAAGATGTAAGAAATATGGTATCATTTATATTAGAATAATTACAAATGATATAATGAGGATGAGAGTGAATGATTGAGTAACATGTAAGACATGCAAGAAAAGAAAACATTTAGTGGATGATATGAATATGAAGTATAAATACCTATGCAATGTATGCATGTGTTGGGGCAGTATGTATTGGATGATACATGACAATGTAAGTATACTATGAATGATTATGTGGGTGGATGTAAACAATACTGAAGAAGACACTTGTATTATTGCAAAACAAGTAGTGGTGTGATATGTTTTGTTATTTCAAAGATGTCGGATGTGAAAAGTTCTTTGAAGACTGTCGAACATTACAGTTTGAGAAATCAAACCCATTGAATAATTGAGCAATGTTATTTGAAAATCTTAACTTGCTTGACTAACGCGAAGTCAATCATGGACCAATGTGTATGAAGTGATGTTCATTTAACCATTTTGAGAGAGGATGGTTTCAACTAATTGTTAACTTAGCTTGTAAGCTAGCTCATCCACAAGCACATAGTGGTTTGTACAAAAGGTCGCTAATGTGATAGACATGTCACCACTTGTAAGGCATACTCCATTGCTAGTCAAGTGTCTATAGCTCCGATGGAGATTTACCCCATGATTTCAATATGGACCTAAGGACCTCAAGGATTCAAGATTTTTGATAGTACTCTTTTTCTTTGCTTTTTTTTTTGCTTTTGTAGTGCTCTTTTTGGGTGTTTGCTTTTATTTTTTGGCCCTTTTATTTATTTTTGGTTAAGCTTATCCTTTTTTTGATCCTCAGGTTTGTTTTATATCATGTAAATTATGGGATGAATGGGGTGATGTTTTCTAGATGGCTAGTATATGCACATTATTGCCTGTCCTATTCTCAAAATTTGCTTAATGTATAAGATGTGTAGTTTGATCCATGAAAGAATTCAATTCAACCAAGGGAAGCTTTGAAGTTCTTTAGAAACTACCAACTTTAGATGGTGGTTGATTGACTTAATTATAAATGGTTGAATCACACAAAGCTTTCAACAATCCAATCTCATGAAAATGGTATTGGACACCAAAACTGTCATGCTAGCAAGTGTGTATTTAATTCTTCATATGTGTTATTGATAATGATTATGTACAGATGTGGATATGGATACAATCTATATGTATGTAAATATATGTTAATAATGGGAGATATTACATGTAATGACAATGTAGTGATCAATGATTGAGTGGAAAAAATGTGTGATCATGTAGTGAGTGATGCAATGAATGACATGAGTATACTATGTATGGAGTATGCAAAGACTATACCAGGTTACCTTAGGGTATTATACGATGGAATGGGGTGATGAAAGTAATAAAGATGATATGATATAAGAACAAAAAAAAAAAAAAGGATAAGAAGGGAATAAAATAAAACTAATCAAATGTATGTAGCCACTCAAAGCATGACCATACAACATTGATGAGTAATAAGAAGAAAGCGGAGGGAGAGAGAAGAGAAGAACAAATAAAAGGTATGTACCCGCTCGAAGCGTGACCATACAACATTGTTCAAAGAGGAAGGAGAAAAAATAGAAGGAGAGATAAGTAGAATAAATATGAAGAATGCAATGTAGACATACATTGCGAATGGATGATTTTGTATTTGTTGTTTTTATTATTGTTGTTATTGTTTTTGAATTTTTGTATTTTTGTAATAGTCATGATGGCATGTACAAAGAATGGTGATCTATACGTGAAAATTCTAAGGCATAAAATCCTCAAATATGAATGATGTTGATGGGTTCAAGATCAGAAATACCTTCAATATGGGTAAGAGGATATACCCCATAACCGAATTTATGTGTAACAATGTAATAACCTAACCAATTAGGCATAAATTTAACATGAAGGTGGTGCAGTTGGCTAGTGATATGTTGGTTCTCTTTGAGGACTAGATCTCTGACTTGAAATTCTCATGGATATACCTTGCTATGAGAGGTACATCAAAGATAATATTGGTAAAGGCATGTGTGTGTTTAATGATGTAAATGCAATGTTCATACAAGAGTGTTATCTGGTCTGATTTTTTGGATGAGAAGCATCATCATTGATAAATTTTAGGATTGATATGTGCAATGATGAGAAGCTTGAGCTATAGGGACAATATATTTTAAAAATATTACTACCCCAAGTGCAGTTTAAATGTGATGACTCTGCAATGATTTTGCATGAAGAATGACACATATGGTTTGATGGGTAAGTTCAGTTGAATTTCTCACATAGTGCACAAACATTCTTGGTTCAAAAAAGCATACCGTTATTAGATATGACCATGGAAGATATGTCAAAGCGACAGGTGATGTGTAAAGTAATGAATTTGATGATTGTAAGACCTATAATTTGAATGAGAAGAATATCTTGAACCCAATTTGTAAAATACTCTACAGTATTGCTAGATGGGTGGGGAGGATTTTGTCAATAAAGTGCAAACCCCATTGAGAAAGTACCACATAGATTGAACCGATTAGAGTGCTTGAGATGATAACAAGTATAATATTAGCATGGTGTTGTTATGTGATGTATGGTTAAATGTATTCACAATGACAATGCTCTAGTGCAGGCCAATACTAACCCATGTGTAAGATAATTCTTAATGAGGTATTGGGTTTGTGTGTGGTTTGAGATAATATCAAAGGATGCCATCGTGGTTGCATTGAGAAATAATATCTCCCATCAATGAATAATAGATTTCCCTTTATTTGGATGCTTTTTAAGAAGTGTGGGGCAAATCCAAAATAAAATACCTTATTTTATAGAATCTTTGACATGGGGAAAAAGCAAATATTGTGAGGCTCAACCATATATGCAATGGGTATGAAAATGTGGTGAAGTGTGGTATGGAAGGGGGCTAACTTCCCTAGAGGAGAATGTTATGATAAAGAAGGAGAACTCCCTCAATCGCTGAGGTGGATTGAAGTGGAAACATAATACTCTAATGATGAAAGTGAGTAGATGAGGGGAGGTGACTTACATGCCCTAAATGTCTTCCACACCTCCATAGAAAAATAATCACTATGAAGAGGAGATCCAAAACAACAGCTTCTTTATGGAGCAAGGATTTATCTCTCACTTCTAAGAAGCCATCAATAGTGCCACTGCAATTTATAAAGCATTGTAAAGGGCTTCGATGAATAAAACCACTTGATCTCAAATCTTGGGCGTGATTGTCCTTTGGCCTAAATCCCTCAAGATAGCTATAGAGTTGAGTGTTGTTGTTGCATGTTGTGTAATTTCCATAGAAACCATAGATATCGTACTGACCTAAAGGTTTTGAATCCATGAGTCTCCATCCACGGTTGTCCATCCACATGAATGCTTTTAATTCACTAGTCTTATGTACAACTACCTATGGTGGTATAATATTTAAGTTTGGTGCTTTTGACTTTATCGTAAACTTAAAGTAGATGTGATAAGGAGAAATATTCTCAATGGTGAGGTACACACGTGAAGTAGGAGTGTTAACAATGTTAAACATATAACCGCCTGACATCTTAGACATATTGGTGAAATGGTCACCGCTCCACTCTCTACTGGACCAATATGACACCTGCTTTTGATACAAAAATAAAAACTATGTCTTTCCTAGAGATGGATCCATACTTTCAGATGTTGGATTCTTAGAACTCTTCCAACAAGCGACAACCATGCATCTGTTAGAAAATCAAACCATATTTGACACCTAAAAAGATCTTTGACAAATCTTATTGTCAAAATTCGATCGTCGCTTTCTATTTTTTGTTTTTTGTGGAAAACATCCTAAAAGGGATGCCACTTTCAAGTAAGACCCAAGGAGGTAGGGGTATCCATCATCACTTTCTATTTTATGCATAATTATTGTTGTTTCGATTAAAACCCTAAATTGTTTGGTGAAAACCCTAATTCGATGATAAGCCTTATCCTATGTCAGAAAGATAACCTTGTTGAGTGGTAATTTACCCAATAGCAAAATGACACTCACCTTAGGATTTTGATCACAAAACCTTCTCTTGGAAAGAAGTTAAAAACCAAAACAACTTCTCCAAGGTTTCACTATATAAGCATTGCACATGTGTATTAGTAATCTCAATGAAGATATATCAATTAAATGCTAGGAATACCTTAGTGATTGCAAGTAACTATTAACAAGGGGCATGTGTTGGTTTATTTTATCATGCTATACTAATGATTGTTCATGAAACTTAATAAGAAAAGAACAAATGTGATTGGCCCTCATATGACCACGATGTAAACCTTAGTTCATTTTATCTTGAGGATTTTAGGTAGATTTTATCTTCCTTTATTAAGTAGATTTTAAACAAGTTTTATCTTGCATTAAATCCTACTTTAAGCATGAAGTAGAAGATTAAAACCTATCTCTAAATATGAATTTTAAATGATGAAAGGATTCATTAAATGTAGCCTCTATCATGAAGATAAAGATAGTCTTTGATATAATAAATAAATTATCCCTCTTTAATGAAATTAATTTTCGTAAAGAGATGGCAATTTATTGCTTAAAACATTGGCCTTAAAATATCATTATTAATTATTCATCTTTAATGAAATCATAATTTTCATAAAAAAAATATAATTTAACGTTTTAAAACAATAGTCTTTGACGTAATGTATAAATTACCTCTCATTGATGAAATCAGAATTGCCATAAAGAAAATGTAATTTATTGCTCCAAAAATGATAGCTTATGGAATGCCATTAAATTAACCCCCTTTATGAAATTGCAATTTTCATAAAAGAAAGTTCATTTATGCTTGCAAATAAAAATGTAAAGCTGAAAAATCTGATTTGCCTTCAAAATGTAAAAAAATTAAAATTAAAATAAAATAAAAATTTGAAATTATAAAAATCCTTATGAAACAACAATTTTTAACAATTTTTGTATTATCGAAATGGCTTCGGAATGAGTTCTAATTTGTTTCATATGAAATATTGTGGCTCATTCTTCACACCCATGTGTTTATTTTTGTCCTTTTATTTTTTTATTTTTTTTTAATTTTAATCCTCGAAGTTTAAAAAAATCTGCAAAATGAAAGTTAGAAAAATAAAAAATAAAAACTGGAAATAGAAATAAAATGCAGAAAATCCAGAAAATAAACTACTAGCAGTTTCCATACTACCTTATCCTGCAAAACTCAATATTTGAGAGTTTTTGAAAGTAACCCAACTTAACCGGAACTGCATTTGCACATCCCGAAATGAGCTAGGTGCAAGCTTCTAAGGAAAAAAAAATGAGTTCTCTATTTTTAGACATTCAACAATGCAACCATTTTTTTGTTTTTTTAAAGCGTAAAACCCCTTGTAGGGCGGCCTTTGTCTGAGAGACCACGAATAGGGGGCTCTACACCGTCAAAGTCACCCGGGAGTCGCACCCGACCCTGCCCACACCAACATTATCAATTGGATTTTGGATACCCAATTCAACTTTTTGGTGGGGTGGAGATTTGAACCTGGGACCTCCCTTGGTGGATTGCCCTCTCCTCTCCAACTCACCTACAACACCTGGGTACAACAATGCAACCATGAAATGCATTAAACGTTGCCTATAAATCTGAAAAACAGAGATAAGAAAGATAAACATTAAATCACAACTTTCAAAAATGATTCTCATTGGATTATGCTTATAAAGTGCAGAAATCCTGCAGCATTTGTATTAAAACACGTTTCTGTTTTACATATAGTTTCAGCAACATCTGGCCTTACAAAAAAATCCGGCCCTTGTACAATTTTTTAATGAGGTATTTATAATTTTGACAATGGCTACTTGCCTTTTCATTTCCCTTCGTCCATTGTTCAACTTTGTTTCCCGCGTTCTCTTTCTTCTTCATTTTCAAACGTTTCGTTCTATTTTCCTCTCTTTTTGATTTCACACAAAGTATTGTCTTTCCTTGGGTAACGCTTTTACTAAACCTGCCCTTTCGCCAATATTCACTTTTACTTTAAATGTAACTGATGAATCTTGCATTTCCATCTATTTTTGAAATGATCTTACTAGGCCATAATCATTCTCCCATTTAGTTTACCGTTAGTACATTATTTAAGTTTACTATTGTTCATTAAAACCTTGATTAATCTTGGCTTATAAGCCATTCTATTCATGGTTACCAATACATACACACATGGCCTTTCGATATAAGGTAGGACCATATAAAGTAGCGAGCGCCGCTTACTCAGCACCTCCGCCTCATGGAAATGAAGGAATCTGTGGCTGGGTTGTCTAGTAAGCAAATAATATCATGCTCCCTGTTATTGGCGATGCTTCGAAAAAATAACGTCGACGGTGGCATCATGAAATGCTTAATCCACAGAACGAACTAGTGGAGTGGTTGGCTATGCTATACAGGGCCTCTAAAATAGTCTTCACTATCCCGGCGCTCACTGCATGCGTGATTTTGAAGTACAACGCGTCCACCATGTTCCCTTGCATGAATTATCATCTACTACACCTCCTCGAGAATGAACCCCTCGCTGACTTCAAAATAGGTGTAGGAATGTTGAGCTGTGGGACTGGAAGACCACCGAGGTTTTATTTGGTTTACTTGTTACACCGGTTTTGTTGTATGGTTGCGAGGTGTGAGCTAGTGGCACAATAAAGGCAAAATTGAGGCAAATAGAAAGGATTCAAAAATATTTAATCACAAATTTTATCAAAATTAAGGCCACGACCCCTTATGAAATTATTCTAGCTGAAACTGGAACGTTTCCTTTAGAAGCAATTGCTATGACCAAGTTGTTATGTTACTTGAAAAAAACAGAAAATATGAAAAACTACAGATGGCCAAGGGCAGCTAAGGACGAAGAGTTGCATAGGCGGAAGAACACATAGATGAAACAAAATGAGAAATGGATGAAACATCGAGAAATCAACATAAATGAATGCCCAAATTTCAACAAAGACATCAAAAGCTATGTGAATGAAAAGTTTAGAAGTGAAATGTGGAAAAATGCAAGTACGAAAAGACAATATTTTATTGCAAAGTTTAACCCAACATATGATCACAAGGAAAAAGCATATATATAGGCACTGAAATCAAGTGGAAGGAAAAAATTCTCATTGCTCAAATAAGGACTAGCTCTCAATAGGCTTAGATGTGAAACAGGGAGATGGACAACACCCAAAGAACAATGGGAAGAAAGAATATGTACTTTATGCAGCACAGGGGCAGTAGAGACAGAGGAACACTTCATTTATAAGTGCCCGAGTTTTTCAGACATCAGTGGCAAATACAAAGAAACACTTGGAAACGGGTCTATGACAGAGTTATTTGAAGACAGTAAAATAAAAAGAGTTGGGAAATTGCTAACCCAAATCAGCAGGAGGGAACAACCTTCTCAAATATATTAAAGATCATATAATATAATTTGAACAGTTGTACTTCCATATTTGAGGTCCCATAAACCATATTTGGATCTGATAGACGAAATTAAAATCTTTCATTTCATTTCATAACGACCCGTAATGGCCATATGATATTGTCTAATGTCGTCTGTGCCTCGGGTTTTGGTTATGTTTTCGGTGTAAGTCTATCCATTAATGTCAATCACAATGCTGATTTCCTCAATTTGTGCACTTTACCAAGCCCATCTATGTCATTGTCCACCTGTGCGCATCCCAACACATCTTCTCGATGCTCCATTGGTCGTGCTGAATGCGCTCACGAACCCCATCGCAACAGGTTTCCCGTCCAAGCTCCATCAAGCTGCACCCGCGATGTCACTCATCAATCCATAATCCCTACTACTGTTTCTCCCTCTCGATGCCTTCGTTGAAGTCTCCACTACTAAAACCAGACAGGCACCTATGTATCCTGCCACCGTGCGCCACGTAAAACCCAATGAAGCACTGTGGCAACGACCGCTACCGTGGCCAATAATTCCCATTTAGTTTACATCGTAGGCCTCCTTTGTCTACGTGGATTCCATGCTCTGAGGCGCTGGTGATGTTCGATGATGGGGTTTCAAATCCCGGTGTTTGCCGCCGTCAAGTGCGCGGTTACTGTGGCATCTAGATTCTAATATAGCCGATTGAACACGTTGTTCCATGCTGTCACTATGATTCCACGTCAGCACCATCTTCGTCGGCACTCTGACACGTATCCGATTCGTCCGTCGCTGTACCCCACTCACCTCGTCATCACTATCGTCTGTTGTGTAGGTTTTTGCCCGACGACTCATCCGCATTTGGCAGTGTCTTCTATGTCCTCCGAGATAGATTCAACATCGTCGTGGTGTCCTCAAATGCTGAGTCAACCGTGCACTTCGCCTATACTCCTTTCGGTTGGACCACCTCCGATTGGCATCTGCGACCCCGTCATCCAATCGTCGTCCGGTAATCATCCACTGCAGGCGTCACCGTGCCATACTGGCTCTTGTAACCCTACATACATCACAATATAAAACAAATGGCATTAAACCTTCATTTTAGCTTTTGGAATTAACGATTATAAAACTAAAGCTAACAGATTTACAATTATAAGGAATAGACCACTCTGGCCCATATGAAGAGTGCTTTATATATTATATATATAATATTTTATTTCTTATTGATTTTATTTTCTTTTTATTTTTATTTTTTTTCATTCTAACATAATATTATGATATATATATATATATATATATATATATATATATATATATTTTATATATTATTATATTTAATTTATTATTATTATTTTTTTATTCTTGTTTCTAATATATATTATTATTATTATATATGTAAAATATATGATAATAGTGGCACTCTTCTTTCTTATGATAACCTTTTACCCAGATTTTGGTGACTTTTCGAACGGAGCTTTGGCGATTTGGTGAGAAAATTTCTGAGCAGGCGACAGACGATGTTCTAGGGTTTGTGGAGTGAAGGCAAATCCAGGGCATTTGGTGGGTTGACGTAGTGTTACTCTAAAGGATCGTCTGCTGCCCCAGGAGGGCCCAATGGGGTCTCCTCCAGATCCTCTCTCCGGGAGAAAGAGCTCATATGCTGAGCTGCTAAAAGAAAATTCTTCGTCTTCCAATGACGAAGCTCAGAGGAATGCTTTTCAAACGCTCTTCAAGAATGCTGGCAAGAGCTCATCAGCAAATCGAGTTAATGGATTCCTCCCACAATCCGCCTCCAGACCCAAGATTGTCATCGAACCAAAGATGGTCAAAGACAAAATCATCTACAGAGCTAACCATGATCTGATTTGTAAATTCATGGGTATCCGACCTACCCAGAATTTTTTGCATACCTAGGTCAGACAGAACTGGGAGCCTCACGGTGAGTACTCCTTATGGTTTATAAGCAATGGGTATTTCATTGTTAGTTTTCTTCTTTAGCCGATAGAAACAGAGCATTTGAATAAGAAAAGAGGAACCACGGTCCAGCAGGGTTATTTGTTCAACCCTGGAGAGTGGGTTTCGATCCTCGTATTGAACCCACGGCTGTCCCGATTTGGATCCGGTTGTACGCTCTCCAAATGGAGTTTTGGGGTGAGCAGGTCCTGGAAATGATTGGTAATTCCCTCGATAGACATCTGGGCGTCTCCAAGGACACCATAGAAGGTAACACAGCTGTCTTTGCAAGAATTTGCATGGAAATGGATATTAGCCAGCCTCTACCGGCAGAGGTGGAACTCGAACTGGCAGGACTATCTTGGATCCAACAGTTATATTATGATGCTCTGCCCTTCAGATGCAGAGTTTGCCATAAGCATGGCCATTTGGCACAATTTTGTCCAAATATTTTGAACACAAAAGCGGAGGCTCCGCTTGGAATGCCAAATCACCCTAGAGAGGGTAAGTCTACTCTTGTCAAAGAACCATCCAATACTCCTCAGGGTAATGATGTTCAGAAAGATGGCTTTGAACAGCCCAAAAGAAGGAGAAAGCAAAAGAAAAATGGTAAGGAGCAAGCACAACTCAAGCCAACCAATAGGTATGAAATTTTTAAGTCACTAGTGGATCAAGAGGATCAAGTCATGGAAGGAGTGGATGGGAATACTGAGGATAATAACATCCACACTCATGCTTCTCCTTCATCTCCCCCTGTCTTAGAATAGGTGATTGAGTCCATTGAGTTATTGCAGCCAGAGAATCCAGGGGCATTGATAGTACACTCTCAAGAACAACCAGTAATTAAGGATGTCAGCATGGGAAGTGCAAAAAAGAATAGAGAAAGGCCAGCCTTAGGGATTACTCAGGTGGAAAAGAGATCCAAAAATAATAACTCCCAAGGAGCGGGCAAAAAGTCTAATAAGGATCTGCTAGCAGTGCAAGGAGACAAGCTGATCACTGGAGGATCGGTGAGGACAATTGATTCTTACTGCTCTCAAGGTTTTCAATGATTATTCAATCTTGGAATGTTAGGGGTTTAAACAGTAGAACCCATCAATCTACTATTCAAAGACTCTTAGGAAAATGTAAAACAGACTTTTTGCTCATCCAGGAGACAAAAATGTCTTTAGATCTTATGTGTAAAATAGTTAGTAGAATATGGAGGGGCGCTGGTCATATGGATGTGGCTGCCCAAGGTGCCTCAGGGGGGATTGTTACTCTTTGGAACCCTCTGGAATGGACTGCAATAGAACATATAGCTTGGAGGGGTGTTCTCACATCTCATTTTAGGAATAATGTCACAGTGAATATGTTTTAATTACAAATTTTTATGGGGCTCAAAGCATTGATGGCCAGAGGCTCCAATGGAAAGCTGTACACAACATGAGGTCCTCAAGGGAAGATTTAGACTGGATTATTGTTGGGGATTTTAATGCTAAATTATCTGCTCGAGATTAGGAAGGTGGTACCCCAGTTTTGGATCCAGGGGACCGGCTTCTAATTGCCCAAGTCCAGGCCTTACACCTAGTGGATATCAAAGGCCCTGGAACCTACTTTACCTGGACTAACAAGAGGAGGGAGCCACACAGCAAGAAGGTAAAGCTAGATCATTTTTTGGTCTCAGAGGAGGCATTTGTTAAGTGGAATATTAAATTCCAGATTTTGGAAGGCCCAGTTTCAGATCACTTTCCCATTTTGTTGGAGGGAGGGACTATAACAGGGCAACACCACAAACCGTTTAAATTTGAGAATTTTTTGTTACAAAAGGAGGATCTTCGAAAGAAAATTCTATAGTGGTGGGAAGAAGGTCGTCCACCTTTTGGGACAACAATGTTTAAATTCCACAAACAGCTTCATTTTGTCAAAGTTAAACTAAAACAGTGGAGGCAAGCTAATAAGTCAGATTTCTAGCTCCAAAGAGCTCCCTTGGTGGCCATATGGGAAGAGGTTCAAAAACACTTTAGGGAAGGAACAATTACTGAGCAGCTTAAAACCGAGGATGATGCCTTGCGCAAAGCGGTTGAGGACATTGATAACCAAGAGGAGACTTATTGGAAACAGAGAGCAAGAAACACTTGGTTATTAGAAGGAGATAGAAATACAAAATTTTTCCATCGATTAGCCTGTGCTAGGAGATAGATGAATAACATGGAAGTCCTTCAAGATGAGAATGGACACTCCTTTGATACTCTTCCTGGTATGCATTCCCATTCAACGGATTATTTTTCTAAACTTTTTAAGGAAAGTATGGAGCAAGATGTGGAGGCTCAAAATGAAGTTATTGATGCCATAACCTCTATTATCTCTCAAGAAGAAAATCAGGCCTTTCTTAGACCCATTGATAGAGATGAACTGAAGAATGTGGTCTTTGGAATGAGCACCGACAAATATCTAGGTCCAGATGGTTTTCCTATTGAGTTTTTCCAGGCCTTTTGGGATACCTTGGAGGAGGATGTTTTGGTACATCACGAGAGGAGTCCGGAACTAATAAAAGAATGCTTAAGGCAATAAATCATACCTTCATCACTTTAATTCCAAAAGGGGAGGAGGGGGTTCATATCTCTGATTTCAGACCTATTGCCTTATGCAACGTGATTTATAAAATAATCACAAAGATAATGGCTGAACGGCTAAAACCTCTCCTTCATAACATCATTTCCTCGGAGCAAGGGGGTTTTGTAGAGGGTAGATAGATCTTGGATGGGGTGGTCCTCGCCCGGGAGGCAATCCATACAATGCAAAAATCTGGTAATAAAGGAATGTTCATTAAACTGGATATGTCCAAGGCTTATGATAGGGTGGAGTGGGGCTTCCTGTCAAAGATGTTGGCAGCCTTTGGTTTCTCTCAGGACTAGATAGATTGGGTCATGAGTTGTGTTTCTACGCCTTCTTATTCTATTCTAATCAAGGGGCTTCCCTCGCAACCTTTTGGAGCCACACGTGATCTTCGTCAAGGGGACCCTTGCTCTCCCTATCTTTTCCTCATTTTGGCGGAAGGATTAGGTAGACTCTTCTTGAGGAGAAGACATCAAGGCCTGATAACAGGTATCAAGGTGGGTGAGGAAATTTTGACTCACTTACAATTTGTGGATGATACAGGCCTGGTTGGAGTGGCCAGCTTCAGGGAAGCTAGAGGAATCAGAGAAACTCTTAATGTCTACCTTAGGGCCACTAACCAAGTCATCAATGATAAAAAATCCAAAGTGGTCTTCTTCAATCTTAACCAAAGGCTACAAGACAGAGTTATAGAGATCTTGGGATTCACTAGGACCTCTCTTCCAGTAGTTTACTTGGGGGTTCCTTTGCATTTCAAAAAATTAAAAATAGATATCCTGGAAGGATCTTTTGGATGGCATCAAAGATAGAATGAACCATTGGTCTCATAAATGGTTAAGCTATGGGGGCAGATTAACTTTCTTACAGTCAGTTATTCAGGCCATGCCAATCTATAAATTCTCTATCCTGGCTGCCCCACACTCTATTTGGAAAGAGCTGGACAAAATGGCTAGAAGATTTTTATGGGAAGGAGCAAAAGGGGAGAAGAATTGGGCCTTGGTTGGTTGGGATAAAGTTACCCAGCCCAAGGAAAAAGGAGGGCTGGGACTGAGAAGCTCCAAGCTTAACAACAAAGCTTTGGCTGGAAAACTGTACTGGAGGTGGATTTCCTAACCAACATCCTTATTCAGTAGAATCCTAACCAGTAAATACTTGGGTCATGTTCACCCCAATGAAGTGGGCCATTTCCCTCTGGATGGTAATGGATCCTTAGTGTGGCAGGCTCTCAAGCTTGGATCTTAGGTTATTAAAGACCAATTTTTTTGGAAAGTGGGGAGAGGGGAGAAGGCATGTTTCTAGACTAATTCATGGGACCAGTACCCACCCATCATTGCTGAGTTTTCCGAATTGCAACCAATTAAATCTGCCATAGAAGCTAAGGGCTGGGTCCAAATTGAAAGTTATTTCAATACTAGCCAAATTGGGGAGTATAAGTTCAAGAAGTTTAAGCGGTTGGAGAAGTGGCCAATTACAATCCCTCCGAAGCTGGCACCCATCTTGACCAAAATCTTGATAGAAAGTTTTCTCACAAGGAGAGACGAGGAGAATGAACTATCTTGGGGCTATGGGAACCTTGGGGTATATACAGTGAAGGACGGATACGATAAGATCCTCCCAGAGCCTCCCCCACATTTATTTCCGGTTCAAGATTGGAGGAAGATATGGCATTCCAAGGGCTGGCCGAAAGTGAATTTTTTTGCATGGCAGTTTATGCACAATGGAATTCTCACTTTTGACAATCTCAAAAATAGAGGAATCATTGGTCCATCTTAGTGTGTATTATGCCACAAGAATGAGGAAACAACTGATCATCTAATGTTTGAGTGCCCTTTCACGTGTCAGATTTGGAAGCGTTGGTACTCTCACTATAAACTCCAGGCTAATGGTGATCTGACTCGGATCAATATTTGGAAAAAATGGAAGAGAGGTAGATTTAAATCTAAAGCTCTTCGAATTGGTTGGGAGCTTGGCTTACTTTTCATCTGGTGGCAGGTGTGGTTGGAGAGAAATGCTCGTATTTTTAGAGAAATCTTCTCCTCGCTAGATGGAATTTGGCAGGTCATCTGGAGCAAAGTCACAGAAACGGTTGCCATATATGCTGAAGAGGAAAATCAGGTTGGTCCTGGGCCACTAGAAGAGGGAGCTGAAGAGCAAGAGAGACAGAACAGAGCTAGCTGGAAACCTCCCCCAGAAGGTTGGATCAAAATCAATACTAATGGAGCTGCAAAAGGCAATCCGGGTAGTGCTGGAATTGGTGTAGTGTGCCGGGATCATGCTGGGTCAGTGCTCTATTGGGAAATGCAAGGTCTGTGAAGAGCCACAAACAATGAAGCATAAGCCATTGCTATCAAATCTGCTTCCATCTGGGCTGTTAATCAGGGCCACAGGAAGATAATTCTCGAGTATGATTCTCAAATTCTAGTTGGCACTCTAGACTGCATGAGGAACTTTGCTTCGAAAGCATGGAGGTTGCGGATTTTGGTCTCTCAAATCAAGGAACTATGGAGGGAATAAGATGATGTGATCCCTGTCTATGTGAGTAGAGAGTTAAATAAAGCGATCGATTTCCTTGCAAAGATGGGTGCTGAGAAAGAGGTAGGGGTGCAGCTGCACAGTGACATGCCTGTGGAGGATGAAATGATTAGGTAGGGTCTTGAACAATCCTTGAGACAATGAGCAAAGTTTATGCTAAGGGTGGTTTTTGTTGCGATATCGCGACCTATTGCGTCATCGCGGCCTTTGGAGGAAAGCTGTCGCGATATCGCGATAGGTTGCGCCGTCGCGGCCTTTGGAGGGAATCTGTCGTGACATCGTGACATGTCACGCTATCACGGCCCTTGGAGAGAAGCTGTCGTGATTTCGTGACCTGTTGCGTCGTCGCGGCCTTTGGTGGGAAGTTGTCGTGATTTCATGACCTGTTGCACCGTCGCAACCTTTGGCTGGAAACCGTCGTAATTTTGCAACACTTTTGGAGCAGGGGCGCCAAGGAGGAGAATCGTTGCGATATCGCGACACTTTTGGTGAATAGGCGCCAAGGGGAAAAACCGTCGCGATATCACGACATTTTTGAAGAATGGGAGCCAAGGGGAAAAATCGTCGCGATATCGCGACACTTTTGAAGAACTGGTGCCTTGGGGAAAAGACGTCACGATTTTGCGACACTTTTGGAGAATGAGCGCCAAGGAGAAAAGACGTAGCAATTTCGTGACACTTTTGGCGACTTGGCGCCAAGGGGAAAAGTTGTCACGATTTCATGACATTTTTGGAGAATTGGCACTAAGGGGAAAAACCGTCGCGATATCGTGACACTTTTGAGGAATGGGCACCAAGGGGATAACTTGTCGCGATATCGCGACACTTTTGAAGATTGGGCGCCAAGGAGAAAACTCGTCGTGATTTCGTGACACTTTTGGCGAACAGGCGCCTTGGGGAAAACTCGTCGCGATATCGCGACACTTTTGAAGACTGGGCGCCAAGTGGAAAACTCGTCACGATATCGTGACACTTTTGAAGATTGGGCGCCGAGGGTAAAACTCATCACGATATCACGACACTTTTGGTGAATAGGAGTCATGGGGAAAAATCATCGTGATATCGCGACACTTTTGAAGACTGGGCGCCAAGTGGAAAACTCGTCGCGATATCGCGACACTTCTGAAGGATGGGCGCTGAGGGGAAAACTTGTCACGATTTCGTGACACTTTTGGAGATCAGGCGCCATTTGGAAAACTCGTCGCGATATCGCGACACCTTTGGTGATTGGGCGCCAAGGGGATAAGCCATCGCAATTTCGTGACACTTTTGGTGATTTTGCGCCACGGGGTCTGGCTGTCGCGATATCGCGACATGTCGCGATTTCGCAACTTGTTGCTCGGGCGTGACCAAGGCTGGTTTGACTGTCGCGATATCGCGACATGTCACGTTTTCGTGCCTTGTTGAATTTTTGCGCTCCGCAGTGGAAAGTGTTGACTTTTTGCGCTCTGCGCTTGTAATCTTGTCTCTTTGTTCTTGGTAGGGATGTGTTTACTCCCATTTGTAACCGATCTTTGTTTTAATACAAGTTTTTTCAAATTTTTCAAAAAAAAAATATATGATAATAGTATATATGTATATTTTTTATTTTATTTTTAATTTTTTTCATATATATATATTAAATTGTTTCATATACATATATATATATATATATATATATATATATATACATATGTATTTTATTAATTTTTTATTTTATTTCAATTGATTTTAAAGATACGGATTATTGCCCTTTCAAAGAAGCCAAAGACTATACCAAAACCAATATTTGAAATTGGAAACCAAAACAACAAAATATGAAAATCCAACATATGGAGACCTTACCCAACCAAGGACTTTTAAACTTACAAAACATGTTCGTGGGTAAGGACCCATCAAGACTATTACTCAAAGCTAAGCAAAGTCTCCAAAGACACAAATAAAAAAGGAGGGTCCCCAAGCCTTAATGTACATTGTGGAGCAGCCACAACAAAGCCTTATGCTTTCTTTCGCCCAACTATATAAGGCGGTGGTGCTTCTCAAAAAAATATGAGTGCACAACAGTGTAGAGAGAGAGGAGCCAAAGCATAAAGAAAATCTGAAGGAGAACACTTCGAAGAGAAGAGCGATGAGGTGAAGTTGCAGCTTTCACAAACTCTCATTTGAGTCTAACTTGCAACACCCATTGTAGTTGAATATGTAAAGTCCTATTTTGCATTGTAAAACTGCATCTGCAGTCAACTTATTTTCGACTAATATAATTTATTTGGCCAAGTTTGATATTTCGTATATTTATTTATCCTTGTACAAATTTATAGTTGGAAAATCCCTAGTGGGGCCGATAAATAGACATCATGCCATTTTCCCTGAAGTCGCTCCGAAAAATCAATTTCGGGTTAGTTTACTCCGAAAAAGGATATTTCGTTCATTCAACCTTCGAAAAGTCGTTGCGCTCTTTATTTACTCCAAAAAGTAGTTTGATCGCGCTTTGACCAACGAAAGTCCCTAGGTGAGCGAAACTCATGTTTCATGATTATTTTCCTCAAAAATGCTATCCAAAAAAGCATTTTAGACGTAAAAGGCATTGCGCGTTTTGTTTTGCTCAAAAAGCCATTTTGGGACTACTTTATCCAAAAATTAAATAGCATGCAAAGTTTTTAGCGCAAAGCCATTTCGGGGCTCATTTCTCCCAAAACAACATTTGACGCTATTGACCAGCGAAACCTCCACTCGCTGGTCACATTTAGGATTTTGGAATTTATTTGTTTTGCAATTTGTTTTAAGTGAAAGAAAATTTCAGGAATTGTTTTCCCGAAAGAGAATTTCGGGACTCTTTAATCCTGAATAAGCATTTCAAATTACTATCAGATCTAGAGCCTTCCTGTGGATGATAAGAAGCAATGGCTTTTGACATCAACCCTTTGCATTTGCAGATCCTACAGTTCGATGGCAAAAATTATGATTATTGGACCATCAAGATAAATATCCTGTTCGAGTCTCAAGAGCTTTGGGACCTAGTCCAAAATGGTTATGCAGAACCAATAGATGTAGCAACTGTGAGTGCTCTCTCCTAGGTGGAGTCAACATGATGAAGGAGAACCAAAAGAAGGACTAGAAGGCATTATTTTACATAATGTAGATGATCGAGAAGATAATCTTTTTATGAATTGTAGCAACAACCACATCAAAGGCAACATGGGAAATTCTTTCATGTTCCTTCCAAAGCATAGACAAGGTGAAGTTAATGCAATTACAGATGCTAAGAAGAGAGTTCGAGAACTTGCAGATGAGCGAGTCGGAGTCCATGAGCGACTTCTTTACCCGGACAATGGGTATCATCAACCAGATGAGGATGAATGGCAAGAATGTGGAGAACCAGAGGATTGTGGAGAAGATACTGAGGAGCCTACTAGAAAGGTTTGACTCAGTGGTGATAGCAAGAATAATCAAGGTTTTTGACAACTCTCTATGTGGATGAGCTCATGGGTTCTCTACAAACACATGAGTAGAGGTTGAGTTGATCATCTCAGTCCTCGTTGGAGCAAGCGTTCAAAATGTAGGTATCATTCCGAGATAGTATCAGAGAAGAATCCCACCATGAGCCTCTAGTTCCCAAGGAGGAAGAGGCAGAGGCAAGTGTGAAAGAGTTAACAACCTAGGAGGAAGGTCAAATTCCAACGACAAAGAGACCAACTGGAAGTTCCATTAATTAGGAGGAAGAGGTAATGAAAGAAATCAACAAGGAGGATCTAATCAAACATATGATAAATCAAATATCCAATGCTATTACTACAAGAAATTTGGTCATTATAGTTACGAGTGTAGAAAGAAGATGGTCAAAGATAATAAGCAGCGAGTCCACTACACAAATGAGTCTAAAAATGTAGAGTATAGATATGCTTGTGGAAATATGTTGCTGACTTGCAGTACTAAGGAGGAGAGCTAGAAGAATACTTAGTATCTCAATAGTGGTTGCAGTAACCACATGTCTAGGAACAAAGAGATGTTCTCATAGCTTGATGAAACAATCAAGTCTAAAGTGAAGATGGGGAACAACAACAAGGTACTTGTCATGGGGAAAGGAAAAATCCTTATTCGCACCAAGCAAGGTGAAAGGAAGTAGATCACCGATGTATATTATGTGCATGGATTGAAGCATAATTTGCTGATAGTTGGACAACTTGTGCAGAAGGGGCACACTATTCAATTCAAGGATGGAGTTTGTACCATCAGAGACAGAGCATGGGAAAATTGCAACAATGTCCATGACAAAGAACAAGATGTTTCCTTTGTAGATTCAGAATGAATTGCTAATGTCATTCAATGTAGTGGTGAAAGATGCTACATGGCTATGGCATCTTAGATTCGATCATGTGAGTTTTAGTGGCCTAAAACTTTTGCACAATAAAGATATGGTGAAGGGTTTATCCCTTATTAAGCAACCGAATCAAGTGTGTGAAGGTTTTCTGATAGGCAAGCAACATAGGGATGCATCCCCTACAGGGAAGTCATGGAGAGCTTCACAACCATTAAAGTTGGTGTATTCTAATATTTACGATCCAATGCAAACCAATACATTTACCGATAACAAGTACTTCTTGAATTTCATTGATGACTTTAGTCAGAGGATATGGGTATATCCCATCAAACAAAATTCAAAGGCATTTGGAAAATTTAGGGAGTTCAATATTCTGGTTGAGAAATAGAGTGACTACTTTGTGAAGACTGTCAAGACATATGAAGGAGGTGAGTATATCTCCAATGAATTCCATAATTTTTGCAAACAGAATGGAATTTGAAGGTATCTCACTATCAGATACACACCACAATAGAATGGTGTTGCAGAGAGGAAGAACAAAATAATTATAGAGATGGCACAGAGTATGCTAAAGGCAAAGAATTTTCTACATGAGTTCTAGGCAGAAGCTGTAAGTTGTGCAGTTTATCTGCTAAATCGATGTTCGACAAAAAATGTGAAGGACAAGATTCCTCAAGAGACATGGAGCAACCAGAAACCCAGTGTTGCGCACTTAAGAGTTTTTGGGTACATAGCATATGCGCATGTTACAGATAAGAAGAGAAATAAGCTGGATGACAAGGTGAAGAAATTCATATTCACTAGGTATAGTAAAGAATCGAAGGCATATAGGCTGTATAATCTTGTGACGAAGAAGTTGATTATCAATCGAGACGTAAAGTTCTTGGAGGATGAAGCCTGGAATTGAAAATCATAGATTGGCCAGCTTGAGCCAACAATTATTGAGTCTGAGGACTTGGAGGAAAATAGAGTGCATTAGCCTATAGCTTCAAGTAGCAATACTGGAGCTAGCAACAACACTGCCTCATCATCACAAACACCTCAATTTGCAAGTATGATCTCCAACTTGAGGACACCACCAAAGACAAGGAGCTTGCAAGACATTTATGAGATAACCCGAAATCAAATAGATTAAGAACATTCTAAATTTACTTTATTTTTTTAGTGTGATCAAATTTCATTTGAAGAAGCAATTCATAATAAAAAATGGGTACAAGATATCGATGATAAGATAGAAGCCATAGAGAAGAATCAGACATGGCAGTTGATGGATACCCTAGTAGGGAAGAAGACCATTGGAGTCAAGTGGGCATATAAAATGAAGTTTAATGCCCAAGAAGAAGTTGACAGACATTAGGTCAGATTGGTGGTGAAAGGCTACAAACAGAAGTCAAATATTGACTATCATGAGGTGTATGCACCTATAGCAAGACTTGACACAATCAAAATGATCCTAACATTGGTAGACCAAAAGGGTTGGAATGTGTACTAGATGGATGTCATGTCTGCCTTCCTCAACATAGTGTTGGAAGAAGAGGTCTACATTGACCAACCACCAAGCTATGATTTGGAAGGACAAGAAGGTAAGGTCTCGAAGCTTAATAAGGCCCTGTATGGGTTGAAGCAAGCATCTAGGGCTTGGTACAGTTAGATTGATTCCTATTTTCAGGAGAATGGGTTTATCAAATACTCATATGAGCACACCCTGTACCTGAAGACAAATGCAAAAGGAGAGATGATAATCATTTTCCTGTATGTAGAAGATCTGATATAAACTGACAACAACAATATGCTATTTGACTAGTTTAGAATAGCCATGAAGGAGTTCGAGATGATGAACTTAGAGCTAACAAAATACTTTCTAGGTATTGAAGTTACCTAATCTATGAATATCTTTATTTCTCAGGGCAAGTATGCAAGAGATGTCTTGAAGAGGTTAGTTGGCAGTCTCATGTATTTAACTACAACTAGACCAGATTTGATGTTTGGAGTGATCTTAATTAGTAGGTTTATGGAGACTCTAGAGGACACTCACTAGCAAGCAAAAAAAAGAATTTTACGTTATATCAATGGGACTAGGAACCATGAAATTTTTTATGCCAAAAAAGACCATCTTGAACTGGTTGGCTACACAGATAACAATTGGGCTAGCAGCACTAATGATCGGAAGAGCACTTCCAGCTATGCTTTCCACCTTGGATCAGTAGTAGTTTCATGGTCATCAAAGAAGTAACCAGTAGTTGCATTATCCACGACTGAGATAGAGTATGTTGTTGCCACGTTAGCCACATGCCAGGCAATATGAATGCAAAGAATATGGGGTGAGTTGAATCATCCACCAGAAGGGGCAGTAATTGTTTTATGTGACAACAATTTTGCTATAGCACTGTCGAAGGATCTAGTGTTTCAGGGCAAGAAAAAACACATCGATATCTGCTACCATTTCATCAAAGAGCTTGTGAAAGCTAAAGAAATTGAGTTATTGTTTTGTAGGTCAAAAGAAAAAGTAGCAGATATTTTCACAAAACCTTTGAAGGAGGAGGACTTCAACAAGCTGTGGGAAATGCTCGGTGTCAAAGATTTTATGAAATTTGGTTTAAAGGAGGATGTTAGAAAATTAAACCAGATTTGACACCTGAAAAGATCTCTGATAGATCTTATCATCAAAATTGATTGTCACTTTCTATTGTATGCACAGTTATTATTGTTTTGACAAAAACCCTAAATTGTTCAACAAAAACCCTAATTTGCTGATAAGTCTTATCCCTTGTCAAAAGATAAGCCTTAACCTCTCTTTCGCTTGGCTATATAAGGCGGTGGTGCCTCTTAGAAAAAATATATGAGTGCATAGCAGTGCAGAGAGAGGAGTCGTCGAAGCGTGAAGAAAATACGAAGGAAAACACTTCAAAGATCAGAGCAAGGAGGTGAAGCTACAACTTTCACAAACTCTCATTTGAATCTAACCTGCGACACCTATTGCAAATGAATGTGTAAAGTCCTATTTTGCATTGTAAAATTGCATCTACAAGTAGCTTATTTTTGATAATATAATTTATTTGTGCAAGTTTATCGCTCTGAAAAATCAATTTCGGACAAGTTTGATAAAAAAAATAAGACATTTCGCCATTCAACCTCCGAAAAGCAGTTGCGCCCTTTATTTACTCTGAAAAAAATATGATCGTGAAACTCACTTTTCATAATTATTTTCCTCTAAAAGCGTTGCACATTTAATCTTTAATCTATCAGAAAAAGCATGTCAGAGGTAAAAGGCATTGCGCGTTTTGTTTTGCCCGAAAAACCATTTCGCATCTACTTTATCCCGAAATTAAATAGCGTGCAAAGTTTTTAGCGCAAAGCCATTTCGGAACTCATTTCTCCGGAAACAGTGTTTGACGCTCTTGACCAGTGAAACCTCCACTCGCTGGTCACGTTTAGGGTTTCGAAATTTATTTGTTTCGTGATTTGTTTTAACCAAAAGCACATTTTGGGAATTGTTTTCCCGAGACTCTATTTCAAAACCTTCATCCCAGGCAACACGGTATCTCCTGGATATGCAAAACTATCCCAAACAATCTTAGACTTATTGTTGTGGCCTAACATAACAAAATTACCAGAGTCCAAAATCGATGCCCGGGATGCTTGCTTTGTGGCAGTTATTGGCCGACCACATCAAACGACCCTCTAAATCATAGAGTTATGACCATCTCTGGACATATTTAGTGAACCAGGCTTATTTGCCATAGGTGTCTCTCTGTTAAACACCCAAACGATCGTCTTCACAGGGATTTGAGCATACCATATGCCAGCATACCACTTGTTCGTTCCACTGAGATTGAAGAATCCCAGCTCAAATGTACCATTTTATGATGTTAGGGTTTGATTTCTAGTGAGGCAATGGGTGTTTCCTCCATCTAATACTAACAATTCACTATTATTCAGAATTAAAAGCATCGTAAATGCTAAAAGAAATAATCTAAGATATTTGTAGTGGTAAGGAAACTTTATTATGATGATATGAATTTCATTGGATGATTTAAAGGGGATAATGCACAAATACAAATTTTTATATGATATAAAAGAAAAACATATATATTTTTTATTATCAATACTTCTTATACATATATGCCATGGGGGTTGAACCTGGGTCTCATCATTGATAATGTAACTGGCATCCATGCTGATAGGCCATACACACGGATAGAAATAAATATAATTGAAACAAGGACAATTCAAAATTGTAATAAGAAATGGGTATTTTAACCACCATGCCACAATCATTTTAAACCTTTTACGTCATTGAAATCACTAGGAAAGGGACAAGCATTTAGTCTGACGAGGATCAATATTTGAACCTTGGAACTCATCCCCCTTATGAGGTTTGGTCGAACCAATTGGCTTATACCTCAGAACTCGAAAATTAGTAATTTTAATTCAACTAAAATATTCAATTTTACCAACAAAAATCATGAATATTGATTTTACTAAAATATTAATGCTTGTCAATAAAATTTAATTTACCCAATATTGATTGAATTATTTGTTCAAATCACTCCTCCAATTAAGAGGTAATGGATCCCATTACATATAACTACAAGAACAAATGATAATTTTTTTATTTAATTTGGTTCTTAGTGAAACACTTCCTCTTGTACAAAAAATTGTCTTCCTTAATCATCCACAATAGAACAATTTATGGTTGTCTAATCTACTTCATATTTATGTTAAATCCAATCTATAACGAATGTGTGATAGAGTCATAATTGCACTTAATAATCTATAAATATTTTACCATATAAAATATGCCCAAGAGTGGAGGTAAAAAAGAATATAGTTGATACAACACCACATTAAACATAGTAGAGTCCACGGAGGCTAGTTGAGCTCAAAATGATTGGCCTCCACCTACTTGATTATGATGCATGGACCATAACAAAAGGGGTCACAACTTGTAGTTAGGACAAGTAAGGGACTTCTCTAAATAAATCTAAACCTTATCACCAACTAAAATCAATGGGTCACCTTATGTTAGTCATGCCTCTACTTATAATTATCACTAGTATCTTGAACCTATTGTTGTACCTACGATATCCAACCCATGAATTGCGAGGCTCTATATTACTTCCTCTAAGCATGTGGAGTTACCTCTTGTAACATAGATGGTATAAATATGTGAATGAGGCTAATTGTTAAAATCCAAGGCACATATGAAATGAGTTGTATCTAGTGGATCTATTGATAGTTTGACTATAGTTATGTTTACTAGATAAAAGACTTTCATCACATGTGCATGGATGTATATATCATACATCCATAGAATGTGCAAAACTATTTAGTTTACCACTTTTAATTGACCATCAATCTACAAATGGAAAGCAATGGACTTGGTGAGCTTCATTTTCATCATTGACCATAGCATCAATGAGAAGATGCTCAAATATCTAATACCTTTATCTAACATGATGCTCTTTGGTAACCCAAATTATAGCTAGATATTGATAAAAATGACTCTAGTGGCTTTTTCTATATAGATCACCTTATTACAAGGTGTTAGAACCTCCATCTTCAAAAATATATTCATGGAAAAATATATGGAGTCATTACCTTGTACATTCATTAGTATAGTTCATATATATGGATTCCCATTATTTATCAAGAATTAGTAGAGGGGTGTATATATCTTACTTTTGATTGGAAGGCTTCACAATCATGTAGGCTATATATACATTATTGGTGTGTCATATCTTAGGCTAATCAAAGTACCTCCGTAACAATATGACTATCTTGTATAACTCAAAGTGTCTTGCTATCCAAGTATAGTAGAATTCCTTAATCATATTTTAATACTCATCTACAATGACATAAATGTTTATAATGACTACAATATAATCATGTTAGCTATCTTTATTATTATTAGATTGAGTCCTAGAATTAAGTTAGTTGACCCTTAAGCATTAGAGTTAGGATAATGCTAATTTAATATATAAACAGAGGAGTTATATTTTAATTTAAATTGTTGAAGAATAATACATTATTTGGTACATGTAAATGTACCTCCATGGTAACTTTATGGTACAAATGTAAATATGCAATAGATTAGGGTTTGAGTCTATAGTTTAGATGAATGATTTATCTTTATTGTTTATGTAAGTATCTATGTGTAGGATATGCACAAGTGCCATGTAAGTAAGAGTGCAAGTGTGTAATAAAAGAATGTGAAACCTAAAATGATGGATTTGGTAAATATTATTGTTTTATCACAATAATATATGAAAATGAGTGGTAGTAAGATTTTGCAATTGATTGACCCTATTTTTATAAAATTTTTATGATAAAGAAAGATAATTCGTTATGTCTTCTACATGATTTTGGACACAATTCGCCTTGATTTCAAAACTAGTTCACTCTATTTTTATAAATAGGTTTTGGGTCTAACTCCTTGTGCATAATCCTACTCTCAAAGATGCTAAGCCTGATGCACTAGTTGATCTAACATCCACATGACCACATACTCATAGCAGTACACAAGAGGAGGTAAATATATGCTTGATAATTTCTATAATGGAGAATACAAAATCAACCTCAAGAAAGGAAGTGTTAAGCTTTACATAATGGAAATAAGCCATGGAAGCAAAACACACATCACAAACAAATAATAAAACATTATATCTCATTGATTTACCAAAAGAAAAGAAGCTCATAAGTTGCAAGTGGATTTTTAAAATCAAATATAAGGTAGATAGATCCATTGATAAATATAAGACATGATTTGTTGCTAAGGGTTATGTACAAAAGAAATAAATAGATTATGAAGAGGAACTTACTCCATTCAAGAGGAAAATGTACCCTATCAATGACATAGAAATCAATATAAGGCCTCCGTTATGATGGTCGAGTAGGAAGTGGTGTGACCAGATTTATGAAAAATAAAACATATGAATAGGATGAAACTCCTAGAATAATTTACTGCAGTCATTAAGTACAATTAGGACATGTGACAACTAAGTGTTGGGATTTGCATCCATGTGAGATTTGTGATGGAAATAATCACTCCCAAAAATATTGTTGACATAAAGATAAAATGGCCAACAAAATATATGTTGATTGTGGATGGATGAATGTGATATAATGGGATAATATATTGAATGAATTCTACAAAAGAATATTTTGTTCTTAGAAAAGAGCAAGGATAAGATAGATTTTGATGGTTGACCACAGAACCATTGCAATCTTGGGATCTTTAGGGAGGCTTAAAAATATGAGATACATGACTTATAATATTCAAATTTATAAATGTAAACTAGGCTATGCTTAGAAAGTATGTAGTAACAAAGCCTATGGTAAAATTTTATCACAAAGTTTTTAAATTTATTTTCTTTTCTCTTTCCTTTAATTTAATTTAATTTATTTTAGTTTCTTCTCTTTCTTCTTCTCCTCCTCTCTCTTTGTGTCTCTATTTGATTTTCTCTCTTTTACTTTTTCTTCTCTCCTAATTTAGTTATAAAAAATACAGAGCCCTAAGAAAAAATTCTAATTCAAGCGACAAGCTAAAAAAAAAAATATCAAAAATAGAGCCACAAAAATGCTAACGAAAGAGGAACTAATACTACCAATGACTCCAATGGCTATAAAGGGACTCAAACTTGGTACAACAGAGATTACCATCACACTAGAAATTTTTGACAGCGAGTTGAGAGTGCTCAAATCCAAAGGTGAAGTCAAAGGAAGTTGTATGTTGTGCATTTTGGAAATGCATGGAAGAAATACGTTGATAAAATCAGATCACCGCATGTGGACCAATTTAAGTGGAAGAAATGCGTTGAAACCATCGCATCCGGAATGAGTCAATAGGTCGAAGGCACTGCCATATTGAAATCGAAGTAGTGAGTAGAATTAGGTCGTTCCGAAATTTTTTCGTCGTGCATTTAGGTTGTTCCGAAAGTTTTTCACTGTGTATTTTAGGTCGTGAGTGGGACACAGTCCATCCCGATGGGTAGATGGCCGCCATTCCGCAATCCCGTTCACATTAACATACATATTTAGTACTTTTAGTTGATTATAATTTTCATTTATTATTTTTTATTTACTAAATGCAGAAGTAGTTGTACAATTAAAACTATTAAAGCAGAATTGAGATTGTTAGTTAATTACGATTTCTATTATATATTATTAGAAGTAATAAAGTCATAAAAATCACTCTCGCAAGAACCCTGTAAGTACAACTATTTGAATCATGTGAAAAATGTCAATTTATTATTTATTTCCATGTAATTAAGTGATTAGCCCATTTAGTTAGAAACCATCTCAAGATTGTTATTTAGTACATAAGACGAAAAATAGTTAAATGATTATAATTACTGTAGAGAAACTATGTAAGACCATTGTTTGTTTGTTGTAAAAAAACATAATTTGTATTCATTGAAAATCATCCAAGCATCTTCGGATTGCCATGAGCTTTATAGACGTTAAGACATTGCTTTCATTGAAAACGCCCATTGTTATCTTTTCCACTGTACCTGTGATTTCGTTGAGCTTTATACACGTCAAGACATTACTTTCTTTCAAAACAACTGTTGTTATCTGTTGCACAGTACCTGTGATTGCGCTGAGCTTTACACACACGTCAAGAAATTACTTTCTTTCAAAACTCCAAGGATATGATGGGCAAAGGAGGATGATGAGTGGAGGTACACCTCCCCCGACGTCAAAACCAAGGCGATCTGTCTATGCAATGCATTCAAGTCCATCATCATTTTTGATACCAAGACCAGTCTAAAGCAATAATATTGAAATGTGAATATGGTCAGAAAGTCCAGTCTAAGGCTCTTATAAAATAAGGGCATATGGAGGCGCACTTGTAATGGTTTATGCCTGCTTCCTGATACCTTTAGTCTTCTCGTCCATTTTGAATGTGAATCAAAGTCCGTAATACTACAATTCCTACCTCCATGTTTCTAAGGCAGCATTTTATCATTAATATCCCGTGTAAAGTTTTTATTTCGAAACCACATAAAATTCAGTTGATTATGCTCGTATTATCACGATTCCTGAATTAATTTTAACGATGTTTACCCCTGGTCCTAGTTTCTAAACGAAGACTGCTTGCAATTTTTTTTTAAGGAAGTCAATGTCCCTATAGTGTTTTAGGTTATCATTAAAAATTTCAGCGAAGGTGATCGATTATGTCTTTAATTATACTTGAACAATATATAGATATGTTTAGGTTTTCATTATTGAGGGAAGGTGATAGGTTATAGGTTATGTTTTTAATTATATTTTTCATTTTACTTTAATAGATAAATATATAACTTTAAAAATATTATCATTTAATGTCTAACATATATAAAATAAAAAATAATTTTCATTTTACATTTAAATATATTAAGATAAATAATTAAATGTAGGGTAATTATTCAAAGTAAATAGTTTTAAAAACATAAAATTTTATTAAATTATTTTTATTTTTTATTTAAAGTATTTTAAGGTTTATATTAGCTTTTTTTACAATATGTATTATTTTCCATTAATTAATACATTTTTTTTTTTTTTTTATATATAGAAGCAAATGGTTACAATCACGATTTTTAGTAACTACCAACACAGCTGGTAGGATTTAAACTATCTACGAAGGCTCCTATGACTTCCACCGTCTCGGTACATGGTAATTAATACATTTTGTAAATAGAATATATTTTTTATTGTATTATCTTAGAGCTTCATAATTGTTTATAATTTTATGTTCAAATTTTATGAGTAAATAAGATGTGATGTAAATAATTTAAAAATTAAATGAAATGCATGGTCTATGTTCATTATTATTATTATTAGATTTGGTTATTGTTAAAACCCTATGACCAAATTACAGGGTTGGGCAATCTCCTCCCAACCATGACTCCTCGTAAAGCCAAAAGCTATACTTATCGATATTAAATTTAACACAAAGCCACCACACACCATAGGGAATTTAACACAAAGCCACCACACACCCACCCCCTCACACTCGCACACGCTTGAACCTTGGACCCTATGTTCATTATTATTACTAAATACATATTTTTTCTATAATTTAGAATTTCATACAATGCTTCATCGATTAATGCAATTAAGTATAGTTTTATAGTGTCTTGTGACTTATAATTTTATGTTTAACACACATTCATCCACTCATTTAGCAAATTGAGTTTTTTATTCTTAATCGAGTACACTATTCCATATTTTATGCTTTTCATCAAAATTATATTTTTATATTTATTAGATATATTGTGTTAAGCTAAAATTATTAAATTTCACTTTAGACTATGGTAAAATTCAACATGAAATTAGATCCAAGTTTTAAACTTTATGATTCTATGAAAGAGATTATAATTCTTACCATAGATCCTTATTTACTTTATCATGGATGGTGGAAAAATTATTATTTATAGTGGTAAGGAAACTTTATTATGATGATATGAATTTTATTGGGTGATTTAGAGGGGATAATGCACAAATACAAATTTTTATATGATATAAAAGAAAAACATATATATTTTTTATTATCAATACTTCTTATACATATATGCCTTGGGGGTTAAACTTGGGTCTCATCATCGATAATGCAAGTGGCATCTATGCTGATAGGCCACACACATGGATAGAAACAAATATAATTGAAACGAGGACAATTCAAAATTGTAATAAGAAATGGGTATTTTAACCACCATGCCACAATCATTTAAAACCTTTTACACCGTTGAAATCACTAGGTAAAGGACAAGCATTCAGTCTGATGAGGATCAATATTTGAACCTTGGAACTCATCCCCCTTATAAGGTTTGGTCGAACCAATTGGCCTATATCTCGAAACTCAAAAATTAATAATTTTTTTTTTGAAAAAATTGAAAAAAACTTGTATTAAAACAAATATCAGTTACAATTGGGAATAGACACATCCTAGCCGAAAACAATGAAAGCACATGATTACAAGAGAAGAGGAAGATTTACAATGGAGCCAAATCTCTTGAACCCATAACAAGCTAGCTGAGGGAGCTGATTGGTCTGTTACAACAACTTGTCACGAAATCGTGCAGCTAACACCGACTTCACCTTTGGCCGCAAAAAAGCTACAAGTCACGAAATCGTGACACAAGACCCCTCTGACCGCAAAAATTCAACCTGTTGCGAAATCAGGCAAAAATCCTCCCTTGGCCACAACGGAGCAACATGTTGCGAAATAGCGACACCTTTCCACCTTTGGCCGCGACGGAGCATCATGTCGCGAAATCGTGACAACTATCCTCTCTTGGCCGCGACAAAGCAACATGTCGCGATATTGCGACAACTTTCCTCCAGCAGCCACGACGGCGCAACATGTCGCGATATCGATTTAATTTAACTAAAATATTCAATTTTACTAAAATATTCAATTTTACCAACAAAATATTCAATTTTACCAACAAAAATCATGAATATTGATTTTACTAAAATATTAAAGCTTGTCAATCAAATTTAATTTCCAATAAAATTTAATTTACCCAATATTGATTGAATTATTTGTTCAAATCACTCCTCCAATTAAGAGGTAATGGATCCCATTACATATAACTACAAGAGCAAATGATAATTTTTTTATTTAATCTAGTTCTTAGTGAAACACTTCCTCTTGTACAAAAAATGGTCTTCCTTAATCATCCACAATAGAACAATTTATGGTTGTCTAATCTACTTCATATTTATGCTAAATCCAATCTATAAAGAATGTGTGATAGAGTCATAATTGCACTTAATAATCTATAAATATTTTACCATATAAAATATGTCCAAGAGTGGAGGTAAATATAGTTGATACAACACCACATTAAACATAGTAGAGTCCATGGAGGCTAGTTGAGCTCAAAATGATTGGCCTCCACCTACTTGATTATGATGCATGGACCATAACAAAAGGGGTCAAAACTTGTAGTTAGGACAATTAAGGCACTTCTCTAAATAAATATAAACCTTATCACTAGCTAAAATTAATGGGTCACCTTATGTTAGTCATGCCTCTACTTATAATTATCACTAGTATCTTGAACCTATTGTTGTACCTACGATATCCAGCCCATGAATTGCGAGGCTCTATATTACTTTATCTAAGCATGTGGAGTTACCTCTTGTAACATAGATGGTATAAATATGTCAATGAGGCTAATTGTTAAAATCCAAGGCACATATGAAATGAGTTGTATCTAGTGGATCTATTGATAGTTTGACTATAGTTATGTTTAATAAATAAAAGACTTTCATCCCATGTGCATGGATGTATAGAATTATACATCCATAGAATATGCACAATCATTTGGTTTACCATTTCTATTTGATCATCAATCCACAAATGGAAAGTAATGGACTTGGTGAGCTTCATTTTCATTATTGACCATAGCATCAATGAGAAGATGCTCAAATATCTAATACCTTTATCTAACATGATGCTCTTTGGTAACCCAAATTATAGCTAGATATTGATAAAAATGAGTCTAGTGGCTTCTTCTATATAGATCACCTTATTACAAGGTGTTAGAACCTCCATCTTCAAAAATCTATTCATGGCAAAAAATATGGGGTCATTACCTTGTACATTCATTAGTATAGTTCATATATATGGATTCCCATTATTTATCAAGAATTAGTAGAGGGGTGTATAGATCTTACTTTTGATTGGAAGGCTTCACAATCATGGGCTATATATATATATTATTGGCATGTCATATCTTAGGCTAATAAAAGTACCTTCGTAACAATATGACTATCTTGTATAACTCAAACTGTCTTGCTATCCAAGTATAGTAGAATTCCTTAATCATATTTTGATACTCATATACAATGACATAAATGTGTATAATGACTCCAATATAATCATGTTAGTTATCTTTATTATTATTAGATTGAGTCCTAAAATTAAGTTAGTTGACCCTTAAGCATTAGAATTAGGGATATTGCTAATTTAATATATAAACAGAGGAGTTATATTTTAGTTTAAATTGTTGAAGAATATTACATTATTTGGTACATGCAAATGTACCTCCATGGTAGCTTTATGGTACAAATGTAAATATGCAATAGATTAGGGTTTGAGTCTATAGTTTAGATGAATGATTTATCTTTATTGTTTATGTAAGTATCTATGTGTAGGATATGCACAAGTGCCATGTAAGTAAGAGTGCAAGTGTGTAATAAAATAATGTGAAACGTAAAATTATGGATTTGGTAAATATTACTGTTTTATCACAATAATATATGAAAATGAGTGGTAGTAAGATTTTACAATTGATTCACCCTATTTTTATAATTTTTTTATGATAAAGAAAGATAATTCGCTATGTCTTCTACATGATTTTGGACACAATTCATCTTGATTTCAAAACTAGTTCACTCTATTTTTATAAATAGGTTTTGGGTCTGGATCCTTGTGCATAACCCTACTCTCAAAGATGCTAAGCCTGATGCACTAGTTGATCTAACATCCACATGACCACATACTCATAGCAATACACAAGAGGAGGTAAATATATGCTTGATAACTTCTATAATGGAGAATGCAAAATAAACCTCAGTAAAGGAAGTGTTAAGCTTTACATAATAGAAATAAGCCATGGAAGCAAAGCACACATCACAAAAAAATAATAAAATATTATATCTCATTGATTTACCAAAAAAAAAAGAGCTCATAAGTTGCAAGTGGATTCTTAAAATCAAGTATAAGGTAGATAGATCCATTGATAAATATAAGACATGATTTGTTGCTAAGGATTATGTACAAAATAAATAAATAGATTACGAAGAGGAACTTACCCCCTTCAAGAAGAATATTTACCCTATCAATGACACACAGATCAATATAAGGCATTAGTTATAATGGTCGAGTAGGAAGTGGTGATACCAGATTTATGAAAAATAAAACATATGAATAGGATGAAACTCCTAGAATAATTTACTGCAGTCATTAAGGATAATTAGGACATGTGACAACTAAGTGTTGGGATTTGCATCCATGTGAGATTTGTGGTGGAAATAATCACTCCCAAAAATATTGTTGACACAAAGATAAAATGGCCAACAAAATATATGTTGATTGTGGATGGATGAATGTGATATAATGGGATAAGTTGAAAATATATTGAATGAATTCTACAAAATAATATTTTGTTCTTATAAAAGAGCAAGGATAAGATAGATTTTGATGGTTGACCACAGTTTAAGTTTTCCTATGAACCATTGCAATCTTGGGATATTTAGGGAGGATTAAAAATATGAGATACATCACTTATAATATTCAAATTTATAAATGTAAACTAGGCTCTTCTCAGAAAGCATGTAGTGACAAAGCCTATGGTAAAATTTTATCACAATATTTTTAAATTTCTTTTCGTTTCTCTTTCCTTTAATTTATTTTATTTTCTTCTCTTTCTTCTTCTTCTCGTCCTCCTCCTTTCTCTTTCTCTCTCTCTCTCTCTCTCTCTCTCTCTCTCTCTCTTTGTCTCTCTATTTTATTTTCTCTATTTTACTTTTTCTTCTATCCTAATTTAGTTATAAAAAATACAAAGTCCTAAAGTTAAGTGTGATAAGAAAAAAATCTAATTCAAGCGACAAGCTATAAAAAAAAATGAAAAAATAGAGCCACAAAAATGCTAAGGAAAGAGGAACTAATACTACCATTGACTCTAATGGCTATAAAGAGACTCAAACTTGGTACAACAGAGATTACCATCACACTACAAATTTTTGAAAGGGAGTTGAGAGTGCTCAAATCCAAATGTGAAATCAAGGGATAAGCCATATGAATTCCACAACTAATGTCCTTATTGCAATTTTTTTTCCACTCTATAAATTTATGAGGTTTCGGAGTCAATTCTATTATGCTTGTGCATGAAATGGACTCACATATTTTAGAATGAATTAATCTGAGTACCAATGAACTCTCAAAGGGTATTTGAAAACAAAAGATATGGGAATGAAAATGAAAGTGAGACAACTCTCGAGCTTCTTGCTTGAGATATTTTTGATTTGATAACAATGATAGAATTTTAAACAATTTTATTTTTATATTTCATGCATAAAAAATTAGCTTTGAATATATATAAATACATGCACTGGTATATCTCCTGGTTATATCAAGAGACTCTTGGTGCTTCATCTTCTAATTGTTTAGGTTCTCTCAACCTCTTGTGAGGTGTAACAATATTTAAATAATTTCAAATAATTATCTAAAAATTTGGCACCCATATTATGCAAGCATAAAACATTAAAGTCAAGATCTTATTATCGTCAAACTATTTCATCACCAAAATCTCCTTAACACTGCCCCTTTAGTGCTCATTTGAAAACAACAAAAGTTTTTGGTGCCAACATGAGTATGACAAATACCCAACATCCACGACATTCATCATCAATAGACTATCATTGTAGCCATTTCAAACTAGTTTAACCACTTTCCTCCTTCAAGAATTGATACCTAGATTTTTAAGATACAAGAAGTAGACTCTTAGTTATTTCTTTATACCACCAAGATATACTAGAAGTTGAATTTTTTTATCTTCTAGATTCTTTGTAATATTTAGCTTAGGATTCCTCTTCTCTTCTCAAACAAAAGGACCAAGAAACCAAAGGCTTATTTATACCTTATATTTCATTTGTTCTCCCCATTACTACGCCTCAATAGAATGGAGTTCCCTGCTCTCTTGTGGTTTACATCTCTAACACAACATTATGATTAATACAAGAGTTTTTATATTTTGAATCTATTTCTACATTTACATTATCTTCTCTATAACATTATTTTGTAATGAGTCTATTAAGGTGCATGTCATATAAACAATATGCCAAAATATTCTACAATATTAACACTATAGTAATAACTTATAGGCACCACTAGCTAGTTATATGGGTTGTCCTTCATACATCCATCCTAGCCCTCAATTTGTGGATCAAGTAAGGTAGACAAAAATAAATGCATATCATCAACTAATCCTTCTTTGAATTGGAACATGTAGAAATTTGAATGGTGTTCTTTTACTTTTATGTCCATTTTATTTTTGTAAATGGAACAAAAAAAATGCATTTTTACTATAATCTACTTAATATTGAATATTTCACAATGAATTCCTTCTTTTCTATGAATTTTGTGTCAAATGCCTACAAGTTTCTACCAATAATAGTGAATAGGATGGATCTTATTTATGACAAGTCATAGGACTTGTCACTCCTTTACTAGGTGGAATTAGTTTTAAGCAATAGCCTATCATTAAATCTTAATTTTAGGCTAAATATCATTTTAAAAAGAGTGTGAAACATTATATTGACATGTTTTTTAAATTTTAAAAATATGGTTGTTTCAAAATATTGACTTTATTACATATTATTATCAATAAATCATAAATTAATTTACCTATTCTTTATTTTTATATTCTAAATATATTAAAAATAATATTAATTATAATTTTTTATTTTGTGAAATCATTTTTGTTTGAGCTCAGACTGACACATTGGGTAGGTCCGACGTAGTTTTCTTTTATGTATGAGTGATGTTGTTATGTATAATATATGGAAATGGAAAAATTATGACTATTGAATTGTGTAAACCAAAGTGCTCCTCCATTTGAATCTTATTTCTTTCTTGACTTGTTTAAGTAGTATACTCCAAAAAGAGAAAATAAAAAGGCAAAAAAAAAAAATCAAACACCAAAAGAGCACTACAAAAATATTAAAAAAAGAAACAAAAGGGAACTATCAAAAAGCTTGAATTATTGGGGTCCTTAGGTCCATAATATCATGGGGTAAATCTCCATCGAGGCTATAGATGCCTAACTAGGAGTGGATCATGCCTTACAAGTGGTGATACATCTGTCACATTAGTGGCCTTATTTTGTACAAATCACTGCACACTTGTAGATGAGCTAGCTTAATCATCTAGGTTTATAATTGGTTAGTCTAACCTCCCTCAAAATGGTTAAATAAAAATCATGTGCACACATAGGTCCGTGATAGGCTTAATATTAGTTAGGATACTCAAGACTTCTAAATAATATTGATTGCTTACTAAATGAGTTTGATTGTTCAAACTATGGTGTTTGACTTTCTAGAAATTCTTGTAAACATCTAGCAATATTAGGAACAAGGAGCGAACAACATCACCACTAGCTTTGCCTAACAAGTGTTATCTTCATCATATTTATACATTGTCATTCACTACACATTCAAAGAGTCCATTACATTACCTCCATAGGTACATTTCCAATTGCATTCATCATATACATTGCATGTTTGCTTGTTTAATAATAAGGTAGGGGTTATGCATAGTAGCGAATATTCATGAACTAGGTGAATATTAGGATTTTCAAAATTAGAAATTGGTGAATATGAGGATCCTCGATGTTGTCCCATTCGCCTAAAATTTGTAGGATCAAATTTTTCTTAGGATCAACTTGCCACAATATATATCCAAACATAATCATATTTGTACTCGTTGGAAAGCTCTTTTTGATCCTGATCTAATGGTGGTGTTTTTATGAAGTTATAAGGTAATTTAATAGGTCAAAATTAACCCTAAACATGACCTTACTTTTTAAGACTTCAAATACCCCAAATTTTGGTGTGAAGATGATTTATTTAATTTTCTTAGGATTCGCCTTGATTTACCTTGATTTTGATTAGGATTCACCATTTTTTTACAAGTATATTTCGAGTCCAACCCCTTATGCATAACCCTATAATAAGGTACATGGTCAGTATGACTATTTTGTTTCCTTTGATTAATTCAACCATTTGAGATAGTCATAATCAAATACATGTATGACCACATACATGCATCTCAAGTGTACATACAACACACTCATTAAATTCGTACATTCACATTTTGGTATATCTACTAGTAGTCAAGTTCATGCTACATATCATATACTATCTATCAAACATCATAAATACATACTCACATGTATTAAATCATAATAAACCTACATCATCCATAATCAATACACCTCATACTATTGTACATCATCAAAATAGCTCATCATATATATCATTTCATAAAATGCTCTATACATCGTCAAATTCACCCCTAAACTACATAATCTATATATCCTGCTATATAGTTTCTCATAAGTAACTATCATAATATATAAAAATGGTGGTACACTCACCACACAAAAAAACATGAAGAATATGTAGGCCATCTCAGCTTTACTACCCATTAGGAGTTTCCCCATTCCCCTCATGTCTACTAGGAAGCTCTTCAAATCTTCTCAAAACTTTATCTTCGTTGCACCCTAGGGAATATTCCTCTACCTATGCTAATAATCCCTCCATTTCTCTACCTCCTCATACAATCTAGAAATATCAACCACCATCATCCTCATCCATTGACCCTCTAACCAATAATGATGTATTTCCCTTTCAAAAGGCCTAAACTTGTGCATTCATTGCTTCTAAAAGTAGGGTTATATTTGACATAAATTTTCCCCCATAAAACCATCTCCAAATATCCCCAAAATACCACCATTGGATCAGACTCAAAAAGAGCTTTCCAACAATATAAGTTTTGTTCAATTTTGACATCGTTTGGTCCCCCAAAAAGCATAAACACTACACATGGGTCACACCATCAGATTCACATAGTACTATGTGAATCCATAGGCAAAGTAAAATTGACATACTACTATGTGAATCTAATTTTCTACCTCCATTATCACTCTTATGCATGGCTATTGCCATATGTGCGAACATCTTTCATTTTCTTCAAACAATTCCACCACATTTCCAACTTTCCCTTAAAAACAACTTGAACTTACACATTAATTGCTTCCAAAAGTAGGATTATATTTGATCCAATTTTTGCCCCTTCTAATCACCTCTAGATTTTTTAAAATTACAACCATTGTATCAGGCTCAAAAATATATTTCCAATGGTATAATTTATGTCCAATTTTGACATCGTTTGGTCTCCCAAATACAAAAATATTGCATATGGGTCACACAATTAGATTCACATAGTACTATGTGAATCCAAATGCATGATAAAATTCTCACACTACTATGCAAATATATTTTTTCAAGTTGTATTTGTACCCTCATGTCTTACCATTTCTAAATGTACTACAAATTTTCATTTTCACCCCATTTTTCATCCCCATTTTTTATATTTTCAATTGAATCATTATCGTTTATTGCTTTCTCCACCGTCAAATCGTTTCTACATACATTCAACATACAAAATTTTCCTTGTGCATGATCAATAATCAAACACTCAATATTGAAAATGGTGTTTGTCCAAGAACTTTTCCTAAGACTATCATTAGCCCTCATTTTCTAGGGCAAACAAAAGCAAAACTTCTCCTCTCAACAAAACTCCAACCTAAATAAATTTTGATATTCCCAAATTCTTGAGAATATATGTTTTTTTATGAATTCCATTTCTTAGAGTGGTTTACATCTGCCCACTTGTGATGGAAGCATCATGAAAATTTCCACTAATCATGATAGGTTCATCTAGAGTGCATCAATGCTTCAAACACTTACCATGAATGCGTTGAGAATTGTTTCCAAAAAATTGCTAAAGTGAAGGAACATCGATAAAAATAAGAGACACAAAAAATTGTGATCTAGGAGGGAGTGCAATCTAGGAGTAAGTGTGAGATAAGAGAGAGTGCAAGCCAATAGTAGCAACAAGTGCAAGCATAGAAGAAGTGTGAACCAAGAGGGAGTGCAATCCAAGAGTGAGCCCCAATAGCTATTGTGGAAGGAAATTCATATTTGAAAGCCCTAATGGTAAGTTAATATGCCCTAACTAGAAATAAAAATGCTCTAGTTGGAAGTATGGAGACCCAAGTTGAAGATAAGCAAAAGAGCGAATAAATGGCAAGTTCGATCCAAATAGCATATGTCACACTAGAAGTAAGTATCAAGGATGAGATGATTGAGCATGATATAATGGTTCTTAAAAGTAAAGGGTTTATATGTAAATTTTGTAGATAATGGCCAAGTTTTTTAGAGATTCAAAATTGGATCAAGTGGAAGTGGGAATTGAATTCAAATTATTCTATGAATTTTCTTCCTAAAGATTTTTTCCTCATCATCTTTTCTAGTTCAAAAATTAGGGATAAAATAATGGTTGGTGGCCCATGGTTTAGGGGAAGATATGCACTTTATTTGAGACCATGGAATAGATTTTGTTTTCTAAGACAAAACTTTTAATAAGCTTATAGTGTGGGTTAGGCTTTTTGGACTTCCATACCAACTTATAAATAAGGATGTTTTGAAGAATATTGGAAATACCCTAGTGGAATTCATCAAGGAAGGACCAACAAATAAGGAGCTAAAGCATACTATATATACTCGAATATGTGTTGCTATGGATATTTTAAAATCTTTGCCACAATCCATTAATATTAAATCTGAATCAAGAGAATGTGATCTACAAATAGATTATGAAAATATTGCATTTCATTACCACAATTATTTTGAGATAGGACATATGAAAAAAGTTTACAAAGTAAAAACTATGAAGAAAAAGACAAAAAATTCTAGCCATGAGATTAAATTCATGATGAAGCAAGGAAATCATATAATAATAGAAGCTATATTAGATCAAGGATATCCAAATCCAAAAGAATATGTAAATAAAGACTATCTACAATATCATTTGACAAGTTCATAAGGAATTAAAGACGCAAATGAAAATGTGGAGATAAAACTCAAAACAAAGACAAAAAAAGAGGTCAATTTTATTCTAGGTAAATCATCTTCATTTTCCTCAAGCAGTGTAGAATCCTCTCCATATAATAAAAGAGAAACCGATGAAGATGTTATCCCTTGCACTTTAATGTTTCAATAGAAAAATAATATAGAAATGAGGTTGGAGGAAACCCATAACCATTTTGAGGTTTTAAGGTAGAATAAGAAGGTAATTGCTATAGAAGCGCATCCTTGCACTTAAGGGTTTCTAGGGAAACATAAAGAAGATTGTGCTTTTGAAGTAATTTCTTACACTTTAGATCCTTCAGAACAAGGCAAACATAAAGATGATAAGTCTTACTATGAGCAGTGTGAGAAGATTGAAGAGATTGATGAAAAAGAAAGTATTTTTGGGAATGAAAAAAAGAGAGGAAGACCCAAGAACCAAAAACAAATAGAAAAATAAACACAAAGGGATATTGATATGGGAAAACAAAAGTAAATATCACAAGCGTTTAGAAGAGGTGGGGCTAAACGCACAAATAAAATTAAAAAATAACAATGAAAATAATATCTTGGAATATTAGGGGAATGAATAATAACCCTAAAAAAAGTATTAAGAAATTGTGAGGTTGTTATAGACAAGATATTTTTAGATAAAGCAGTTGGGCAACAAATATTTTAGCCATTTGCAGTGTTGAATTTTATATTTTGTTTGAGAAAAGCTATATTATATTAATTCATTAATAGAAACAAAACAATATCTTGGTGCTAGCACTGTCCACTAGCTAGAAACCAAAATGAGGTGGATCAAGAGTAAAGCTTCTATAATTAAATATACATGAGAATAGAAGCTAATATTAATAAAAATACTATAGCTATATCTTGTTGTAATACACTAGATATCAACATTCATATGTGGGAGAGTCTGTTATTTGAATAAATTCTAGGTATGTCTTTTGTGATATCTTATGAAGTCTTCAAAGAAGAAAAAGAAGTAATCAAAACCTGAACCTACTCATCATTGTTAACTATCTTCTTCTTAGTATCCTATTGGATCTTTTGAAGATCCTGAGTCATATGAGAAAGTTGATGAAGTCTATCAATAACATCTTGAGGTGTGCTAGAAGTTCCATAGACTTGGGAATGAATGCGTCCCACATGTAATGAAAGATCAAAGGTCAAGTATGTTAAAACTATATCCCATGGAGGAGCAGATCCACTAAAAACCTTTTTACATTTGAACTTCTATATGTTCTTGAGAAGGATGAGTCTACAAACATCCCAAATTTTGGGGCACTGATCCAACTGAGAAAAACCAAGCAAAGAAAGCTTCCAAGATCTAGTGAAAGAGGGAAAAAGAAAAGAGTAGAAGATATCCCAAAAATTTTTAGCCATGTCACAAAATCAAAACAAGTGAACAATTTATAAAGTATTACAAAAATTACATTGAGGGGGAATGTGTAAAGTTGTAGCCAAACTTTCAGTATTTGGAAGTTTTTTATGTAAACTCCGCCATCCAAGAAGTTGAGTTTTGAATTCAACAAGAGCTTTCCAAATTTGAGTAGCAAAAAACTACCATTAGGCATTTGGTAAAATTCACTTGCCACTTGATACTGAGCTTAGAGTCTAAAGAAGGGGGACATAGAAGATCTTTGTATAACCAATTAGAATTAATGGAAGAGATTCTATGACCATTAAGCCATCTCCAGTCATTCCAAATATTATGGGCAGTTGTTCTCAACTTCATAAGGACCTCACAAGGGATGGAAGCCACAACTATGCCATAAGACTCTTTGAACCTAGAGGGAAGGGAGCAATAATTGAGAAACTACCTGAATCCCATATATCTCTAATTCTATTAATTACTTTATTCAAGAAATCTAGACCATGAATAGCATTGCATAAAGCTAAAGGTTTATCATTATGGAGAATAAGTTTATTCTAGCAAATATTGTTTAGATCGATTCTCAAAACATGTCTCAAGGATTTAGACTTCCAAGCCAATAAATGAGAAACTGATTACTAAGCTTTCCAGTTTTGGGTAACTAGAATAGATCCTTTAAATGTAAAAAAAGGTGCATTAAAGACCTTATCCTCCCAAGGGGTTTCTTTCCATTTACCTTTATGAGTATCTAAAGACATTATGTAGTGAAATAGGTGTTTCCAGTTTTCATCACCAATAATTGCTATAGCAACCCATTTTGCAACAAAATTTTTGCTCTGGGTAAGAAGATCAATGATGCCTAGACCTCCTAAAGCATTATATTGAGTACAAAGTTTCCAAGATATGATTGTCATTCCCACATCCCCATCCCATTTAGTCCATAAAAAAATATGAATTGACTGATTTAATTAGTTATAGGCTACCTTGGAGGCCATCTAGCAAGAGGAGTAATAAACATGAGAGGCTACCATTTTTTTATTTGCAACTTGAATTCTTCCTACTAAGAAAAGAAACCGAGCTGGGCAAGCATTAAATGTTTTGTAAGTCTTTCCATAACCCAGTTCCACATATCCTTAGGAGAGATATTATTACCAAAGAGAATTTCCAAATAACACACAATCATACTATGAGGGTTGATCTTCCACTCAGTTAAGGAGTTGCATCCATGAGGATAGGAAGATGTATAAAAGAATTCAGTTTTAGAGTCATTAATACAAGACCAAAGACATCACAATATAATTGAACAATCTCTTTAGCCATTTCCACCTCATATTGGGTATTTTGAATAAAAAGAAGGGAATCATCAACAAAATGATATTTAAGCGTATGTTTATCAATAAGAAGCTTAATACCCTAAAGGAGGCCATCAAAATGAGCCTTATGAAGAAGATAACCAAGAGCATCGACAACTAAAACATACAAAAAATGAGCAAGGGGAAACCCTTTTTGATAGACCGTTGAAGAGGGAAGAAGAGGGAAAGAGCTCCATTAACTTGAACACAAGATGAAGCATCACCAAAGAGCATACCAATTTGATTATAGAATTTTGGACCAAAACCGATCCAAGAAAGCATACTACAAATAAAATCCCATCTGATTCTATCATAAGATTTGTCAAAATCTAAATTAATCTAGAGGGCATATTGATTAGATTCGATAGCCCATTGCAAAGTTTCCTGAGCCATCATAATATTATCTAGAATATACGACCTTTAAGAAAAGCAAATTGTTTAGGGCAAACAATCGCTTGAGCAACAATTTTGATTTTTAAAGCTATAGCTTTAGTTATGATCTTGTATAAAATACTGAGGAGGGTAATAGGTCTCCAATTGAAGATTTGGTTACAAGTCGTACCTTTAGGAATTAGATTGATAAGCCCTGCATTGATATAAGCTCCAAGGGAACTATTATGAAGAGCTTCCAATTGAATATGCTAATTTTTTTTATAAATCTCCATTAGAAGACCATCCAAGCCAGGAGCTTTGTCATTCTTCATAGAAAGAAGAGCAGCTTGCAAATCATTCATAGAAAGAGGATATTCAAGTTTATTTCAAATAATGGGGTCTACTAGGGTGGGAATATGTTCCTACACATATTCCATTAAGATACATTATATTTCATCCCTTGGCTCCATTGTAAAAAATTGAGAGAAAAGAGCTACAAAAGGAATTATGATCTCTCTATATTTAAAAAGAGAATGACTTGAAGGGTCCTCCAACTCAGTGATCCTTTCTGAAATATTCTTATGTTTGAGGTACTTACAAAAATTAATTTTCTTGTCTCCCTGGAAGATCCAATTGAGGCGAGATCTAACATGTGCCCCTCTAGCACGATAAGACTCATAAACTTTAGCCTATTTTTTAACATTAGCTAGATCGCATTAAACAACAGTGTTAGTAAGGTCTTTCATAAGCATGAAATGAATATGAGATATCTCCTTATGAAGGTGACTCTCTTGAATCTTCTTCCTCCTAGCAACAAAGCACCCATACCATATAAGGGATGAAATTGTATTAGAAATCATTGTTTCAAACTATTTGACCCAACCAGTATTACCAGTTAGTCTAGGAAATATACTCTTGACATGCTCTACAAGATAAAAATAGGTAATATTGTCAAGGTGGGACACATGTAATTTGAAAGGAAGCGACATGGAATTAAGAGAGAGGAATTTTGGACAGAAGATCAGATAAGAAGGTGATTGTTGGCATTTTTGCCACACTAAAAATAAATTTTTAAATTCGTCCAAGTATGAAGTACATCCAATGGTGAAAGAAAAATTGGATGAAATAATATTTAGATATTTCGTTGTGATATATATTTTCTCAAGCTTTCCAAAAATATATTACAATAGACAATCGAGTTAACAAATCAAAAGTTATGGCTCTAGGAAGTTTTACCACAAAAAATCAATTTCGGGGTAGAAAATCAATTTCGGGAAAGCAAATGCAATTACAAAGTCAAAGAAGTCAAAGGTTGATTCGCTGGGGAGAAAGTGGAAAAATTTCCGAAAATGGCATTTCGCCCCGAAAATGGAAAATTTCCGAAAAAGGAAACTTTCCAAAAATAAAAAGTTTCCAAAAAAAGAAAGTTTCCAAAAATGGAAACTCTCGGAAAATGGAAAGTTTCCAAAAAAAGAGAGTTTTCTAAAAGGGCATTTCGGCCCCCGAAAATGACATTTCGTCCCGAAATGAAAACTTTCCAAAAATGGAAACTTGCCGAAAAAGAAAACTTGCCAAAAAAGGAAAGTTTTCGAAAAAGGAAACTTGCCGAAAAAAGAAAATTGCAGAAAATGTAAAGTTGACCAAAAGGGGAAAATTTAATGACAGAATTTAATGGCTGTGGCAAACCAAAAGATATTTCCTTTGATTTTCGTCATTTCCAAAGGTGTTCTCCTAACAGTTTCGCTCCCTCTCCAAGATAAATTTAATGTGGAGTAAATTGTTGGGGCAATGGTCGATTTTCAAAGCGCGAAGGTGGTTAGAATTCAATGCATTTGTACCCAGGCTAATTAATTATCCAGAGTCATTTCCCATTAAAACTGGATCATGGTTGCCAAAGGAAGATTTCCAAGGAGTAATTAATTCATCATGTCCCTCATCAATGGGCATTTTGCCTCCACATGTATTAAATGAAAGAGGCGAAAACCTCTATAAATACTAATCAAATTTCCATTGTAAAGGAGGAGAAAGACATTTTGCAGAAAAACTTATCAAGTTCTCTACGTAAATAAGAGATATTTAAATGGCTTCTGATTTTGCAAGCGACTTTATGTGTGATTTCCTTCTATTTTATGCATTTCTCTTTTATGCTCGTATTTCTTATCTGCTATTAAAATTTAAATTCTGCATCTGAGTTTGAATATTGCTGGTGAGGAAGTGAGTTTTGGAATGCAATCCTAGAGGTTATTTGTGCAAGGTTGTAAGTAAATTTTTTTCCTCTCTTTTATTATATGCTATTTATATGCTTGAGTGAAATTCTTGCTGTTAATCTTTTCCCAATCTTACATCTTCGTCCTGTGGCCATATTTCCCTTTCTTTCCGTTATTTCCAGTTTCTTTCCCGCAACTCTAGTCTTCAATAGTGTAGGATTTAGTAAGGGAGCCAGCCCTCTTTGAAGATCGGTCCAAAGGAATTTTCTCTTTCCCTCGGCCTTTCAATGTTGGTCGAGTCTAGGGCGCACAAGTGATAATATCTTGTACTTAGGCAAATTTGTGACCAACAGTGATCAAACAAAGTAGTGTGAGAAAGGACACAAACTTACTCGTGGATGGAGAATTTATCGAGAAAATAATTATTGAAATAAAGTCTGTCCAAACGAACAAGCTTCCTATAAGAACCTTGACAATAGTTGGACCACATAAACCAGTTATCTCTATGAGAGGAGGCTTTACCAAAGATACGGTCATGCACACCTAAATGATTACGACAAAACAACCAACTACCAAATTCAGCATTAGAAAGGGGTCTACTACCAGTCCAACTTTTGTCACTAGAATTATCAATCATATTAAAGTCACCTCCAAGGATCCATTCTACAAGAGGGAGAGAAAAAGCTAACCATTCCTAAAGGGTTATTCAACTAGGAGAACCATTAGGAGTATAGATATAACAAAATCCAATAAACCTGAGAGTTAAGAGCCAATCTAACCCACACACAACGATGAGCAAGGTCTTCACCATGGTCTAGAATAGCATAACCAAGAGACTTGGCTATGGAAAGGACAACACCTCCTTTACCATTAACATGAGAAGTAGTAAAGGTAGATGTATATCCACCACCAATGATATCCATTTAATGGGTGAGAGTGTGACCAGTGACTTTTAGATCTTGAAGGAAAAGAACAGAAATATGATTTTTAGCAACAACTTTTTGAACTTGAAACTTACGATAAGGGAGGGAGACCCCCTAACATTCCAAGATAGAAGATTTAAATTCATGAGGGATGATTTAGAGACTGCTCGACCTCATAAATTAGATCTTGGAAAATATTTTTATTGATTGGCAACAATTGTGTGTTTTCCACATGGGTTTGTTGAGCATGAACCTTATTTTGAGACACTTGAGAGAAGGATCTAGTAATATCTTGATAGAGGGTTTTTTTCCTCTAAATGGATGGAGTGATCTTGGGGGGGTTGATGAACGCTGTTGTTGCCTACCATTCTCCACTCATATGTCATAAGACTATCTTTCAAGAGTTATGATGAAGGAATGAGAGCTAACTCAAGAATCATAGTTGAAATTGGTGGGGCTTGAAGATTAATAAGAGTATCTAAGTACTTAGTTTGAGCCGTGGAAGAGGCAATAGGGTTATTGGGAGGAACAAATTGAGAAGTAGAAGGTTTTTCAAGAACAAGGGGGTGTTGAGGGCCATCGATAGGGAATTTCTCAGATAAATTTTCAGTAACAGCTTCCATATGAGGGCCATTAGTTGGGATTTTTTCTTTAAATTTTTTTTAGTAGTTGCTTCCATTTGTTCCTTTTTAGCTAATTTGTTCAGATAATTTTTGATCAAGTGCCCCACTTCTCTATAATAAAAACACATATTAGGTAAGTTTAGATAGATAAGAGCTTCACTAACTTGGAAACATGGTCCAGAGTTCAATTGAAGGGGGAAACAACTTGGATATATCCATTTCTACAAAAATATGAGGGTGCACTCTATAATTAGATAGTTTTTCGCACATCAGGTGAGACCACAAAACCTTACCAAGAACAACAATTCTGTTGAGAAAGGGGTGAAATAAAAGAGATAAAAAGGGCAACTCTATCCACAAAGGGTATTTTACCTTTGAGGGATCCTTTGGATGAAAATCCAAAGACCAGTCTTGCAGATAACAAGTTTACCCACATATAACCCAAGTTCCATATTGGAGGGCTTTTTTAGAAATTCAGTCTCAAGTGGTATCCTGCATAAAAAAATAAAATGACAGTACGTTCAAACAATTCATTAGCTACTTTAGCAAAGGAATCAAGAAGAACAATTGAAAGGGGCTTACCTTGCTTTGCATGTAGTTGAGGTGTTGCTAGATTAGGGTTTATGGGTCAATAGTGTAGACCTTTGGTAAGCTTCTCTTGCTCTTCGAATTTGCAGGCTTATCCATGGAATTGTTTGCAAGGTTTCCAAGGAGAGTCAAGGGAACCTGAGATTCAAGATTATTGAGGGATGGAGTTTCATCCATCATAAAAACCTCACATCCTGTGCTTCTCCACTGCAAAGTTGGGCTTGTCGTTGGATGATGACGACTATCTCAATTCTTCACTCTAATCCCTATAATATGCACAACCTTCCATAAACTCCAAAGATTGTTAAAAACCCTAAAATAGCACACGAGTGCCCTAATAGATTTATTTTCCACAAATATTTGAAATGCTTGGATGTTCACCAATAGAAGGACAATGCGCTCGAAATGTTCAAAGTATGCATAGTTGTTTCAAAAATCTTAACTCCTAGGGTAAAACCCTAAAAATTAACACAAGATAAATTTTGTTTTGATAGAATTTAAATTTTTGAAAGCATTTGATATAAAATGGATTGATTGTGGAAATTTAACAGTTTGAAGAAGATGAAGAATATCTTTGATAAAAGGATAAATGAAGAATATTTCAGATAAAAATACAAAATTAAATATGTTTTAATTAACTTATTAAAAATATAATAAGAACAATGTAATGTTTTATTTTTATAATAAAACCAGGCGTAATTTATTTAAAAAATATAAATTTCCTATTTAATTTTTTTGGTTACATAGGGGAGTTGGTTACAACCAAGTGCATGGTTCAAACCATAGGGATTGCTCCCAAAATCCTATTCATATCGTTGTTCTTGAACCAACGTGATATGGAGACCACCAATCACTTGGGGTTTGTACCATCATTATCTAATTGGTGCGTACTTAGATGATTTAGCATAGACTACTACCTTTGCTAAAGCTGGCAGTGTGCCCTCGAGGTTTGAACCTAGATCTCTTCTTGACATTGGCCAATCAAACCTTTACCAATCCACTTAACCTTTAGGAGCCAACAGTACGGTTGTTGTCGTTTCCTTGGCCATTTGTATTTGGTTGGAACTAGAAAGCTTATCTCGAGCCTCCTTTTAGGTAAACTTTATTTTATTTTTAAAAGCAATCCCTACCTAACTCCTTGAAGTTATCTGACATCACAGGTAAGTCATGTGTAGTTTTCTTTTGTGTGCTTCTTTCTTGACTTTTTTAAGTAGATTATTCAACTCCAAAATTAAATCTTGTGCTATAGAAGGTGTATGCTTTCCAAAATTTGAAAACAAAAATAAAAAAAATTGAAAGACCAGAATTTCAGTTTCCTGAAGACATTGATATTCATAATAGAAATTTCAAAAAGTTCGATTCAACCAATTTAATATTTTAACATAAAATAATAAAAAAATTTAAAAATATTATTTTAAAAAAAATTATATTTCCAAATAATTAATTTTATTTTAAAATTATTAAATATCATATAAAAATTTCATATTAAAACCATTGATGTTAAAATATGTAGAATTTAAATTCCTTTCCTTCATCAACATCCAGTCTACTTTCAGCTAGGATGCTTACCCCTTCGCCTATCTTTAATTTTATTTTTGCTTTTTACTTTTCCCCTTTCCCTCATACTTTGAAATCTTACTTTGAAAAAGTCATTCCTCATTTTCCATTAAAAGTTAGTCCTCATTTTCCATTATTTCATTCAACTCATAGCATCCCACGTTATGTAGAACAAAAGTTCTATTACAATACCATCTAGACACAAAACATATTACTATAAATCACCACCGGCTTCTATTGGTTCCCTTGCATTTTTTTCAATTCCAAAGACCTGGACATATTATCATTCTTCGATGTTTCCTGCATTTTGCGCATCTTCCCTCCTTTGGTTATGATTGGATTGCTTTGAAAATTTGGAATTAGCCAAAAAGGAAAGGATTCCTAGTTAACATTGAGTCTTGCCATATCTTTGTTCTCTGAGGATTCCATAGATTATCCTTGTTTTCTTGATAAAATGGAAGATCCAAGTGGTTTAGTCTCCGAATTTTTTGGCATGGGCATGGGCATGGCCATCAAGGAGATTCTTGGCCACATATCCATTGTTGTCCATTGCAAACAATAGTTAGAATACCTTGGCATTCTAGTTAGCAGTCTTCAAGGTATCAACTCGGCTATGCAGACGTATGGAGTGGCCCTCACCTCAGGTCAGTTTAGCTCTTCAAAAAATATTATTCCTAGAACTATAAATAAGTGGCTCAAAAAATTAGACGAGATTCTCCAAAAAGTAAATAAAGTGGTTAAGGAGTGCACAATTCCAAATTCGACAACCATCTAGGTGATCCTCATTACGGGTTTGGTGGACAACCTACATAGCAATGGCGGTATCCTAATCGCATGACGATATGTCTGTCATGTTAGCTTTGCGTGTGCGCATACCAATGTTTGCATGTGGATGATCTAGCTTATGGTACCTTAGATTATCCCATGGATTAATATTACCAAATACAACAACGGAGTTAGTGGAGTTAATTAGGTGATCCTCAGTATAGGTTTGGTTGATAGCCTATCTGGCACTGGTGGTATCCTGACAAATACCACATAAACGAACTCAATTGCACACACAGGGATGTGAAATAACTTGGTTAAACTCAAGTCAGATTTATACCTTGTTCAAAAGTCTTGCGAGATAAATGTATAGTTTTTGATAGTTAGTTAAAATATCTAAATCTTAGAAAAGCTTAACTACATTTTAAGACAACTGATACATTTCATTCCATACATCACCATCAGAAAATATGCAAAATACAAAAATAAAGTTTTTTCATGCAAAGTCATTCCACAAATCCATCCCATAAGTACAACAAGCCAGTGAATCTTGTATAGTCTATGGTGCCATTGACAAATTATCAACAAATCATTTCATTCATTCCATATGCATACATCATCTAATTAGAATCATCGCCTTCATAATAGCATATGCATACATCAATGTAAATACATGTGAATAAAAATAAATCACGAAAAGTGTATAAACAAAACAAAGAAATTCATCTATATATATATCATCAAAAATACTCGTAGGCTACAATGAACCGGTCCTCTGACCCCGCAACAAAATCCAAAAGCTCAAATCCCCAAGCCTAGGGCATCGACCAACATGATCATGCAGGATCGGTGCGACGGGAACTACCCCTCGTAGTGTGGGTCCTATGGGACCCCTCAGGATGACTGCTGCTCGCCCCTGCATCACGCCTACTAGTGCCTACCTCATCTAGTCGCCTACGTTAAGAGGATTCTGACTGCTCAGTATCGCTCCCTCTCGTGCGGCATGATGATCTGCCTACACTAGCCATCGAAATCCACCCCCCAAGGAAAATAATCTCCACCTCCATCTCAAACCACTGCCAAAGCAAGTCCATCTCCCACTGACAAACTATGGCCAAGTTCTCGTCACGCAGTGCCAATGCATTATCCTGCTCTGCCAGCTACATCCATAGGCGATCAATCTCCCACGTAGCATCGGTACCCCCATATTATCGGTGGTACGCTACCAGTGCATTCTCCCACTCTGTCAGCTGCGTTCACATGATATCCCTCTCTCGTAGTGCATCCCCAAGCTCCTCATCATGCCTCTGGAGCAGCCCCTCTAGTTGCACATTCTTAGCGCGCAACCCTGCCTCAATATCCTCTGAGACTGCTTGAGGCATCGACATCTTCGAAAATGTAGGCTGCTTCAGCATGTCCTGCATCTCTGGCTAATCTGGAACCCCATAGTACATGCCCGCATCCTCAACCTCCACCATGTCTGCATCATTCCACAGAACACCCCAACCCTCATCTGATGCCTCTGCACCCTCATCCCCTACTGCTGTCACCTCTGCACCGCCTAGAGGCCCATCACCTTGCCATCACCATAGAGTCCACCACTGCTCATACTCAACGATAACCCTAATGTCACCCATATTTGGGGCATCTATCGCTGTATCTGCGTCCTCACCTAGTGGCGTAATGACTGGCCGAGCTAGAGTCCTCTCGTACCCCCGATGTCGATAGACCATGGGCTCCCCAGGAAACCCCTGGCACACCCCAAAATGTCATGTCACATGGCCGTATGGGAAGAACTGCTCAGTCCCATGATGCCCAATCAGCCACCACACCCTTTGTATCGGTCGAAGCCACTCTCCAGCCTCAGGCCAAGCTGGACAGTCTCGATAGGGGTGCCAGAACACCTCCCCTAGAGTAAGTCAAGCAAAAGCATCGACATAGTGCCCTATGGCACCTGCCCACCGCCTACTCTGACCCTGCTCCTCTAATCTCTACCATAATGCCTCGTATTCGATATCTTGGTCTATCATCTCCACCCAAGTCATCTAGGGCAACCCCATCGGCCTCTCCACCACTATGTGCTACCAAGTCCAGCACTACAACAAGTAGCTGTAACTAATCCCCTTTCACTTTTGGCAGCGGACCTCGTACAACTCATCATAGAGCTATGCTAGCAGATTCTGTCCCCATATCATGATCATAGGTGCCTTCGTAGGACATTCCACCAACCTGAACACCACCTCTAGCAGGTTCCACGAGAATATCACGCCTGAAGAGTCAAGAAGCAGCATGTTGGAAATAAGGCCCATGAGTAATGTGTGCCTCACTCCCAAGACACCCCTCTCTATCCACCATTGCACCAATATGCCACCAATCTGGCAGTCACCCTATGCCCTCTCCACTGGGCTCTCCACACCCAACTCCTTCCCATGCCCAAAGTAGCGTGTCAACACTGTTGTCCGCTGGTCCCGTAGTGTCGTCTTTATCAGTAATCCATCTATCAAAATCCGTAGAATCTGGTAGACGTCCTCCAAGGTCACCATCATCTCCCCTATTGGGAGATGGAATGTATTGGTCTGGGCTTCCCACAAGTTGATCAAGGTCATCAGATAGGCCCAATCCCCGACCACCGGCTCCAGCTGAGTCACCTGCTTGATCCCAAGGGCATCAAGCCACTCCTAGTCAGTCAAAGTCAGTGCCTCCCGCGCTTCAATAAAAATCGTGGGCACACGATACCGACTCTTCACAACCTGCAAAAGAAAACAACACAAAAACATTAAAATCCATGAAAAATTATACAACAATAACATGAATATCCAACAATGCATAATACAAACTGTACAAAACAAACAAAAAGACAAAAAAAACAAAAAAACAACTCAATTTTAAGTTTTCAAAAGAACAAAAACAACTAACAATAAAGAGGAAGTGCACTCACCGGTCTCACGTTGGCTCTACCACTTGAGGATTCGGTCCATGAACTTAGGGTGGCAGACAAATTTTGGCAGCACTTCGCTTTGCAGAATTGACCTCCTCCTCCTCAGAGCTCCAAATCTCTAGGAAAAACAAATACAAATGAGCCCAAAACTCAGTTTTTGCCCTTAAATAGGTTTTTTGAGCCTGTATTCGTCCCTCCCTAGGATGAGTGCTTTGGTTAGTTCTTTTTCCACCCTAGGACGATTACTAAACAGGTATTCGTCCCACCTAGGGACGAATACAGAGCATAAACTTCAAAAATAGCTAAAAATTGCACCATAATTCACAAAAACCAGCAATAAAACTGTCCAATGAGAGTGCTTTTGCACTTGACATTTTGGGCATATAAAATAGACATCGGGGTCACAAATCCTCACTATCCTATTCCCTAAGAAGGCTACCATAGTTGTACTTCTCCACAGGCAGACGGATTTTCAAGAATTTCATCACCAAATGACATCACAAAAAGGGTCAAAACCCAACCAAAAATAGTAATAACATTGCCGAACGAAGGCGCATTTGCGCCTGACATTATTGGCATACAAAACAGACATCGGGGTCACAAATCATCACTATCCTATTCCCTAATAAGGCTACCATATCCAGACCGCTCCACGGGAAGACGAATTTTTGAGAATTTCATCTCCAAACGACGTCACCAAAAAGGGTTAAAACCCACAAAAAATAGGTCAGAATGTTCGGAAACTACTTAAGCATTCAACGGTAAACAACTGAAGGCACCCTTACCTAAGTCATCTTGGGTCAAGCAACTCATCGCTTTTCTCATGTCGGTCATTCCCTCTTCGATTGGTCGCTTGAGGGGGTACTCACACTTAGTCACCAATCAACAAAGATATACCCAATCAAGGAAATGACATGCATTCAAAGGATCATTGACAAAGACAATCATGCTCCCGCTTGGGGCAGCAAACAAGCAATAATCATAAGCTGATCAAACACTTGGCATTTGTGAATCATGAAATCAAGGTTCCCATAGACAAAAGGTTGCGCCCTTTGCCTATTCATGACTGATCAATGTCCAAGCTCAAGTAACACCTCACCGAAAAAGGTTAACACTTGAATTAAGTTCCTTAGCTCGTCAGAAGCAAGGATTCAGAAATGCGTGCCCTTTCCATACATGGGGTATCAAGAGTTGGTTAGGTTACTGAGAAACCCTAATCATTAGTGCTTTAGGTATCTATTTTTTCTCGACGCTGTGCCTTGCATAGTGCTTCCCAAAAAGGGGCATTTGTAGACACCAAAACAACACCAATCCAATTATGTGACAATAAGCGCTGATCGCATTGACACAAACAGCCCCTAGGGCAGCCCCCGAAGGTTAAACAGTGGTCCTAACCACTTCCAAAAGTAGTTTTGGAGGTCAGAGGTCAATTTGGCACCTTTTTGGCACCTTGCTATCTGCTCGTCCCACCCAGGGATGAATACAAATTGGCATTCGTCCCACCCAGGGATGAATATCAGCATTTGCCCCAAGGTGAGGCGAATAGCAAGTTTGACTGGCAAAAATTCAAACCTCAACAATTCCGCCAGTTAACTGAGGCTTTAGGCCATGCAATTGCGAGGAATAGCTTTAAATCAAGGAGAGAGACTTCTGTCATGCATGTATTTATTTTAGAGACCTCATGCAAGGAGACTCTAAATCAGGGAATTATATTTTCTCTCAACATAGGACAATTAAATCAAGTGGCGCCCTCACATGCACATTCCAAACAAAGAGACCTTAGGTCTATAAATTGGTGAGTCTTCTCACCCAAAAAATATATACAAAGAGGATATTTTGGAGCAACGAAGTGCTGCTAAAATATATCCTCACCCTTTGTTTGTGCTTTCACATCCTTGATCTCTCTTTTGGAGGGAGGTTATTGGGTGATCATTGGAGGCGCATTCTAAGACCCAAACCTGAACATTTGGCCACAATATTCCACAAAATTTGTCGACAACACCCCATAAGAAGTTTTGGACCCATCCCAAGTGGATTGGTGCTGAAACAGAGTCCCAAACGATGGGCGTCCTGCCCCCGGGTGACCCCCAAACTGTCACAGCCCTAATCGCCCCACCCTAGAGCGAATAGAAATATCTAATAGATTTCTATAATTTTTCTTTTGCATATTATTCTAGGTTATTTAAATAGGCTATAGTTTAAATTTCATTTTATTCTGAGCATTTTTGACCAGGTTTTTATCATTTCCCGCATTTACTAACTTGTAGATGGCACTAGCAAAATCTTGGTGATAGAGGCCAAATTGGATAAATCTGACCTTTTGGGTCTTCCCAAAACATCCCCAATTAGCTAACTCCAACTTTGTAGGTCATTTGGAGCTTTCTAGATAGGACATTGAAGAGGGTGCTTTCTGATAAGTTATTACAGGTCTATTCGTCCCACCCCGGAGCGAATACAAATTTGTGAGGAATTTCTAGAATGTTCTTTTTGTAGTGGCCTCCTGGTAACATATTCATGCTTTTTTTAAATTTTTATGTCGATCTGAGGTCATTTGGTTATCTTTTTAATATTTTCATGCATACACTAACAATAGGCCTTGGGAAATACATGTTTTATTCTGCCTGTAGGTGCTACTGATCTTTTCTGTTTCCTTGAACGTAGATTTTTGACATCAGGGGAGCAGGGAAGAACCAAAATTCATATACACAAGTTGCAACGACATTTTGGTCCGTCCATCTTACATGTGGGCACACGGAAGAAGGATTGCTATCCATGGATGTGATCAAAAACATATTTAACACTCCTATCCCCTAAAAATGAAGGAGACGTACTGTAAAATGACTTTGAAATAATATCAATAAAAAGTACCCTATTCCATATTGCTTTTATCTTGTGTCGATTCGCTCATGTTCTTTCCTTTTATGCATTTTTCAATACATAGGCTTTAAGCATTAGGTTTGGTTTTAGACGCATCGTACTTGGAATTTTCCTTTTTGTTTCCATATCCTCATGTTTTTAGGTTCACTCCTTGATTGGTGATCCTTATATTCTACAACTAACATCAAAATATACCTTAAAATATGCTTTACAAGGCTTCTTCGAATGCAAGCACTGGTTTGCTGGTTTTATGATAACATATTAAATGTTTTTCTTACATCATAGAATAGTGTATGGCTTGAAATAGCCTTTTCACTGATTAAGCTTCAGTGCTTAACTTTGTTTGACTTACTTATATTGTTTTATGTTGTGTTCTACTCCATTTTGCTATGTTATTCAAGATAGATATCTTAAGTATAATGGGCTTCGTGACAAGTGTCACTCGAAGTATTACAAGGTAGGTGTCTTCAACATACCTTTGACAATGATGAGGTTGGTGGTAACCTCCAAATATTCTTAACTCCCTCCAAATGAATGTAACTCCCTTTAGGTGAGCACTTGGTTCTTCATGAGCGTTGAGAAGCTTAGAGAGTTTGTGCCAAGTGGCACTCAAATCTTGTGCATGAAATCCTTATTTCTAATGCTTCAAATATGAGCTTAAAACCCTAATTTTTTCTTTATCTTTGCATCCTTCATGAGCTTGTTACATTTCTTGAGATGCAAAATTCATTTTGCATGCTAGCTTGGTGAGGATGACATATGAATACAACTATATTGCTTCATGGTTCTATGGCACACTTTTGAGCTCCTTTTTCCTTGGATATTTGCTTTAATGGATGCCTTATGTATAGCTCCTTTCTCTTCACCTATTTGCAAGTTTTATAGCTTTCTTTAATGTTGATTTATACCATTTTTTAGTGCTTGATGATAGTGTTGTCTATAACAAACAATAGGTGGCTCTTTTCTTGGCCTTTTATTTAGACAAAGTGTTACTGAATATTGCTCTTATTTTTACATAAATACAATAGATAATACCTTATTTCAATGGCTTCACTGTTGTAGGTGATGTGCTACTTATAGTGTTGGACATGATGGAGGAAAATGGTGTTTTTAAACACCTCAATTCTTATACGTGTGAGCTCTTCGATGGCTCCTTCCTTTTTGTCAAGAATCTGCTAGATGTATTGATCATGTGATCTCTTTGATGGCTCCTTATTCTAATGATCATGTGAGCTTCTTTGGTGGTTCCTTTCTCTTACCAAAAATCTACTAGATATAACATCCTTGTTGCCCCCTATAAATAGTAATACTTTTGTCCTTTCAAAGGAATAAAAGTGGTACATTTTTAATAGATAAATGTTGCACCAAAATTAAGATTTTTTATGTAATCCTTCTTACTTCTTTTTCCTTGGATGCTAATCAATCCAGGCTAATAAAATGTTATTTTTTGAATAAGGATTCCAACACTATGTACTCAAATGAAACCCTCATTTCCTCCTTGAATCTTGAGACTTCCAAGGTCTTGATTTGAGGCTTCCTTCAAAGACTTCAATGGTAGTTTTATTCTTCACCTTTTTGTTGTAATTATGGCTTCTTTTGGCCATGAAAGTGCTGCAGATTTTGTGCTCTTTATTAAAAATGATAATAATAATAATAATAATAATAATAATAATAATAATAATAATAATTTTATATATAATAAAATATTATTAACAATATATTTTGTTACATTTTTCATCATCTTTTCATTGGTTCGAATCATGATTTTGCTCCTTGTTGCCATTATATCCTTCAGTTACATAAGGTTAAGGTTTTTAACATAGTCACCTTCCCAAGTTCGAATCATGATTTTGCTCCTTGTTGCCATTATATCCTTCAGTTACATAAGGTTAAGGTTTTTAACGTAGTCACCTTCCCAAAGGAGGGCTTTGACCAATGGGTCAAAATCTCTTAACCTATCTTCTATTGAATTTAAACTTAAAACTTTTAATGTAATGTACCAAAATGTTCATCATCAAACCTATTTCAATTATATAATAAATATAAAATAAAATAAATTTATATTAATCTCAAAAGGTAATAGACCTACTGGTGAATGTGAGTGTTTATTAGCTTTAGGTTGACAGTTCTAATCCCAAACCGATCCAGATCACCGCATCTCCTCACTCAAATTAAACATTTAAAAAAGTGAAACAAAAAATTATTCTCTTATTATAAAAAAACAACCAATAAATTAATTAAATTTGTATTTTTTTTTTATTTTTTTAAAGCGAAAAACCCCTTGCGGGCTGCCTTGGTCTGAGAGACCATGAACAGGGGGTTCTATACCATCAAATTCACTCGGGAGTCGCACCCAGCCCTGCTTGCACCAACATTATCAATTGGATTTTGGGTACCCAATTCAGCTTTTTGGTAGGGTGGAGATTTGAACCTGGGACCTCCCTTGGAGGATTGCCCTCTCCTCTCCAACTCACCTACAACACATGAGTAGTTAAATTTGTATTAATCTTTTATATTTTAAATAAAAATTTAAAATTTAAATGAAAATATAATATGGATGGACCCAAGTAATTTCCATTTTATAGACACGGTGGTGCTACTAGATTTCAACCTTCTAAACGTTTTAAATAACATAAGATTTAAAAAGCTTAAATTGATAGATAATGAAGGTGGGATTTACATGATTTAAGGTTTAAATTCATAGATAATGAAGATGGAAATTACATGATTTCAATTTTGTAAAAAAAATTGGATAGACTGTATCTTTTTTTTTTATATAAGCATGTCATAGCCTCGTGAATAAATAATATATGTTTCACATAATTGTATTTAAGATATAGTTGTTGTTCTTCTATAAAATTTTGAATGAAAATCCTATTAACTTGGAAGGTGAAAATGTAACTTTCCTTGTACTTATAATAAGTAATATAAAATCTTTTTTACCCCCTCTCAATAAAAAAAAAATCAAATCTTTCTCATAGCATCTTAGATATTAAAAAATATTTTATCTTTTATTCTTTATTTTGATATATAAATAAAACTAGTTTTATTTCATTAATCCTTCTTTCAATAAAAAAATCAAATCTTTCTCATAACATCTTCGATATTAAAAACTACTTTATCTTTTATTCTTTATTTTGATATATAAATAAAACTAGTTTTATTTCATTTCATTAATTTTTTTTATAGTATTTTATTAAAGTATATCTACATCCTCTTTTAACATATTATATCATAATAATTCGTATTCTAAATTTTTACGGAAGAAATCTAGATTTAAACCATCCATAAAACCCAAATTTAAACCACAGAAAAATATATAAATGTAAGCTCTATATATAAAAAAAAAATAACATAATTCTAATAATTCTAATAATTCATCCTCTTAATAGATTTCAGGTACAAGTTTATTTGCATACTTGAGTTTACCCCTATGTAAAAGTGTAGGATTTACCTCTTTTAGATTTTAGTGGCTTGGAAAGTCTTATACCTTCTAGACTTTTAACAATGTAATTGAAGGTGGTACCACCATATTACAGAGCTTGACATTTGCAAGCTCACGAGATTGTCTCTCATCCCTATCGGAAAGAAGAAAATATTAAAGTATTAGGTGGGACTAAGTCAAGGGCATCCATGTTTTGGTATACCATGATCACCATAAACCACAGATGTGATAAAACAGCTTTAACTTTTTACCACAAGATACAGGGAATGTCCCAAGAATATATAAAGCTGAGAGACTGTATAGTTAGTCCTCTCAACTTTAAGGGGGAGAATGTTGGAAATAACGCATGGTAAAAGGTTGGACCTTACCTTTTACCTCCCTGGACGATAGATACTAGACGACAGAGGTTTGATGACATGGGCGGCAGAGAGAACGAATTCTAATTTTCTTCTTCTTTCCTCCCTATTTTCCTTCATTCTTTTCTCTTTCCCCTAAGTTAGCGATTATGGTTTATTTCCTTCTATTTAAACCTTGTAACCGTAGATTAATTCCTAATGCAAGTTTATTCTATTTTCTCCTTACTTTTTCTTCTTGGTTACTAACCTAAGCTCCTATCACAATAACTACCACTTGTCCTATTACCAGCTTCACAATAGTAACCCTCTTATGTTGTGTATATTCTCCCTGTTCCTCATTGGGCCAGCCTTGGATTGGTACAACATGCTACCACCCCATAGCCTGTACATCTTTGAATAGCTAGCCAATTCCTTCTTAGAGCACTTTTCCATCAACATAAAAAAAGACCACATTTTTTGATGTCTATGCCTTACAACAGGCGGATGATAAACCCATTACTGAGTTTGTTGCCAGATGGAGAGATATTATCCATGATCTCACCCATAGCCTCCCCACATCAGAGCTTGTGACACTCGTTTCCAATAGCTGCCACAAACACATTACCACATCCCTCCAACTTCACCAAAGTTGTACTTTTGAAGATGCTATCTTGCAAGCAAAAGTGATCAAATATATTAAGGTCCATTCTGGGAAGATTAAGTTGAGAGCTAAATCTAACTATAACTCCAAATTTTATTTCAATATACCTACACCGAATCAACCTTACCCACGACCACAAAAAACCAACCAAGTCACAACTACTACCCTAGCACTAGTACTGACTCCTTCACCCTATACACCGCAACCGCAAGAACTCCAAGCTAATGCACCTACCCCACCTCGACCATAGCAATACCGCAGCATGTGACCATAGGGTCCATCGTGCAACTTTACACCTCTATCTGAACCGTTACCAAACCTATTCCATAGATTGTACAAGGGCAACCATCTTGTTCTACCCAAGATCCGCCCATTGGATCTAAATTCATCTAAGTCTCATGACTATAACAAGCAGCTCTTCTATCCATTTCATAGGTAGCGTGGCCATAATATCGATTCATGTCACTCCTCTTTGGGGTAAGTTCAAGATATAATCGACAGGGGCACTATTTAGGTAGCAAACCCTCTAGCCTCGCAGAACCAAAACCTAGGGATTTTTAAAAACCCTCTACCCGATCATAGAGGATCCAATCTACCTATACCTCCAAACAATCCTCTAACACCACCTCACCAAGTCAACAATATCCAATGTGATCCTCCATCACGTGGAGTAGTAGGCATGATCAAACTTACTATGAGGAACCAACGATACCTGTCATGCTAGACAACACCTATTGTTTCTCCCCCTGTCTAGTTTATGTCCCCGTAAACACCCCAAATGCCTAATACTGTACCACCACCACCTCAAAATGTGATTACCATCCGTGGTAGTCTAACCCATCAACTACGCAATGCCCTCGCACGACTATCCATCTTCGATCTCCTACAATGGTCTCAACCCCATCGCGAGGCTTATAATGACATCCTACATTCTATTGACTTAGAGACACATGACACAAATGTTTTTGTCAATTTTGTAGGGAACATCCCATGATGCCTTCAACCTTCAATTATTTTCCATGACCACGAGATAACGAAACTCATTGGTGAAGGAGGTGATCCTCCCCTTCACATCTAAGCTAATAGCAATGATATTACCTAAATGTGGGTACTCGTTGACATGGGCTCAACCATCAGTATCATATCCATAGCAGCCCTGCATCACCTACACCTCCCTCCATCACATTTCGCCACACCTTCAATAGACTTGCATGCTTTCGATGGTTCCATGAGACCTACCATAGGATCCATAGTTTTTACCATTCACGTAGGCATTTTTACGATCCTCATCCTCTTTCACATCATTCAAGGAGAAATGCAATACAATATTCTTCTCAATCACCCTTGGATTAGAGACATGCAGTGTGTCCCATCCACATTGCACCATTACCTCAAGTATGTCAACAATGGACTTGTTCATTGTGTCCCAGCTAATGGATACCCTTTTAAGTTTTGTAATGTCATAGATCTTCCCCTTGTGCCTTCATTCTCATCTTCCCAACTGTTCCCTGTATCCTCTCACCAGTTAGTAGGAGCATCGGTATCCTTCCCAATTTCCACCACAATGTCGTAGTGTTCATCAACAACACAAGCCTCAATATCTGCACCATTAGCATTTTCTACTGGGGGACCTAAAACTGATACTATGTCTTCCTCGTCACCATTTTTATGGTCTCCACAATCCTCCCAACCTCTACCATTCCAATTTCCACCCGTGGTATCGCAACCACCATTGCTACCCATCACACAACCAACTACAGTACCTCCTCCGCCCTTGCATATGGAATCCCCTATCCTTCCTACACCGTAGACATCACCTCTTCCCTTTCGATTGAAACCTAATAAATTCACGTCTCCATGCATCCCTGCACCTGCACCAATGCCATCCTCCACGTAGAATAAATAGCCTGTTCAAGCCACAATAACCAAACATCATGAACCCAAACAACCAACACTCAGCTTGGATGAACCTCCACACCCTTCAACAACCACCATTAGGGAATCCCAACTTTCTCCTTCCTCATATGATTCAGATACTCCACCCCAATCGCCAGAGCATGCCATGCCACGCATATCCATATTCATGACAAACAATGGCCTATGAGACTATAACGTACATGACACCCGCATATGTGACACCCCTATCCAATCTACCCAAAATTTTAACTGACCCTCAGCCTTGGTGTTGACTATCGAAACCGTCATACAGTTAGGAAGTCCTGAAAACTGTTGGTCCGACTTTCATGCACACCCCGGGAAGGATGAAGCAAGGAAGCTCCGGAGACACCCATGGGACGGATCCCACTCACTTTAGGATCTAGCTGGTTATCCAAGGTGCGAGTTACAGAGTTGGGTCGAATGGCTATTCACTCTTTTCCACTTTTGGAATAGATTTCAATATGGACTGCTCCGTTACCTTACAGGGGGTTCTTGAACTTGTTCAGTAGTTGCAAAAGTTGTTTATCAGATTTAACTTGAATTCTAGATCTAGCTCTCATGGGTCAGCAGATTTAAATAAAAGACAAACAAAGAAAATAAAAATGGATCATTCACCGAAAACAAAGAGAGGGTAGGGTAAGGCAGAAAAAGAAGTTTATCAAACATCAATTGTAAAACCCTAAACTGTCAATTTTATCTATGATACTAGCTTCACAACAGAACAAATCAAAGAAGAAAGTGTCAAGTCAGTCTAAGATCACTTTCAACTAAGAGCACAGGGCAAAGTGAAACAGATCTAGCAAAAAATTATAAATCCAAGGGCAGCTGGTTAAAACTGGTATCTTTCACCGGAAGCCTAGCTCACACAGTGAAGACAGAGAAATTAGAACAAACTTACACCTGAAATCTGTAATTTCCCCTAACAGACAAGAGAACAACTGAAGCCTAATAACATATTTAAACTTGATAATGTCAGATTTATAGCATATATCTAACAAACTTTAAATGGAACGGGTAACAAAAGAAGATACACTTATCACACTCTGCAAAATATTAGGCTCTTGGCCATGCTATCACAGAAAAGCTAAAGCACATCAACTCCAAGTCCAGAAACAAAGGATTTCACAAGATTTGCAAGAAATTGCTTATAAGCATTTTATTTCTAAGTCTCCGCCTCCCGCAATTACATTGAGAAGAAGTATTTATAGACTCAGGATAGACCCTGATCTTTTCAAAAATATCTTCTTCTCATAACTGCAAATATTATCACATCTAAACCCTAGGACCGGGTTTTACAATAAAAAGCCATCTTAAGACCAAAGTCTGGATAGAACTTAACCCTTCTGCAAATCTGGGGAGTCAGATGCCATAAATGGAGAAGATAAAATCTAAATCCACTTGCATTTCATCCGCAGCTGCAAATAAATGCCTCCATTAATTCTGCTGGTGAGCCGGATGAGTCACCACTTCTCCATCAATCTGATCTCCGCAAATCCATCCCGAAGTTGAAAATATCTTCATGCCATCAATTCTACCATAAATTTGCCATTGAATGCATTTACTGGTCTTTTCTCCTCTAGCATGGCGGCCCTTGATCGAATCTGCACTTTAACTTTGTCTTTATGGCCTTTCCCGGTTGTCCCACAAATGCCAGATGGAATTCTGTATGAAAGACAAAAGATTATATTAGTACTTTAAAATCATTAAAATCAAAGCTTAAAGCATTAAAATCAGATTAAAATCAGCTAAAAATCTTGCATGTCGGCCTTGCTCTGCCTGTTACGCGCTTTGACACGTGTCGCTACCCCAAGATGCCTTTTGTTTCAGCTGAAATGCACTTCTGGTCAACTTTGAGGACTTTCTCTCTCCTACCGCGATTCTGCGACATGTCGCGATTTCCCGACATGTCGCGAAATCGTGACGTCCCCAGCGCTACGCTGCTTCTCCCCCTGTCGGCCGTGAAAATGCGACATGTCGCGATTTCGCAACATGTCACGAAATCGCGCCTCCTGCTAGCGGCCGTACAACTTTGCTCCAGCATGTCACGATTTCGCGACATGCTTGTCTTGCAAGACTTCCTCAAAACGTGCAGCGCATCGCTACCATTTTCACCTTTCGACTTCGAAACATGCAGCGCATCGCTGCCACTTTTCACCCCCGACTTCGAAACATGCAGCGCATCGCTGCAAGCTCCTGCCCATGATTTTGAGACATGCAGCGCATCACTGCAACTTTACCTCTCGACTTGGAAACATGCAGCGCATCGCTGCACCCTTTAGCCCGCGATTCTGAAACATGCAGCGCATCGCTGCAACTTTTGGACTTAGCCACTTTTTCTCCTTTCCAGTCGCGAAAACGTGACATGTCGCGATTTCACGACATGTCGCGAAATCGCGCTGGTCCGGCAGCTCATCTTCTCTCTCCTCCGACAGACAGCGATTTTGCGACACTTTCCAAAAATGGAAACGTCGCGATATCGCGACACTTTCCAAAAATGGAAACGTTGCGATATCGCGACACTTCCAAAAATGGAAAGTGTCGCGATTTCGCTACACATCTGGGACTCAGCCGATTTTATCCTTTCAAGCCCACTTTCTCTCTCCTACCGCGAAAATGTGACATGTCGCGATTTCGCGACATGTCGCAAAATCGCGCCCTTCCGTACAGCTTGCTTCCCTCTCCAAAAACTGTCACGATTTCGCGACATGTCGCGAAATCGTGACCTTTCTGGCACTTAGCCGATTTTCATGCATTTTCTCTCTCTCCTGCCGTGAAAATGCGACATGTCGCGATTTCGCGACATTTTTCTCCTCGGCTTTCTCTCTCCTCATCCTGCAGCGATTTCGCGACACTTTCCAAAAATGGAAATGTCGCGATATCGCGACACTTCCAAAAATGGAAAGTGTCGCGATTTCGCTACATTTTTCCGACTTAGCTGCATTTTTATTTTCCTGTCGCGATATCGCGACATTTTCGAAAATGGAAGTGTCGCGATATCGCGACACTACCAAAAATGGAAAGTTTGATTTTTCATGAATTTATGCAACTGTTTTCTGGATTTTCTCGGTACCGGTGTAAGATTTTCTTAAGCATGAATGATTTCTAGCATGTAAAAAGTTAAGTCCAAGAAAACACAGGCTAGAAAGACAGGAAAAGCACAACTTAAAAAGGAAACAAGCAAAACTGGATTTAAAACTGGAAAGGATCAAGAGGGTCCCTGCTGCAAAAATGAAAGTTCAGAGTTTTCAAAGGATGGAATCTCATTTTTCAGTGGGGGTGTGTTGCTTCTCAACAAAAACCACACCAACTTTGTGTATGCAGGAGTAGACTCTTCCATCCCCTCACCAACTTCTTCACTAGCATAATCTAGCTCTAGTGATGCAATTACACACCTAGACAAACCTCAATTTACTTTTTGCTACCTACAATGCTTTTATTGGCATGGGTTTGGGTTAGGCCATTATGAGAAAGGGCTACGTACACCCATTAAACCTTGTGATCAATCACCTACTGATAAAATAGGCCTAGGTTATCGCCCAACCACCATACATTAGAATATGAGATCCAAGATCTCTCTTTACATCCTCCTTTGTGCCCAACACACACCTTGGAAGAGTACATTGATATGGACATGCTAGAAGACATGCCTTTGCCCACATCAACCATCATCGTCCCCTATGATTTCTTCCAAGAATCTCCCATGCTCGATACCTCTTTGTTCTGTGATGTTCAGAGATTGGCAGAACACTTTGCTACCTTATCCCTGGCTACACCATCAATAGATCCAAACACACTCCCACCTGATCCACCACAAATAGATCCAGACCTGATCCCGTGTAATCCACCATCGATATGCCTACCTATATTCCCACCTATACATAGACAGTTACAGAGAGCAACCTCTCGTCCTCGTTCACCACCAGTCATCCTGCGACCTCCCTTGAGCCTCTTAGGACACACACAACCTATCCAACCTCCATAACCAGACTCTATCCCACCTACTTCACCTACAACATTGATTAACATGGTTGAGGTAGACTTACGTTCTCCCCTCCATTACAGCCACCAGTAGATTCGAGACGATACCCCAAAACCAAACTTTATCGATGTCGCACACATCTCACACATACCAGAACCTAGAGGCTTTCTTCTCTCTCCTCATGTATTGCGGGTAGCAAATGCCCCTTCCTCATCTATGTCATCCCAAACCCCTCAAGTCCATCACATGGACATTTACATAGATGATGAGTATGATTTCAGTGAGGCCATTGATGATTTCAATATCATTCACGTCCCTGAACAGTTGCATGACGGATCTTGCATGCTCATCGAGGACACGATCGATGTTGACATCGGTGATGATCCAAAAAATACACACATCCTAAAATTAGCCACTAGCCTCTCACCTGAGGAGCGCATCACCTTCATGAAATTCTTACACAGGTATATAAAAATGTTTGCATGGTCTTACAAAGACATGCCAGGACTTGACCCTATCGTAGTAGTGCATAATCTTATACTATATCCCAATGCCAAACTAGTAAGATAGAAGTTGTGATGCATGCATCCAACTATCGCATTGATAGTAAAATATGAGCTCCAAAAGCTCTTGGACATTGATTTCATAATACCCATCAACTATCTCGAGTGGGTATCCAGCATGGACCCTGTCCCCAAACCATCCGATGACGTTCGCGTTTACACAAAATTTCATGACCTAAACAAAGCTTGTCCCAAAGACAACTTCTATTTACCCAACATTGACTCCCTCGTTGACTCCATCGTAGTTCATGAAATGATTTTCCTCATGGATCAATTTTTTAGATATAATCAAATTCAGATCAACCTAGCCGATCAATACAAAACTTCCTTCACAACACCCTGGGAGACCTTTTGCTACAAGGTCATGACCTTTGGCCTTAAAAACACTGGGGAAACCTATCAACGAATCATGACCTACATATTTCATGATCTAATGCACAAAAATATGGAAAACTATGTATATGACCTTATAGCCAAATCAAAGAAACGTGTCGACCATCTCGAAGATCTCCGTCAGATTTTTGATTGACTTCTAGAACAGAACGTGCGCATCAATCCAAAAAAGTGCGTGTTCGATGTTACATAAGGAAAAATACTAGGATTTATTGTCTCCTAATGAGGCATTGAAGTAGATCCTAGTATGGTGAAAGCCATCATTGATATGTCTCTTCCTACCACCCTAAAGTAATTGCGTAGCCTCCAAGGCAAGATTACCTCTATTCACAGATTTATAGCGCAATTATCAGATAAATGCCAACCATTCAATCATCTCCTACAAAAAGGGGTGCACTTTAAATGGTATGAAAACTGTCAAGCCATATTCGACGCTATCAAAACTTACCCTACATCGTTGTCAGTCATGTCATCGCCACACCCACAATTACCACTGACTTTATACATCTCAGCCACAGAACTTGCGCTAGGTACACTCCTAGCTCAAAAGAACACTCTCGACAAAGAGCAGGCTATCTACTACATCAGCCGCACACTAGTTAGTTATGAAATAAGATATGGATACATGGAGAAGCTATGCCTAGAAGTAGTATTCACCACCCAGAAGTTACGACACTACTAGTTAAAGCACACAACTTTTGTCATCACCCGAGATAATCCCCTTCGGTATATGATGAACAAAATTTATCACAATTCATGCATAGCCAAATGGATCATGCTCCTAACCAAGTTTGACCTAGAATTCGTATCTCAAAAATCTATCAAAGGATAAGTCATCATCGACCAACTGGCTGAAGCCCCTATAACTGACAATCAACCCCTACTCATCCAACTCCCCGATGATTCTATATTTCACATAACCGAAGATGAGGAATACATCGAACCAGAATTCATGGCTGACCTCACCATGTTCTTTGATGGTTCTAGGTGTCTCCATGCTAGGGGTGTAGGCATTGTCTTCTTTACACCTGAAGGAGAACCACTCCCATTTTCATTCAAACTTGATTTCCCTTGTACCAATAACAATGCAGAGTACGAATCCCTAATCCTAGGACTGAAACAAGCACACTCTATGCACATCAAATGCCTCCACATCATAGGCAATTCACTTTTGATAGTCAATCAAGTGCAAGAACTTTGGCTATGCAATTGCCCAGTTCTCCAACAATACAAGAAAATCACCCAACAACTCCTATCCCAATTTGAATGGTATTACCTCGAAGCCACGTCATGCTCATCAAACTATTTTGTAGACACCATGGCCTCCTTAGGGTCCCTCATCCTACAAAATCCAACATCCATAACAACATCTGTATCCATTCATACACTTATGCAATCTGCTATATCACCCAAGCCACCTACAGATGATGGTGGTGTGTGTGGTAAACACCGAACCTCATGACCCATGGTTCTCATAGATCAAATAGTACATCAAACTAGGTTTCCTACCATGTGACTTGCCCCAAGCCCAACATTGAACCTTTAAACAAAGAGCGATCCACTACACCTTGTTGGGGGACATCCTTTACCACCGCAGCTATGACGGTATACTCTTGCGTTGCCTAGAACCGCAAGAATCACAATAGGTTGTACAAGAAACCCATGATGGTACTTGTGGTGGCCATTTTAGTGGCATGGCGATCACCAAACGCATCCTTCGTATGGGCTACTACTGGCCTAAAATGGAGCAATATTGCTGTGAGTATGTCAAACATTGCATCAAATGCCAACAACATGCCAACCTAACACATTTACCATCCCAAGCACTTCAACCAATCCAGTCCATGTGGCCCTTCTCCCAATGGGGCCTAGATCTAATTGGAAAAATTACACCTGCTTCCTCTAGCAATCATAAATTTATCATTACAACAACAAAATATTTTACAAAGTGGGTCGAAGCCATCCCACTGGTCCAAACTACAGGAGCCAAAATTGTAGCATTCATCATGGAGCATATCATATGCCGCTTTGGAATTCCCTCCCAAATTATTTTAGATAATGGGAAATATTTTAAAAACAAGACTGTCCGAGCCTTGTGTGACAGATTTCACATACACCATAGCTTTTTGACCCCATATTACCCTCAAGGAAATGGCTAGGCAGAAGCCACAAACAAAACCATCTATTCTATTCTCCGTAAAACTGTAGCAGAGTCTCACCAGGACTGGCATAATCAAATGCCCCTAGCCTTGTGGGCATATCGTATGAGCATTCATACTCCTACTGGGGCAACACATTTTTCACTTGTCTACGGGGTAGAAGCTATCATGCCCCTTGAGCTTGAGATACCCTCCTTACGGATATCTATGAAATATTTCATTGACGATGACACTGCTCGCCAAGCTCGTCTAGATCAACTAACACTCCTCGATGAACATCGCATCCATGCCATCGAGCACACACGAGTATATCAAGATCACCTTCACCATGCCTACAATAGTAAGGTACATCAACATGAGTTTAATATTGGTGACTTGGTTCTCAAGGAGAACCAACAAATCACAAGTCAACCTCACCAGTAGCACGATAAATTCACCCCAAACTGGTTGGGCCCATTTATTATCACACACAAATATGGTTCAGGAGCATATCATCTGGCCAATATTGAAGGCCTTAATGATCCTGAACCCATCAACATCTTGCACCTTCGTGCATTCAATGCATGATGCACAAACACAGTCACCATCACGAGTGTCACATAGTATTAGAAGTAAATCACCAAGCACATCACCGTGTGAATCTATTATTTTTGCTTTATTATTTCTTTGTACATGTACATTTCACCTTTCTACCATTTTTATGCTCGGGGTATCTATTTTTCCTTTTGCAAGACTCACATCATCAGCAGGAGAGCTCTACAGTGGCCTCACCTACCACCATGCAGGACCATCTACAGCCACAGCAAAAACCCATTACACCGATCGATCTCGCCCGACCACCAATCGCCCTTCATACCAGGCACTCCTCGCATTCATCCCATTTAGGTCATCACACCTCACCTCGACACCACTCCCCTCACCAGTGAGGTTCATCTTATTCTCCACACTCTGGCGACAACCAGATCACCATGTCCTCTTTCGATGACAAAGAGGAATCCACCCAACCTCAAGCACAGGGATCATCCTCCCATCCGTCTGATGATCTCAGATGTCACTATTCACCTACAAATCACCCCCATCATCCCATAGGATCCTACCACCCACCTAATAGGGAGTATACACCTCATCAACCTCACCCTACATTTCTACCCGCTCCCCTTCCCAATGGTGAGTCTACCTACGCCCAGGATTTGCAAGCCCGTGCATCCCAAGCTACTCAAGCTGGTCACGCAAACATCCCTCCTTCCCATTCACATCGTTACTTAGGGCCATCACCTATGCCACCGGTCCTCAAAACACCCCCTTCACCATTACGAGGCTTACCACCCCAGCCAATTTTACAATCACCATAGTCATTTCACTCTGTTGCCTCCTCATCGCAACCTCATCCTTTTTCTACCATGCATCGGGCCATTCCATTCGCATTGGAATCTCGATCACCCCCTTCCCCAATACCATCACCACCACACCATGAGATACAACATCTCATCTCCCGTATCGAAGCTCTGGAATTGTAGATGAGCCACTACCATTGCCATGTTCACCCACGATAGTCTCCCATGACCCATCCATCCTCACCGCCATGTAGATCCCTTCCCCGACCCTAGATTCGACCCATGCCAAAACCCAGACCCATGCCTCCATTACCAGATCATCCTTCACCTAGACCTCGCTCACCTCCAACAGATCCATACGTCTATCCTATGCCTATTCCACACACTCCCCATTTTCTAAAATGTTCCATCATCTCATGCATCAGGGTCTTATTGACCTACCCAAGATTCGACCTATTGATCCCTCATGTCCTAAACCATGCAACTACAATGAGAATCAATTTTGCATTTACCATCACCAGCCAAGTCATGATATCGAAGAGTGTAGATCATTCGAAACCTTAGTGCACAACATGTTGCACGACGAGCGTACCCCATCACCAGAGCATTCTTTTCCATTTAGCCGACTTGTCAGTCCTCCATGCCGCACCACTCCCAGGACTTTACCACCCTGTAGTACCCTAACAATGCCCACCCGCTATATTCATAACATTTCCAACTATGGCTCCAACCGCAATTCTAGCCATGTCATCACTTCACCATCCCGCTCCCACCCGGATCTATGCCATTTCACCCGATAGTAGTGTTAGTTACTCTTCTTCTTCTATCTCATTCTTCTACTTCTTACATACGTTGATTCGTTTCTTCTCTTCTATCTTTGTCGGCCTTTGGTGATCCCCTTTCCTTGATTGGTTACCAAAGCCTACTTCTTCTCACTTCTTCCACCTGTACATTCCACTCTCACATCTTCCTTCTTCTTGGTGACTATTACATACACTTATACAGCTCACAGCTTATACATCTACTACACACACACACCCCACATGTTGGGGCAACCATGATCATAGCATCACGCTTTTTGTCATCATTACACACTTTACTCATCTGTAAATAGGTTCTTCTAAAATTCTCCTTCTACACAACATAACTTTCTTCTTGTAAATATCACATTCCTCCACTTGCATCATTTATAGTTACATCCATTGCACATATTCATATGCTTTATAGTTAAAATTTTAATTCATGTTTGTACATTCTCCCCCAAAATGCGCCTCAGCAGGAATAATACATGCATTTGTTAGCATCACCACCTGGATGTCCATTCCCCCTTTTCAGGATCAGGGTATACATAGGTGTCGTGTTTAATTTTGACTACTCTGTAGTTTAGGCAATCAAGTGTCACCCATAGCTACTGAGTCTTGTACATTCTTCTTATGGTCTTTTAGGTTGGTTCAACTTCTCTCATGGATCGCTCACAACAGGTTACACATTAACAATTTTGAGCCTAGGAAAGAGGACATCTTGAGTAGATATCGCCATCTAGCGAACGGTATCCCCTGCTCGTCCTATCGCCTGCATGGTCAACATACGACCTGGGGATAAACAAAGGGATCAAGCATAAGCAAAATTAAATAACTGGGTAGAAAAAAAACTTCATCGCCCATACAAAAAGAGCAAAAAAAGAAAAAAAGAAAAAGAAAATAAAAGAAAAGAAACGAAAAGAGCACTACCACAATCAGATAGGTTAACACTAGAACAGGGGCAAAAAACAAAAGGAAATACCTCTTGATATCACACATGTTATGCTTATCGCCTTTGGTCCTTAGGTTCAACATAACACCATGGGATGATTCCAAGAGCCTGCCTACCAGTGGAATAGTCTTACAGGTGACAACACATCTCTTACATTAGCATCTCACTTTTGTAGAGATCACTGTTGTGGACGGATGAGCTAGCTAGTCCGGTAGCATCTACAATGGGTTAATCCTACCTCCCTCAAAATGGATAAATGAACCTTACACATTCACACACATAGGTCCAAGATAGACTTTGAACCAGCCCGATCATGTTATAAGTTGCCACAAAACTTGTATAGCTAAGGGTTTGAGATTTGATTGTCATAACTATGTTAGTCAAAACCATTACACATGCCTTACATTATCCATCGACCCTGAAATCATGGAATGGATCGCATCCATATAGGTAAATGCCATGATACAAGTGCTTCCTTGGCGCATTTTAGTAAGTCCATACATGCACCTATGCATCTATGTCATATATGTTTGCTACACCTTATAGTTATGCATTTGTCTTACATACATTCACACAATTAACTTACATTATGCATTCATGCTACACACATTCCAAAATCAAATTATAACATTGCATTTATTCTATGTACATTCATTACAACATCACATTCGATATCACATCACACTGCATTCGAAACATAATCATGCATAATATTCTACAATTCATCCATATGAAAGAACGATAATAGATCTAAACCATTCACACATATGTATCTACTAATCATACATACCTATGAACTATATTGTGCTATCTATGCAAACATAAACACAATACATTTCAAACCATCAAAACAACACATGTATATATAACAACCAAAATCAAGATGTATATATATATCATCATCCAAAAATATCTAAGGCTACAACCTGGGACCATGCCCATCACATATAATATCCAAAATGCCCATAGGCTACAACCAAAGATATAACTCCTAAATATCACCATGAGTCTCCCCATGCCCCTCCCGGCTTGCGCACCTCTCTACTACCTAGCTCGACTCTGCAAAGACCTCTGGAGCTGGATCTACCACAGGCTGCTCCACAGCAGGTGGATCTTGCACCTCAACTCTAGCACCAACCTCTACTATCGAAGCAACACTATGTTGACTCTGATGAGAGGGTGCCCACACTCATGACTGTGTCCCAGACTGTGACACCACCTATGTATAGTCAGGGAGAGGAATCCTACACATCGATAGGGAAGTCTCACACAATAACCTCCTGGTAGTCTCTGCACCCAACTGACCAGTCAGGTTCATAATCGTCTGAGCCTACCTCATCACCATGACCCTCAGCTTGCTCCGTCTCAGTCCCCTTCCTGACCATATCAACCTGTAACTGCTCCACCTCAACCTCCAACTGATGAACTCTATCTTGTAGAGCTCGTGCCTCATCCGCTGCATCCCCCTCATGGGGATATCAATAGGAATCTATTGTGCCACATCCATAAATACACCAATGTCAATGGTGTCATCTACATCACCCATAATAGTATCAACACCTCCCTCCACCTTAGCCCCAGTAGCCTATCCCATACCACCATATACATCCGCCTGAACCTCCTCCACCTCAACATCCTCGAGCACCTGCTCCACCCTCACATCTTGGGTGCTCACTCCACCACCCAAGCGGTGTCATGAGCATCATAAAGGAACCTCCCCTACATCGACAACCACACCCTCATCCTGAGCTCTCCTACCCATCCTCCCCACCGATGGAGGTACCCCAACATTAGGTGCCACCCACCGATCAACCACGCCCCTACTAGGCACCCAACTCTGCCAAGCCCACCATGCATCAAATGTTGGAGTCATCCCAACATCCCCTACAGCTGGGATATCCATAGGAGGATCCCTCTCTCCAACCCATGGTGGCACCACAGGTCATTCTCCTCTATCACCCTACCACCTGAAGTAAGTCACAGGAGTCCCAAGGACATCCTACTGCAAACCAAACTGCCTCCTCACTCGATCAAACTAAAAATACTCAGTCTATCGAGTATACCTCCCCACCAACCATCTACCCTATCTGATGGCCCACAGCTGCTCATCGTCCTCATCCCAACTCACTCCACCCAACCAGGGTCTCCACCTAATATCATCAGGAGTAGCATCCCCAAACTTACCCCTCCAAAATAGTGGGTCACCCTCATGCGGCCTCTTAATACCCTGCTCAGCCATTGTGCTCCATCTCAAAGCATAGGGTAAATACTTCTTGCCCTCAACATGCATAGTATGGGGTAATAGAGGTGGCCTCTCAATAGCAATGTGTTCCCATGCCCATACCTACAGCAAAGGGATTACACTCAATCCTATCCTCCTACCCCGAACAACCTCGTACAACTCTCGATAGACTTGGGCCAATAGTGCAGGTGCCCAAGCAAACACAACCCTATGCTCCACCATGTCACTAACCAAGTCTAACATATTCCAGGTAAACAGAAACCCAGAACTATCAGGTAGAGCATACGTGGAGATCATCATCATAGCCACACACTACCGATCTGATATCTTATCCCGTACCCACAACCACTCGTAATCCATCTTTGAGACATCAATGTCTCTCCAATCAGCCCCAAATAATCTCTCCAACACAACCTCCTTCCTATCATCTACGATGGCTCTCACAGGAACACCCTCGATCGATAGTCTATAAATCCGATACACATCCTCTAGTGTAACGGTCATTTCCCTAGTAGGAAAATGAAAGGTGTTTCGGTCTGCATCCCACCGCTCACACAACGCAGACACGTAAGCTCTATTTGTGTGGATACTCTTACATTCCCACACACCTCAGAAATGTATGTCATCCAACCATGACAACTCATCTTCAGTCTTCATCAACTCCTCGAAACCCTCCTTAAACTTCCTCACCCGATGACGGGGTTCAAGCATCTTCACCTATTCAAAACACAATACAACACACATCAATAATCCACATAACAATCCAATCAATCCAATCAAACAAAACTGCATCAATCATAATTTTCAAATTAAACCTATTTAATTTGGCACACATTTCAAAGCAAAACAATGCACAAAACACATGACAAAACACATCGACATAACAATCACACATTTGGACACCCATTTTGACATTTCATGGCAAAATTTTGAACTGACGTGACAAACAACATCATTTGGACTCCCAACAACCCAGTTCAAATTTACAACTACCTATTAATTGACACGCAAATCAAACATAAGCCAAACAACAACATCTACAAAAACAAATATCATTTTTGGATACCCATTTGCCCACTTATCGGTAAATGTGTTGATAAAATTCAAAAACAATTCACCAATCTACACAGATCTAATAGTCAACTCTGTCATAAATACACCAAAACCGAACACACATCTAGACACACAATCTAAAAATAACAGTCATATTTTTAGATACCCATTTGCCCACTTAGCGGTGAAAGTTCAAACAGACGTTGAGTACAGTCTAAATCGGGCTCTCTATAGCTCATTTTCAGTTTAACACTACTCTACACCTTGGCACGCAAATCAAAGGTAGGCCAAACAAAGTCATTCATCAAAACAAATAACATTTTTGGACACCCATTTTGCCCTTCTATGGTGAAAGTTTCATCGGTTTTCCAAAATTTTACGCCTAACATGTCAAATCTAATAGTCTAGGTTTGATATATTACTCCTTAAAGTGACAAATTCAAAACTCACATCAAACGAAGTCAAAAAAATATAACAGTCACATAACGAAATACCCATTTCCTACTTTAGCGGACAAAATGCAAAAACATGTTAATGTCAGTACACCGTTACTTCAAAAACTGACAGTCAAACTTCATATCGACTCTACCCATTACCCGATCAAATTAATGACAAAACAAGTCTAATTTTGAAATGGATCACATTTTTGGGTACCCATTTGGCTCGTCTACCACTACGTGTTCAAATTTCCATTAAAAATTACAAAAAATTTAAATCGGGATGAAAACCTCCCCCCCCTCATTCACATTTCTTGGGAAAATTAAAACAAAAACAAAAACAAAGCAAAAGAACACTTACCGGTGGGTCCCCACGCCTGCTGCCAGCTGCTCTGCATCCCCTCATCATTGTCACTCCCAAAGTCATCACTTTCGTTCTCCTCGTGTCGTTGGATGCTTCCACAAATCACTTTTCACCATCGTGCAAAGTCAAAATGAGCCCATTCCAAGCAAATTAGGGCTTAAATATGCATTTATCACCGATTCACCCCTCAAGGGGTGAAATGAACCCAATTCGCCCCTTGGGTGGCGATTTAGGTCAAATTCACCCCTCGGGTGGCGAATTCAGCCAAAACATCCCAAAACACCCCCAAAACCCTAGGAAAGCAGGCATTTGTCTCATAAAACCCTAGGAACCTTCCAAACTTGTCTTTTCACTTCATTTGCATTCATAATCATCATGCATTGATATTTATTTATCAATCGTTGCATCATCAATTCATCACACTTCATTCACCTCATTGTTGATTCCTCGTTTGAGGGGGTATTCATATCCAAAGTCAGCTTTGCATGCAACCACAACATCAAAAATCCAAAAGCGTGGTTAGCGCATTTGTCTACGAAATTTTTTGTTGAAGATTATCATACGATTATAATCTCAATCCCAAATAGACATGGGTTACATCATGAGAGTTATGCGTTTCCATGGAGAAGTCAATCTAGCATTCATGTACGTCGAGTACATAATGGATGATACGTTTGATTAATCCTAGCGCAACATTTGGAAATGGACTTCGCGACCATGCTGATCTGGTCACGAGTTGATGATCCAAATGTTAAACTAACTCAAATGGTTTGACACTTGTCACCATGTTCTCATCAATCAATCAACAACAAATATTTAGTTAGGCTTTTGTCCTAATCATACTTTTGGACCACGCTGATCTGGTCGCAAAAGCAAAGTAGTCAAAAGTTGTCATTCTCAAGCAACTGGTATGGCATTGAAAGATGTCATACGGACTCAGCAAAATCACATCATTGCATTCATAATCATTCATTTTCATTTACCAACATTATTTTTATCTCTTTCCTCTTTTCCTTCTTTCCTTCCTCTCTTCTTCCCCTGTGGACATCAAGTTGATGTTGTATGGTCACGCTTCGAGCGACTACATACCTTCGATTAGATTCCATTATTTCTCTTCTTTTCCCTGGATACCCGATTGATTTGTATGGTCATGCTTCGAGCGGCTACATACCCTTTGATTGGATTCCATTCCCCTTCTATCCCTTTTCCTTCTACACAAACCCTTCACATTTTTGTATTAAACTGTGTTCCACATAGTATAGTACAAAAAGGGGCAAATGTAGACACCCAAAAGTTGCACACTGCTATACCTACGTACTTGTAGATCCTTCTGGACACTTGTAGGTTTACATAGGCCATCCTAGGTACCCCTAGGCTATCGTAGACCAACGTAGACTATTGTAGATCCTCCTAGACATGCGTAGATTGTTGTAGTCATGCGTAGTCATACGTAGACGGTTGTAGTCATGCGTAGTCATGCGTAGATCGCCATAGATTGTCATAGCATCGTGTAGACTCCCATATACTACTTCACTCGACTTTTAGGTCCTAAACCCTCATAAGCCTTCCAAATTACATCCGGCGCATTGGAATATCATTCGACGGTCTATTCACACGCAATTGAGGCCCCCACGGGGTATTAGTTGACCAAAATAATTAATAAGTCAATACCCAAATTCTAATTTAATGTTGACTTCACTTAAGTCACCTTTTTAGGGTAAATTTGATTAAAAGAACCCTTAATCTTGATTAGCACTAATCACATCCTCCCACATGTGTGAAATTAGGGTTTGTTGAGATATTTCTTTAATCATGTCTTAAATTGGCTTAAGCACCTCCTAATCAGGATTAGCCCTAATCCATCCTCACACATGTGTGAGGATGAGATATTTCTCATAAGGAATGTGATGTTGCCACATTGCATTTCTTAACCTAACCCTAGTCAGAATCAAACCTAGGTTTAGTCTATCTAACCCCCTCGCACCTTGCCTTTGCCTATAAATAATGGGTCCCAAACCCCTAATTAAGTCTGATTCCCAAATTCAACAAAGCACAGTTACTCTACTGAAATGGAAAGCCAATATTGAACAGTCACTTCCTAGCACACACAGTCGGATTTCAACGGTACACAGAGGCACCCCAGCTTCCTAGGAGTCGACCCACCGAAAGGATTTTGCAGAAGAGGCATCACAGCTCAGATCGCCCCTTGCCCCACGAATCCGGCCTCAGTTCACCCCCCGGGTGGCGAATTGGGTCTACAGGCCCCAAATCACTCCAGATTTGGGTGGTAAGCTCCCTTTTACTATATTATTACTTTCTGCATAGTTTATTTCATGTTTTGTTATGATTTTATAGTCATTTCATCTTTATAAATATGGGGCCTGACTAAGGCAAGCCCCCCAACGTATTGACCCCTTCTTGCAAGTTTCTTTCAGGTTATCCAGCAGATTTGAAGGAGAAGAACACCAACAAACAACAACCCGACGGTGGCCCACATACAAAGAAGCCCACCTACACTGAGGGACATCAGAAGAAGGCATCAGGCCTATAGTGTATTCATGAAAGGAAAAAGGGGAATTCGCCCTATTTGTAACCCATATCAAATTTATCATGAATAAAGCATATATTTCTGAATGACTTGTGTTATTACTTGTTGTTAGATCAAATGTCAACTTCTGGTCATTTCAACTAGATTTAATGTTCTTTAAATCATTTAACCTGGATTGGTAAATTTAATGTATGAGATGCAACTTGATATTTTGGCACCATTACCGGGGAGAACAGTGTCATAATTTTTTATTAGAGATTGTTGGGATGAGAAGGAGACTTACCTAAATGATTGACAAGGAGTCATCATTCAACTCAAGGTTGGGATACCAGGGTTTTAAAAAGTTTCTTCATCTCAATACTTCTAGGTTCCATTTTCTTAGGATCTATTTTACTACTTTCCTAGTTAACATCTTTACTTTCAACAATTTTTCAAAGCATTGGGTGGTTGTTGTTGCTCGCTTAGGTCTGGGTTATCTGACCTTGTGAAAATAAGGAAGTAGGTGTGATTGTGTGATGAAATCACAATGAAATATTCCTTAAAATAAAGGAGTGACAACAATTCTACCTTTATTTCAACATTTTCTTTTTAGCAAATTTACTTTCAAAAAACTATTTTTTATTGTCACTAGCTTAAGTCTAGGTTCTTTGACCTTGTGAAACCAAGGAAGAATGTGTAATTGTGTGAAAAAATCATAGTGAAATGTTCCTTAAAATAAATTAGTGACAACAATTTAGCATTTATTTATGTAGACACCAAAAACTGGTCCTTATCAAAGTCACATTCATTCATCCCACATCGAATCCTGCACAATGAAATTATATGCCTAAGTTTAAATTTAGGTATATAAATCCTGCACATTATCTTATTTTCTAGATTTAATAATTTTGGAAAATTAGCCTAGGGTACCCTACTTACACACTAGACATGTGTCCTAGCCACCTCACTACCCCACCTTACCACATCTCATACACCTTTGCCCCCTTTGTCCATTTACATGGGGAAACCCTCCACTTAGCACCCCACTTGTAACCACATCACCCCAATTAAGTGAGGCACACTGGGTGACTCACTGTAATTGCCTCTCAATTTGACAACCCAAAATTATCACTTGGTAATCCTAGCTTGCCACATTTCATCTCCATACAAAACCTTAGGGGGTCTATAAAGGCATCTCCACCCCACCAAATCAAATGAGCTAAATATTCATATCACCAAGATACCAAAATATGATCATACCTTTGCATGCATCCTGAGGATAAGATGCATCTCGAGCTTGAAAGCCCTATTTTTTAAGTAATTTTGTATTCAGCCCAAACCACTAGTCCATGGTTTCACAGTCAAAACTGCATTCGGATGGTTTTTCCACCACACAAGATTGGTTTACTAGCCTACACCTCACACCTATGATTTCTCATATTTGAGTATTTGACACAAAAATCTAATCAATAAAGTTTTTATTCAACAAATCTTATGGTTTATTTGCTTATATTTTCTATGTTGCATGATTATCTAGTTAGAGTTATATATCACTATATTTATATATCTATTTGCAGGTGCTACTAATCCTCGTTTAGTTTTCATGTATGTAGGAGACATATTTTTTGGAGAAGCTTCTGAAGCTGGAGTGGTCCCGCATTGAATATCAAAAGCCCACTTACCCCTTGGAGTTATAGCTAGAGAATGAAGAGCAAGTGTTCCTGTGAAGACTTGGAAGACCCCCATTCCATTAGTATATGTATTGTACCAATACAGAGAGAGAATTGTAACATTGACCTAAACACATTTGGGGCAATTCAAATTTCATTTGTAAACATTGTATCAAATATCAACACAAAAAACAATTTTGGCAATTTTCCTTTCTTTGTGTCTATATTTCTTTTGTGCTCAGTTATTTTGTTACATAAAATGGTTATCACAATGGGACCCCCTAAGGGTATTATTTGTTTTTTCCTTGCTTAAATTACTTTACTAATATGTGTTCTGTATTTACAGTTTTCAGGATGTTTAAGTGCATGAAGATTCGATCTCGGATCGACAAATTTGAGACTTATTTTTTAGACCCATTACTGTGAAACCATGCACTTGTGGTTTTTTATTTGAGTAACCATGTACCTACAATGGAAGACTTGGATAAATACATATATGTGGTTTAGGATTGATAGAATCGTGCATCTGTGATTGGATGTCTGGAGGAGTGTGTGTGTACGATTGTAGTACTGTGCAACCACGAACCTATGGTGGAAGTAGACAGAAAGGAGTGGTGAAAGGATCATAGGTTTGTACCCCTGTACCTCTTTCTACCTCTATTTTTATGGTATTAGTATTTACATCTAGGCTAAATTAGAGGTCCCTATCATGTGTGTTTTATTTGCATTTAGGTCTCAAGATAGACAAGGCTATTTTTCAATTCAAGCATTCATAAAACATAAAAGAAATAAAAGGATCAACATCTGCATTTAGAAAATAGATCATTCTACATAGTCAGGTTAGAAATAACTCAAGCACATTTTTTGAGGTTTAGGCCTGATTTTCCCTATTTTTTTGTACAATCGAACATGCACACCCACGGTTGGGATTTCCCAAATGCTCATGTGTAGTTGGAAAACTGTGCAAAGCATGATTTACCATAACCAACTGCTAACCTGTGGTTAGCCTTGATAGCAAAATTTGATAAAAAATCTATATTGAAAGTAGCTTTTAGCCCCTAATCTAATTCTATCTGCTATCTTTGATTTCTATTTTTTGCATTAGACATAAAAGCATAATTAAATTATAGCTTGCATTTCACAATAGTTTAAACAAACCTCACACACTCACATAAATGTTGGTAACGACTGGATTTTATCATCGCCAGGTTGGATTTCATCACCAACTACCAACATATTATTACTTGACCGTGGCCAAAGCCAATTCCAAGAACTATCCTAATTGTGGAAAATAACACACATTCCTCTTCAAATGGTGTATCACTACCCACGAGGTATTGGGTGAGGATCGGTAGTACCTGTTGATGAGGCCTGGATAAGCCTCATTTATAGCATGTTTTAAATAGTTAAAACTACCTACAACTCTTGTGAATTATCTTATATGCTAGTTAAGTTGATTTAATATGCTGTGTATTAACTGTTTGCATGATTGAAGTGTTAAGGACATTATATTATGATTTTTAACAGTTCTTGTATAGTTTTATGTTATCTTGTCATGCTTAGGTTGACAGCAACACTTCACTAGTCTTATTTTGATGATCATTAAGCATTAGTTTCTCTAAATTCAACAAATAGTACAAAGACTTATTACTGTGCAGCAGAAAACTAGTTTTTCCATATAAATCCCAGCCAGCTGCCAATGAATGGCAAGGCATGGAATTCACATCCAAGGAAGAATGAAGACTATTGCAATCTGATCCTGAGGGCTAATCCACCTAAGAAATGCAGCCAAAACCATTTGGAGTCAAAACAATTGGTCTCTTCGAAATGAACACAATGTCTTTGGAATGAACACAGTGTCTCCGAAATGAACACAGTTTCTTCAAAATGAGAAAATAAAGCACTTTTTGACTTGTTTACTGACTTTTGGCGGTGGAAAAGGGGATAATAAGGCTGAGAAATTTAAGGGAAAATATCTCCCATCTAACTTTGACGTCCTTGCCATACAAAGCCACCATTTATGGAAAATATCAAATTGATCCTCTTCTAGGATAAACCCAGGAAATTATGCAGGATATCAGGAACATCATATTTTATGTTTGTAATTAGATTTTAGGCATCTATAAAATATAGCTCCCATCCAGGTTGAGCTATTATATTAGATAGAGGAGATAGAAAATAAATAGGGAGATAATAGAATAGTGATTTCATACTTGTAACAAATTTTAGTAGAATTGTAATTATGTTTCTGAAGCAATAAAAGTGCAGTTTCATTCCATTTATTTTGTTATGTCTGAGTGTGAGTAAGAATTAAAGAAGAATTCAAACCTTCTTCTGAGAAAGGATGCTGGCCACTTCCAGACCTAGGAGGAAGACTGACAGATAGGTTTTATTCTGATTTTGCTATAGTAGAATAAGTTGTGAACTTGTCATTTTCATTCTTTTGCACAACTAACATTCCTAGTTGTTTAATTCTTGTTCATAATATTTTTTTGATATGATTAGTGGTAGATCTGGTTATTCTTTTCATTCCTAGAAACTTTCCAATTCACTACAAATTTCCATTTCCAACAATTTACAAGTTTTCTGTAATTTCCCTACATTCTTGTTTTTGCTGTCAAAACCCTACATAGAAGATTGATGACCTTCTATTACAGAGCATTGATAGGATCTAGTTTTTATGCTTCATTTCAATTATTACAAGATTAAATAGACTTTCAATCTGCAACTATAACTAGAGTTTCAATTCTACAATTTAATTAGATTTCATTCTTGCAACTGTAACTAGGGTTTCATTTCTGCAATTAGCAATTAGTTTTCATTCTTGCAAATAGATTAAAGTTTAATTTATGCAATTTAGGGGTAGAAGTGACACAAAACCCCCATACAATCAATTCCACCAATAAGACCTGCTGCTTCCAAATGAACTGAACTACAACTCTGCTTGAACTTTCTCTCGTAAATAGCCTTGGACACCACCCTGGATTGACAAATTCATTGAGAATTAATGATGTTCTTAACGACAACCCATCATTTTGGTGTCGTTGTCGGGGAACATGGTGTTGTTAGAAGGTGAAAAGCAGTACAATAATTATTAAATATGCTAAGTTGTGAATTTTAGAGTAAAATCTGAATGTAATGACTGGTATAAGTAATTGTTATTGGTAAATTGTATTTCAGTCCATTTAGGAAATAAGCAAGAAACCACAAGAAGAAAAATTTCACAAGAGGTTGAAATTATGTCAAAAATATCTAAATTTTTTATTTCCAAAAATGTTGGAATTTTCAAAGAATCTCAATCATCCACTTCCAGCACTGCAAGATCCTTTGAGAAATCATTACAAGGAGGAAAATTAAGTAGTTCAAAACCATTTTCTCTTGACAAATCCATACAATCAGGAAAATTTGACAAGATTTATAATTGTTTTTGGGAACCTACAATGGAAGGCTCACAAGAGAATCAAGGTAGAGCCAACAATGTGCTCCACCCTAGTGTAACTAGTGCACTTGCCAGAAATTTCAAAATCCCATCCAACTAGATCTTAATCAAAATGCTCCCATGAAGATCATTTCACTTGTAGTATTACCAACTTTCAAGGGAATTACATCCGAAGATCCTGATATGTTTTTTTTTTAGTTTAAAATTGTATGTCAAGCTCATGATTACACTAATGACAACCAAAAGCTCAAACTATTTCCTTCCACTCTTAAGGAGTTAGCTGTACGATGGTTTATCACCTTAGCACCTGAATCAATTAGAACTTGGGATGAGATAGAAAACATATTCTTGGAGAGATACCAAGAATATTGTCAAGTCAAGAATCAAAATGATGAAATTCTTACAATGAAACAAGAGGAAAATGAAATCTTAGAAGATTATCTAGACAGATTTTCTTTTGTTCATAAGAGATGTAGAAATGTTGAACCTGAAATTTGCAAAGTCATATTCTTAAGGTGATATTCACACAATGACACTGAGAGGGGGGGGTGAATCAGTGTAGCTATTAATTTTTATATCTACAACATTTAATATGAAATAAAGAGAACTTGAAAACAAGAAAAACAGATTGAACAAGAGAGCACACCACAACACTCAATATACCGAGGTTCACCAATTTGGCTACTCCTCAAAAATGACTGCTTGGACTTCAATCCAAATCCAGTCTTTGCAAAATATCAATTTTACAAATACTTTACCAGCATCTACTGGAAGGAGCACCAACCCCTTAATTTTTTGCTACAACAGATGGAGCACCAACTCCTAGTACCAAGCACCAACTTGGACTGCAATTCTGATCAATTTAGAATGACATAAAAATGTCTTCACTTCATGCACGACCCTGACTGGTCTGCAATTAACCCAACTCTGCACACTCTCACGGCTCTGCTAATTTTTCTCTTGACTCTTTTCTAACCCTCCTTTTACAACAATTTCTCTCTAACAGCAGCAACATCTTCTTTGTACGACTATTCTTTTATAACCTATCAATCCTGCATGTAGTCGAATCACATACTCTGATTGTTCGAATCCATGCAATACGGCTGTTCGATTCCATGCACTTCGACTATTCGAAATCCTGCAATACGGCTGTTGAATCCATGCAATACGGCTGTTCGATTCCATGTACTTCGACTGTTCGAAACTCTGCAATACGATGGTTCGATTCCTTGCAATACGACTATTTTAAATGCTGCAAATACATCTTTTTGAAAGATTTTCTGATCCTTCATATTCGGCTGTTCAATTTCTTCAAATACGGCTTTTCAATTTCTTCAAATACGGCTTTTCGAATGCTTTTTCGAAACTGCATATGTGATGCATCGAATGCTTTTTCAATCAAGAATATACATCTGTTCCCATGCATGTCCGACACCTGTCAACGTGTAACTGTCGATCTGACATCAGTTACTTTTTACGTAACAGGCTGCATGATTTTTTGTATGCTTTTTCCGACACGTGTCACCTTGCATGCTCCTGCGGGTTTTACCTGCCAGACTGTTACCTGTCGCGATATCGTGACACTTTTTGAAGCCGTACACTTCATGCCCTTGCTATCGCGAAATCGTGACCATTTTGGCTTTGAAAGCTTTCCCTCTGTTCATGTCGCGATATCGCGACACTTTCAACATTTGCTGACGTCATCCTTAAGCATGTCACGAAATCACGACGCTTTCGGCTTCCAGCAGCTTTCCTTGCACTTTGTCGTGATATCGCGACACTTTCTGACTTTGCTGACGTCATCATCATTCTTGTCGTGAAATCGCGACGCTTTCGGCTTTTGCTGACGTCATCATCCTTCTTGTCACGAAATCGCGACGCTTCTGGCTTCCGTACACTCTCCTTTGCCAGCAACAGCGAAAATGGAACATGTCACGAAATCGTGACACTTTGGGCTTCCGTACAATCCTCCTTGCAAACTTTAGAAAAAATGGAACATGTCACGAAATCGTGACACTTTGCTCTTCCGTACAACTCTCCTTGCAGACTCCAGAGAAAATGGAACATGTCGCGAAATCGCGACGTTCACTGCTTCCGTACACTCTTTGCTCCATGCAGTAGCGAAATCGCTACAACTTTGTGCCTCGTGCTTTTGACTTGTTACATCTTTAATTTTTGCAACTTTGAATGGTAGCGAAATCGCTACACCTTTGTTTACATGCATTTTGTCATGCAGCGAAATCGCTACACCTTCTTGTTTGTGCTTTTTCACTTGTAGCGAAATCGCTACACCTTCTTTGCCCTTCATTTCAACATGCAACGAAATCGCTGCACTCTTTCGCCTTGACTTTCAAACTTGTAGCGAAATCGCTACACCTTCTTTGACTTAGTGCATTTTCCTCCAACATGTCGCGAAATCGTGACATCTTTTCACCTTGCTTCCTTCTCTGCCCACATGTCGCGAAATCGTGACAAATTTGCTTGCATCTTCTCTCTCCTCGGACATGTCGCGAAATCGCGACCATTTGGCGTGCATTTTCTCTCTCCTCGGTTATGTCGCGAAATCGCGACAATTTTTCTTTCTGCTAACGGACCTCTCAACCTGTCGCGATATCGCGACAGTTTTCTTACTTGGTCTTTTCTGCAATTTTTTGAATCTTGGTGACTTCTGTTTTCTTGCAAATTTACTGTACTTGATCTGACTGACTTCAGAATTCTTGTCCATTGCTTCAACTGCATCAATTGTTGTCTGTGTTGACAACAATGACAATACTCTTGCTGTACCTTGTTCAACAATCTCCCCCTTTGGAATTGTTGGCAACACTCATGCACTTTCCTGTAATTCTTCTCCCCCTTTGACAATAATACCAAAGGGCTGTTGCAGACTCCCCACGAGTCTCTGCACACCATTCTCAGACAAATGTTGTTATAGTTAGCAAAAATCATAAGTATAAGCAAAACTATAAGTATAGGCATAAATGCACCCCTTGAGAATGTGATCCCAAAAGATAGTCAGTTCTTGGGAATTGTGACCACTCCCAACTTATTTCGAAGATACTCAAAAACATCCTTGGGCAATGGTTTTGTGAATATATCAGCTACTTGCTCTGTAGTTGGAACAAAGTCCAATTTTACCTCTCCTTCTGCAACTTTATCCTTCAAGAAATGATATCGGATTGCAATATGTTTGGTTCTTGAATGCATTATTGGATTCTTGGATATGTTGATAGCACTAGTGTTATCACATTTAATTGAAATTGGCTCTTTGAAATGAATACCAAGATCTTTCAACGTTTGTCTCATCCATAATATCTGAGTACAACATGTTGTTGCTGCAATGTATTCTGCCTCTGCAGTGGATAGAGATACTGATTCTTGTTTCTTGTTGTGCCATGCTACCAGCCTGTCTCCAAGATAAAATGCTCCTCCACTTGTGCTCTTTCTGTCATCAATACATCCTGCCCAATCTGCATCAGAATATGCAATCAAAGTGAAATATTTACCTTTTGGGTACCACAACCCATAATCCATAGTGCCCTTGAGATATCTGAAGATCCTCTTTACAGCTGTTACATGAGTTTCTTTGGGATCGGCTCTGAAATCTTGCAACCATGCATACTTGCTTGTAATATATCTGGTCTAGTGGCCATTAAATACAGGAGGCTTCCAATCATAGACCTGTACATTGTTTGATCTACATCTGGAGATTTATCATCCTTGCTCAACTTGCAACCTGTTGTCATGGGAGTGCTTACAGGTTTACTGTCTTCCATTGTGAACTTTTTCAGCATTTCTTTTACATATTTAACTTGAGAAATAAAAATGCCTTTTTCATTTTGATTGACCTGCAGTCCTAGAAAATAAGAAAGTTCACCAATCATAGACATCTCAAATTCTTTCTTCATTTTATTTGATATGTCTTTGCAGTATTCATCCATGCTACTGCCAAATATTATATCATCTACATAAACAACAAGAACAATAAGATGGCCCTTCTCTGTTTTGACATATAAGTTGTTGTCCACCAAACCTTTCTTGAACCCTTGTTTAATTAGATAATTATCCAGCCTTGCATACCATGCTCTGGGTGCCTGTTTCAAACCATATAATGCTTTCTTTAACTCTGCAAACAAAATCTGGGTTTTCACCAAGTTGGAAGCCATCTGGCTGTTCAATGTAAACCTCTTCTTCCAGTTTTCCATTCAGGAATGCTGATTTTACATCCATTTGATATACTTTGAAGTTTTTATGAACTGCTAATGCCAGAAACATTCTGATTGCCTCTAGTCTGGCTACCGGTGCAAAAGTTTCCTCAAAATCAATGCCTTCAACCTGAGCATAGCCTTTACAGACCAATCTTGCCTTATTTCTGACAACCTGCCCATCTTCATTTAATTTATTTTGAAAAACCCATTTAGTGCCAATTATGTTTTTATTTGTTGGTCTAGGTACTAATTCCCAGGTATTGTTTTTCTCAATCTGATCTAGTTCTTCATTAATTGCCTTCAACCAACTTTCATCAGTGCTTGCTTCAGCAACATTTTTAGGTTCAATGCTAGATAACAGAGAATAGTTCCGCATCTTTGCTCTTCTTGTCTGAATACCATCTTTGGGATCCCCAATAATCTGTTCACTTGGATGATTTTTCTACCAGTTGCTTGTTTTAAATTTCTTGTTTTCTTCTTCTTCTGATTCAGTTTTTACACCATCTGGATCAATTTTCTGATTTTTATCTGTTTCCTTTTCATCATCACCTTCAATGACTTCTTCATAGATGGGGTAGTTTTCTTGATAAGTAATTTCTTGTTCTCTACCTTCATCAACTTTCACATCAGCACTCTCAACAATTTTCTTTAGCCTTTTGTTGTAACATGTGTAGGCTTTGCTTTTTGTTGAGTAACCAAGAAAGATACCTTCATCAACTCTATTTTCAAATTTATCGAGATTATCTTCAGTCCGTTTGATGTAGCACTTGCTTGCCAAATACTTTGAAATGTCTTGTTGTTGCCTTTCCGCCAAACCACAGTTCATAAGGTGTTTTGCTTTCATGTGGTCTTAGCATGCAACTGTTTTGAATGTAAACTACGGTATGTCTTGCCTCTTTCCAAAATCTATCAGCTATTTTGTTTTCAGCCAGCATTGTCCTTGCCATTTCCTGCATTGTCCTATTTTTCCTTTCTACAACACCATTTTGTTGAGGTGTTCTAGCTGCTGAAAATTGTCTTCTTATCCCATATTTTTGATAGTATTCTACAAATTCTTCTGAAATAAACTCTCCTCCTCTGTCTGATCTTAGGCATTTAATTCTTTTCCCTGATTGATTCTCAACAAGATTTTTGAAGGTTTTAAACATCTCAAAGGCTTCTGATTTAAGTTTCAAAAATAGTACCCATGTCATTCTTGAGTAATCATCTATACACAACATAAAATATTTGTGTCCATTTATGCTTTCGGTTCTCATGGGTCCACATAAATCAGTGTGAATTAATTCTAATGGCTTGCTTGTGAAATATTCTTTTGCTTTGAAAGTGGCTCTGGTTTGTTTTCCCTTTTGGCATGACTCACAAATACTGTTTGAAGGTTTACCAATAGTTGGTATGTCTCTTACTGCCCCTTTTGAGCTGATTTTTACCAGATTATCAAAGCTTATGTGACCGAGTCTCTTGTGCCACAGCCAGTTTTCTTCTTCCTGACCAACCAAGCAAGCTCCTTCTGAAGTCTCTGAAAGTGTATACAGATTTCTAGAAGTTCTCAGTCCAGTGGCTATTATCTTTCCATTTTTTGTCTTTCTTACTTCACAACCCTCCTTCTTGAAGATTACATCATGGCCTCTGTCACAGATTTGACTTACACTCAGTAAGTTATGCTTCAGACCAATCACAAACAAGACTTCTTTTGATTTTATATTGCCATCACTGATCTTGATTGATCCCTTTCCAACAATCTTTGCTCCATCATTATTTCCAAATTTCACAGAACCACCTTCATAATTCTGCAAATTCTCAAATTTTTGCTTGTCACCTGTCATGTGACTGGAACACCCACTGTCAAGTATCCAAGGTGCAGATTTGTTCTGAGCTTTAAAGGCAGTCTGAACAATTAAAGATTCCTTTTCTTTCCATTCTGGTTTGATGACAGATTTGGCTACTTGTTTTGCCTTTGTCTTCTCATTAGCATGTACTTGTTTTTCAGGAAATTTCTTGTTTTGTTTCAACTCACTTGGTTGAGATTTTCTACCCTGATAATTATTTGCTGCAAAAATGCTTCTACAGTTTCTAGCAATATGTCCAAAATTATGACAATTATAACATTCAACTGCATAATTCATTAAAGGAGAAAAAACATTTCTGCTTGTGAAATTCCTTTGAGATACATTATGCCTGCAATCTGAAATTTTATGGCCATAAGCATTGCATTTAAAACAGTAACCAGAAAAGGAATGATTAAACCTGGGTGCCGGTCTTTGCCAGTTTGAAGTAGGAGCCATAAATCTTTTCCTTCTTGGATGTGTGACTTTTATGAAGCCATCTTTGTCAGTACTCTTCTTGAGTCTGGCATTATTGCTTTCTTGGGCATGTTTTGTTTTTTCTAGATCAACCCTGATCTTTTCTTCTTTCTTTATGGGTTCTACATTCGAGGCCTTTGAACCCTTTGATGATTCTCCTTCATCGAAGCCTAAACCAAATTTGATGTCGGAAGGCCTTTGGTTATTTAACATTTTATCCGACTTTACAGTACTTTCTTCAAACTTATGAAAATAGTTTAATTTTCTATTCATCTCCTCTAACTGCATTCTTAACTTAACCATGTCTTCCTCTAGCTTGCTGCATTCAACTGTCTTTACAGTTAATTGTTCATCAAGAACTTCAGACATTTTCTTGAATTCCTCTGTCTGTATTTTTAAACTGTTTATTATGTCAGTGGCATCTTCTAGTTTTCTTGAAAACTTTTTGTTCTTTTTCCTTTCAACACTCAACTCTTCAAGTGCAACAACCAATTCTCCTTCCAGATAAACTTCAACTTCATCTTTAAAGTTTTCATCACTTTCCTGATTTTCTTCTGTTCTTTCCTCTTCAAGTGCCATGAACAGAGCTTCACCTTTTTCTTCTTCAGAATCCTCATCTGAGCTTTCTTCAGAAGTGCTGACATTCTTGGATATGAAGCTTTTCTTCTTGAAATTGTTCTTTCTAAAATTTTGTTTCTTCTTCCAGTCACCTTTTTCTTGGTGTGAGCCTTCACCATTTTTGGTTTTCTCCTGCATTGGACATTTGGCTGCAAAATGACCGACTCCTCCACGAGTTGAAGCATTTGAAAGGTAGCTTTCCTCTATATTTTCCTTTTCCTTTTGTGAGTTTTCGAACAAAATTAGCTTCTGTTTCATCCGAGTCTCTTCATCCTCGGATTCATGTTCAGCTTTTATATTCTTGTGTGCTTTAAAAGCTGCTTCTCTGTCTATAGACTTGGTTTGTCCTATTCTCATTTCATATGTTGTCAGAGAACCATGCATCTCATCCAAGCTGAAGTTGTTCAGATCTTTTGCCTCTTCTATTGCAAAAACTTTGGAGTTAAATCTTTTGTGCAGTGTTCTGAGAACCTTTTTCACAACAACTGCATCATCAATTTCTTCACCGAGTCCTCTGATTGCATTAATGATTTCGTTGACTCTCAGCATATAAGCCTCTATGTTCTCATCTTCATTCATTTGCGAGTGCTTCAAAGCTGTGCTCGATGAGTTTGCAGTTTTGCTTCCTTGATCTTGTTGTCTCCTTCATGGATGCTCTTCGGTTTATCCCACATGTCTTTTGCTGATTTACGGCTCATGACTCTTATCAGTTCACTGTCAACAAGCCCACACATTATAGCATTCTTAGCTTTGGAGTTGTTCTCAAATTTTTTCTTCTCAGCAGTATCTGTTGGAGGGGTAGTGGGTGCTGTGTATCCACTATCTACAGAATCCCAAATATCATATCCCAATGCACTCAGATATGTTTGCATCCTGAGTTTCTAGAAAGTGTAATTTGTTCCATCAAATAAGGGGGCTTTGTTGGATGAGAATCCTTCACCGCTTGCCATTGTTTCTTCCAAGATCTCCTTAGCTGATTTAGCTTGTACAAGGAACCTTGCTCTGATACCAATTGATATTCACACAATGACACTGAGAGGGGGGGTGAATCAGTGTAGCTATTAATTTTTATATCTACAACATTTAATATGAAATAAAGAGAACTTGAAAACAAGAAAAATAGATTGAACAAGAGAGCACACCACAACACTCAATATATCGAGGTTCACCAATTTGGCTACTCCTCAAAAATGACTGCTTGGACTTCAATCCAAATCCAGTCTTTGCAAAATATCAATTTTACAAATACTTTACCAGCATCTACTTGGAAGGAGCACCAACCCCTTAATTTTCTACTGCAATGAGATGGAGCACCAACTCCTAGTACCAAGCACCAACTTGGACTGCAATTCCGATCAATTTAGAATGACATAAAAATGTCTTCACTTCATGCACGACCCTGACTGGTCTGCAATTAACCCAACTCTGCACACTCTCACGGCTCTGCTAATTTTTCTCTTGACTCTTTTCTAACCCTCCTTTTACAACAATTTCTCTCTAACAACAACAACATCTTCTTTGTACGACTATTCTTTTATAACCTATCAATCCTGCATGCAGTCGAATCACATACTCTGACTGTTCGAATCCATGCAATACGGTTGTTCGATTCCATGCACTTTGACTATTCGAAACCCTGCAATACGGTTGTTGAATCCATGCAATACGGCTGTTCGATTCCATGTACTTCGACTGTTCGAAACTCTGCAATACGGCGGTTCGATTCCTTGCAATACGACTGTTTTAAATGCTGCAAATACATCTTTTTGAAAGCTTTTCTGATCCTTCATATTCGGCTGTTCAATTTCTTCAAATACGGCTTTTCAATTTCTTCAAATACGGCTTTTCGAATGCTTTTTCGAAATTGCATATGTGATGCATCGAATGCTTTTTCAATCAAGAATATACATCTGTTCCCATGCATGTCCGACACCTGTCAACGTGTAGCGTCGATCGACATCAGTTACTTTTTACGTAACAGGTTGCATGATTTTTTGTATGCTTTTTCGACACGTGTCACCTTGCATGCTCCTACGGGTTTTACCTGCCAGACTGTTACCTGTCGCGATATCGCGACACTTTTTGAAGCCGTACACTTCATGCCCTTGTTGTCGCGAAATCGTGACCATTTTGGCTTTGAAAGCTTTCCCTCTGTTCATGTCGTGATATCGCGACACTTTCAACATTTGTTGACGTCATCCTTAAGCATGTCGCGAAATCGTGACGCTTCCGGCTTCCAGCAGCTTTCCTTGCACTTTGTCGCGATATCGCGACACTTTCTGACTTTGCTGACGTCATCATCATTCTTGTCACGAAATCGTGACGCTTTCGGCTTTTGCTGACGTCATCATCCTTCTTGTCGTGAAATCATGACGCTTCTGGCTTCCGTACACTCTCCTTTGCCAGCAACAGCGAAAATGGAACATGTCGCGAAATCGTGACACTTTGGGCTTCCGTACAATCCTCCTTGCAAACTTCAGCGAAAATGGAACATGTCGCGAAATCGTGACACTTTGCTCTTTCGTACAACTCTCCTTGCAGACTCCAGCGAAAATGGAACATGTCACGAAATCGTGACGTTCACTGCTTCCGTACACTCTTTGCTCCATGCAGTAGCGAAATCGCTACAACTTTGTGCCTCGTGCTTTTGACTTGTTACATCTTTAATTTTTGCAACTTTGAATGGTAGCGAAATCGCTACACCTTTGTTTACATGCATTTTGTCATGCAACGAAATCGCTACACCTTCTTGTTTGTGCTTTTTCACTTGTAGCGAAATCGCTACACCTTCTTTGCCCTTCATTTCAACATGCAGCGAAATCGCTGCACTCTTTCGCCTTGACTTTCAAACTTGTAGCGAAATCGCTACACCTTCTTTGACTTAGTGCATTTTCCTCCAACATGTCGCGAAATCGTGACATCTTTTCACCTTGCTTCCTTCTCTGCCCACATGTCGCGAAATCGTGACAAATTTGCTTGCATCTTCTCTCTCCTCGGACATGTCGCGAAATCGTGACCATTTGGCGTGCATTTTCTCTCTCCTCGGTTATGTCGCGAAATCGCGACAATTTTTCTTTCTGCCAACGGACCTCTCAACCTGTCGCGATATCGCGACAGAAAACTTGTCGCGATATCGCGACAGTTTTCTTACTTGGTCTTTTCTGCAATTTTTTGAATCTTGGTGACTTCTGTTTTCTTGCAAATTTACTGTACTTGATCTGACTGACTTCAGAATTCTTGTCCATTGCTTCAACTGCATCAATTGTTGTCTGTGTTGACAACAATGACAATACTCTTGCTGTACCTTGTTCAACATAAGGGGACTACAAGATGAATCTAGGGATGCATTGGGTATCTTGGGAAGAGGAGATAAAAATGCACTTAAATTTTAGGAAATTATTAAACTCTGTAAAAATTACTCTCATTCAAGGCATAGAAAACATAGAATTGGTAATGAAAAACATGATTTGAAAGAATGCATGAAAGAGGCTGATATTTTAGTATATGATAGAACATTAGATGAAAAAAATGAATCTACTGAATCTTCAATCTATTGTTTGAAATGTAAAAAACAACACTCTCTTCATGATTGTCCTTTGAACAAAATATTTATACCTGCTACATGTAGCATTTGTCAATTAAGACACCCCACAGATCAGTGTAGTTTATTGCCAGAACTTAAAAGTGTCTTTGAAAAATAGTCTCAACCTATGAAAAAAATCAATATTGTAGGACAAGGACAAGGGAATAATTTTCATAAATTTCCATATTAGAATGCTTCTCAATTTATTGTACATTGGGGAAATAATCCTTGGTATATGCCATGGTCTGCTTCAGGTCCACTTCAACAATGTTGGAGTCAACCACCATGGGCATACTCCCAAGCATGGTCTCAACATGGATGGATACAACAACAATGGAATCAACAACATCCACCATGGTTGCAGCCAAAATTACAAGGATATCAATGGATACAACATCAAATCTGTACAAAGGGCAACAACATTGTCAAAAACAAAAATCAAATTTGTTGCCTAATTATATCCATAATTTCTATCGTGGACAATAACAACAAAAATTAAAACAACCTATGTTTTCAACTCAACATGTGGTCAGTCCAAATCATGTTAAACATGTAACCCTTGTCTCTATGGTTGAATCAAAAAATACAGCCCTAATAAATGTTAGTGACTGTGTTAAAACTCAGTTGTTTTCAGGTGAACCATTGCTTGAACCTATTCCACTTATCAGTGTAGAAAGTGAAGTTAAAAAGAATGAACATGAAAACAAATCCACACTAAAACAACATCAAGAAGAACAAGATACCTCATCAAATAAAGTATCATATTTTAAATAGTCTGAGATATCAAAAATAACATCTTCACAATCAAATTTGATAAAGGAATTAGAACATTTAACTATTACAATCCCTTTACCTCAAGTTGTACCAATCATTAATAGGATTGTTCAAGAAATGTGTTTTAGCAAACCAAGAAAAAAAAAGTATATCCTAAAACCATACAAAAAGGTGGAAAATTATTTAACTTGCTTTTAGGTAAACTTATTACACCTAAGTATGATTGTACAGAAAGCCCACAATTTCTTAGAACACATAAGAAAAATGAAAAGAATACTTTAGTTTTGGCCTCCATTGTTGTAAATAAAAATGTAGAAGAGTTGGATTCCTCCAAAAAGTTTGTTTTTGCTGAAAATGTTCAAAACTCATATTTTAAAGATGAACTAATTATTGTTCAGAGAATTACTACAGACTGATGAAAAACATAATTCTAAAAATTTATCACCCATTCTAGTACAAAACCATTTTCTTTATTTACCACATGGATGTCATTATTGTTTCTCATATTTTCATTATTATTTATCAAAGTTAATTCTTTCAATAATTGTTTTTGGTAAACATATACAGATTTTTCATTCTTTTCCACCATATCATTACTCTCTTAATTTATTAATGCATCATTCTCCAAGAACCAATTCAAATCATCCTGGTACAAAACAAACTGAAATACAGCCAAAACAACCTTTGAAAAACAATAGTTGGTTGACTAAAAACCACGGAGCAAATTTGTTTGATATATTGGTGCAACATCCTAATGCTTTACTAACATTTTATGCATCTTTAGCAGTTGGCATTGAGTTGGTGCAGGGACAAAAAAAACAAATTTTGTAGTTGAATGCATTTGATGAACTTTGGTTGGAAGCACTTCACCAAATAGAGTTCACTCAACAAAAATGGAAAATGTGGCATGATGATCACATTAAGAGCAGCAAGTATGAACCAGGGGAGTTTGAGAATTAAGTTTTTCAACTTTCTTTAGTTGATGATTTAAGGAGGATATTAGTGGTGAATGGACATCTTTTACAGTTGTACCATAAATCACTAACAAAGGTGGAATTTGCTCGATATTTCACACAGTTACATTTGACAGAAGAGGCTTCTTCTTCTGATGAAGATTCCAAATGATCATATCTTTGAATCTTAAAAGAAAAATAAAAAGAAAAAAAAATTAGAAAAAAATAGAAAATAAAAAGATGAATAAATTATGGCTGTGAATTTCTTCATGGGCATGATTTCAAGGAAATCATGAATTCCTTCACGGGAACAATCAGAATAAAAAAGACAAAAAGAAAAAAAAAAAAAAAAGAGAAAAAATGAATAGCTCAGCAGTGAAAACCTTTTTCTAAGGCGCTACTGAGTTGGTACGCATGAAAACCAATTTTTTGGCATGCATAAACTTGAAATTTCTGAGTCACCATTGTACAAATTCACCAACTGCACTTGTTTTTGAAGTTTTGTAAGAAGCTTCAACAGAATATCAACAGAAGCAGCCATCTTTCAAAACTTGCATTAACTTGTTTTAACCAGGTATATATGTTTCTTGCACTTTTCTCATTGTAAATATTTGATATATAGTATATGAAAATTAACCATTAGTATAAAAGTGTTCATAAGAGTTGGCATAAAAAAAACATGCTTGGAGAAAGAGAAAAATGTTGGTTTCTGCTATGTCTTCAGAATGACTGTTGTATCTTCAATAACCATGGTATCTTCGAAATGAAGCCTTTGTCTTTGGAATGAAGGTTTGTCTTCGGAATGAAGCCTTTGTCTTCGGAATGAAGGTTTGTCTTCAGAATGAAGGTTTATCTTCGGAATGAAGGTGTGTCTTCGGAATGAAGGTTTATCTTCGAAATGAGGTTATCTTCGGATTAAATGCCCAGCTTAGTCTTCGAAATGAAACATAATCTTCAAAATGAAGATTTGACAGTCTGTTTCCACATGGCATGCAAGGAGGGAGAAAAAGACATAGTCAACAGATTTTTTTTTACTCCATGTGATCATTGACACATGTCAGCTGGCTTGCAGTTAGATTCATCTCATCTTTTGCACCCATCAAGGACATACGAGAATCACAAGGAAAATAACCAACAAACATGCCACCACCATTCATTGCTAATAACCACTCATGTGGGAAAATTTGCATGCAGAATGGACGAGCTAAAAATAGTAAAGAAAATTTGATGGCAAGGATGTCCAATGATTGATGGCCAGGTGTTCAGAGTACAGAATAAGGAAGTGTGCCATATTTTATTTTTGAAGGCATATTTGCTAATGATTACAAGGAAAAGTAAAAAAAAAATTAAAAGTTCTTTCTGAAGAAGAACAAGAGAAAACCCTGTAATTCTATAGAAACCAGAAATCAGTGACCTAGCAGCAGAAGAGAGCTGTATTATTAGCATCAGAACAAAGAAATGAAGTGAAAAATGAAAAAAGGGCCAGCCTACAAGAACCCTGGAATAACGTAACCACATGGGTTACTAGATTTTTCAACCTGTGAAGGGTAGTGTGTAATTTTGTCAGGGCATCATTTCAAAATTTTAAACCACCTCAGGCATGGTAGGCAATAACCTAAATTTAGAGTGAATTTTCCAACATACCTGCACTGAGAACTACAGAGCATGGCAAAACTTTATCAAGAGAAAAAAAAAGGGAGCCCTCGTCATCATGGTCTTATTAAACTAGTGTGCCAACATAATTTTAGGGGAAACCCTAGAAGCTTTAATAGGTTTTATTCTACCCTGACTAATGTAGTTTTTGAAGAAGAAGATGAAGGAGAAGAGGATACAAATGTTTCTATAAAAAAATATGCTACTGAGGAAGAATAAAAGGCTAAAAAACAATAAAAAATGTTATTGCAGAGAAGGTAACACACCAAGCAAAAGCAACAAAGCATTTTTCTCTAGAACCATCAACCTCACAGACTAAGACGAGAAGGGATGAAACTGATAGCAGAAAAATAAAATAGAAGAGGGTTCATTTTTCTAAAGATGTTATTTATCTATCAGAATAGGAGAGTGAAGTTCTCAGTGAAGAGCCTGATGCTATCCCTACAGCCCCTGTTACCACAAGAAAACATGGCAAGAAGAGAAAATATACATTAAGGACTAGGAGGTTTGCAAGACTCCAACAAAAAGAGATAAAAGAACAAATGATTGAAGAGAAGACCAGACAAGATAGCCCTGATGTCATAGAAGTGCAACAAGCCACTGAGAATTTGGATGTAATCATAGATAATTTCATGGAACCTCCTGTATAGGAGTAGGGGTTTGAAGCAGAGGATGAGATCATTGTTGAGCAGCAAACTGTAGTTGATTTGTCAGTATCAGGTTCTAATTCGAACGAAGAAGAGGAGGTGGACATCACAAAACAACTGAGAGCAACCAAGAGTGTTATAAAAATACAAATGAGATGGATTGAGGAAAGAAAATATGTTATTGAAAAACATGAAAAGAAAATTAGAGAATTATAGTAGTGTTGGCATTTTTGCCACATTGATTTTCATTGAAGTATTAATGTGTACATTATTGCAAATCTAACGTTTATACAGGCTTTGATGCGGATTTGAAGCAAAAAGGAGAGAAAATGAGCAAAAATGACTAAGTCCAAAAACTGCAGCGATTTGCTGACAAGTCGCGAAATCGCGGTCAACGTGGTCAACGCAGGCAGGTTGGGAGGAACCGTCGTGATATCGCGACGTGTTTCATTTTCGTGATTTTCAACGGGCAAAAGGGGAACAGCGACAAAATGTCATGAAATCACGACAAAAAAAACTCAGCCGACGACCTAACTTAAAACTTGCAGCGCGTCGCTAACATGTTCCAGAATCGCGACATCGGGAGCTTCGAAGAGTCAAGTGGTAAAAGTGCAGCGATTCGCTGCATGTTGGTTGAGCGGAAGTCTTAAGTTAAAAGTGGCGGCGATTCGCTGCACATTTGTTTCAAAGGCTTGAGATTTCAAAGGTTGCAGCGATTCACTGCATTCTTGGGAAGGGGCACACATTGGTTGCAAAGGCTTAAAAGATTGAAGTTGCAGCGAAGTTGGTTGAGAAGGTTGTGTAAAGTGAAGGTTGCAGCGATGCGCTGCAAAGCAAAAGGTTGTTACATTTTCGCGATGTAGTCGACTTCGAAGAGCAAAATGCAAAGAGCGCAGCGATGCACTGCACGTTCTCAAATCGTGATGGTTTTGGCTTGAAAGACAAAGGACATAAAATTTGCAGCGATTCGCTGCAATTTCGATGATAAGGCCAACCGACATGAATATGCAGCGAAATGGCGACAAGAAAGGATAGAAGACTCCCAAAGGCAAAAGGTGTTCCATTTTTGCAACCCCTCTAAAGGGCCGTACACGGTGCTCAAAATATGTAGCGATATCGCTACATGTTTCGTTTTCACGGGGCAGAGCGCAGGGAAGAGTCAAGGGACCAATATGCGTAGCGAAATCGCTACCTGTACTATTTTCGCGAGGTTGAGCTAGCGATAGAGAAAACAAAGCTGGAGACATGGAGAAAGAGCAATAGGAAGCATTTTCACGGGTATAAGTGACAGAAAGCGTACGACATCAAAATCAGTCGCGATTTCACTACCCGTTCTGTTTTCGTGACCTATGTAGTTTCCCGCCAAGTGCAGTATGAACGGCCCGAGAGGTTTTCCTCCATTTCCAAGGATTAAATGTGGCCCCGAATTAAATATTTTGAGGATTTCCAATGCATTTCAAGGTCAAAGAAGTGCCCAGGCCACCAAGATTAAATATTTTATGCATTCGAGGCCACTGTTCGTAGGTTAATTAAATGATTTCATGTACACGTTCAAAAACAAATTTAATGAAGGTGACCGTGAACGTTTCATTGCATTTAATTTTTATTTCTTCAAGGCTGTAATCAAGGAGATCATGTTCTTGGTTTCCAAGGCACAATTATAGATCACGAGAAGGATGGTGGCAAATATTTAATGCTGCAAAGAGGACGAACCTCTATAAAAACCAATGTAAACTTCATTACAGGGGGTTGGAGAGTTCTCTGCTAGAAACTGGAATTGTATCTGCAAGAATAAAAGTATTGGCTTCAGATTTTCAGCAACGGTTGTATGAGTGATTTTCTTTTCTGTCAGGTTGCATTTCTTATAGTATTCGTATTTCTTAATGGTTGTTGTATTTAAATTTTGCATCTTGGATTTAAGTGATGCCGTGAGAGTATGATTTCTGGAGTGTAATATTGGAGAGATTTGCTACATACAGTTGTGTGAGAATTGAGCTGACTTCTTATGTTACTTGTCGTTGTCGCATTTTTAAGTTTCCTGCTCGTTATCTTTCGATCCCATCACTTCGGCTCGTGGCCATATTTCCCATTTCTTTCTGTAACCTTTTCAATTTCTTTCCAGTAAACCTTATCTTAACCAAGTTTAGAATAGTGAAGGGAACCAGCCCACTCTGGAGATTGGTCTGGAAGCCATTTCTTACTTCCAGCCTTTCAATGTTGGCTAGGTCTAGGGTGCACTTGTAAAATCCTTTCCTGTGGCAGATTTTGGACCAACAGTTTTTGGCACGCCCGGTGGGACAGACAAGTTTTGTCTCCAATAATTCATAATCGATGGGATAAGCATAATTTTCCAAAGTGATAAACCCACCGGTGCCAACAATTTTTGGCACGCCCGGTGGGACAGACTTCTTCTGTCTCACAAAAATCCACATTTGTTTTAACACCCGAAGGTCTCAAGATTTGATGAGCTGTCTTGGCCTCATAGCGGAGATTTGTAAGTTCATCTGGCGACTTTGCTGAGTTGAAGATCCCGATTTTTGATCGTGGACGCCTGCCTGTTATTTGGTGACTTTGTTGAACTCAAAAATTATTCATGATCACAAGATCACAGTCAAAAAAATTTGGCGATCTTGTCAAATTTTTGAACTTGATAGTTCAAGAAGTGGTGAGCATTCTAGATTAGTTTCCCCATCCCTTCCATCTTCTGCTGAACAAAACCCTGGTATTGTTGCTAGTGTTTCATCTTCCCAACCATATTCCTTAGTTCCAATGGCACAATATCCTCCACTCAAAAAATTCTTGGCATGGAACAGCACTGGAGCCTTGAATTTGTAGGCTCAGAATCCAGTTCCTTAGGCTGCACTGAAGGATTTACCGACTTACGATGGTACGGGTAAGATTGCCTATGAGCACATAAATGATGTAGCTTCCTTAGCTGCTATCCATGATATCACCGATGAAGATGTAATGGTGAAGTTGTTAGTATGTTCTTTGAGAGGTAAACTATTGTTTTGGTACCGAACGCTGCCTCCAGGCACCATAACATCTTGGGATCAATTCGGTGATTTGCTGGTTAAAAATTTCCATGAACAGGCTGACCCTTTCTCATTGTTGAATCAATTTACCATAATACAGAGGCATCCCTAGGAGGAGATACCTGATTTTAATGTTCGATTTACCAAAACTTGGCATAGAATTCCTGATGGTATTCGGCCTGCTGATGAATTGGCTGCACTTTATTATCTCAGAGCATTCCACTCAGATATTGGCTGGGCTGTTCGGTAGTCCAATGTGACAAAATTTCTAGAATTGTTTGAACAAGCAATAAAAGCAGAAGCTGATCTGATTGCTATAGGGAAACTTCCACCAAAGGTAACTATGCCTCTTATTCCAGATTTGCCTCGGTATTTATATTCCGGTTCACAACCACAACCTATGCCGACTATGTATCCCACACCATCATGGAGCTCTAAAGCACCTCAGAGTTGCACTGTCCCAGCTCCTCGCTTGCTCGCCTTAGCTCCTTTACCGCTTCTTGCACCTAGCATGCAACCATCTCCCGTTTCCACCTGCATTTCCAGCTTTTCCAACGACCACCAGCCTCCTTTGCCTTTGCCAGCACCTCCTGCACCTGCAAACCCTGATCCATATACCGCCTTATTACAAGAGGTTAAGTCTGCAAATTCAGCAATTAGGGCCATGGGAAACAAGATCACCCTCATTGAGAGGAAATAAGCTGAAAGAGATTTCCAGCCAAGGATATTTCAACATCCTCAAATTACTAGAGATCAAGCAGCCTCGACTAGTAAGGCACCTGAAAAAAGCTTGACTGCTTTAGTAAATGAAGATGCAGCCCTTGCAGACAGAATGTATTGGTGCTCAACCTGTAATGATCCTCATGGAGAGGATACGTGTATGGTACACCTGAATTATGTGCAGACTTTGGCTGCCAGCTCTTCGGGTGGACAAGTTAACATGATCTCAGAAGCTGGCCATAATTTAATGTCTCCAATTGAAGAACAAGTTTCAGTTCTGACAAGGACTGGAAAAAAGCCCGTGACAGTTGATCCTACTGTCTTAGAGCCGTTGAAAGTGCCTGTTGCTGTGCAAAAGCCAGCTCCAAAGTCTGATGCACCTGTATTACCCAAGGATCCTGCTTTCCACAGAGTTCAAGACAAGGTCACAGCTGCACCGGTAAGATCAGAAACAAAAGAGCAAGCTCGTGAAAAGTTAAAGTATCCATCACTGAAAAAGAGACTACGGGTGGAAGCTACACAGCAGTATCGTACCAGATTTGAACAACCTGCTGAAAAGAAATATTTTGCTGCAGTTTCATACAACATAGTTGATGAACTTAAGAAGACTTCCGCTAAGGTAAGCCTCTATGATGCTTTGCAGTTGCCAGGCCAAGTAGACTTATTACAGGAATCATTAAAATCTGTCAAGGATAATGAAAAAGGTCCTACCCAGACAGTGTATGCACAAACTTTAACCACCTCTGCTACTGGAAAAAATAGGCCACCTCCATTTTATTTGTCATTGCACATAGAGGGTTGGATTGTCCATAATTGTATGATCGACTCTGGTGCTGCCACAACTGTAATGCCCAAGGGAGTCTGTGAAGCAATGGGAATGGAGTACACACGGAGTAGTCCTAGAGTTCTGCAATTAGATGGTACGCCTGTAAAAATAGTGGGTGTGATTAAGGATGTTCCAATTACTCTGCATACAATGCCCCAAGTTACTATTATCCAAGAAATTGTTGTGGTTGATTTAGAGCCCTACTTTAGTATGTGTTTATCTAGGGAGTTTACCGCCAAGTTAGGGGGTTATTTGGCACTAGATTATTCCCATTTAGAAATTCCTATCAAGGGTATGCGTCTCAGGATTCAAAATTAAAAGCCTTCTTCTTTTCACATTGAAAAGTTGGAAGAAACAGAAAAGGAAGTGCAGTCTGTTTACATGCTTACTGACGAGTCTGAAGACTCTGTTTTTTTGAATGAAGTTTTAAATAATATTCAGTTGGATGATCAATTTTCTATGCTTAATTTTAATGCCATGCTGGAAACTGAAATCGGCTGTTATGCCATCCAAAAGCCTGAGAGTGACATGAAGCAGGAATTACCTAATCAAGCTAATCAGAATGTTGTCACAGATCATTTATGGCAGCTATTTTTTGATGGGGTTAAATCCAAATATGGGGCAGGAGCAACATTATGCAAGTATTTTGGGCAATTCATTGAAGATAATGAGCAGATAGTCAACTTCTTGAATCATGACACTGCCACTGTCGAAGGGAGAACTACAGGAAGAAGCCAGCCCAATTTCAGGGACCGACTCAAGTATGACCAAATCTGGGTGGGACATTGCAGATTTACCGGATAACTCTTGAGATCGGGTTTGTGGTGGCGACATGCCAATCATGTCGTAAACCCTTGTATATAGATATATAAAACTAGAAAAAAAAAAAAAAATAGAAGAGAAAAAAAAAAAAAAAATTATTTGTTCACCTCGGTTCTTGTTGCTTGCGAGCCGTCCGTGCTTGTTTTCCTTTTGTGCTTTTCCAATCCCAACAGTTTGGTGGATTTCTAGCACTTTCTTCTTTTCCCTTCCCTTTTTCTTTCCTTTCCCTTCTTCATCTTCCTCCTTCTTTTTCTTCTGCAAAAAAAAAAAAAAACAAAGCCACGGCTGTTGTTTCTTTTCCCCATTCCTATTATTCCCGTTCCTTCTTATCCCTTTCTTCTAAGTTCTGTCATTTTACGCATTTATTTACAGTTTAGTTCAATCTCATTCCATAGCCTTTATACTTTTATCCCCACTCCATAACTTCGTTCATTTACTTTCCTTCCATATCCATTGCAGCTGGCAGTACAACAACATTCTGTTGTTGTTCTACTACATCACTTGCCCACTTCATCATTTCATTATTACCATCATTCCATTGCAGCCACCGCTTGCACAATCACAAGATCTCATTCCACCCTCTCATTCCATTTATTTCACAACCAGTTCTATGCAGGTTCTTCCAGTTCCAGCTTTTAGCAGCAGAGAAGTTTTGCAGCAGTCCATTGCAATGTATCTCAGCAACTGACTTTAAGTTTTTCATGACTCTGTGCCCAATGGATTAAGGCCTGGATTCTTGCATACAACGAGCTGTATAACCCGCGACCAAGAATATTGGCATTTTTTCCACATTGAAGTATTAATGTGTACATTATTGCAAATCTAACGTTTATACAGGCTTTGATGCGGCTTTGAAGCAAAAAGGAGAGAAAATGAGCAAAAATGACAGTCCAAAAACTGCAGCGATTCGCTGACAAGTCACGAAATCACGGTCAACGTGGTCAACGCAGGCAGGTTGGGCGGAACCGTCACGATATCACGACATGTTTCATTTTCATGATTTTCAACGGGCAAAAGGGGAACAGCGACAAAATGTCGCAAAATCGCGACAAAAAAACTCATCCGACGACCTAACTTAAAACTTGTAGCACGTCGCTAACATGTTCTAGAATCGCGACATCGGGAGCTTCGAAGAGTCAAGTGGTAAAAGTGCAGCGATTCGCTGCATGTTGGTTGAGTGGAAGTCTTAAGTTAAAAGTGGCAGCGATTCGCTGCACATTCGTTTCAAAGGCTTGAGAGTTCAAAGGTTGCAGCGATTCGCTGCATTCTTGGGAAGGGGCACACATTGGTTGCAAAGGCTTAAAAGATTGAAGTTGCAGCGAAGTTGGTTGAGAAGGTTGTGTAAAGTGAAGGTTGCAACGATGCGCTGCAAAGCAAAAGGTTGTTACATTTTCGCGATGTAGTCGACTTCGAAGAGCAAAATGCAAAGAGCGCAGCGATGCGCTGCACGTTCTCAAATCGCGGTGGTTTTGGCTCGAAAGACAAAGGACATAAAAGTTGCAGCGATTCGCTGCAATTTCGATGATAAGGCCAACCGACATGAATATGCAGTGAAATGGCGACAGGAAAGGATAGAAGACTCCCAAAGGCAAAAGGTGTTCCATTTTTGCAACCCCTCTAAAGGGCCATACACGGTGCTCAAAATATGTAACGATATCGCTACATGTTCCGTTTTCGTGGGGCAGAGCGCAGGGAAGAGTCAAGGGACCAATATGCGTAGCGAAATCACTACTTGTACTTTTTTTGCGAGGTTGAGCTAGCGATAGAGAAAACAAAGCTGGAGACATGGAGAAAGAGCGATAGGAAGCATTTTCGCAGGTGTAAGTGACAGAAAGCGTACGACATCAAAATGCGTAGTGATTTCGCTACCCGTTCCGTTTTCACGACCTGTGCAGTTTCCCGCCAAGTGCAGTATGAACGGCCCGAGAGGTTTTCCTCCATTTCCAAGGAATAAATGTGGCCCCGAATTAAATATTTTGAGGATTTCCAATGCATTTCAAGGTCAAAGAAGCGCCCAGGCCACCAAGATTAAATATTTTATGCATTCGAGGCCACTGTTCGTAGGTTAATTCAATGATTTCATGTACACGTTCAAAAAAAAATTTAATGAAGGTGACCGTGAACGTTTCATTGCATTTAATTTTTGTTTCTTTAAGGCTGTAATCAAGGAGATCGTGTTCTTGGTTTCCAAGGCACAATTGTAGATCACGAGAAGGATGGTGGCAAATATTTAATGCTGCAAAGAGGACGGACCTCTATAAAAACCAATGTAAACTTCATTACAGGGGGTTGGAGAGTTCTCTGCTAGAAACTGGAATTGTATCTACAGGAATAAAAGTATTGGCTTCAGATTTTCAGCAACGGTTGTATGAGTGATTTTATTTTCTGTCAGGTTGCATTTCTTATAGTATTTGTATTTCTTAATGGTTGTTGTACTTAAATTCTGCATCTTGGATTTAAGTGCTGTCGTGAGAGTATGATTTCTGGAGTGTAATATTGGAGAGATTTGCTACATACAGTTGTGTGAGAATTGAGCTGACTTCTTATGTTACTTGTTGTTGTCGCATTTTTAAGTTTCCTACTGTTATCTTCCGATCCCATCACTTCGGCCTGTGGCCATATTTCCCATTTCTTTTTGTAACCTTTTCAATTTCTTTCCAGTAACCCTTATCTTAACCAAGTTTAGAATAGTGAAGGGAACCAGCCCACTCTGGAGATTGGTCTGGAAGCCATTTCTTAATTCCAGCCTTTCAATGTTGGCCAAGTCTAGGGTGCACTTGTAAAATCCTTTCCTGTGGCAGATTTTGGACCAACAAGTAGAAAGTGGAGTTCTCAATCCAGAGAAATACCTTTATGCAACATTATTGGGTAGGTCTCAGATTTAGGCCTCCAACCATCATTACTCTGGTTCCCTCCTATTTTGAAGAGTATTCCCAACCAGATGATCAGTTTGAAGAATAACTCGAAACCTTCATGAGAAATTACACGGGCACTAAATTGTTCTATGAAACATTGAATATGAGTATGGACATTTGTGACTCCATAGCCCACTATTAATGCATGAGGGCATGCATTAATATAATTTGGGGGGAATGATGAGGCCTGGATAAGCCTCATTTATAGCATTTTTTAAATAGTTAAAACTTCCTAAAACTCTTGTGAATTATCTTATATGCTAGTTAAGTTGATTTAATATGCTTTGTATTAACTGTTTGCATGATTGAAGTGTTAAGGACATTATATTCTAATTTTTAACAGTTCTTGTATAGTTTTATGTTATCTTGTCATGCTTAGGTTGACAACAACACTTCACTAGTCTTATTTTGATGATCATTAAGCATTAGTTTCTCTAAATTCAGCAAATAGTACAAAGACTTATTACTGTGCAGCATAAAACTGGTTTTTCCATATAAATTCCAGCCAGTTGCCAATGAATGGCAAGGCATGGAATTCACATCCAAGGAAGAATGAAGACTATTGCAATCTGATACTGAAGGCTAATACACCTAAGAAATGTAGCCAAAAACATTTGGAGTCAACACATTTGGTCATTCTAAATATCTTTAGAATGAACACAGTGTCTTCGGAATGAACACAGTGTCTCCAGAATGAACATAGTGTCTCCGGAATGAACACAGTTTCTTCGAAATGAGAAAATAAAGAACTTTTTGAATGAATTTTGGCAGTGGAAAAGGGGATAATAAGGTTGAGAAAGTTCAGGAAAAATATCTCCCATCTAAATTTGTCGTCCTTGCCGACCAAAGCCACCATTTATGGAAAAGATCAAATTGATCCTCTTCTAGGATAAACCCAAGAAATTATGCAGGATATCAGGAACAACATATTTTATGTTTGTAATTAGATTTTAGGCATCTATAAAATATATCTCCCATCCAGTTTGAGCTATTATATTAGATAGAGGAGATAGAAAATAAATAGGGGGATAATAGAATAGTGATTTTAGACCTATAACAGATTTCAGCAGAATTGTAATTATGTTTCTAAAGCAATAAAAGTGCGGTTTCATTCCATTTATTTTGTTATGTCTGAGTGTGAGTAAGACTTAAAGAAGAATTCAAACCTTCTTTTGAGAAAGGAGGCTGGCCACTTCCAGACCTAGGAGGAGGACTGACACACAGGTTTAATTATGATTTTGTTGCAGCAGAATAAGTTGTGAACTTGTCATTTTCATTCTTTTACACAACTAACATTCCTAGTTGTTTAATTCTTGTTCATAATGTTTTTATGATATTATTAGTGGTAGATCTGGTTATTCTTTTCATTCCCAACAACTTTCCAATTCACTGCAAATTTCCATTTCCATCCATTTACAAGTTTTCTGTAATTTCCCTGCATTCTTGTTTTTGCTATCAAAACCCTGTATAGAAGATTGACGACCTTCTGTTATAGAGCATTGAAATGATCTAGTTTTTATGCTTAATTTCAATTATTACAAGATTAAATATACTTTCAATTCTGCAACTATAACTAGAGTTTCAATTCTGCAATTTAATTAGATTTCATTCTTGCAACTGTAACTAGGGTTTCATTTCTGCAATTAGCTATTAGTTTTCATTCTTGCAAATAGATTAAAGTTCAATTTATGCAATTTAGGGGTAGAAGTGACACAAAACCCCCATACAATCAATTCCACCAATAAGACCTGCTGCTTCCAAATGAACTAAACTACAACTCTGCTTGAACTTTCTCTCGTAAATAGCCTTGGACACCACCCTGGATTGACAAATTCATTGAGAATTAATGATGTGCTTAACAACATACCCATCACCTGTGCTACCTCATCGGATATGGATTTCATCCCCATATTTTGGTGTGTGCGAGTATACAGCTAAAATCCTAGATTCATCTTAGGGAAAAATATTTTGCACATCAATTTTTCTTTTTCAAAATTTCAAAAAATCCAAAAAAATATCAAAAACTTGAAAAAATCAAATCAAAACTTGCATGAAATTAGGGCCAAAATCATATTTTTTTTATTTTCTTTGAGTTTTGTATTACATTCTACTTTCATTTCACATACATACACTTACACTTTATTTCACACATCATCACATATTAGCGTATGGTTACAACCCATGGTCAAGACAAAAACTTAGCACTAATCCAGAGTTAGTTGTCTTCCCCTATGGCATCTTAGTCTAGTCAAGTCCCTAACACTTCAGTAATAGGGCAATGTAGTGTCCCCCCTCCTATGTCCTAGAGCTTGGATGTAGGGCCCTCTAGTAGTGCCCCTATTTTAGACATAGATGTTATGCATAGAGCTACCTACACTTCTATTCCTAAGACCCCTAGGAGTGAACAACCTACACCAACGGATGGTCATGCCATACTTGTGGACATGGACATCGTTAATAGGTATCTAAGTGTAGCTAGGATGTTTTTTTCCATAATTTACATTGCTTAACATCCCACCTCGTACCATCCCACCTCATACCATCCCATCATTGCATCAAGAGTCTACCTCCACACACCCACAGTAGTTCATCCTAGCATTCAATAATATACTTTTCAAGCCAACTACTGCTACCCTAGCTCATAGTCACCCATCATCATCTAGCCAACCACCCATCACCTTACCATATAATAACATCATTTGCACCAATATTATTTATGAAGTGCCAACTCAGGTTGCTTCGTAAATCTCCACATCCATTTCATCCACTACCCTTATAGGCCTCACACACACCACCGTATCTCATTCTAGGGCAATACCTTTTGCCACCTACCCTCCACTTATATCCACTACCATGGTTGCCTTACAATCAAATCAACCATCCAATTCATATGTAGTTGTACCCACATCATCTACAATTGTCATGCAATAGGCCTTCTTGTAGTTGCAACAAATGATTTTGCATAATGTTGATCGTAGTTTTAATCCTAACCTAAAACAATAGTCAGATAGGATTGATCAAAACCCAACATCAACATCTCATCAAACCTATACCTTTATCCAAGATCCATCTTGGGTAATGCATCCCTCAACCACTACCATAACAACCAACCCACTTCATCACATGTATGCTAACTCATCAGGTCAGCATACTTTATTGTCTCCATCACCCTATCAATACCAAAACCCACATCAACCATCATATCATCATGAATTTTAGTCTAATATCCCCTATCATCCACACCCCACCTACAATGCACAGTATTACCAATAGCAACAAGCAAGTCAGGGTTTTAACCCTAATGAAGATCCTAAGTTCCAGTTCCTATAGAACCAGATTGATAGCCTTGCCATGCAAACCCCAAGTTTGTAGTACCAAAAATCAACTTTATGGCATCTACTCAATCATCCGATCCATGCTTTGGTACTTACACCACCTTATCCTATTGATTTTAAGGTGTTGAAGTTTGACACATTTAAGGGGGATGAGGACCCTTGAGAGCATGTGATTAGATTTGTTAATATTTATTTCAGGATTAGAAATAATAATGCACTAGTGCTCCATACCTTCCTTCATACACTAGGGGGAGAAGCCCATGATTGGTACAACCACTTACTACATCAGAGTGTGGACACTTTTGAGCAATTTATGGACCAATTTCTAGAAATATTTATCCTAAATGTTAGGAATAAAACAACATTGACCGATCTACTTAGTTTATAGCAATATGATGATAAATCAGTCCATGACTTTTGTAACTATTGGAGGGTGGTTATGATCAAATTGCCATTCTCCCTCCCCATTATAGAAATAAAAATAATATTCACTAAGATTTGTGCCAAGCCCATATCTTTCTTGCTACAATTGCAACAATATAGAACATTTGATGAGGCACTCACCTAGGCCAGACTAATAGAGGAAATAAATATTGATCAGGGTGAGATCAAGCCTAAGAAGAAAGAGTGATAGAATAGAAATCAAAAGGGGAATAACCATGGCCAGTCCAAATCCACTCAAGTTAACAAGATAGTCTTGGGATAACCTTCACAACAAAATCAACAAGCCCAAGTTTAGATCCAACAACCCCAACAACAACCACAACAATTGAATTATCAAGTGGTTCCACCCCACAACAGGTATAGAACCAAACACAACTTGCAAAAATACAACAACATCATCGTAGGTCTAAATGCAATTACACACCATTGCAAGAGCCATATTCATATGTCTTTTAGAAGTTGTATGCGGTACAATTTTTCACACTGCTAAAGATTAAACTCGATGAAACTAACAAGATGAAATAAAAAGCTTACAAATATTACTTATATTGCATCTAGCATTGGTAAAAAGGGTATAATTTAGAAACTTGCCATAGGTTTAAATGTATCGTGCAAGATTTATTAGAAGCGGGAACGATTAAATTTGATAATCAATTAGCCCAACCTAATCAAACCTTGGTATATATCAAATAACATTGCCTCATCATGAGGTAAATCAATAAACAATAGGAGCATCAACTTCTACAGTTCCTCCCAACCAAGTTAACTATGTGTTCCAACTACACCAAGGTTTTGTAGGGGCTATCAGTGTGGTCACCCATAGGCAAAGACAAGCAACTCTCACAACCCAAGATAATAAAATTGCACAACCTAAGCCCCTGCAATGCAACCTAATATCGCCATATAATTAGGGCCATCCATTCCACCTCCACCCATACACAACCCAAATCCATCTTGCCCAATCATCACCCTAGGAAGTCGGTTAACATAGAGCTTGAAAATGGCATCAGTAAAATTATCAATTTATGAGCTAATCCAACAATCGCCCCCACATAATGATTCATTGATGCAAATACTAAAGTCCATTGAGATGTAATTAGAAGACCCCAATGCCTTCAAATACTTCATGGGGAGCATATAAAAATGCATGGAGCTCTCGATAGCATTTTATGACTTTGAGGAGAAGAGTGTGTCACTGGATCTACTAGATCCCCCATTGCATATAGTCACTAATTTTGATAACAAACCCTTCAATAGGTTTCTCATTGACACTGGCTCCTCCATAAACCTCATCACCATGCCAGCCATCAAAAATCTGAACCTACCTTCATCACACATCACAACATACACTTTCACCTTGAGGGCCTTTAATGATGCTCTATGTTCCATTGTAGGGAACGTAGTTCTACCTATCACCATGGGGGTTAAAACAATTCATGTGATCTTCCACATCTTGGAAGGAGCGATGCAATACAACATACTTCTTAGATACCCCTATATCAGGGATATGAAGTGTGTGCCCTCGACATTACACCAATTTCTAAAATATGTACAAGAGAGCAAAGTACATTGCATCCAAGCAGACACTAATCCATTTAAATATTCCAACTTGATCTCAAATGCTTAGAGTTACTCCTTCCATCTACCCACCTCTTCATTCAACCACTCATCATATGAACTACACCTACTAACATCACTTCATCAAAAGAACCCATCCCTGAGGCCTTACTAATAGTGAATAAAACTTTTGCATCCCAAACCATCAAATCAAATCAACCGCCATCCACTTCATTCTAGATTCATTTGTCTTCCCCCATGGCATCTTATTCTATTCAGGTCCCTAACACTTCAATGGTAGGGCAAGGTAGTATGCCTCCTCCTATGTCCCAAATCCTAAATGTAGGGCCCTCTAGTAGTGCCCCCATTTTAGACATAGATGTTATGCATAGGGCTACCCATACTGCTATTCCCGAGACTCCTCTAAGTGAGCCACCTACACCAATGGATAGTCATGTCACACTTGTGGATATGGACATCATTAATAGGTATTTGAGTGCAACTAGTATGGTTTTTCCATTATTAACATCGCTTAAAATCCCACCTCATACCATCCCATCATTGCATTAAGAGTCTACCTCCACACACCCATAGTAGTTCATCCCATTATTTAATAATATGCTTTTCGAGCCAACTACTACTACCCTAGCTCATAGTCACCCATCATCATCTAGCCAACCATCCATCATCTTGCCACATCAAAACATCATTTGCACCAACCCCCTTTATGAAGTGCAATGACTCAGGTTGCTTTGAAAATCCCCACATCCATTCCATCCACTACCCCTACAAGCCTCACACCCACCATCATCCCTCATTCGATGGCAACACCTTTTGCCACCTACCCTCCACTTACATCCACTACCATGGTTGCATCACAATCAACTCAACCATCCACCTCATATGGAGTTGTACCCACATCAAATACAATTTCCATGCAAAAAGCCTTCTTGTAGCTACAATAAATTATTTTGGATAATGCTAATTGTAATATTAATCCTGACCCAAAACAATAATCCTAGATGATTGAATAGAACCCACCATCAACATCTCATCAAACCCATACCTTTATCCAAGATCCATCTTGGGTAATGCATCCCCCAACCACTACCATAACAACCAACCCACTTCATCACATGTATGCTAACTCATTAGGTCAACATGCTTTATTGCCTCCATCACCCCATCAATATCATAACCCATATTAGTCATCATATCATCATGAATTTCAGTATAATTTTCCCCATCATCCACACCCCACTTACAATGCACAAAATTACCCACAATAGTAAGCAAGTCAGGGTTTTAACCCTAGTGAAGATCCTAAGTTCTAGTTCCTACAGAACCAGATTGATAGCCTTGCCATGCAAACCCTAGATTTGTAGTACCAAAAGCCAACTTTATGATAGCTACTCAATCATTCGATCCATGCTTCGGTACCCACACCACCTTATATTACTAATTTTTAGGTGCTAAATTTTGACACATTTAAGGGGGATGAGGACCCTCGTGAGCATGTCACTAGATTTGTCAATGTGTGTTTTAGGATCAGAAATAATGATGTACTAATGCTCCACACATTTCCTCAGACACTTGGGGGAGAAGCCTAGGATTGGTACAACCACTTACCGCATCAGAGTGTGTACACCTTTGAGCAACTTGCAGACCACTTCCTAGAGTGATTCACCCTAAATGTCAGGATGAAAATAACATTGACCGACCTGCTTAGTCTGAAGTAATATGATGATGAATCGGTCCATGAATTTGGTAACCATTGGAGGGTGATTATGATCAAATTACTATTCTCCCTCCCCATGATAGAAATAACAAGAATTTTTACTAAGATTTGTGTCAAGCCCATCTCTTTGTTGCTATAGTTGCAATAGTATAGAATATTTGATGAGGCACTCACCCAGGCTAGACTGATAGAGGAAATAAAAATTGATCAGGGTGATATTAAGCCTAAGAAGAAAGAGTGGTAGAATAGAAATCAAAAGGGGAATAACCATAACCAGTCCAAGGTTGCACAAGTTAACTAGATAGTCTTGGGATAACCTTCACAACCAAATCAACAAGCCCAAGTTTAGATCCAACAACCCCAACAACAACAACAACAATCGCAACAATTGAACTATCAAGTGGTTCCACCCCCACAATAGGTATAGAATCAAACACAACCTACAGAAATACAACAACATCATTTTAGGCCAAAACACATATACACACCATTACAAGAGCCCTATTCATTTGTCTTTCAAAAATTATATGCGGCACAACTTTTCACGTTGTCGAAGATTAAACCTGAATACCTTGGCAAGCCAAAGTCCAAATCTTAAAATGATTATTTTTACTGTATCTATCATAAAAAAAAGAACATGACCTTGAGACTTGCCATGGGTTTAAAGATATTGTGCAAGATTTATTGGAAGTAGGTAGGATCAAATTTGACAATACACTAGCCCAAATAATCAAAATCTTGGTATATACCAGACACCTTTGCCTCACCATGAGGTGAATCAACAAACAACAGGAGCATCAACTTCAATAGTTCCTCCCAACCAAGTCAACTATGTGCCTCAATAGTACCAAGGATTTGTAGGGGCTATCAATGTGGTCATTCACGAGAAAAGACAAGTGAATCACACTAACCAAGCTCCTGCAGCACAACCAAGTGTCCCCATACAATTAGGACCTTCTATTCCACCTCCACCCATTCAAAATCCAAATACATATTGCCCAGTCATCACCCTAGGCATTCAATTAACATAGATCTTGAAAATAGCATCAACAAAACTATCAATTTATGAGCTGATCCAATAGTCACCCCCACATCATGAGGCATTGATGTAAATTCTAAAGTCCATTGAGGTACAATCAAAAGACCCCAATGCTTTCAACTCCTTTTTTGAGAGTTTAAAAAAATTCATGGATCCCTCGATACTATTTTATTATTTTGAGGAGAAGAGTGTGTCATCAGATCTACTACATCCTCCATTGCATATAGTTGCTCATATCAATATAAAACCCTTAAATAGGGTGCTCATTAATACTGACTCCTCCATTAGCCTCATCACTACACATACCATAAAGCACTTGAACATAACATATTCCCACATCACAACATCCACCTTTACCTTAAGGGCCTTCAATGATGCTCTATGTTCCATAGTAGGGAATGTAGTTCTTCCTATCACCGTGGGGGTGAAAAAAATACATGTCCTCTTCCACATATTGGAAGGGTGATGGCATACAACATACTTCTTGGATACCCTTGGATTAGGGAGATGAAGTGTGTGCCCTCAACATTGCACCAATGTTTAAAATACGTACATAATGGTAAAGTACATTGTATCCAAGCAAACATAGAGCCATTTAAATATTGCAACTTGATCTCAAATCCTTATGATCCACTCATTCCATCCACCCACCTCTCCATTCAACCACTCATCATATGAACTACACCTTCTAACATCACTTCATCAAATGCACCCATCCCTGAAGCCTTACAAATAGTGGATCAAAATTTTGCATCCCAAACCATCAAATTAAATCAACCACAATCCAGTTCATTCCATTTCCCAACCACGTCAAATCACCCTACTAATCAACCATCAATGTCATTAACCGCACCTTCCACCCCAAAAAAACCATTCACATTTTTAGCACAACCTAATCCATCTCCATAAAAAACTAACAAGCCTAATCACCCCAAAACCTCCACACCTATTTTCTTGCAGTATATAGGGACACCTATCCAAGAGGATCCCTCACCAAGCATATCATTGCCTCCACCTGAACCACAAGCTACCATTGAAGCACCCATCTCATCCATTGAGCCTTCTACATCTCAACCATCCCAAGTTGCAATCCATCTCGCTAATCCTGGCATTGGTGAGGTACACAATAGAAAGTGTCATTGTTACACCACCTATTGAGTCAGTTAGATACTATGGTCACCCACGCGACCCACCTTTAGCCATAGGTGCAGTGTACAACATGGGTTCTCAACCAAACAGGATTAATTTCATATATGGGGGAGTGGATTCATCATTCGATCCACCTACTCCTATGGAAGAACCCTTACAAGAGTTTAATGTTGATTTAGAATATCTATCCAACCTAGATTTCCCTTTATGATATTTTCATAGGGTTAACTAGAAGGGATACGGCCTTGGACGACATGAACAGGGTCCACATCACATCATTGATCCTAAATATCAAGAATCACATGATCGCTCTGGCCTAGGATATAGGTCTTCCACCTCAAACTCTTCTCTCCAACATACCTTTCAATGACTCACTCTTGAGTGTGAAGAAGAGGATGAGGAGAGCGATAATTGTGATGAATGTGATGATTGTGATGATACATAAGATGAATACCTAAACCCTGGATTTATGCCTTACTTAAATGAGGCTTTTTTAGATATTATGTTGCACACATTCACGATTGGTCACATTCCAAACATGATCGATCACATTTCAAATGATTACATCTTCGATGAAGATTTTGGGGATTATATCTTTGATGAAGATTTTGGGGAATTCCAACAGATACAAGCAAACCTAGATTGGATCATTCAAATATTTTATGGTCCCCAAGATGATGTGGCTCTTCCAAAGCCCATCGTGAGAGATGAGTGTTACACCAAAATATTTGTAATAGATCACACCATATTTTGCATCAAAAAAGAGCGTGAGCACCCCGAGCCATATCTGCCACCACCACCTTGGTTTCTCCTGCAACATCACCATTTATCCACCTTAGGTCAGTTGTAACCTAGAGAGAGTGAACATTCACTCATTGAATCATAGCCACATCACTTCCATCAAGTTAACATGATCACTGTTGACTTGTTCACCCCACTCTGTAACCCCTATGATTTTGCAAAGCTGATTTCGATCGATGCTAGCCTTATCGCCATGGAAAAGATTTCATCTCCACCATCCATTATCGAACTCATTCTATCTAAAGAGTTACTGTAATATTCAAATGCTTACATTCCACAATGACCTTCACCCTCCGCTACCTTAGCTTTTCAAACCAAGGTAGAAGGGGAGTCATCTGAATCATTTTAGCATGTGGAGGATGATATCCATCTCATCCCAACTCCACATCAATTAGAAGAAGGTTCACACATGATAATTGAGGAATCAATCGATGTGAATCTTAGTCAAGATGCGGATAATCCATAGATCATAAAAATTGCAAAATATTTATCCTCTGAAGAGAAAGAGTGTATGATCAACATCCTGATAAGAAAGAAGGCAATATTTGCATGGTCATACAAAGACATGCCCGACCTTGACCCTGATTTAGTGGTCCACAACCTTACCTTAGCTCTTGGAGCTAAATCTTTCAAGCAAAAATTAAGGAAACTTCATCCAACCATGGCATTGATTGTCAAGGAAGAGCTACAAAAAATATTGGACATGAATTTCATAGTCCCAATTGATTATCCAGAGTGGCTCTCTAACATGGTACCCATTCGTAAGCTGAATGGGAGGTTACGCGTATGCACTGATTTTCGTGATCTAAACAAAGCATACCCCAAGGATGATTTTACACTACCCAACATCGATCAATTAGTATAATCTTGCGCAGGCCATGAGATGCTTTCATTAATGGATGGTTTCTTAGGATACAATCAGATTTGAATTAATCCTAAGGACCAACACAAAATAATATTTACCACACCTTGGGGCACTTTTTGTTACAAGGTGATGCCATTTGGTCTTAAAAATGTAGGAGCTACATATCAACGTGCCATGACATATATCTTCCATGACTATATGCATAAAATCATTGAATATTATGTGGATGATTTAATTGCCAAATCTAAAATACGTCTTGAGCATATTGAGGTTCTAGAGAAAGTGTTTGATCGATTGCTTGAACATAAGGTAAGGTTAAATCCTAAGAAGTGTGTATTTGGCATCACATTAGGAAAAATTCTAGGATTCATTATCTCCAAGTGAGGCATTGAAGTGGACCCTGATAAGGTCAAGGCCATCATCGAGATGCCACCTCCAACAAACCTGAGAGAGTTGCACAGTTTACAAGGAAATATCCAATCTATCCAAATATTCATTGCACAACTCTTGGATAAATGTAGGCCTTTCAATCACTTGCTACAGAAGGGGGTGACATTTTCTTGGAAAATTGAATGTCAAGAGGCATTTGATGACATAAAGAAATATCTAGCTTCACCACCAGTTCTTATGCTGGCTCATCCAAGAACACCTTTTCATCTTTACATCTCTACGATAGATTTTGCACTAGGGACAATGCTTGCATAGAAAAATGAGAATCACAAAGAGCAAGCAATTTACTACATAAGTTGGACATTGGTAAGTTATGAGACACAATATGCTTATGTCAAAAAGTTATGCTTAGCAGTGGTTTTTTCCACTAAGAAATTCAGACATTACATGCTAAGCAACACTACTTATGTCATAGCTAGAGAGAATCCTTTGCACTACATGATGACTCACACTTATAACAATACCCGTATCACAAAATGGATAATGCTTTTAATATAATTTGATCTCAAATTTATTAGTCAAAAATCCATCAAAGGTTAGGTAATAGCCGATCAACTCGTAGAAGCTCCATTACCAAATGATCAACCATTACTTATAGAGCTTCCAGATGACTCGGTATTTTCCATCACTGAACAAGAAGAGCTAGTCCCTCCTGAGGATGATGTCGACATGACTCTTTTCTTTGATGGATAAAAGTGCAAAAAAGGTCAAGGTGCTAGAGTTGTATTTTACACACCCAAAGGAATTCCAATTCCTTTATCATTCAAACTCGACTTTCCATGCACAAACAACAATGCAGAGTATGAAGCCCTAATCCTGGGGCTTCAATCATCTATAGCTATGGGCATAAAGCAAATAAGCATTTTTTGTGACTCTCAACTTGTCATTTGCCAAGTGAAGGGAGAGTACCAATGCAAAGAACCATTCTTGAAGCAATATCATGAAGTAGCAATGAAGTTGCTAGCAAAATTTGACTGGTATGAAATTGATAATTTGCCTCATTCAAAAAATAGATTTGTGGATGCAATGGCTTCTTTGGGATCTTTGATTCCTAAGAATGAACATGGAGAAGTCCAACCGCTCATCATAACAACAGTGTCCAAGTTAGCAATCAAATGAGCATAATGTGAAGGTGAGAAGAGTGTTTGTTTAGTCCATGCAGAGCCATACAATTCTTACCTTGATGAGATAAAATACTTTCTCAAGTTTGGGACCCTCCCAATAGAAATGACACGAACTAAAAAAAGAATGTTCAAACAAAAAGCAACTTGTTTTACTCTCTTGGGGGACGTGTTGTATAAACGTGGCTATGATGGAGTACTCCTTCGATGTCTAGATCCCATAGAGGCACAATGAGCTATAACTGAAGCCCATGATGGTACTTGTGGTGGCCACTTTAGTGGAATGGCCATTGCAAAGTGCATCTTGCGCATGGGTTACTATTGGCCCACCATGGAAAGTGATTGTTGTCAATACGTCAAGAAATATCAAAAGTGTCAACATCATGCCAACTTGACCCATGTACCATCACAAGATTTACATCCCATTCAAAGTATTTGGCCCTTCTCACAATGGGGCCTAGATTTGATTGGTAAAATTTCACCTGCCTCTTCAAGATAGCATAAATTCATCATAACCTCTACCGAATACTTCACAAAATGGGTCAAAGAAATTCCAATGACCACAACGACTGGACCTTGAATAGTGAAAGTTTATACTTCAGCATATTATCTATCATTTTAGGATTCCTTCCAAGATAATTTTTGATAATGGTACATCATTTAAGAATAAGGATGTGAGATATTTATGCAACATGTATAATATACAACATAGCTTCTCAACTCCTTACTACCCATAGGCAAATGGATAAGTCGAAGCGACCAACAAGATAATGATAGCCATTCTCAAGAAACTTGTCAAAGATAATCATAGATATTGGCACACTCAACTTCCCTTGGCACTATGGGCTTATCAAACAAGCATCAGAACACCAACTGGAGCAACACCTTTCTCATTGGTCTATGGCACCAAAGCAATCATGCCTCTTGAGCTTGAGATCCCATCTCTATGAGTTACATTACAAGAATTCATGGATGACGACATAGCTAGACAAGCACATCTTGACCAATTGACACTCCTTGATGAAAGGTGCATCAATGCCTTGGAGCATCTATGAGTATATCAAGATCGCATCAAGTGGGCCTACAATGCAAAAGTCCATCCTCATGAATTCTAAGTGGGAGATCTTATCCTCAAAGAGAATCAACAAAACACCAATGCATTACCGCATTTGAGAGATAAATTCATAGCTAATTGGTTAGGTCCATATATTTTCAAACAGAAGGTGGGTCTAGGAATGTATAGACTTGCCAACTTAGAAGGAGTATTAGAACTTGAGCCTTTAAATATCATACATCTGAAGGTATTTTATGCATAGTGTAATTTATATATATGTACATATACATGGCCAAAAATAATAAAAATAATATCATTTGCATTCCATACATCCATCCATACATATCACTTACATTACATATATGCATTTTAGGCACTTGTTCATACCATTCATCATATTAGAAATAATTTGGTGAATTTGGATGATCGCTAATCTACTATGTTCTATTGCCTTAATCAGGGACATCTCACACCAATATCATTCATCAATCCATCAGCAATAAATTGCAACTTTCCTTATAACATTTTGATGATTAAGATATTCGCACAAAGTAGGATAGATACCATATAATTATTAGCAATAATGATTATACAACCACTGACTATTTTGTGTGTACCTTTTAGTTTTCAAAATCTTGCAAGGAAAGTATCGTAAAACATCACATACCACCCACATCAGTAAATAATTCCATATATTTTCAATCACTCAGCCACTACTAGTGTTTTGAGCAAACTCAATTCAAAATCAATAATCTTTACAAGCAATAAATGATATTCATGGTCAATCAAGTCTCCTCTTGGACCATGCACTTCAAAGCACATTAAAACATTGTGAATCTTGGGAATAATGAATTCAAAAGTTGTTATTTCCATAAGTGAAATATTTCCCCTACTCATCCAATTATGTGCATGGTCTAGAGTACTACAGAGTTGGCAAAAGGACAAGCTCCTCCTTCACCCCTCACAAAAAAAAAATCCCTTGCTCTTCATCAAAGCGAGCAAGTATCCCCAAAACATTACAAAATGAAATAAAAATCCCTTGCTCCCTCATAAAATGAGCAAGTATCCCAAAAAAGCATCTCAAAGCAATAAGTTCCCCTTTTTCTCTTCCTCAAAATGAGCAAAACATCCATGAAAAAGAGTCTCAAAGCAATAAAATCCCCTTGCTCCTCCTCAAAATGAGCAAGTGTCCAAAAACATTTCCAAAAATCAAATGCAATAAAAGAAGGGAAAGGAGCTTGAATCCCTGGAACTCTTAGTGTCTCAAAAACCATGGGGTGATCCTCATTACAATAATGGGTTGAATGAATCCCACCTAGAAATGGGGTATCCTTACGCATGGTGCCATGTCTGTCACATTAGTGAACTTATTTTGTATAGACCTATGGCCACTCTCGGATGAGCTAGCTTATTGGAATAAGTTACAATTGATCATTTTGACCTAACTCATGATGAGAAATGAACAACAAATTGCACACACAAATGGTCCTTGAAGAGATTTGAAAACACTAGAGAATCATTTGAGTCATGAAGATCTATCAATTCATAAAAAGAGTTTGTTAAATATCACTAGGATGTTTGAGTCTTTGTAAAAACACCCTAGATCATCCATTAAATCATGCCATATCATTCGCATTACTACACATCATAATACACATCAGTACCATCCATCTATGCCCCTGATTAAATAATAAGAACAATGTTGATCAAGCTAAGTCTAAAGCTACCAAATAATAATTAGAACATAAGCATTAATCATCATTACATTACATATTACATCATTCCATATGCATCCACACATACAATAAAGTAAAAGCGCATACACAAATGATCACAATAAAAGAAGTCATGTATATATATGAATCGCATAGTACAAAATTCTCGTAGGTTGTATACATCAGAGCACTAAGGCTCATAAGAAAAAATACAAAACTATAAAAAGAGGTAATAAGGCACTACTAGCTAGCACTCCCATGACCCCCATGAGGTCCTTGCATCGATGAAGCACCATGAGAGCTGGATGGCTAATGAGTCCTAGCACTCGACTTAGTCTACAAGCTCGAACCCACAACTGATGATGGAGGAATGGGAAGAGGAATCTCACGCTCATGCAAGGTATTCTCCAACATAGCAATGTACTCAGACTACCTATGGATGGTCCTCAAGTCAACCATCTGGCATCCCACTCACTAAGCTAGTTGTACCCAAATAGATGCAATAATCGTTGTATCATCACCATCAATTGGTCCATTCTAAATCCCATCCAACTCACCCTCTAAGTAAGTCACCTCACCCTGCAACCTCATGACCTCTGCATCTAAAGTTGCCATGTCATCCACACTCGATCTACAATGCAGACCATCCACCTCATCCTGAAGGTGAGCCACCTCACCCTTAACTCTAGTCACCTCCTTACCCAGGCTATCCCACTATACCTGGAGTATCTCCCACTCCTTTGTATGGCAGGGAGGATCATCCTACTCTTGATTATCCCCGTCATCATCATACCCATAAATTCCATCTCCATCATCCCCCACACCAACATCTGGTTACAGCACATCAATAGTACATTATCTCCTACCCCTACTACCCCGATGGCATTTTGCTTTCCCAAGAGCCTGATCACCAATATCAGGCTCATATCCATTAATAAAGTCATTGACCTCCTAGCTTGGCCTCCATGGAGACTACTCTACAAACCAAGCATCATAGTCAGTAGTAGTACCTGCATCATCCACATCAGAAAGCTCCACTATAGCATCATCAATCGCATCATCCATAGTCCAAAAATCTAGAGTCAAGGGTAGGCCAAGCTCATCACCCCACCGCTTGTATATCATGGGAGCATCTGGAACTCCCTGGACTAAGCCAAACTACCTCAAAACCTATGAGAACTGGATGTACTCCATATCTCACTCATGACTCCCAACCATCCATCTACCTCATCTCACTCGATGAAGCTCCACAACATCACTCACCCAAGCCATGCCCCTCCATAGTCACCAGCAAATATCATCCCTAGTTAGGCCACTGAGACTATCTTTGTATGTGGCAGCACTGATGGAAGGGTGTGTGGGAGAAGCCTCCTCGCTAACCCACCATCGGAAGGCACAAGGAAGTAGAGGATCAAATGCATAAGGTAGCCCCTTGGGATGACCCACTCTAATATGCTCCCAAGACCAAATATGGAGCAACAAGCTGCAACTGAGTCCCTTCCACTCTTGCCTCTTCACCTCATAAAGCTCATTGTATAATTAGAATAAGAGAGTGGGAGCCCATGCGTATCTCTAAGGATCAAAAATCAACTACAATATAATAGGGAACTTGGTTCCAAGGGAACCTCAATCCCATGCTATTAGGCAACAACATGTTGCTTAGAATGTACATCAAGAAAGTTGAAACTATGACCAGCTTCTTGCCCTTGTACAAATCAAGGTAAGGGATGCCTCCCTTACTACAGTCCACATCCCAAAGATCACCATAGATAGGCCTGAGTACCTCCTACTTGTCATGGCCCACCCTCACTGGTGGACCCTCGATAGGCACTCGAAAGATGTGGTATACATCCTCCAGGGTAACAGTAAGCTCCCCTATTGGGAGCTAAAATGAACCCCTATCTGGGTCCCATATCTCGATGAGTGCATACAAAAGTGCCTCATCTTCATGTACTATCTCAATTAGTCTACACCCATCCAAGCCCACAGCCTCAAGGAACTTCCAATCATCTACTGTGAGAGCCTTTCACACTTTTGAAATAGTGTGGGGCCATCGATGTCTAGTTGTGATAGGCTTAACCTACAAGCACAAACAAAGTGATCATCAATGCATATACAAAAAAAAATTACACATTATTGTACATACATTGCATACATAACACAAAACAAACATTTGCATAGCATTTAACTTCATTGCATTTCAAAAACAACAAAAACACAAAAAAAAACATTGCATATCATTTTAACTTCATTACATTTCAAAACCACAAAACCATGAAAAACATTTGCATATCATTTTAACTTCATTGCATTTCAAAACCACAAAACACAAAACAAACATTTGCATATCATTTTACATCATTGCATTTCAAAAACACAAAACACAAAAAAAACATTTGCATATCATTTTACATCATTGCATTTCAAAAAAAGAAAAAATAATACAAAAATTTGCATATCATTTTACATCATTGCATTTCAAAAAAATAAAAATAAAAAACAAACATTTTTCCAACCCCTCTTAAGTGGTTATCGAAAAGCAAAATGTATATATATATATATATATATATATATATATATAAAATCTCCAATCCCTCGTAGTGGTTGTCAAAAAACAAATCAAAGAACAAAATTTTATCAGCCCCTCTTAGTGGTTGAGTAAACAAAAAAAACACAAATAAACAAGCAATAAACAATAAAAACCTAAACTAAGTGTTTAGGACACCAACCTTTGCAAAGCACACACCGACTTCTGCTCCAACTACAACTCCACCACCACCACCCTCCACACCTGCATCAACCCCAGTTCTACACCCTCACCCACCTCCATATCACTCATTTCTCAGAGCACCAAAGCAAAACCTCAAAGTTGTCAATTTCAATAATGAAATGAAATTGACCCCTAGGGTCTTATTGGTGAAACCGATTGTGTGGGGGATTTAGGACATTTCTATCTCTAAATTGCATAATTTGAACTTTAATATAATTGCAGAAATGGAAACTAATCATTAACTATAGAAATGAAATCCTAATTACAATTGCAGAATGAGATCTAATTATGTTGCAAAAATAACAGTTGCAGAATTAGAAGTCTGATTATAATTGTAGAAAGGAAGTCTATTTACTTTTGCAGTAATGGAAACCTAATTATAGCATGGAAATTAAGTCCTGTCAATGCTCTGTAATAGAAGGTTGTCAATATTTTGTGTAGGGGTTGACAACAAAACACAAAATGCAATAAATTGCAAAAAATAGTAAATTTTGGAAATGACAATCTACAGTAATTTGAAAGCTTTGCTGAAAATGGAGATTACAACCAAACCATTAATCACAAGATCATCCTAATCATAAAATAAGCTAATATTGCAAATACTGTTAGCTGTTTACAAGGAAATGAAAGGACAAGTTTTACAACTTATTCTACTGCAACAAAATCGAATAAAAACACTGTTGTTAGTCCTCCTCCTAGGTGCTGGAAGTGGCCAGCCTCCTTGTCCAGAAGAAGGTATGAGTCTTTCTCTCTCTCTAGATCTTACTCACACTCATTCACAATAACATGAATAAAAATAGTGCACTTTATTGATTCAAGAACATAATTACAGTATTGCTGCTAAAAACCTATTACAGGACTGTAACAGTCACTTTTCTTATTATTATACTACTTGCTATTTTCTCTACCAACCTTCTTAGCTCAACCTGGATGGGAGCTTTATATTTATAGATATCCTAAAATCTACTTACAAACTGAGAATATCTCATTCCTATCCTAAATATCTAATCCTATTATGCTGCAGCATTTCCTGGGTTTATCCTAGAAGAGGATCAAACTTGATCTTTTCCATAAATGGTGGCTTTGGTCGGCAAGGACGACAAAGTCAGATGGGAGATATTTTCCCTTACCCTTTTCAATATTTCTTTCCCTTTTTCCATCGTCAAAAATCGGTCAACAAGTCAAAAAGCACATTCTGTTCTCATTCCGAAGATAAGTGGCTCATTTCGAAGAGACTGCATTTCTCATTCCGAAGATGTCCGCTCATTTCGAAGAGACTGTGTTTTCTCATTCCGAAGATGTCTGTTCATTCCGAAGAGACTTCGGAATGAACAACTGTGTGCTCTTCAAATGATTTCATCTACATTTCTCAGGTGGGTTATCTCTCAGGATCAGATTTCAATGATCTTCATCTCTTTCCATGTGTGAATTCCATGCCTTGCCATTTATTGGCAACTGGCTGGAATTTATATTGGAAAACCAGTTTTTGCTGCACAGTAATAGTTTGCTTGCATTGTTTGCTAGATTTAGATAAAATAAATGCTTGAGACATATTAAAATAGAACTAGTGAAATGTTGCTATCAACCTAAGCATATTTCTCATTTAGCAAGTCATAACAAAATAACATAAAACTATGCAAAAAGCTATAAAAATCAGAATATAGTATTTCTAATACATTGATCATGCAAACAGTTAATACACAGCATATTGAATCAACTTAACTAGCATATCAGATTAAACATAAGAGTTTTTAGGCAATTTCAATGTTCAAAACATGCTATGATTGAGGCATTTCCAGGCCTCATCATTTTCCCCCCAACTTATATTAATGCATGGCCTCATGCATTCTATTGGGCTATGGACTCACATATGTCCATATTCAAATTCCATGATCTGTAGAACAATTTGGTGCCTATATAATATCCCCTGTTCTCCTGAAGGTTTCTGAGCCATTCTTCAAACTGATCATCAGGTTGAGAATCTTCTTCAAAGTAGAAGGGAACTGGAGTAATGATGGTTGGAGGCCTAAATCTGAGACCTATCCAGTGATGTTGCATGATTTCAATCAGCTGTATCACTCCTTATGCCCTTCTTCTAGACCATTCTAGGTTAATGGGGGAGATGGGTTCCCTTTTCTGTAAAGAAATGGAAAGTTCAACCCATCTGTTTCTACAGATTGATAATGCTGGAACAAAATTGTCATTACAAAAATTTTGGAATCTGGTCACACAGTCCCTCAAATTGTTCAAGTACATCCTCTTTACATCATCCATGTTCATCATGGTGAAGTGTTGTCTAGTGATAATTGGGTGATTTGGCTGAACTGCTCTGACTAACAATTCAGCTCTTGATTCAATTTCTTTATTTTGTCTTTTCTCCTGGTCCCAATAAAACTGATTTTGTAAAGTGGACATGAATGCTCTCAGTTGAACATCTCCTATGTAAATTTGAGGGTGAAATTCTACCTCTTCTGGAATAAAGAAGTTGTGTAAAAATAGTTCACATAGGAGATTTTTTTGTTCTACAGGGCTATCAAAATATGCTTCCAAGAAATCTGTAGTTGTGTCCAATTTATATGGGAGACCTGAGCTAATCCTCATGACCTGCCATCTGAGATATTTCTCTTTCAGAATAAGACTGTAAAATCTGGCCGATCGTCTAAATTGGACCAAAAATTCAGCAATCTGGCATAAATCAGTCACTTTTTCCTTTAATGCCTTGATCTCTGTTTCTTTTGCCTCTAACTGTTTTCCTTCCAATTTGAATTTTTCAACCTTAGTGGCAAGCTTCTCATATCTGATCACCCAACTGGCTATGTCTACATTATATTGCTCTAGGGATACAGTATTGGGTGGTCTAACTACAGGTGGAAATCTGGGTAGCAGATCTACCTGAACCCCTTTTTCTGCTACTTCTACTGGTTGGTCATCTGACAACAATTCCACTTGTACCCCCTTTTCTGCTATTTCTATTGGTTTTTCATCAGATAATAATTCCACTTGTACCCCCTTATCCTCTACTTTTATTGAAGGTGTAACAGTTTGAAATACAGAGACCTCAATTGAAGGAGTACTTACTTGAACAATTTCATGTTGTTGCTTGGACTGTTCCTGTGCTGGTGTTTCCTGTTGTGACTCATCTTCGGTATCCTTTTCTATGCTCTTTACCAATTCTGGAGCATCTTCAAAATGAGAAGGCAATGCTTCAGAATGGAAGGGCACTTCTTCAGAATGAAAGGGTGCTGCTTCAGAATGAGCACCTATGTCTGCCTCAACAGAGTCATCTACCCTAGATAAATCCATAAGTAATTGAGCCAAATCATCCTCATCAATGGATACAGTTGGCTATTTTTTAGACTGTGACAACCTCTTCCTCAATTCTGCCACTTCTTGTTGTAATTCTGCAATCTTCCTTTCTTGCATCTCAATGATATTTTCTTTTTCTTCAATCCATTTGGTTTGTGTTTTGACAACACTTCTTGCTGCTCTCAGTTGTTCTGTGATGTCTACCTTCTCTGTTTCTATTTTAGAATCTGATGCAGACAAATCATCTGCAGTTGGCTGCTCAATAGCTATCTCATCTTCTACTTCAGTTGTCTGCTCTTGTTTAGGAGGTTCCATGAAACCATCTATGATTGCATCTACATTTTCTGTGGCCTGTTGAACTATAGCCACTTCAAAACTGTCTTGCCTAGTCTCTTCCTCAATTATCTATTCAAGGAATTCTGAAAAATCTTTAGGGGCTGGTTGCACTTCTGTAACATCTGGACTGCCCTGTCCACCTTCTTCTTCTATCATCTATTCTGCTATTTCTCTCAAGTGGAGTCTTGTAGACCTCCTAGTTCCTGATGCAAATTTCTTCTTTTTGCTTTGTTTTCTGGTGACAGCAGGGGTTGTGGGGACAGTTTTAGATGCTTCTATTTCCCTTGTTGTTTCTTCCCCTATTTGGCTAGGCACTTCACTCCCCTATTCTGATAGATCAGTAACAACTTTAGAAAAATGAACTTTCTTCTATTTTTCTTTTCGATTGCCAGTTCCAGACCCTCTCTTCTTTTGTTTCTTAGCTCGTGAGGTTGAAGGTTCTAGAGAAAGGTGCTCTATTGCTTCTGTTGGGTGTGTTTCTTCCTCTACAACAACCTCTATGGTAGTATCTATTTCTTCTTCTGCAACAACATCTACAGCAACATCTGTTTCTTCTTCCTCTTCATCCTCATCTCCAAAAACTACATCATTTAGGGTAGAGTAAAACCTATCAAAGCTTCTAGGGTTTCCTCTAAAATGGTGTTGGTAGACTAATTTAATAAGACCATGGTGGCGAGGGCTCCCTTTTCCTTCTTGATATCTTTTTGCCATATTTTTCAACTCCTAGTGCAGATATAGGGGAAGATTTACCCTAACTTCTGGTTGTTGCCTACCATGTCTTAAGTGGTTCAAAATTTTGAGATGATGCCCTGATAAAAGTACATACTACCCTTCACAGGTTAGAAATTTGATTACCCATGTGGCCACTTCATCCCAGGGTTCCTGTAGGCTGGCTCTTTTTACCCCCTTGCATGTATTGTTGTGTATTAAGTATTCTGGCTCCCTATCGTTTTCTTCCAGAAATTGATTAACTACATTTGCTAGTGTATTTTTGCCAGATCTAGAAATTGGAAGACCTTCTAATGGAAGCTCAGTAATTTGACTTAAAACTTTAGGGGTTACCTCAATTTTCATGTCATTAATGTGTGCCCGGTTATTTTTGAATGTGTGAGCGAACATGCCGACCAAATCTTCAGAGGACCCATTAAATTTGTCCAAAAATGGCATAAGCCCTCCATCTTCAAAAATCTGCAGCACTTCTAGATTTTCTCGGAGGTGGGTGGTATCTGCTGGTTCCATTTTTGTCTTTCGCCCCATTTTCCTATTTTGGTATGTTAAAAACTACTCACTTCTGCTGCTATTCCTCCGTTGGATCGTTGGTTTCTAGTTTTCGTAGACTTGCAGGGTTTGTTTCCAGGTTTTCAATTGCCCTATTTTTCTTCTTTGAAATGAACTATAATCTCGGCACTGTACCTCGTAATCATTTTGCGTTAGCAAATATGTCTTCGAAAGGAAGGGTGGCACGCATTTCTATTTTTTCTCCGAACACCTGTCCGTTAATGGTTGCGCAGATGTCCTTGCCATCAGATCCACCTCACTTGTTTTTAGCTCCTCTGTTTCGCCTATAGATTTTCACGTGCATGATTATTAGCATCAAAAAATGGTGGCATATTTTTGGTCACGTCCCCATGATTCTGGTACTTTCTTAGTGGGTGCAAGATAAAACAAACCACATCCTAACTGACACGTGTTTATTTATCGTATGCAGTCAAAGAATTTTACTTGATCGTATATTTTTCCTTCCTTGGATGCCACGTGGAAATATTATATTGAATGCTCATTTCAAAGATTATGATTTCATTTCGAAGACAAGTCTTCATTTCGAAGATCATGCTTCATTGCAAAGGCAAATCCTCATTCCGAAGACAAAGCTTCATTCCGAAGACAAATCCTCTTTCCAAAGATCATGCTTCATTTCGAAGACAAATCCTCATTTCGAAGATCATGCTTCATTTCGAAGACAAATCCTCATTCCAAAGATCATGCTTCATTTCGAAGATAAATCCTCATTCCAAAGATAAAGTGCAACATTCATTTTGTTGTCATTCCGAAGACAATTTCAATCCGAAGACAATACAACAATTAATCTGAAGAAGATAGCAGGCACTATTTTTGGCATTCTTGTTTCGAAGATTAGGTAGAAACCAATATTCTCATTCTCAAAACATGTTTTAAGTATGCCAACTCTTATGGATACCTTTTATGCTAATGGTTAATTGTTATATACTACATACCAATCATTTACAATGAAGAAATGTAAGAAATATATACCTGATTAAAACAAGTTAATGCAAGTTTTGAAGAATGACTGCTTCTGTTGATGTTCTGCTGAGATTTTCTACAATATTTCAAAACAAGTGCAGTTGGTGAATTTGTACAATGATGATTCAAAAATTTTCAAGGTTATGCATGCCAGAAAACTGGTTTTCATGCATACCAACCCAGTAGTGCCTTAGGAAAGGTTTTCACTACTGAGCTATTCATTTTTCTCTCTTTTTTTTCTTGGTTTTTTTTTTTTTACCTCTCCTTTTCTCTCTTTTTTTCTTGATTCTGATTATGCCCATGAAGGAATTCATGATTTCCCTGAAATCATGCCCATGAAGGAATTCACAATCAAAATTTATTCATCTTTTTGTTTTCTGCTTTTTCTGATTTTTTTATTTTTTTGCTTTTCTTGAAATCCATGATCATGTTGATTGTATTGAAGTGGAAGAGGAAATCTCTTCCACCTGTTGTGCATCCAAACTATCAAGTTGCTATAAGAATTCCTCTTTAGTCAGAGGTGTATGGTACACCCTGAGGCGATGTCCATTCACTACCAACTTTCTCGTGACCCATCAATAGGAGATAGACGAGCTGCTCCATTGTCAAATACCTCTTCAATCTGGTAAGGTCCAAGCCATCTAGTTCTCAGCTTTCCAGGGAAGTCCTCATAACGAGAATCAAATAGCAAAGCCCAATCTCCTTGCTAAAATTTCCTCTATTGAATGTGACTGTCATGCCACAGCTTCCTCTGCTCCTGAATTACTTCAGTTTGGTGTAGAGCATCCAACCGAAGTTCATCCAATGCATTCAGCTATAGAATCCTGTCCGTCTGTGCCTGTGACAATTCAATCCCAATTTCCAATGTTGTGCGCAATGTTAGTAGCTCAAATTCAATAGGTAGGAGGGGATTTTTACCAAAAACTAGTTCATAAGGTGTGAATCCAGTAGTGGATTTCCAAGTAGTATTGTAAGCCCAAACTGCTTTAGGTAATTTATCTAGCCAATTTCTCCTATGAAAAGCTACTATTTTTGTTAAGATTCATTTCAGTTCCCTGTTTGTTACTTCAACTTGGCCATTTGCTTGTGGGTGGTAAGGTGATGATTTCCTATGTTTGATTTCATATAATTCTATAAAAGCCTCAATGACTTTAGATGCAAATTGGGGTCCTTGGTCTGTGGTGATAGACCGTGGAGCTCCAAATCTCTAAAAAATCTGAGTATACAAGAAATCGATGACCTTCTCTTCACGAGCATGTTTGAAAGCACGCACCTCTACCCACTTTGTCAGGTAATCGGTGCATACTAGAATATGCACCTTTCCTTGAGAAGGTGGATCAATAGGTCCTACAAAATCAAGCCCCCACCTCTCAAATGGCTCTAAAACCAATTGAGGTTGTAGTGGCATTTCATTTGTATGAGTGGGTTTCCCCATTCTTTGGCATGCATCACAATGCCTGATGTACTTTTTCACATCCTTGTGAAGAGATGGCCAATAATATCCTGTCCCTAAAATTTTTCTAATTGTGCTTTTTACAGAATAGTGTCCACCTGAGGGTTCATCATGACAAGCCCTAAGGATATCATATACCTCATCCTTTCGGATACACCTACGTAACACATGGTCAGGACTGCACTTAAAAAGTATACCCTTAATCCATTCAAAGGAAGAACTCTGTTTGATCAATTGTTTTTTCTGTTTTGAAGTGAAATGTGGAGGAACTTTCCCTGTGACCAAATAATTGGCTATATCTGCAAACCAAGGTGATTGGACAGATATAGCAAATAATTTTTCATCAGGAAAAGTGTCCTCAACTAATTCCCCTTCCTCTGTGTTCTGCAACCTGGACAAAAAATCTGCTACAACATTAGCTTTTCCTGGTTTGTTGATTATTGTGATATCAAATTCTTGCAACAACAGTAACCAATGAATAATTCTTGCACTTACCATAGGCTTATTCATCAAATACTTAATGGCGGTATGATCTGTGTGAATAAATATTTGATAACCTGTGATGTAATGCCTGAATTTGTTGATGGCATAAATTACTGCCAAGAATTCTTTCTCAGTTGTGGTATAATTTTTCTCAGCTCCTATCAAATTCTTGCTAATGTAGTAGATGGCATAGTGTTCACCATTGTCAATTTGTCCTAATGCTGCTCCAATTGCTGTATTGGAAGCATCAGCCTGTATGTGAAATGGTAATGTCCAATTAGGTCCTCTTAACACAGGTGGAGTTACTAATTTCTCTTTTAGAGCTTCAAATGATTCCTGACACCTTGCAGTCCAGGAGAATTCAGAATCTTTAGTCAACAGGGCAAACATGGGATTGGCTATTGTGCTAAAGTTGGGAATAAACCTGCGGTAAAAACCAATGTGTCCTAGGAAGCTTCTGACATCAGTCTGAGTTTTAGGGGGAAGAAGATTCTTGATAATTTCCACCTTCTTTGGATCAACCTGGATCCCTTGAAGAGAGATGTTATGACCAAGAACTATTCCTTCCTCCATCATCATAAAACATTTGTCTGGATTCAAGGATAACTGGTATGTTTCACAACGAGTTAAAACTCTGTCAAGATTTTCTAATGTAAAGTCAAAAGTCTGTCCACATACTGTGAAATCATCCATGTATATCTCAACACTGTTGGTAGTCAGATCAGAAAAAATTGCTAAGACCGCTCGCTGAAATGTTGTTGGGGCATTACACAAACCAAAAGGTAAAACCCTATAGGCAAATGTTCCCCATGGACAGGTAAAGGTTGTTTTCTCTTGATCTTCAGGTGCAACCTGAATTTGATTATACCCACTAAATCCATCAAGAAAACAAAAGTATTTCTTTCCAACAAGGGTATCTAACACCTGATCTATGAAAGGTAATGGAAAATGGTCTTTGTATGTCACTTTGTTCAGCTCTCTATAGTCTACACATACTCTCATTTTTCCATTTTTCTTAGGAACTATAACCAATGGAGAGACCCACTGGCTATCAGAAAATTGGGTAAATGAATCCTACCTCCAGAAGTTTTTCAATTTCTTCCTTTACAATATCCCTCAAGGCAGGATTCAGTCTTCTCCGGGGTTGTCTTACTGGCTTGACTTCTTCAGTATAAATCCTGTGGGTGCATATATCAGGGTGAATTCCTGACATATCTTTGTAGTCCCAAGCAAAAGCATGAACATGCTTCTACAAAATAGTTATCAATTTTTCTTCCTCTTCCCTAGTAAGCCAGTTGTTAATGTTCAGTAATTTTCCTGGTTGTACTTCTATTTGTTTTGTATTTGGAAGGACTGAATTCACTTCTTCATACTTGGTGATTAGGGAGTTAAGAGGGCAATGATGAGATGGGAGGAAATAAGAAGTTTTTGTTTCATTGATTTCTAATGGAAGCATATCCTGTATGGAACAGTGAGAAGGAAAAATCAGGTGATGGTGCCACCCATGTGGTAGTGAAATTGATGTTTCCTGTGATAGTACAGATGGCTCACCTTCAAAATTTTGGTTCTCCTCATTCCCTAACAACTGATGGATATTTACTTCTTCTTCTTCTAACCCTTGTTCATGCAGAACATTCATTAGGATCATTTCATTTTCTAAAGTTTCTATGTCATGGAGGTCTTTTGTGTGTTCCCTTACTACCAAGGTGGCTAGTGTGGAAATAACCTCTTCTGGTTCTTCATCTGAGTCAGGAAACCATAACTGACCTAAAAAATTGTTGGAGGGTCTTGCAGGAGGATACAGAGAGATCTGTTTTAGATCAATACCATTTGAAATGGTCATTTTTCCAGATCTGCAGTCTATGAAGGCTGCTGCAGTTGCAAGCCAAGGTCTTCCCAAAATGATGGGATATCCATGTGCTGAATTTCTTGGCTGTAAAACCAAAAAATCTATAGGGAATTCCCAAGAAGAGACTTCTATAGGGACATCTTCAATGATACCTTCAGGTTTTGCAACTGACCTATCAACCATTTCTAAAACTGTAAATGTGGGACTGAGATGTTTGAGCTGTAATTGTTCCATTATATCCTTGGTCATGACATTTATTGTAGCTCCTAGATCTACTAAGACATTTGATATTGGTACTGAGCCTATGGTAACTATGATAACTGGACTCCCTGGGTCACTATACTTTGGAGGTATTAGTTTTCCAGACAAGAGATCAGCTATCTTTCCTTCAACCTGAACAGTCTTGGGAAATGCTTTCTTTTTTCTTCCTGCTCTTCTAATGCACAAATATTGGATAGTACTTTTAATCATTGGTATATCCTTAATGGCTTGCAATAAGGGCAATGATATAGTTAACTTTCTAAGTTCCTTGACCAAGTCTGACTCAGAATTTTTTGTTGTGGTATTGAATCTTTTAGGATATGGAATTATCCTTGATGAAGGTAATTGTTCTGCTTGTGATTCTATTTTTTCTTCTTCTTTCTCTGTTGTTGGTTTAACTCTAACTGGTTCCAAAGGTTCTTGCTTTTCATTTTCCTTGATTTTAGTTGAAACAGGTTCAGGTACAACTTTTCTTGAACGAAGTTGGATGTTACTACAATCAAGAACATTTATTTCAGCATTTTCTTCAGCTTCAGCCACATAGACAGGGGATGCCTGTCTCATGTTGTTTGGATTAGTGACTGGTTGAGCTGGAAGTTGAGGTTGTTTCACCTGTTGTGTTTGTTGTGGTTGATTCTATTTTTCTTGAAAATTTTGATTAGGTGCAGGTAGCAAATGCTGAGTTTGACCTTGATTTCTTTGTTGCCTTGGATAGGACTGGTATTGCTGACTCCATTGTGGTTGATTTTGCATCCAATGTGGATTAGTCTGATTCTGATTCCAGGGTGGGTTGTTTTGATTCCATGATGGGTTATTCTGATTCTGATTCCAGGCTGGATTACTCCAACTTGTTTGTGGCCATTCTTGGGAATTTGTCCATTGAGAATAATTCCAAGGACGTTGGGGTGGTTTTGATTGTCCCCAAGGCATAGTCCAAGGATTATGCCCCCAATTTGTAGGAAAATGAGGGGGATTTTGGTTCTGAGAGAAATTTCCCCCTTGTTTTGGTCCAACATAGTTGAGTTCCTCAATCTGACTCTCTAACATAGTTTTGAGTTGTGGTAGCAGGTGGCATTTATCAGTCAAATGCTTCTTTGAACAGATACTACAAATGGCTGAGATAGATGTTTTATTCAAAGGACACTCCTGCAAAGCATGTTTATTTCTACATCTTGGGCAATAAATTGCCAAAGGTTCTATGGTTTTTGCTTTTGTAGACATTTCTCCTAAAGTTGTGTTCAATTGCACCAGAATATCAGTTTTAAAATTTGCAAGTTCCTCTATTAGGTCCTTCACATCAGTGCCATTTGTACTCTTTTTTCTTCTTCCCTGCTTAGTGCGAGAGTAATTCCTACAGAGACCCACAATTTCCTCATTACTGAGGGTATTTACATCCCCTTTTCCCATCAAATCCAATACTTCTCTGGATTCATCTTGTAATCCTCTCAAAAATATGGTTTTGCATAACTCTGGTTCTACAAGTCCACATCTCCTTTGAACAAAGGAGAACCTATCAAGATAGTCTTCTAATGTTTCATCATCTTCCTGTTTAATCCTGAATAACTCATCTTTCCTATTCCTTACATGGCAATACTCCTGATATTTGTCTAAAAACACAGTTTCCATTTGATCCCAGGTTCGGATGGAATTTGGCTCTAAGCTCATGAACCAGCGTAATGCTGAGTCCTTGAGTGTTGAGGGAAAAACCTTAAGTTTCTTATTGTCATTTACATAGTCATAGGTTTGACACACTACTTTGAATTCAAACAAAAACTGATCAGGATCTTCGAGATACAACACCTCGAAAGGTTGGAAGTACTGAAGGTGAAATGGTTTTCATGGGGGAGTTTTGTGTTGGATTCAAACGGATAGGATATTCAAATGTTTTGGAAGGTTGGGGCATATCCTGATCATCTCCTTCATTATGGACATAGCCATGTTGGCCATCCCTATCTAGATTGCCTCCCTCTGCCATAGTTTCTTGTTCCTTAGGAACAGTTAAACCTATCCAAATTTCACTCTCAAGAGGTCCAAGATCCTCTGTTGATGATGAGTCTGATGATTTTTCTTTCTCAGGATGTTCTAATGATGATGAAGTTGGTGATTTTTCTTTGACTAATTGATTTTTGTTTCAATCTTTTTGGTAGTTCATACACAGGTGATTCACCCCTTAGGCGTGAAGATCTTCTTAATGGAACAAGCCAGGGATCCTTTTGAGTAATTCTACCTGTTTCATCCCTAGGCTTACTCATTCATGTTTACTCTTGAATGACATAAATTATAGGTCAATAGTTGTTACTTTACCCAGCTGTTATATTCAGATTTTATCCTAAATTTTCATAGCTCAGTTTAATCAACAGCTATTGGACTGTTGTCACTTTCTAGCAACACTATTCCCTGAAAACGATGCCAAAATGATGCATTGTCGTTATGCACATCATTAATTCTCAATGAATTTGTCAATCCAGGGCAGTGTACAAGGCTATTTGTGGAAGGAGTGAACAGGGCTATAACTTAGGTCATTTGGGAGCAACAGGTCTTATTGGTGAAACCGATTGTGTGGGGGATTTAGGACATTTCTATCTCTAAATTGCATAATTTGAACTTTAATCTAATTGCAAAAATGGAAACTAATCATTAACTGTAGAAATGAAATCCTAATTACAATTGCAGAATGAGATCTAATTATGTTGCAGAAATAACAGTTGCAGAATTAGAAGTCTGATTATAATTGCGAAAGGAAGTCTATTTACTTTTGCAGTAATGGAAACCTAATTATAGCATGGAAATTAAGTCCTGTCAATGCTCTGTAATAGAAGGTTGTCAATATTCTATGCAGGGGTTGACAACAAAACACAAAATGCAGTAAATTGCAAAAAATAGTAAATTCTGGAAATGACAATCTACAGTAATTTGAAAGCTTTGCTGAAAATGGAGATTACAACCAAACCATTAATCACAAGATCATCCTAATCATAAAATAAGCTAAGATTGCAAATACTGTTAGTTGTTTACAAGGAAATGAAAGGACAAGTTTTACAACTTATTCTACTACAACAAAATCAGAATAAAAACCTGTTGTTAGTCCTCCTCCTAGGTCTGGAAGTGGCCAGCCTCCTTGTCCAGAAGAAGGTATGAGTCTTTCTCTCTCTCTAGATCTTACTCACACTCATTCACAATAACATGAATAAAAATAGTGCACTTTATTGATTCAAGAACATAATTACAGTATTGCTGCTAAAAACCTGTTATAGGACTGTAACAGTCACTTTTCTTATTATTATACTACTTGCTATTTTCTCTACCAACCTTCTTAGCTCAACCTGGATGGGAGCTTTATATTTATAGATATCCTAAAATCTACTTACAAATTGAGAATATCTCATTCCTATCCTAAAGATCTAATCCTATTATGTTGCAACATTTCCTGGGTTTATCCTAGAAGAGGATCAAACTTGATCTTTTCCATAAATGGTGGCTTTGGTCGGCAAGGACGACAAAGTCAGATGGGAGATATTTTCCCTTACCCTTTTCAATATTTCTTTCCCTTTTTCCATCGTCAAAAATTGGTCAACAAGTCAAAAAGCACATTCTGTTCTCATTCCGAAGATAAGTGGCTCATTCCGAAGAGACTGCATTTCTCATTCCGAAGATGTCCGCTCATTCCGAAGAGACTGTGTTTTCTCATTTCGAAGATGTTTGTTCATTTCGAAGAGACTTCGAAATGAACAACTGTGTGCTCTTCAAATGATTTCATCTACATTTCTCAGGTGGGTTATCTCTCAGGATCAGATTTCAATGATCTTCATCTCTTTCCATGTGTGAATTCCATGCCTTGCCATTTATTGGCAACTGGCTGGAATTTATATTGGAAAACCAGTTTTTGCTGCACAGTAACAGTTTGCTTGCACTGTTTGCTAGATTTAGATAAAATAAATGCTTGAGACATATTAAAATAGAACTAGTGAAATGTTGCTATCAACCTAAGCATATTTCTCATTTAGCAAGTCATAACAAAATAACATAAAACTATGCAAAAAGCTGTAAAAATCAGAATATAGTATTTCTAATACATTGATCATGCAAACAGTTAATACACAGAATATTGAATCAACTTAACTAGCATATCAGATTAAACATAAGAGTTTTTAGGCAATTTCAATGTTCAAAACATGCTATGATTGAGGCATTTCCAGGCCTCATCACTTGTATCTAGTGGATTACCCTAGACACCTGGCGGTTGCAACGACTAACAATCCATGCAATCTGGTAGGATGGGTAGACCACCATAAGTACACTCATTCAACATCAAATAACTATGGCATTAAATCAACTAGATCCCTTAATATTGGAGCTTAGTTGTGTCAAATCAAATTTGCAAAAGTTATCCTTAAAACCCTTCCGTTGGGTCAAAAGCGAAAAACAATCAAATAAATCAAATTATAAAATGACTGGTTTCTTGAACCTATCATTTGGAAGGAATTTCTAAAGTCATAGTGGAAAAGAAGCTCCAAGGTGGTCGAAGATTTTACCATACATTTTGCATCTCATTGAACCAATGGTAAATTTGCGATAACACAAACCAATCCTAAACTTGGGGCATCAAATTGACCAATTGTCAAACAATTGCATCCATCATATTCAATTATCCAATCATCCACATCATTCCATCATCCAAAATTTAATCAATTGGCTCATGGGTTTCATTCTTCACCCATTTTCCAATTGAGGGAGTAAGCAAACAAATCAAAATATCATAAAAAAATTTCAAAAATCATTTGCTCTAATGCATTGAGAAGACTTGAGTCCATCCATCTCATAAAGATAGGTGTCATTGGTTTTTGCACCGCATCATGTTTCACACAATGCGGTATAAAAAGGGGCATCTATAGACACCAAAAATTGGTCCTTAGAAAAGTCACATTCATTCATCCCACATCGAATCCTTCACAATAAAATTATATGCCTAAGTTTAGACTTACGCATATAAATCCTGCACATTATCTTATTTTCTAGATTTACTAAACCTGGAAAATTAGCCTAGGATACCCTGCCTACACACTAGACATGTGTCCTAGCCACCTCAATACCCCACCTTGCCACATATCATACACCCTTATCCCCTTTGTCCCTTCACATGAGGCAACCATTCACTTATCACTCCACTTGCAACCACATCACACTAGTTAAGTGAGGCACACTAGGTGACTCACTGTAACTGCTTCCTCCATTTGGCAGCCCAGAATTGCCACTTGGTAATCTTGGCTTACCACCTCTCATCTCCCTCCAAAACCCTAAGGGGGCTATAAAGGCACCTCCACCCCACCAAATCAAAGGATATGAAAATCATACCACCAGGCTACCGAAATAGGATCAGGCCTCTACATGCATCTTGAGGATAAGATACATCTCGAGCTTGGAGGCCCCATTTATAAAGCAATATTACATTCAGCCCTACTAGTCCACACAATTTGCTCATCGCACTTGTGCAGTTTACCAGCCTACACTACATGCCTATGGTTTCTCAAATCTAAGTATGACATAAAAATATAATTAGTATAGTTTTTATTCAACAAGGTTTATGGTTTATTTGCTTCTATTTTTTGTTGCATGATTATCTAGTTAGGGTAATATAGCACTATCTTTATATCTTGATTTGCAGGTGCTAATAACCCTCATTTGGTTTTCATGTGTGTAGGAGACAAGTGTTTTGGAGAAGCTGTTGAAGCTGAAGTGGTATCACATTGGATATCAAAATCTCACTCACCCCTTGGAGTTGCAGCTGGAGAACGAAGAGCAAGAATTCCTATGAAGGCTTGGAAGACCCCTATTCCATTAGTATAAGCATTATACCAATACAGAGAGAGATCATTGTAAATTACTTCAAACACACTTGGGGTAATTCAAAATTCATTTGTAAACATTGTATCAAATATCAATACAAAAAGCAATTTTGGCAATTTTCATTTCTCTTTGTTTATCTTTCTTTTGTGTTCAGTTCTTTTGTTACAATTTCAACACTTTTTACTTTCAAGTAAATTTAGTTTTCAGCACAGTGTGGTTGTTACTAGCTTAGATCTGGGTTCTCTGACCTTGTGAAAACAAGGAAGTAGGTGTGGTTAAGTTACACAATCATAGTGAAATATTCCTAAAAATCAAGGAGTACCAAAAAACAATTTACTTTCCCTTATTGTGCTAAAATTGGTTGGAAAACAAACCTAGTTTTAATAGCAGTGAGAATTGTTTTAGAATAGAAATTTTACCTTCCTTGCTATGTTAATATTGGTTGGAAATTTAATATTAATTTTAATTATAGCAAGACTATTCTATTGAAATCTATTTTCTAAATACTATATTATAAAAATAAAGAAAAAAATAAATAAATAAAACCAAATATTGAAAAATAAATAAAAGTAAAAGTTGCTAGATGGTAAAGAGTTATTTTCAGTCTACTTCAATATACCTCAGAAAATTATTTCTAGAACAAGAAATCAACCTAATGTTTGAAAAAATACATACATCATCTGAAAAATAGTGGGATTATATGTGGGAACACCTTGATCTTATTAGGAAAAGAACACATGAGCTGAACAATATTGAGAGGATTGATATGGTTAAAACCTTAGGGCTAGACTATCATTCACCTTATCTTGAACTTGTAAGGAGTTGTGAACATTGGCTAGGAGATAGGAGAGCAAGTGTAAATTTAACTACCTATCCTTGGGGGCAATACTTTGAAGACTCCCTTGTTGTCCATAAATTCCTAGTAGACATAGAAAATAGAGAAGTGGATCTAGAATACAACAAAAGATATAACAAGGCTCCTAGAATCATGCGCTTCAAATAATTGTGCCTTGATTTACATTACGAATTATAGTTTGAAATTCCTATCTCAAATCAAAAATAATAATTTATTGTTCAACTAATCCTTCTGGTGAAAAAAGACTTTGAATTTGAGGAGGAACATTACATGACTCCTAAACAACTAGACCCAATTAATGATTTTCAATAATTAAAATAGGTTAACAAGAGAACCAAAACCATTCTCTATTATTGTTTTATCTACATTCCATGGGAAACCACATGAAGATCTTGATGCTTTTCTCTTTGAGTTTGAAGTAGTGTGTCAAGCTTATTTTTATACCATGGATGAACAAAAATTAAGACTGTTTCCTTCTACCCTTAAGGATGTAACTTTAATATGGTTTATGGGTTTAGGAGAAAGTGTTTGCAATTGATGGGATGGAGACCATGGATTAAGAGATATATTCCTTGAAAGATATCAGGATTACTATAGAGTTAGGGACAAGAAAGTTGAGCTCTTTCATTTGAACCAATGAGAAGAAGAATCCCTTGAGGATTATCTTGAAATATTTCAATTTGTAGGATCTAGAGTAAATATCGATTTAGATGAAGAAGTCCTAAAAGAACTCTATTAAAAAGTATTGAAAGATATCCTTGATGTCTTAAACCTTATGGCTAAGGGGGATATTCATCTAATGGAATTTGAAGAGATCGTGAATATTTGCAAAAATTATTCAAGGAATAAACCTCTTAGGAACAACAAATACTCATCCACAGGAGGAGTAACAAGAGCAAAAATTGGTAATATGTTGGAAAGCTTAAAAACTAATTTGCTAAGTACATTAACTACATCTCTTGACCTCATGGATAAGAAACCAAAAGAACAAGATATTGAGGAGATATACTATCATAGATGTAGAAAAAGACACAACTTGAGGGAATGCCCTCTCAACATTATAAATATTTCCAATATTTTTGCTTGTTGTAAAATCTGTGACAAGAATCATAACATTGAAAACTGCAAGTATATATCAGTTGTGAAATCTGCTATAAAAGAGCCTGAAGTTGAGGAGGTAGAGGATGTTTATTTTGTAGCTCAAAGAAGAAATGGCCCATTCAATGGTCCATATAATTGGTCAAATTCCAACTATTCCAACCAACAAAGACCCAACTAGTGGTCAAATGCATCAAATTGGACAAATTGGAACCCATACCCAAATAACCAAGATTGGAATATACCTCCATGGGACTAATTTATGGCCAATGTATATGGAAGTCCACCTCCATGGACTGAAGGAATGTTAGGTCATAACATGCCTAGTTGGAATATGAATGGCCAATATAATCAAGGAGGATCTAGTTGGTCTCAAAATCCCACCTCAATAATAGAATTTCCAAAACTAGTTTAGGGGACAAGCCCCTCAAAATCAGCCTCAAAATAGACTTCTTCCACCTCCAAATAATATGAACAACCCTCCTAAGCAACCACCTTTACCAGCTCAACCAATTCCCAATCCTAATAATAACAAGACTATTCAACAAGTCTATGAAACAAATGAGACATGTTCAATATCTGTGGTACCTTGCCAATAGATCCATTTAAGGTCTAGAAAAGTGTTGGAAAATAATGTAACTCTCACATAAGTTGAAGAGCCTATTCAAGACTTGTTTGAAAAGGTAGACAAAAATGAAAAAGAAAAAAAAACTTACCAGAAGATATTCCCTCAAAACAAAAAGAGATTCAAATTCCTCAAAGGAAATAAATAGAAATTCCATTTCCTAAAAGATTGGCAATACCTAAAGAACCCTCTAAACCAACTTTCAATTTCCTTCAAGAGTTAGAAAATATTACCATTAAAATTCCTTTATTACAAGCTATCAAGGATATTCCTATCTACTCTAAATTGATAAATAATATTTTCACATCCAATTCAAGAATGAAAAAGAAAAATGAACCTCAAACTATCCAAGTTATTAGACAACTATCAAAGATAATGACTTAAGGTAGGTTATTACCAAAATATGCAGACCTTGGAATACCTATACTTACAATCCATATTGATGATACAACATTGCATAATATCTTAATATATTTAGAGGTTGCCATCAATGTTATGACCAAAGAAACAATAGAATATTTAGGGGAATACAAATTACAACCAACCTCTATAGTGCTTCAACTTGCAGATAGATCTACTATCAAACCAGAAGGAAAATTAGAAGACATCATAGTCTCTATAAGTTCATGGGAGTATCTTGTAGACTTTGTGGTCTTACAACCTAAGAAGAAACTAGGGGGACATCCCTTGATTCTAATATGCCCATGGCTTACAACAATTGATGCTTACTTACATTAGTTGTAGATCTAGTAATATGACTATTTTCAATGGGAAGCACACTAAAGATTTGAGTTTGTTTCCTGAGTCAACATTAGATAAAATATTTTCAAAACAACTCTGGTATGAATTTTCTAATGATTTGGATGCTATTCAAACTTTATCAATTAATATGTTAAGTGAATATTTACAGCAAGAAATTGAAGGACCATTAGGATCACTTTTTGATGAAGAACAAAGTACTAATTGTTTAAATGAACTTATTATATCTAATGATGAAGCAAGTACAATTCAATCTCATCAATTAGTACCCTATACCTATCAGTTAAATATTCTTGAACATGAAATATTGGGAATAGATGCAAATGTTGAAAATTGCAAATAGATAGATATCACATCTGGGAAGACTTTGAATATTAATAATGAGCTTACAAGAATTCAGGAATCACAATTGATAGAAGTACTTAGAAAACATCAAATAATATTTGCATGGAACTATGAGGACATGAAAGGGATTCATCCAAATATTTGTACCCATCGAATCTTCATTCAAGAAGGTTACCATCCAGTGAGACAACCTCAAAGAAGACTAAATCCATCTATGAAAGATATAGTTCAAGAAGAAATCATTAAGCTTTTAAATGCAGGATTTATATATCCAATTTCTGATAGCCAATGGGTATCACCATTAGTAATAGTTCCTAAGAAGAATGGTAAATGGAGGATTTGTATAGATTATAGAGAATTAAATAAAGTAACAAAGAAATATTATTTTCCTTTACCATTCATTGATCAAGTTCTTGATACCTTGGTTGGAAAGAAATATTTTTGCTTTTTGGATGGTTTTAGTGGATACAATCAAGTTTCAATAGCAGAAGAAGACCAAGAAAAAATTACTTTTACATGTCTTGTAGGTACCTATGCTTATAAAGTCTTACCTTTTGGATTATGCAATGCACATGCTACTTTTCAAAGGGTTGTTTTAGCTATTTTTTTTGATTTGATTAATGAATGTTTAGAAGTCTATATGGATGACTTCATAGTCTATGGTAACACTTTTGAAGAAACTCTATCAAGATTACAGAAAGTTTTGGTTAGATGCCAAGAACAAAACCTCTCTTTGAGTCATGAAAAGTGCTTCATGATGATGAGAGGAGGTATTATCTTAGGATATTACATATCTGAGGAAGGTGTTAAAGTAGATCCTACAAAAATCCAAGTTATTCAATCCCTCCAACCTCCAAAAACATAGACAAAGGTAAGGATATTTTTAGGACATGCAGGATACTATCATAGATTCATTAAATATTTCAGCAAATTTGCCTCTCCCATGCTTAAGCTCTTAACCAAATAAAGTGAATTTAATTGGACTAAAGCATGTCAAGAAGCCTTTGAAGTTATAAAGAATAAATTGACTACTACAATTTTAAGAGGACCAAACTGGTAATTTCCCTTTCATATACATTGTGATGCTTCAGGATATGCAATAGGGGTAGTACTACAATAAATAGAGAATAAAATACCTTATGCTATCTATTATGTGAGTAAAAATTTACATGGGACTAAGATTAATTATACAATTGCTGGAAAGGAGTTCTTAGTTGTAGTCCATACCATCAATAAGTTTAAATATTACATAATAGGGTATGAAGTATTTGTTCACACTGATCACTCTACCATAAAATACTTAATGAACAAAGCTACATTAGGAGGAAGAGTGATTAGATGGATTCTCTTATTGTAATAATTTAATGTCACAATTATAGATAGAGCAAGTAAAGATAATGTCATTGCAGATCATTTGTCTCGTATGCAAATATTTGATGATGATGAGTTAATTCTTGATAATTTCCCAGATGAACATTTGTTTTCTCTTTCTATTTTTACTCCTTGGTATGTTGATATTGTAAACTATTTGGTAATAGGAAAAATACCTCAAAATTTTACATCGCATGAGCATAGAAAATTAATACATCAGAGTGCCCCTTATATGTGGATTAATGGAATATTGTTTAAGTCTTACCCTGACCAAGTAATTAGGAGATGTGTGCAAGAAGAGGATGTATATGACATCATTAGAGCAACACATGAAGAACCTTGTGGAGGTCATTATGCAACCCAAAGAACAACTAGTAAAATATTCCAAACAGGTTATTATTGTCCTACTATGAATAAGGATACCCGTAAATTTGTTGATAGATGTGATGCTTGTTAAAGGGCTAGTAACCCTACACCTACAATGGAGATGCCTTTGGTCCCACAAATAATTTTTTAACTATTCAATAAATGGGGGATTGATTTTGTTGGACCAATAGATCCTCCAAGTGAAGGTAATAAATACATACTTGTGTGCACATATTACATCACCAAGTGGGCTGAAGTAAAAGCCTTGCCACAAGCACAAGTTGAACTAGTTGTTGGTTTCTATACTCACAAATTATACAATGCTTTGGAGCACCTAGAGAACTAGTTTCAGACCATGGGTCTCAATTCCTCTCCAAAGTAATTGAACATTTTATTCAAATCTATCAAATAAAATATAGAAAAACTTCACCTTATCACCCTCAAGCTAATGGATAGGTAGAAGTTACAAATAGGGAACTTGAAAAGATAATAACAAAGACTTTAGCCATTAGTAGGGTTGATTGGGCAAAAATATTAAAAGAAGTTGTATGGGCATATAATACAACTTGGAAAACCACCACATGATTATCACCTTATGAAATGGTTTATGGAAAGCAAGCTATTATACCTATTGAATTTAAAATAGATACTCTTCACACAATGATACAACTTGATATGAATTTGGATCAAGCACAAAAAGCTAGATTGGAAAAATTAAACATTCTAGATGAAAGAAGATTAGAGGCATTACACAGGACTGAATTAACTCAACAAAAAAGAAAGAAATGGCATGATAAACATATTGTACCATGAACATTTCAACCAAGATATTGGGCCTTGCTATTTGACTCCCGCTACCAAGATTTCCAAGGTAAGCTAAGGACAAGATGGCTAGGACCCTATGAGATTGAAGAAATATTTAGAAATGGTACAATTAAACTTAAGCCTATTGATGATTCAACAAGAAGATTACTAGTTAATGGACATAGGCTTAAACTATATAGGAAGCCATTATCTAAAGAAGAATTTATAAACCACCTTAAGTAATAGGTTGATTTGCAGTGAATTTCTGAACTGCAATCAACTATTATTAAATAAAAACTTCTCTTTTCTATCCTAAGCAACAAAAATATTATATACTAAATAAAATTGTTGTTATATATTTAGTAAATAAGTACAATCATTAAAAAGAATGTAGTATAATCAGTCCTCTTGTTTGGAAGAGTAAGGCACTAGTAAATAATATGGATGGAAAAAATATTTACACTACTTAGCCAATGAAAGAAGATTATCATGGAATAGTAATATTTCTTGAAAATAAACTAGAAGATCACTCTATGTTCTTTAAATATGCTTCCTTTATTTCATGATGGAGTTCTAATATCTACAATATTTTCATCTTATTATTCATCACTTTTCAGTCTCAATATCAAGTTTAATAAAGAAGTCAGATTCGATGTGTGAAGGCATGCTCTTACCTTATGGGAGGGAGGATAACTAGTCATGATGGTATCATTAATTTTAAAAGCAAGGTAGTGAAAAACCTTGTAGCCCATAAATAATAAAAAGGAAGAGAAAGAACCGTAATGATAGAATTATGTTTCCATCCAGATGGAGATGTGATCTGAATCCCCAATGTTCCACTTTCTTCTTCAAATAATAATAATAATAATAAAGAATTGTAAGGATAGAATTATATTTCCATCCAGATGGAGATGTGATCTGAATCCCCAAAGTTCTAACTTCTCTTAAATAAAAATAAAAGGTAGTAAGGATAGAATTACAATTCCATCTGTATGGATATGTGATCCGAATCCCCAAAGCCTTAATATTTACTTGTATGGATAAAGCAGTAAGGATAGAGTGACAATTCCCATCAGGAATTTGATAAGAGTGGTTGGGAATCTGATTCCCAAAAGCTTTGCACCCTTATAAGTTTAACAAATAAATGCACATCTCTATAAAAAATGGGCTATGAAATGATAAATCAAAAATGATACCAGAATGACTATCTTATTTCTCCTCTTCCAAAATGGGTTTTGAGTGTGTCCAAACCATTGATGAAGACCTATTTTACAAACCAAAGTATTGATGATTGATATCGGTTTAAAATTCATTATTATCCTTCTCACATGGAACTCCTTAATGAAGCTAAAGGAAGTAGAACAAGAAATTGACCTTTCTAGGGCATTGGAAGGATTTGTTATTAGACCATGGAATATTTTATTAAAAGGCTAAGGAAGTAATCAAGTTTTTGCATAATATCTTTGCTATTGGGAACAAGCAATTCCATTCTAAGAAGATTTATTATCCTACAAACTTATTTGATGGCTTGACATGAATAAATAATTAGTATATAAGTAAATACCCCCATATTTTTAATTAAATAAATAAAATAATATTAAAAATTAATTATATATATATATATATATATATATATATATATATATATATATATAATTATATTTTTATATATATATTAAATATTTTCCATAAAATAAACTTTATAAGAATTTCTCTCCTTATCCTGTTTTGGCTATATAGCCAAAAATATAGTTTGGGGGGAGAAGTAAAGGATTTTTGCAATAAATTTCATGATATAGTTTGGGGGAGAAAAGAAAGAAAATGGGAAATCAGGTAAAGTATTTCTATGACCCTATAATTAATTTTCTGTAGCTATATTTCGTAGTTATTATTTGTAATTAGTTTTCGTAGATTGTTTTTGTAGATAATTTCTGTAGATTGTTTATGTAGATAGTTTTTGTAGATAGTTTCTATAGATACTTTTAGTAGCATATTTTTGTAGATATGACTTCACAAAAATTCTCCTAAGTATAAATGATTTCAGATTTGTGCATGGTTGAGGACACATGTCAAAGCAGAATCAAACAATGCAAGGTAATTATCAATAATTGTAATTGCAAAGATTTTGGTATGAAAAGGACAATTCATGCGGGTATTTAAAAATATTTTATCGTGAACACCATGGCATAGATATTTAAATTCAAACCCATGAGCCATGGTGTGAAATCCAAGAACCACATATAGAAGGATTTGAATAATTAGCTTTTAAAATCGTACATGGGTTTGAACGATCGAAGGGCATAAATTGATGGGCTAATGAAGATGATTTGTTTACATCCCATAACATTAAAGTGGTAATGTGGACACTTATAACAGTTTCATGGATGATAAAATAATATGGATTACCAATCGACCAAACCATAATTTATCGCTCAGGATGGAAAGGTAATATGACAAGCATTGAGCGAAATACATTTAAAAAGTTGATGTCGAAGAATATATATAGCAATTCAAAGTACAAATTAAATATATTAAAGGATGATCCAAGGGAAAAAACAACAAGCTAATGGAAAATCTAAACCATGTACATGTGATAGTCATCAAGGGCATAATTTGAAGTTGGCTTGGAGATCACCAAACACAACTTAAAATGCAAATAGTAATGTGGATGTTCGTAATCGATAAATGGGTGTGTAAGCACCATATGAAGCACCACCTATTCATGATATATGTATGTGAATTCAGGGGAAAGACACATACGCAGATGATATAAGGAAACTGGAGCATGAATTAAATATATTAAAGGTAGATCAAAAGTTTTTAATGTCAATTAAAATAAAAAATTAACCTCCTTTTGCCACGAATTGAGGCTATGAACCATCGATTAAGGGGTAATAGAGGGCCAAGATTTATCCAATTTCATTACATGAGAAACTTAAAATAAAAGGATAACCCTATTTATCATCTTTTTGTAGCATGTGAGCTTTGCAACTTTGATCGAGACTCTATGGTGGACGAAAGCAATTGTATTTTAGAATGAAAGTAGTTGTGTGGTGGATGAAAACAAGGAATAGGAGGGTGGATGATGAAAAAATATTGGATATAAGGGCAGGTAATAAAAACAACATTATAGGTGGTAAATATTTTTTGAAATCTTCATAGGGAATGTATTTGTTTTACAGAGAGACATTATAAAACTATAGAGTAGTATTTCAAATTTTCTTGTAATTATTTTCTGTAGCAAAACCCAATGAATTTTCTTTTAATTATGCCATAGAAATATGTATTCAAATTCAATATTATGTTTTTGTTTCATGGATTGAGATGTACAAGATTTATTTTATTTTTTAATGTTAATCCATGCATGCCTCTATTTTTTCAAATAGTCTACAAGTTTTTATCTTTCATCTAAGAATATCTACATCAGAAAAAATAATAATAAATAATAATTCTATCCTACCTTCTTCTAAAAACCTACCCTTTTCCATTAAACCTATCACCATGCTACAATCCATATTTCATAAACAAAGTGAACCAGCTTCCATCAATACCCAAAACCCTAGTTATTCTATCAAGAAACTATTCTAATATGTGTGCTAGTGGGAGGCCCTAACTAAATTTCAAGGCCATGACCAAGGTGTGATGAAGTAGTTCATTTTGAAATACGATCCCACGATCATTGTGACCCATGTGGGTGAAGTATAAGTTGATATTACTCCCCACCTGAATTTTGAAGTCCTAAGTCTCCTTGAAGTTGGTCAGCGGTACTACAAGTCCACCTATAAAGGTGTGAATCAAATGGTTGAAATACTAGGGAAGAGATGTGTAGTTACCAGAGATAGGGATGGGTGGATCAAAGGTGTAGCTACTTGTTCACTCCCTCTGAAATGGTAGGAGGTAGCCACGATTTTAATGAAATATTTCACATTAGAGGGAAGGTTGTCTAACTACGAGGGTTACCATTTAAAAATGATGCTAAATCTCAAATTCCCCAAGAATGAATACTGTGTGATTAATCCACCATAATTTCTATATCAATCTATGAAAGCCATTGTTACTAGGGTTCAACCTAAAAAATCTAGTGACAATCCCAATCTTCACCTACTTGCCCATCATGGGCTGATAAAATTAATGGTTCTACATAAAGAATTTGAAATAGGAATTTCATGGGATGCAATAGTTGAGGAGGCCAACCTATTTGTCCAATATGAGCTGAGTGAGTCAAAATATGTTGAGAATAGTGCGTTCGATGAAAAATTTGAGTCTAAAATTTAAGAGGAGGAGGAGTCTCCTATGCATAAATGTCCTACCCATTCCAAGCCAGCTAAATCTTCTCATCCTACAAGAAAAACTAGGTATGAAAAGTATGTTCCAAAATACCAAGGGAAGGGAGAGACGTCCAGTCCTAAAGAAAATTTGTCTACCTTATATCTATTCGTTAAAACACTTGGCCACATTTAGACACAACATACCCTACTGCACATTAAACTGGACAGGCTCAAAAATGAGTTTCTAGATCACACTAATTTAGTGATATAAACTCTCACATTTTAGCTTAACATTCTCAAGAAAAAATCCATAGATAGGATGGTAAATTTGGTTGACCCAATCATCCAACCAATAATTATCAGTACATACCCTAACAAGAGCTCCATATCCAAGAAAAAGTTAAAGAAGTTAGTAAATTTTAGCAAACATATTGACTTTACCAAGGTGCTTGATGAGGATAGATCAGTCTCATATGCCAAGCTTCTCTTTCAACTGAATCAAAGGCATACATGTAGCCCCCAAAGAATGGAACCATCCATTGAGATAGGGATACTTCAAGTAGGAATACCTCTTGATGTTGGGATGCCTTGCAAAGTTGATGTAGTGATCAACAACGTCATTGAAGCAAAAAAACCATCTCCATCATAAGGAAAAAAATATGTGTCACATGAATCAAATGATGGAGGGTCTGCGGAGGTCATGCACATAAATACTATGGTCATTGAACTACCACTCAATATCAAGAAGGCCAAAGCATAGGTAGATAAAGTAAAGCATGAAAGAATGTTGCCAACAAAAATACCAAAACCAACATGAGTTTCATCCCGAATAAAATCTAGAAAAAAATATAAATGTTAAAAATTCATGCCAGACTTTTGATAAACTTGCACATTTATATATATAGCACTCTATTTGATTATGAATATAATATTTGATATTTTCAGGATTTTTTCGTTACATCTACAATATTTCTCTGTTATATTTAAAACAATTCATCTACTTACATCTGTAGTGTTTTCCTGTTATATCTAAAATAATTCATCTATTTTATTTGCAGTGTTGATTTCATATATTTGCAGTATTTTCTCTATAAATAATTACAGTGTTTCATTTGATATATTTTTCCAAATCATATTTGTAAACAATTGTAGTGTTTTATTTCATACATCTCTAGAGTTATTTCTGTAACATTACAATGTTTCATTTATTATATCTGTAAATTGTTCATTTTATTTGTAGTTTTTACAATGTTTTACTTGTTATACTATAAATTTTGAACATGTATGCATGAGGACATGCATTCTCTCCAGTTTGGGGAAAAATGATGAGTGTAAGATTGGTATTTTATTATGTAGTATTTATCTTAATTTTTGTATGCAAACTTGATAATGTGTTTTGATGATTATTATATCTCATTTGTATGATTTACAAGTTAATTGGATTTATAATATTAAAGTGATATATGCCTATATTTTACATAAAATGTGCAAGTTTTCTATGCTTTCAATAAATGAATATTACATATGTTTTATGAGAGAAGTTGTAGCAAAACACAGGTCAGATGTCAAGCGAGGATGAACCAGTCACATGGAGATATGCTGAGAAGTTGCATGGAAGTGTGCTACAAAAAGGTGCTATAGAAAACACCTACAGAAAGGTTTTACAGAAAGCACCTACTGAAAGGGTCTATGGAAGCATGTTGACCGAGTCAAACTATCTGATGTGCTAGCATTCCACATCTGATGAAAGTATAACAACATCATGTAGATTATATAGTTAGCATAATCGTTAATGCGGTGGCATTAATATTTGACATATGATTTAATCCATGTAATAGATTTTGTAATGTGACATTAAAGATATATTTTGTTAAAGTTTTTAAGTTGATTAGATATGGACGTAAGCTTATTTTATCTTTTCTTTGAGAATAGGATAAATAGTTGTTCTCTCTTGTCAACAATTTATTCAAATTTAGGATATTCGTTATGTACACTTGTCAAATATGCCACTTGGACAATCCCTATTGTAATAATTCCAAGGGTAGTTGTTAGCATATCTTAAATTTAGAATATCTTTGTTATGAAATATTAGGATTCAAATCTTTGAACATTTGAAATGTAACAAATGGTAGAAGAGAATTTTATTGTAAATGTCTAAGTGACATTATAAAAATACAAGGTAGAGACCTTTGAAAAGGTCTACAGTCTACTAGTTTTCTGATGTCTACATTTTACATGTTTGAAGAAGTATGTTCGAGATTCTGTACGATTGAAGTTCATCAATAAAACAATATTTTATTCCATGATTTCAGCAATAGTATTTTGTATCTTCTTATGATTTATTTACTTTTGTAACCTTTACTTTATTTTCATGGACAATGAATTAAATAGTATTAGATTAGTGGAATGAAATATTAGTTACTAAAGTAAATTAGAATAGAGGAGAAGAGAATTACACTGTCTTCTACGAGGTAGGGCCCACTCCACGCAATCAATCCCTTACTCTCTATATCTTGAAATAGAGTAGAATTAGTTAGTGAGTAGAATTAGATTTAGACTATAAGATAAATTAAATTGCATCATTTTAAATTATAAAAAAATCAATAGTTAAAATCACAAATGCATTATTAGATTGCATGTGGATCCACAAGACATAGAAATAGTCTACATCATAGTTTCACATTTAATATCCTATTTTATTTTAGTTTATTTTTTGTAATTTCCATTTACTCCAATTGAAACTAAGAAAACATAATCAAGTCAAATATTAATGGTTATGGAATAATCTATACTAGATTTATTGTTCTTTAAATCATTTAACCTGGATTGGCAAATTTAATGTATGAGATACAACTCAACAAACATTACTTGAAAAGTATCTTATGTGGAAGTTATTCTATGCAAAGATTATGATGAAGGGATTAATGTATTGTAAACATTCTTGTTATATGATTTTGAGATTTGTTCAAAAATTAAAAGATGAATTAATTTTTTCTTTTATGTTAAGTTCTTTGGAAATAAATCATTAATTGCAAAATGGAAAAGTTGTGTTATTGAAGATATTGATAGAATATAATTGATGGATTATGGCTAGGATTATCCTAGATGTGATTTTACTCTTTTATGTGTTATGATTGGAATGAAGTACCTAAATTATTTAGTCTCTTTCAATATGCTATGTTTAATTTGAGCATGTTTTAATATAGCACTCTATTTATTTTAATGAGATGGTTATAAATGTTAATGGGACCCTTGGGTTGGAAGGGGGTTATTTTGGGTATGATATTAGAGCTATATTAGTAATCCCTAGATTCAAGATGTACCCAATCCTAGTTGAGTTGCAATGAGGCAATCAACTAGGTATTTGTGAATGATACACCCAAAGCGATGAGGCTTTGGGTAGTCCTAGCGATGATGCTTGGACATTTTCCAGTAGTGAGGTTTAGGAATCTTAATGATGGATTGGAATGGGACAATCTACTCGATCACTCATGAGGTAGTATAGTGGTGGCACCTTGTGATGAGGTAAGCGTGACCATGATCATTACCAAGTGAGTGGTAATGGTCTTAGTTAGCTCATGGTGAGGTGAAGCTAACTAATCACTAAGGCATCATGCTAGATTAATCCTACATAGATGGACTTATGTAGGGTTAGGGAATAGGTGTCACCTTTAAGTATTATGGGCCTTAAAGGGTAATCCCTATGCCATGGTCAAGTTTTCCTATACAAGTGAGTGTATGGGAAAAGTGGGGGGACCACTAATGGCATCTTTTCTAATAGTGAGGTTAGAAAAGTGAACCCTAGATGATTACAAAAATTTGGCCACTCATATCCACTTGAGTGTTGTCTACAGTGACAATGAACTCAAAAGTGATTATACCTTTATACTGAAGAAAATATTGGGTCTTCTTTGTGAGTTAATACTTGAAAAAAATTAACTCTCCCTTGGGTCAAGTTTGCGGGTCATTACACTTACCTCCAAGAACCCCAAGCCCCTCACCCTATTACCTCTTTTCAACATCTTCCACCACCTTCCTTTCGTTGAAATTCCCATTTCCTTTTATTTACTCCCTTCCCCCATTTTAAAGCTACTCAAAGCTCCTTTATTTTCTCTCTATTCGTTTGTTGATCCCTACCATGATCTTACTATATGATTACCAATATATTCATGTCGTCCACTTGTCTTCTTAGGATTCATGTTATTTCTAATCCTATACCCCATCCTTTCCCCCTCTTAGCTCTTCATATTTTGGTCCCACATATTTTACATACTATACCCCTTATATTTTTTTATTATTAATTTCACTTTTTTTGTTTTGCCTATATTTTATGTTCTTTTAATTATTTTCCTTACACCATATATTCCATCACAAATAAAAATTTCTAAAATATTTTTTAAATCAAGCATACTTTTATCAATTTAATACTATCTTCATACATAAAACCAAAATATTACATACATTAGTGATATTATGTCACTTTTCAACACACACTAACAAAAATCACCTTTCCTACAAGTCACATCTCAATGATATTCTATAATTTTTCAATATATATATATATATATATATTTATTTGTGGAAAACATCCCAAAAGGGATGCCACTTTCGGGTAAGACCCAAGGAGGCAGGGGTATCCATTCCACCAAAAATACCCAGGACTCGGACCTGGCCTACCACCTTTGACATATTCAAGGAGCAAACAAACACACAAAACCAAATTAAAAATAAGTAAATAACAACAAAAATAATAAAATAAAATAAAAAACATGCTCCTTGAGTGTGTCAAAAACAAAATCACAACCAAACACGCACAATAAGATAAAAGAAACCACAACACAAACTAAATAGAAAAACACAAGAACCACATAACAAAACACAAACAAGACAAAAACAACAGAACACTACAAAGACATAACCCAAAAAAAACATGAAAAATAAACACAACCAAAACCTAAAAAATAAAAATAAAAAACAACCAACAAAAGACAATAAAAAAAAACAAAAACATAGAAAACACTCACACATAAAAACACGAAACAACACAAACAAAGAGAAACCCAAGAACAAGAACGAAAAAAACACAAGAACAATAACAAAAAACATAAAAAAAAACAAAAAACAAAACAACAAAAACACAAGAACAACAAAAAACAACACAAAAAACACAAAAACAAAACAAAACAAAATAACCCACCCACCTTAAAAAAACTAAACAAAAAAAGAAAAAAGAAAAAAAAAATTGAACAAAACAAAGACCTCTCTAGAGCAAAAGACTATTAAGGCAAGAATCAATAGAGGAAACAAAATAAATAATAGAATGAGCTAGAGAACTAAAATAAACTGAATGAACAAAAAAAAAGCAAAAAAAAACAAGAAGAAACTAGGTACCTTCAGAACTGGAGCCATCCAAAGAAATGATAGAAAGAAGAGCTTCCCTAATTTGAGAAGCCCACCATATAGGAGGGTGGCCATAACAAGTAAGATCACCTTTGTCCAAAGCCCATTTAGCTAAAGCATCAACACTCTTGTTTTGATCTTTGACCACATGATTGTAATCAACTTTCAAAAATCCCATTTGGATTAACCGAATCTTCTCAATAATTCTTTTTATTCTCCAATCCACCTTATGATTCTTAGGAGTCTTCAAGAGATTAATCATAAGTTGAGAGTCAGACTCAACTAACACCTTTTACCAACCAACCTTAGTAGCCTCCTAAAGGCCTCTGAGGATACCATACCCCTCAACAAGGTTATTGGAAAGAATACCCAAATTCTCAGCAAAAGTAAAAACCAGGGAGCGATATGAAAGACTATCAATTCCTCCCACACTAGATTTTCTAGGGTTCCCTCTAGAAGCTCCATCAATATTGACTTTTCCAAAATTCTTAGGAGGAGGTTGCCAATTTCTAGTCCTATCCATCTTACTAATTCGATTGCCCTTAGAAGATTTAATCTTCAATATTTGCATCACTTGATCCCATCTTTGGTGGGAGTTTTGGGGGTGATTAAGGATTTGATGTACTGATTCATCTAAGTTGGCTATGGTCTTTTGCCAAATATAGTGAATATCCTTCCTATCTTGATTAAAAATTCGGTTGTTCCTTTCATTCCAAATATTCCAAAGAAGAATGGTAGAACCCATCCAAACTAACTGCCTAATTAAATGATCAACACCCTCTTGATTAGGCCAATCCCTCCAAAGTTATTCAAAAGTAAAAAAATTGGACCACTGTAAGCCAAGTAAAGTTGCCATTCTCCTCCATAGCTCAGAGGCTAAAGTGCACTCAATAAAAATATGGTTGATATTTTCTACATTCTCTTCACACATTTCACATCTAAAAGGGCCATGAAAACCACGCTTCATAAGTTGCTCACCAGTAAGCACCCTATGATGCAATAAAAGCCAATTAAAGAACCTCACCTTGGGCCAGAGCGTTTGAGCCCACAATCGAGAAAATATGACAAAAGAATTGTTGGGATTATTATGGCATAAGGTCAAATAACCTTGAGCAACTGAATACTCACCCTTAGTAGTGTTGTTCCATCCAAAACAATATTTTTCATGGGACCAAGAGAGGTATCTCATATGAAGGATGCCTTGGATATCTTGTCTTTGCCTTTATGGGATTTGAATAGGCCAGTCCTCAATAGGGATCCAATATCTACCAACCTTTGAATTACCAGTATGGTACCGATAGTAATTAGCCACCTTTATCCAATTAGATCGATGAAGCTCCTCCATCCAAGGCAATCGAGAAACTGAGTTATCAAAGGCTTGTGACCATCCCAAGAATCTGTCCAAAAATTTGCATGTTGACCATTATGAATGATCCAAAATAATTTTTTCTTTATCAAATCCTCACCAGTCTTAAGAACTGCTAAAATGGGAGAACCTTTGGTAGGAAGTTGATAGCGAACAAGGTCTTCAGGACTTTTGTTCTTGGTATATGTAGCACGTAGATTATTGGCCCAAAGAGCATTGGGGTTATGCAACATCCTCCAATATAATTTAGTAGCTAAAGATTTGTTGTTATTAATTGAAGACTAGAATCCTAACCCCCCTTCACTCTTAGGAAGACATAAAGTATCCCATTTCACCAAGGCCCATTTTATTTTCTCCTTAGTACCACTCCAAAGGAAACGATGAATGATTTGATCCAATTCTCGAAGAACAACCTTTGGGATATTCAAAATGGAAGAAACATAAATAGGAATATCTTGAAGGACTGATTTTACCAAGGTGATTCTACCTCCAGAAGAAAGCCACTTATTGGTCCACTTTACAATTTTCTTCTTGACTTTGTCCAACAACCAATTCCAATATTTATTTTTCTGCCTTTGAATATTTATGGGAATACCTAAACAAGTGATTGGAAGAGAGGTCTTCTTATATCTTAATTTATCCAAGACCATGGATTCCTGTCTAGCGAGAGCAGTGAAAGAAAATAACTTTAGATTTGTCTTCATTGATCAACTGCCCGATGCCTTAGAAAAATAGCTAATGATTTGCTTAAAATTAGAAGCTTCCTTAACTGTAGCTTTACCTAAAAGGGTAGAGTCATCCACAAATTGAAGATGAGAGATAGTTCTATCTCCATGAGCAATGGTAACTCCCTCAAGGGTTTTTTTTCCCTCTTTTTGGTTATAGTCCTACCCAAGCATTCAACAAGAATGATGAATAAATAAGGGGATAGCGGGTCACCTTGCCTGATACCTCTGGAAGCTGGGAAAGAATGAGAAGGCCTGCCATTGATAAGAACTAAGTATGAAACTGAAGAGATACATCCCATAATCCAATCCATCCAATCCATCCAATCCTTAGAGAAACCAAATTGCCTCAAAACTTTGATAATGAAGTGCCAAACCACTCTATCATAAGCTTTGGATAAGTCTAACCGAATGAACATGGAAGGAGAATTTTGCATATCCATGGAATGGATGGTTTCCTAAGCAAGAAATATCTCATCTACTATTTGACGTCCTTCCACATAACCCCCTTGCTATGGGGAAATAATCTTATGCAAAAGAGGCTTCAACTTTTCTGCCATGATTTTAGTAATGATTTTGAGAAGAACATTACATAAAGCAATAGGTCTAAAAGTTGAGATATGATCAACCTCTTGAGATTTTGGAACAAGAGTAATATAAGTTTTATTGATAACCTTCAAAATTTCTTTGGCTTTCCTGGCTTCTTCCACCACGTCTAATAAATCAAAATGAAGGATATCCCATAACTCTTGGTAGAACTCAATGGGAAAACCATCAGGACCTGGGGTTTTCTCTTTTTGCATTTTAAAAACTACTTGTTGAAGCTCATTGATAGTAACAGAAGCATTCAAAATAGAGTCATCCTCAGAAGTGATAAGAGAAGGGATTGCTTGAAGAACATTTTGTTGTGAAGTTGAGTCAATAGGAGTAGCAGCAAAAATATTGGAAAAGTAATCAACAACAATAGAGTTCATACCATCCCAAGTATAGACAACATCTCCAGAATCTGATTTTAAGGAAGAAATAAATTTGTGAGATCTTTGAGCTAGAAGAGATTTGTGGAAGAAATTTGTGTTTCGATCTCCTTCTTTGAGCCATTGAATTCTAGATTTTTGCTTCCATAAGATTTCTTCTCTTTTTTCCATTCCTCTAACTGAGTTGTGAGTTTAATTTCATCTACACTTCTCTTCTCTGTGAGGCCATCTAAATAGATTTTCTTATTCAAATTTTCAAGATTAGAAATAACTTCATGTTTTTTTATGAACATCCCCAAACTCTTTCCAGTTCCAAGTCTTGATTTTGGATTTAATGTATTGCAGTATTTTGGAAAAACAAAACATCTTAGTCCCATGCATAGGTTTACCTTCCTTCCACCATTGTTGCACATGAGATCTGAAGGAAATGTCTCTAAGCCACATTAATTGAAAACGAAAAGGAGAGAAACTCACATTGGTTTTCCACATTTCCACCATGATTGGCCAATGATCCAAACCAACATTATTAAGAGTCTTCACTTTAGGAATGTGACCATGGATTAAGAAATTTTTAGAGAGCAAAAACCTATCCAATCTCTCCATTATACAATCTAAGCCTTGCCTTCTATTAGACCAAGTCATAAGGCCATTATCTGGTTGGATATCCACAAGATGGAGGTTTGCAATATATTCGCTCATGAAGTCAGTTCTTTTGTCCAAATTTATATTTCCCGCACTTTTCTCATCCAGAGATAGGATGGTATTGAAATCTCCTCCGATCAAGATCCAAGCTTTAGGAAAATGAGAGATAATATGAGTAATATCCTTCCACTGCCTTCTTTTTTCCTCCAAAGAAGTCGGAGCATAAACAGTAATGCAGAGCATAATCTGGTTGGAATATCTACTTTGAATAGCTATAGCCAACAAACCCCAACTACCAACCATATGGTGAATAACTACCTCTTTTGGGTCCCAAATACAAGCAATGCCACCCAAAGTCCCTTGGGAACTGAGGGAAACCACTTTTCTAGCTGGCCAAATTTTACTGGCAATTAAGTCCATATCCTCCATTGATATCTTTGTTTCTTGAAGGAAAACAAGATGTGGATGATTTATCTGAATCATTCTTCTAATTTCATTTTGTTTTGAAAGACTCCCTTTGAGTCCTCTAATATTCCAAGTGATGATATTCATTAATACCAGGGCTAAAAAAGTTGGGAAGGGCATTAATATTACCTTTCTCTACAAGCTTTTCACCTTCTTTTACCATATGATATTGATTGGTCTTTCGACCGACTTTTTGATTAGAATCGATCTTCAATTTTTTTTCCCTTGTTTCTTGACTTATTCCAATTGAATCTGAGATGGCTTCTAACCTTGAAGAATGCTCGTACACAACCAAAATTTTACTAGATGGTTCAATGGAGTCTATATTGGGACCTACATTATTTGAAGTTTTGACATTTGAAATATTGTTTTTCTTGTGTAAATTTTCTCCTTTTTTTTTGTTGAAAACCTTTGATTTGTTGGTTTGTCTTTGAGTTCTTCCCTTCATATTTAAATTGTGTTTCTAAGATTTCAGTTTCCATTATTTCCTCTTCCTCACTTGGGACATCATTTGTGGAAAGGATTTCAAACATATGAGCAGATGACTTTGATTGATCCTTCATAACCGATTTTTTTTTAGTGTTCTTCTTCTTAGGTATTTGGAAACCTCTGAGTTTATATCTTCTTTCTTTTGATCAGGAATTTTATTTGGGCAAGCACTGGCCAAATGACAATATTCATGGCAAATTCTACAACGAAAAGGAATGTTCTCATAGTACACTACTTGCTCCCATGTGTCTTCCCCAAATTGTAATGTGATATTTTTAGGTAGGGGTTTGTCAAAATCCATTAAAACACAAATCCGAGCATAAATAATATGTTCAAAATTTTGAGTACAATCAGCAGTCATCATAAAAGTTCATAAAGCCCCAGAGAAAGGGGGATATGTGGAAGGACGTCAAATAGTAGATGAGATAGTTCTTGCTCAGGAATCCATCCATTCCATGGATATGCAAAATTCTCCTTCTATGTTCATCCGGTTAGACTTATCCAAAGCTTATGACAGAGTGGATTGGCACTTCCTTATCAAAGTTTTGAGGCAATTTGGTTTCTCTAAGGATTGGATGGATTGGATTATGGGATGTATTTCTTCGATTTCCTACTTAGTTCTTATCAATGGCAGGCCTTCTCGGTATTTCCCGGCTTCCAGAGGTATCAGGCAAGGTGACCCGCTATCCCCTTATTTATTCATCATTCTTGTTGAATGCTTGGGTAGGACTATAACCAAAAAGAGGGAAAACAAAACCCTTGATGGAGTTACCATTGCTCATGGAGATAGAACTATCTCTCATCTTCAGTTTATGGATGACTCTACCCTTTTAGGTAAAGCTACAGTTAAGGAAGCTTCTAATTTTAAGCAAATCATTAGCTATTTTTCTAAGGCTACTGGGCAGTTGATCAATGAAGACAAATCTAAAGTTATTTTCTTTCAGCCGATCTGCTAGACAGGAAGCCATGGTCTTGGATAAATTAAGATATAAGAAGACCTCTCTTCCAATCACTTATTTAGGTATTCCCATAAATATTCAAAGGCAAAAAAATAAATATTGGAATTGGTTGTTGGACAAAGTCAAGAAGAAAATTGGAAAGTGGACCAAAAAGTGGTTTTCTTCTGGGGGTAGAATCACCTTGGTAAAATCAGTCCTTCAAGCTATTCATATTTATGTTTCTTTAGTTTTGAATATCCCAAAGGATGTTCTTCAAGAATTGGATCAAATCAGTCATCGTTTCCTTTGGAGTGGTAATAAGGAGAAAAGAAAATGGGCCTTGGTGAAATGGGATACTTTATGTCTTCCTAAGAGTGAAGGGGGGTTAGGATTCCGGTCTTCAATTAATAACAACAAAGATTTAGCTACTAAATTATATTGGAGGATGTTGCATAACCCCAATGCTCTTTGGGCCAATAATATTCATGCTAAATATGTTGAGAACAAAAGTCCTGAAGACCTTGTTCGCTATCAACTTCCTACCAAAGGTTCTCCCATTTTAGCAATTATTAAGACTGGTGAGGATTTGATAAAGAAAAAAATATTTTGGATCATTCATAATGTTCAACATGCAAATTTTTGGACAGATTCTTGGGATGGTCACAAGCCTTTGATAACTCAGTTTCCCGATTGGAGGCCTTGGATGGAGGATCTTCACCGAGCTAATTGGATAAAGGTGGCTAATTATTGTCGATACCATACTGGTAATTCAAAGGTTGGTAGATATTGGATCCCTATTGAGGACTGGCCTATTCAAATCCCATAAAGGCAAAGACAAGATATCCAAGGCATCCTTCATATGAGATCCCTCTCTTGGTCCCATGAAAAATATTTTTTTGGATGGAACGACACTACTAAGGGTGAGTATTCAGTTGCTCAAGGTTATTTGACCTTATGCCATAATAATCCCAACCATTCTTCTGACATATTTTCTCAATTGTGGGCTCAAAAGCTCTGGACTAAGGTGAGGTTCTTTAATTGGCTTTTATTGCATCGTAGGGTGCTTACTGGTGAGCAACTTATGAAGCGTGGTTTTCATGGCCCTTTTAGATGTGAAATGTGTGAAGAGAATGTAGAAAATATAAACCATCTTTTTATTGTGTGTACTTTAGCCTCTGAGCTATGGAGGAGAATGGCAACTTTACTTGGCTTACAGTGGTCCAATTTTTTCACTTTTGAACAGATTTGGAGGGATTGGCCTAATCAAGAGGGTGTTATCATTTTATTAGGCAGTTAGTTTGGATGGGTTCTACCATTCTTCTTTGGAATATTTGGAATGAAAGGAACAACCAAATTTTTAATCAAGATAGGAAGGATATTCACTATATTTGGAAAAAGACCATAGCCAACTTAGTTGAATCAGTCCATCATCTCCTTAATCACCCCCAAAAATACCACCAAAGATGGGATCAAGTGATGCAAAGATTGAAGATTAAACCTTCTAAGGGCAACCAACTTAAAGGGAATGTGAGTATTAGTAAGATGGATAGGACTAGAAATTGGCAACCTCCTCCTAAGGATTTTGGAAAAGTCAATACCGATGGAGCCTCTAGAGGGAACCTTGGAAAAGCCGAGTGTGGGAGGAATTGGTAGACTTTCGGATGACTCCCTGGTTTTTACTTTTGCTTGAGAATTTGGGTATTCTTTCCAATAACCTTGCTTGAGGGGTATGGTATCCTTAGAGGCCTTCGAGAGGCTACTAAGGTTGGATGGGAAAATGTGTTAGTTGAGTCTGAATCTCAACTTATGATTAATCTCTTGAAGACTTCTTCTAAGAATCATAAGGTGGATTGGAGAATAAAAAGAATTATTGAGAAAATTCATTTAATCCAGATGAGATTTTTGAAAGTTGATTACAATCATGTGGTTAGAGATCAAAACAAGAGTGATGATGCTTTAGCTAATTGGGCTTTGGACAAAGGTGATCTTACTTGTTATGGCCACCCTCCTATATGGTGGGCTTCTCAAATTAGGGAAGCTCTTATTTCTATCATTTCTTTGGATGGCTCCGATTTGAAGGTACCTAGTTTCTTTTTGTTTTTTTTTTTGTTTCTCTTTGGTTCATTTAGTTTTTTTAGTTCCCTAGCTCATTCTATTCTTTATTTTGTTTCCTCTGTTGATTCTTGCATTAATAGTATTTTGGTCTAGACAGGTCATTGTTTTGTTCATTTTTTTTCTTTTGTCTTCTTTGTTTTTTTGTTTAGTTTTTTAAGGTGGGTGGGTTCTTTTGTTTTGTTTTATTTTTGTGTTCTTTGTGTTGTTTTTTGTTGTTTTTTTTTTTTTATGTTTATTGTTATTGTTCTTGTGTTTTTTTCGTTCTTGTTCTTGGGTTTCTCTTTGTTTGTGTTAGTTCATTTTTTTATGTGTGAGTGTTTTCTATGTTTTTTGTTTTTGTTTATTGTCTATTGTTGGTTGTGTTTATTTTTCATGTTTTTTTTGGGTTATGTCTTTGTAGTGTTCTGTTGTTTTGTCTTGTTTGTGTTTTGTTATGTGGTTCTTGTGTTTTTCTATGTGGTTTGTGTTGTGGTTTCTTTTATCTTATTGTGCGTGTTTGGTTGTGCTTTTGGTTTTGACACACTCAAGGAGATTTTATTTTATTTTATTTTATTATTTTTGTTGTTATTTTCTTTTTTTGATTTGGTTTTGTGTGTTTGTTTGCTCCTTGAGTATGTCAAAGGTGGTAGGCCAGGTCCGAGTCCTGAGCATTTTTGGCGGAATGGATACCCTTGCCTCCTTGGGTCTTACCCAAAAGTGGCATCCCTTTTGGGATGTTTTCCACAAATAAAAAAATAAAAAAATAAAAGTTCCTAAAGAGTTTCCAATTGAAGAAAAACAGTAGGATTCCAAAATTCAATAGGGAGGCCAAAGATTCTAACCCTCACGGGAGCTATAGAAGGCATCTCTTCTTCGGCTTTAAATCTAGTATGCCAGGGCTTCATGAAAAGCCCTGCCCTTCGAAAAAACCAAGGACCCCCTTGAAATTTTTTTTCTCTCTTCATTATTAGCAAATAAAACAAGAAAATAACCATTTGGATAAATAGATATTTGTAACTCACATTTTGTTTTCTAGCTTTTTGTAGCCCAGACTTTGAAAGCAGATAGACTCGGACAAAATCCCATGAACCAAAAAATTAGTCCTCTTTTTTACAAATCTTCAATGCTAGTCTGAATGTTACCCATATCAAGCTTAACAATAGGAGTTCCATCAGTTACTTTAAGACATCCTGACTCCGTTTTCCTTGGATTAATCTTAGGCATTATTAGAGGTTTATGGGAAACCCTAATATTGATATTGACATTGGGATGATGCTGTCCACCACGAAGGGCATCCCTAAAATTTATTTTTGGGACTGAGTATTTGAAATTATTACCCTTGACAAGGGTTTTCATAGTAGAATTATTTTGTGGGTGCACCTTAGCACCGGATTCACTTGAGATATGAGCCATTTTTTGATCAACTACTTGAAACTTGTTTCGTGATCTCTTTAATCCTTGCCCTAGACACCGTGGAAAGGTATGGTTTTCACTTTTCTTTTGTGCAACAAATTGGAAGTCGTTGTCACTCAAGTTCACAGTATGATCTGTTGAAAGACAAATTTCTAACCCATATTGTATCCCTTGCAACATTTCCTGCTAAAATATTGAGTATAAACCATAAAAATATTGGCTACTATGGCCCGAAGGCCCTAAAAACCAACCTCTGGAGCTGCTTGCACTCAACCCAGATGAAACCCTCGCATAGTCGCTTACCAAATATCTCGTTCACACATAGGGATGTACTAGGATCTGTGTTGCTCCAAATGATATGAAAATTGGTTGAGACATTCTAGGGTTTTTTAGACATCTACCCTCAAAATTTTAGCTCAATCCGAGTCCAAATGAGTGATATATGGCTGAAACGAGTTTGGCAGTTTGGGCAGTCCTCTATAATTTTTCAATATATACTACCAAATAAAAAACACCTTTCTCAATGGTCACCTCATTGTCAACCAATTATCCCTCACCCATTCACCAAATTTATAAGATGTTTTATAGCCAACTTCATCCCTCCCCAAAAATCCATTTACCTTGGCATACTCATAAAAATTATCTCTAATTTATTGTTCCAACTCGTCATATCGGGTATCAGATACCACAACACAAAAATTAGAACCATAATCCAATCCACCTAGTTTCAATATCCCTTATCCATTGCATCAATTGCTTTACCCTAGTTATGATTTTTTTCAAGTTCATGGTTAATATCGGTTCTTGTACAATGCTACTTGTGTAAACTTCTTTGTCACTTTTTAATATCTCTCCATATACTAATGTTGCCCCTCTAGCATTTTCTCTCAACATTGATCACTCTCCTACAACTCCTTAAATTTTTCTTATATAACATCAAGGTAGACTTGCCCTACCTGCACCATGAGTTCGACACATTTTTTCCCTTTGTTGATACTTGTTTTGTTGTCATCTCATCTCTACCTCTATTTCCATTTCCAAAAGAAATCCCGTTAGTTGGATGTCACCTACATAAGTAGAGACCAGTGCTTTCTAGGAGTAGAAATACTCCCAACCCAAAATTAACCACCTCAAGAGGAGGTGGTGGAGGGGCTAAGCTAAGAGACTCATTCTTAGCCCCGAGCCCCAAAGGTGACCCTTTGCCATTTATGTCAAAGGGGGAGATATTTGAGTAAAGAGGATAGATTTGAAGAGAGCATTAAGCCAGGGGAAGAAATATCCCAGGGGGAACAGAACAAAGAAAAGGTTAAGTTTTTGGTAAAAACAATTTGGGTTACCATCAATGATAAAGGGGAAGATTGTTGGACATTTTAGTCAAAGTTGTCATTGATGTCAAGGAACGTAGTTGCCATTGATTTCAAAAGGTCAAAAGGAACAATGCAAAGGTTAATGGCAAAAGAGCTTCATAATATTTATTTTTAATATTATGTGAAGCATAAGTAGTAGGGGTTTTATTAAAACCATGGAAGAGAAAAAATAAAAGGTTTTTCATAAAATCCAAAGGAAGTTTTAATATTTATTTTATAAAATATTAAAATTCAAATTGAATTTAAATTTTATAAATAAATATTATTTATACAAAGGGGTAAAACCTAAGAAGGCTTTAATCCTTAATAAAGCCAAAAAGATTTAAATATTAATTGCAGACCTTTGGTAAATCGAACAAGGGATAATTCTTTTGCCACTTAGGCATATGGTTTTTATACCAATATGCCATCTTGAAATTAAACATCGACACTTTAACTTTTAAATTTTTAATTTATAAATTATTTAAATTATAAATTATTTAAATTATAAATTAAATATTTAAAATTTAAAGTGTCGACGTTTAATTTCAAGATGGCATATTGGTATAAAAACCATATGCCTAAGTGGCAAAAGAATTATCCCTTGTTCGATTTACCAAAGGTCTGCGAGTTGTGTGTTTCATGCGATTTTGTGCAAGGAAGAAGACAAAGTTTTGTCTTAAGTGCACCGACGAAGAAATAACATGAAAGAAGCCCTAAACCTCATAACCATCCAGTGTGGTGGTTTTGTGGCAAGTTGAAGTGAGCTAGGGTGCTTGTGAGCGGGAGGACCCGTGTTCGAATCTTTGGAAGCAACATTTTGAGTGGACTTGATCAGCGTTTTGAGTGGACTTGGTTAGGCAACAAAGGAAGGAGCGCAAATCCCTTTTTAGGTAAGGCACCAAGAGGGAGAAGATAGAGCATGTGGTTCTATTCCATCCCAAGGTGAGCGCCTAGCTCACGTGGTAGTTGGAGTCACGGGTAGGCAACTGGTAGAGGCGGTGTCATGAGTTTGAGTCTCACCAAGGCAAAGGTAATAAGTTTTTTAATATATTTTGTGATTCCTAATGTCTTGACATAAGGTCCTAGGGAGTTAAAAGGGGTAGATAAAAAGTATTTTTAATTAATAATTATTTTGGTTAATTGGAGGAATAAGGACTTAGATTTATTTTTAATAAAGTATTTATGACATATTGGCTTATTGGATATTAAAGTGTTGGTTAGATTTTGAGAGGACTTCTTGCCATTGAGTTATTTTGAGAAGGTGATTTTATTGATATTATTTTTGGTATTGGATATTATTTTAATTGGGATATTATAAGGTGTATTTGGTCAATTATTTTTGTATATGTTGATGGATGCTTTCTTCAAGATGGAGTAATAAGGTGTATGTATGTTTTGATATTTACATTGTACTTTTGAGAGAGTTTATCATCTTATAACTTCCTTGAGCTTGGCAAAGAATTGTTTGTGGTTGTGGCAGATTTTTTAGGTTCCTTCATCATCAATAAAAAGGTATGGGCATATTCTTCCTAGTGAGTGATTGTTGAAAATTGTGAATGAAAGGTTGGAGTGAAAAGGATTTTTTGGTTTGCATTGTTGAGAGTGTTTTGAATTAATGCTTCAAGGTTTTCTAGAATTAAGAGTTGTTGATAAAACCTTGTTTTATAAGCATTGTTGTTGAAGTGAGTTATTGAGTTAATAACTTGAACTAGGGTTTGTAAATAACATGAGTATCATTGTTATGTGAATATTATTTTATAAGCATTGTTGTTGAAGTGAGTTGTTGAGTGAAGAACTTGAACTAGGGTTTGGAAAGAACATGAGTATCATTGTTATGTGAGATTGGTTGATAAAACATTGTTGGAAATATTTGAGTGAGTTGTCATATGATTGGACTAGGGTTTGTGAGCAAGGATTATTTCATTGAGTGATTGGTTGAGTAGAGTTGGTTGAGCCTAGTCAAGTGAATGTGTGAAATGATTGTTCAAGTTTTGTGAAACAAATTATTTTCTATTTTGAATTATTTTAAGAAAGAATTTGAGTGTTGATGAATGTGAAATATATTGAGTCTCTAACAATTCTCTATATGTTTCTGTGATAAAAGAGTGATTGAAAATGATTGAGTATTGAGATGAATGTGAAGCATATTGAGTCTCTAACAATTCTCTATATTTTTCTAAGAGAGTGATTGAAAGTGATTGAGTATTGAGGTGAATGTGAAGCATATTGAGTCTCTAAAAATTCTCTGTATGTTTCTAAAAAAGTAATTAAAAGTGATTGAGCATTGTGATGAGCATAGATCATATGGAGTCTCTAACAATTCTCTTTATGTTTCTATGATATTGGACAAGTTCAAGTGTGGACTTGTTGAGCAGATTTGGCGTAAATATTTGAGAAGACTTGTGGACAGATTTGGGTAAGCTTTTATGGAAGCTTACAATACATATTGAGAGCAGATTTGGATAAGTTCTAGTGAGGAATTATTGAGAAGATTTGGACAAGTTCTAGAGAGGACTTGTGGACATATTAGTGTGATATTTTGTGGAATATTACAAGGCAGATTTGAGATAAGTCTTTGAGAAGACTTGAGAGCAGAATTGATTGATTTGTTCAAACCTTGAGTTAAGGTTTGGGGTAGATCTAGTAGAGTTGATTTGAGATTGAGTCAAGCTTTGAGTTAGGGCTTGAGGACATATATTGAAGATATATTTGTGCTATACCGAAGGACTATGTTTAGTATAGATTAGAGGACAAAGTTTGGTGCATATTTGAGGACATGTTTATGCCATACCAAATACAGAGATTAAGGATAAATTTGTGCTAGACTGAAGGATTGTGTTTAGTGCATATTTGAGATAGAGCTTTGGAGGTGATAGAGTTGAGAACAAATATCTCCAACCATAGCAAGGGGGACATGTATCTTCTATGGATATAGTTCCATTTTCTTAGTGCAATGGAGGTAGAGGTCTTCTAGAGGATCACCATCCAAAGTAGAGTTAGGAGATTGGTGTCTCCAGTGGATAGAGATCCATGAATTTTATTAGGGGATTAGTGTCTCCTTTGGAAAGAGGTCCATAAACATTGTAATAGGGAAAGGATTTCCAAGAGATTGATTGAGAAAATTTTAGTGAAATATTTTCTCCGTGGAGTAGCCCACATTGGGTGAACCACGTTAAATTGGTGTCTCTATTGTGTGTGATGATTTGTGCATTGATTTGGTTACTGCTATTGATATTGCCATTGATTATATTGGATAATATTTTTTGGGAAAGAAAAGTAAAAATTTGTCTTATACTGTTCACCCCCCCTCTGAGTATAATCTTGTGTTCTTCACATTTTAGATATATTAAAAAAATCTATTGCTCATGCAATATTAATTCATAAAAGTGGGGTGGACTCAAATATTTCAACAAATAACCACCACCAACCAACCATTGCTCACTACGCTTTCAAGCTATCCACTCTCAACTGTAATTCCACTCTTTTTTTCTTCACTACTTTAATATCCTCTTCTTTCTATTCCACCTTCTTCTCCAACTTGTGGATCCACACCAATAATTTTTTGATGCAATCATCCAAATGTTTCCCCACTTTCTTGAGCTCTTGTTTCTTTTCCTCCACCATCATCATCACTATTTGTATCATTAAATTTTCTAGGTCAGACAACATCTCTATTGAATTCGTCCATACTACTAGCTAGAATGCCAGTTGCCTTGTCCCTTTTACTCCTAGGTCCCATGTTTGTCTTCCTTCAGGTTGTTGCCCATGTATACCTTGCTCTAATTCACCCTGCCCTACCTCAAATTTCTCCTTCCATTCTTACACTTCCATCCCCAAGTCTATGATCCTCCATTGTGCCCCTTGTAACAACTTATCAGTAGCTTCTTTCTTTATTTAAAACTTCATTTTTCCTCTTTGTATCTTCACTCACCTTTTCTCTTCATATATTCCCTCTAAAACAATATCTACTATATTTGCATGGGGTATATCTTATTTGTCCTCATGTGACTCATCCCTTGATGAGTCCATACTTTGTTCTCTCAGATGTTGCCTTCTTTGATGACATTCTTCTTAGATTGTGCTCTTCCTTGCTCCCTATTGCAACTCTTAATGGTGCATTGCTTGCACATAATGACCCCCAACCAATAATATGCCCCAAATTACTCTTATTCCACTAATCTGGTCCATCACAAACAATTTCACTAACCCTTGCTTTGGTAAACTCCAAACCGTCTGATGCACCCAATACCATTCACCCATCACTCCTAGCACCTATAATAAATAATATGGTATGTTCATCTTAAATTTCTCATCTTTGTTCCATTATTTTACTTGAATCAAAAACTAGAAATGGTTTCCTATCACCACCAAAAATTGCCCATCAACTATGAAATACTTTAATATAAAAAGAGCAATTATGTCATATAGTTTAGGCACTAATGACCACATAGTTGTTCCATCATAAAATAATTTGTAGCAGTTTCACTCCCATGGTAGGAAGAAGGCTTCATGTACTCATTGCATTGACCAAAGGCACATTTTTTATCTCTATCTATAGATCTATCACTCAGGCTATGGTAGATTTAGTTGCATTTATCTCCAATCCCTATACTTATCTATGACCGTCTTGTCAGTTTGTTGTGAACTCCATCACCACCTCATCATTGTATCCTCTTAGATAAAAAATTATGCCATCCACTCCACTTGCTCCATGGTTGCTTTTTCCGTTGCTATCAATAGTAGCTTGGATACGTTTGTTGGCTCTCATCTATTTGATTTATTGCCATTTTGTTTGCACCTCTACTCTCTATCATTTGCATCTACTTGCCCTCATATCCCATTTTAACACCTTGGTCCTATTTCGAATGCCACATCATTTTTCCCATACCATTCCATCATTCCATTTTGGATTACCATGCATCTCTTCATTGATTTACTTCCTCTCTTGTTTTTTGATCCCCACACATGTCCTAATATTTTATCTTGATCTCCTCCATATTTTAGCTTAATTCACATACCTTAAAACATTTTCACATGTACCTAGTTACCATGCATCCTCGTGTGAATTCAATATTGGTAGTAGTTTTTTCCCATACACCTTGTTTTTTTGCACAGTAACCTTGCTATCTATCACCACATTTGCTCCTTCATTTCATATAAACTATATTTTTTCCCACTCTTTTTCAAGTTTGCTCTCACATTCTTTATCATGAACTCGAGGGGGTACACTTGACAGTATAAAATTTAGTGCCACACATTCCTTTTCTATAACATGAAATACTATAATCAAATTCCTTAACCAATTTAAATCACATAAATTAAAATCCAAGTATTTCATGAAATTGAGACATAAGTTAATTTTTTTTATGCACCCATTTGAAGTAAATGTGCAGATCGAAAAAGGGGCAAAATGTAAACACCCAATTTTACATGTCTCAAGACCTCAAAATCAAAATGTATCATCTCTCCTTTGGAACATGTAAATTCAAAATTTCGTTAAATCCTATGATAAAACAACTTGATTAAAATAGTACAATCCACATCATGGACTAGTCTCAGAGGTAGGGAGAGGCATTTGTAGTTCGAAGAGGCATCTATAGCTTGAAGAAGTATCTATAGCTCAAAAAAGCTCCCAAAATATGGAGTATCACTATAGGACCTCCCCTATGTAGAAATCATCCTCTCTATACAACATATTAACATGAAAAAAGTTGACAAAATCAATGAATTTTCTATCATCTTGACCTATCATCTTATTTTATCTCACGCCACTCAGATAAAAACAATAATTTAAAATCTAAAGACTATACCAATGGGGGATGACTACATTTATGTACCAAAACAACTAGAAATTAATGATCCTCATCTCCACATAAATAGTTTAATCAACATATTCATAGTGATTTTTTGATTATGGAAGAAGCATGACTAACCCAATAAATGCATTCCTAGTTAATCACATCAAGAAATAAAGACTACCCTACAACACTTGTCCCTCCGAACCATCATGAGATAGTTACCCCAAATCAAGGTAGGTGATGAAGCACATATTTTGCAACAATAAAAAATAAAGGACATCAAGGACATAAAATGATCTTATAAGTATTCCTTATAAAGTTGAAAAAGTTAATCAACAAACTAAGTCATACTATTTTGTAAGCTTTCAGTCTAACCCTTGCAATAGTAAATTCTCAGGTCTCTAGTGGTCAAGGGATAGCCACAAAAGTTCTTGTTGATGCTATGTAGGCCATCGACAGTCTTGACTACATTATTCCCTACTTTGGTGCTTGGGTATTTGATATTTTTTTTGTTTTTTTTTAATTTACATGGTGGAATATGTAGCCACCATGAATTTGGGTAGGCCATCTGACTTTTATGGCCATCATAGTATTCTGCGTTATCTGCCCTGGACGCTGCCACATAGTTCTTCATGCAGTTTGTCCTTATAAACACCATGCCACAATCATTTTAAACCTTTTACGCTATTGAAAGCACCAAGAAAGGGGTAAGCGTTAAGTTTGACGAGGCCTGAGATTTGAACCTTGGACCTCCACCCCCATTATAGGGTTGGTGGAACCAATTAGTCTACACCTTGAACCTTAGATTTAATTATTTTCAATTAGTTTACACATGTTTTTATGAGGGATCCTAGTCCCCTCATACTACGTGGGGTTTGAACCTAGTTATTTGATATTGCTCTTACATCTTTAATATTTCTTGCATTATTTAAATATCTTATGTTTCAATATTTGGTCAAACATTATTTATCTTATAGCAATCATAAAGGGACTCGAGACTAGTTTTCTAGCTAAGGACACCTCCACATGTTTATGACCTTGGTAGTCCTCAAAAATGCTAACAACATTTGTTGTTTTCTCACAATATTTTGCCTAATGTTGTAGGAATTAAGTAATTGCATCTGATCGTATATTAAAGGCATTGATTATCTGTTTTATATTGACTTCACCATTATTTTTTATTATCTTTTATATATAATTAGTCATATGTTTTATTATCGCTCTATCTAGATTAACCACTTTAGTGTTGTTCAATAGCTTTCTTATCTATGATGAGGGTCATTGATCATTCATCATTTAATAATTATATGTGTCAATCCAGGGTGGTGTCCAAGGCTATATACGAAAGAAGGCTCCAACAGGTTAAAGATTAGTTCATTCAAAAAATAGGCTTTATTGATGGATCAGTTAGTGTTTGGGGGTTTGGTGTGACCTCTAACTCCTAGAATTGGAAATCAAATTGTAGAAGCTAAAACTGAATTAAAATTGCAAGAAATGAAAATTGCAGAATCTGAAATAACAGGAAGTGAAATGTTGCTAAATTGAAAGTGATAGAAAAGTAAATTGCAGAATTGAAAACACACACATAGTTGCAAAAAAGTCAACTAATTACAAAGTTCACAATTATCTGAGCATGTTCTAAATCTGGAAAATCAAATTAACATCTATTGCAAAACTAGAGAATAACACAAATCTGGAAATTGCAGTGAAATGACAAAAATCTGGAAATTGCTGCAAAGCTGGAAAATGACAAAAATCTAGAAATTGCAGTGAATTATGGAAAATGTTGTCAAATCCTATTAAATGATGAACACTATTCCAAACATGTTCTAAATACTATGGTGCACTTCTGAAATGAAACTAATTCTACAAATAAATGTTGACAGAATTCTGTTGATCTGCTACAGCAAGAAATCAACAAGAATTTTCTATCACTATGCTGCCCTTCCTTTGATCCTACAAGTGGCCCTTGCTTCCAAAACCAGAAGAGGGTGAAGAATTATACCAGGTAAATTAAATGTGCACTATCAACCATCAAATGCTAATAAAATCTGAAGAATGCACCTTTTATTCCATCTAAAATTGCATTACAGTTCTATAGGAAAAATCTACAATTTACTGTAATGCTACAAAGACTTTATCTACTGCTAATAACTATTTTCTATTCCTCTATCCCTATTTCTCCATATGTCTATCTATATATTATCCTCAACCATGTTGGGAGCTTTATTTATAAGACAAAGTTGATATATCTGTTTCTTTGAGTTTCGTAGGGATTTCCAACTTGTTTACAAAACTAGTTTCCTAGAATGCAAGGTTATAATTTGTCAAAACTTTATCCATTCATCCTTGTTGGGTCCGCCTATGGTGAAGGAAATAGTCCAAATAGGGTGGACTAACCGCTTGGTCAATTTCCAATAATGCTTCTCCATGATTTTGACGCATTTTGACCATTTTTGGTTGTTCTGCGCTATTCCTTTATTCCTATGCTATTCCGGAATAACAGGCAGGTGACAATTCATTGCTTATCTGCACTCCAAACGCATAGGGAGGAAGTTGTTGACCGTTTGGATTGTTTTCCCTTATCTTGTACACCCTTCTGCATTGGTGGCATGTGCTGGAGTGACTGATTCCAAGCCTTGTTGTATATGTACAGCTGGCTGGAATTTGCATGACTGTGTCTTGCATTTACCAAATTTCTTGCATTTTAGCCTTTTGACTTGTTGCTCCCATTTGCATCACGTGGAAGTGTTGTCAGGTGGAGAAAGAGTCATGCCTATCCTCCCTCAACTGTTTCCAAGCGTTTACCTCTTCTTAGTTGACAAATTCCATGCCTTCCTTCATAGTGACAGGTGGCTGGAATTTGTATGGACTGTGACTTGTTGTTTCCAGTTGCCAAAACATGCCCAGGATGCCCTTTTGGAGTGCTCATAACTTGTTCATCGTAACTCCATTTTTTACCAAATTATGTCCACGTGTTCTTGGTTATATGAAAAACATTGGGTTCAATTTTCAACTCTTAATTCCTCAAAAATTACTCTCTGCATCGCTGTCAAGTTGGCCTTTAACACAGATTTTTACCAGCATTTCCAGCTGTCAAAAAGTGTGAAACTGCCATTTTGCAGGCCCCATAACTTCCAGGTTACTTGTCCATATGCCTTCAAATTTGGGTCATGTTTTCTCTATATTATGAAGTACCATTGGTATGAATTTGGTACCTTAACTCACTCTGGATCATTCCCAGTAGATCCGCCAATGTTCCCTTTAACGCAGATTTGCACCTGTTAACAACTCCAGAAAAGACTAAGGCATGAACAATGAGCAAGAATGAACAATGAGCGCAGGAACGATGTAACCTTCATAAATTTTTATCTACAGCTCGGATTGACTTGCTTCAAAAAGCAAAGTTGTAGTTCTTGATGAGAGGAATCTATTCATGCCATCAGAATGTAATTGCAATACATGTTTTATTTACTACCTAATCAATCGAAACCAGTGCATAAAATGTTGAAAACAGTCAAAACAGAGGTATAATGTTCCAAACATAAAATCATGCAAACATGTAACAAATAACATATTCTAATCACTATTTGGCACTTTAACTTTGTCATATTTAATATTATGGCAGTTTTTATATGTCAACCATAGTGTAATAATGAGGCATTTCTAGGCCTCATCATTCCCCCCAGCTTGAACTGATGCATGCCCTCATGCATCCTAGTAGGCCCTAGTAAGATGAACAACATACTTTTGCCACCTACTACCCGAGAAAGTTCTTCTTACTGCACTACACCAAGCATTGTAGTTCCTGCAATTTTTTTTTCTTTTTTTGTTTCTTTTTTTCTTTTTTTCTTTTCTTCCTTTGTACTTGTGGTAGAACTTTAAGAAACTTAATATCTAATGTGCCCTACTGTTCTTAAACATTTTCAAGAATTTTTGGCATAATTTGTCTCGTTTTGAAGCTTGCTCTTGGAATGAGACTGTTGTTCCAAAGTTTCTCTGGAATGAGACTGTCATTCTGAAGATGTGTCAAAAACATGCTGAAATGGCCTCCTATGCAAAATTTAGCTTCAGATTCTAGTGTGGGCCCATCTTTAGAGTGTATAAGCCTTCCATAACATCAAAAATTCTTTTTCCATGCTATTTTTTTTTTTTATTTTTTCTGTTGTTGTTTTATTGCAGTAGTAGTAAAACAAAATTTTTAGGTGCATTTCGTCCTTCTTAGATTTATGAGGTATTGGTGGGACATTTTATTCTGAAATCTGCCCTACTAATAAAGATAAAATGGCTATCATATCTATCCCAAAATCAGGTTTTTCACAATTTTGAATTTCCCATGCAACTAAGGGCAGAAGGGGGGTGTTTCTTGACATTTTGAACAACATGTTCCATTTTTTTTTAACTTGCCAATATTGTATGAACAGTTTATGCCAAATATTGATTATCATATACTAAATGCTAAATGCTTACCATGACTAAATGCAAGAAACACATACCTTACTGTCCTGAAAATTTATCATCCACCTTACAAGCTACTTTTGATGATGATTTTTTTTTGAAATAAGAACAACATAGGTGCAGTAGGTGAGATTTGTACAATGGTAGAACAATGATGGGTGGATCAACAAGGCAATGCATGCCGAAAAACCGGTTTTCATGCAAGCCAACTCAACAGTGCCTCCGAGAAGGTTTTCACTATTGAATTATTCATTTTTTTTATTATTTTATGTCTTGCTTGTGCCCATGAAGGAATTTCACAATTTTCTTGAAATTGTGCCAGTGAAGGAATTTCACAAACAAGATTATTTCCTTCCTTTTTTTCGTATTTTTTTCAAGGCTAAAAAAAAAATATGATCATTTGGAAACCTTGTCAGAAGAGGAATCCTCTTCTATCATATGCAAATGTGACTGTGTGAAAGATTGAGCAAATTCCTTCTTTGTGAGTGGTTTATGGTACAACTGTAAAAGATGTCCATTCACCACTAATGTCCTTCTTGAATCATCAATTGAAGAAAGTTGAACAACTCCATTCTCAAACTCTTCTGGTTCATCCTTGTTGCTCTTAATGTGATCATCATGCCACATTTTCCATTTTTGTTGAATGAACTCTATTTGGTGAAGTGCTTCCAACCAAAGTTTATTAACTACATTCAACTGTGAAATCTATTTTTTTGTACCTGCAACAACTCAATGCCAACTGCTAAAGATGCATAAAGTGTTAGTAGAGCATTAGGATGTTGGATCAATACATCAAACAAATTTACTTCCTGGTTTTTAGTCAACCAACTATTGTTGTTCAAAGGTTGTTTTGGTTGCATTTCAGTTTGTTTTGTACCAAGATGTTTTGAATTGGTTCTTGGAGAATGATGCATTAATGAATTAAGAGGACAATGATATGGTGGAAAAGAATGGAAAATCTGTGTATGTTTACCAAAAACAATTCTTAAAAGAATTAACTTTGATAAATGGAAAGGAAAAGATGAGAAAAAATGATGACATCCATGTGACAAGTGAAGAAAATTGTTTTGTATTGGAATGGATGACAAATTTTTAGAATTTTGTTTTTCATCATTCCATAATAATTGTTGAGCAGTGATTGGTTCATCTGTAAAATCTGAATTTTGAACATTTTCATCAAAAAACAGACTGTTTGGATGAATCCATCTCTTCTACATTATCCTTTACAACGATGGAGGCCAAAATTGAAATGTCCGTTTCATTTTCCTTATATGTTTCACGAAACCATGGGCATCCTAGACAATCATACTTAGGTGGACTAAGGTTTCCTGCAAGCAAGTTTACTCTTTTACCACCGACTTGTATGTTTTTAGGATATATTTTCTTCTTTTTTCTTGGTTTGTTAAAACATATTTCTTGAACAATTGTATTAATGATTGGCACATCTTTAATAGCTTGAAGTAAAGGGACTATAACATTTAAATGTTTTAATTCCCTTATCAAATCTGATTTCAAAGATGTTAGTTTTGATATTTCAAACTATTCAAGATATGATTCTTTTTGTGGGAGATTTTCTTTTTCTTCTTCTTGTTTCAGTGCAGATTTGTTTTTATGTGCATTCATTTTAGCTCCTATTTCTACATTGGTAAGTGGAATATGTTCAAGAAGTGGTTTTTCTAAACACAACTGATTTTTATGATAGTCACCAACATTTATTATGGCTGTATTTTTTGATTTAGCCATAGAGACAGGGGTTACCTGTTTAACATTGTTTTGACTGACCACAGGTTGAGCTGAAAATAGAGGTTGTTTTTCATTTTGTTGTTGTTGTCCATGAGAGAAACTATGGGTATGAGTGGGCAATAAATTTGATTTCTATGTTTGATAATGTTGTTGCCCTTTGTGCAATTTTTGTTGTTGTCCCCATTGATATCCTTGTAGTTTTGGCTGCAACCATGGTGGATGTGGTTGATTCCATTGTTGTTTCATCCATCAATGTTGAGACCACTCTTGGGAATATGCCCATGGTGGTTGACTCCAACATTGTTGAAGTGGACCTGAAGCATACCATGGCATATACCAAGGATTATTTCCCCAATGTATAGGAAATTGAGAAGCATTCTAATATGGAAACTTAAGAAAATTATCTCCTTGTCCTTGTCCTACAAAATTGAGTTTTTTCATAGGTTGAGGCTGTTTTTCAAAGACACTTTTGAGTTATGGCAATAAACTACATTGATTTGTGGAATGTCCTTTTTGACAAATGCTACATGTAGCTAGTATAAATGTTTTGTTCAAAGGACAGTCATGAACAGAGTGTTGTTGCTCACATCTTGAACAATAGATAACTGAAGGTTCAGTAGATTTACTCTTTTTATCTACTGTTTTATCAAGATGTACAACAATATCAGCTTTAGCAAACTCTTTCATGCATTCTTTCAAATCATGTTTATCATTACCAATTCTATGTTTTCTATGCCTTGAATGAGAATAATTTTTGCAAAGTTTAATGATTTCCTGGATTTCAAGTGCATTTGCATCGCCTCTTCCTAAAATATCCAATGCATCCCGAAATTCATCTTGTAGTCCCCTTAAGAATATAATTTTGCACATTTCGGGTTCAACACTACCACATCTCTTATGAACAAAAGAAAATCTGTCTACATAATCTTCTAAGATTTCATTTTCCTTTTGTTTCATTTCAAGCAATTCATTGTTTTGATTCTTGACTTGACAATATTCTTGGTATCTCTCCAAAAATATATTTTCCATCTCATTCCAGGTTCTAATTGAATCAGGTGCTAAGGTGATAAACCATCGTAGAGCTGACTCTTTAAGAGTGGAAGGAAACAATTTGAGCTTTTGATTGTCGTTAGTGTAATCATGAGCTTGACACACAATTTTAAACTCAAACAAAAACAAATCAGGGTCTTCAGATGTAACTCCCTTAAAATTCGGTAACATAGAAGGTGAAATGACCTTCATGGGAGCATTTTGATTAGGATCTAATTGGATGGGATTTTGAAAATTTTTGGTAGGTGTACTAGTTGCACTAGGTTGGAGCACATTACTGGCTCTCCCTAGATTCTCTTGTGAGCCTACCCTTATAGGTTCCCAATCACAATTAGATATCCTGTTAAACTATCCTGATTGTATGGATTTGTCAAGAAAAAAAGGTGTTGAACTATTGATTGTTCCTCCTTGTGATGATTTCTCAAAGGATCCTACGAGTTCTGGACATAGATGATTGTAATTCTTTGAAAGTTCCAACAGTTTTGGGAATCATAAATTTGGACAACTTTGACATACTTTCAACCTCTTGTGAAATTTTTCTTCCTGTGGTAGGCAAAGGATTTTTCATACTTTGACATCGTGCTTTCACATCCTTTAACCTATTCATACTTGCTTGTTCTCTAAATGAACTGAAATGGAATTTACCAACAACTATTAATTATGCCAGTTATTACATTCAAATTTCACTCTAAAGTTCACAACTTAGCACACTAACAATTATTGGACTACTTTCCTCTTCTAACAACACCTATCCCCAACAACGGTGCCAAAAATGATGAGGGTCATTGTTCATTCATCATTTAATAATTATATGTGTCAATCCAGGGCGGTGTCCAAGGCTATATACGAAAGAAGGCTCCAATAGGTTAAAGATTAGTTCATTCAAAAAATAGGCTTTATTGATGGATCAGTTAGTGTTTGGGGGTTTGGTGTGACCTCTAACTCCTAGAATTGGAAATCAAATTGCAGAAGCTAAAACTGAATTAAAATTGCAGGAAATGAAAATTGCAGAATCTGAAATAACAGGAAGTGAAATGTTGCTAAATTGAAAGTGACAGAAAAGTAAATTGCAGAATTGAAAACACACACAGTTGCAGAAAAGTCAACTAATTACAAAGTTCACAATTATCTGAGCATGTTCTAAATCTAGAAAATCAAATTAACATCTATTGCAAAACTAGAGAATAACACAAATCTAGAAATTGTAGTGAAATGACAGAAATCTAGAAATTGCTGCAAAGCTGGAAAATGACAGAAATCTAGAAATTACAGTGAATTATGGAAAATGTTGTCAAATCCTATTAAATGCTGAACACTATTCCAAACATGTTCTAAATACTATGGTGCACTTCTAAAATGAAACTAATTCTACAAATAAATGTTGATAGAATTCTGCTGATCTGCTGCAGCAAGAAATCAACAAGAATTTTTTGTCACTATGTTGCCCTTCCTCTGATCTTGCAAGTGGCCCTTGCTTCCAGAACTAGAAGAGGGTGAAGAATTATACTAGGTAAATTAAATGTGCACTATCAACCATAAAATGCTAATAAAATCTGAAGAATGCACCTTTTATTCCATCTAAAACTGCATTACAGTATTGCAGGAAAAATCTACAATTTACTGTAATGCTACAAAGACTTTATCTGCTGCTAATAACTATTTTCTATTCCTCTATCCCTATTTCTCCATATGTCTATCTATATATATCCTCAACCATGTTGGGAGCTTTCTTATTTATAATATAATGTTGATGATATTTGTTTCTTGAGTTTCAAGGATTTACAACTATTTACATAACTAGTTTCCTGGAATGCAAGGATATAATTTGTCAAAACTTTATCCATTCATCCTTGTTGGTCCACCTATGGTGAAGGAAATCATGTTAAGATGGGTTGGGACTAACCTCTTGGTCAATTTCCAATAATGCTCCTCCATGGTTTTGACGCATTTTGACCACTTTTGGTTGTTCTTGCACTATTCCCTATTCTGCGCCTTATTTCTGTGCTACCGAAATAACAGGCAGGTGACAATTCATTGCTTATCTGTGCTCCAAATGCATAGGGAGGAAGTTGTTGACCATTTGGATTGTTTTCCCTTATCTTGTACACCCTTCTGCATTGGTGGCACGTGTTGGAGTGACTGATTCCAAGCCCTGTTGTATATGTACAGCTGGCTGGAATTTGCATGACTGTGTCCTGCATTTACCAAATTTCTTGCATTTTAGCCTTTTGACTTGTTGCTCCCATTTGCATCACGTGGAAGTGTTGTCAGGTGGAGAAAGAGTCATGCCTATCCTCCCTCAACTGTTTCCAAGCGTTTACCTCTTCTTAGTTGACAAATTCCATGCCTTCCTTCATAGTGACAGGTGGCTGGAATTTGTATGGATTGTGACTTGTTGTTTCCAGCTGCCAAAACATGCCCAGATGCCCTTTTGGAGTGCTCATAACTTGTTCATCGTAACTCCATTTTTTACCAAATTATGTCCACGTGTTCTTGGTTATATGAAAAACATTGGGTTCAATTTTCAACTCTTAATTCCTCAGAAATTACTCTCTGCATCGCTGTCAAGTTGGCCTTTAACACAGATTTTTACCAGCATTTCCAGCTGTCAAAAAGTGTGAAACTACCATTTTGCAGGCCCCATAACTTCCAGGTTACTTGTCCATATGCCTTCAAATTTGGGTCATGTTTTCTCTATATTATGAAGTACCATTGGTATGAATTTGGTACCTTAACTCACTCTGGATCATTCCCAGTAGATCCGCCAATGTTCCCTTTAACGCAGATTTGCACCTATTAACAGCTCCAGAAAAGACTAAGGCATGAACAATGAGCGCATGAATGAACAATGAGTGTAGGAACGATGTAACCTTCATAAATTTTTATCTACAGCTCGGATTGACTTGCTTCAAAAAGCAAAGTTGTAGTTCTTGATGAGAGGAATCTATTCATGCCATCAGAATGTAATTGCAATACATGTTTTATTTACTACCTAATCAAGCTGAAACAGTGCATAAAATGCTGAAAATAGTCAAAACAGAGGTATAATGTTCCAAACATAAAATCATGCAAACATGTAACAAATAACATATTCTAATCACTATTTGGCACTTTAACTTTGTCATATTTAATATTATGGCAGTTTTTATATGTCAACCATAGTGTAATAATGAGGCATTTCTAGGCCTCATCATTCCCCCAGACTTGAACTGATGCATGCCCTCATGCATCCTAGTAGGCCCTAGTAAGATGAACAACATACTTTTGCCACCTACTACCCGAGAAAGTTCTTCTTACTGCACTACACCAAGCATTGTAGTTCCTGCAATTTTTTTTCTTTTTTTTTCTTTTTTTTCTTTTTTTCTTTTCTTCCTTTGTACTTGTGGTAGAACTTTAAGAAACTTAATATCTAATGTGCCCTACTGTTCTGCAACATTTTCAAGAATTTTTGGCATAATTTGTCTCGTTTTGAAGCTTGCTCTTGGAATGAGACTGTTGTTCCAAAGTTTCTCTGGAATGAGACTGTCATTCTGAAGATGTGTCAAAAACATGTTGAAATGGCCTCCTATGCAAAATTTAGTTGCAGATTCTAGTGTGGGCCCATCTTTAGAGTGTATAAGCCTTCCATAACATCAAAAATTCTTTTTCCATGCTATTTTTTTTTGTCTGTTGTTTGTTTTATTGCAGTAGTAGTAAAACAAAATTTTTAGGTGCATTTCGTCCTTCTCAGATTTATGAGGTATTGGTGGGACATTTTATTCTGAAATCTGCCCTACTAATAAAGATAAAATGGTTGTCATATCTATCCCAAAATCGGGTTTTTCACAATTTTGAATTTCCCATGCAACTAAGGGCAGAAGGGGGGTGTTTCTTGACATTTTGAACAACATGTTCCATTTTTTTTAACTTGCCAATATTGTATGAACAATTTATGCCAAATATTGATTATCATATACTAAATGCTAAATGCTTACCATGACTAAATGCAAGAAACACATACCTTACTGTCCTGAAAATTTATCATCCACCTTACAAGCTACTTCTGATGATGATTTTTTTCTGAAATAAGAACAACATAGGTGCAGTAGGTGAGATTTGTACAATGGTAGAACAATGATGGGTGGATCAACAAGGCAATGCATGCTGGAAAACCGGTTTTCATGCAAGCCAACTCAGCAGCGCCTCCGAGAAGGTTTTCACTATTGAATTATTCATTTTTTTCTTTTTTTTTTCATTTTTTTATCGAAATTGCCATTTTGGTTTTCAACAATTTTTATTTTTTTTATGTCTTGCTTGTGCCCATGAAGGAATTTCACAATTTTCTTGAAATTGTGCCCGTGAAGGAATTTCACAAACAAGATTATTTCCTTCTTTTTTTCGTATTTTTTTTCAAGGCTAAAAAAAATATGATCATTTGGAAACCTTGTCAGAAGAGGAATCCTCTTCTATCATATGCAAATGTGACTGTGTGAAAGATTGAGCAAATTCCTTCTTTGTGAGTGGTTTATGGTACAACTGTAAAAGATGTCCATTCACCACTAATGTCCTTCTTGAATCATCAACTGAAGAAAGTTGAACAACTCCATTCTCAAACTCTTCTGGTTCATCCTTGTTGCTCTTAATGTGATCATCATGCCACATTTTCCATTTTTGTTGAATGAACTCTATTTGGTGAAGTGCTTCCAACCAAAGTTCATTAACTGCATTCAACTGCGAAATCTATTTTTTTTGTACCTGCAACAACTCAATGCCAACTGCTAAAGATGCATAAAGTGTTAGTAGAGCATTAGGATGTTGGATCAATACATCAAACAAATTTACTTCCTGGTTTTTAGTCAACCAACTATTGTTGTTCAAAGGTTGTTTTGGCTGCATTTCGGTTTGTTTTGTACCAAGATGTTTTGAATTGGTTCTTGGAGAATGATGCATTAATGAATTAAGAGGACAATGATATGGTGGAAAAGAATGGAAAATCTGTGTATGTTTACCAAAAACAATTCTTAAAAGAATTAACTTTGATAAATGGAAAGGAAAAGATGAGAAAAAATGATGACATCCATGTGACAAGTGAAGAAAATTGTTTTGTATTGGAATGGATGACAAATTTTTAGAATTTTGTTTTTCATCATTCCATAATAATTGTTGAACAGTGATTGGTTCATCTTTAAAATCTGAATTCTGAACATTTTCATCAAAAATAGACTGTTTGGATGAATCCATCTCTTCTACATTATCCTTTACAACGATGGAGGCCAAAATTGAAATGTTCGTTTCATTTTCCTTATATGTTTCACGAAACCATGGGCATCCTAGACAATCATACTTAGGTGGACTAAGGTTTCCTGCAAGCAAGTTTACTCTTTTACCACCGACTTGTATGTTTTTAGGATATATTTTCTTCTTTTTTCTTGGTTTGTTAAAACATATTTCTTGAACAATTGTATTAATGATTGGCACATCTTTAATAGCTTGAAGTAAAGGGACTATAACATTTAAATGTTTTAATTCCCTTATCAAATCTGATTTCAAAGATGTTAGTTTTGATATTTCAAACTGTTCAAGATATGATTCTTTTTGTGGGAGATTTTCTTTTTCTTCTTCTTGTTTTAGTGCAGATTTGTTTTTATGTGCATTCATTTTAGCTCCTATTTCTACATTGGTAAGTGGAATATGTTCAAGAAGTGGTTTTCCTAAACACAACTGATTTTTATGATAGTCACCAGCATTTATTATGGCTGTATTTTTTGATTTAGCCATAGAGACAGGGGTTACCTGTTTAACATTGTTTGGACTGACCACAGGTTGAGCTGAAAATAGAGGTTGTTTTTCATTTTGTTGTTGTTGTCCATGAGAGAAACTATGGGTATGAGTGGGCAATAAATTTGATTTATGTGTTTGATAATGTTGCTGCCCTTTGTGCAATTTTTGTTGTTGTCCCCATTGATATCCTTGCAGTTTTGGCTGCAACCATGGTGGATGTGGTTGATTCCATTGTTGTTTCATCCATCCATGTTGAGACCACTCTTGGGAATATGCCCATGGTGGTTGACTCCAACATTGTTGAAGTGGACCTGAAGCATACCATGGCATATACCAAGGATTATTTCCCCAATGTGTAGGAAATTGAGAAGCATTCTGATATGGAAACTTAAGAAAATTATCTCCTTGTCCTTGTCCTACAAAATTGAGTTTTTTCATAGGTTGAGGTTGTTTTTCAAAGACACTTTTGAGTTATGGCAATAAACTACATTGATTTGTGGAATGTCCTTTTTGACAAATGCTACATGTAGCTGGTATAAATGTTTTGTTCAAAGGACAGGTCATGAACAGAGTGTTCTTGCTCACATCTTGAACAATAGATAGCTGAAGGTTCAGTAGATTTACTCTTTTTATCTACTATTTTATCAAGATGTACAACAATATCAGCTTTAGCAAACTCTTTCATGCATTCTTTCAAATCATGTTTATCATTACCAATTCTATGTTTTCTATGCCTTGAATGAGAATAATTTTTGCAAAGTTTAATGATTTCCTGGATTTCAAGTGCATTTGCATCGCCTCTTCCTAAAATATCCAATGCATCCCGAAATTCATCTTGTAGTCCCCTTAAGAATATAATTTTGCACATTTCAGGTTCAACACTACCACATCTCTTATGAACAAAAGAAAATCTATCTACATAATCTTCTAAGATTTCATTTTCCTTTTGTTTCATTTCAAGCAATTCATTGTTTTGATTCTTGACTTGACAATATTCTTGGTATCTCTCCAAAAATATATTTTCCATCTCATTCCAGGTTCTAATTGAATCAGGTGCTAAGGTGATAAACCATCGTAGAGCTGACTCTTTAAGAGTGGAAGGAAACAATTTGAGCTTTTGATTGTCGTTAGTGTAATCATGAGCTTGACACACAATTTTAAACTCAAACAAAAACAAATCAGGGTCTTCAGATGTAACTCCCTTAAAAGTCGATAACATAGAAGGTGAAATGACCTTCATGGGAGCATTTTTATTAGGATCTAATTGGATGGGATTTTGAAAATTTTTGGCAGGTGTACTAGTTGCACTAGGTTGGAGCACATTATTGGCTCTCCCTAGATTCTCTTGTGAGCCTACCCTTATAGGTTCCCAATCACAATTAGATATCTTGTTAAACTATCCTGATTGTATGGATTTGTCAAGAAAAAAGGTGTTGAACTATTGATTGTTCCTCCTTGTGATGATTTCTCAAAGGATCCTACAGTTCTGGACATAGATGATTGTAATTCTTTGAAAGTTCCAACAGTTTTTGGAATCATAAATTTGGACAACTTTGACATACTTTCAACCTCTTGTGAAATTTTTCTTCCTGTGGTAGGCAAAGGATTTTTCATACTTTGACATCGTGCTTTCACATCCTTTAACCTATTCATACTTGCTTGTTCTCTAAATGAACTGAAATGGAATTTACCAACAACTATTAATTATGCCGAGTTATTACATTCATATTTCACTCTGAAGTTCACAACTTAGCACACTAACAATTATTGGACTGCTTTCCTCTTCTAACAACACCTATCCCCGAAAACGGTGCCAAAAATGATGAGGGTCATTGATCATTCATCATTTAGTAATTATATGTGTCAATCCAGGGTGGTGTCCAAGGCTATATACGAAAGAAGGCTCCAACAGGTTAAAGATTAGTTCATTCAAAAAATAGGCTTTATTGATGGATCAGTTAGTGTTTGGGGGTTTGGTGTGACCTCTAACTCCTAGAATTGGAAATCAAATTGTAGAAGCTAAAACTGAATTAAAATTGCAGGAAATGAAAATTACAGAATCTGAAATAATAGGAAGTGAAATGTTGCTAAATTGAAAGTGACAAAAAAGTAAATTGCAGAATTGAAAACACACACACAGTTGCAGAAAAGTCAACTAATTACAAAGTTCACAATTATCTGAGCATGTTCTAAATCTGGAAAATCAAATTAACATCTATTGCAAAACTGGAGAATAACACAAATCTGGAAATTGCAGTGAAATGATAGAAATCTAAAAATTGCTGCAAAGCTGGAAAATGACAAAAATCTGGAAATTGCAGTGAATTATGGAAAATGTTGTCAAATCCTATTAAATGCTAAACACTATTCCAAACATGTTCTAAATACTATGGTGCACTTCTGAAATGAAACTAATTCTGCAAATAAATGTTGACAAAATTATACTGATCTGATGCAACAAGAAATCAGCAAGAATTTTCTGTCACTATGCTGCCCTTCCTCTGATCCTGCAAGTGGCCCTTGCTTCCAGAACTAGAAGAGGGTGAAGAATTATACCAAGTAAATTAAATGTGCACTATCAACCATAAAATGCTAATAAAATCTGAAGAATGCACCTTTTATTCCATCTAAAATGCATTACAGTATTGCAGGAAAAATCTACAATTTCTTGTAATGCTACAAAGACTTTATCTGCTATGCTAATAACTATTTTCTATTCCTCTATCCCTATTTCTCCATATGTCTATCTATATATTATCCTCAACCATGCTAGGAACTTTATTTATAAGATAAAGTTGATATATCTATTTTTTGAGTTTCAAGGATTTCCAACTATTTACAAAATAGTTTCCTAGAATGCAGGGTTATAATTTTTCAAACATTATCCCTTTATCCTGGTTGGGCCGCATATGGTGAAGGAACTGAGTCTAAATAGGGTGGACTAACCGCTTGGTCAATTTCCAATCATGCTTTCCACGATTTTGATGCATTTTGACCATTTTCGGTTGTTCCTGCGCTATTCCCTATTCTTGCACTACTTATTCCTGTGCTGCTCCAAAATAACAGGCAGGTGACAATTCATTGCTTATCTGTGCTCCAAACGCATAGGGAGGAAGTTGTTGACCATTTGGATTGTTTTCCCTTATCTTGTACACCCTTCTGCATTGGTGGCATGTGCTGGAGTGACTGATTCCAAGCCCTACTATATATGTACAGCTGGATGGAATTTGCATGACTATGTCTTGCATTTACCAAATTTCTTGCATTTTAGCCTTTTGACTTGTTGCTCCCATTTGCATCACGTGGAAGTGTTGTCAGGTGGAGAAAGAGTCATGCCTATCCTCCCTCAACTGTTTCCAAGCGTTTACCTCTTCTTAGTTGACAAATTCCATGCCTTCCTTCATAGTGACGGTGGTTGGAATTTGTATGGACTGACCTGTTGTTTCCAGTTGCCAAAACATGCCCAGATGCCCTTTTGGAGTGCTCATAACTTGTTCATCGTAACTCCATTTTTTACCAAATTATGTCCACGTGTTCTTGGTTATATGAAAAACATTGGGTTCAATTTTCAACTCTTAATTCCTCATAAATTACTCCCTACATCGTTGTCAAGTTGGCCTTTAACATAGATTTTTACCAGCATTTCCAGCTGTCAAAAAGTGTGAGACTGCCATTTTGCAGGCCCCATAACTTCCAGGTTACTTGTCCATATGCCTTCAAATTTGGGTCATGTTTTCTCTATATTATGAAGTACCATTGGTATGAATTTGGTACCTTAACTCACTCTGGATCATTCCCAGTAGATCCGCCAATGTTCCCTTTAACGCAGATTTGCACCTATTAACAACTCCAGAAAAGACTTAAAGGCATGAACAATGAGCGTAGGAATGAACAATGAGCACAGGAATGATGTAACCTTCATAACTTTTTATCTACAGCTCGGATTGACTTGCTTCAAAAAGCAAAGTTGTAGTTCTTGATGAGAGGAATCTGTTCATGCCATCAGAATGTAATTGCAATACATGTTTTATTTACTACCTAATCAACTAAAGCGAGTGCATAAAATGATGAAAATAGTCAAAACAGAGGTATAATGTTCCAAACATAAAATCATGCAAACATGTAACAAATAACATATTCTAATCACTATTTGGCACTTTAACTTTGTCATATTTAATATTATGGCAGTTTTTATATGTCAACCATAGTGTAATAATGAGGCATTTCTAGGCCTCATCAATCTGATGTTAATAACTCATAAGATATCTTTTTGAATGTGAATGTATTGTACATGTTGAGATAGCAAACTAAAATAAAGGTTCGACATCTAAGCTAAGCATATTTGAACTCTATAGATTCTTAGTGCATCAAAGTGGTGTAGCAAAAGCATGGTAGGCCCATAACCCATAGGTCTTAGGATCAAAACCCAGTGTGGTTGTTAGAAGAAGATGAGTGGTTGTTAGACAAATTTAGCTATAAGAGCTCTATGAGCAAGAGCTCACATTTTCTTGTTACCTAAGATGTTTGATGCAAGAGCACCCAAGTGAGGAGTTTGAAACCATGGTTCTTGGCACATGGTTTCAGTACCTTTTGTTTTTTATCTATTTTATCACTATAAATATGTGCACAGGGAGATAAGAAAGATAGGTGAAGGGATGTGAAGAAGGAAGACAATGAGCTTAGAAGAAATTGACACTTTGTGTAGTGCTTACAGGAGGTTTGTTGTGTAAAACCTTAGAGGAAGAAATTGACACTCTATGCACTGCTTGTAAGAGGTTTATTATGCAAACCCTTAGAGAAAGAAATTGGTACTCTATGCAGTTCCTATAAGAGGTTTGTTGTGTAAAACCTCAAAGGAAGAAATTGACACTTTGTGCAGTGCTTGTAGGAGGTTTGTTATGTAAAACCTTAGAGGAAGAAATTGACACTCTATGCAGTGCTTGTAGGAGTTTGTTGTGTAAAACCTTAGAAAAGAAAATTGGCACTCTATGTAGTGCTTGTAGGAGGTTAACTATTTATAACCTCAAAAGAAGAAATTGATACTTTGTGTAGTGCTTACAAGAGACTTGTTGTGTAAAACCTAAGAAGATGAAATTGACACTCTGTGCAGTGCTTGCATGAGGTATAGTGGGTATAACCTCATAAGAACGTTGTAAAAGATGTGAAAGTCCAAGCTAGACCTAAAAATTTATGAAGTGTTTGAAGGAGGTTAATTGTGTGTTTGTAACCTTAGAAAGAGGAAATTTGAAGAATTTTATGGTAATTGTGGTCACATTGTTAATTGTGTAAATTATTTCTATTACACTATAAAAAAGAAAAAAATAATATTCTATTTTTTTGGAATGAGTTATTTTAATGTGGTTATATATTATTTGTTGTTGTGTAGTTTTATGTAGCAAGATCAAGTCTAGTAGCAAAATAAAATATTGCAAAAAGTTTGATAAATTACCTTAAAAACATTTAAAATGAATGATATATATGCTTACTAGTAATTGTTAGAAAGGTGATAATTTTTTTTAAGAACCCATTTGTTTTAGACCATTTTTTTTACCTGCATGATCTATCTACTGCATTTTAAAAAATAAATATAACTTTAAAACATAATTTTGAATATTTTAAATAAATAATATGTACGAATATATTATAATTAAATTTATTAAATAAATTTGATTAAAAAAATTATGAACCTTTAAAAAAATTACTTCAAAATTAAATTATTTTAAATAATTGATTAACTAATTTAAACTGTGTTTGGAATTTTTTTGGTTTTTTTTATAAATGTACACAATTAACATCATTATATAAAAGAGAATAATTTTTCAGAACCAAAACTCTAACTATAATCAATTATACTATAATCAATTGTGTATTTGTGTTTAAATCTTATACTTATTATCCTATCATGTCCAACCAGGACAACCATGGGTTTTTGTAACGATGTCATTGAAAATTAACAATAGAATAACCAATCAATGACTCTAATACCATAACTTGAAAGGCAGAATAAAATAGCGAGTCTCAAGTACTCGTTGGTCCACAACATGGAAGGCAGTATTGTTTTTCTTTATTTTTCTCGCGAGCAAGGATAGGGACAAATGGGCAGATGGCAAGCTGTATGACCTGTGACAAAAGAAAGGACAATAGAGATAATATTAAAAAAAAAGTGAGCTGTATGGCATGTGACAGAAAGGACATAGGGATAATATAACGAAAGAGTGAACTGTATGGCATGTGACAAAAGAAAGTAGAATAGAGATAATATAACAAAAGAGTGAGCTGTACAAAGAAAGTACAATAGAGATAATATAACAAAAGACATGTGACAGAAACGACAATAAAGATGGTATAATAAAAGAAGTAAGATAAATTGATCACTGGATGTTTAGGGTTGGATATTTTCATCATAATTATGATTTTTTATACGACCAAAACTTAGGGTTGGATATCCTTATCACAATCATGACATTAGAGTTGAACTTATCAATAGGTATCAAACAACCGTATCATCCTCATCACAACCATGACCACTCATAAGGGTGAAAGCTAAACTTATTAATATGGGCTAAACACAGCCATATACACACTTATCCCTCACACATTCATCCCTCACAACCATATACACACTCATCCCTCACACATTCATCCATCACAACTAACTATGATCACTTATAAAAGTGAAAGCTGAACTTATCAATAAAAGCAAAACACACAACCATATACACACCTACCCTTCCAAATAAAAATCAAAATCCGTAACTCTCAACATTACGCTGTCCCTAAAGCATCTAAGTGGTTTTATTATTGCATTATTAAAGGTTGCATTTTCTATAGTGTCGAATGGAAGGAATTTTACTTGCAAAAGAAAATTGTGCTCTTTTGTTGTTGGTAAGGACATATTAATGAAGATGAAAATGAATTCCACACCACAAGAGACATCTATTTTCTTCCATTACGCGGACATGTAAACATACGGCAATGAAGACAAGCCTATAGACCTTTCAGTAAATAAGTTCCGAAAATATCGCGTTCAAAATTTTATGTAAGGTTAGGTGCCTTGTTATTTTCAAACTCTATTAATACAATGGTACACTCACGAGGAGGAGATGGTGAAAGTAACATACACTGCTTCCCACTTGGTACAAGGGTACACTCACGAGGACGAGACGGTGGTAATAAATCGAGTATGCTTACATTATTGTGCCACATAGATGAAATTGGAACTTGAGAGGTAGTAGTATACATCAATCAAAAAAATTAATTAGTTTAAAATTAAATTCGTGGATTTTAAAAATATTTTAAAGTATATATCTATTTTGTTGACGAGGAAAAAAATTGAAGTTATGAACCATGATTTTTTGTAAAATAAGGAATTTATAACACAATCATTACATAACCACCCCTCACTCACTCGCCCATACCGGGGTTTGAATCTTGGACCTCTTCAACTGTGAGACAAGAAAAAATTAAAGTTTGAAATTTATTAAAAGAGATATGTATAATATTTAAATTGGTATAATATTATTATGTGATTATGATATAATACACTTTATGGTTATTATAATCTTATATAATTAATTTATTAAAAAAAAAAATCATCGGTTTTATTAACATAAATAAAATTTCTTGAAATAATTGTTAGTAAAAATTTTAAATTTTGATTTCATTTTCATAATATTATTCATAATTATTGAAACTAAAAAATTAAGTCATAATTTTATATTAAGCAAATATGAAATTAGATTCTTTAAATGCCTTTTTGTTCTTCAAAGCTTCAACAATGACCTTAAAATCAGGTTGTGCCTTTTTGTTCTTCAAAGCTTCAACAATGACCTTAAAATCATGTTGTTTATATATCATAGATGACTATCTCTATGAGCCTAAGTTTTATGGTTAGACACCTTCCAAAATTTTCATCCAATATCTTTTAAATCATTTGAACTTAAAAAAAATGCTTTAATTATCTTTGCTTTATCTAAAATCGATTAAATCCTCCAGATAGAGATACAGACTAGATATAGTTCCATTACCACTATAGCCCTCATTGAATTTATGTACTAAGCATGTACTTGGTTCAATTCTTTATAATTATACCAAAAAGTAAAAGCTTCACTTCGATCCACAACTCATTATAATCACCATCATTTCATTTCAGTGTCTAATTATAGTAGTTATTGTTGACGTTATAACTCCATCACTATACCAGTTAAACATATTTATTATAATCCATTATTTTTTATTAACCATAATAACTAAAAACATTATATAATAAATGGACCATAGATACCTAAATCAAGATTAGATATTGGGTGACACTTGAGACGTTTTGTCTACTCATCTCTCTATCCATCCACCTCATAGATATAAATATTTATAATTTTATACTATCATTGATGTTGAATATTATTTTGACTAGATATGTTGCTTAGTTTAGTAGTTAATTTTGGAGGTATTATATTATTTGGTACCTTTGTAAATATTTAGATTAGGGTGTGTGTTTGATATTTGAGTTTATAGTATGTGTCAAGTTTTTAAGTGTGAGTATGTGTCATGTAAATAAGTATGGAGTTATGTGTGTGAGGTGTCTAAATGTAAGTCATATGAGTGAAGTGTCAAGTTTAAAAGTGAAGAGTTATGTGAAAACATGAAAGACTTTATCTTTAAGTAATATGTGACATTTATTATGTGAAAGGAAAATATGAAGAGTTGGTTCTCTCATGAGTTTTAAGGAGAGAAAATATCAAGAGTCATGTAATATGAAGAGTCTCATGTTTGTATGTGTATATATATATATATATATATATATATATAGTATATATAAGCCATATATATAACTCAAATAAGCATTGCATTTATGCATGCTTTAGTAGATTTTTTTTAATAAATTTTTCATTATGCAATATTATTAATGAATGAATGTATGAATTTGTGAGATTATTTGAGATTGAGATCTTGTGAGAATAGTGGTGATTTTCTAATGGTGGTATTAGAGCCACCTTCAGTAGATTTTTTTTTTATAAATTTTTCATTATGCAATACTATTAATGAATGAATGTATGAATTTGTGAGATTATTTGAGATTGAGATCTTGTGAGAATAGTGATGATTTTCTAATGGTGGTATTAGAGCCACCTTGATTGAGCTTGGATACAACCACATTGAGTGAGATAGTTGCAAGGAGGAATGTGATAAGAATAGCTAAAGATGAATGAGGATGGATTGTAGGAGTGAAATTGAAGAAGGAAGAACATTTAAGGAGAAAGTGTTGAATGCTAGAGGAAGGACGATTATAAACTATGTGTTAAAATTAGGTTCCTTATTTTTTATGAAGGTTGTGTTAAAATCCTACAAGTTGTTGACAATAATATTGGATGGGATGGATCTACTTTATGACAAGTCCTAAGTCTTTTCACTTCCTCTATTTGATGGAAATAGTTTTAAGCAATGGTAGATCTGTATTTTAGGCTAAATTTTATATTGAAAAGAGTGTGAGGCATTTTACTGATACATTGTATGGAATTGTAAGGATATTCTTCTTCCAAAATCTTGGCTTCGTATACCCTCTATCATATTTTACTCTCAAGAGTGTATTATCTAGCCTCAATATTAGTTCCTCCATCTATGACATATATGGAAATATTGAGACTATCAAACATGTATTTTGGTCTTATAGAGTGGCTAAAGTAATTTTTAAGATGATTGAGTATGTCAATCCAACTATAAACTTTTAAAAAGATGAATACAATTGTTTGTTGCCACTTGTAGCTCTATCATTTGTTGGTGTCGTCCACTTATGTCTTGCCACTTTAGTGTTTATAAACCCATGTGATTGTAAAAATTTCTCTTTCTTTATTGGTTGACTGAGTGTAAATATAAAAAAATTGATTTATAAAGTGTAACATAGAAACACCATGTAGGCTACTATGTCAGCCATATCTCCATTGTAATAATCAAAAATAAAATTTACCAAAAACAAGAATCAATCCTAGGTCTCCCAAATGTTGGGTGCTTTAAGCTAACCAAGGTACCCAAAATACTTTGTGATTGAGGTTATATCTCCTCATGCATGAGGATATGCTAGGATAAACAAACGTATTCGAAAAAAGATGCCTATTTATGGTCCAACTTGTTTAGGATCAAATATTGTGTAGAGTGAATAATATGGAAACAATTGAACATGAAGTTGATTATTCATTAGGTGTATTAGAATATATAACACATGCAATAGAATCTCTAAGGTTAAAGGGTTATAACAACCTGCAACAACATGCTAGGCAAGAATAACCATAATAACCAACTGGATGTAAACAAAGCCATGAACTACCAAAAGATAAATCCAACTCTAACAGTCCCACAAAGCATCCTAACAACTAAAAAACACATATCCAATGTGGGCATACTATACCTCACATATTACAATGCAAGAAATAAGAAATATAATAATTTATGTGGGCATAATATGTCACGCATAATACAATGCAATGATATAACTTAGGCTTATAAATAAACCTAAGGTAATATAGTATCCTCAATACTCCTACCAACCATAGAAGCATTGGAATTCAATGCTCTCAATAAATATGGAAAGTAATGGGCCATCTAATGGTGAGGAATCTAGTGAGTCTTATGTGGAAAGTGATTGCAACTGGCGATAAGGTAAGAAGTGGAAGAACCCTATTGAGTGTGATGAGTCTTCATGTCAAAAAATCTATCTGTAATGAGTGGAAGTTGAGGGTCATGTGCCACTACTACTATAGGACTGATGATAGATTCAGGTACCAATAAAAGATCCTGATATGGTGTCTTTAGAAAGCGTCGCTTATCCAAAGGGAGCCAAAATCTATCTCTAACCTGAAATGGATGAGGACTATGATGCTTACGCATCACTCTCTACTACTCCTGCTAAGTCTTTTGCAAGTCCAATGTTATCTTGATCTAAAGGATCTGTCGATGCTGAATGAAGGAAGTGATCTTAGCTTACTCCTCCATATGTGCAATGGTGGAAGAGGGCAAAGCCAAAGGTAAATTCTATGGAGAAAGTGGTTGGGTGTTCATAGGTGTAACCGAAATGATGCCAATGGAATGATTTGTATCTTTCTCATGAGTGAGAGTGATGGGTTACTTAACCATGATCTCTTGTGCTTGTTCAATTTGTGGAAGTTAAGATTATTTTTAATCCTGAGTCTTTGGTGTTTCTTGTTATTTATCTTGTGTGTGATGTATGCAAGTAGGAGCCAATACAAGTGCTTGACTTAATGGCTTACGAGATTACCTACAACTTAGCATCAAACTTGATGTAGGTGTAGTGCTTTGTATCAAATATGTTTTATCATACAAATACGAAATGTATGTGTTCTTTGTAGCATGATATAATGCATTCCTATAAAATTTATAGGGCTTACCAAGCAAGAGTCCACAAAAATCCATATATGTGACATCACACCGTACTATGATATCACACTATACCTTATCCACAAACTTATCACCAAAAGCAAAATATAAGGTGCAAGTGTATTTGATGTTGGATGTAGAGTCTACATCCTTCCACCAAAATGCATAGGGTTGAGGATGTGGCTTTGTGAAAAGATTCAACTTCTCAACAATATTCCTTGCAATGAAATTATTCTATGAGTCCTTATCTATGATACAATTCACATAATCATAATGTGTAAGGTGGGCTCAAGTGATAAAAAATGGTCACAACCCCTTGTGCAAAAACATTCAAAATGAGGGTAACTTTGTTTAGTTTACCCTTCAAATCCACATATTATTATTTTGTTCCTGTAGTCATAATGGTATCATCTTGTGGTTCCTCATTTGTAGGTTGTACAATTAGGGGGTTCTTCTTCTTCATTATTTCAAATGTAAAGCATCTAGATTTTGTATGATCATGCTTTTTACAAAAATCACAATACAATGTTGAAGAATAAGAATATTTAGAGTGAGAAGAAGAAGAATGTACTTTAGGATAAGTGGGAGGAGAAGAAGAATGAGGGGAAGAATGAGAATTGTTCTTCGCCTTTTGTTGATGCTAATTCACGTATTTGAAATTACTTTCCTATGAAGGTTGAGATATGTGAAAGGCACCAAATTTCTTCTTTGCTAAAATGACATGCTTTAATACCACATCCAAAGTGATGATATCATTGAATTTGATTTCCCTAAAAATCTGATTTGACGATCCACAAGTGAAATTGTTAATCAAATCCTCTTTTGAATATTTCTCACCAAGAAAAACTCTTAGCCTATTGAATTGAAAAATGTAGTCAATGACTGACATACTATAGGATTTCCTCAACCTATATCACTTGGTCGTGATGTCACTTTGATAATTTTGTGGGAAAAATGTGTTCTTTATAATTTGGATCAATTCTTTCCAAGTCATGATAGCATTATGGCTTTGTTTTTCTACAATCAAAATATTTTCTAAGCCTGTGAGTTTTACTGTGGCAAAAACAACTTGTTCATCTTTAGGAATTTTAGCATAGGTGAACCAAGTTTGCATATATAAAATTTAGGTAGACAGGACATCAGGATCTCTTGATCCGTGGTACAATTTGACCTCACATTTTACCATGTTACCATTATTGTGATAAATTTTGACATCACTAGGATTTAATTGGACAACAATATCTTTCACAACAAGATCAAAGCACCTTCCTATATTGAATTTATATAACTTGAATTTACTTCATCTTTCATATAAATATAGAAATAATTATTTGCTAACTTTCCCAATATTAAATTTACCTCACATGAGTTGAATCCCTTTTCTCGTAAAATAGGTGCAAGGATATTGACATATTTTATAGACATATAATCTCTATTTCTATCATATTTTTAGCAATGATTTTGTGTCATACGTGTTCATTCCCTTTCTTCACTAGCATGATGAGAAAAATCAATCACCCTCTTTGAGGCATTAAATACGTATCATGCAAAGTTATGCATGGTTGGTGAAATGACAATTTTTTTTGGATGATTGGTCTAATCATGCTACTTTTGAAAAGGTCCCCACTTTATTCTCTCAATAATTGCATAGATATTTAATTTCATTCACTCAATGGCTCTTAATGGCATGGTCTACTTCCATGACATTTTTTGTATTCCTTGTGGCCCCACGACCTTCTATACGAGGAATATTTCCACAAAAGCAATAAAAATAATATATATATATATATATATATATATATATATATATATATATATATATATATATATATAGTATGTTATAGAGAAACCCAAGATAGATTTTCATCTCATGCCCATTTATTTGAACACCTTATAGGGATTTGAATCCCATATCTTGACTATCCATTAGTTCATGTAATCATTTGTAATGGAAGAATGGACTTCATTGATACATAAGTTTGAATCAAATTGCTTCTCATCATAACTATAGGACCAATTGTTATTTTTTTATATTGAAGACACACACTCTACGTGGAGAACATGTAGGGGATCCAATGGAATTGTCATCATAGTCCTAGATCTAGTCTTGAGTAGCATGTGCATCCATTCTAGGTACAAATAGCTTTGAATCTTATTGATGAAGTCTCTCGATAGGAAGATGTCAAACATGGCCATAATCTCAATCATCACTATGTCTTGATGGACCATGAGATCTAGGCAAGCTTACAATACAAGAGAAATATCCTTGGAGGTGCAAAGATAGAAACAATTATTATATCTAATATTCTATCCTAAATCTAAAAAATTGTGATTTGATTGCAACGCTTTGTAATCAATGAAACAACAAATTGTTTCCTAAGTTTACCCCTATTTGTAGAAAATTAAGTTATGGATCTAGTTATAAATATATTTGTATACTCCTTTGACAAAGTTAGTAGGAAAATAAGGATTAGTAATACAAATTAGATATTGTAAGAAATTTGAAGCATTCAATAAAAAGACAATAATTTCTAGATTTGATTATTTCAACTTATTGCATGAATTTTTACTTTGTAATTTTATTATTTCAACTTCTTTCTACATCTAATTTTAGAAACTTAACTTTAGCATAGAATCTAATATTTCCCTTGTTTTAAAATTGTGTTTCCTTCCCTTATGTTTCCCCTATTTTCATCATGTTATGTTCTATTTTCTCATAGTTGACTGGTCTTAGTTAGTTTCTATATTTTCATTCCTGTTTCAGCAATTTATATTATAGCATTTAATTCCTATTTTTCTATTTTGAATTCTATTTCATTTCAATAGTAAATTTTAACATTTTCTCTTCTATCAAAGTAGTTTCAATTTTCAATAATTAGTTTTTATTTCTTGTTATTTCAATTCAATTAAATTAGCATAACATATTTTGATTTCATGTTTGATATCACAAATTAGATAGTATTTCTTTCCATGCAAAGTGTGCAATTTAGTATAGTTTTCTTTAGTTTGCAAAGACATTATGCTTCTCAATTTTCTTAGGATAGTCTAGAGTATCGATATCTAAGTTTCCATTCCAATGACCTTGATCACATACAGCCTTAGGACATCACCTTGGATTTTACAAATTATTTAAAGTGAGAGCATTAAAAATACTCGTCAAACCTACTAATAAAATAACTCTAAACAAATCATTCTATCGATCCTTTTGTTATATTAGCTAATTTATCAAATTGAGTCTGATATTCTCGAATAGTAGAGGTTTATTTCAATTTGCTTAAGGCTCTTATAAGGTTCTCATAATCACTAGGGCCAAAATTAATGAGCAAATGGGACTCAAAGTCTTCCCAAGAAGGGTTGGGAGTCATGTTCTATAATGATTGATACCATTGTAGGGCCTTAGATTCAAATTTAAAATATGCCATTGTGACCCACAAATATCAAGGTATATTATGGAGTTTGAAGAACTAATATCCTTGACACAACAAACCATTAGTGTCCTTTCCATTAAACTTGGAAACGTCTAATTTAGGCATAAAAAATGGGGTATCTATGTCAAAAATTGTATGTTGGGGTTTTATGAAGGGTAAAAACCCAACTAATATTTTTTATTAATTTAGAAATATTAATAGGCATTCTAAATACCACTTTACAAAGTATCTGTCGACAAACAAATAATTACCAACTTTTTATTGCCAACATTCATGCTCACATCTACAATCTATAGATTTATTAAAATAAAATCTTAGAAACCAACCCTATACCTAGGTGTTGTAGGTGAGTTGGAGAGGAGAGGGAAATCCTCCAAGGGAGGTCCCAGGTTCGAATCTCCACCCTACCAAAACGTTGAATTGGGTACCCAAAATCCAATTGATAATGTTGGTGCGGGCAGGGCTGGGTGCAACTCCCGAGTGAATTTGACGGTGTAGAATCCCCTGTTCGTGGTCTCTCAGACCAAGGCAGACCCACAAGGGGTTTTTCACTTAAAAAAAAATACAACCCTATGCCTATCCATATCAGTTTATTTCTCTTTATTACCTCAAGTGCCACCCAATATTTTAATGTTATTATTATGGAATATTTTTGGACCTTCCTGTAAACACTCCTCCACTTTTAAGAATCTATATTAATCACTAATTTGACTTTAATTTGATAAATTTTCATAATTTGTATATGATATTTCATCTATTTAACTTCCTACCCAATGTAGGACATTTGGCTCTTTAGGCTACTAAGTGATTTATTTGATTATTCCATATATATGGTTTGTTCCAACTCCTCTATTGATCCTCTAGCCCCGTTAGCCATATATACATGATGTGGACCACCCCTAATAACTTACTAAAAATAGAATTTTTGTTCCATGAGTTACTATTTTTAGTAATGGATCAAAAAAATGTTTGGGTGTTATATATCGAAACAATCAGCTTAAGAAGATGAATAAAATTGGTTAGGTCTCACAATGATATTTTTGGGTATCCCAAGACTTTTTGTTTTTCTAAGAAACTATTGTATTCAAGTATCATATGTTTTTCTCTTTGAGTCTTTGTTCACTCAAAAAAATAGCTTTTGTTAAACAACTCTCTTAACAGATCCTACAATGACCATTACTAACAACTATTATGTATGACTCTATAACTTAAATTTTTACTACTATCTTGACATATTATTATGGATAATTTATTTTTTGTTATGATTCTTGACTATAACTGATAACTACATAGGTAGATTCTGTCTTGACTATTACTAACTATGGTCCTAATTGAAATGATAGTTAACTATTTGATGTGGAACATACTTACAAAAAAATATGAAAAATAATTGCATGATTAAAACTAATATTTGTATTCCATAAAACTATAAATAGGAATCTACAATGCTTTCGAATAAAAGCCAGTGGATAAGGTTACATTGAATGTAATTAGCTACAAAGTTTATTCAATATAACAACTTATGAAATAAAACAAGTACTAGTAATCCCTATCATTCCTCCCCATTGAGAAAGCATTGGTCCCTAATGCGTACAAGTGTGGAAGAGTAAGAAGGAAATTCTTAGGACTATCAGGTAAAACTAATAATGCACTCCCATTACAAAAAAATAAATACCAAAGGATGAACTTGAGCAGGTCTTTAGAAAACCAAAAACTAACACTGGAACTGCATTGGTTGTAAAATATTCTATCCAACAATTGTAAACACTACTATTCTGACGAACAACTAGATGGGTCCCTTGATTCGGTAGAATAAATCAGCATTGGTTGCATAGTGATTATGCTGGAGAAAATTCCTCAAAAGACATGTGCAAAAGAGATTAGGTGGAAATCATAGTTGCAAGAAATTATTGGTTTAGATTAAATATGGATAGTGTGGTTTAGTGAATGTGATTTAATGAATGTATTGAATGAAAATGAGTATGAATATGCAGTTTTATGAATGCATTGAATGAAAATGATAAAATGGGTATGCATTGAAAATTGTGTTTTATTTGGCCCTTGCCAATGGCTAGGTATAAATGGTAAATGACTAGCGCTGACAACGGGGATGACATCAACAAGCGACAAGAGTAGATGATGTCAGTAAGACATGGACCAAATAGGTGGCAGGTGGGGATACATCAGAACAGAACATGAGATAACACAAAGTATAGATAATATAGGCGAGGACACATCAAAAGGTGATATAGCAAAGGTCGAGAGTGTGTGAATGATATCAAAACTAGGTATAAGGAATACACGACTAACACTAACATAGTTGACATGGATGACTAATGTGATAGTAATACAAGAAACTAGACTTATGTGAAGATGACTAACATTAACTTCTAGGCATGAAATGCGTGACTCGATAGACAGTTGAGCGTATAGAAATTGATATGGCTATTGGGTGATAAGGATGGGAATCTCGAAGCGGATAGTAATATGGAGGTGGTGACATATTGGTAGGGGTAAGTCGATAGGGTGGTGTTGAGTGGTATTTTCACCCGATTGTGAAAGTACACTCTCATTTAGGATTTGGGTTCCAAATCCCCTCTTGCAAAGAAGTTAAACAAAATTCTCCTAGGTCTCCGCTGTATTATCATTTGCATATGTGTATTAGTAATCTCAAATAAAGATATTCAATTTAAATGCTTGGAACACCTTAGTGATTGCAAGTAACTGTAAAAAAAGGGTAATGTTGGTTTATTTCACCATGAAAATTTAATGATTGTTCATTATTTTTTTGGATTTTGATTTTTTTTAAATGTTTATTTTAATGCCTAAAAATAAATTAAAATTTTTGAAAAAATAAAATGCAGAAAATGAAAATGAAATGCAAAAAACTAAAAATAAAATGCATTTAGTATGATGCTATCCTATTTCGACAAAACCGAAGATGTGAGGTTTTCATGCATGCAACCTAACCTATTGGACCTACAAACAAGCACAATCTGGATAAGCTAAGTGCTGGATCCTAGGGTTTTAAATGAGATTTTTAAGATTTAAACATTCGCATGAAGCAACCAAGAAAACTTGCATAAACTCCATTTACAAGCCTAAAAGCTAAAAAATGGAAAAATAGACATTTAATATTGCATGCAGAAAATGAATCCTCCTTTCTTGTCCATAAGATGCAAGTTTTTGAAAACTTCTGCATTAAAAATATATCATTTTACAATAGCAGAATTTCTGGTTTTCCCAAACCAGTTTGTGGAACAAAAACAACTCAAACAGGTCCAGAATGGCCTTCTCACCTTCAGCTCTGCAATTCTACTCGTAGCAATTTTTGACCCCCTTCTAGCCTCTTTGAATGGCGTATTTAAACTTCTAAAAAAATTGTTTCTCCTTCCATGACGGTTTGTTTTGTTTTTTGATGGCTGTTCGTTTCACCTTCCCTGACTGTTCGTTTCACCTTCCCTTGTATGTGTGTGCTTTGGTTTCCATTTTGTGGCCCTTCGCTGCATTTTCTCCACATGGGATTGCGTCTATTTCCATCCATGTGTAACAACCATCTTAAATGATTTCAAGTCATTAAATATTCCTTATGTAATGCTTTGTCTTGTTCATTGGATGGGTGGTCTTGCTTTTAGACAAGACATGTTGCCACGCATGAGCATACTCCACTGCCAGCCAAGCGTCTATAGCCCCGGTGGAGATCAACCCCATAATCCAGGATTTGGCTTTACTTTGATTTCTTGGACCTTGGGGATGACTACCCATCCTTGCAAGGGACATGTAGTACGATCCTTCCAATCCAATATTAATAAAGAAATGAAAAAATATTTGCTTTGGAATTTCAAGTTCTTGAATGGGCAAAATAAAAGCTTTGGGGAATTGGATTCTCAACCTAAGCGAGATGAGAATTAGACCCTATCCTTACTACTCCATTGAAGTTCAAATCAGAGCTTTGGGAAATTGGATCCTCAACCTAAGTTCGATGAGGATTTAACCCTATCCTTACTACTCTGATTTTAGGCTTTAAGCATTATGGGAGTGGTAAAAACCACTGTTTTAAGGATTATGTTGCATGATAGGACAGACACAAAATACTCCTTTCGCCTCACCTTTTCTTCCAAGTATGGTTTTGACCATTTTTCTCAAGATCCTCTTTAATATGTGTAGAAAATGCTTGGTTCAAGATAGTTCGGGCACCAGTTCCCAACCTTAGGATCCTTTTAATATACGTTATGTAATAACCCTAAGAGGATTCAACACCTTTTCAATGATTGTAAATGAAATGAAGATGCAATTGAGATGACATGTATATGCAATGTGGAATGTAACATGAGATATGAATGCATTGCTCCTTTTGAAATGTGGATGGAATATATCACATAATCTACCATAATGTGTAAAACTGACAACTTCATGCATCACAAGTTCCAAACGATACTCTTTAATGTGTTTGTGATACTCGTGGAGCTTTCTGCAATACAATTTCGATGTTTCATATTCTCCTAGTCTTAGTCAACATTCATAAGGACCAACACACAAAACTTAAAACCAAAATGAAATCCAATCCAAAACCAAAACACGAAAACCAAAAGTATATACAAATGTACAATATAATGCAAGATGGTGCAAAAGTTTGGATTATCATTTTCCCGGATCCCAAACCCAATTGGAATTCTTTAAAAGATGTATGACGTGATACGCATACCAAGTTTTGTAGGAATCCAACAAAAAAAAGATCAAACTAAACAAATAAACAAACTTCCACTTGCCCCTTTCACCATACCAATTTGATTTAGTTTCATTAATAATCCTATGGTGGAGTTTCAAGTTTTCAAATTGATTAGACAATGATTGATATTCAATTCCTTTATGTCTATTATTTAAGATGTCCATTCCGCACTTTGATTCATGGTGTAGAAATAAGCTTTCATTTTCATTCAATAAAGCCATAACATTAATAATATTTGAATCAAATCATTCATTAGGCAAAACTTCATTCGAATTTTGCATGGTGAAAACAACAAGGTGAGATTTTACCTTTGGCATGCTTTCATTTGACCTTACTTGAAGCAGATTTGAAAATTCCTCTTTTCTGTCATGACATTCATCATCATGTAGCACTTGTTCTTTCTCCACGACTTGCTTATCAAAGGCACCAAAATTAGGTACCCAATTGAAAATATGTCCATCCCTTTCAAACCATAAGTCTTGTCTATCTAGGGGTGGGTTAACTAACACATTTTCGTGATCAATCACTTGGGTTGTTTTGGGTAACGTGAGATTTTCAATTGGATCATCAATGACATCAAACCCAAATGATTTAGGTTTTGTAATTTTCTCATTTTGAAATGGCATAATCATTGTAGCACAAGTAAGTGGATCAAGATTTTCAATTTCTTTTCCTTCAAAGGAATCTAAAGCAAATGACTCTCTTTCTTGATTCATGGTTGTAGAATACTTATCATGTTCCAAAACTTGATGAGATTATAATTCCTCTTCAAAAAATTTCTCAAATTGTATAGGATTTATAGTATCCTCATGTGAGGAAGCAATTGAGTTATCCTGCATATTAATTGACACAACAAGTTTATTAAAAGATTTAGATTGATAATATTCTTCCCATTTCTTCCATGAATCATAGTAATCATCCTCAAAGTTCAATTTGTGATGCTCAAGTACTTCTTCTTCATCTTCTGATTCATTGACATGTTTCTCACCCCATTCATATTCACCTTCCTCATTCTCACTCTCTTGATGATATAGAGTTTCCACCATAAAAATGTTGTCCACTCCTTGTTGATGTTGGGGTGGACCCTCATTTGGCACAAGTTCCAAATCATCTACTTGAGCTTGGAGACAATGGGTATACCTAGCAATTTCGAGACAATTCCTTTAATTATGCTCCTTTGTATTATGCAATCTACACCCCTTTTCCCAAGCAAAATCAGAAATATTAAGAATGGAACTAGAGTGACTTGGTCCTACAGAAGTATCTATCTGATTAGCAATAGGGGAAGGCACACCCCCATTGTTTCGCTTCATATTCCATTGTCTCCCTCTATCGTTGGAGTTTCGATTTGGGTGAGGGGCATGGGATTCATACTTTTATTTTTGAACCAAATCATTACTCAATTTGTGAACCATATTTTTGAGCTCTTCAACCTCTGAATAAATCTCTTTTGGTTGAGCTATGTTATTGCTAGTTCCAATAGGATTTGCATAATTGGTGAGATCTTGACTTAACATTTGAGTTGGATTTTGAGCCACTTGATTTGCATAGGGATTCACACTTTGAATCGAAATTGGATTGGGTGCGTAAGTGGGTGTTGATGAATATGGTTGTTGATAAGGCAAAGAATTTATGCCTGATATTTGTGGTGCCATGATCTGATTCATCATAGGATCTTAACCATATGGACCATATTGTCCTACCATAGGCATTTGGGAAAACCCATAACTCTATGGTGTCATTTGTTGTTCAATGGTCATAGCTTCATTGTAGTCTAGAGCAAGCGTGGTAAATTGAGTATTTCTCCTTGCAAACATTGTCGTCATAGGATCTAATGCCCCAAAATATATTTGCAAAGCTATTGCGGGATCAATGGAAAAATGTCGAATTGCTCTATTATAGCACTTCTGAAATCTTTGATTAAAAGTTTGGATTGGCTCACCCAGGCCTCTTTTGCACGTAATGAACTGATTATAGATGATTGTGGGACCTAATGGTGACCGAAATTGGTTGACAAAAGCATTCTCCATTTGTGTCCATGACGTAATGGAACTAGTAGGTAAGCAAATATACCATTCGTAAGCCACTTGGTCTAGGCTCATGGGGAAGAGTCTACAAGCCACATCTTCATGTTGAACTTGCAATCTTATCAAAATATCCCTATAGGCCTGAATATGTTCTTCTGCGGTCCTTGGGCCATCCGATTTGTATTTGGGAAAAAATCTCTCTATATTCTTAGGGATCTCGTGAATATCCCCTGCAATATTCAAAGGAATGTTATTGGCTCCGTACCAAGGAGGTGGTGGAGGTTGGGCCATTTGATTCAAAATCGATGTGATAACCCTACAAGAATTTGACAAAACTCTCAATACCTCAAAGAAAACCTGCGACACACAAAAAATCCTGCAATTAATGAAATTCAAAGAATAACTTCAAAATCAATTTGTTAGTCATGAAAGAAGGAACCTTGACAAAGCAGTATTCTAAAAATGTAAGTTTCTGATTCACTAGATCGCATATGCGCAAGTGAAGAGCATTCTCCTAGTGTTGTAGGCTTTATGATTCACAAGATCGCATTACACACAAGTGAAGAGCATAATACCAACAACAAATACATTTTAGACAAAAAATAATTCCTTACAAATAAGCATGAAATTGAATAGAAAATATTAAATATTTAACGTATGAATAATCATGTTAGCATCAAACAAGAGGTGTATCCATTAAAATCGAATGAAAGTAATTGCATGGAGACAACCTTGTTAGTCAAGACCAATTTTTTTTTTTAAATTAAATCAAAACACATTATTCCTGTATGAACAATCAAAAGCGTTAGAATAATGCATAGCAATTCATGTCCTCCTTTTAACAGTACAAGGTTGTATTATTAAAAGAGGGCAAAAGATAATAATTAATAGAGCATGAAATATTCAAAATTTAAATCCCTATAGCATTTAAATCACACTGAAATAAAACAATTCAGGCCCTCCTTCTAGCACCAATATGTTGAGTGGTATTTTCACCCAGTTGTGAAAGTACACTCTCCTCTAGGATTTGGGTTCCAAATCCCCTCTTGCAAAGAAGTTAAACAAACTTCTCCAAGGTCTCCGCTGTATTAGCATTTGCATATGTGTATTAGTAATCTCAAATAAAGATATTCAATTTAAATGCTTGGAACACCTTAGTGATTGCAAGTAACTGTAAACAAGGGGCAATGTTGGTTTATTTCACCATGAAACTTTAGTGATTGTTCATTGTTTTTTTGGATTTTAAATTTTTTTAAATGTTTATTTTAATGCCTGAAAATAAATTAAAATTTTTGAAAAAATAAAATGTAGAAAATGAAAATGAAATGCATAAAACTAAAAATAAAATGCATTCAGTATGATGCTATCCTATTTCGACAAATTCAAAGATGTGAGGTTTTCATGCATGAACCTAACCTATTGGACCTGCAAACAAGCACAATCCGGATAAGCTAAGTGCTGGCTCCTAGGGTTTTAAATGAGATTTTTTAGATTTAAACATTTGCATGAAGCAACCAAGAAAACTTGCATAAACTCCATTTACAAGCCTAAAATCTGAAAAGGGGAAAAATAGACATTTAATCTTGCATGCAAAAAATGACTCCTTTCTTGTCCATAAGATGCAACTTTCTGAAAACTTCTGCATTAAAAATATATCATTTTACAATAGCAGAATTTTTGGTTTTCCCAAACCAATATGTGGAAGAAAAACAACTCAAACAGGTCCAGAATGGTCTTCTCGCCTTCATCTCTACAACTCTGCTCGCAGCAATTTTCGATCCCCTTTTGGCCTCTTTGAATGGCGTATTTAAACTTCTAAAAAAATTGTTTCTCCTTCCATGACGGTTTGTTTTGTTTTTCGATGGCTATTCGTTTCACCTTCCTTGACTGTTCGTTTCACCTTCCCTTGTATGCATGTGCTTTGGTTTCCATTTTGTGGCCCTTCGCTGCATTTTCTCCACATGGGCTTGCATCCGTTTCCCTCTGTGTGTAACGACCATCTTAAATGATTTCAAGTCATTAAAGATTCCTTATGGAATGCTTTGTCTTGTTCATTGGATTTTGTCCTTATGTCCATGTCACTATGCAGGTCCGTTACCTTGGCAAAAATGGAACATGTCACGATATCACGACACTTTTGCCTCCTTGCTCTCTTTTGTTGCTTTTAGCCGTGAAAATGTAACATGTCGCGATATCAAGACACTTTTATTTCTAGTTCTTTCTTTTCTCGTTTGGCCGCAAAAATGCAACATGTCGCGATATCGTGACACTTTTTCCTGTTTGGCTGTGAAAACGCAACATGTCGCGATATTGCGACACTTTTCTCTTTTGGTCGCAAAAACGCAACATGTCGCAATATCGCAACACTTTTTCATGTTTGGCCGTGAAAACACAACATGTCGCGATATCGTGACACTTTTTCATGTTTGGTCGCGAAAACGCAACATGTCACGATATCGCGACACTTTTTCTCTTTTGGCCGCGAAACGCAACATGTCGCGATATCGCGACACTTTTTCCTGTTTGGCCGCGAAAATGCAACATGTCACGATATCGCGACACTTTTTCTTGTTTGGCCGCAAAAATGCAACATGTCGCGATATCGCGACACTTTTTCTCCTTGCTCTTTCTCTTTTCTTTGTGCCGCGAAAATGCAACATGTCGTGATATCGCAAAACTTTTTCTTCCTCGTTCTTTCTCTCCTCTTTTGGTCATGAAAATGCAACATGTCGCAATATCATGACACTTTTTCTCTTTTGACTACGACCATGCAACATGTCACAATATCGCGACACTTTTTCTCTTTTTACTCGTGACCATGCAACATGTCACGATATCGCGACACTTTTTCCTCCTTTGGCCGTGAAAGTGCAACATGTCACGATATCGCAACACTTTTTCATCTTTTGGCCGTGACTGTGCAACATGTCGCAATATCATGACATTTTTCTTCTTTTGGCCGCGACTATGCAACATGTCGCGATATCATGACACTTTTTCATCCTTGCTCTCTCCCTTTGCCTTGGACCGTGAAACTGCAACATGTCACGATATCATGACACTTTTTATCCTTGTGGTATTTTGCTTTTTCTTTGATCTTCAGCATATGGGCCACTTCGGTCTTCTTGGAAAACATGCAAAAAAAGGTGGGTCCCAAATTTTGGGGTACATTGTGGAGCAGCCACAACAGGTGGAATAATGGCTAAGAATGGGTTAGGCTAACAGAGAGAAAATCATCTACATGGTAAGGGATAGATCAATGACATGGGTGGTAGGATGTGTGCGATTGGTGGTAAGGAAAGTAATGCAACAATGGGATGTCTACGATTGGTAGGAATGGGCAGTGGATAGTACTAGATAGCTAGTCTAAGATGGATATTAACATAAATAGGTCATGCCTAATATAAATAGCAAAAATACCAAAAATCATATACATGTGGGATATATCCTACAAAATATTTTGTAAACCAAATGTGAAGGCATCAGATGGAAAACAATGTGGATCAAAAAAATAGGAAAACCCCATAAAAAATGAAAACCTCATGAAAAGATAGGTAAAATATTAGAAAATGGTTTAATTTTTTGCGTCGATGAACGAGAAGCTATCTAGAATTTGTGAAAAGCATCGAAAATCATTGGAGCATTGTGCGACATGGAAAAATATGATCAAAACACATATACAACATGGTGTAATTCAATGTTGTGTGGATCAACATTATTAGTAATGGAAACTAAGTATGGGGTGTATAAGCAACGACTCAATTTTGATGTTTTCTATAATACTATAAGCAAGCGGTCATGGAAAGGTGGAAAACAGATCAAAGATGATGGAGGCACAACAAGAATAGGTGGTGAGATGATGTCGATGAGCAGTGACCAAAGAAGCATGGAGGGTAGCCAGGGTTAGCATTGTGCTAAATATTCACAAACTGGACGAACACTTAGATTTCTAAAATTGGAAATTGGTGAATATGAGGACCCTCAATGTCGGCCCATTTGCCTAAAATTTTTGGGACCAATTTGTTTTTAGGGTCAATAGATAGGCATATTTATACTCGTTGGAAAGCTCTTTTCAAGACTAATCTAACTATGGTGTTTTTATGAAGCTAAAAGGTGATTTAGTAGGTCAAAATTAGCACCAAATATGACATTACTTTTTACAACTTCAAATGCCCTAAATTTTGGTATGAAGATGATTGATTTGATATTCTTAGGATTCTCTATGATTCACCTTGAAATCAATTAGGATTCACCATTTTTATAAGTACATTTTGAGTCCAACCCCTTATGCATAACCCTAAGGGTAGCCAAGGAGATGGTCGATGCAGATTTTAGTGGGTGGCAAACAAAATGACTATGAGGCTATAATATTATAAAGGTAACATCACTAGAGTGTGAGTTGTCAAACATAGAAAGCAGATGGAATACAAGTGGTTGATTTTGAAGTGCAATCTCATCTATGTTGTGGTGAGAGAAAGGATAACCTACATGATCTGCAAGGGGTAAGTGGGAGGTGTTTGACTATAAATATGAGGAATCACATTGATGGTAGCCTACAATAGTGAAAGAATATGTAAATATCTATTTTTGATCTAGGATAAAACATGTTGATTGAGTGGGTGTGGCATGTCCACGAGGGTTGAAGCAAAAAAAAAATATTTATGGGCACAAGACAAAACAATAGAAGGAATTCATGATAGATTTGGTTGAACATAGATGTGGTATGGAGTAGTTATGGATTTTTGTGATCAGGAGCAATATATATGGTGTAATCATCAAAGACTTACTAAAACATGGAGGCGGTAAAAAAGGGATATCGTAGCCAATGGGTGTAATAGGTGGATATGGCAATGAATCAATGCCTAAAAATATGATATTATAACTACAAGACCGTGAATATGTTAGGTGGTGTTGAGAAGACATAAAAGCAATGCGAGTTGGTAGCGAGCAACATCAATGTTAGTGCAAATGAGTGGTGTAGCATGTAGAAGCAGGACTAGTGGAAGACAATTGGATTGAACGAGAGTTTTTTGAGTAACCTTGTGTAGAATCGAGTAACGAGAACTGCAATACTAATGATGGAAAAAGGGTAATCTCTACATCATCATGGAGGGGTACTAGAAGAGCATGCATGGGGTAAAGGTGGTATGATAGGACATTATTTATTGGTGTTGAAACATCATATCAATAAAAACAATCACCTTGGGTACCAGAAAGAGAAGAGGTATGACCTTCTTCTTCAAAGAAATGCTAAAATATTTTGTCATATTTATCTTTGATGAGATCAACAACATGTAAAGCTTCAATATCATTAGCAAGATCTGGAATAAGATCTTCATCAGCAAGAAGAACTTTATCAATAGCTTCACCCATTTCAACTTGAAGCTATTGAAAGTCAACAAGCATAGCAATATGGATCTATTGAAGTTTCACAAAGATATCTATAAGTTGGTCAAAGATCTCATCAAGTGAAAGTTGTGAACTCATCCGCATGCTGTCAAACTTAAAGTGCAAAGTAGTAGAGGATTAAAGTGCAATAGAATAGTAACGAGTGAAGTCTTAGATTGGTAAAGAAACAAAGCTTAAGAGATCAGTCTACAATAAGACAAGCAGATCCAAATCTACAATCGTGTATGAATATATGAAGAATGAGAGATCGATAAAGCTAAGCTCAAAAATATTTACAAAAAAATGTAAGTGTTCAACGAAAGGTAGATGAAACCACCAAACCAAGATCCACGGGGATGATTTCTCGTTTCTTTATGAAAAAAACCTGGTCTAAGGAAGAGGATATTATCCACAACCCATGCTTGGATTTAATACCAAAATGATGTGGAACACACTTACAAATAAAAACAAAAAGGCATTGCATGATTAAAACTAATATTTGTATTCCAAAAATAACTATAAATAGGAATTTACAATACTTTTGGACAAGATCCAATTGATAAAGTTGCATTGAATGTTATCAACTACAAATCTTCTTTGATACAACAACTTATGAAATAAAACAAGTACTATTTATTCCTATCACTATTACTAACAAACTCTATCTTGGTTGTTGCTTCCCACATAATTTCTTTTATTTTATTTTAGTTTAGTGTGTTATGTGATAGTGTAGTTTCTTCAATATGCTCAAATTTTGTGTTAGGATTCGTGGGATTCATATTAAAAATTCAATAGAAATAGGGTATCTTAGACCAAGGTGTATGTACTTTTCATAGCTCTCTATTATACTATAGTGATGAACAATATTGCTTGAACCAATATTTTAGGCCACAACTCAAAGAGGTTTTCATGCATACCCTTAAGCATACTACATGCCCCTCTGATAGTATGGGAGAGTGATCTTCCTAAGTGTTTTGTTGGATGCACTATGGATAGATACATGGTTGAAATATTCCTAGGGCTAAAGGTTTCTCCCAATACTAGGGGGTTATCCTAATATACCTAAAGATACATAGGAGATCAAGTCTATATATGGGTGATGTTTAAGTCCTGAGTATTGGAGCTTGATCACCCATTCACTAAACACTTTATGATTAATCTAGCTTAGCCAATATTGATAGCTCCTCCATGATATTTTAAAACCCCTAACACAAGGTTTCTAACCTATTAAACTAAAACAAGAAAAAAATAGGGGCTCAATTCTTTTAATAGGATAATAAGCAAAAAAATTAAAAACATAAAAAAATATAACTAATAGTCAAAATGGCAGGGTACGAACTGTCATAGGCATAGTAAAATATGACCCTAAAAAGGGCTTTGATACCAAATGTTATGAAAATTCTAATTAAATAACCATATCCATATAAGTATTGCAATAAAAGTAGTAATTCATGAAAGAACATATTATTGCAATACAAAACATAAACGCAAAAATATATATTGATCTTATATATCACACTATAGAATTGTTGACCTCTTCAAGGGGCAAACGCCTTCAATAGTTTGATTCAATATGTAAAAATATACATTTGTTTATGTCATCTTGTTTTTTAAAGATATATTTCATGAAACTCTAACCTAATGCTCAAGGGTTGGCTTACACGCAAAGTGTCTCTAATGATCAACACAAAATATTTTAGAGTTTTATACCAACGTCTAATCCATTGAGACAAACCTTGATAAAAAATCAAAATTTTGAGATTATCATGTAGAAAACTCTAGCAAACCCTATCATATACTTTGTTCATATCTAATTTTACAAGCACAATTGAATTGTTTTTGGAATGAGGAGAATTTATGGCCTCCTATGCAATGATTATACCATAAACAATTTGTTTACCATGAACAAAACCATATTCTTCCTTTGAGATAACAAAATCTAAAATGCTTTTCAATCTATTTGTTATAATTTTCAAACTGATCATATAAACCATATTGCAAAGGCTTATTGAATGAAGATCATCAAAATAATTTTGTGTTGCTTTTCTTGAGAATCAATATAACATAAGTGTCATTGATCTCATTTATCATAACATTATTTTTCCTAAACTTTTAAACCATAACCAACATACGATTCTTTAACAAATCCCAAAAAAAAATAAAAAAAATAAAAAAAAATAAAAAAGAAATCCATGGGAACCATATACTCTATTAGGATGGAAAAAATAACTTTTTATAACTCTTCTATAAATAATTTCCTCAAATTTTATGAAAATTTAACTTGAAACTTCTTATAAAATAAGAAGAATAAAAAAAATAATGCAACATTATTAAAAAATAATAACTTAATCCTACTTAAAATCAACTAAGTGTACAAACTACGTGGATGGCAAGATTTATCCAAGGAAAACACAGGAAGTCTTCCTATCGAAGTCTTATGCCTTGCGAAAACATTTATTATTATCAATGTACTACAAGGAGTCTTCCTATGAAAATACAAGAAGTCTTATGCCTTATGAAAATAGACGTCTTCCTATCGACGTCTTACGCCTTATGAAAACATTTTTTATTATCAACGGACTACTAAGCTCATATCCCGTGGAATTTTCAACCATAACCAGTATATGCTTCATTTCTTTGAGCAGCTCTGAAGTATTCATGATAGCTACGATTTATCATACCCATCACTTTTTCCTTCCGGCTTTGCTTGTTCATCGAGCAGAACCATTGGACAACTTTGGAAATGTGGAGCGCGAGGCTCCATCGTTCCTTCCAAGATCTGAACAACCTCAACCATGCTTGGCCTCAAATTTTCATCTTCTTGAACGCATAACAAACCTACGACTAGAGCTCTTCTTACCTCTTCAATATCTGCATGGCTGGCTATTCTGGCATCTGCAACGCCTGTTATGTTTCCCTCCTGAAGTTGAGTTGCAGCCCAACTAGGAAAGTAGCACCTGCTTGAATTTTCCACAGTCAGGTCCAGATTTCTCCGGCCAGATAGTATTTCCAGCATCGTCATTCCGAAACTGTATACGTCCGCCTTGCAAGTGATCGGCAACCCTGAAACCCACTCTGGAGCCAAGTACCCTCTCGTTCCTCTTGTTGTAGTCAATACCCGGCTGAAATCTCTACCCACTAACTTTGCAAGCCCAAAATCAGCAACCTTCGGACAAAAGTTTTCATCCAGCAGAATGTTTTCTGGCTTAATATCACAGTGAATGATACGATCTCTGCATTCCTCGTGAAGATAAACTAATCCGCGTGCAGTGCCTAACGCAATCTCAAATCGGGTCTTCCATTCCAACACGTTGTGCTCTTCATCCCTTTTGGACTTTGAGAACAGGAAGGAATTTAGCGAGCCGTTGGACATGTACTCGTAAACCAGCAACCTTTGAGAGCGCTCTATGCAAAATCCACGAAGCCTCACCAAATTCACGTGTTGTATGCTTCCAATGGTGCTGATTTCTGCACGGAATTGCTTCTCTGCTTGTCTTGAACTCTCTAATCTTTTGACCGCTACAAGTGTGTTGTCCCGCAGAGTTCCTTTGAACACCGACCCAAATGCTCCGCTTCCTAACTTTTGCCGGAAATTCTTGGTTGCAATTTTCAGCTCTTTATAAGTGAATGTTCTTAGTGAAGTTGGCATGTCATCGTTCTTACATGCCTTGAGCAGTCTTCCACGCCTCCATAGAAAAATAATCACCGTGAAGAGGAGAGCCAAAACAACAACTCCCACAGGAATTAAGAGGGAAAGAGCAGGTTTTCTATCTTTTGCTTTGGATGAGGAGGATGGCAAATCAGAAGCAGCCAACCGAATGAAGATCGACTGGCCCTCGGATGATTCGCACATATTTGACAAATCCTGAAACCACATTAGACAAACGGGAGGAGCAGTTGAACCGACGACAACAAAGGCAGTGCATGTGCAATTGCTGAGACATGCGATGCGACATCTATCCCATGTTTGCTCTCCCACATCTCGAACAACAGCTTCCTTCTGGGGCAAGGATATGTCCCTCACTTCCAGGAAGCCGTCGCTGCTGCCATTTACAGAGCATTTTAACGGGCTTCGACGAATACAACCACTTGACCTGAAATCTTGGGAGTCCCAAGCCTGATTGTCTTTGGGCCTAAATCCCTCAAGACAGCTGCAGAGTTGAGTGTTGATGTTGTTGCATGTTGCGTAAGTTCCACATACGCCATAGATCTCGCACTGATCTGTAGGTTTGGAACCCACGAGTCTCCATCCACTATTCTCTATCCACATGAATGCCTGTCCTTGGCCAGTCTTCTGTATAACCACCCGTGGCGGTATAAGCTTTTGGATTTTTGACTTCACCGTATACATGAAGTAGATGCGGGATGGAGAAAACTTACGAAGGGTGAAGTACATACGTGCAGTAGGAGTGTTAACAATGTTAAACATAGAGGCACCTGACAACTCAGGCATATTGGTGAAATGGTCACCGATCCACTCTCCACTGGACCAATATGACACATGCTTTTCATAGATTTCCAAAAACTGTGTCTTTCCCGGAAATGGATCCATAATTACAGAGAAAGGACCGGGCGCTGGATCCTCAGAACCCTTCCAACAGGTGAGACTGAGGCCTTTCCATATCTTCATCCCAGGCAACCACGTATCTCCAGGATATGCAAAACTTTCCCAAACAATCTCGAACTCTTTGTTGTAGCCTAACATAATGAAATTACCAGAGTCCAAAATCGATGCACGGGATGCTTTTTGGCGGTTATTGGCCGACCACATCAAACGGCCCTCTAAATCATAGAGTCTGAGATGACCGTCTCTCGACATATTGAGGGCACCAGGCTTGTTTGGCAGAGGAGTCTCCCTGTTAGCCACCCAAACGATGGTCTTCACAGGGATTTGAGCATACCAGATGCCAACATACCATTTGTTCGTTCCACTGGGACTGAAGAATCCCAACTCGAACGTACCATTTTTTGAAGTTAGAGTTTGATTTCCAGTGAGAGAATCCCCCAGCTCAAGGGTGTTTCCTCCATCGACTCCTAACAATTCACAATTGTTCAGCATTAAAAGCATCGTAAGTGCTAAAAGCAATAATCTAAGAGAGCTTAATGCTAGCAGATGCTTTGCTCCTATTTCCATGTTGCTTGTGTTCTTATTTCTGCAATCTGTAGAAATGTTTTTGTTACTACCCATGGACTTAGATTTTGGGCACAGAGGCACCGTTTTTCTTGCCAGTTTAAATAGACTAGCGAGCACTATCGGCAACAAAGGAAGATGAGTAGATAGCCGTGCATCGACAATCCAAATGTGTGGAAGAAATGCGTTGAAAACATGACATTACTCCGTGTAGACCGATTTAGGTGGAAGAAATGCGTTGAAAACATGACATCACTCCGTGTAGACCGATTTAGGTGGAAGAAATGCGTTGAAAACATGACATCACTCCGTGTAGACCGATTTAGGTGGAAGAAATGCGTTGAAACCATCGCGTCTGGGGTGAGTCAACAATTCCGAGGGCAGCGAGTCGAAGGTAGTCGTTCTGGAAATCTTTCGCCGTGCATTTTAGGTCGTGAGTGGGACAGAGTCCATCCAGATGAGTAGATAGCCGCGCATGCACATCAGCATACAAAACATCACTCCGCGTAGACCAATTTAGACAAATTTAGGTGGAAGAAAACATCAGATCACTCCGCGTAGACCAACTTAAGTTGAAAACATCACATCACTCCGTGTAGACCAATTTAGGTGGAAGAAATGCGTTGAAACCACCGCGTCTGGCATGAGTCAACATTTCCGAGGCAGAGTCCATCCAGATGAGTGGATAGCCGCGCATCCACATCAGCATACAAAACATCACTCCGTGTGGACCAATTTAATTGGAAGAAATGCGTTGAAACCATGGCATCTGGAATCGAAGTAGCGAGTGGAATCTAGTCGTTCCGAAATTTTTTCGCATTTCGCTGATTATTTTAGGTCGTGAGTGGGACAGAGTCCATCCCCATGACTAGATAGCCGCCATTCCACAATCCCGTTCACATTAAAATCCATATTTAGTACTTTTAATTGATTATAATTTTCATTTATTATTTATTATTTATTACATGCAAAATAGAACAATTTATGGTTGTCTAATCTACTTCATTTTTATTAATAATCTAATCTTAACCAAATGTGTAAGAGTCAAAATTGCACTTAATAGTCCGTGGGTCTAGGTGGATTGGTAAGTTGGGGCGCTTAGAGGAGACCTAGGTTCCAATCCCACGGGCTTGCCCATGCACAGACAGTAGCCCAGATCTGATTCCTCTGAGTGGTGCGCCAGATTGATGACGACGGTGCAACCCCTGTGCGTCCGGCGGTCCCCATATCACGCCGGGTTACCATGTACCGAGACAATGGAAGTCCTGGGAGCCTTCGTAGATAGTTTGAACCCTACCAGTTGTGCTGGTAGTTACTAAAAATCGTGATTGTAACCATTGCTTCTATATACCAAAAAACAAAATTGCACTTAATACTCTATAAATGTTTACCATATAAAATATGCCTAAGAGTGGAGGCAAATATAGTTGACACAAGTCCACATTAAACATAGTAGAGTCTAAGATATGGAGGCTAGTTGAGCTCAAAATGATTGGCCGCCACCTACTTGATTATGGTGTATGGACCATAACAAAAAGGGGTCAAAACTTGTAGTTAGGACAAGTAAGGTACTTCTTTAAATAAAGCTAAACCTTACTACCAACTAAAATTAATGGGTCACCTTATGTTAGTCAGGCTTCTACTTATAATTATCACTAGTATCTTGAACTTATTGTTGTATCTACGATATCCAACTCATGAATTGTGAGGCTCTATATTATTCCCTCTAAGCATGTGGAGTTGTCTCTTGTAATATAGATGGGAAAACTATGTCACTCGGGTTAATTGTTAAAATCCAAGGCACATATGAAATGAGATGTATCTGGTTGATAGGGATTATGTGTGATTTAATAAACGATAGTTGTTTATTTTTAAATGTTTGTTGTTAGCAGGGTTATGCATAAGCACGAAATATTGTAAATTGGTTCTATTTAGGATTTTTAAAATCTTGAAAAGACTAATTTTGGATCATTTCACCGGGGTCCATTCGCCCAAAAATTATGGGGCAAAAGTTTTTTTAAGGTAAATTCACCTGTCGTTGAAAATAATTAAAATATTTTTATTTTAATTCACCAACCTCAAATTATAAATGAAATTGATTTTCCTGTCCAATTCACCTTCAAATTATAAATGATTTTATTTTTCCCGCCCAAATCGCCTCATATACTACCCGTATATATACTGTAGTGGGTACCGATAAACATACATCGCTTTGAAACAACGAAAAACTTGCCAAGGTTGAAGAGGAATGTTAGTCGACATGAGCCGATCGGTTGCATAGGTGTATCGATCGATTGCAGAGGCGTCGATCGGTTGTAAAGGTGTGTCGATTGGTTACAGAGGCATCGATCGGTTGCTGAGGTGTGTCGATCAGTTGTAGAGGTGTCGATCGATTGTAGAGGTGTCGATCGGTTGCAAATATTGCGATCAGTTGCATAGCCGTGTTTGTCAACATAAGCTGATCGATTGCAAAACTATATCTATTGGCATAAATCAATGGGTTGCAGATTTGTGTCTATTGGTATAAGTCGATCGATTACAAAGCCATGTCTATTGATATAAGTCGATTGGTTACAAAGCTGTGTTTGTCGGCATAAACCGATTGATTACAGAGTTGTGCCTATCGACTGCAATAGATCGGTAAGCCTACAACTGATCGGCATGGGTGCAACCGATCGACATGGCAGTAATTGATCAGTATAGTTGTAATCGATTGACTTGTTTGCAATTGATCGACATGTCTGCAATCGATCGACATGGCTACAATTGATCGATATATCTACAATCGATCGAGATGGCTGCAATCGATCGACATGGCTATAACTGATTGCCATGGCTATAACTGATCGCCATGGCTACAACTGATCGACATATCTGCAACTGATCAACATGCCTGCAACCCATCGAATTTTACGTCTCAAACCGATCGTCATTAATCGTAAAGGCTAAAAGCCTTTCTTGTCGGTCTAAATCCTTTATTTTTTTGTACATTTTTAGATTTTGCAAAACCGATATTCATGGCCCCAAACATAGAAAAAATCGCCACAGTTTGAAATTTTTTGGAGAAAAATAATTGCAATTCGCCACGGTTTGAAAATTTTTGGAGAAAAATAATTGGAATTTGTCATGTATACTTCTCCATATTTTGTCGAGATTCCAAGATAATTCACCTTCAATTTATAAATAGATTTTGGGGCCGACCCCTTATGCATAACCCTGGTTGTTAGTTGGGATAAGGTCATTGAATGTAAACTTATCTGTTACATCAATTTGTAACACCTATTTATAGGCTTCTGTTGTCAATAGAAAACTAAGTTTGAATTTTTATTCATTTTCCTTTATCTATTATAGCTGATTCCACATCATTGGTATCAGAGTAGGTTACAAGTTATAAGCTAGTTATGAGGGTCAAAGAATCCAGTGGGCATAAAAATAACACAAGTTTTAATAAATTCAAAGCCTCCTTTCGATTACCCGGGTGTTGTAGGTGAGTTGGAGAGGAGAGGGCAATCCTCCAAGGGAGGTCCCAGGTTCAAATCTCCACCCTACCAAAAAAATGAATTGGGTATCTAAAATCCAATTGATAATGTTGGTGCGGGCAGGGGTCGGGTGCGACCCCGGGTGACTTTGACGATGTAGTACCCCCCTGTTCGTGGTCTCTCAGACCAAGGCGGCTCCACAAGGGGTTTTTTGCTTTAAAAAAAAAATAAAAGCCTCCTTTCGATTATTCTAATGTGCAACATTACAGTGTATTTATAGGAGATGAGGAGGGTGGAGGAAAGGATGACGAACGAGGTGGAGAGATAAGGGGAAATAGGGAAACGTGGAGGGATAAGGCGGGAATGTAGGAGAGAAGGGAGGCGGGAAAAACGGAGGAGAAGTTTCAAATAAAAAAAATCATGTTGACATTCTCAACTTGCCGATAATTTACAAATGGTTTCACACTAAGGCCAGAAATCTGGATATTTCTAGGCCACTAAAGTTGAAACCCTGTTCACACTTATAACATTCTCTCCCTTAAAGTTGAGAGGACTGACTACACAGTCTCTCAGCTTTATAAATTGAGCTTTAGCCATCGCTTTAGTGAATATTTCTACGACGTTCTCCAAAGTGCAACAAAATTTAAGCTCAATAATTTTATGCTCCACCATGTCTCGGATGAAGTGGTACTTCATATCAAAATGTTTCGTTCTGCTATGGTGGATCAGATTGTATGACAACTGAATGGCATTGATGTTGTCACAGTAAATCCTGGTCGAACCACTTTGCTGCTCTCCAATCTCTTCTAGCTCTTGTTAGCCACAAGGCTTGAGTAGTAGCATAGGTGACTGCTATATACTCAGCTTCTGTAGAAGACAAAGCTACCACAGTTTGCTTTTTGGAACTCCATGTTATTAGTCTTGATCCAAGACTAAAACAGTTTCCTGAAGTTGATTTTATGTCATCAATGTTGTTGCCTCAATCACTATCACTAAAGCCTACAAGCTTGATAGTGTTACATTTATGGTACTGGATTCCAAAATCCAATGTACCCTTCACATATCTGAGAATTCTCTTAGCTTCTTGCAAATGCAACTCAGATGGGCTAGCCATAAATCGAGCTACAAGAGAAACAATATACTGAATGTCAGGTCTGGTGTTGGCGAGAAACATCAAACTCCCAACCATGCTCCTGAAAGTGGTCACGTCAACTTTTGGTGCTCCATCATCTTTGCTTAATTGGATCCCATGTCCAACTAGAGTTGCAACTGGTTTTCAATGCTCCATAACAAACTTCTTGAGCATGTCCCGAGCATACTTATGTTGATAGATGAAGATCCATATATCTAACTGATGAACCTCTATTACAAGGAAGTAGTGCATTAAGTTGAGATCCTTCATCTCAAACTGCTTCATCATGGAGTGCTTGAACTCCATATTCACTTTTTCATTACTACCCATGAATATGAGATCATCCACATATAAGCAGAATATGAGGATGTCATTACTTTACTTAAGGTAGTAAAGTGTGGGTTCATTTCTGCTTTTTGTGAGCCCAAAATATTTGAAGTACCCATCAATGCATGAGTACCAAGCTCGCGATGCCTGATTGAGGCCATAGAGTGCCTTTTTCATTCTGTAAACAAGGTTCTCCTTACCTTGCTCTTGAAATCCTTGAGGTTGCTCAACATACACTTCCTCTATCAAGTACCCATTGAGAAAGGCACTCTTCACATCCATGTGTTGGATTTTCCAACCCTTATGAGCAGCTAAAGCAAGAATTGTTATGATGGTCTCTTGTCTAGCTATAGGAGCAAATGTCTCCTCATAATCAATATCATACTTCTATGTAAATCCTTTTGCTACCAATCTTGCTTTATGTCTTTCAATGCTTCCATCAGCATTGAATTTGGTCTTGACTACCCATTTACATCCAACACACTTCTTTCCTTTAGGAATCTTTACCAACTCCCAAGTATCATTGTTTTTTATAAAGGTTATCTCCTCTTTCATGGCATCTTGCCAAATTTTCTGAGTACATGCCTTCTCATAACTAGAAGGTTCAAGATGTGCACTAGTTAACAAAGCATAGTTAACTACATCTCCTCGAGGTTCAAGCATTTTCCCTTTCAAACTTGAAGTAGGGCTCCTATTAAAAATATACACACTGGTACTGGCTGCATCTGCCCAATACATATTGCTCAAAAGCTTCGTTTGAAGCATAGATATTTCCATATCTACAATGGTATGGTTATTTCTCTCAACCACACCATTCTGCTGTGTAGTGTAGGCAACAGTGAAATGCCTCTTAATTCCATGTTCTTTACAAAAATTCAAAAATTCATTAGAGGAGTATTCTCCTCCTCTATTTGATTTGAGACACTTAAAAAAATATCCACTCTCATTTTCAACTCTTGTTTTAAAATCTATGAAGCAGTCAAATGCTTCATCCTTATGCTTCAGAAAATATATCCAACACATTCTTGTAAAATCATCAATGAAAAGAAGAAAGTAAGAGTTGTTACCAATGCTCTTGGTCTACATTGGACCACATATGTCTGAATGCACTAGTTGGAGTGGATAACTGGCCTGCCATGTTTTCCCTTGAGGAAATTTAGACCTAGCATGCTTGCCCAAGGCACAAACTTCACAAACTTCCTTATTGTCCTGAACTTTAGGAAGTCCGGTCACCATTGCTTGAGAAGTAAGCATCTTCAAACTAGCTGAATTCAGATGACCGTATCTCAAGTGCCACAACACACTTGGATTTGAAATAGCAACATTTGCTAATTTATCTCCCCCTGGCTGGCCAAACTTTAAAGGGAATAATCTGTTCTTTGTCATTGGAACTTGAGTAATGATTCTATCACTATTACTTTTATCAAAAATGGTACATTTACCCTCATCAAATAACAACTTATAGTTTTTCTCCAACATTTGACCAACACTCAAAATATTGTGTTGAAGATGAGGGGTGTAATAAATATCATTTACCTGTTTAACGCCCTCTTTTGTTGGAACCTCCATGGCTCCAATGCCTTCAACTACCAATGACTTGTCGTCTCCCAACTTGATGCTTGATTTGTAGGAAGAGTCCAGGGTAGCAAAGAGTTCTTATTTGCCACTCATATGATTTGAACACCCAGCATCCAAGATCCAGGTGTTATTTAAGTTTTGATATGACTGGTCATATGAGAGAAAGATATTTGAGGTCCCTTCCTCTTCTCCAAAATTGCCATACTGACTGCTTTGGCTACTGTTGCTCCATTGTGAGGGTTTTGACCAGAAGTCACAAGCATAATGGCCAGGTTTGCCACAATTGTAGCAAACTTGCTTCGACTTGTCACTTCCTTTTCCTCGGCTTGGATGCTTTCCTCTATTCTGCTGTCCACCCCTATTTTGACCTCCACCTCTGTTTTAAGATCCTCCTCTGCTTGGGGTTCCACCTCGCTGACTATTCCTTCCTCTTCCTCTTCCTTCTTGTGAAGCGAAGGCTTTGTCATCTCCTCCATGACTAGTGGAAGGAGAGTCATGCAATCTCTCTTCGTGTGAAAGAAGAGAACCAATTAGTGCTTCGAAAGAAAGAGTGGTCAAATATTTTGACTCTTCTATAATGATTGCAACATGATTCCATTTAGGAAGAAGTGTTCGCAACACTTTCTTCACTACAACCTTAGGTTTAACCTCTTCACCTAGAGTGACCATTTTATCTACTACGATCTTGAATTGCACGCAGTAGTCTCCTACTTTCTCATTCTCCTGCATTTTGATATTTTCAAAATCTCTCTCCAGTGTTTGAAGTATGACCTGTTTTACCTGATAAATACCTTGAAAACTTTCCTTGAAAGCTTTCCAAGCATCTTGTGCAGTTACATAGGATGCTATTCTAGGGAAGATACTTTTATCTAGGGCTGCTTGTAAATGGTATAGGGCAGAGGAGTTATTTTTTTGGGCTTCTTTTCTAGCTTTTTTATCAGCAGCACTCAAAGCAGACCATTCAACAGGAGTGGGTTCTACATAACCCTCTTCAACAACATCCCATAGACCTTTGCCTATTTTCTATTGCTAGAAAGTAAACTTTGATTTGACTAAAAAAACAAGAATTACAAAGCAATTATTGGTTCAAATCAAATCTAGACTTTTTAATTATCTCACTGATTTCACGTTCCTCTTGTTGGATCACCTAGTACTGGAGGCCAAAAATTATCTGCAATGGAATCCTCGTCGTCACTGATGATGATGATTTCAGGAACTGGTGGTGTTGGTTCGGGCTCTACTGGCTTAGGCTCCATCGGCTCTAGCTCTGGCTCTAGATTTGGAGAGCATGGGGTATAGCTCTCACTGGCCTGTTATTCAGGTTCAAATGCAACTGAGTCAGACTTCTCCACTCGTTAAAAAATATTATCCTCTGAGTCAGCTTCATATCCAGAATCAGGCTTCCTCTAGTGGACTGAGTACCACATGTATTCCATCTCGCCGGACCCGCTCATCAAAAGACTCAGTAGATTTTTTCCTCAGTAGAGAGCATAGGGCGTGGTAACATCCGTGTTGACCGAATCATCTACTCATCATGGCAAAAATTTAGCTGAGTTGCATATATCAATTTCCATGCATAAAATTTTTAATCTCCAGGAAAAACAATTTTCCTTTCCACAAAGTTTAAAGATTTTCAATTTTTTTTTTATAAAGTCTTTAAAAAAATTTAATAATTTTTTATATCTTTAATTATTCTTTAAAAAAATTATATTTTTAAAAATAATTAAAAAATATAATGAAAACTATTAAATTAATAAAAAAAACTTTAATAAATAAAAAAAATGAAAAAATTTTAATAAAACTTTTTTTTTTTTTGGAGCGGAGGAGAGATCGAACCCGAACCCGTGATCTCCCGATCACCACTAGGCGCTTCAACCACTATGCCGCCCTGCAATTTTGAAATCTAATCTCTTGTGCGTGCTCTTTAAACCTTTACAACATGCAAATAAAAATAATAATAAAGTGCTTCAAAAAGGACTCGACGGGTTTCGAACCCGAGATCGCCCTTATACCACGCAGTCAACTTCATCGTGCACGCTACGCGCTTGCTTAGGACTAATAACAAAGTGACTGTTATTTAAAATGCAAGCACATTGAAAATTAAAAAAAAAAAATTCTCTGTTTATCCCACATGCAGTGGGAGATAGGTGTGCGAGTTGTTTAATAACGCGAAGGCTCACGTTATCAACTGATTGCCTTCGGGAAATCGAACAACCAACCTTTTGCCCTTATCGACGAATCACTCTCCACCACATGGCATCCACGCGTGCCACATCAACACCTCAACTTGCCAGCTCACTGTCGACTCAACATTCCTCCTTGCCTGCCATGTGTCCACGTCCGACAAACCTCATGCCGCCACATATCAACTCAACTCTCTGCCACATGTTTGCCACATTACTACCAACTCAGTCGTCCTCTCTACCATGTTAGCACTCTGCGCTGGTCACCACCTCTGCTCCTTGGTCTGTGCACCCTCTAGTCAGTGCTCCTCTGTTTGTCTCGTTCCACGTGCCCGATGCCTCGTTCCACATACCCAAATTTGGTATCTGCATGTCATCGTCTATCTTGGATCTCCTTGATCCACATGCCTACACACTAGTCACCTCGACTTTTCCTCTTGATAGCCTCTGACCACGTACCTCGGGCTTCACACGTACTCAAACTTTGATTGCTACTACCTTAAAAATTGGGCTCTCCTACCTCAAAAATCAGGTCGCCCACTGACTGGCTCTGATACCAGTGAGGGTCAAAGAATCCGGTGGGCATAAAAATAACACAAATTTTAATAAATTCAAAGCCTCCTTTCGATTATTCTAATGTGCAACATTACAGTGTATTTATAGGAGATGAGGAGGGTGGAGGAAAGGATAATGGACGAGGTGGAGAGATAAGGGGAAATAGGGAAACGTGGAGGGATAAGGCGGGAATGTAGGAGATAAGGGAGGCGAGAAAAATAGAGAAGTTTCAAATAAAAGAAAATCATGCTGACATTCTCAACTTGCCGATAATTTACAAATGGTTTCACACTGAGGCCAAAAATATGGATATTTCTAGGCCACTAAAGTTGAAACCATGTTCACACTTGTAACAAGTTATACGTTGATTATATAGAACACCTGCATAGATCTGTATGTGGAACAATTACTTCTATTACATATATTTTGATTGCAAGCTTTTACAAAATTGATTTCATTTTGCGGTTTAGTCCACTTTCACCTTGTAATTTTTGACAATCGTAAACCTTCACTCATTTCATGACCATCATCTATTTCCATATTTGACAACATGATTTCAATTACAACCATTTTTTTCGATGAGGTATTTGCTCAACTTTGTGATCTCATCGTAAAACTTCAAGAAATTCTCATGGAAATGCTTTAGATGCTTGTCGAAGATCTTGTTCATGACAATGAATATCTCATTGAAGAAGATCAGGATTTTGCACCTAAGTCAGAACTTAAAGAATTTACAACCATATCTAGATTTGAACCAGGGTCTCTAGGTGATATACCTAGCATATTTTCATTAGACGATGTGGCTTCTGTTGCTTTTGATGCAGATTTGAGCTCATTTGAATCTCTTTTTGCTAACCTAGAAGACATGTCACCATCCACCATGGTTCTTGTGATTCTTGCATCCTTGCAGCCTAGGATTTTCAATCTCCTAATTTTAGAAGTGGATACGCTACCCACAAATTTCGTGTCATCTTCTTTGGTGGCTTCGTAGATCATTTTCAATAGCACTGATCTACCATTCTCTAGTGATGATCTACAATTTCTCGCTTTCGGTGGTTTTCTACTATTTTTTAATGATTTTCGGATAATTTTAGTGGCTTCTATATTTGATCATCAACCCTCACATCCATCCTTCTTGGATTTGATATTTTTTCCATGTGTCTCTTCCTTTGGTTGCCTTTCGTTGTTTGTGTTAGCTGCTACCTCCCAATTACCGCTACCTTTGTGCCAACATTGCTTCTATCATCTTTTTTTCATCTGACCATGGATGTAGCACCTTGCCCACCTCCATGGCCCTTGATAGTATCCAAATTTTGTTGTTTCTACATTCACACCCGCTTGTAGCCTCTTCTTGAGCTTTGTGCATCTTTTTGCTTCATGATCATTGCATTTGGTTCACAATTTACTGTTGCTACTACACTCTTATCTTCATCACCAAATGGACGATGCACACAACTTCATCGATATCCACTAATGTTTGTGAGCTTTCTAGGCATATTACTAACATTCGTAGGTGACGTTTTCTTTGTTCCTAATGTAGAAATGCAACGAACAGATGTTTATTGTATTACACAGATTAAATAAGGATTACACAGCCGAGAATAGCACCGGCGTAACTGAGCTTGTTACAACAGTTGTAACAGAGCAACAACACGTCTAAAATAATGTAATAGAAACAAAAGTATGCTAACATCCCCATTTATTACATTATTTGGGTAATGTAATAACTAATAGCTATACTAAAATCCCCTTACATTATTTTGCAATACAAAGTGAGCTGCGAAACAATTCAAATTTGACACGTCCAAGTGCCTTAGTGAAAATGTCTGCAACTTGAGCATCGGTGGGAATGTGTTGAAGTTGAATTCGGTGCTTTGGAACTTCATCTCGAATGAAATGACATTGTGTGTCAATGTGCTTTGTTCTTTCATGATGGACTGGATTCTTGACGAGGTTTAGAACACCCTGATTGTCGCAAAACAAGCGTATTGGAGATTTTGATGGATGGCCCATACTTGTCAGAATGTGATGTAACCATATCACTTCGCACACAGCTTCACGTGCGGCGCGATACTCTGCCTCTATTGATGAAATAGCAACCACCGTTGCTTCTTCGTCGTGCCAAGAGACAGGACCGGATCCCAGATGAAAAATGTATCCAAAATTTGACTTGCGATCATCAAATGATCCGGCATAGTCGGAGTCTGTGTATCCTTGCAAGAATAATTTGTTGTTCCTCTTGTATTCTAGGCCATATTCCATAGTACCACGGACATAGTGAAGAACACATTTTGTTGCTTTCCAATGAGTGGTCTTAGGCTCCTGCATGAACCTCGAAAGATAGTTGACATCAAATAAGAGATCTGGCCTAGTATTGGTCAGATATATGAGACTCCCAATCAATTGTCGATAGAGAGTACCATCTACCTGAGGTGAGTCATCATATCGCGATAACTGAAGTCCATTCTCCATTGGAGTTGCCATTGGCTTGTAGTCAGTCATGCGATATTTTTCTAGCAATGTCTTGGCATATTTTTTCTGAGACACTTTTATGGAGTGCTCCTTCTGGCTGAATTCCAGACCAAGACAATAATGGAGAAGTCCAAGATCTGTCATCTCAAAATATTTGCACAAGTTTCTTTTGACAGTAGAGATCATAGTTTTTGAACTCCCTGTAATGAGCAGATCATCCACATAGAGTACAAGAAACACTATCTCAGAACCATGTTTCTTGAAATAGAAGTTTGCATCTGACGAACATCTCTTAAATATATGCTGCATAAGGTGATTGTCCATTTTTATATACCAAGCTCGAGGAGCTTGTTTCAGACCATACAAGGATTTTACCAATTTGCAAACTTTCTGTTGTTGGCCTTCCACTTCAAATCCTTCAGGCTGAGTCATATAGACTTCTTCTTGGAGATCACCATTTAGAAAGGCACTTTTGACATCCATCTGGTGAACTTTCCACCCATATTGTGCTGCCATAGCACACATAACCCGAATTGTGGTCATCCGAGCAGTAGGTGCAAAAGTTTCCTCGTAGTCAATGCCTTCCTTTTCAGCATAGCCCTTTGCAACAAGACGGGCCTTATGCTTATCAATTGTTCCATCTACCTTGTACTTGAATTTATATACCCATTTGCAACCAATGGGTTTCTTTCCATGCAATAAATTAACAAGCTTCCAAGTTTTATTCTTCATCAAAGACTCATACTCTGTTTCCATAGCGGCCTTCCACTGAGGCTCACTAAGAGCATCTTGCACTGATGCAGGTTCAAGACTATCTATGGTAGACATGAATGCCCTGTCATCATCAATATCCATATCCTCTACTTTTGTACTTGGAGTCACAGAAAGTTCCTCAAAATATTGACAAAGATCATCAACCTCACCGCGTTTCTCGGCTTCTCTTTCCTTTTGAGCCATACTGCGTGTACGAGGTCTATCCAAATTCAAATTGGGAGGAGTGGATAAATTTGCATCTCTGATTGTATTTGTACACCATTTAGGATTCTTCTTCGGTGGTGGTGAAGAAGATGTAGAAGGACCTCCTGTCTGTGTTGACGAAGGAATCTTCTCTTCCTTAGGTTCCACAATATCTTGGTGTACTTTAGATGTGCTCTGTGATGTGAAAGCTTCATCAAAGAAAACATCTCTGCTGATATGAATTTTCTTGGTCAAAGGATCTATCAAACGATATCCTTTAGAGTGCTCAGAATAACCAAGAAAAATACATCTCAGTGTTTTCTCATCTAGATTCTTTCTTTTCTCTTTCGGTATGTGCATGAAAGTGTGACACCCGAAAATACGTAGATGAGATATGGAGGGTTTTTGACCACTCCATGCTTCCTGTGGAGTCATTCCTTTTAGGGCCTTTGTGGGTGCCCTATTCAACAGATATACTGCAGTGGTGACAGCTTCTGCCCAATATTGTTGCCCAAGAGTAGCTCCCGTGAGCATACAACGAACCATTTCCATTATAGAACGGTTCCTTCTCTCAGCAACTCCATTTTGCTGAGGAGTATAGGCAGTTGTTAACTATCTCTTGATTCCATGCTTATCTAGGAATGCAAAAAATTCATTAGAGGTAAACTCTCCCCCTCGATCTGAGCGGAGGGTTTTAATAGAAGTTCCTGACTCCTCAACGGATTTCTTGAACTGCTGGAAGAATGCGAAAGCTTCAGATTTCAGTTGGAGAAAGAAAACCCACATCTTTCGTGAGTAGTCATCTATGAATAACTGAAAGTACCTCTTCCCTCCACAACTGTTGGGTGTGAAAGGACCGCACAGATCGATATGAATTAACTCCAGAGGTTTTCGTGCTCTTGTAGAGCTCTTCTCAAATGGTACTCTATCTTTGCCGTTTCTTGCCAAGAAGTCGGAGCACTACCGGCAATGTGGCGAGAAGGGAAGGAAGACCCTTTACCATCTCATACTTGCTAAGCTCAAGTAAGTAGCCAGAACTAAGATGCCCATATATCTTGTGCCATAGGGAAGTTGCCTCCTTGGTAGAGACAGTCATGGCAACATGTGGAGTAGAGATAGCATCTAGTGCAAATAATCCGTGCTTATATGAAGCTGTTGCAATCTGCTTACCATTCCTGATAATGGTACAACACTTCTTTCCATTCTCAACACGAAAGTTGACAACCATATTTCGTCCGGGATTTGTGTCATCGACAACAAATTGTTGGCCAATCCCGAAACATAGAGGACTTTGTCAATCGACACTTGCCATCGGGAAGAGTGACCGAACTGCACCCTCTCCCCGAAACCTCGTAGATTTTATCATCAGCAATGGTGACAGGTTTGCCCTCTTTGGCCACAAATGATTCAAACCACGATCTGTCGCCAGTCATATATTTGCTAGCTCTAGAATCGACATACTAAATAGGATCCCTCTGTGTGGAATCTATGGTATTCATGAGCACCTTGTGTGCCCATTCAGAATCTGAGTCAGATTCTTCAACAGCAAAATTCACCTGGGGTTGCTTGTTTTTATTTTGTGGTTTGTTTTGGCCTTTCCGCTTGTTCTTATGCCAACACTCGTTGGTGTCATGGTTGTCTTTCTCCACGCGATCTTGCACCACCTCTTCTTCCGTTGAGGTTGTTTGCCTTTTCATTTCGTATCCTGTTGAGAATTTCCTCCTTTCCGAAAGTTGCCTTCTTTTTGCCCATTACCTTTCTTCCTAGAACCCCTGCTGTTGGTGTATAGGGCTGTATTGGAAGAATCATCCTTGTGAAGTTGGCGTGCCTCCTATTGTTGAAGTAGATTGACCAACTCGATGTAGGTAATTTGTCGTTGAGACACCTGGATGGAGGTTATCAACATATCAAATGAAGAAGGTAAAGCTCTCATCACAAGTGAAATGAGAAGCTTTTCGTCCACAGTATCTCCCAAAGAACTCAATTTCTCTTTCAACTCGGACACTCGCACTGAAAAGAGTTCAAGCTGTTTCACCCTGCCTCAAACTCAGGTTATGAAGTTGTTGTTGAATATGAAGAATGGTGGATTCATTATTTCCCTCATAGATGGTTCTAAGGGCATCCCATGCCTCTTTACCACTTGCTTTGTCAACTATATGAGGTTGCACTTCATCTGAAACAACAAACAAAATGAGCACCTTTGCTCTACTGTCTTTCTTGTCAAAAGCTATATGATCTGTGGAAGGACCTGTGGATCCTGCTGTTGGTGAAGGCCTGGTTGCTACTCCTGTAACAATATCCCACAAATCTTCCATTTGGAGAATTGCCTTCATCTTATGTTTCCATGGTGTATAATTTGGACCTTTCAATAACTGATGCAGATCAGTCATCAACTTTGCAAAAGCGGCCATAGTGAAGGTTCCTTATATCACCAATTGGTCCCCCTTTCGATATACCTTTTGCTAGGCCAATATACCGTACAAAATACCCGCCCTCACGTGAGGGAAACTATAGGTATTTAGAAAGATCAACAAAAATCACCCGCCCTTACGCGAGGGAGACTATAGGTGAGTTTTAGAGATCATACGATACGTGGAACATAAGCGGTGTCGAAGGGAATCGCCTTGTTGATGGCACCTACCATAGAAGATTCTTCTCATGCGTGGGGCGTAACTTCCTCTAAACACTATGAAGAATACTTCGTCAGGATTTATGCCTAAACACAAGTGCGATAAATGGTAGTGGATGGAGTAAAAAATGCAAAAATGGCGTACTTATTCCTCCCCGACGATTTATAGAGAACAATCTCAGACGTCGTTATAGCAGCTATATTAGGCGGCGGATACAGTAGCCAAATCACGAAAGCTTTACCTGTAAGTGCTGGCCAGAGGTATCACAAATACCAAACGCTGCAGTGCAATAAATTGCACAGATGGGTTTTAATTATTCTGGGGACTTAGGGAGTAAATTTGCTTTTAAGTTTTTAATGTTATAGTGCAAAAATGAAATATGCAACATACAACATAAAAACTGCCCACAAGAATAACCCACAAGGTGTCGGTCACAGCCGAAAATGCACCTTTTACAATTTGCCAAATTGCTATTTTTCGAAAAATTACTCACTATCCCCCTTTGATTTTTTGAAAAAAAAATCCCCCTTAAAAGACTTTCTTTAACAAAGCATTTTAATAATTATTATTTATTTAAAGTTAAAATATAATAATTTTAATTTATATAGTTTTTAAAAATTTAAAAAATAAATTAAAAATAAATTTTAATTTATAAAGTTTAAAAAAACTATTAAAAAATAAATTAAAATTAAAAAATTTAACTAAAAATAATAATAATTAAAAAACGTTTGAAAAAAAATTTATACCTTGGGGGGAGTCGGCGGGATTTGAACCCTCTACCTACAGGCTTCTGAGCCTTACCGCACGGCTCACGACCACGTGAGCCAGCGGGCTGATCCGGAAGGATCAGTTGAGCCCCTCTCCTTTATCCCGTCCTCTGTGGCTGCTTCCCGCTTCCCGAGCCTCCTCTGCAACTCGCGGCTACTGTCATGTTTTAAAAAAAACGCAGTCCCCGCCCGCTGCTTGTTCCCCGTCCGCGTCGGATGTCCGTCGCACCTTTCCAGGTTGGGAGCGCCGGATCGCGTCGCGTAGGGGGGTGGCGCGCTGGGTTTCGGGTTTTTTTTTTTTTTTATTAGCCAGGGGGGGAGCGTGGCAACGCGTTTCGCGTTGCGCGCAGGGGGGGGGTTTATACCCCTGTTGAGGCGCGGGGGTAGGAATTTTAAAATTCCCGCCACGCACTATTCCGGTGTGGGGGGGAGGGTTCCCTCGCGTCGCGTGCATGCAGCTTTACGCGGACGTCTGGGCCCGTGCGTCTGCACGCGGGTCCCGACGCGTGCGGACAGCGGGGGGCACGGGGGGCTTGTGCGGCCCCGCCTGGACCTCCCCTGCGCGTGATGCAGCCGCTCGCGTCGCGGACAACCATCCGCGCACAAAGCTTCCTCCCTCGCTGCTCACGCGTGTGGTGCTGTGTCGCGGCGCCTCCTGCGAACGCTGGTGCTGTGTCACGGGAGCTGCGCGCACTGCATCCTCCTTCCCAGCAACGTCTGCGCAGGCTGGATGTGGGGGGGCGCGCGTGGCGACCCTGCGACCTGCACAATTTTTTTTTTTTTTTCTTCCCGCGACTGCTCTTCACGCGACGGAATCAAGTCGCGAAAAAAAATAAAAAAAATTTCGCACTGCAGGAGAAACGCGCTGCAATTTTTTTCAGCAAACACTTTCATCTGCCTCCAACCTCTCCCCTCTCACTGCTGGCTCTGATGCCATGTAGAAATGCAACGAACAGAGATGTTTATTGTATTGCACAGATTAAATAAGGATTACACAGCCGGGAATAGCACTGGCGTAACTGAGATTGTTACAGCAGTTGTAACAGAGCAACAAAACGTCTAAAATAATGTAATAGAAACAAAAGTACGCTAACACCTAATGACAACTCCACCTCTAGTGTTGATCCAACGTGTTTCCTCTTGTTACATAGAACAACAACATTATTACGCGATGCTCCTTCATTGATGACACTACTTTTTTTTTGCCACTCTATATGTCAACATCACCAAATTTTCCCTTCGCTGCAAACACCATTCACTATGCCCAGTGACTGATCGTCATTTCTATCAATGCCACATAGATCCAAAGCTACCCTAGCCACCCTTGATGATTTTGACAAATATTTTCCACTATCCAGTGATGATTTATTTTTTTGAAATGTTTTCACTGCTTTTCAGAGTCTTTTGCAGCGTACCCACAAGGTCCATTGTTTTTTTACAACTAGCAATTTCGGTATCCCTTACTATTTCAAAATTTGTTTTGTATGACACCTTCCAATATTTTACAATATTTTAGGGTGAATTATTGATATCCATTTGTTGCTTCAACATGGTGCATGCTTGCTACACTTGGTGAGTGCACCACCTTTGATAACATATTTCTAGTTCACTTTGCACACTTTGAAACCCAAATGCATCCCAACTACGAACCATTCTGGCTTATTCCTCGCACCCTGCGCACTGCGCACATGATTGTTGCATATTCCCAATTAGATCACAAGTTTTTCGATGGATAAATTCCACTCTAGCGAGCAAACCAATTACCAACATAAATTAAAAAAAAAAATCCTAAGGTTTTGGGAATTTTTGGCATTGTATTTCTAGTTTTTAGATAGTCTTTTTTGAATTTCGATGTTTACAAGTTGTTTTACAAGTGCGTAGGGTTTTGTCAACTTTATTTTAAAATTTTGTGGGAATAATCCCACATCAGCCATATTTTCACCCTTTTGGCCTTTTTAATGAATGTAGCGCATATATCATATTGGCTAACGCTCCACAAGCATTGGCCACCCTATCCTGCCCACTGTTGTATTACATCCATGTCCTATCCTATCTTCCACCTCCATTCCTAACGTCCTCTAGTCACATGTGTCCATCCACTCCTTGGGTTCTGTGTGTACATTTTAATCTCTGGATTGTTTATGACTTTTCGCATCGTATCGTTGTCTGCGTTGGGTCTTCCATGTCCTCTGCAGAGTTAGCTTTTCGGTTCTTACCTATGATTCCTGCTATCCACACGTATCCCAATTCAATATTAAGTCCTTGTCACCAAGTAAAAATCAATGTTGAGTCCGCGCTTTGTTCCTCTCCTATGTGTCATCAATTTTTGTGTTTATTCCGACGTACACCACTCTTATTGATGCTCAATATTTTTCAGTCCAAGTCATCTATCTTCAGTTAGTCGTTAGAGATATCCCTTTGCTAACTACCTCCCAACATTGTACACATCATCTTGTCAATGCGTCATCTAGTCAGGTTAGCGTACATGTGTTCATGTCGTGTCGATCATGCCTATGTATCCACATGTTAGGGTCCTCAACATCACTCTTGTCATCATTTGGTCCAATATCCCTACCATGTTGACTATGCCACGCCAGTCCCTGTCATCCAATACCATCTAGTAGTCTGCCATCTGTGCATCTATTATTAGTTATTCTACAATTTTGTTATGACACTCTAGGTGTTGTCTCCTTTTAATGTGTGCCTATTCCATCCAATTGCATGTTAAACAATTAAATAATCTTCACTTAAATTAAATTAAATTTTCATTTAATTTAATTTCATCCATAAATGCGCGTGAGCTGTTACCCCTCATTACAGCGTGTGCAACACCATTCAATTACCTTAATGATGATTGTATTTCACTAATGCGCGCGGTCCAATATTAAAACCAACAATCACATGCATCTACCATTTTCAGTACATGGTTCGAGGTATATTCCGTTGCATCTTCTCCAATATTAGTTGCTACTTTCTTCTACCGTTTTGAGGTAACAATTTTAGTTGTCCACCAGCATAGCAGTGTTTATAGTCATTGGAGAGCATTTTTCATGCCCAACTCAAATTCAATGCTAGATTTTGGTTTTATGCAGCCATGTAAAAATTTATCATTTTGGTCTTTATATTTTTGTAACAAGAGTACATTTTTTGTTGTACCTAATACTCCTGGTTGTTTTCCTTCTTTCTCTTGTACATTTGTATGCATTGGAGACCAATGCTTCTTTAGTGGGGAGGAATGATAGGGATTAGGTGTGATTTAATAAATGATAGTTGTTTATTTTTAAATGTTAGTTGTTAGTTGGGATAAGGTCATTGAATGTAACCTTATCTATTATATCAATTTGTAATACCTATTTATAGGCTTTTGTTATCAATGGAAAACTAAGTTTAGATTGTTATTCATTTTCCTTTGTCTGTTGTAGCTAATTATCCATCACTAGTGGATCTATTGATAATTTGATTATGGTTGTGTTTAATAAATAAAAGGGTTTCATCCCATGTGCATGGATGTATAGAATTATACATCCATAGAATATGCAAAATCATTTGGTTTACCACTTCTATATAACTGTCAATCTACAAGTGAAAAGCAATGGACTTGGTGAACTTCATTTCCATCATTGACCATAGCATCAATGAGAAGATGCTTAAAACTCTAATACCCGTATGTAACATGATGCTCTTTGGTAACCCAAATTATATCTATACATTGGTAAAAATGAGTCTAGTGGTTTCTTTTATACAGATCACCTTATTACAAGGTGTTAGAACTTCCATCTTAAAAAATATATCCATGGCAACAAATATGGAGTCATTACCTTGTATATTCATTAGCATAGTTCATAGATAGTTCATGTAGATGGATTCTCATTGTTTATCAAAAATTAGTAGAGGGGTGTATAGATCTTATTTATGATTAGAAGGCTTCACAATCACGTAGGCTATGTAGGACAAATATATATATTGTTGGTGTATCTAATCTTAGGCTAATAAAAGTACCTTTGTAACAATATGAATATCTGGTATAACTCAAAGTGTCTTGCTACCCAAGTATAGTAGATTTTCTCAATCATCTTTTGATACTCATCTACAAGAACATAAATGTGTATAATGACTCCAATATAATCATGTTAACTCTATTTATTATTATATTGAATCCTAGAATTAAGTTACCTGACCCTTAAGCATTAGCGGTAGGGATATTTCTAATTTAATATATAAATGTAGGAGTTATATTTTAGTTTAAATTGTTGTAGAATATTACATTATTTGGTACATGCAAATGTACCTCCATGGTACCTTTATGGTACAAATGTAAATATGCAATAGATTAGGGTTTGAGTCTATAGTTTATATGAATGATTTATATTTCTCCTTTATGTAAGTGTCTATGTGCAGGATATGCACAAGTGTCATGTAAGTGTGTAATGAGAGAATGTGCACAAGTGTCATGTATGTAAGTGTGAAAATATGTAATATGAAGAGGTGCATAAGTATCTTGTATTAGGAGTTCATGTAGGAGAGTAAAATTCATGTAGAAGTGTGCAAGTTCCGTAGATTCAAGTGTGCATATAAGTAGAGGTGGAAGAGTCTTATATACAAGTGGTAAGATGAGAAACCAAAGGATAAGAATAGGAAAGATTGCAACTCCCAAATATGTGAAGAGTGCAATATTCAAGTATTTAAGAGTCACCTTTCTATATCTATATTATGGAGACAAAGCTCCATACAATGGAAGTGGTAAAATATTTTTTAATGATCACCATAGCAAGCATTGATAATAAAACATGAATATAGTTTTTGAGCAATATTATTGTAAGTATATTTCATGCTTGTACATGAATGATTTTGGCCATTTACATTCATATTTGATATTATAGTGAATGTTATTATATTTATATTGGTCAGTATATATATTTGATTGCTCTTATATTTAATTCTACTCTTGATTATTGATATTAAGACTTGAGATATTATGGTTAATTATATTGGGACTTGAGATAATTTAGCTTAAAACTAAAAATAAACAATCTTATATACATAAATATTAGTCATCTCTCTCACACGTATGAGAATTTGCCCTTTGTAAGTGGCTATAAGACTTTTCCATTTTTAAATGACTAGGATTTGTACTATTTTAGAATCTAAAAATATATTACTCACATTATTAATTTTATGATATTGAATATAATTTACTATTCTAGTGGATACTTCTTTTTGTAAGTTATTGAATTGTTACTACTATTTTTGTATTTTTAGTTATTTATTTACTATTGATATCAGAGCATTGATGTTGAATGTGTAAGCCATTCTAGGCCCTACCAAATTTGTTTCCTATCATTTAGATAATTTTTATTTTTTTTAGGTTCCATATTCTAGTGCATTTTGCTTTTGTAATATTTATTTAGTTCTTATTATTTTACTTTCTTAAACCTAGTTAAAAAAGAAGTATCAAGGGCACGAAGCCTCTTGTAAGATATCCATATTGATTTGATCGTGTCTTCAAGCTCAACAAAATAAGGGGTATCTCTAGAAACACTTTTTGAAGTGCTCAATAGTATTATTTTAGGTTTTGCTTTCATTCCTCAAGTCTAAACAAACCCTTTGCTTCTACTATTTGGGTGTGAATCGATGTACATTTTTAATGCATTTGTTAGCCCAAGGATGTATGCATGAAGAAAAAGAAACATCAACCTAGAAATATTAAAAAGCATCATAACATTCCTATAGATATTAATAGCTTTAACCCATTTATCCTTTCTTCTTTAGGTGTTATTACTTTGCCTCCTCCTACCATATTGCATACTTATCCAATTGGTAGTACTCTATTCAATAGATTTGGCATTGATATATGCACTGTTTTTGTGAGTAGGAAAATGAGAATTTCCACCTACGGAATTTTGTTTTCTTCATTATTAAGAATTAAATGAAAATGAAGATGACCCTAGTTTCCATATAATTTTGTTTGGATCCTATCCTTATAAAATAATTCCTTGACCAAGATTTTCCTTAAGTCCTAGGTAGTAATCATAGGTATGCATCAAAATCTATATTCAAAGTGTTGCCAATATTAATACATGGGAATCTACCAATAGTTGTCATTTTTTCATAAACCTAAATGTTCCCATGGTAGTCACATGATTCCTATGCTACTAGGGTTACTCTTCTAGGTATGGGTGGCTTTAACTCAAGTTTTACTAGTTATTTTGATCCCTCTATAGAAATATGTGTAATAAAACAACTTCTAGAAATATAGTAATAGTAATAAAAATTCAATAATAAAGTCTAAGACTATATATCAATACTTTGACCTAGAAAAAAATCCAAGTATTATATGTAAATAGGATCTTGACTTAATGTAAGGGCTATATGACTAGATTTAACATTCACATTGAATATAATACCTACTTTGGGTATCTTGTTTTCATGAATCATGGTGGTGCAAATGTCATCTTAGGCACACAATGACTCTCGTAGCTTGATAGTGTTACCATTGATATACAATGACCATATGCCAAATGGATGGAAAACAACATCATTTAAATGTAGAGAATTCAACCTCCTCCTTCAAAGGTGGTCAGCTCCTATAACAAGAATAAGGTATTAAAGAAAAGTGACATTGGATTCTTTACCCAAGTTGATTGCATGAAAGTTCTTTTTTACTTGTTCCTTCCAACTCCTCTCTTAGACTTATATACTATTGTTGATTGTTATGGAGACATAATTGGTGTACATATGAGTTATCCCCCTAAGCACACACATGACCATGATTGTATTTATAAAAAAATCACTAACAACTAACTTTAGAGGTGATGGATAGTCCTATTATTCTACATATGGGATAAGGTTAAACTAAGTTAATCCTTAGGTAGGATGATGATGATCCATGTTGGATGATTTTTTTGGTAGTTATTGAGCATTCTGTAATCAACATAGATACACCATTTTTCATTTTTCTTGGACACCACCACCAAAGGTGATACCCACTCACTATCAGATATAGGGTAGATAAATCCAACTATCAAGAGTTTTTGTAATTTGGTTTTAACAATTTCCTCCATGGTTGGATTCATTCAACATTGTGGTTGTCTTATCGGTCTTACATTTTCTTCTAGATATATGCGATGAGTACAAAATTGAGGAGCAATTCCCCTCATGTTGAATAATCTCAAGAAAAAATATTATGATGTTTAACCAATATCTCTTTGAGGGTGTCTTATTGAATGAGTGTCAAATCATTATTTACATTCAATATTCTACCAAGTGTAACCTTAATTTGTTTAATGTGATGATATTTACTTCTAATAAGTCGGTGATGCTAGAGGAGGGCATGAGAATTCTCCATGGAAAAGTTTGTTACAACTCTCTCCTCAAGCTTTTCCAATGCCATTATGGGTTGAATCATTGATAAATCACCAGTATTATGATTTTCACAGTCAGGTTCTCCTAACAAGTCAACATATTATGCAGGTGGATGAAAAATTGGATTTTGAACATTCTGGCCATTAGAAATTATCATTTTTCCATTCCTGCAGCTTATGTAGGCATCAAATGTTGTCATCCAAGGCCTATTGGATAAGCACCCAACCCAAAATTTAATTGCAACACCAAGAAATCTGTTGGATATTCTCATGCATTTATTATAACTATAATGTCCTCCAGCATTCCTTAAGGAAGAACTGTAGATATTTAAACCAATTAAAGAACAAGTTTTATTTGGATTTAGATTTGTGAGTTTAAGTTTCAACATAGTATCCTTGGGCATGACATTAATGGCTACCCCTAGATCTACTAGTGTGTTGGGTAATGGATAGCCTTCGATTTTGATAGTTAAAACAAGGCTTCTTGGGTCAAAATATTTCTAGTGGTAGGTATTTTCCAGCATGGGATCATCTAGTTGACCCACCATATTAATTTCTTTTGCTGGCCTTTGGCCTAGTTTTCTCAGACATAATTCCTTTATGGCTTTTGTTTAAATTAGAGTGTCTCTTATAGCTTGGAAAAGAGGAATTGTGACTGTTAATTTTTTTATACTGGATAAAATGTCAAACTCCAGTTGTAGTAGCTTTCTTAGTTCCTATAATCTTTTAGGAAAATGTGGAACCTCTTCTCTATAATTTTTAGTAATTGGTTTTTCCTCTACTTCTTCTACAAGAGGTAATTCCTTATTTTCTACCTCTACATTTTCCTCCTCTTCTACCAAAGGATCTATTTCTACTCCTACTTATTTTGCTGATCTTAACTATAAATTATTACGAACTACTCTGATATTATACATTGGAAACATCTCATTTTCCACTTGGTATGGTGGTTGATTTGACTTGTTGTTGTTGGGATTTGATGTGGCTATGTAGGAAGTTGAGCAGGTCTCAAAGTAGGAAAACTGGTAAACTTTATTGTAGTGGGACTTGTGTTGCATTCTATAGAGTTAAATTCCATGTATTAGAGTTTCTCCACTGAGGTCCAGGATGTTGATATGGCATCTATGGATATGGATTATAAGGAGTGGTTCCATGGGGGGTGTTTGTCCAAGGTGGTTGTCCCCACCAACCCCTATTGGGTGGATACACTTGATCTTGATTCATGTCAATACCTCCCCCATAGAGTGGCATTCCAACTAGTATGTTATTTCCCATAGGAGATTGTTGTCATTTTCTCTTATTTCCCATGAAATATGCTTCCATTACTTTAGGATATTCTCTCTATTTTGATAATTATGGGCACAACTTTATCTTATGGTATTTTTGACAAACAACACATACTCTAATATTATCTTTGGAACATACATTTTTGGGGTGCTTCCCTCTAGATTTGGGACATAAATATGCTAATGTTGTCTCATTCTCTTGCTTATTTTTCTAAAGCAAAAGAGTATCCATATGAAGTGCAAGGGATGACAACATATCATTTTTTAGGTCTTCTAGCATGTTACCTATTTCAGTTTTGGTGATTGTGGTTGTTGATTTGATACTTCAAGAATTTGGTTTACCTTTCCTTCATAAATAATTCTAACATAAAAATTGGATATCTGATATTTGATGTTGGTAAACATTTCCTCTAGATATCATAGTCAGTGCTTGAAGAGACTCATTGGTGATTCCTTTTAAGAAGACACTTCTTAAGGACCTATCACTCAATTTTACATGGGGAGATCTTTACAGGTTAAAGCTAAATCTATCCTAGCATTCTTCCAATGATTCATATTCCTTCTAAGTTATATCAAAGATTTTCTCTCTAGAATCATGTGCCCTACCCAATATTTTGGTATTGTTCTAGGAATATTCTTTTCATATCTTCCAAGGTAGTAATCTATTTATTTCCCAAACTATTGAACCAGTGCAGGGTTGAATCATCTAAAGTTGAGGGAAACAGTTTCAATTTTGGGCATCAGTCTTGTAATCTACTAATCTAAATAGAATATCATACTTAAAAAGGAACAAGTCAGGATCTTCAATCTGAAATCCTCTAAATATAGGAAGGCGGGCAAGAAAAATGTGTTTTATTTTTGTTTCTCCTATTGCCTCTTGTATTGGAAATTTAAAACTGGTGGATGTCTCTTTAGTTTTAGCCATCTTTTCAAGAAATGGGGTCTCTACACCTACTTCCCTTAAAGTAGTCTCTAAGGCTCTTCTATTGGTTTGAGTATTCTGCACAAGAATATCTAATTTAGCTACTAATATAGTTATGTCCTCTAGTACTTTTTAATGTTAGTTTTACAACAAATCCTCCTTAGATTGGATTCTTCTAAAGTTTCTATTATCTACCATTAATTCTTCATCAAGATTTGGCTATTTTGGTAAAGAACTCTGTGCAAAAATTGGATGTAGACTCTAATGCACTGGTGGAGGTGATGGGGGTGATGAAATTTCAAATTTAGAATTTGGTACAGTTGATTCAAGGGCTTCTTGTGAAACAATGTTTTTACTCTCGAGAAAGTGACTGTTCGGTCCTTTGATTCTTGGTGGACTCATACAAGATTAGGTGGAAACATTTTGTAGATAAGTTAATCTAACATTTTAAAATATACTTACTACAGAATAGGGTATTATAGTTGGTAATTCTATAGCAACGATGCCAAAATGTTGGGCAAAACATTGGTTAAAACTACAAATAATTTATTACCTCCATTTAAATTATCAAACCTAGAAAATCTTGTAAACTTATGAAGTACCATGCATAGTTTATGCCTATAAAATCATCGATATGAGTCCATTATGTCCTAAGGTTTGGGAGTGTGGTTTATGGTGTAGTTTTATTTCTAATCCAAACCATTAATCTAGCCTACATTATCAAACACATGACTGAAAATAAACTACATAAAGTAAAAACACACACTTGCTAGAAAATATAGAAAAATAGAGAAATTACAGAAATCAAATAAACTATACAAAGGAAAGAAAACAAGAAAATAAATTGTGAATAAAATAATTACATAAAATTAGGAAAAAGGGAGGAATATTTTTCAGAGTGGGCCTAGGCTCCAATAGACTCTACCTAGATCAATTCATGCACACCAAATGCTTAAAAATATATAAGAACACTTGAATAAATTTTAATTGCAGCTTTAGAAATGATTTACAAAAAATGTCCAGGATCCTTTTCTTAGGGATGGCATGTGTATTTATAATGTGCAACCATCCCCTATTATAAATTTAGGCAAGTTTATTTTAGACTTGTTATATTACACAAAAAACAATCATAAATGGTTGATCAGAATGAACACATGTTAAATTTATCCTTCGCAGGATAAATTAGGTATATTCTATTTATCCAAACAAAATATGTCTAAAATTACACTTCAATTGATATCAATAATTTCATATAGTTTTTTGCTCGATTTGCGTGTTTTCTTAGCCATTGATGAGAAATGGATAATTTTTTGATTCATTATGTTGTCCTTTGTCCACATCTATTGCTTGAAATTGCTACACTATTTTATCTAAAAATAGGTTTCTTATTGTACTCTGCTTCGATGGGAGTCAAGCATTGTCTATCTTGTCACTAGAAATTGGGTACCGTTGACCCCGAAGTCGGGCGTCAGGCACCGCTTGGCCTATCACTGGAAGTCAGGTATCGTTGACCCCAAAGTCGAGAGCTAGGTATTTCTCTTTCAGAAGATAGGAGTTAGGCACATTCCAATATTTAGTCAGAAGTCAGATGCCTACCCTAGCGTACATAACTCCTTGTTACGATCATCTTTGTCTTTAGTCCTCCACCATAAAAAATGAAGTGCCAGGTCCAAATGAGACCTTGAAGTAAATAAGTAGAAAATAAGTAAATTCATTGAATCTACACATAAATCACACTTAAAATACATATTAGAGAATATACACAATTTTCTATTGCATATATATATATATATATATATATATATATATATATATATATATATATATATATATATAACCTTTATAAAAATACATTCTATCAAAATAATATGATACAACATGTTATGAATCCATACACAAATATGAGCATTTTTGGTGTTCATCAGATGGTATGAATCTACTTCACGATAATTCTTAAAACATGTCACTTCCTCTATCTGGTTGAATTAATTTTAAGCAATGGCCTACCATTAGATTTTAATTTTAGGATAAATCTCATTTTGAGAAAAGTTTGAGGTATTTTATTGACATTTTGTATGAAATTCCAAGGATATTTTTCTTCTAAAGTATTGGCTTCATATACCCTATATCATATTTTTCTCTCTAGAGTGTATTAGCTAGACTCAATATTGGTTCCTCCATATATGGCATACATGGAAAGATTAAAACTTTCAAACATACACTTTGAATTTATATAATGGCTAAACTAATTTGGAAAATGATTGAGTCTATCAATCCAACTATATTCCTTGATAAGATTACATAAATATTTGTTGGATTTTTCTTCCTATCTTAATGCAATTTTAATGGTATTACATCAAGTAATTTATAAACACATTTAGCTGCTTAGATGTTATAATTGCTTTAGTCTTGCATATTTCTCACCAGGGTTTAAAAACTTTGAGTTTACACTAATCTTAAACGTAAAATTATAGTGTTCTCTAGGGACATTGAGGTTAATGTTAACCATAATAATGAGATGAGTAAGCATTTCATACATATTTAGATATAATTTAGTATCATCCATATTGTCTAAGATTTTATCAAAGTTGGATTATGAAGCTAGATAAGCATGTGACAATAATTTAGAAGCTAGAGAATAGTTAATACTATAAATTCCCAAAGTAGTATAAGAACTAATAGTTGATACCAATAATAGACCTAGAAAATCTTAGATAAGTATAACTAAACAAGGGGTGTGAGATCTAATGTGTTCACATTTTCATGTTGTGCTTTAGTTACTATATACATTATTTGCTTGTTATGTTGGATTATAATTTCTTATTATAATGGGAATATAGATATTTGTCTTCCAACTACTATATTATTTAGTAAAGTACCCATTTTGGAATGTAGGGTAATCATTTTATATGTATGTAGATATATGTGAATTTGTGTAGAAAAATAAGAGTCCATAGTTTGATTAAGATCTTCATCATCAAATTTAATTCACGTTTTATACCTTCTATCTCAACATTTTCAATATAAAATAGTTATATTATCTAAACATTATAAAACTCATATTCTAATTTAATAATTAAATTTGGTTGGATTATCAATCTTATAACTATTTTCATAACAAGAACCATGAGATGTTCTTAGTTCTTCAATTATATAATTATAATAGTTCCTAGAAATTATAGTGCTCTCTAGAGACATTGAGGTTGAATTTAACCACAAGAATGAAATGAGGAAGCATTTTATAAATATCTAGAAAGAATTGATGGTCATCCATACTGACAAAGATAATATAGATAGGTGTGTGATAAAAATTGAAAATCTAGAGAATAGTTACTATTGTAATTTCCCAAAGTAATACAAGGACTAGTAGTTGATACCAACGACAGACCAAGTGAATATTTCGTAAGTCTAACTAAACTAGACCTACTATGTTCATGTTTTCATGTTATGCATTGTTTTACTATATACATTGTTTGGTTATTATATTGGACTATAATTGCTTATTGTAATGGGAGCATGAATATTTGTCTTCCAAATACTATGTTGTTTAGTAAAATGCTCATTTTAGAATCTAAGGTAAATATTATCCAATTGTATGGGTAATAAATATTCAATTTTACTTCATGTTATATGTGCTTAGGCAGTGTGACTTTGGTGTAGAAAATAAGAGTGTCTTTTGATCAATATCTCCATCATAAAATTTAATTCATATTTAATACCTTCTATCTCAATATTTTTAATATAAAATAGTTATATTATATAAATATTATAAAACTCATATAATAATTGAATTTAGCTAGATTATTTGTTTTATAGCTAATTCAAGAACCATGAGATGTTTTGAGTACTTCAATAATATTATTAGAATAATTCCTACATAGACTAGGAGTATACTACATATCCTTAAGAATACATCAATTAATTTACCTATTCTTTATTTTCATATTCTAAATGTATTGGAAGAATTGTTAGAATTATTATATTGGAGTAACTATTACTATTACCTTATTTGGTAATATGTAGATTAACCTAGGTGGTAGTTTTCTATCCTAGGTTAGTTATTTGTTAAATATCTCTATTTAACAAATATATTATTGTTAGCAACATTTGTTAGTTGTTAGCTTTATTTAAGGGGATATTACTTTCATCCCTATCGTGGCTATCTTTAGCCTATGCATTGTAATATATATTATATCATTATCAATATTGAAAACTAATGGTTGATTACCTACCTAATATTGGTATCAGAGTGCTTTGTGAGTGGACTTGCAGAGTTGAGTGAAGGTAGCAAATTGTTGTTCACCTAGATAATCTCAGCATGATTCTCGAGGTGATTGGACTAGACCACGGGGACACAAATATTGAGATGGGACCCCCTTGAATAGGCTGGACCTAACTGGACTAATGGACAAAGAATCACATGTGGGACGGATTGTACCTAACACGACTGATGTGGGCTCCTAGACTCCATCGAATCAAACTCTTGATGGGACAATGGATATCTAATGGATGGTGTGAATCTCTTGACGAACTGATGATCTGAATGACATCATCTGAACCAGCGAGAACTCTAAGTTTTACACATTGAATTTCATGAAATATCACCTACATCCTTGACATCGGGGACACTTTGATTGTAGTGGCACACTAGAACTGATATAGATCTTGGCAATCTTTGATGCAACACATAACTCCACTTGCAAACGTCATCCTAGGAATAAATCTCAAGTTGCTGATGTGGCAAAAACTTGGCAAAATACAAATCAAAGTGAGTGGACATGTGGATCAAGGTAGAGCTATTGTGGCATGAACTCCAACTGTGCCAATGTGGCGTACATTGATTGGTCCAATATGGCAGTGACATAGCATCTTGTGAGTGGTCCACCTTGGTGTTGGCATGTAGCATTTTGATTCATTATTTCTAATGGAAAAAAGGTTGATCAAAATCCTGATTGCCTATAGGTAATTAAACTCAAAGGGGAAAACATTCAGTATTAAACCATTTGAATTGCATTCACGGGATGCATGTGGGACTAAGGTCCCAATTTTTTTTCTTCCACTTTTTGATGAAGAAGGAAACAAAATTAAGGCACCTCTATATTCCTTTCAATGGAGCACAATAGCTTGACTGGTTGGAATGCGAGTGCTAAGTGTTCTGTGCGGAAGGTTCACAATTCAAACCCCGTGCGCGATAGAGAAATAATTTTTTGCTTAAACAAACTAGCGAGAATGGTAAAAATAATTTTTGGTTGTTTTCTTTTGCAATTTTATTTTTTTCAATCAGTTATTTAATAATTAATTATAATGGTTAAAATCAATTTTATTTTTTAAAATCTCATTTATTTTTTAAGTCGTATTTTATTATTATTAGAATTAATTGATTCAATTTTTTTGCAAATAAAACAAAAATAAGGAGCATCATTTTTTTTCAAAAATAAATTCAAATCATGCATGTTTTTTCTCAAAATGAGGGATACAAAACAAACAAAATTGCACATTTTATTTTTTGCAAACAAAAGAGGGGATTAAAAATTCCAAAACCTTGTTTATTTTTCAAACAAAATAGGGGACAAACAACATTGGATTATGTTTTGCAAAATTGAACACAAGGGGGAGGAATTGTGAATATCAACTTTTTGCAAACACAAAATCATTTTTTTTGCAAAAAATATTGAAATAAAGGTGCATTTTCGATTGTGTTTGACACCTTTTTAAAATTGACATTGTAAAATAGGCACATTTTTAGTGGAATATGACACCTATATGTTAAAATTTATGGGAAATTTTGATTGTATGTTGCATTTGATTTCCTATTTTTTGCACTTACATATTAAGTTAAAAATAAAAAACACTTAAGAACCTAAATTTTAAACCCTTTTGTGCAATTTATTGCACAACAACATTCGGTATATACGGTACCTCTAGTCCACACTTATAGGTAAATTTTAGGTGCTTGGACTACTATATCTAAAACCTAATACAACTACAACAACGACGTCTATACTATTGTTCTTTATAAATCATCGAGAAGAAATAAGGCAGAGCTAATTTTATTTTGATATTCATCATCATATACCCTAATTTATTCTTATTGCTTGGCTTAATTTCCTCTAACTTCTAATACTTCTTGGGGAGGGTTTTTAGGCAGGTGCCATCAATTTGAGTGAATTCTCTTTTAGTACTCATTTTTGGTGTATCGAAAGAAAGAACATTTTGGTGAGATAAGGAACATTCATAGTAGCAATTTTTTGCACTAAGAGGGGGATAATTCAAAATTTCCTCAAAGAATATTTTGCAAAAAGGGGGGAAGACTTGTAAAGGTACATTTTCGGTAGAGACCAACACCTAAGTCAAACTTCTTAAAAAATTCTATTGTAAAAGTTGTATTTTTAGCAGAGACTCGACACCTTAAAAAGATGGGTAGATCCAAGAAAAAGAATACCCCAAAACCAACTAATGATGTTGCTACATCAGTTAAAGATCCTTACTTTCCAACAGGGTTGGAAGGAATGGATTTTTATGAGGATGGACAATTTCTCACACTACGTAGTGGTGTAAGATCCATTCTTAGAGATTTTTAAGCTTTTGAAGACCTTTAGATCAATGGTGCTCTAAGTCCTATTGGCATTGTAAGGGTAATATACATATCATTTATTTTACTTGACATTACCCAATGTAAAAAGATAATGGAAATCAATGAGAAATCAAATATCATGCTCCTAATGGAATATGCTTGTTGTGACACAAGTGATATTCAGCCCATGGTGGTGAATTCTTGTTGTGACACAAGGTACCTTTAGTCCGTGGTAGTGAATTCTTGTTGTGCCACAAGTGACCTTAAGCCCATCATGGCCAATGCTTCTTATGACACAAGAGACCTTAAGTCCATCATGAACAATACTTGTTGTGATACGGGAAACCTCCTGCCTATAAAGGTAGATATCAGTTGTAGCACAAGTGATCTCATCACAAAGGTAAATTTTTCTTATGACACCACTGAATTAAAAACTAAAAACCCTCAAAATGAGCTCCATACTCTCATTAATAATGACAAATGTCATATTTTTAAAAGCATTGATAAAGATAAAAAACTTGGGTGTTTTGAAAAATACACCAAAGGTATTGGATCCAACTTGATAAACAAAAGGGGATTCAATGGTGAAAGATTAGGTAAACATGGAAAAGGCATTAAAACACCTATAATGCTAAATGTCAAGCCAAATAATGAAGGCCTTGGTGATGATGGACAATTAAGTACCAGTAAAACCATGTTTGTAAAACCTAAATCTCCTACAACTCCTACAAAGAATTATTGCAGTCATTGTGGAAGAACATGACATATAGTAGCTAGGTGTTGGAAACTACATCCTTGTGACTCATGTGGATGTACAAATCACTCCTCTATAAATTGTTGGTACAAAGTGAAAATGGCCAACAAGGTTCATATTGATTGTGGATGGACAAATATCACACAATGGACCAAGATGAAAGAAATGTTGTATGGCTTCTACAAAAAAGGTAGGACCTATGGTAGACCCAGAAGAAGATCTAGTGATAGATCAAGTGGTAGTCCTAGAGGCAACGACCCAAAGATAAACCTAAAGGTAAACCTAGCGATACTGATCTAGAGGCAGACCTACAAGTATATCCAGAGGTAGATCCACAGGTAGATCCATAGGTAGATCCAAATATAGACCCAGAGGTACTAATCCAGAGGTACACTTAGAGCTAGAGTTAGAGACATGAGCCAGAGCCAAAGCCAACACAAAAGCATCTTTCATTTTCTCTCCTTCACATTAAGGGGGGAGTTATATACATTATCCCAAATAATGTAATAAGGGGGGTGTTAGAGTTACTATGTTAGAGTAACTATTACTATTACCTTATTTGGTAATATGTAGATTAACCTAGGTGGTAGGTTTCTATCCTAGGTTAATTATTTGTTAAATAGAGATATTTAACAAATATATTATTGTTAGTAGATTTATTTAAAGGGATATTACTTTCATACCTATCGTGGCTATCTTTAGCCTATGCATTGTAATAAATATTCTATCATTATCAATATTGAAAGCTAATGGTTGATTACCTACCTAATAAGAATGTTGCTAATTATAGAATTTTATTTTATAAAATTATTTTTTAAACAAATATATATATATATATTATTGATAATATTGAAGGAAATTTAAAATGTGACACTCAAGGAGTGTTGCTCCTATGGAGCGCTTTAGCAAAATAGCGCTCCATTATGGAGAACTTCTAGAACAAGTGCTCTCTTGTGGAGTTCTTCTGGGACAAGCACTCCCTTATGGAGCACATTCGAGACTAGAACTCCTTTATGGAGCACTTTTGACACAAGCCCTCTTTTATGGAGTGCTTTCGAAACAAGCACTCCTTTGTGGAGTGCTTTCGGGACTAGCGCTCCTTTGTGGAGCACTTTTGACACAAGCACTCCCTTGTGGAGTGCTTCTGAGACTAGCGCTCCCTTATGGAGAACTTTCGAGACTAGCTCTCCCTTATGGAGCACTTTTAGCACAAGCGCTCCCTTGTGGAGTGCTTCCGGGATAAGCGCTCCCTTGTGGAGCACTTTTAGAATAAGCACTCCCTTATGGAGTGCTTCTAAAATAAGTGCTCCCTTGTGGAGCACTTCTGGAAAAAGTGCTCCCTTGTGGAGCGCTTAAGGGACTAGCGCTCCTTTGTGGAGTGCTTAAGGACTTGCACTCCCTTGTGGAGCACTTAAGGGCAGAATATTAAACAGGTAAGATAACCTATTCAGAGGAGAATTACAAAATAATTTTTTTAGAAATTAAGTAAATGCACATGATTTAAATAGACAAGAAATACATATTATTCATCAAATCAGACTAGATTGCAGTTGCAATTTTACAAGGCAAAATACAGTCTAACATAAGCACTTCTTCAGATGAAGGTTTACAAACTCATCTGCAAGATATTAGAAAATGAACACCATTACATTAATCAAATGATAAATATATAATAGAATGTAGTTTCAAATTAGTCCGTAACAACCAGAACTAATCAAATGGACTAAGCTCACTTTAGGTGGCAGTTCACAACAAGAAGATACGCTGCATACCTCCAACAATAATGTAATAACAAAATAGACTAACTATATGCTTAGAATAAAACATACATTAACATCCCCATTTTATTACATTATTTTGCAATAAAAAGAGAGTTGCAAAACATCTCAAATTTGACACATGCAAGTGCCTTAGTGAAAATATTTGCAACTTGAGCATTTGTGGGAACATATTGAAGTTGAATGCAATGTCATGGAACTTCATATCGAATGAAGTGACATTGTGTGTCAATGTTCTTGGTTTGTTCATGAAACATTAGATTCTTGACGAGCTTCATAACACCTTGGTTGTTGTAGAACAAGTGAATTGGAGATTTGGATGGAAGACCCATACTTGTCAAGATGCGATGTAACCATATCGCCTCACACACTGGATCTCATGTGGTGTGATACTCTTCCTCTGTAGATGAAATAGCAACCACTTGTTACTTCTTGTTGTGCCAAGATACAGGACCTGATCCAATATGGAAAAGATATCCTGATCTTTACTTATGATCATCAAAGGAATCGGTATAGTTAGAGTCTGTGTATCCCTGCAAGAAGAATTGATCATTCCTCTTGTACTATAGACCATACTCAATTGTACCATGGACATAGTGAAGAACATGTTTTGTTGCTTTCCAATGAGTAACTTTAAGCTCCTGCATGAACCTCAAAAGATAGTTGACACAAAACACGATATTTGGCCTAGTGTTTGTTAGATATATGAGACTCCCAATCAGTTTTTGATAGAGAGGATTATCTACCTGAGGTGAATCATCACACCGTGATAACTAAAGTCCTGATTTCATAGGAGTTGTCATTGGCTTACAATTAGTCATGCGATATTTTTCTAACAATGTCTTGGCATACTTCTTATGTGACACCTTGATGTGGTGTTCCTTATGGTTCACTTCTAGGCCAAGGAAATAGTGGAGAAGTCTGAGATCTGTCATCTCAAAACAATTGCACAAATCACTTTTGATGATAGTAATCAATTTCTCTGAGCTTCCTGTGATAATAAGATCATCTACATATAGTACAAGGAGTACCATTTTAGAACCTTATTTCTTGTAATACAGATTCACATCTACAAGACTTCTCTTAAATCCATGTTGCATGAGGTGATCATCCATCTTAATGTACCAAGCTCGTGGAGCTTGTTTCAAACCATACAAGGACTTGACCAATTTGCACAATTTCTATTCTTGGCCTTCTAATTCAAATCCTTCAGGTTGTGACATATACACTTCCTCTTTGAGATCACCATTCAAGAAGGTACTTTTGACATCCATCTGATGGAGTTTCCACCCAAACTATGCTGCCATAGCACAAAGAACTCGAATGGTTGTCATCCAAGCAGTAGGTGTGAAATTTTCCTCATAGTCAAGGCCTTCCTTTTATGCATAGAAATTTGCAACAAGGTGGGCCTTATGCTTATCAATTGTCTCATATACCTTGTACTTGAATTTGAATACCCATTTACAGCCAATGGACTTATTTTCATGTGGCCGATCGACGAGCTCCCAATTTTTGTTCTTTTTTAGAGACATATACTCAGCATCCATAACAACCTTCCATTGTGGCTCATTAAGAGCATCTTGTACAAAAGCAGGTTCATGTTCATTCAGTGAAGACATAAATACCATATCATCATCCACATCCATATCCTCTATTTCTCTCTGGATCTACTGAAAGCTCCTCAAAATACTGACAAATATCATCAACCTCAGTAGTCTCTATTGCTGCTCTATCCTGTCGAGCCATACTACGAGTACAAGGTCTATTCAAAGTCAAATCTGGTGGTGTGGATAACTTTGAGTCCCTGATAGTGTTTGTATGCCATTTTGGATTCTTCTTCTATGGTGAAGAAGAAGAATAAGAACCTCCAGTCTAAGGGGATGAAGGAGACTTATCAATTTTAGATTCCACAAGATCTAGGTATACATCATATGTGCTTTGTGATGTAAAAGCCTCATCAAAAACAACATATCTACTGATATGAATATTCTTGGTCAAAGCATCAATCAAATGATAACCTTTAGAGTGCTCATCATAGCCAAGAAGAACACATTTCAATGACTTCTCATCTAACTTCTTCATTTTCTCTTTTGGTATGTGCATAAAATATTTACATCTAAAAATACGTAGATGAGAGATGAAGGGTTTTCAACCACTCCATGCTTCATGTGGACCTTTTAGGGCCTTTGTGGGTGCCCTATTCAATAGGTATACTGCTGTTGTGATATATTATGTCCAAAATTATTGCTCTAGATGGGCTCCTATGAGCATACAATGAACCATTTCCATGATGGAATGATTCCTCCTTTTAGAAACACCATTTTTCTGAGGAGTGTAAGCAGTAGTGAATTGTCTCTTGATTCCATGTGCAGCCAAAAAATGCAAAAAATCATTTAGAGATGAACTCACCCCCTCGATCTGAGCGGAGGGTCTTTATAGAAGTCCTGGACTCCTTCTCAACATATTTCTTGAATTGTTGGAAGAAACTAAAGGCTTCAGATTTCAATTAAAGAAATAAAACCCACATATTTCCTGAGTAGTCATCCATAAACAATTAAAAATACCTCTTCCTCCCACAACTGTTTGGTGTGAAAGGACCGCACAGATAGGTGTGAATTAACTCTAGAGGTTTCTTTGCTCTTGTAGAGATTTTATCAAAAGGTACTCTATGTTGCTTTCCTACCAAGTAGTCAGAGCACACTGGCAATGTAGAGGAAATGGAGGGAAGGCCCTTTACCATATCATACTTACTTAGATCAAGTAAGTAGCCAGATCTAAGATGCCTATATATCTTATGTGTTAATCTCACAATGACACTGAGAGGGGGGGTGAATCAGTGTGGCTCTTTAAAACTTAAAAACTTCAACTCTTAAAGCCAAAACAATGAAATATTAAAACCACATAAAGCAAATATAACAAGAGATCATCACACAACACAAGATGTATCGATGTTCACCAATTTTGGCTACTCCTCAAAAATTGACTGTTTGGACTTCCATCCAAATCTAGCCTTTGCAAAGCAACAACTTTACAATCAATTTACCAGCACCACCTGGAAGGAGCACCAACCCCTGATTTACCAGCACCAAATGGAAGGAGCACCAACCCCTGATTTATCAGCACCAACAGAAAGGAGCACCAACCCATGATTTACCAACACCAACTGGAAGGAGCACCAACCCCTGATTCCAAGCACCAAATTGGACTTCAATTCTAAAATTTGAATATTGACATATAAATGCCTTCACTTTTACAAGACCCTGACTGGTCTATTGCTCACTCAACATTGCCCATAGTTCACACATCACATACCTATGGCTCTGCTTACTACACTTTGGTAGCCCTCTTACATCCCTCTTACTGCGCTTCTTACTGCACTCTTACGACTCTCACGGCTCTACTTAACGCTCTCTTATAGAATTCTTCCTACCATCTTCTTGTAGCACTTTCACTCTAGTTTGAGCAGCGCTTTCACTCTCTTTCAACTGCACATTAATTCTCCACACAGACCTCCTTTTATAACAATCCTTTCGCTTTGAAAATCCAGTTATAACTCCTTTTATTTCTCATACGCCACTTGTCAATTGTAACTGTTTCTTTCATATTCTCATCTGCCACTTGTCAATAACTCCTTTTGTATATATAGAGTGGGCATTACGTTACATGCAATGAATTGACACATATACCTTTACCATGACTGTTCGTATTCTCCTTAGTGACTGTTCACTTTATTTTCTGTGCATGCATGCATTTTCACTGTAATTGCACCTGTAACTGACGTACTGACTTCAGTTAACTCCTCTTACTTTATTTGCATGAATTTCTTCTATAAATATGCCTGTAACTGCAGTATAACTTTAGTTAACTGTTACATATCTTATTTTGGCTGGGTTATCTTCTTAGCTCATGCCAAAACGAACTGTCATGAAATCATGACACTTCTGCCTCTTTGTCCTCTTCTCAGACTTGCACCCGCGAAAACACATGTCGCGATATCGCGACACTTCTACCTTCTTACTTTCTTTCCTCCTTAAGTCGTGAAAATGTGACATGTCACGAAATCGCGACACTTTCTCTCCTTTGCTCTTTCTCTTTCCTTCGGGTCACGAAAACCCGACATGTCACGATATCGCGATGCTTTTTCTCCTTAGCTCTTTCTCTTGTCATATGTCGTGAAATCGTGACACCTTTTTCTCTCTCCTACAACATGTGAAATCACGACACTTTTTCTTTCGGACTCTCTCTTCTGCATTATGTCGTGAAATCATGACACTATTTTGTTCAGACTCTCTCTCCTGCATTATGTTGCGAAATCATGACACTTTTTCTTTCGGACTCTCTCTCCTGCAACATGTCACGAAATCGTGACACTTTTTCATCCGTACAAACTTCCTTGCAATATGTCGCGAAATCGTGACACTTTTTCGTCCGTACAACCTTCCTTGCAATATGTCATGAAATCATGACACTTTTTCGTCCGTACAACCTTCCTTGCAATATGTCACAAAATCGTGACACTTTTTCTTTCTTCTTCTCTCTCTTCCAACATGTCACGAAATCGCGACAGTTTTTCTTTCTTCTTCTCTCTCTTCTAACATGTCACGAAATCGTGACAGTTTTTCTTTCTTCTTCTCTTTCTTCTAACATGTCGCAAAATCACAACAGTTTTTCTTTCTTCTTATCTCTCTTCCAACATGTCGCGAAATCACGATAGTTTTTCTTTCTTCTTCTCTCTCTTCTAACATGTCATGAAATCACGACAGTTTTGCTTGCTCTTACTTTTTCTTCGAACATGTCGCGATATCACGACAGTTTTTCTTGCTTGCACTTTTTCTCTGAACATGTCACGATATCATGACAGTTTTGCTTGCTTGCGCTTTTTCTCTGAACATGTCACGATATCGCAATAGTTTCGCTTGCTTGCGCTTTTTCTCCAAGCATGTCGCGATATCGCGACAATTTTTCTTTCTTGCTCAACATGTCGTGATATCACGACAGTTTTTATTTCTTGCACTTTCTCTTCAAACATGTCGTGATATCACGATAATTTTCTCTCTCCTCAACATGTCGCGATATCGTGACAGTTTTTCTCTCTCCTCAACATGTCGCGATATCACGACACTTTTCTTACTTGTCTTTTTCTTTGATCTTTTGCATATGGGCCACTTCGGTCTTCTTGGAAAATATGCAGCAACCTGTAACAACTTCACCCAATCATCAAAGACACCCTCATAAGCATATAACTTCACTGAACATACTCTGAGTATCCTCTGCACTCCAGTCCACTACATCAATCGATCTGTCTGACTGTGTTGACAACAATGACAATACTGTTGTTGCAACTTGCTCTAACTCTTGTATACTTCATCAACTGATCTATTTGAATTCCTGTTGGTCACGAATCTGCCAGAGGAAAGGATTTTATAGAAAAATGCACCCTAGACCTAGCCAGCATTGAAAGGCTAGGAGAAAGAAATGTCTCCCAGACCAATCTCCAGAGTGGGCTGGTTCCCTTACTATTCTAAACTTGTTTTTAGATCAAAGTTACAGGAAAGGAATTGTAAATATGTAGAAAGAAACGAGAAATATAGCCGTAGGAAAAATTTATCTGATCGGAAAGAACAACAGCAAATAACTCTAAGTACGCAAACAAAAAATAACAAAAGACAAGGATGTGATCCACTCGCAACCTTGCATAGATGACCTCCAAAATAACATTCCAGAACTCACTACCTTACTAGAAAATGTTAAAACTCAATACAGAATTAGAACTAAGCAGCAAATAAGAAATGCGAGCACAAATTAGGAATGCAGAATACAGAAGGGAAAACACATAAAAAATCGCTTGCAAAACCAAAGAGCCGAATGTCTTATATTCATGCAAAGTACTTGAAAAGCTTTCAGCAAAAGTTTATCTCACTCCCGATACTTGCTCTTGAGATTTACATTGATTTATATAGATGGCTTGCCTCTTTGCAGCATTAAAACTATGAAACGAACCTCCTCGAGATCTACAAATTATGCAACAGACACAAGGAGATGATATCCTTAAACAACCTCGAAGAAACCAGAAATTAAATGCCATAAGGAGGAGTCGACCATCTTCATTAAATGGTTGTTCTGGGAAATGTGCATGAAACCGTTAGAAAAATCGCCAATAGCACCTTCGAATAATGGAAATTTTCAATTCTGGTAGCTTGGATGCGTTCTTCTACCTTGACTGCATCGGAAAGTAGCAACACATTAAATTTTGGAGTGCTTTGAATCATCGAAACTCACAAAACTGCATTAGGCTGTTTGAACTGCTTTCTGGTGAAAAACTGTAACAGGTCACGAAAATGTGACAGGTCACGAAATCGCGATGTTTTCCTGCTCTGTACGCTTCTGCCGATTTGAACCCGCAAAAAACAAACATGTCATGAAATCGCTACACATTCGACTTCTTTATCTCCTTCGCTACCATGAACCATGAAAACACAACGCTGCGCGATTTCGCTACAATTTATATCTTCTGGCTCTATCTTCCCTTCTGCATCACAAAAATCCAACATGTCGCGATTTCGCTACCACTTTTTTGCATGTTGTACGGTCTTGCTTATAGGCCGTAAAAACGTGACACTCTTGCCTTAGTGTTTCTTCAACTTCCACCATGTCACGATTTCACTACAACTTTTGGACTTTGTTGTTCGCCAACTGCGAAAATGGAACACTGCGTGATTTCGCTACATTTCCCTGCACTTAGTCTTTCTGCAATAATGTTTCATGAAATCGCTACCATTTCTTGCATTCTTCACTGCTCTCACTTTCTATTGTGATTTCGCGATGTCTTCATCTTGCTTGAACGTTTTCTCAAAAGTGTCACGATATCGCTACGCTATTCATACCTTAGACTCTTTTATACACTTGAACCGCGATCATGCAACACGTAGCGATTTCGCTACATCCTTTGCTTTACTTGGCTTCATCCTATAACTATCGCGAAATCGCGACCATTTTACAACTTGAGCCTTTCTGTCCACCTATGCTGTGAAAATGCGACGCATCATGATTTCGCGACGTCTTTGTCACTCATGTGCCTTGTGCCATATTGTGTCGCGATTTCGCGACAACTTTGAGTCTCATCGCCCTTGGCTTGGTTTTTTCATGATTTTTTGACAACTTTGTCGCTTAGCCTCTGTTGACCATTTTGACCATGGAAATATAACACTTCGCGATATCGCGACGGTTTTTCCCCCTGTTGCCATTGACTACGCTGACCGTGATTTTGCGACACGTCACGAAATCACGACAATTTGGCGTTTGTTTTCTCTCTCCTCGTTCGACCCGTGATTTTGCGACATGTCGCGATATTGTGATGGTTTTCAACTTTGGCTCTCCATGCTATTTTTTCATCGCAATTTCACGACAACCTTCGGACTTAGGCATTTTTTGCATCAAAACCTGTAGAGGAGTTAGAATTTCAATAGCTAATGCATGAATAATCAATGATCAAATAAATGTGGCAAAAATGCCAACATTCTTGGTGGCTCGTGGGGTATACAGTTCTGCTGTATGCACAAATCCTAGGATTGAACCCATTGGGCAACAGAGTCATGAAACTTAGAACAGAAAGCTGGCTACTAGAGTTCATCTCAATGGACTGCTGCAACATCTTTTGCTGGATAACGAAAACTGAAAGAATCTACATTTGGCTCAACTGATCAGGTGCTGTAAAATAATCTCCATGAAAGCACCAGGGATACAAAAATGAAAATGAATGGAATGAGATCCTACGGATGCGCAGGCGGTGAAATGCAAATGGAATAGTGATATGATGGAATGGTGAAGTAGAGGAGTGATGCGGTAGATACAGTAACAGAATGCTTCTGTGCTACCAGCTACGATGGAATGGGAATGAAAGTAAATGAACTAATGGAATGGAAGTGGAATAAATGATGAGAAAGGTGTGAATCATGGATAAACTAATGCTAAAATGACAGAGAAATTAGAAGAAAAGGATAAGAAGAAGCAGGAATAATAGGAAGGGGAAAAGAAACAATAGCAGTGGCTTTTTTACTGCAGAAGAAAAGGAGTAGGAGAAGGAGGAAAATGAAGAAGGGAAGGGAAGAAAAAGGAAGGGAAGGAAGAAATTGATAGGAAGCCACCAACTGCTGGGAAAGAAGAAGAAAAGAAAAGAAAAACACATACCTACGAGCTTGCATGCAAAAAGAGTCGAAGTGCACAAATGAAAACCACTTTTTTTTTTCTCCTTTTCTGTTTTTTTTTTTATATTGCTATATACACAAGTTTACAACATGATTGGCATGTTGCCACCACAAACCCAATCTCAGAGGATTATCCGGTAAATCGATAGTGTCCTGACTAGATCCGATCATACTTGAGTCGATCCTTAAAATTAGGATGACCTCTTCCTAAAGTTCTCCATGTTCTAGACACGGGCAGGTTATTCTGCATGCCAATACCCACATAGTTGACAAATAATGGAGCAAAGAAATTTACCACATGACGGGCTCCTGTAGGTACTAGTTGTAGTAATGCCTGAAGCCAATGCCACCATCTTGAAGGGTTCCCTGATTGTGGACTGAGAATAGGTTCCTCCAACTCTTGGATCCGATCACAAAAATTGTCCAACAACAATACTTTCTCCAGGATCTCTTCAGACTCTTCCTCTTGATGAGGCATGTCTATTGAATGGCTCTGGTTAAACACTTGCAAAGGGTGCAAAGATGTGCCCTCCTTGTGCTTCGGTTTTGGAACTTGACTATGTTCTTCTTCTTCGCTTATATCCTCTTGATCCATCTCCTGATAGAAATTACAAGCAACCATATGGTTCATTGCTAGAAAAATACTTGCATATTCCAATCTTTGGCCTTGGATGAAATTTGGCTCTTGAGCTGCACACAGCTGCATCTCAGGTCTCTGCACAGTATAAGGAATTTGGCATGATGAATATTGCATAGGGTAGACAGGGGTGGTGACTATCGGATAAGGTAATGGAGCTTCTCTCCACTGCAACTTTCCTGATAAGAGCAAAAGCTACTCCGCTTGCAATGCTTCCTCAAATATTTGAGGGAATCTACGTTCGCCTAATTGCAAAAAGAGGAGGCTTATGTATGGATGAAAAGTTTGAACATAGAAGAAGTGGGCTTGGGCAGGTGTGGGTCGGATCTTCTTTGGAATTCTCCTCTAACTTCTGCTGAATCGAAAATTGAAGTCAATGATACTCTCCAGGGGTGCTCTTGTGATGTACATTAAAAGATGAAAGGGATCCTGAGAGCCGTTAAAGGGATCTTCGTCAAATATTTTGATTAGTGCTCCCGCTAGATCATCCCATGAGTTGATGTTTTGATGCCCGAGCAGTCTATACCACTGCAACACCCTTCCTTCCAAAGACAGAACTAGAAGCCTGATCATGACATCCTCATGAACTATATCATGGAAGGTTGACAAGGTAGCAATATTTTCAACATGCTCTAGAGCCATGCTCTCGGTGCCATCATATTTGGTTAGGGCTTTTAGGGAACCTTTGGGAATCTCATGCCAAATTTGGAGATTCAGAGGGCCAGGATCTTCCCATCTAGGAAAAACCATTGCCATTATAGCAGTGGTCTGCAAGATCATGGCTATCGCCATTAAGTCAGAGTTGCCAAGTGAACATTCTTTTCTCCGCTTGTAAGGTCAAGGCTGCTCACCAAACCTTGATTCCTCCGGGGTATCTTCTTTTATCTTAAAAAATGTAGGCATCCACGATCAAGAAATCTGGATCTTCAACTTAGCAAAGTCGCCAGATGAACTTACAAATCTCTGCTATGAAGTCAAGACAACTCATCCAAATCTTGAGACCTCCGGGTATGAAACAATTAAACAATCAATCTCACCGATTATGGATCTTTTGAGACAGAAGAAGTCTGTCCCACCGAGCGTACCAAAAACTGTTGGTCATGAATCTGCCATAGGAAAGGATTTTACAAAAAAATGCACTTTAGACCCGACCAACATTGAAAGGCTGGGAGAAAGAAATGTCTCCCAGACCAATCTCCAGAGTGGGTTGGTTCCCTTACTATTCTAAACTTGTTTTTAAATCAAAGTTACAAGAAAGGAATTGTAAATATGCAGAAAGAAACGAGAAATATAGTCGTAGGCCAAATTTATTTGATCGAGAAGAACAACAACAGATAACTCTAAGTATGCAAACAGAAAATAACAGAAGACAAGGACGTGATCCACTCGCAACCTTGCATAGATGACCTCCAAAATAACATTCCAGAACTCACTACATTACTAGAAAATGTTAAAACTCAATACAGAATTAGAACTAAGCAGCAAATAAGAAAAGCAAGCACAAATTAGGAATGCAGAATACAGAAGGGAAAACACACAAAAAATTTCTTGCAAAACCAGAGATCCGAATGTCTTATATTCATGCAAAGTACTTGAAAAGCTTTCAGCAAAAGTATCTCTCACTCCCGATATCGGCTCTTGAGATTTACACTGATTTATATAGAGGGCTTGCCTCTTTGCAGCATTAAAACTATGAAACGGACCTCCTCGAGATCTACAAATTATGCAACAGACACAAGGAGATGATATCCTTAAACAACCTCGAAGAAACCATAAATTAAATGCCATAAAGAGGATTCGATCGTCTTCATTAAATGGTTGTTCTTGGAAATGTGCATGAAACCGTTAGAAAAATCGCCAACTGCACCTTCGAATAATGGAAATCTTAAATTCTGGTAGCTTGGATGCGTTCTTCTACCTTGACTGCATCGAAAAGCAGCAACACATTAAATTTTGGAGTGCTTTGAATCATCAAATGCATCAGGCTGTTTGAACTGCTTTCTGGCACGAAACTGTAACAGGTCGCAAAAACGCGACAGGTCACGAAATCATGACGTTTTCCTGCTCCGTATGCTTTTGTCGCTTCAAACCCGCAAAAAACAAACATGTCATGAAGTCGCTACACATTCAGCTTCTTTATCTCCTTCGCTACCATGAACCACGAAAACACAACACTGCATAATTTTGCTACAATTTCTGTCTTCTGGCTCTATCTTCCCTTCTGCGTCACAAAAATCTGACATGTCACGATTTTGCTACCACTTTTCTGCATGCTGTACGGTCTTGCTTATAGGCTGCAAAAACGTGACACTCTTGCCTTAGTGTTTCTTCAACTTCCACCATGTCACGATTTCGCTACAACTTCTGTTTCCTTGGACTTTGCTGTTTGCCAACCGCGAAAATGGAACACTGCGTGATTTTGCTACATTTCTCCGCACTTAGTCTTTCTGCAACAATGTGTCACGAAATTTCTACCATTTCTTGCATTCTTCACTGCTCTCACTTTCTGTCGTGATTTCGTGACGTCTTCGTCTTGCTTGAATGTTTTCTCAAAAGTGTCACGATATCGCTATGCTATTCGTGCCTTAGACTCTTTTATACACCTAAACCGCGATCATGCAACACAGCAATTTTGCTACATCCTTTGCTTTGCTTGGCTTCATCCTATAACTGTCGTGAAATCGTGACCATTTTACAACTTGAGCCTTTCTGTCCACCTATGCTGCGAAAACGTGACGCGTCACGATTTCGCGACGTCTTTGTCGCTCATGTGCCTTGTGCCATATTGTGTCATGATTTTATGACAACTTTGAGTCTCATTACCCTTGGCTTGGTTTTGTCGCGATTTCGCGACAACTTTGTCACTCAGCCTCTGTTGACCATTTTGACCACGAAAATATAACACGTCACGATATCATGACGGTTTTGCCCCTTGCTGTCATTGACTGCGCTGACCGCGATTTTGTGACACGTCATGAAATCGTGACAATTTGGCGTTTGTTTTCTCTCTCCTCGTCCGACTCGCGATTTTGCGACATGTCGCGATATCGCGACGGTTTTCAACTTTGGCTCTCCATGCTATTTTTTCATTGCGATTTCACGACAACCTTCGAACTTTGGCATTTTTTGCATCAAAACCTGTAGAGGAGTTAGAATTTCAACAGCTAATGCATGAATAATCAATGATCAAATAAATGTAGCAAAAATGCCAACACTGCCTGTACACTTTATCAACTGATTTGCCTGACTGTGTTGACAACAATGACAATACTTTTGCTGCAACTTCCTCAACAATATCCCCCTTTGGAATTGTTGGCAACACACATGCAATTTCTTGTGTCCTGTAATTCTTCTCCCCCTTTGACAATAATACCAAAGGGCTGTTGCAGACTCCCCTGAGTCCATGCATAATATTCTCAGGCACAAATTAATGCAGTTAGCAAAAATTACAAACATGAGCAAAAAGATAATCAAATATATAAATGCTCCCCCTAAGAATGTGGTCCCTCACTCAGATCTATCTTCAACTGTGTTGGCTGCTGGATCTCTATCCGTTGAGACTCTGTCCTCTATACTCTATCAATAGGCTCACTAAGATCCTACTCTAGCAAGCTCACCAAGAACTTGCCCAGATATTATAGAATCATAAAAAGAATTGTTAGAGACTCAATATGTTCTATACTTAATGCTCAATCAATATATCAACTAGATCTCATAGAAGCATAAAGACAATTGCTAGAGACTCAGTATGTTCTATACTCAAATCACAATCTCAACTCAACTCAACCAAATACCTCAATGAACATCCCTTTATCACAGACCCTAGTCAAAGCATGTATCAACCAACTCTGTGTAAGCATCAAACACTGTATCACAACTATTTCCCAAAGGCCTTCTCAATGGCTCAATCAATCATGCTCAAGTAGTACTCAAAATGAACTCAACAATGAATGGCAATCTCAAATCAAATCCACTTCATCAAATTTATCATCGGCACTCTCCACACTTTTCTTTGGCCTCTTGACTTCCACCTCCTCTGTGACTAATGAATTTGCCTCGCGTTCGTTGTGTAGCTCAATGTCTCTGGTTTCTAATGGCTACCATGGATGTTTTTTATCGCCTACGCAGGTATTGACAGTGGACCGTTACATATAGCATTGGAACCTCAATCTACATGCAGTCATCAACTCTTGGTATTCAGCTTCTTGCTAGGACATATGTCAGGGCTACTCAATGTCTTAGACAAACATTCTTCATGCGATTCCAGGGAGCATTTCTCCTCGCTGCGATCAAGGGATTGCTCGGGCAATATCTCACATTTCTCAAATAATGCAAGACTTTCTTAGTTGCATAGGCATCTTGTCCTCCTTGAAACTTCACCCCTTGGGCGCTATTCTCTCAATGTCTCTGCCTTGCATGTGCCACTTGGCACTCTTGACCAACTGGGTGCTAGTGCCACTGATTGCTTTGAATCTAGAATCTCTTTGATAATGACTACTTATTTAGAGAAAATTAATGCTCTCTTATACCAAATGATGTGTTGTATTTTTGTTTAAGAAATGCATGCCTTCCCACTTAGAACATGGATTCTATTTTATCTACAGATTGGAAATGTTACAGGCTTCAAAACTAGCACCTGCCAGCTTATGCTTCCATGATACGTCGACCTGTGCTGTATTTTCTATCCCAGATAACGCCTATCAGTTGCTGCATCAAAAACCTAGCTGTTCACCATGTTTTTCTGTTGAAGCACATCAGTTTGATACCATATCCACAAACATCTATATGAACTGAAACACATTTTGACAACTATATGACAACTCCTCGACTACTTTCCTTTCATCCTCAGATACACAAATACATAGGAGCATTAATATAAAATTTTAACATTGCTCCCCCTGAGGATGTGCTACTTGGAGCTGCTTAGTGCAATAGAGGAGTAACCTCCTTCAGTCCAAGGAGACATGATTTCCTCTCTTATTTCTTTCTCTAGTCTTTCTTGAACTTAGGCTGAAGGTTTTCAACTGCATCCCTATTTTGAACCTTTTCGTGAATTTGAACATTTCTCTTGGGTGGTTGTCTCTTGTACATCCTTGATGGATGATTATTTTCCTTTCTTTGATGCACATGATTTCTTCCCTGTCTGTGTTGCATTCTTTGTATCTGATGAAATCTACTGTCTTGCCTTAGATTAGATACAAACATGCTTGGACAAAACCTTGCTATGTGCCCATGACCATTACATTGAAAACATTGCACATGGTGTTCAGCCAAAATAACAGATGTATTTCTACCAACATAACTCTTTGATCTATTATTCAATCCATAATAAATTGCCTTGTGACCATAAGGGTTGCATCTAAAACAATAGCCATTAAAAGCATTATTATGAATAGAGTGAGAATGGTAGAACCTCTTTTGTTGTGGTTGCTTTGTTGTAGATCTCCTTTGATATTGTCTTCTTTTTGAAGATTCAGCTTCAGACTTTTCTTGCTTCAATCCTTCAACAGTGAACTTCTTCTTCTCTACATATTTGGAAGATGAACGTTGTTCAACTTTACATCCAAGACCAACCTTAGACATGGGGATTATTTTTTGACTTATCATTTCATCTAGCAACTCTGTGCTCTTCTCAAATTTGAGATTTGTATTGGCCTCTTCTAGTTGTTTCTTCAATACAGCAATATCCTCTTCTTGTTTGCAGCAAACAATATTTTTCTCATTGATCTGTGACCTGAGAGTTTCTTCAATCCTCTTGGACTCTTCTACTTGCAACTTTAGATCATTAATAACTTTGTTAGATTCCTCTTCATGTTTGCTACATACATCGCCTTTATCATCCAAGCGTGACTTTAAGGTTTCTTCTATTTTCTTGGCTTTATGAATTTGTAAGAAGAGATCTTCAATATTATCCCCATATTCTTCCAACTTCTTGGATAGTCTTTTGTTCTTTTTCCTTTATATACCCAATTTTTCAAGTGCAGTAATACACTCACCTTCTAGATATACTTCAATCTCAAGGTTTTCATCACATACTTCAGAATTCATTTTTTCAACCTTTTCTAGTTCAATTTTCTCTTCCACAGGAACTGAAACTGACTGAGATGCCTTATTTGAGGATGATCTATTCTTCTTACCCATTGTGAACTAATCTAAGATCAAACCTAGCTGATTTAGCCTGATAAGAAAAACTAGCTCTAATACCAATTGTTAATCTCATAATGACACTGAGAGGGGAGGTGAATCAGTGTGGCTCTTTAAAACTTAAAAAATTCAACTCTTAAATCCAAAAAAATGAAAGCTTAAAACCACATAAATAAAATATAACAAGAGAGCATCACACAACACAAGATGTACCGAGGTTCACCAGTTTTGGCTACTCCTCAAAAATTGACTATTTGGACTCCTATCCAAATCCAGCCTTTGTAAAGCAACAAATTTACAATCAATTTACCAGCACCAACTGGAAGGAGCACCAACCCCTGATTTACTAGCACCAACTAGAAGGAGCACCAACCCCTAATTTATCTGCACCAACATAAATGAGCACCAACCCCTGATTTACCAGCACCAACTGGAAGGAGCACCAACCCCTGATTCCAAGCACCAACTTAGACTTCAATTCTAAAATTTGAATATTGACATATAAATGCCTTCACTTTTACAAGACCCTGACTGGTCTATTGCTCACTCAACATTGCCCATAGTTCACACAGCACATACCTATGGCTTTGCTTACTACACTTTGGCAGCCTCTTACAGCCCTCTTGCTGCGCTTCTTACTGCACTCTTACGACTCTCACGACTCTGCTTAATGCTCTCTTACAACATTCTTCCAACCCTCTTCTTGCAGCACTTTCACTCTAGTTTGAGCAGCACTTTCGCTCTCTTTCAACCGCACATTAATTCTCCACATAGACCTCCTTTTATAACAATCCTTTCACTTTGAAAATTTAGTTATAACTCCTTTTATTTCTCATACGCCACTTGTCAATTGTAACTGTTTCTTTCATAATCTCATCTACCACTTGTAAATAACTCCTTTTGTATATATAGAGTGGGCATTACGTTACATGCAACGAATTGATATATATACCTTTACCATGATTGTTTGTATTCTCTTTAGTGACTGTTCATTTTATTTTCTATGCATGCATGTGTTTTCAATGTAACTGCACCTATAACTGACATACTGACTTCAGTTAACTCCTCTTACTTTATCCGCATGAATTTATTCTATAACTACACCTATAACTGCAGTATAACTTCAGTTAACTGTCACATATCTTATTTCGGCTGGGTTCTCTTCTTAGCTCGTGCCAAAATGACCTATCATGAAATCGTGACACTTTTGCCTCTTTGTTCTCTTCTCAGACTTGCACCCGCAAAAAAACATGTCACGATATCGCGACACTTTCACCTCCTTGTTACTCTTCTTAGCTTCAACCCGTGAAAACACATGTCATGATATCACGACACTTCTGCCTTCTTACTTTCTCTCTCCTCCTTAAGTCGCGAAAATGTGACATGTCACGAAATCGTGACACTTTCTCTCCTTTGCTCTTTCTCTTTCCTTCGGGTCATGAAAACCCGACATGTCGCGATATCGTGACACTTTTTCTCCTTAGCTCTTTCTCTTATCATATGTCGCAAAATCACGACACCTTTTTCTCTCTCCTGCAACATGTCGCAAAATCGTGACACTTTTTCTTTCAGAATCTCTCTTCTGCATTATGTCATGAAATCATGACACTTTTTCGTTCGGACTCTCTCCTGCATTATGTCGCGAAATCGTGACACTTTTTCTTTTGGACTCTCTCTCCTACAACATGTCGTGAAATCGTGACACTTTTTCATTCGTACAAACTTCTTTGCAATATGTCGCGAAATCACGACACTTTTTCATTCGTACAACCTTCCTTGCAATATGTCATGAAATTGTGACACTTTTTCGTCCGTACAACCTTCCTTGCAATATGTCGCAAAATCGTGACACTTTTTCTTTCTTCTTCTCTCTCTTCCAACATGTCGCGAAATCACGACAATTTTTTCTTTCTTCTTCTCTCTCTTCTAACATGTCACAAAATCACGACAGTTTTTCTTTCTTCTTCTCTTTCTTCTAACATGTCACGAAATCATGACAGTTTTTCTTTCTTCTTCTCTCTCTTCCAACATGTCACAAAATCGTGATAGTTTTTATTTCTTCTTCTCTCTCTTCTAACATGTCGCAAAATTGCGACAGTTTTGCTTGCTCTTGCTTTTTCTCTGAACATGTTGTGATATCGCGACAATTTTTCTTGCTTGCGCTTTTTCTCTGAACATGTCATGATATCATGACAGTTTTGCTTGCTTGCACTTTTTCTCCGAACATGTCGCCATATCGTGATAGTTTTGCTTGCTTGCGCTTTTTCTCTAAACATGTCACGATATCGCGACATGTTTTTCTTTCTTGCTCAATATGTCGCGATATCGCGACAGTTTTTCTTTCTTGCGCTTTCTCTTCAAACATGTCGCGATATCACGATAGTTTTTCTCTCTCCTCAACATGTCGCGATATCGTGATAGTTTTTCTCTCTCCTCAACATGTCGCGATATCGCGACACTTTTCTTACTTGTCTTTTTCTTTGATCTTTTGCATATGGGCCACTTCGATCTTCTTGGAAAATATGCAGCAACCTGTAACAACTTCACCCAATCATCAAAGACACCCTCATAAGCATATAACTTCACTGAACATACTCTGAGTATCCTCTGCACTCCAGTCCACTGCATCAACCGATCTGTCTGACTGTGTTGACAACAATGACAATACTATTGTTGCAACTTGCTCTAACTCCTGTATACTTCATCAACTGATCTGTCTGACTGCCTATACACTTTATCAATTGATCTGTCTGACTGTGTTGACAACAATGACAATACTTTTGTTGCAACTTGCTCAACATTATGCCATGGGGAAGTTGCCCCCTTTTAGAGATTGTCATGGCAACATGATGAGTAGAGATATCATCTAAGGCAAATAAGCCATGCTTGTGTGAAGCTATTGTGATGTGTTTACCCCTCCTGGTGATAAAGCAACACTTGCCATAATCAACACAAAAATCAACAACCATATATTTATCCAAAATTTGTGTGACTGACAAAAAATTGTTTGCCAATCCTGGAACATAGATGAATTTTTCAATATGACACTTGCCATCAGGAAGGTTTACTGAAATTGTACCCTCTCCTTGAATCTTGTAGGTTTTGTCATCAACAATAGTGACAGGTTTGCCCTCCTTGGCCTCATATGTGTCAAACCATGATTTATTGCCAGTCATATGCTTACTGGTCCCAAAATCAACATACCATACAGGATCCTTCTACTTGGAGGTTGTGGTAGTCATGAACACCTTGTGTGCCCACTCAAAAGCAGAGTCAAATTCTTCAAAAGCAACATTCACCTTGGGTTTCTTGTTCTTGTGCCAACACTAATTTGTGTCATGGGTGTCCTTGTCACAAATTTTGCAATATTATTTTGCTTGTTGAGTTTGTTTTCACTTAGAATCCTTGTGATAATTTCCTCCCTTCTAAAAATTACCCTTCTTCTTAAAACCCTTCCTGTTGGAATAGAGCGCTGTATTAGAAGATTCATCTCTTTGAAATTGGTGAGCCTCCTCTTCCTGAAGCATATTGACCAACTCAAAAAAAGTAACTTTTATCTGTGACACTTGAAGTGAGGTTATTAACATTATGTAAGAATCGGGTAAAGCTCTCATTACTACTGAAGTAAGGATCTTATCATCTACCAGTTCTCCCAAGGAATTCAATTTTGATTTCAACTCAGCTGCTCTGCAAAGAAAGAGTTCAACTGTCTCACCATGCTTCATACTCAAACTGTGAAGTTGAGATTGAAGGTAGAGAATGGTGTACTCATTCTTACCCTCATAAATGGTTTTAAGGGAATCCTATGCCTCATTACCATGTTCTATGTCAGTTATGTGAGGTTGAACTTCATTTGAAACAACAAGCAATATGAGCACTCTTGCCTTAGCATATTTCTTGTCAAATGCAATTTGATTTGCAGTTGGTGATGTAGCCTGAGTTGATCCAGCTACTAGTGAAGGTCTTGTTGTTGTGCCATAAACAACATCCCATAATTATTTCAATTGGAAAATTGCCTTCATCTTATTTTTCCATGGTATGTAATTAGGACCTTTCAATAACTGATGAGAATCAGTCATTAAATTTGCAACCATAGTGAGGGTTCCTTATAACACCAAATGGTCCACATTTCTATATACCTTTTGCTAGGCCTTTATACCAAAAAAAATACCCACCCTTACGTGAGGGAGACTATAGGTAATTTTAGACATCAGAAAAAAATACCCACCCTTACATGAGGGAGATTATAGGTATTTTTAGAGTTCAAAATGATAAGTAGAACATAGGCGATACTAAAAGGGAATCATCTTGTTGATGACACCTACCATAGAAAGTCGAAAATCCTCATGCGTGGGGCATAACTTCTCCTAAACACTTCAGATATCAGAACATTTGTCAGGACTTACGTCTAAACACAAGAACGATTAGGGTAGTGGAATGGAGTAAAAAAATAGCAAAAATTGACAGACTTATATCTCCCTGACGATTGATAGAGAACAAGATTAGACGTCATTGTTGCAGCTATGTTAGGCAGCAGATACAATAGTCCAATCATGACAATATTACCTATAAGTGTGAGCCAGAGGTATCATAAATACCGAACACTATGGTGCAATTGAATTGCACGGATGGGTTTCAAATTTTAAAACTTAGGAGTGCTTTGTTTTTACTTAATGAGGTAGTGCACATGTAAAGGAAAATGCAACATACATCCAAAAGCATCCAAAAAAATGAAACTAAAGTGTCGGTTTCCAACGAAAATGCACCTTTTACAATTTGCCGATTTTGAAGAAATGCTGAAAAAACTTTCTCACTCTTCCCCCCTTTTTTTAGTTTTGAAAAAATTACGTTTTTTTTTTTTTTTGGAAAAAAAAATCCCCCCTTCAATTTGGCAGAAAACAATCGGGCCCCCTTTTTAAGTTTGAAAAGAATCTTCTCCTAATGTCATAAAAAAAATTTAAATTTTAATTAAATATTTGTTTTCTAAAAAAAATTATTTCAAATATTTGTTTTTTTTTTAATTTAAAATATATTTTTTAAGAAAACAATTTAAAAATTTAATTAAACTAAAAAAAAATTAAAAAAAGACATTAGAAAGAAAAATTAAAATCAAACTAAAAAATTACCTCACAGGGGGGGTCGTAGGGAGTCAAACCTTCGACCTCTAGCTTCGAGCACCTTAGCGCCTGACCACCAACAAACTGAGCTAGGGCGCTCGGTGAGAGTAAGGGGGAGGCTCCCCTTACTTAAATAACACGTGGGTGGAGTGCTTGCTAGAAGCACCGCTTGTCTGTAGCTCCTCTACACATAGCGCGACGATGGTTTGGCTTCGGTGGCGCTGCTTCGATGGCACTGCTGCAGTGGCTGGAGATGTGAAAACTTAATATAGTCTCTCCCTCCTCCTCTGGCGCTTCTTCCTTGCACTGATGCTCTCTCTTTGCTCGGGCGCTTCCTCCTACAACGTAAAAACACACCAAAAACTTACTCAGACTTTGCGAGTTATAGGGGCGTCAAAGGTGTGTCGCTAAACGAGGTTGATCTTGATCAATCCAGGGACTGAATTCAAAATGTAATCCGGCTAAACTTTGTAAATTTTCCTACTAAATGCGAAGCTGCTTTCAGATCGAAGATATGATGTGCACAGGAGGAAGAAAAAATAGTGTGGTCGATTGTCTATCGTCAACCCTATCACTCTGCACTTTTATCAGTTATTGTTCGAGATTCTGCTTGCTTTGGAAAACCTTCTTTGGTGGCATTGGGAAAATTACACCAGGGTATGAAAAAATATTTTCAATATCTAGATTGCTTTTGCAGATTTAGATCTCTTCAGCATGGTGCCATGACGAGGTCTATGGGAATTTCAATATTCCACATTCACACCACAAAAGGCCTAAAGGTCTTTATAACCACCAACGCTCACTTATTACCTCGAATGCCTTTGGGTAGTTGTATGAGACCTTTCTTCGTGCGATCCAATCATGTTTTGCCTCGATCCACGAATCACTTCGAGCCATGTGTCAACCAACCAATTTTGCCTTAGCCAATGGCACTTTGCCATGAGGTACTCTTTAGGTCTGGTTTAGGATGTCCATGCATCAACCATATTTGTTAGGTCCACTGTGTGTCAGATCTCTGTCTAGTTTATCAGGTCCACTGTCTTGAGAAATGTGCTCGAGATGCAGGTCCAATATGTTTAGTTTAGGATGCTATCCATGCGTTAGCCCTCTTTGTTAGGTCCACTGTACGTCATCTCTCTGTCCAATTTTTTAGGTCCATTATATCAAGAAACATTTTTGAGATGCATGTCTAGCCTTGCCTTGGGTAACGTGCTCAGAAGCTTCATGCCAATAGCTCAACTCAGCTCCTCCTCCATGATGATAGCTCATCCTCGATGGCAACCTGCTCTGATACCATATTAGCAAACAAAAACCATTGCATTGATCAAATGATAAATAAATAATACAATTTAGTCTCAGATTAGTTCGTAACAACCAAAACTAATCAAACGGACTAAGATCACTTTAGGTGGTAATTCACAACAAGAATATACGCCACCTACCTCCAACAATAATGTAATAACAAAATAGACTAACTATATGCTTATAATAAAACATACGCTAACACAAGCTAGTTGCAGGATAAACTTAAGACAGGGGAGTCGATGAAGGCTTCAACTTCACTTCCTCACTCTTCTCCTCTACTTTGCCTAAACTTGTACTATTGTGCGCTACTTCAATGTATTTTTTGAAAGGCTGCATCGCCTTATATAGTTAGGAAAAATGGAGGATAAGGCTTATCCTCTAACATGCATCGAACAAAAAACTAGGGTTTCCTTCTAATCACAATTGTCAGACTTAAATACGCATGCTAGAACATTTTGGCGATCAAATGTCAGAATTTGTGATCAGATTTGGGTGATAAGATCTGTCAAAGATCTTATAGATGTGAAATGGAGTTTAATTTCTAACATCCTCATTTAAACAAAATTTGACAAAGACTTTGACGCCCAACATTTCCCTCAGCCTGATGAAGTCATCCTCCTTCAAAGGTTTTGTGAAAATATTTGCTACCTGCTCTTTTGACCTATAAAACAGTAACACAATTTTATCAACTTTCACCAGCTCTTTGATGAAGTGGTAGCGGATATCAATATGATTCATCCTGCCATAAAAAACTGGATCCTTTGATAGTTCTATGGCTGAATTGTTATCACAAAAAATGGTTGTCACTCCTTTCGATGGATGATTTAGCTCACCCAAGATTCTTCGTAGCCATACTACCTGGCATGTAGCTGATGTGGTGGTAATATACTCTTCCTTAGTAGTGGACAATGCAACTATCGGTTGCTTATTCTATGACCATGAAACTGCTCCTAAACCAAGATGAAAAGCATAATCGAAAGTGCTTTTCTGATCATCAGTGATGACAATCCAATCACTATCTATGTAGCCCACTAGTTCCAGCTAGTCTTTTTTGGCATAAAATATTCCATGGTTCCACGTCCCATTGACATAGCACAAGATTATTTTACCTGTTTGCCAGTGCATGTCCTTCAGAGTCTCCATAAACTTGCTAATAAATCTTACTCTAAACATAAAATTTGGTTGAGTTGTAGTTGAATACATGAGACTGCCAACTAACCTCTTATACAAAGTTGGATCAACACTTATGCTAGAATCCATATTGCTCAGATTTAGACCTATGGCTATAGGTGTAATGGAAGGTTTGTTGTCCTCCATATTAAACCTCTTCAAGACATCCTTAACGTACTTGCCTTGAGATATGAATATGCCATCTATAGATTGGTCAACTTCAATTACTAGAAAGTATTTCATCAAAACTAGGTCCGTTATCTCAAACTCATTCATCATGGTTGTTTTGAACTGGTCAAACAACACATTGTTGTTGCCAGTGTATATCAGATCATCTACATATAAGCAAACGATTATCATCTCCCCTTTGTATTTATCTTCAGGTACAAGGTGTGCTCATATGGGCATTTGATAAACCCATTATCCTAAAAATAGGTATCAATGCGACTGTACCAAGCCCTGGGTTCTTTCTTCAACCCATACAGGGCCTTCTTCAACTTTAGGACCTTGCCTTCATGTCCTTACAACTCATAGCCTAGTGGCTGGTCTATGTAGACCTCTTCTTCCAACACTTCATTGAGAAATACAGACTTGATTCCATTTGGTACACATTTCAACCTTTTTGGGCTGCCAGTAACAGAAACATCCTAACTATATCAAGTCTTACTATAGGTGCATACACCTCATGATATTCAATGTCTAACTTCTATTTGTTGCCTTTCACCACCAGTCTGGACTTATGCTGATCAACCTCACTTTGGGCATTAAACTTAGTTTTATATACCCACTTGACCCCAATGGTCTTCTTCCTTGTTGGGAGATTTGTCAACTGCCATGTCTAATTTTTCTCTATGGCTTCTATCTCCTCATCCATTGCCTTCACCCATTTATGATTTTAAATTGCTTCTTCAAATGAAATTGGATTACACTAAAAAAATAAAGCAAAGTCAAAATGTTCTTCATCTACGTGATTTTAGGTTATCTCATAGATGTCTTGCAAGCTCCTTGTCTTCATGGGTGTCCTCAAGTTTGAGATCCTACTTGCAAGTGGAGGTGACCAAGATGATGAGGTTGTGTTGCTACTGGTACCACTGTTGTTGCTTGAAGCTACAAGTGGTTGCACTCTATTTTCTTCCAAGTTTTCAGACTCAATAACTGCTGGCTCTAGCTGACCAATCTCAGACTTCCAGTTCCATGCTTCATCCTCCATGAAATTCACATCTCGACTGATAATAAACTTCTTTTTTATAGGATTATACAACCTATATGCCTTTGACTCTTCACTATACCCCGTAAAGATGCACTTCTCTGCCTTATCGTCCAGATTATTTCTCTTCTCATGTGGAACATGTGCATATGCTATGAACATGAAAAATCTCAAATGAACCACACTCAGATTTTGATTGCTCCATGTCTCTTGAGGAATTTTGTCCTTCACACTCTTCGTGGGACACCGATTTAGCAGATAAATTATGCAAGCTATAGCTTCTACCAAGAACTCATGTGGTAATTCATTTGCATTAAACATACTTCGTGCCATATCCATTATGGTTTTTTTCTTCCTCTCTACAACATCATTCTACTGTGGTGTGTATTTGGCAGTGAGCTACCTACAAATTCCATTTTTCTTGAAAAATATTGGAATTAATTGGAGATATACTCACCCCCACCATTTGTTTTGAGAGTCTTCACTTGGTAGCTGCTCTGTTTCTCAACCAGAGACTTGAACTCCTTGAATTTTTTTAACGTATCTAACTTTTTTTTTATGGGATATACCCATGTTCTTCGATTGAAATCATCAATGAAAGTTAGGAAGTATTTATTACCGATAAATGTGTTGGTCTGCATTAGACCATAAATATTTGAGTATACCAGCTCCAATGGCTGTGAAGCTCTCCAAGATTGTCCTGTAGATAATGCATCCCTGTGATGCTTACCAACCAGACAACCTTCACAAATTTTATTTGGTTACTTAATAAGGGCTAAAATCTTCACCATCTACTTCTTGTGCAGCAAGTTTAGGCCATTGAAACTCAAGTGATCAAATCTTAGATGCCACATCCAGGTAGCATCTTTCACAACTGCATTTAATAACATCAATGATTCATTCTAAATCTATAATAGAAATATCTTGTTCTTTGTCATGGACACAGTTGTAATTTGTCCATGCTCTCTGTCTTTGACAGTGAAAACTCCATCCTTGAATTGAACAATGTGCCCCTTCAGCACAAGCTGTCCAATGCTCAACAAATTGTGCTTCAAACCAGGCACATAGTACACATCCATGATTTGATTCCTTTCACATTGCTTGGTGCGGATAAGGATTTTTCCTTTACCCATCACATGAACCTTGTTGTTGTTCCTCATGTTCATATTGGACTAGACTATTTCATCTAGTTGTGAGAACATCTCTCTATTCCCAGTCATGTGGTTTTTGCACCCACTATCAAGATACTAGATATTATTTTGGATCTCCTCTTCAATACTGCAAGTTAACAACATATTTCACAGGTATATTTACACTATATTTTTAGCTTCATTTGTGTATTGCACTTGTTGTTGGTTATCCTTGGCCATCTTATTTCTGCATTCAGAGATATAGTGATTAAACTTCTTGCAGTAATAACATTGGATCTTTGATTTATCCTTCCTCTGATTAGATCCTCCTTGCTGATTTTTCTCACTGCCTCTTCCTCCTGCTTTATGGAAGTTGCAACTGGTCTATCCGTCATTAGAGTTTGACCTTCCTCCTTTCTTGTTGCCTCTCCCACACTTGCCTTTGTCTCTTCCTCCTTGATAAATAAAGGCTCCTTGGTGGGATTATCCTCTGCTACTATCTCAAAATGAGACCTACACCTTGAAAACCTGCTCCAATGAGGACTAAGTTGAGTGGCTCAGCCTCTGCTCATGTGTTTGTATAGAACCCATGAGCTCATCTACTGAGAGGGTTGTAAAATCCCTTGATTCTTTGATAGCCATTGCCAATGAGTCAAACCTTACTAGTAATATCCTCAGTATCTTCTCCATAATCCTCTAATTATCCATTGCTTGAATGAAGAATTCATTCATGGATTCTGACTCACTCATCTGCAAGTTCTTGAACTCCTTCCTCAACATTTGTAACCACATCAACTTCACCTTATCGGATTCTTGGAAGGAGCTAACCAATATTTCCTAGGCCTCCTTCGATTTGGTTGCTACTATAATTCACAAGAATATTGTCTCATCAATCACTTGCATTATGTAAAATAGCATCTTCTGGTCCTTCTTTTGGTTCTCCTTCAATAGATCAAACTTTGTCTTAGAGAGGGTGCTCAACGCTACTACATCCGCTGGCTCTGTATAGCCATTCTGGAACAGGCCCCATAGCTCCTGTGACCTGAACAAGATTATCATATTAATTCTCTAGTAATCATAGTTCTTGTCGTTGAACCGTGGGATTTGCAACTACAATGGGTTGTCGAAATCCATTACTTCTATCTTCCATGAGCAGGCTCTGGCTCTTATACCAATTTGAAGGAAATTTAAAATGTGATACTCAAGGAGTGTCACTCTTGTGAAGCATTTTAGTGAAATAGAACTCCCTTTTGGAGCTCTTTCAAAATAGGCTCCCTTGTCGAGCGCTTTTGGTACTAGCGCTCCTTTATGGAGCACTTTCGACACAAGTGCTCCATTATGGAGCGCTTCCAGGACAAGCGCTCCCTTATGAAGTACTTTCGATAAAAGCACTCCCTTGTGGAGCGCTTCCAAAACAAGTGCTCCCTTATGGAGCACTTTCGAAACAAGCACTCCCTTATGGAGTGCTTAAGGGACTAGTGCTCCCTTGTGGAGCAATTAAGGAACTTACGCTCCCTTGTGGAGTGCTTAAGGATAAAATATTAAATAGGTAAGATAACCTGTTTAGAGGAGAATTACGAAATAAAATTTTCAGAAATGAAGAAAATGCACATGATTTAAATAGATGAGAAATGCATATTATTCATCAAATCAGACTAGACTATGGTTGTAGTTTTACAAGGCAAAATACAATCTAACACAAGTGCTTCTTCAATCGAATCTTTACAAACTCATCTGCAATCTATTTGTAGAATAAAATTAAGACAGGGGAGCCGATGAAGGCTTCAACGTCACCTCCTCACTTTTCTTCTCAGCTCTACCTGAACTTGCACTACTGTGCACTACTTTGATATATTTTCTGAAAGGCTGCACCACCTTATATAGCCAGGCAGAAGGGAGGATAAGGCTTATCCTCTAACATGCACCAAACAAAAAACTAGGGTTTCATTCCAATCATAATTGCTAGACTTAAATGCACATGTTGGAATATTTCGACGATCAGACTTCAGGATCTGCGATCAAATTTGAGCGATAAGATCTGTCAGAGATCTTATAGATGTAAAATGGAGTTTAATTTCTAAAAAATATAGGTTGAAATCAATGTTATTTAAATAAATTACTTTTATCTAATATTATAGTAAATATATAATTATATTTCATTTAAATATTACATATATTTTATAACTATAAAGAAAAATAACTTAATTTTCAAAACTATTTAAAAATTGTTTTAATATTTATATAAAGTTCAAATGTAATACCAATGTCGTTTCTCCTTGGACGTTGTGTTTGGTTGGAAGCAAAAACCTTGTCCGAAGACTTTTGTTTTTAATGAAAAGGCCTTTATATTAAGTGAAAAGCTTTTCATACAAAAAAAAGGTTGGGTGGAATTAGTCACACCCCATGGTAAAACCACTACACAAAAACACTTAGCCAAAAAAATATGATAACAGTCACACTAACCCCTGGTTAGGAAAAAACTAGTAATAGTCCGGAGAAACAAAAATTATCAATCTAATGACATCAACATAGAATAATCATTGAGGGGGTAAAAAATTATCCACTGACTGCATATGCTCCCATCCACCATGTTCATTAAAAGAAGCACCCCAACCATCATTAACATTATCACCACTACCTATGGCATGATTATCCACCTGCCCAAGAGAAGATGCAGGTACATATCCCCATCCAACAACTGGTTCAGGAGAAGAAGGGTGAGCATCCCACCCACTCTAAGCATGAGAGGAAGAAGGATTTCCAACACAATGCCACTTAGGATTCGGTGGAGGCTGAGACCAATGCCTTTGAGGAGAGGGGGCTGGAGAACGACATCGCAAGAAATGTTGTGTATGAGAGAAGCGACCCCTCGACCAGGATAGCAAGCAAGCACCAGCATCTAGAGGTAAACGACTAACCAAACATGGTGCATTTCCCCAGTAATCCAATAAGTTACGTAAATGCTACACCTCAACATTTACTTTTTCAACTTGCATAATTATCTGCAGCCAACAGTCATAAAAAATCTCATATTTATCAACCAACGAGAAAGAAATATAAGGCTCTTGCTAGCCAAAAACAATATTGTTTCTGGTCTTCCATAGATGATACAAAATGTTGAGGTGAAAGATGTGCCAAATCTCTTGTAATTGCTTTGAAAATATCAAAGTATCCCCTAAAATAGCATGATCCCATGAACATTATGATTTGAGGAAGGGGTTAAAAAAGGAGAGAACCATTCCCATGCCACTCGAGCTTTTAGATAGTCCCAAAAAACATGAATAAAGCCATCAGGATTGTTACAGAAAGCACATGTAGGACTAGGAACCCCAGACGAACAAGATGAGGCCCAATAGGTAACCCTTGATGAATTAGGCTCCAGGCAAAGAAACTCTGTTTAGGTTCAAGATAGGAAAACCAAAGAACTGAGAAATGCAGACTCCACCAAGATTGAGCAGAAAGAAGACCCACTGGTGATTAAGAATGTCAATCATTGGAACATTGAAAGATAACCAAACATAACCCAAGCATGGCGGATACCTAACCAAGTATCTATGATAAGGCCAGAACAAATCAGCCCACCATGGATTCTGAAAGCTTCTTACTCAAATTAAACGCAACTCCTACCTAGAATATTTCAACTCCAAAATTAAATCGTGCGCTGTAGAAGGCGTATGCTGGCCAAACTTTGAAAAAAAAATTAAAAAAAAAATTGGAACACCAGGAATTTCAGTTTCCCGAATACTTTGGTATTCTTACTAGAAAATTCAAACTCCCAAATTAAATCGGGGATGATATAAGGCGTATGTTGTTCAAAGTTTGAAAACATAAATTAAAAAAATAAAATTGAAAGACCCAAAATTTTTGTTTTCGGAAGAATTTGGTATTCTTAATAGAAGAGACCATTTAAAATAAAACAAAAGAGTTTTAGTTTTTTATATTTAAATTTAAATTAAATAAAAATTTAAAATTATATTATTTATAAAAATATTATATATTACATTAATCAAATAATTAATTTTATTTAAAAATATTAAAATATTACATAATTTTTTGAGTTTAAATTCCTTTCCCCCCTCGATATCCTGTCTAATTTCACCTAAGATGCTTACCCCTATGCCTACCTTTAATTTTATTTTTACTTTCTACTTTTCCCGTAAAAGTAAGTCCTCATTTTCCATTATTCCATTCAACTCATAGCAACCCACGTTATGTAGAACAAACGCTTTATCACAATATAATGTAGACACATAACACATTCCTATAAACATCTTCTACTGGTTCCTTCATATTTTTTCCAATTCTAAAGACCTGGACATATTGTCATTCTTTTATGCTTCCTGTACTCTCTGTGAATATGCCCTCCTTTGTTTATGATTGGATTGTTTTCAAAAAAACTGGAAGTAGCCTAAAAGGAAAGTAGTATTCCCAGTTAGACATTAAGTCTTACTGTATCTTTGTTCTCTGAGGATTCAATAGATTATCCCATTTTCTTGACAAAATGGCAAACCCCGGCTGTTTAGTCTCCGGATATTTTGGCGTGGGCATAGACATGGCAATCAAGGAGATTCTTTAGATGTGCAAAATACTTTGTTAGAATTATTAACCTTGATTTTCACTCTCCGCCCAACTGCGCTGCGAACCTGGGCAACGTCGGACTGCGCTCGCCAAAAATAGCGAAGTTGGGCATCTTACCTATTTTTCCGATGTGATGTCTCGTGACAGATGTGACACCTAAAAGATATGATCACTGTAAATCAGATCACCGCACTTTACCAAGCATGCACAATTAATGCCAGTTCAACGATTGGATAGAAATCCTAACTCAAAGTCTGCCAGAACTTGTCAGAGGATAAGCCCTATCTTCTTCTCCTTGTGGATGTATAAGGCAGATCGAGTCTTCAGAGTAAGGTGTGGGGACTTTTGGAATAGCGGGCAAGAGGAAAGTGTAGGAGAAGAACAGACACAAAGCTATTCAAAGAGCAGAGTCGCTCATCTGGCTCAACTCCGAGCAACAGTATCGATAGTTTGTTTGTTGTCAGTTTATCCTGCAAATATTTTTTTGTAAAAGTTTGTATTTCCTCGGTTGAGGAACTTTGTAACCCTCATCTTAGATAAATAAAATTTGTTGTAGTTTGAGGTATTTGTAGGGTTTGAGTTTATCTCTATCTGCATGTTGTGTGACATGATTCTCTGTTTACATAGTCACTATTTTGTTGCAGTCATTTTATAATAACTTGTTGTCTGCTGACCCCTACTAACAACACTCAATTTGTTGTCCTTTGTACAATCGCCTCAGAGCAATTTTGTGTTTCGTTAAAAGGTTGAGCTCAGATCCCAAAAATTACATTCAGATTTGGTGTCTCTCTCCTTCCCGCACAACTCTTGTCAAGCCAAGCAAGTCATCACTATAGTCATGCGAGCCTAAGGACAACAAAGTTCGATAGACAAAAATTTGCCTAAGTGTGGCATTGCCCTCTTCAAAATTTGGCTAAGTTAGGAAGCCGCCCGACTATGCAGCGTAGTCTGACTACGCACTGTTTGAATTGTGCAGCTGAATGTTGACCAGCCAATTTGTTTTGCTAAGTGCCAGTGATGTCACCCAACTGTGCAGTGTAGTCGGACTCTGCATTGCTTGACCTACGTAGCTAGGCATTGACCGAATGCATCTGCCCACCTTCGCAATTTTTGATTGCGATGCCCAACTTCACAGAGTTTTTCTTATGCACTCGGGTGGATTTTAATTTATGCTCTCCGTATTTCCACCCTTTGTTGGGTTTAAAATTCAAACAAAACTTCAAATTGGTATCAAAGTCATAGTGCCCTTGACGCAAAGACCGAAACAAAATGGCTTCTCGCAGTAACCATTTGTTGTAGTTGCAGATCCCGTACTTCAATGATAAGAACTACGATTATTGGAGCATTCAGATGAAGATCCTATTTGGATCTCGGGAGCTATGGAAATTAGTCGAGAGCGGCTACCCAAAATTGATAGATGCAGCAGCACTGGCTGCCCTCTCCCAAGCTGACAAGGATTTGCTCAAGAACACAAAGAATCACCAGAAGGCCCTATTCTACATCATGCAAGCGGTCGAGAAAACCATCTTCCTACGGATCACATCGACCACCAAAGCGAAGCAGGCCTGGGATATTCTCTCCAACTCATATCAGGGCACCAACAAGGTGAAGTTGGTGAAGTTGTAGATGCTCAGGAGGGACTTCAAAAATATGTATATGGGTGAATCTGAGTCCATGAGCGACTTCTTCACCCGAACAGTGGACATCATCAACCACATGCGGTTGAATGGAGAAATTATGCAGAGCCAGAGAATTATGGAGAAGATTCTCAAAAGTCTACCTATAAAATTTGACTCTATCGTGATTGCGATAGAGGAGTCGAGGGATCTGACAACCCTCTTGATAGACGAACTCATGGGTTCTCTGCAGACGCATGAGCAAAGGTTGAGTCATTCATCTTAGACCTCTTTGGAGCAAGCATTCAAGGCTCAAGTCTCATTCTAAGACAACGATAGACAAGATTCCCAGCATGGTGTCTCTAGTTCTCAAGGAGGAAGAGGCAAAGGCAGACGTGGGAAAGGAAACAAGTCAGGAGGATGATCAAACCCTAGTGAGGGAGATACCAACTACAACATCCATCAGCAAGGAGGAAGAGGTGGTGCAAGGAACCAGCAAGCCGAATTTGGTCAGAAAAAGGACATGTCAAAAATACAATGCTACTATTGCAAAAAATTCGGCCATTACATCTCACAATGTAGAAAGAGGATGACCAAGGAGAACCAACAACAAGCCCATTACACAGATGAAGCCAAAAATGTGGTAGGAGGAAACATGTTGTTGACTTGCAATATTGAGGAGGAATGCTAGAAGAACATCTGGTATTTGGACAATGGGTGCAACAACCACATGATGGGGAACAAGGAGATGTTATCACAACTGGATGAAACAGTCCAGTCCAAGGTCAATATGGGAAACAACAACAAGGTTTCTATGATGGGGAAAGAAAAAATTCTCATCCACACTAGGCACGCAAAATGAAAGCAGATTTGTGATGTGTACTATGTGCCTGGTCTGAAGCATGACCTGCTGAGCATTGGACAACTCATACAGAAGGGGTATATAGTCCAGTTCAAATATGAAGTATGCATCATCAGAGACAAAACACATGGACAAATTAAAATGGTGTCAATGACAAAGAACAAAATGTTTTCGTTGCAGATTCAGAATGAATCGTTGATGTCTCTAAGTACAGTTGTGAAGGATGCTACCTGGTTGTGGCATCTCAGGTTTGGTCACCTGAGTTTCAATGGCCTGAATCTGCTGCACAAGAAGTAAATGGTGAAGGGTTTACCACTTATTGTGCAGCAAAATCAGATTTACGAAGGTTGCTTAGTCGATAAACAACACAAGGATTCTTTCCCTTCTGAACAGTCTTGGAGAGCATCACAGCCATTAGAGCTGGTGCATTTCGACATCTGTTATTTGATGCAGACTAGCAGGTTTGTTGGCAACAAATACTTCTTGATATTTATTGATTTCAGTTGTAAGGCTTGGATTTACCCCTTCAAGTTGAAGTCAGAAGCATTTGCCATATTCAAGGAGTTTAAGGCTCTAGTGGAGAAACAGAGCGGATATTAGATCAAGAGTCTAAGGACAGATGGTGGAGATGAATACATATCCAATGAATTCCACAATTTTCGCAAGCATCATGGAATTCAGAGGTAGCTCACTGCCAGATACACGTCACAGTAGAACGACATAGCTGAGAAGAAGAATCTAACCATCATGGAGATGACATGTAGCATGATGAAGGAAAAGGGATTATTGCACGAATTCTGGGTAGAGGTTGTAATTTGTGTAGTCTACTTGTTGAACAGATGTTCCACCAAAAGCGTGAAGGACATAATCCCTCAGGAGGTCTGGAATGGTGTGAAGCCAAGTGTGGTTCATTTACGTGTGTTCGGGTGCATTACATATGCACATGTTCTAGAAGAGAATTTGTAGAAATTGGATGATAGATTGGAGAAATGCATTTTCATAGGGTACAGTGAATAGGCAAAGGCATATCGACTGTACAACCCTGTTATGAAGAAGCTCATCATCAGTCGTGATGTGAAGTTCTTGGAAGATGAAGCCTGGAACTAGAAATCAAAGACTAGCTAGTGTGAGCCAGTAGTAGTGGATTCTGTTGACTTGGAGGAGAGCAACGTATTGCCTCCTATAGACTCAAGCAATAGCAGTGATGCTAGTAGCAGCACAACCTCACCATCACGGTCTCCTCCACTTGTAAGCAGAATCCAAAATTTGGTCACATCTGCGAAGATGAGGAGCTTGCAAGACATTTACGAGGCAACCCAAAATTATTAAGATGAGGAGTACTCTGAATTTGCATTCTTTACTGAGGTCGATCCAGTGGAGTTCAAAGACGCAAGTCAGAATTAGAAGTGGGTGAAGGCGATGGATGAGGAGATTGAAACCATGGAGAAGAACGATACATGGTAACTTATGGATTTCCTAGCAAAAAAGAAGGCCATTGGGGTCAAGTGGGTGTATAAGATGAAGTTCAACGCCCAAAGAGAAGTAGACATACATAATGCCAAATTTGTGGCAAAGGGCTACAAGCAAAAGTCACATATTGATTACCATGAGGTATATGCGCCTGTAGCCCGACTTGACACAGTAAGGATGATCCTAGCACTGGCAGCTTAGAAGGGTTGGAGTGTTTACCAGATGGACGTCAAGTCAACCTTCCTCAAAGGAGTTCTAGAGGAAGAGGTCTACATAGACCAGCAACCAGGTTACGAGATTGAAGGCTAGGAGGGCAAAGCCATGAAGTTAAAAAGGCCCTATATGGTTTGAAGCAAGCACCTCGGGATTGGTACAGCTAGATTGACAACTATTTTTAGGAGAATGGGTTTTTCAAATGCCCATATGAGCACACTCTGTACATGAAGATAAATGAAGCAGGAGAGCTCATTATCGTCTACCTATATGTAGACGATCTGATTTACACTGGCAACAACGTAGCACTGTTTGCCCAGTTTAGAACAACCATGAAGAAGGAGTTCGAGATGACAGACTCAGGGCTGATGAAACATTTCTTAGGCATTGAAGTTGACCAATCGGTAGATGACATCTTCATTTCTCAGGGTAAGTATGCAAAGGATGTCTTGAAGCGGTTCAAGATGGAGGACAACAAACCTGCCATCACACCTATTGCCATAGGTTTGAAACTTAGCAAGTTGGATCCAGGGAGGAATGTTGATCCAACCTTGTGCAAGCGGCTAGTCGGTAGTCTAATGTATCTGACTACAACTCATCCAGATCTGATGTTCAGAGCTAGCTTGATCAACCATTTTATGGAGACTTCGAAGGACATGCACTGGCAAGCACATCTTGCGCTATGTCAATAGGACGTAGAACCATGGCATCTTTTACGTCAGATAGGACTAGTTGGAACTGGTGGGCTACACAGACAATGACTGGACTAGCAGCACCGATGATCAAAAGAGCACCTTTGAGTATGCTTTCCATCTCAGCTCGGGGGCAGTCTCATGGGCATCCAAGAAGTAACTGATCGTTTCGTTGTCTACTATCGAAGCAGAGTAGGTCATTGCCACATCAACTGCATGTCAGGTAGTTTGGTTGCAAAGAGTTCTGGGTGAACTGAACTATCCTTCGAAAGGTGCGACAATAGTTTTTTGTGATAACAATTCCGGCATTGCATTGTCGAAGGATCCAGTGTTCCATGGCCAGATGAAGCACATTGACATTCGTTATCACTTCATTAGAGAGCTAGTGAAGTTCGAGGAAATTCAACTGTAGTTTTGCAGATCCAAAGAGCAATTGGCGGATATTTTTATGAAGCCTTTGAAGGAGGAAGACTTCAGCAGATTACGAGAGCATCTTGGAGTCAAAGCGCTCGTGAAATCAAGTTTAAAGGAGAGTGTTAGAAATATTAACCCTGATTTGCACTCTCTACCCAACTGTGCTACGAACCTAGGCGACGTCGAACTACGCTCGCCAAAAATAGCGAGGTTGGGTGTCCTGCCTATTTGTTTGATGTGATGTCTCTTGATGGATGTGACGCCTGACAGATCTGATCGCCGCACTTTGCCAAGCATGCACAGTTAATGTCAGTTCAACGATTGGACAGAAACCCTAACTTAGAGTCTATTAGAACCTGTCAGAGGATAAGCCCTATCTTTTTCTCCTTGCGGCTATATAAGGCAGATCGAGTCCTTAGAGTAAGGTGTGGGGACTTTCGGAATAACGAGCGAGAGGAAAGTGCAGGAGAAGAACAGACGCAGAGCAGTTCAGAGAGCAGAGTCGCTCATCTAGCTCAACTTCGAGCAACAATATCGATAGTTTATTTGTTTTCAGTTTATCTTGTAGATATTTGTCTACAGAAGTTTGTATTTCCTCATTTAAGGAATTTTGTAACCCTCGTCTCAGATAAATAAAATTTGTTGTAGTTTGACGCATTTGTAGGGTTTGAGTTTATCTTTGTCTGCATGCTATGTGACATTATTCTCTGTTTACACAATCGCTGTTTTGTTGCAGTCATTTTATAATAACTTGTTGTTTGCTGACCCCTATTAACAACACTCAGTTTGTTGTCCTTTGTACAATCGCCTTGGAGCAATTTCATGTTCCGTTAAAAGGTTGAGCTCAGATCCCAAACATTGCATTCAGTTTCGGTGTCTCTCCTACCCGCACAGCTCTTGTCAAGCCAAGCAAGTCATCGTTGTAGCTGCACGAGCCTCAGGACAACAAAGTTCGATAGACAAAAATTTGCCTAAGCTTGAGACTGCCCTCTTCAAAATTTGGCTTAGTCAGAAAGCCACCCGACTACGCAGCGCAGTCCGACTGCGCACTGTTTGATTTGCGTAGCCGGGCGTTGACCAACCAATTTGTTTGGCTATGTGCCAGTGCTGCCGCCCGACTGCGCAGCGCAGTCGGACTGCGCATTGCTTGACCTGCGCAGCCGGGCGTTGACCGACTGCGTCTGCCCACCTTCGCAATTTTTGATTGCGCTGCCCGACTTCGCAGAGCTTTTCTTGCACACTCGGGCGGATTTTAATTTACGCTCTTCGTATTTCCACCCTTTGTCGGGTTTAAAATTCAAACGAAACTTCATACCTCCCGCATTGGCGTTGTGGGTGAGAGAGGATCAGGGAAGACTTTACTTCTCAAAAGAGTCTTCAACAGCCCTCAGGTACAAAATTTGTTTTCCAATGACTTATTACTTTGAGTTTGGCTTACTGTTTCCGAAACTCCCTCCTTTGATTTCCTCAGAGAACAGCTTCTCAAGCAAATAACTTTAAATTAGATGAAAGAATAGGGAGGCTGGAGGGAGATGACGTGCAAATGTGGGTGAGTAGAAAATTGAGGGAAAATAAATTTGCCTTGTTTCTGGATGATGTTTGGGAAGCAGGTACAAGCTCCTTATTAGAAGAGCTGGCTGTGCCTTCACCATCTCTTTCACCAGCCAACTGTAGCATAATCATTGTGAGTTCAAGAGATCGGAGAGCTCTTTTATGCGTAGGAATTTCAGATTCTTCCATAGTGAGTATGGATGACCTGGGTGAGGATGATAGTTGGCAACTGTTTGTTTCTTATGCTTTTCCACATAGTGATGGGAATTTACCCACAACCATCAACGAAGAAATAGCCAGAGGTGTTTGCAACGAGTGCGGGGGCTTTCCTCTAGCAATCAAAGTTATTGCACGGTCCATGTCAGGGATTCTCGACACAAAGGAATGGGACTTTACGCTCAATAGGTTGGAGAATGCAGAGTCTCTAAAGGATCGTGATGTAACAGACTCACTTTATGGTAGGCTCCGATTAAGCTATGATTTTTTGGCTTACACTGATGTTTCTCTGCAATTGTGCTTTCTCTACCTCGCTGCCTTCCAAGAAGATGAAATCATAGGGACTCGTGATGCGGCTTTGTTATGGATGGGAGAAGGGTTGCTACAACGAGACGATCCACTGCAAACTGGGCGGACATATGTTAATCTTTTAGCCGACCGCTGTCTGGTTGAAGCAATTCATAAAGATATTTATGGAGACGTGATCTTTCTCAGGATGCACGATGTGTTGCACGATTTAGCAAGACAAAGAAAATTGTTCCTTTCAAGCAGTCAGGGGCCAAAAATAGTTTCCAGTCGATGACTGTTTGAAACATATAAGAATTTCATTGGCCGACAACTGGTTAACAAGTGTTCCTCAGACACTTAGAGGTCATATCCGCTCGTTGCTAATAGTTGGAATTGTAGATCTGAAAGTAATACCAAAAAAGGTGATTGGCAGTATGACATCTCTCCGAATCCTTTATTTGTCAAGGACATCCCTTGAGTCGCTGCCTGAAAGCATAGGAGAGTTGAAGCATTTGGTTTGCTTAAGGTTAGCCAAAGTGCCTATCAAGAAACTGCCCAATTCTATCACTGCACTGAAGAAGCTTCAAATACTGGATCTGTGGGGATCTAGTATCCAGGAACTGCCGTCCAGAATCAATAAGTTGAGTTCCCTGAAGTTTTTGGACATTGGTTATTGTGCAGATTTACAATCCATACCTTATGGATAGAGAGTGGGCGGGATAAGAGAAAACGCCCTTCACTGTCAATCAATGATTTAAGCACTATAAGCAGCTAAAAAGACTGTATCTTGGAAACAATGGGAAAACAATCGAAGAAGGAATGCTGGGAAGCATGGTGCATATGGAATATCTCTACTTAAATCTCACAATGATGGAAAGACTACCAGCGGACATGACTGCCATGTCAAAACTGAAGAAACTATTGGTACATTGCCCTCAATTGATCAAAATGAAGCATTCATTTTGTGGATTTCACCAGTTGGGCTTTCTCCGTTCGGTTAAGTGTCAGGCATTAAAGGAAGTACCTGCAAGTAATCGGAAGCCCTGAAACCCACTCCGCAGCCAAGTACCCTCTCGTTCCTCTCGTTGTAAGTCAATACCCGGCTGAAATCTCTACCATCTCTGCATTCCTCGTGAAGATAAAATAATCCGCATGCAGTGCCTAACGCAATCTTGAATCGGGTCTTCTATTCCAACATCTTGTGCGCTAACAAGAAGGAATGTTGGTTTCGAACTCACGAGTCTCCATCCATATGAATGCTTGTCCTTCGCAAGCGTGACAGTATAATCTTTTGCATTTTTGACTTCACGGTATACATGAAGTAGATGTGAGAAGCATAAAATTTCCTAAGGGTGAGGTAAATACCTGAAGGAGGAGTGTTAACAATGTTAACCATAGAGGCGCCTGACAACTCACGCATATTGCTGAAATGGTCACCTATCTACTCTCCACTCGGCCAATATGACACATGCTATTGATAGAACAACTAAAAAACTGTGTTCTTCCCGGAGATGGATCCATAATTAATTCGAAAGGTAATGCTTAATGCTAAAAAGCTCATCAAAGAAGAAAATATTTTGAAAAATAAAAAAATAATTGTGATATAGAAAGATAGATGGTAAATTAAAAAGATGAGTGTATATAAAAAAAATAAATTAAAAAATGATTTAGAAAAGTTATTATTTATTAGTATTGTAATAATTATATATATTGGTGTGTAGTTATTAATTGATTTATCTATTCATTTTTATTTGAGTGGATCATTCATTTATATTTGGGTGGATGATCCAACCTATGAATTAGTTACATTAGATTGTATGGATTTTATCATTATGGTTTTTAGAGTGGTGTAATAATCTCATTAAAGGTTTGAAATATGAAATATGTGTTAAGGAATATTGTATTGCAAGGTAATGTATCAACGAATAAATTCTATGTATTACAATAGCATCTTTTGTAGGGGTAGTTTGTGTCTTATCTTTTTTATTTTGCATATATCTTTACTTTTTTTATAAATTAGTATTTGATATCAGAGCACTCGATTTCTACAATTAATATCAGAGCAAATAATACTTACAATTAGTATCGGAGCAATTGTTAAAGCTATGAGTCACAAGCACTTGCAAAGTGCCTTAGGCAAAATGATAGAGGAATGAGTAGAAGTAATTCTACATCCAAATCATAGGATGGTTCAAGGATGATCCAAAATCTCATAGGAAGAGCAACCTCAACAAATGAAGGTCCTAGATTCGAGTTCTTGTTGGTTCATACCTTTAACAGGGTATGAGATCTAAAGTAACCAACTTGAATAAGGAGAAGCTATGCTAAAAGAGAAAGAGCATTAGCAACAGTATCTCCATAGGAGAAAAGGGGAGTGATGAGAATCGTTGGATTAAGGTTATGTGTGGTAGAAGTAAGGTCCCATACATGAGAGAAGAAATATGAAGGTTTGATGTGGAAACAAAAAAGTGAACCTCATAAGCAATGATTTACTCTATTACACCTAGTGGTTGCAATAACTGGTTATCTATGCAATCCGATAGGATGAGAAGGTTATCATAAGGACACTTCTAATTGAGTCATGGGATCAATCCCATATTAAAAAAGAAAATGAAGCCACTAGTAGGTGGTTTGAAACTATATGAATGTGAATGCACCACTATGGAGGTGTATGTGCAATAGCAAGTTGAAGAGAATTTTTAATTCAAGAAATTATAGATTGTAACATTAAGTGTTAAGGGGGAGAATGCCGAAAAAGGTAATGCTCATTGTGAAAAATCTCATCAAAATGATTTTTTTAAAGAAGAAAAATATAAGTTGAAAAATAGAAAAGTAATTGTGATATAGAAATACAAATGGCAAATTACAAAAAGGTGAATGCAAATATATAAAATAAATATAAAAACAAAAAATAATAACTTGGAAAAGTTATTATTAGCATTGTAATAATTCAATATATTGTTTTATAACTACCAATTGATTTATCCATCCATCCTTACTTGGGTGGATCATCCAACACATGCATAGTTGGATTAGATTGTATGGATTTCACCATTATGGTTTTTAGAGTGGTGTAGTAGCATCATGAAACAAGAGGTATGAAATATCAAGATGTATCGGGGAATATTATTTGCAAGGCAATATATCAATGAATACAATTCTATGTATTGCAACAACAATATGTATTTTTGTAGGAGCAATTTGCATCTTATATTTTATATTCTATATATATATTTCCCTTCCCTGTAAATTAATATTTGGTATCAAAGCACTTGGTTTCTACAATTTATATCAAATAACTTAATACTTATAAAAGGAGTAGATTCCAGATCCACATAATTCTTCTAATAATTAAGATTGAGGCCTTTCCACATCTTCATCCCAGGCAACAATGCATATCTTAGATATGTATAAATATCTCAAACAATATCAAACTTATTATTGTGGCCTAACATAAAGAAATTATTAGAGTCCAAAATCGATGCCCAAGATGTTTTATGACATTTATTGGTCGAGCATATCAAACAATCCTCTATATCATAGAGCCTAAGATGATTGTATCTTAATATATTGAGGGAACCAGGTGAAGTCTCCTTATTAGCCACCCAAATGATCACTTGCATAGGGATTTGAACATACCAGATGCCAACATATTAGTCATTTGTTCCATTGGGACTAAATAATCCCAACTTGAATGTACTATTTTTGAAGTTAAGGTTTGATTTCTAATGAGGGCATTCCTGAGCTCTATGGTATTTCTTCCATTGACTTATAGAAAATTGTAATTGTTCAAAATTGAAAGCATCATAAATGATAAATACAATAATCTAAGAGAGATTAGTGCTAGTAGATACTTCACCCATATTTCCATGTTCCTAGTATTTTATTTTTGTAGTTTATAGAAATGTATTTTGTTACCACCCATGGATTAGATTTTGGGTGTGGAGGTACAATTTTATTTACCAATTTAAATAGATTAGCGAGCACCATTGAAAACAAAGGGAGATGACTAGATAGCTATGCATCTATAATGCTATTCACATTAGCATACAAATTTTAAAAAGGTTATATTGTCTACCATGGTTCTCTCCAATTTGAAACATCACTCCCAGTAGACTAAGTTAGGTGGAAGAAATGATTTGAAACCATTGCATCTAGTTTGAGTCAATACTTCCAAGGCTAGTGTCATGTTGAAAAAGTAAGCACCATTGGTGAGGTAGCGAGTGGAATCTAGTATTTCTAGATTTTTTTGCTATGCATTTTAGGTCAACAGTGGGACATAGTCCATTCCACTACTTGTTTTAGCTTTTGAATTGTTACATGACATGCATCATTATTTAACAATATGAGCATCAATCCCACTACTTTATATACGTTAAGACATTACTTTCTTTCGGAACACCTATTGTTTTATTTTCCACTACATGTTGAGTGGTTTCAAACAATGAACTACTCTATTTCAACATAAAAGACCCCTAGTTAAGAGTAAAATCCTTCACAACACCTATGATTGCATTGAGCTTTATAGACATCAAGACATTACTTTCTTTCAAAATGCTCATTTTGTTTTTGTGAAAAACACCCCTTCAAGGTGCCACTTTCGAGTAAGTCCCAAGAAGGGAGGGGTATATATTTCACCAAAAATGCCTAGGGATCACACCTATATTACTGGTGCACTCAAAGAGCATGCCTAGCCCAAAGTAAATCAAAAGACAAGCCACAAATGTACCAACACGAAAGGTCAATAAAAAAACAAATTACTTAAGGTTCATGTAGTTTGTAGTAGTCATAAGGCTTTATCTAGTTAGATTTCACCATGAATAGAACTAGTAACACCCTCATTATCTTTATTTATCAAAGAAATAATTCTACGCTTGGTGCCCTCAAGAGCATCCATGTAAGAAAACTGGTTAATTTAGGTGATCTCTCTCAAATGCTTTCTCTTTAGGACTACATTTATTTTATAGAGTGTAACCCATGAATATTTTAGGAGTGGATCTTAATTGCAAACCACTTGTGAAGTATTTTCCTACAAAAAACTCTGTACTCAGAAGAACCACCATTCAAAAATCCACAAGGGTCTTCCTTGTGTCTTCTAGGAGCTCTTTCAAAGATTTCCTTCCTCTCCTTAATTAGCTTTTATTTATCTTTATTTTGGTATGTGAGAAAGGCTTTAATCCAAACATAGTGCATTAGGGAAGAGGTTCCCAAAGTCTTTTGATTTTTCTTTCTCTTTGCTTCTTTAGTGCCTTCTTTTTTATTTCCTTCACAATTCAAGGTCTTTGAAAGGAACAATATAAATATTATTTACATTAGGAATTAAGGAGGAATTTGAGGTAGAGGTTTAGCACATTTTTAGGAATAGATCTTTGTTGCATGAGGGTTTGGCCAATCTCCTCATTTTCTAGTTGGCAAGGCCTATTTAAGGAAGGGTCTAAGGATCATTCACCCAAAATTTCTTCATGTTGAATAGGCTCATTAACATCCATATAAGTATCTTCATGGCTCAATATTTGTTGAGGATTCTTCTATATTAAAGACTCTTCCTCTAGTTTTTCAAGATCTTCTATTAACTGCTCAACAAGGATTTCCACTACATTTTCCCCCTTAATCCCTTGTTTGTCTGTTCACATTCCTCTTGGGAGATATGCATGGATTCCTCCATATTTTAGTTTATCTCTTGCAAGACCATAAATTTATTCAGTTTTTGATGTTTTTGTTTCTCTTTCTTCTATCACACTCGTTGATCCTTTTTATTTGCTAATTTTTTATATTACCACTTTTTATTCTTCCTTGTTGGATCCTTCTTTTTCTTTGTCTCCTCTACTTTTTGCTTTAGGATAAGATAGTTTTGCAAGATATGGCCATGAGCATGGAAAAATCTACATCAAAATAAAACATTCTCATAATCTAGATCTTGGGTCCATTCATAATCCCCTACACTTAAAATAATTACTTCTAAAATAGGGCATTCGGATCTACATGGAGACATATAGGAAAAGGTAGTTATATGAGCCTCTTTAGTTACTTTGGATATTCTTATATATTCTCCAATTGTGTTTCCAATTCCTTTCAAGGTTTCCTCATTTTAAAATTCTAAAGGGAGAACATATAGTTGCATCCAGACCGGGGCTTTGGTTAAATTTTATTTATTGGGATCAAAACCTATGGTCCAATTTTTTATAAAAATACCTACCCTTACCAGGAAGCAAGGGCCCCCATATTTAATCCTCTCCTTATCCTCCAAGAAGCTAAAAATGACTATGAAGACACCTTTAACATAGAGTTTAAGTTTTACATCTCCTTTTAGTTTTTAGACTTTCCTTATCCAATTTTGTAGATCCTGCTCCATCGGACAAAATCTTGTCAAGCAAAAAATTAATGTTTGCTTGGAAAAATAGGATTTTTTTTGTTTAAAGGATTATGTTTTTACATTGAATGCCATAATTTTATAGTTTTTTAAAGCATTTATTGAGGATTAAAGGTTGTGTGATCTCTTATTTTTAATAGTTGCAAGCTTAAGATCTCTTGAAGAGCTTCCACTTAGTCCCTTAGTACCTTCATTTAACACCACATCTCAATAAGAGGGAGGTGACAAACCCTTTGAAGAGCCTGCCATAGAGAAGAGATAAAGCTACACACAATAAAAGAGGGATGACTCTGAATAGTACCTTCCTTTGCAACAATCTACGCTCTTGAGCTATTTTGCATTGTTCTACACTATCACACTTGATAAAAATCTTGTTCTTGTTTCACTATATGCACTATTCCACAATGTTCTACACTATTGATGCACTATACTATACTATTGATGTATTATACCCCACTTTTCATGCCTAAGAAAAACCTTATTCCTTCAACCCTAGGATGTATGAAAATTGTCAAGAGATCTCTTCAATGCATTGTTCATGCACTATTCCACACTATTTATGCATTGTTCTTGCCTCAAACCCTATTTTTATTTCTCATGAAAAGTAGTATCAAACTCTAATAGCTTCAACACACTATTCACACATTGTTTTGTACTATTCCACACTATTCATGCATTGTTATGCACTATTTATACATTGTTCATGAACTATTCATGCCTCAAACCCAAAAATACTCATTGTTATCTTCTAACGCCCGCATTAAAACGCAAAACACAAGGATGTTGTGAAAAATCCAAAGATATGATGAGAAAATGAGGATGATGAGTGGATTTACATCCTACTTTTGATTGGAAAGCTTCACAATAATATAGGCTATGCAGGAAAAACATATACATCCATGCATGTCATATGATGGATCCTTTAACCATATGATTGATCCACTTGTACGACTAGCCAAATTGTATGATAGGATTCCTTTAATAGTATGATGGACTATTGTACAACATCATTGTACAATGATATTCAATTGTACTATAGGTTGAGTGGTACAAAACTTGGATTGTGCAGTAAGTTTTCAAAATTCATATGATAATTTCCTTGGTTGAGATGCTAAGTAGAGTTTAATGTTTCCTAATTAAATGACTTCCACATTTTTTTTGTTAAAAAACATGCACTTGAACAATATTTATTTCTCTACTTGATGGTGGTCACCATAGTTTTTATTGAATAGTGACTAACTCGACTTGAATGTCATGATCAACATTCTATCACAGTTGTATGACAATATTTGTATGGTAATCACACATTCAACATTGATACTAAGATGAAAGATATCTCCTCGGACTATAGTAACTCACTCATATAGACTATGTTTTCTTTGGTACCACCACCCCTGTCTTGCACTTCCTGCATAATACAAGCTTACACATCATACAATTCTAGCATAATGTATTCACAATTTAGGATAACTTAGAAGGATGGATTTCTATTATTCATCATTCAAGTGATAATTACATGCTCTGCAAATTCTAGAACTTCACATAGACATTTCTCTATATTTTCTTCTATCTCTCCCTTCTAACCGTACAAGCCAATACTATCTGAAAAATGCCAATCGTCTCTTCACATTCATTTTCTCTTTCAACATGTCACTCATCAATTCCTCTTTTACTTCTTTTGTCTCTTCCTCTCCTTCTTTGTCTTCCTCTTTGTACTCGTCATTTGGTTTCTGCCTCCACTCCTTCTTTGTGTATTGGGGAGGGTAGTTATATGGTTTATCAATCGTTACCTCCATTTGGTAGATGCTCCCTCAACATTATCTAAACATTAAAAAAACTTAAATCCTAATATAATAATTGAATCTCGTTAAATTATTTGTTTTATAACTAATTTCATTATAAGAACCATAAGATGTTTTAAGTTCTTCAATAATATAATTAGAACAATTCCTACATGGACTAGAAGTATATTACATATTCTTATGAATAAATCATAAATTAATTTACTTATTCTTTATTTTTATATCTTAAATGTATTATTTATTATAAATTTTTTTATTTTATGAAATTATTTTTTAAATAATCATATATATTAAAATCAATATTTAATAAATTACATTTATATAATATCATAGTATCTGTATAATTAAGTTTCATTATTATTATTAGTATTTTTTTAAGTTTTATTATATATATGATCAATTTTAATGTTGAAAAATTAAAATTTATTAAAAAAAAGAAAAATGTAGAAAGTTCAAATTTAATTGTTAACAGGAGCGTTGATGTCGTTTCCTTGGCCGTTTGTATTTGGTTGGAATTAGAAAGCTTGTCCCGAGCCTCCTTTTACGCAAGCTTTATTCCATTTTTAAACGCAATCCCTACCTAACCTCCTAGAAGTTAGCTGACACCACAGGCAAGTCCTACGTAGTTTTCTTTTATGTGCTTCTTTCTTGACTTGTTTAAGTAGATCATTCAACTCCAAAATTAAATCGTGCGCTATTGAAAACAAAAATTAAAAAAATAACATTCGGTTTGCGCAAGACTGGTATTTGTAACAGACATAGAGATAAAATTTTAAGCTGGTTTCTGTTTTTTAAACTTAGTTTTTTTAAATAAAAACCCTACCAAAAAAAACTTATATTTTAAATTAAAATATCACTTCAAAATAAAATAAAATATTAAATATTATTTTCATTAAAATCATTGATGTTAAAAGATGTAGTTATCCCTTCGCCTACCTTTAATTTAATTTTGCTTTTTACTTTTTCCCTTGAGCTTTCCCTAGGTCGGGTCTAACTTCGACATCTTACTTTGTAAATGGAAGTACTCATTTTACATTATCCCATTCAACTCATAGCAACCCACGTTATGTAGAATGAAAGTTTTATTACAATTACTATAAATCAGCAACCCATCTAGACACAAAACATATTACTATAAATCAGCACCAGCCTCTGCTGGTTTCTCTGCATTTTTTCAGTTCCAAAGTCCTGGACATAATATCATTCTTCGATGGATCTGCCCTCCTTTCTTTATGATTGGATTGCATTGAAAATTTTGGAAGTAACACAAAAGCAAAGTAGCATTCCCGGTTAACATTGAGTCTTGCCATATCTTTGTTCTCTGATGATTCCATAGATTATCAAAATGAAGCATTCATTTTGTGGATTTCACCGGTTGGGCTTTCTCCGTTTGCTTAAGTGTCAGGCATTAAAAGAAGTACCTGCTGACTTGCACAAACTTGCTAGGCTTAAGCATCTGGACATCGCTTTCTGCCCCAGTATAGAGAAGTTGCCCCAGGCATTTGGTGAGAGAGGAGCATTTCCATTGCTGAGGTATTTTCTCTTATGGGATTGAATAGCTTGGAGGAGTTGCCAGTGGTGGAGGAAGGAGCCATGCCTTCGCTCGAGACATTCACAGTTTTTCTGTGCGAAGCATTGAGGATGTTGCCACAGAATTATAGGTATTTACGAAGTGTAGAAAAGATAAGAGTATACAGTTGTTCAATGGATTTGTGGCAAATCGAAGGAAGAAAGTGCAGAGAAAGAAATAAAAGGGTCCAAACAATAACAATGTCCACGGCAGACACGGAGGCATTGAAAGATGCGTGACAATCTGACTGACTTGCGCGGTGCGGATGGAGCGCAACTCCGGATCGTTCACTAAAGAGGCGAAACACCAGATCGCTCACAAACTGCTTTGCTCTATGGGGAGGTGACGAAATTGCTTTGTGGAGTAAAGAAGCGCGCAATGTCTTTGCGCGTTGATTAAAACGCTAAATGAAGTTTCGTTCTCCTAGGGACTTACGCTAGTCAAAGCGCATTCAAACGCCTTTGGGGAAGAATGAAACGTGAATTCCTTTTGACTAGGGTTCGGAGAAAATAAAGAGCGCAATGGCTTTTCGGAGTGAGAATGGGCGAAATGCAGACTTGTCGAAATTGATTTTTTTGGAGTGATTTTAGGAAAAATGGCACGATGTCTAGACCACGCTAGGGATTTTTCAACCTTAGATTTATACGAGGATAAATAAATATGTGAAATATCAAACTTGCACAAATAAATTATATTAACTGAAAATAAGCTGACTGCAGATGCAGTTTTACAATGTAAATAAGGACTTTACACATTCATCTGCAATGGGTGTTGTAGGTTAGACTCAAACAGTAGTATGTGAAAGCTGCAACTTCACCTCCTCGCTTTGCTCTTTTAAGTGTTCTTCTTTGTTCTCTGTCTCTTCTTTGTTCTCCCTCTGCACTGCTGTGCACTTATCCATATTTTTTTGAAATTTAGCACCATCTTATATAGTCGGGCAGAGGAGAGGATAAGGCTTATCTTTTAACATACCTTTAATGCAAAACTAGGGTTTCTGACCAATCACAACTACCAGTATTAAATGCGCACGCTGGAAACATATGACGATTGGATGTCATGGATTTACGATCGGATTTGGGCGATAAGATCTTTCAGAGATCTTACAGGCGTGAAATCGAGTTTAATTTTTAACATCCTCCTTTAAACAATTGATGCCCAACATTTCCCTCAACTTGTTCAAGTCCTCCTCCTTCAAAGGTTTTGTGAAAATATCTACTACATGCTCTTTTGACCTACAAAATAGTAACTCAATTTCGTTAACTTTCACTAGCTCTCTAATGGAATGGTAGCAGATATTAATGTGCTTGGTCCTTCCATGAAACACTGGATCTTTCAACAGTGCTATGGCAGAATTGTTGTCACAGAAAATAGTTGTTGCCCCTTCCCATGGATGATTCAGCTCACCCAAAATTCTCCTTAGCCAAACTGCTTGGCATGCAGCTGAAGTGGCGGCAACATACTTTGCCTCTACTATGGATAATGCAACAATTGGTTGCTTATTTGATGACCATGAAACTACTCCTGATCCAATATGAAAAGCATAGTCGAAAGTGCTCTTTCGATCATCAGTGTTGCTAGCCCAATCGCTATCTGTGTAGCCAATCAGTTCAAGCTGGTCTTTTTTGGCATAAAAAATTCTATGGTTCCACATCCCATTGACATAACGTAAAATCCTTTTGCCTACTTGCGAGTGAGTGTCATTTGGAGTCTCCATAAACCTGCTAATTAAGCTCCCTCCAAACATAAAATTTGGTCTAGTTGTAGTCAAATACATGAGACTACCAACTAACCTTTTATACAAAGTTGGATCAACATTTCTGCTACAATCCATTGTGCTCAGCTTCAAGCCTGTGGCAACAGGCATGATGGCAGTTTTGTTGTCCTCCATCTTAAACCTTTTCAGGACATCTTTCGCATACTTACCCTGAGAAATGAAGATGTCATCCACAAATTGGTCAACTTCAATGCCAAGAAAATATTTCATCAACCCTAAGTCCGTCATCTCGAATTTCTTCTTCATGGCTTTTTTGAACTAGTCAAATGGCACATTGCTATTTCCAGTGTAAATCAGATCGTCTACATACAAGAAGATGATTATCATCCGTCCCTCTCTATTTTGCTTTAGGTACAAGTTGTGCTCATATGGGCATTTGATGAACCCATTCTTCTGAAAGTAGGCATCAATACAACTCTACCAAGTCCTGGGTGATTCCTTCAACTCATACGGGGCCTTACTCACCTTCAGGACCTTACCTTCTTGTCCTTCCAACTCATATCCTGGTTGTTGGTCTATGTAGACCTCTTCTTCCAACACTTCTTTGAGGAAGGTAAACTTGAAATCCATTTGGTAAACACTCCAACCTTTCTAGGCTGCCAATGCCAGGATCATCCTGACGGTGTCAAGTCTCTCTACAGGCGTATACACCTCATGATAGTCAATCCCTGACTTATGCATGTAGCCTTTCACCACCAATCTAGCCTTATGCCTATAAACTTCACCTTGGGCATTAAACTTCATTTTATATACCCACTTGAATCCAATGGTCTTCTTCCTTGTTGGGAGATCCATCAACTGCCAGGTATGGTTCTTCTCTATGGCCTCTATCTCATCATTCATAGCTTGTACCCATTTCTGGTTCTGAATTACTTCTTCAAATGAAATTGGATCACACTCAAAGAATAAAGCAAAATCAGAATGTTCATCTATTTGATTTCAGGTTACCTCATAAATATCTTACAAGCTCCTCATCTTTGCAGGTGTCCTCAAGCTGGAGATCCTGCTTGCAAGTTGAGGTGTTTGTGATGATGACACAGTGCTGCTGTTAGCTCTAGTATTGCTGCTTGAAGCTACAGGTTGATGCACTCTATTTTCATCAAAGTCCTCAAGCTCAATAATTGCTAGCTCTAGCTCGCTAGTCATTGATTTCCACTTCTAGGCTTCATCCTCCAGAAACTTCATATCTCGACTGATAATCAGCTTCTTCATCATAGGATTATACAACCTATATGCCTTCAAATCTTCACTATACCTAGTGAATATTCATTTTTATGCCTTGTCGTCTAACTTCTTTCTCTTCTCATCTAAAACATGTGCATATGCTATGCACCCGAAACTCTTAAGTGAGCCACATTGGGATTCTGATTAATCCAAGCCTCTTGAGAAATTTTGTCCTTCACACTCTTCATGGGACATCGATTTAGTAGATAAACTATACAACATACAACTTCTACCCATAACTCATGTGATAAATTCTTTATCTTCAGCATACTCCATGCCATCTCCATGATTGTTTTGTTCTTCCTATTTGCAACACCATTCTATTGTGGTGTGTATCTGGCAGTGAATTACCTACGAATTCCATTTTATTTGTAAAAATTGTGGAATTCATTGGAGATATACTCACCTCCTCCATCTGTTCTGAGAGTCTTCATGAAGTAGCCACTTTGTTTCTCAACCAGAGCCTTGAACTCCTTAAATTTACCGAATACCTCTAACTTTTGTTTGATGGGATATACCCATGTTCTTCGACTAAAATCATCTATGAAATTTAGGAAGTATTTGTTACCAGTAAATGTGCTGGTTTGCATCGAACTACAAATATCAGAATGCACCAGCTCTAATGGCTGTGAAGCTCTCCAAGACTACCCCATAGGGAATGCATCCCTATGCTACTTGCTAACTAAGAAACCTTCACAAACTTGATTCGGTAGCTCTATGAGGGGTAAACATTTCACCATTTGTTTCATGTGTAGTCAATTCAAGCCACTAAAGCTCAAGTGATCAAATCTGATATGCCACAGCCAGGTAACATCTTTTACAACTACACTAAATGAAAGCAATGATTCATTCTAAATTTGTAGGAGAAACATCTTGTTCTTCATCATGGACACTGTTGCAATTTGCCCATGCTCTTTTTCTCTGATGGTATAGTCTATATATTTAAATTGAACAGTGTACCCCTTCTACATAAGTTGTCTAATGTTCAAAAAATTATGCTTCAACCCAGGCACATAATAGACATCTCCTATTTGCTTCCTTTCACCTTGCCTGGTGCAAATGATGATTTTTCCTTTCCCCATGATAGGTACTTTGTTGTTGTTCCCCATATTCACTTTAGACTTGATTGTTTCATCAAGTTGTGAGAACATCTCTCTATTCCCAGACATGTGGTTGTTGCACCAACTATCGAGATACTAGATATTATTTTGGCTCTCCTCCTCAATAATGCAAGTTAATAGCACATTCCCACAAGCATCTCTACACTTCGCATTTTAATTTTCATTTTTGTAATGGGCTTGCTGTTTGTTTTCCTTGGTCATTTTCTTTCTACACTCAGAAATAAAATGACTGATTTTTTTGCAATAATAACATTGGATATTCGATTTATCATACCTCTGATTAGATCCTCCTTGCTAGTTTTTACCACTGCATCTTCCTTCGGCTTGATGAAAATTATAGCTGGTCTATCCATAATTGGAGTTTGACATTCCTCCTCACTTATTACCTCTTCCACACTTGCATTTGCCTCTTCCTCCTTGAGAACTGGAGGCACCGTGGTGGGTTTCATCTCTTCTACTATTATCTCAAAATGAGACCTACATCCTAAACGCTTGCTCCAATGAGGACTGAGTTGAGTGGCTCAGTCTCTGCTCATGTGTTTGTAGAGAACCCATGAGCTCATCCACAGAGAGGGTTGTCAAATCCCTTGATTCTTCAATAGCAATCACCACTGAGTCAAACCTTGCTGGTAGGCTCCTTAGTATCTTCTCCATAATCCTTTGGTTTTTCACATTCTCCCCATTCAACCGCATATGGTTGATGACATCCTTTGTCTGGGTGAAGAAGTCGCTCATGGACTCTAATTCACTCATCTAGATATTTTCAAACTCTCTTCTCAACATTTGCAGCTTCACTAGCTTTACTTTGTTGGTCCCCTGGTAAGAGTTGACTAAAATTTCTCATGCCTGCTTTGCTTTGGTTGTTGTTGCAATTCGTAGGAAGATGGTCTCTTCAACCACTTGCATTATATAAAATAATGCCTTCTCGTCTTTCTTTTTATTCTCCTTTAACATGTATGAATCTGCTTGGGAGAGAGTAGCCAAAAGGATCGTATTTTTTGGTTCTACATAACCATTCTCAACTAAGTACCATAGCTCCTAATACCCAAACAAGATCTTCATCTATATGCTCCAGCAATCGTAGTTCTTGCCATTGAACCATAGGATATGCAACTGCAAAGGGTTGCTATTAAGAGATATTGCTTCTTATCGTCCATGAGAAGGCTCTAGCTCTGATACCAATTTGAAATATGCGCAACAATCTGACTTGCACGTTGCAGATGGAGCACAACTCCGTATCGCTCACTAAAGAGGTGAAACACCAGATCACTCACTAAAGAGGTGAAACATCGGATCACTCACACAAAATAGCGCAACAGAAGTTTACCAGGGTCAAACTGCTTTGCGCTATGGGGAGGTGACGAAATTGCTTTGTGAAGTAAAAAAGTGCGCAACGTCTTTGCGTGTTGATTAAAACACGAAATGAAGTTTCGCTCTCTTAGGGACTTGCGCTAGTCAAAGCGCAGTCAAACGCCTTTGAGGAAGAATGAAACACAAATTCCCTTTTGACTAGGGTCAAACCCTATTTCAGTTAAAATAAAGAGCACAACGACGTTTTGGAGTGAGAATGGGCAAAATGCCTTCTTCAGAGTAGACTTGTCCAAAATTGATCTTTTCGGAGCGACTTTGGGAAAAATGGCACAATGTCTATTTATCGACCACATAAGGAATTTTCCAACCGTAGATTTGTACAAGGATAAATAAATATACGAAATATCAAACTTGCACAAATAAATTATATTAACCTAAAATAAGTTGACTACAAATGCAGTTTTACAATGCAAAATAGAAGGACTTTACACATTCATCTGCAATGGGTGTTGCAGGTTAGACTCAAACAAGAGTCTGTGAAAGCTGCAGCTTCAGCTTATCGCTCTGCTCTTTGAAGTGTTCTTCTTCGTTCTCTATCTATTCTTCGTTCTTCGTTTTCTAAAAGATAGCACCACCTTATATAGCCGGTCGGAGAAGAGGATAAGGCTTATCTTCTAACATGCCTTTAATGCAAAACTAGGGTTTCTGACCAATCCTACCAGTATTAAATACGCATGCTAAAAACTTACGGCGATCATAAATCAGGGATCTGCGATCGAATTTGGACAATAAGATCTTTCAATAATTTTTAACAGGCATCCTTCACTAAGTTCCATGAGCTGCGCAAGCGAGACCATGAATTTTTGCTATACGGTGAGCATTGGGCCAATGAATTCTTGGTATTCTTAACAAATCTTCATGGACTTTTTATATAAATTTTTTTACAGAGAATATGTCTTTTGATGACGTGTTACGAATATAGTTGAAGAGCATTTTATTTAATCAATTCACCGAAATCTATTGATATTTTAACGGAAGAACTTTAAAATAGTTTTTAATGAGATCAAATGTTTAACAACATTTAACCCCACGCTGTCACTAACATAAGCAATCGGTATAGTTACAATTAATTATGTTCAATACAGTTTAATTAATAAATGGGTTTCGGTGTAGTTAAAGATAGAGGTGCTTTATTTATTAATATTTTTAATTTATTATATTTATACTATTCTTTAGGAAAAAAATAAAATCTTAAGGAAATAAGATTGATAGATATTTAGAGGGAGTGTTATATAAAAAAATAAAATCTATGATTGATTGTTTAATTTATATTAACCTGTATTTGTTAAATATATTTTTGTTTTTTAATATTTAATTTATTTTATTTTTAAAGATGGATGGTTTAGATTAGATGGATTATCTCATATACAATAAACAAAACCTATAAAATATAAAAAATGTATAGAAAATATTGTATTGCATCAATGAATAAAATTTTATGTGTTGCAACAACAATATATAACTATATTTTCTACAATTGAGAACACTTGATACTTACAAAAGGACCAGGCGCAGATCCACATAATTCTTCTAACAAGTGAGATTGAGGCCTTTCCACAGCTTCATCCCAGGCAGCAATGCATCTCCTGGATATTGAAAAATCTCCCAAACAATCTCAAACTTATTGTTGTGGCCTAACATAACGAAGTTACTAGAGTCCAAAATCGATGCCCAGGATGCTTTACGACAGTTATTGGCCGAGCACATCAAACGACCCTCTATATCATAGAGTCCGAGATGATCGTATCTTGACATATTGAGGGAACCAGGCGGAGTCTCCTTATTAGCCACCCAAATGATCGTCTGCACAGGGATTTGAACATGCCAGATGCCAACATACCAGTCATTCGTTCCATTGGACTGAAGAATCCCAACTTGAATGTACTATTTTCGAAGTTAAGGTTTGAATTCTAGTGAAGGAATTCCCCAGCTATAAGGTATTTCTTCCATCGACTTCTAAGAAATCACAATTATTCAGAATCAAAAGCATCGTCAATGTTAAATGCAATAATCTAAGAAAACTTAGTGCTACTAGATGCTTCGCCCCTATTTCCATGTTCCTGGTGTTCTTATTTTTGTAGTTTATAGAAATGTCTTTTGTTACCATCTGTGGATTTAGATTTTGGGTGCAGAGGCACAGTTTTATTTGCCAGATTAAATAGACGGGCGAACAGTATTGGAAACAAAGGAAGATGAGTAGATAGCCAAGCATCCACAATCTCGTTCACATTAGCATGCAAATTTTAAAAACATTATATCGTCTACCATGATTCTCTCCAATTCGAAACTTCACTCTAAGTAAACCAATTTAGGTAGAAGAAATGATTTGAAACCATTGCATCTAGTTTAAGTCAATACTTCCAAGGCCAGCGCCATATTGAAAAAGTAAACGAGTGGAATCTAGTCCTTCTAGAATTTTTTTGCTGTGCATTTTAGATCAGGAGCGGGACATAGTCCATCCCACTGCTTGTTTTGATTTTTGAATTGTTAAATGACATGCATATATCTTGAACATTATGAACATCCTTCCCATTACTTTATACACTTTACATCACTTTCTTTGAAAACACCCATTGTTATCTTTTCACAACACCCATTGCTATCTTTTCCACTCCACGTTGAGTGGTTTCAACCAAGGCCCTTCTCTATTTCAACCTAAAATCCTCCTGGTTAAGATTAAAAACCTCTACAACACCTGTGATTGCTTTGAGCTTTATAGACATCAAGACATTACAAAAACATCCTTTAAAAGTACTACTTTTGGATAATTTCCAAGAAGACAGGGGTATCTATTATGCAAAAAATACTTAGGGTTTGCATCTGGTCTATCTTCTTTGGCAAACTCAAAACACATGCATAGTCCAAATTAAATGAGCCAACAAGCCATGCATTTATCGGCTAAAAAGATCGACAAAAAACCAATTACTCAAGGCTCATGTAGATTACAATAGTCAAAAGGCTTTCTCCAGTCGACCTTCACCATGACTAGCACTAGCAACACATTCATTATTTTTATTGATCAAAGAAATAATTTTACGCTTGGTGCCCTTAGGAGCATCTATGTGAGAAAACTAGTTGATCCAAGTGATATCTCTCTCAAACGCTTTCTCTTGAGGACTACATTTTTTTGGAGAGTGTAATCCACAAATATTCTAAAAGAGAATCTTCATTGTAAATCACTTATGAAATATTTTCTTGCCAAAAATTCTATACTCAGAGGAACCATCAATCCAAAATCCATGAGGGTCTTCTCCGTGTCTTCCAAGAGCTCTATAAAATATTTCATTCCTCTCCTTAACTGGTTTAATTTATCTTTCTTTGGTATGTGAGATAAACCTACAACATTAGGGGAGAGGTTCCCAAAGTCTTCATTTTTTCCTCCTCTTTGCTTCTTCAGTGTCCTATTTTTTATTTTCTTCATAATTCAAGGTCTGTATGATGCTATAATTGAAAGGGACAATAGAAATATTATTTACATTGGGAATTAAGGAGGGGTTTGAGGTACAAACTAGAACATTTTCAGGAATAGGTCTTTTTTGCATGAAGGATTGGCCAATATCCTCATTTTCTAGTTGACAATACCTCTTAAAGGAAGGGTTTAAGGATCTTTCACCCTAAATCTCTTTGCACTGAATAGGCTCATTAGAATCCATTGAGGTATGTGGCTCAACCTTTGCTAGGGATTTCTCTGGATTAAATTCCTTTCATCTAGGTTTTTAAGATCTTCCATTGATTTCTTAGCAAGGATTCCCATTTCATTTTGTCCTTACTCCCTTCCTTGTTTGTTTGTTCATGTTCCTCTCAGAAGATGTGCATGGATTCCTCCAACTCTTGGTTTATATCTTGCAGAACTACAATATTTTTTGGTTGTTGATGTTTTTGTTCCCATTTCTTCTACCACACCTATTGATCCTTTTGTTTGCTGATTTTAGAGATAGCCACTCTTTCTTCTTCCTTGTTAAATCCTTTTTTCTGTCTCCTCTACTTTTTTCTTAAGGGAAAGATAGTTTCACAAGATATGACCATGAGAATGGAAAAATCTACATCAAAAGGGTACATTCTCATAATCTATATCTTGGATCCAATCATAATCCCTTACACTTAGAAAAATTACATCCAAATGAGGGCACAATAGATCTACATGGAGACAGATCTAGGAAAAGGTAGTTACATGAGCCTCTTTAGTTACTTTGTACATTCCTACATATTTCCAATTGTGTTTCCAATTCCTTTCAAGGTTTCCTCATTCTAAAAATCTAGAGAGAGCATACAATTGTACCCATAATAAGGCTTTGGTTAGATATTCTTTGTTGGGATCAAAACCTAAGGTCTAGTTTCACATAAAAAGACCTACCCTTGCTAGGAAGTAAGAGACCCATATCAAATCCTCTCCTTATCCTCCAATAAACTAAAATGAATATGAATAAGCCTTTAGGACTAAGTTTAAGTTCTACATATTCTTTTAGTTTCAAAAATTCCCTTATCCAATTTTGTATATCTTGCTCCATCGATCGAAGGCCTATGAAGCAACAAATTAATGCTTGCTCAAAAATAGGAAATCTCTTCTTTAAAGGATTCTAGTTACATTGAGTTGCATTAATTCTATAATTTTTTCTAGGTATTTATTGAGGACTAAGGGTTGTGTGATCTCTTGTATTTTCTCCTCTTTAATAGCTATAAGCTTAATATCTCTCGAAAACTTATCACTTACTCTCTTAGTACCTTTATTTTGCACCACATCTCTATAAGAGGAGATGATGGGCCCCCTGAAGAGGTTGCCATCAAAAAGCAAGAAAGCCACACACACATGACAAAAAAATGGATGACTCTCACCAATACCTTCCTTTGCAATAGTCTTGGTTCTTGAGTTATTTTACATAATTTTGCACTATTCATATCTAACAAATTTTTTGTTCCTATTCCATATTGTTTTGAATTGTTTTATAATATTCACACACTGTACTACATTATTCACATCTCAAACCCTAGTTTTATTTCTCATGAGACACAACATCAAACTCCAATCTCTTCAATGCACTATTCCTCACTATTCATGCACTATTTTGCACTATTTATAGTGGTAAAACCCCAATGTGGGGAAACATCCACTGTCCAAGAGAGCTCACTACTTTATTAATGAACAAAAAATACATTGCAACCTCCGAAGGGCTACCAAGCATTGCTACTGTAATGAAAACAACCAATACTATGCAACAATTTCACCCAATAGTCTGCAATAGTTCACCATAAACACAACTCAACGTACATTCTCTCCAATCCCTCATTAACCATGAAGAGATGCCAAAAATTACATAAATAACCATTCCAATAACTCCTGGTCTTTCAGCTACCAAGCGTGTCTTTTGGTCTCCAACTGTTTTTTGGTATTCTTCTATCAAAAGCACTAGATTGCCATTTTGGAACATGTACAAATTTTGGATTATGTGTCCAATAGACCTAAATATTTTACCATGTGTTCTCAGTAGTTCAAAATACATCTGGTTAAAATTTTAGGTCCTAAATATTTATGAGTATCTCCCAACATGTTCATGAATATGACCACCGAGACTGATTTTTACATAGTTTCTAGCTTCAAAAGTGTCAAATTGTCATTCTGGAACACAAAAATTTCCTATTATGTATCCAATTTATCTACAAATTTTACCATATGTTCTCAACATTTCGAACTACATCTGGTTAAAATTTGAGGTCCTAAATCTTTTTGAGTCACACCCAACATGTCCATGAATATGACCACTAAGACTGATTTTTACATAGTTTCTAGTTGTCAAAAGTGTGCAGTCCAGTTTTACAAAAAGTATGAAGTTGCCTAATTTGACAAGGTTTGGTGGTACTAATATATCAAAATAACTCCACTAATATTTTTACTTATTCATCATGATAATTACAATTTTATTTATCCGAAAAATAATTCAGGATCATCAAGTGTCATTTGTTTTTCTCCTTGAGTCTTTGTTCACTCAAAAAATAGACATTTTTTAAACAAATCCCTTAACAGATCCTACAATGACCATTACTAACAACTATTATGTCTGACTCTATAACTCAGTTTTTTACTACTGTCTTGATATATTATTACTAACAATTTCTTGGTTGTTATGATTCTCGACTATAACTAACAACTACATAAGTAGACTATCTTCACTATTACTAACTATGATCCTAGATGAAATTATTGTTGACTATTACTAATACAACCTCTCTTGGTTGTTACTTTCAACATAATTTATTTCATTTGTTTTAGTTTAGTCTATTATGTGATAGTGTAGTTTCTTCAGTATGCTCAATTTTTGTGGTAGGATTTGTGGCATTCATATTAAACATTCAATAGAAATAGGGTACCCTAGACCAAGGTGTATGTACTTTTCATAGCCCTCTATTATATTATAGTGATGAACGATAATGCTTGGACCAATATTTTAGACCATAATTCAAGGAGGATTCCATGAATACCCTTGAGCACACTACATGCCCCTCAGATAGTATGGGAGAGTGATCTTCCTAAGTATTGTGTTCGATACACTATGGATAGATACATGGTTGAAAGCTTTCTAGGGTTGAAGGTTTCTCCTAATCCTAGGGGGTTCTCCTAATATACCTAAAGATACATAGGAGATCAAATCTATATACATATGATGTTTGAGGCTTGATTATTGGAGCTTGAACTCTCCTTACTTCATTGAACACTTTATGGGTAATCTAGCTTAGCAAATATTGATAGCTCCTTCGTGATATTTTAAAACCATTAACACATGGTTTCTAACTTATTCAACTAAAACAAGAAAAAAAGAGGGGCTCAACTCTTTTAATAGGATAATAAGAAAAAAATAAAAACACAAAATAATTATAACAGTCAAAATGACAAGGTAGGAACTATCATAGTCATAGCAAAATATGACCTTAGAAAATGCTTTGATACCACTTGTTAGGAACCCTCTAATTAAAATAACCATATCCACATAAGTATTACAATAAAAGTAGTAATTCATGAAAGAACATAATATTGCAATACAAAATATAAATGCAGAAATGTATATTGATCTCACAAATCACAATATAGAATCGTTGGCTTTTTCAAAGGGGTAAACTTCTTCAATAATTTGATTCAATATGCAAAAAAATAATATTTTTTATTCCCTCTTGATTTTTAAAGATACATTTCATGCAACCCTAACCTAATGCTCAAGGATTGGCTTACATGCAAAGTACCACTCGAGCTAGAATCTTCTCCCAAACAAATAGTTACATTCTTTATAACAATTATATAAAATGGCCTCACTTGTTTGGGTGCCTTACGTGCTACATACCATTAAAAAATATTATATCACGTCATTAGAATGGGATCCAATAATTGGAAAGGGAACATTACATAATAATGTTAGAGTTGCATAATAATGTTAGGATGGGGTCCTAACATACCAAAATATTTGACTAGGTAACCTTCATCTATTATTGTAGAGCTTTTATTTTCATGGAATGACCCATAAATTTGCCTACCAAATCCTTGTTCTTTAGTGACAATCCTGCTGTAACATCAAATCCTCGCTTGTAACCACTCAAACTATTTCCCAACTCCTTGATATTTTAATAATCCCAATCTAAGTTTTTTACCATAATACAAAACTTATAAGTCTATAGTATCATAAGCCTTCCACTCCAATATTTTTCCCTTTGTAAACCCTATCCCATTTACAAGGAGAAAACTTAAAATTTTTCTCACACTCTTTTTAAAAAAATATCTTTAAATTTTATAAAATGCATATGCTATACCTATTGATAATCTTGAAAGTGACATCATATATATAGGGATGGATTGCAATGTAGTCTTTATGACTTGCAACATTCAAGTTATGTTTAAGAATTTACCTTTACAACCTACCATAAAAGATTCATTCTATCCAAAATTAAGTCCTTTATTAGACGAAGAAATACCTAAATAAGTTATCAAAATGTTCTACCTTTAAACCCTAAAATATCCATAATAATACATTGTACGTATGAAATAGTGTTAGTGAAAAGGATTCTAGATTTTATAATATTAACCAACTATCCAACAACCTTTTCATAGTATGATAATATTTATTTAAACTACATGATGTCATAGAGTGAGGGATGATGCAAAAGAAAAGTATTATCAACAAATTGGAGATAATATTTGAAGGAACTATATGTTGTAAGCTAAATACCTTTGATTTTTATTTCTATTTTTTACCTTTGAGAAAGCTCTTACTAGTGCTTTAAAAAGAATATTAAATAGATAAAGAGATAGTTGGTCACCTGGGTGGTTGAGTCCATGAGACGATTTAAAGTATCTATTAGTAGATCCATTGATCAACATAGAATATTTTAGAGTTCTATAACAACATCTAATCTATTCAGACCAACTTGAACAAAACCAATATTTTGAGATTAACATATAGAAAAATCTAGAAAAACCCTATCAAATACTTTGTTCATATCTAATTTTACAAGCACAACTAATTTTTATGGAATGGAGAGAATTTATAGTCTCCTATGCAATGATTACACCATAAACAATTTGTTTACCATGAACAAAACCACATTCTACCTTTGAGATAGAAAAATCTAGAATGCTTTTCAATCTATTTACCATAATTTTCAAAATGATCATATAATCATATTGCAAAGACTTATTGAATAAAAATCATCAAAATAATATTATATTGCTTTTCTTGGGGATCAATATAATATAGATGTCATTGATCTCACTTATCATAACCTTATTTTTTCTAAAAAATTTAACTATAACCAAATGTACCATTAACAAATCCAAAAAAAAATTAGGAAAAAAAATATAAAAAATCTATTGGACCCAAGTACAAAAGAAACTTTATATAATTCCTTTATAAACAAGCTCCTCGTCAAACTTCTATTTTATTTCTATATAATAATTAATAAAATATTTTATAAACATTTAACTTAAACATTCTTGAAAAAAATAATAAGAATAGAACATTATTAAAAAATAACTTTGTCCCACCTAAAGTCAACTAATTAAGTGTACAAACTAAGTGGAATCAAGATTTATCCAAGGAAAATACAAGAAGTCTTCCTATCCTATGAAAGTCTTATGTCTATATGAAAACATTTCTTAGTATCAATGGACTACAACTAGTCTTCCTATAAATATATGAGTCTTACGCCGCCTTGTGATAACATTTTTTATTTATCAATGGACTACTAAGCTCATATTAACATTTCTTATTTATCAATGGACTACTAAGCTCATATTAACATTTTTTATTTATCAATGGACTACTAAGCTCATATCTCGTGGAAGTCTAAAAAATAACCAGTAATTGCTTCACTTCTTTAAGCAGCTTTGATGTATTTATTGATAACAACGAATTATCATACCTTTCACTTTTTCCTTCCTACTTTGCTTGTTCATCAAGCAGAACCTCTGGAGAACTTTGGAAATGCTGGGCGCGAGGCTCCATCGTTCCTTCCAAGATCTGAACAACCTCAACCATGCTTGGCCTCATATTTTCATCTTCTTGAGTGCATAACAAACCGACAACTAGAGATCTTCTTACCTCTTCAATATCTGCATGGCTGGCTATTCTGGCATCTACAACGCCTGTTATATTTCCCTCCTGAAGTTGAGTTGCAGCCCAACTAGGAAAGAAGCACCTGCTTGACCTCTCAACAGTCAGGTCCAGATTTCTCCGGCCAGATAGTATTTCCAACATCGTCATTCCGAAACTGTATACGTCCGCCTTGCAAGTGATCGGCAGCCCTGAAATCCACTCCGGAGCCAAGTACCCTCTCGTTCCTCTCGTTGTAGTCAATACCCGGCTGAAATCTCTACCCACTAACTTTGCAAGCCCAAAATCAGCTACCTTTGGACAAAAGTCTTCATCCAGAAGAATGTTTTCGGGCTTAATATCACAGTGAATGATACGATCTCTGCATTCCTCGTGAAGATAAACTAGTCCGCGTGCAGTGCCTAACGCAATCTCAAATCGGGTCTTCCATTGCAACACCTTGTGCGCTTCATCCCTTTCGGACATAGAGAACAAGAAGGAACTTAGGGAGCCGTTGGACACGTACTCGTAAACCAGCAACCTTTGAGAGCGCTCTATGCAAAATCCACGAAGTCTCACCAAATTCACGTGGTGTATGCTTCCAATGGTGCTGATTTCTGCCCGAAATTGCTTATCTGCATGTGCTGAACTCTCTAATATTTTGACCGCTACAAGTGTGTTGTCCCGCAGAGTTCCTTTGAACACCGACCCAAATGTTCCGCTTCCCAATTTTTGCCTGAAATTCTTGGTTGCAATCTTCAGCTCTTTATAAGTGAATGTTCTTAGTGAAGTTGGCATGTCATCGTTCTTACATGCCCTAAGCAGTCTTCTACGTCTCCATAGAAAAATAATCACCGCGAACAAGAGAGCCAAAACAACAACTCCCACAGGAATCAAGAGGGAAAGAGCAGGTTTTTTATCTTTTGCTCTTGATGAGGAGGATGCCAAATCAGAAACAGCCAACCGAATGAAGATGGACTGGCCATCGAATGATTCGCGCATATTTAACAAATCCTGGAACCACATTAGACAAACGGGAGAAGCACCAAAACTGTCGACAGCAAAGGCACCGCATATGCAATTCCTGAGACAAGCGCTGCGACATCTATCCCATGTTTGGTCTCCCACATATCGAACAACAGCTTCCCTGTGGGAAAAGGATTTGCCTTTCACTTCAAGGAAGCCGTCGGTAGTGCCACTGCCATTCATAAAGCATTGTAAAGGGCTTCGACGAACACAACCACTTGACCTCAAATCTTGGGGCTGATTGTCTTTGGGCCTAAATCCCTGAAGACAGCTGCAGAGTTGAGTGTTGTTGTTGTTGCATGTTGCATAAGTTCCACAGACGCCATAGATATCGCACTGATCTGCAGGTTTCGAACCCACGAGGCTCCATCTGTCGTCCATCCACATGATTGCTTGTAATTCGCCAGTCTTCTGTAAAACCACCCGTGGCGGTATAATCTTTAAGTTTGGCACTTTTGACTTCACCGTAAACATGAAGTATATGCGGGAAGGAGAAAGCTTCTCAACGGTGAGGTACGCACGTGAAGTAGGAGTGTTAACCATGTTAAACATAGAGCCGCCTGACAACTCAGGCATATTGGTAAAATGGTCACCGCTCCACTCCCCACTGGACCAATATGGCACATGCTTTTGATACAAAGAAAAATACTGTGTCTTTCCGGGAGATGGATCCATTCCTTCAGAGAAAGGACCAGGCGCTGGATCCGCAGAATTCTTCCAACAAGTGAGACTGAGGCCTTTCCACATCTTCATCCCAGGCAACAATGTATCTCCTGGATATGCAAAACTGTCCCAAACAATCTCAGACTTATTGTTGTGGCCTAACATAACAAAATTACCAGAGTCCAAAATCGATGCCCTGGATGCTTTGTGGCGGTTGTTGGCCGACCACATCAAACGGCCCTCTAGATCATAGAGACTGAGATGACCGTCTCTCGACATATTGAGGGAACCAGGCTTATTTGCCAGAGCAGTCTCCCTGTTAGCCACCCAAACGATCGTCTTCACAGGGATTTGAGCATACCAGATGCCAACATACCACTTGTTCGTTCCACTGGGACTGAAGAATCCCAACTCGAACGTACTATTTTCTGAAGTTAAGGTTTGATTTCCAGTGAGCGAATCCCCCAGCTCAAGGCTGTCTCCTCCATCGACTCCTAACAATTCACTATTGTTCAGAATTAAAAGCATCGTAAGTGCTAAAAGTAATAATTTAAGAGAGCTTAATGCTATCAGATGCTTCGCCCCTATGTCCATTTTCCTGGTGTTCTTGTTTCTGCAATCTGTAGAAATGACTTTTGTTACCACCCGTGGATTTAGCTTTTGGGCGCAAAGGCACTGTTCTACATGCCGGTTTTAAAAGACGAGCGAGCACTATTGGCAACAAATGCAGATGAGCAGACAGCAGCGCATCCACAATCCCGTTTACATCAGGACACAGATTATGAAAAAATTATACCGTCTACCACGATTCTCTCCAATTATCACTCCGTATAGACCAATTTAGGTGGAAGAAATGCGTCGAAACCATCTCTTCTGGTATGACTCAACACTTCCAAGGCCAGTGACATGTTGAACATGGAAGCACCATTGACCAGGTAGCGCGTGGAGTTTAGTCGTTCTGGAATTTTTTCGCCGTGCATTTTAGTTCTTGAGTGGGATAGAGTCCATCCGATGAGTAGATAGCCGCGCATCGACAATCTCGTTCACATCAGCATACAGTCTACCACTGTTCTCTCCAATACAAAACATCAGCATACCATGCGTAGACTACTTTAGGCGGAAGAGGTGCGTTGAAACCATCGCCTCTGGAATGAGTCCACATTTCCAAGGCCATGGAAGTACCATTGAGGAGGTAGCGGGAATTTAGGCGTTCTGGAAATTTTTCGCCGTACATTTTAGGTCGTGAGTGGGACAGAGTCCATCCTACTTCTTGTTTTGAGTTTTGAACTGCCACATAACCGCTTGTTTATAATTGTATTTTCGAACTATATAAGCAAGACGTGGTGTAAATCTGGTAACAATTAAGTGAAATGCATGGTTTGTACTCGTTATTATTAATAAAATATTTATATATGTAAAAGATTTTATATAATGGGTGGGGTTGGGTCTCTTGCTCTTGGTCTTTCAGGATTCTTTTTCTGAGTGAGAGGTCCATGTATTTCCTGGTTTTTCATTTGGTTGTTTTCTATGGTCTTTCTGCTTTGCTCGGGTGGTGGTTGGCTGCATCTTTTGTTAGCTGGGGACCTTGTCAGTTTTCTATGAATCTCTTGTGGGTGTGGTAAGACATTGAAAATTTGGCTCCCTAGCGGCCACCAGGTGGAAAGAGCTACATGCCAGCCAAACCTGTGGGGGTGATTTGGGGCTCTGGTAGGTGTGCAGTTGGTTCTAGTTGGTGGTCCCCTGTTTGGTTCTTAACCTGCCTGTCTTGGTGAGCATCGGTTTCTTTTGGGTTGGTTGCTGGCCGGAGATTTTGGTCATTCGCATCTGCTTTTCTTCTTGGTTTTGGTATGCCATTGAATATCCGGTCGTGGTCCCTGTGGGAAGGGGTTCGGACCAAAGGCCAAACCAAACCTGTTGGGGTGAATGTGGAGTGTTGTTGTTGCAGTAGCTTTAGGCTATTTTCCCTGGTTGGTGCCAAGTTAGGGTTCTGTTGCTCTAGTGGTTGGTTGGTGGTTCTGGTTGCAAAGTTCGTTTCTCCAATTTTTGTGGAAATATTGCCCTTGTCGTTTCCCAGCATGGCTGGATGTTTTCGTAACAGGTAGGTGTTGCTTTTGTTCAGGAGTCCTAGTTCTTGGGGTTCTTATTCACCTTGGGCTTCAACTTCGTTTTATATGGTGGTCTCCCATTTTCGCTCATCTCTAATGCTTTGAGGTTCACCTATTTTCTGCTTTGGTGGTTGTTCTGCTCCTACATATTCTGTTGTGAGCATTTGGTCTCTGATGAAGTGATGTAGGGGATGTTGTTTCTCTGGTTCGCTTGAGCTTCGATTTCATTTTTCCACCTAGGGAGATCTGTTTCACTTCATGGTTTCCCAGTCTTGATCCTTTGGCAGCAGACTTGCTTCTGTTGGGGTTGGCTTGATTTGTTGGGTCGCTCTATAGAGTTGCAGGGGATCATTGTGTCATCGACGGTTTCCTTTGCAGGAGGTGATTTTTAGTTTCCTTCGTGCACGTGACTTGGTTCTATTATCAATTTTGAATATCTAATCGCCTTTTGTCTTACGTTTTTTAATTCCTCCATAGGGCGGTTTATATTTTTCATTCGATTCCTCTTGTGGTAGCATCTCTTGATGTTGACGTACCTCCGGTTGGAGTTTGGGTTGAGGTTTTAGCTTGTTTTCTTGTTCATGGTTTTTTCTATTTATTTTTTGTGGTAGTTGGTTGTTTTATGTATGGAGCTGCTGTTATGTTTTTTTTTTGTGTTCCATACGTGTTGTTTTTAAAGGTTGTGGGATACCTTTCAAAACCCTCCTCGGTTAGTTATGTGTTGTGCTCCTCCTTGGAGCAGTTGTAAGAGGTTGTGGGATTCTTTTAAAACCCTCTTTTTATCTTAATATTACCAAAAAAAAAAAAGATTTTATATAATGGATTATTTATAGATTCATGTAGTTGACTGTATTTTACGGTGATTCGTGACTTATGATTTTATGCTTAATATATATACATTTACTCATTTAGTAAATTGATTTTTTCATTCTTAATCAAGTATACTCATTTATAGGTCTATAGATTTGTATAATCTCAAGCATTCTATAGTAACAAAATAATTGCATAGTAAAATATTTTTTTATTATATTTATAAATAAAAAAAATTTACATTATAATATAGATTTTTATCTTTAATATATAATCTTATAAAAGATTTTAATACTTTTTTTTATTTTTTCTCTCTTCTCTTCAAATTCACAGAAGATGCAACCTTTCACATGTTTTTTTTTTTTATTATGACAAAGTTTTTCATGATTACATAATTTCTACTTTTAATCTTGCCACATCTCACATGCATTTTCACTTAAATTCACTTATGATTCTTCACTTGTATATTTGATACCTTTCACTCATAACTCACATATAATTACATGACACATAAACACACTTTACATTTTGACACATACACAAATACTTTCTAATTTAAATATTTACAACTGGTAACCAAATAATGTAATACCTTCAACACACATTTTATGCTTTATATTAAAATTATATTTTTATATTTATTAGATATATAATATTTATGCTAAAATAGTTAAAGGATGTTGTTGTTGTAGATTTGATCCAGTTTTAGATGAGATTCTTGGCTCTCTAGTTATCTAAGCACCCTGTTTAACCGTGACAATCTCTTGTATTTTCTTTCTTGATATCTTATTGCTAGATCTAAGGTTTGGGAATACTTTTCAAAACCCTACTTGTAATAGGTTCAGAACCTTTTTAAAAATCCCTTTTACCAACCAAATATATATAAAGAGAGTTAAAGTTCACTTTAAACTATGGTAAAAGTGGCCATGGAATTAGATCCAAGTTATAAATTATAAGTTTCCATGCAAGTGATTATAACAATTATCATATATTCTTATTTACTTTATCACAAATGACCAAAATAATCATGATTTATGGCAGCAAGAAAACTTTATCATGATGATCTGAATTTGATTAGGTAATTTAAGAGGGCACAACACAAATATAAAATTTTATGTGATATAAAAAAAAAAAAAAGCAGAATTAAAACAAAGACAAACCAAAATTGTAATATGAAATGGAATGAGTATATCAGTGTTATATTGATGCTTTCCTTTTAAACTTTATATTTGAACCCACTCACTTATATAGAATTTGCAAGTGGAAGACAATTACTAAAATAAAAAGTCAAGGGTCACCCTTTAGGATGTGAAAGGTTACTGCATAATGGAGTGTCAACTATCACAATAAGAAGGCACAAAAGTTTTCCTTAAATACAAATATGTAAAAAGAAAAAAAAATCATTAATATTGATATTATTAAGATATCCAATTTTGCCAACAAAAATCATTAATGTTAGTTTAACCAAAATATTTAATTTTACCAATAGAAATCATTAATATTGATTTTTACTAAAATTTAACCAAATCATCTAGTTTAACTTGTCAAAAAAATAATTTATCCAACCTTGATCGAATCCTCTATTCGAATCGCTCCTCCCCCTTAAAAGGCAATGGATCTCATTACATCTAACTATAAAAAAAAATTGAAAAAAACTTGTGTTGAACTTGGTTCCTGCTAAGACACTGGTAAGACACTTCCCCTTGTGCAACAATTGGTCTTCCTAATCATCCAAAATAGGAAAATGTATCGCTGCTTAATCTACTTCACTTTTATGTTAATGGTATGATCTATAAAAATGGTGTGAGAGTTGGGATTGCACTTAATACTCCATAAATGTTGTGCCACGTAAAATGTGCACAACAGTGGAAGGAAATATATTTTGTGCAATTCCACATTAAAAATCAATGTAGCCCAAGATATGGGGGCTAGTTGAGCTCAAACCTACTTGGAGGATACGGAGGCTAGTTGAGCTCAAACCTACTTGGAGGATACGGAGGCTAGTTGAGCTCAAACGTACTATTATCTGAAGTTAAGGTTTGATTTCCAGTGAGGGAATCCCCAGCTCAAGGGTGTTTCCTCCATCAACTCCTAACAATTCACTATTGTTCAGAATTAAAAGCAACGTAAGTGCTAAAAGCAATAATCTAAGAGAGCTTAATGCTGGCAGATGCTTCGCTCCTCTGTCCATATTCCTAGTGTTCTTATTTCTGCAATCTTAGAAATGACTTTTGTTACCACCCGTGGCTTTAGATTTTGGGCGCAGAGGAACTGTTCTACATGCCAGTTTAAAAAGACGAGCGAGCACTATTGGCAACAAAGGAAGGTGAGTAGATAGCCGCGCATCCGCGAGTGGGATCTAGTCGCTCTTGGAATCTTTCGCCGTGCATTTTAGGTCGTGAGTGGGACAGAATCCATCTAGATGAGTAGATAGCCGTCATCCACAATCCTATTCACATCAGCATACCAATTTTGAAAAAATTATACCGTCTACCACGGTTCTCTCCAATTCAAAACATCAGTCCGTGTAGCCCAATTTAGGTGGAAGAAATGAGTTGAAACCATCGCGTCTGGTACGAGTCAACACTTACAAGGCCAGTGCAATATTGAAAATGGAAGCACCATTGACGAGGTAGTGAGTGGAATCTAGTCGTTCTGGAAAGTTTTTCTATTTGTATTTTAGGTCGTGAGTGGGACAGAATTCGTCCCGATGAGTAGATAGCCGCCATTCCACAATCCCGTTCACATCAGGGCATATGGTCAGAAAGTTCAGCCTAGAGGCAATAGGGAGGCATACTTTTGAAGGTTTATGCTAATCTGATACCTTTAATCTGCTAATCCATTTTGTATGTGAACCAAAGTCCATAATACTACAACATTCCTACCTACATCTTTCTAAGGCAGCAATACTATGCTTCCATAACAATAATAAAATCAATGCCAAAGTATTGGTGGAAGGAAAAATAAATAAAAAAAATTAATTAATTAATTAAATAAATAAATAAACAAATAAAAAAATTCAAAAATTCAAAGAAGCAAAAAAAACAAAGAAAAAAGAAAGTCAAAAAAGATATTGATATGAGAAAACAAAAGTAAATATCTCAAGTGTTGACAAGAAGTGGGGCTAAACCCACAAAATACAATGAAAATAATATTTTAAAAAATTAAAGGCATGAATAAGAACCCTAAAAAAATATTAAGAAACTCTCACATTATTATTATAGACAATATATAGATATAGAAACTTGGGAGCAAATATTTTAGCCATTCACGATGTTGAATTTTATTTTGACAAAATTTAAATTTTAGAAGGCATCTATATGAAATGATATATAGGAGTTGATTGTGGAAACTCAGTAGTGAGGAAGATGGTGATATAGGAGTTGATTGTGGAACCCAACAGTGAGGAAGATGGTGAATCTCTTTTATAAGAAGGGGTTATATATATATATATATATATATATATATATATATATATATATATATATATATATATATATATATATATATATATATATATATATATTTCATTTCCATGTTACTATTGGATATTTAAAATAATATATATATTTTTAATTTGGTATAAGAAGGGGTTTTGGAAGGGTCCCCAAACCTTTTACATAGGGATTTTGGGAGGGTTCCCCAACCTTTACAAAACCACAAAGATATTCAAAACACACCAAAGAATATCACAAATGGGACTGCATCCCTAAGGGGAAACTAATTCAACATCCAACAAAGATTGATCCAACATCCGAGATAGATAGATCTTGTAAATCTAAAATAGATCCTGCCTAAACATCAAAATAAAATTAGATATGAAAAGAAACCTTCCATCCAAGCCACCACAGGAGAATTAAATCTAGAAAATGGGATAGCCATCCATGACAATTTAATTTTTAAATTTAAACAAAGCACTCAATTTGGAAAGGTTCTACTAAGACATCAGGAGTGCTAAAAAAACTAGAATAAGGCCTTCCCACCAAGGATGAGAATCATTTTTCTAGAAACTTAGGTCTACACCAACATGTACCCAACACCTTCAGTAAATACTTTGGCAATAGCAAACTGGAATCATGCCCAAACATGAGATTTTGAAAGGCTCCCCAAACCTTAAACAAAGGGGTTTTGAAAGGATCCCCAAACCTTAAACAATGGGGTTTTTGAAAGGATATCCAAACCTCATTAAGTAGGGTTTTGAAAGGCTCCTAGAACCTTATAAAAAGGTCAAGCCTCAAATAGAGGACCATAGGGTTTTGGAAGGCTCCTTGAAACTCATAAGGAGCTTTTGGTAGGGTCCTAAAATATTTACAAACAAGGTTTTCAAAGACTCCTAGAACCTTGTACAAGTGGATCAGATCCCAAGTAAAGGACCACTAGGTTTTGATAAGCTCCCTGAACCTAAAAGAATACAAGGATGGAAATAATAACCATTTCCTATCCAAACAGAACCAAGAGCACTGGTATTATTCAAAAATGAAATTCCTACTCAAATACTAAAAGTGAAATGAAAAAACAAGGCTCCTAGAACCTTCTGTAAATTGATTAGACCTCTAGTAGAGGATCCTAGAGATCTGAAAGAACTAGAAGGCTCAAATTTGAGGGTAAATAGGATACATTCCGATTGAATATTAGATTTAAAATTTACAAACTCCCTCCTAGTCCAAACAAGGAAAAATTATAAATAGAACAAGTAGGAAACAACCCCTTCCTACCCATATTTAAAACTAGAAATAACTTTCCCTTTTAAAAAGGAAACGACCAAATAGACCACCAAAAAGGCCAAAACTTATGAGAAAAAACCTTTCAAGACCTTGCAAAGAAATATAGACAACTATATGATACCCGAGATCACCCAAAATTTCTCTAGAAGTGATATAGGAATAAATTTGTGTCCTAGTAGAGCAAGCTTCCAATGAAAATAGATATAGAATCCCCACTTTTTTACTATGATATTAATAATAATTTCCATCATTTTGTCATACTAACATTGTAAGAAGCATTAATATCTCAGTCCCAAATGCTAGGTGGATTGGTAAGTTATGGGTGCTTACCAGGAAGAGATCCATGTTCAAAACTTGTAGGTAAGCCCTATTTAGAGTAAACGTAGTAGACTGACTTGATTCCACTAAATGTGCGCTAGCTTGATGATGACAGTTCCAAACCTAAGTTACTGGATGTCCCCCTCACGTTAGGTTGTTAACAACTAGGTGGTATAGGGGTTAACTCTAAGATTTTAAACCCTGGTTGGTAGTAAAAAATGAATGGGATGTAATTGATTCCCCTATGTATAAAAAATAAGAAGAAGCATTATAGCCTCTTATAGTTGTTTATTGAATTTACATATGATTCTAAGGATTTGAGGAGAATATTGTCTTGATTATGCCTTAAAATAATACTTTATTTAGTTTCTAGCTTCCCAAGTTTTGAAGTGCTATTATAGTTAAGTTTGACAAATCAAATTTTTAGATATTTCCATGAATCAATTTAAATTCTTTTCAACTCTATCATTGTGGATTACCCATGCGTGTATATTCAAATATTGTAACTATGAGTAGTATATTTTTCTTTTTCATTATGGATCATCCTCACATGTCTATTCAAATGTTGTAACCAACCAACTATTATATATTTTTCATTATGTAAGACTTTCTGTAATGAAAATTATGCCTATAAAAATTTAAAAAGAGAGGCAACAATAAGAATCCAAATATGAATGTGATTTTATAATTTATTTTATAATTTTATTATTTATTTGATGACAAAAATTCTAAAAGTAATATACATTTATATTAATAAAATGAGTTTTTATGAATTTTTTAATATTATTTCTTTTGAATTGCAATTTTCAAGTTGATTTGTATTCCTTCCTAGGTCGTTGTTTACTTCTTTCTTATACTTTAAATATTTATCATTTATTTTTATTTTTATTATTTATATTTTTATTTGGTAAATATGGATTCCCTGCCCCACCCCCAAGAAATAAATACCTTAAATACAACTTAAGAAGTCTAACAAATAATTGTTAAACCATCCAACTACAACTAATAGTCAAAGAATATAAACCAACACATACCTCCAAAGTATGTTTATATAGACAATAACATCTAACACTATAGGTAGTGAAGCAATATTCCAACCAAAAATATTTGTTGTTTACCAAGGTCAAAGTTCTCCAAAAATAAACTCACATTAGCTATTCAATATGCCATTGTTCATAGAAATCAAGAAAGATCTACAAACACAACATGAAATAAAAATATATTGGGTGATGAAGATCCCTATAATATCCATTATTAGCAATCATTGCAATACCTTGTTAGGTATCCAAGATAAGCACTTAATAATTTAATATTATATTATATAATGGTATGAGCCATAAATTAATTATTGAGTAAGGAAGGCCACATGTCAAATTAGAAATAGATATGTCACAGAATCATATATGTAACCATTGGGGAATATTGTTATATGTAACCGTAAGGAATATTATCATATTATTATGCACTTTGTAACTCATGGAAGGTGAACCACCACATGGGTGATCTTGTAACTCATGGAAGGTGAACCATCACACTTTTGTATAAAGATAGATATACCTCCTTTATAAATTGTATTAAGTATTTTTATAAAAATATTGGCTCGTGAAGTTGGACATCTTGTGGAGTGGCTTCCTTCCGAAAGGAGCATTGTACAGTGTTGCCCTACCTTAAGGGTATTATCAATATCTATTTTATTGTGCGGATTATTATTTAGTAATTTATTTGTGGATGCATGTTCAATATTTTACATATTGGTGAATAATTTATTGTAATTAGAATAGAGGTTCATAACATTTGGTATTAGAGCAATGACTGGCAAAGTGGGGTTGTTTTTGTAGACCTAGGGATGTTTTTTTTTCAAAAAATTGTCACATTTTGTAGAGGCTATAATTTTATTTTAGTAGTAATTTTAGAAGGTTTTTGCACCATTGTGTAGATATTTTGAGTAATACAAAAATGACACTTATTTGTTAGTTTATGATTAGTATTGAAAAATTTATAGTTATTTGAAGTTGGGTTATTTGTGTTGTTTTTTGTCATGCAAATTGTTTTTCAGAATAAAGAAATTTGTATTTTAGCAGTCATTTTCAAATGAGTTTGGCACCAGCATGTAGATTATTTTTAGTACTATAAAAATGAATGCTCGCTTTTGAAATTCCGATAAGTATTGAGAGAGAGTTACAACTATTTGAAGTTGTGTTGTTGAAGTTGCTTTTTGGTTGCACATTTTTTTCCAAAAGAAAATATTTGTATTAATTTTTTTCAACAGTCATTTTCAAAATTATTTTGCACTAATATGTAACCATAAAAATGATTTCTCACTTGTGAAATTTTAATACATATTGAGAAAGTTACAACTGTTTCAAGTTGGGCTATTGAGGCTATTTGTTTTCTATGCATTATTTGTTTTCAAAAAGAAATTATTTGTATTAATTTTTTTAGTAGTAACTTTTAGAATATTTTTGCACCAGCATGTAGGTTATTTTAAGTACTATAAAAATGACTACTCACTTATTAAATTTTATTAAATACTAAGGGAGTTACAATTTATGCAAGTTATGATTTTGGTGTTGTTTTTGGGGCAACATGAAAATTTATGCAAAGGGAAAAAAATTCATAAATCTCAATTTGGATAAGCAAATAAATTACTGTTTGTTTTATTTTGAAGAAATTTTGTAGATTTAATTGTTTGAAGAGAGAAATACATGAGATCTCAAGAATTTTAATTTTTTATAATTTTCAATTTTTTAAAACCGTAATTATTAAATAAAAATCATGAAGTTACCAATATTCACTAGAGAGGATGATATGGATGCTTGGGAATGGTAGAAAATTTATAATTCTTCTATTTTTCTTATGTGGTGGGCTTTATGATTATTTACAAGGGAAAACTTTATCTTAGTTTAAGAATTTTTCTAGTGCCCATAATTGTACGTATACAAGAAAATAATTTAAAGTTGAATTTTTAAGCAAATGGGAATTAAACGAAAAGTATAATAATGTGTAGGCTAAGGAAACTATATATTTTGTGTTAGGGCCAAAAAATGGTCAAAAATATTTGTTTGAATGTAAAAATTATATTTTGCAAGTTCATGGTTGCATTCAAAATCAAAAAATTATTGTTTTCATTAATCCTAGACGAAAATATAATTTTATTAATGTATTTTTCTAAGAAGTTGCAAGTTCAAATAAATAAAATCAAAGACATATAGCTTAAGGGTGAAAACGTTCAAATTTTTATAAATTGAACCTCACCATGGATAAATATGTTTTACATTCAGATTTTCATGCTACCAATATGAATTATGTGGATGTTATTATTGGTTATCCTTGGTTGCGTTCTTTAGGCACTATTAACATTAATGTGCAAAATAAATTCATGAAGTTATGGTATCAAAAGAAGAAGATAATATTCCAGGATATTTCTCAGTGTAAGGAAAAAATGTATAGCTATTACAAGGAAACAAAGTGAAAAATAAATAAAAGAAACTAAAATAGAACCTCAAGTGGAGGTAACGATAGAAATTCAAGAAGAAACAAAAGCAAAAGATGAACCAAAAAAAGTGAGCAAGAGAGAAGATCAACAATTGGTAGAACAAGCAACTAAGGTGGAATTAAATCACCATCCACACCACCATGAGAGGAAACAATCATGGAGACAAGGCATGGAGCAACAAAGGATTTATGAGGAACATGCAAGAAACCAGAGGAGCCCAAAATTTACTTGTAAATGCAAATAGGTATGGATGAAAAGAAGTGAAATGTATGCTTTCAACACGTGGTATTGGAATAAACAAAGACCACCACCAATTATAATTTCAATAGGATGGATAGATTATAGAGATTTCTACCAGTATTTAGGGTGTCTCAAAAGATCATATTATTTAGCCTCTTCTAATTTTTTGAGGATAAAACATTTTATAAGGGGGATGGAATGCTAGGTACCCAAAATGGGTACTTAATAATTTAATATTGTATTGTATAATGGTATGAGCTATTAATTAATTATTACAGAAGATCACATGTCAAATTAGAGTTGGTATGTCATAGAATCATATATATAATCATTGGAGAATATTGTCATATTATGATGCACTTTATAACATATGGAAGGTGAACCACCATATGGTGATCTTATAACTCATGGAAGGTGAACCATCACACTTGTATAAAGAAATGTGTACCCCCATTGTAAAGGACATATATGAAGTATTTTTGTAAAATTCTTAGCTCATGGAGCTGGAGATCTTGTGGGGTGGCTTCCTTCCAAAAGGAGCATTATATAGTATTACCCTATCTTAAGGGTATTATCAATCTCTATTTTATTGTGGGGATTCTTATTGAGCAATTAATTTGTGGATGCATGGTGAATATTTTTACATATTGGTGAATGATTTATTGTAATAAGAAGAGAGGTTCATAACATAACCATGATCAAGTCCTCTTCCATAGGTGATTTGAATGAAAAATAAATGATTTGTCTATAGAGGGAGCCAACACACCCAAACTAAGAAACCATAGCAACAACTACATAATATTCAAGAAATAAGTGGGTATGAAACACTATCTAAACAAGTTATGGTGTAAATTTATACCAATAGTGATGCTTAAGCCCTCCTTTGTGGTCAAGTTAGTTAGAAAATTGCTCCACAAATGATCCTAACACACCCAAATTGAAACCCTTAACCTAGTGTACATGAGGAACCTATGACCATCTTGATGTAGATAGGAGGAAGTCATCCACCTAAGAATGAAATTTTCTAACAATAGTTATTCAATCCATCTATAACCACAAAATGTAACAGTGATCATGTGTGCATTCAACAAGGGTTTTAGATGGTCAAAAAAAATAATAAGTTTTCTATACGATGGTTAATCCTTATGATGATAATATTTGAGATAACAAGATGGCAACTGCTTGTTATGGAAAGATGACACTTCTTGTGATGCCTATTGGATATTGATGATAACTAAGAAAAATATAAAACCAAAGGTTCTTCCATGAATTTGAAGAAGCCCAAAATTTTGTATAGGCCTTTAAGAGTCACTCTGACTATTGGACTTCTAGAATGTGAAATGAAAGGTTATAACATCATTTTCTCTTTTGTAAATATACAATAGTGTAAAATAGATAGATAAAATTATGGAAATATATTTGTAATACTCCTGAGTTCGTTTGGAATGCAAAACAACATTCTATTCCATCCATTTTATGAAATACATGCTTGATGTCCCTATTTTTTGGAACCTATGGTCAACTTTCAAAGCTCATAAATTTTGTTTTACAGGTCCATTTTTTGTATGTCATATAGTTTTGGAAAGGTATTTTTATGTAGAATTCAACCCCAAAAATTTCATTAAATTCTAAGCAATTTTGATCCCTCAAATCTATATTGTCATGGAATACTACCAAAAGTATTACATTTTTTGTTGTAATTTTTTCTTGCCACATTTTTGCTACACTTTTTGTTGTTTATTTTTTGGTCAAATAATTCATTTGGTATGAAATATTGGTTGGTTTTTGGGTTTGAGTGAACTTGGGTTTATGGTTAGTCTAAAATTAAATCAAGTTCTTGGACAATTTCATTAAAGAAAAACTTCATTTGTTGATGCTTAAGTCTAATGGACAACTTCAACAAGTCATTACCCATTCCAGAATTTAACAAACATGATTATAATTATTGGGGCATAAATATAAGAACATTGTTAATTGAAAAATATCTTTGAGAGATAGTGGAGAGTGGTTATGAAGAACCACCTCATTGGAACACATTACAAAGAAATGATAAGACAACAAAAAGGGAAACAAAGAAGAAGAATTCATTAGTCCTTTACCATATTCAATTTATTGTTGACACAAGTTTATTTCCACGTATTGTTGCTACTACGTCAACCAAGGAGACTTGGAAGTCTCTTAAAAATTATTACCAAGGAAGTGAGTAAGTGAGATGGTAAATTTGCAGACCATGAAGAAAGAGTTTGATAATATACAGATGAAAGAGATTGAAAGTGTGGGTGATTATTGTGTTAGGGTGAAGGATGTGGTGAACAATATTGTCATCCTTAAAGAGACCTCAAATAAAGAGGTAGTTGTGAAGAAGGTATTGAGATCTCTTACGCTTAAAAGGAATCATGTTGCAATAATGTTTTAAGAGAGTAAATATTTATCTACACTTGAATTTAATTGTGTAGTTTGTTCTCATATGTCACCTAAGAAAATACTAAAAGAAACAAGTAAAGAAAATGAGGAGAATGCTCTTAATTCTAAATTGAATTTTTTTGAGAATGATGAAGCTAGTCCAAGCAAAAGTAAACAAGCACATGGAACTTGAATAAATCATAATTACTTAAGAGGTATAGGAGGAGGAATAAGAGGAGATGTTGTTAGAAGAGGACATGGAAGGGCTAGTAAAAAAAGAGATCAATTCTACAATTGTCATAAAATGGGCAATAATTCATGATATTGTAGAGTGAATACCACAAATAGATATAGAAGAGCTCATTATGTATATATATATATATATATATATATATATATATATATATATATATATATATATATATATATATTTAAGCGAAAAAACCCTTGTGAGCCGCCTTGGTTTGAGAGACCACGAATAGGGGTTCTACACCGTCAAAGTCACTCGAGGGTTGCACCCGACCCTACCCGCACCACATTATCAATTAGATTTTAGATACCCAATTTATCTTTTTGGTAGGGTGGATATTTGAACCTAGGACCTCCCTTGGAGGATTGCCCTCTCCTCTTGAACTCACCTACAACACCTGGGTGAGCTCATTATGTATATGAGGATGAAGCTGCACAAGGGAATTATTTTTGACTAGTGATATGGTTGAAAAAACTAGTCAAGAAGTTTGGTATCTAGATTTTGGTTGTTCTAACCACATGATTGGAAAGAAAGAGTTGTTTTCTTATGTGAATAAGAATTTCAAGATCAAGATAATTCTTAGGAACAATAATTCTTTGGATGTGGCTACAAAAGGCACCATGGAGGTTGGCACTAAATAAGGTACAAAGAAAATTCATGGTATCTACTATGCTCCCAATTTGAAGAATAATTTGTTGAGTGTTGGAGAGCTTATAGAAAAAACTATAAATTTGTCTTTGATAACAATGAATATTGTTAGGATTAAATAATAAAATGCAAGCAATAAATAAGTGCATAAATAAAATGCAAAAGAATAAAGCAATACACAAGACACATATATATGTGGTTCACCCAATTTGGGATACATCCATGAAGAAAATAGCCAAGACTTTTATTCCATTCAAAAAATTGCAAAGGGATACAACCTACAATAGATTCGTTGTAACTTCCTCTTCACTCTATCATCGTTAATTATAATTACACACACCATGCATTACAATACATTAAAGTCGCCATGCATCATCCTCTTATTAAAAAATTCATTACAATTTAAGGTAAAAATATGTGCCTAATATACACCATCCGATCTATGACCTAACAATAAATGGTCCAGATTTACATAGATAAAAACACATATATATTTTGCTTTCGGGGTGCTACCCCCAAAAATCCCCACAGTGACACAGGTAGGGGTGGTGTTGCCCCCCCTACACCCCACTTCGTAGAGTGGGTCCAAGTTTGGTTTAAAAAAAGACCTATAAATTAGAGAGTGAATCAAGCTCTACAACTAACAAATGTATCATTTATGATAAGAATAATAGGACCCTTATGGTCACCATTGTTCCTATAAGAAAGAATTGAATATTTCCTTTGAAGCTTGGAGGAAAATGGACTATGAACATGGCACACATGGCACTTGAAGATAAGAATGGACTTTGGCATCTCAAATTTGAATACTTGAATTTTAAAAGTCTGGAATTTTTGTCTTCAAAAGACATGGTAAATGGACTTGTTGGCGGTTTTGCCACACTGAATTTTCATTTTAAAAATTCCAAGTATAAAATGAATGATGTGTTTTCGCTGTGGTATTTTTAATATTTATTGATTTTTGCTCTCTCCCTTTTCAATGATTTTTCTATTTCAAATAAAGAAGAATGATTTTGCCCATGGAATTAAAAAGCAAGTGTTTGCCATCAAGGGAAAGATCAAATGGTTTACCAAAATTTAAAAGATGAACTCCGAATGACATTTGGAAAGTATGATGGTTTCATCAGAGATAATAGATTAAGGTATTTCATGGGCAAAAATGTAAGAGAGGGAGTTGCACTGGAAAAATAAAACAAAGGAAAAACTAAGTGCAAAGTCAAGTATTAATTTTTCCAGTGAAAATGAATTGTATTGATTTCACTAGAAAAAATATTTGAAGTAGGTATTAAGATAATTTCATAGCAAAAAGAGGGAAAAGAATGCATTTTCATCCAAGTGCATCTATTCCAAGCAGTCAAAGTTAATTTCACCATTCTTTTGGGTGAATTTCCATTTTCAATTAATTTCGGGGTGAAAGTAATGGATAAAAGTAAATCAAGCAAAGGCGTGCACTAGTCAAAGTCAAATTCACCCAAAAATGAGTGAAAATAGTTAGTGAAAGTATCTGCCAAGTTATTTCACCCTTTTTTTCTAGTAAACTAGATGATTTCACCCAATTTGGAGCGAAAGTAATGAAAGCACCCAATTTAGAGTGAAAACAACAAAAAGGTATCTTCCTATGCAATTCAAAGTCAATTTCTCCTCTTTTAGGAAACTTGCTATGTTTGGTTGATTTCAGAGCGAAAATAGTTGGTGGATGTCATTGGAATAAAAACATAAGTCAAAGTTAATTTCACGCCAAGAGGGGACAAAATCTATTTTCACCCTCCTTTGGCAGCGAAAGTAGACATTTTTGCCCTAATTCATAGCAAAAGTCATTTGTTCCCCACTTCATAGTGAAATTCCTCATAATGGAAGAACACAAGAAAACAAGGTATCCATTTGGGAAAAATTAATCAAATTGATGATGCTTGGATAAAATTACCAATGAAATTTATTTCTTTGATCAATAATTTTTACTCTTCGCTTGACGTCTCTACAAAAGTCAGGATCGATCGAATTTCTTGGTGAACTTTCAAAATGGGTGAAATCCTTTGCAAATTCCCCTTTTGTTCCCTTCTCTATGAAAAATCCTTTTTGAGTGTAACTTCAAGTGAAAATCCATTATGAAGAACTTTGTTGCCTTCAAAAAATTTCAACAAAGATCATCTTCGAGAAAGATCAGGATTGACCAATTTAATTCGTGGGGAAATAAAAATTAACATTTCCAGAATTATTGCTAAAGGGTTTTGATTTTGTGCAATATTGTTCATTCTCAAGGTACCGTCCATTGATTTCGTTCATTTTCCAAACAAAGTTGATTTTCGATGGGTCTTCCTAGCAAAAATAAAATTTTGAGGCACAAGATGACAAAGTGGAAACCGAGATTTAATGTTTGATTTCCTATTTTTTACATGAAATTATTGTGTTTCAATGCATCGACATCTAATATGATTTTCCATCATCTATTTTTGCTAATTTTCCAGGCAATTTCCACCAAAACAGGATCAATGCTTCTTGAAGAATGCACTTATTTGTGCATTGTTATTGCCAAAGGAGAAAATTATTGTTGTCTGATATTTGACTAGCCGACATTTTATTTTAATGTGCATTTAATTATAGAGGTGTAACCTTTTATAAATACTAAGCATTTTGATGTAAAGAGGAGGATAAACACTTTGTCAAAAAAAACTTTGAGTTCTCTGCATCATTTGAAAGATATTTGGCTTTAGTTCCTAGATCAGTGTTGTATGCAATCACTTTCTACCTATTATTTCTATTATGTTCATGATATTTGTTGGATAAGTTTAAATTTTGCATTTTAAATTTATTTTTTGATAAAGAACCAAATGTTAAAATGTTTATTAGAGGTTGTCTCTGCAAGCTGTGAATGGTTCCTATGCTTTTTTATTTTTATTACATGCTAAGTAGAATTTGATTTGAATTTTAGCTACTAGTTTATCCCCATCTTACGTTTTTGGATCATAGTTATATTTCCCATTTCTTTCTGTCATTTCCTATATTTTTTGTTACCCTAAGCTTATACCAATTTTTAGATTAGTACGGAAGCCATCCCTCTCTGGAGATTATCCCAAAGGATATCTCTTTTCTTTGGCCTTTCAATGTTGGCCAGGTCTAGGGCACACATATATTATGCACTTAGGCAGATTCATGACCAATAATTTTCCGCATGCCTGGTGGGACATCAAAAGTTCCACTTTGAGTATTAATAAGATTTGATGTTCATATTTTTACTATTTGACTAGAACATTTGGTGACTCAATTTTACCTAGAAGCCTCTGAACGTGAAGTGAGCGAAAGCTTTACTTTATGATCACAAGATCGAAGGCCAAAAATTTTGAAAATCCCATTGAGTTTTTTGATCTTTACACCTAGATTTTAGGAGCGCATCATAGGTTAGTCATTCTGAGTATTCCATTAGTTGTAAAATTTTTAGAGGTAGCTAGTGTATTTTATGTTCCTTCAAGTCCTGCTAGAACTGCTACTAATGTTCCTCCTCAAGCAAACACTTCAGTCCAAATGGCTCATAATCTACCACCACCACCAAGATAGTTTCCAACCTGGAACCACTCTAGATCTTTGAATTTGCAAGCTCAGAATCTGATTTCACAAGCTGCATTGAAGGCTTTGCCTACTTACGATGGTACAGGAGAAATGTCTTATGAGCATGTCCAATATGTGGCTTCTTTGGTGACCATTCATAGCATCACAGATGAAGATATCATGGTAAGATTATTGGTGCTCTTTCTTAGAGGGAATCTAATTTATAGATATTGATCTTTAAAGCCTGCCACTATTACCACCTAGGACCAATTGGCTAAATTATTGATAAAATATTTCTGGTAGGGTACCTAGCAATAGATATTTAGGGATATATTATTGTATTGTATAAGGGTTGGCATGACCCAAGGTTGATTGTATTATATATTATATTATATTATATTAGTAGTAGGCTCCTCAAAATATAATAAGAATATTACATAGGAATAGATATTTGGGGATATATTATTATATTCTATAAGGTTTGGCATGACCCAAGGTTGATTGTATTACAATATTATATTATATTATAATATTATATTATATTAGTAGTAGGATCCCCAAAGTAGAATTATAATATGGATATATAAAGAAGAGATATTTGTCATTGTAATCATCATTGGAGAATAATATTATGTAATATTCTATGCCCATGAAGTGGCTTATGGGAATTTTCCCTCCTTGAGTGGCATCTCTCATCTTGGGAGATCTTGTGGAGTTGTTCCTTCCTTAAGGATAATTATTGGTGTTTCCCTATCTTGAGGGTATTATCTATATCTCTCTCATTTGTGGATTTTTATTGTGGATGAATGATTTGATATTTTTACATATTGGTGAATGATTTATGTTAATAATAAATAGATTCTACAACAATTTCAATGAAAAAGTGGATTCGTTCTCTCTATTGTATTAATTTACCATCATTCAAAGGCATCCACAGGAGGAAATTTTTGACTTCAACATCAGGTTTTCCTAAACTTTACAAAGAGTCCTCAATGGTCTGTGATCGACTCTCGAATAAGTCACATTATATTACCGTCGAGCCTTCAATTCTGACATTAGCATGACCATCCATCAGTCTAACATTGATACATTTTTGGCCTTGTATTCTATCTTGCAAAAGGTTGAGGCTGATATTATTGCTATCGATAAGCTTCTACCAAATATGAGGATGCCTATTTTTCGTGATCTCCCATAGTATTTGTATTCCAATGCATCTTCTCAGTCCTTTCCAATGTCCTCCATGTATCTGGTCCCTTCATAGACTCTGAGTTCATCTCAAACCACGATGATAGTTTCTATTCCACAACTACTTACTCCATCAATTCCACAACTACCTACTCTGGTTTCATTCCTAACACTACCATATTTACCTGTAACACTTCCACTACTAACTCCTCCAGCACCCTCAAATCTTGATATCCAAGAAAAGTTGTTGAAAGAGATGCAGTCAATGAACTCATCCATAAGTGCGATGAGCAATGAAATTACAGTTATTAAGAAGAATCGGGATGAAAGATATTTTTATCCTAGGATATTTCAAACTCCACCAATCACTAGGGAGCAAGTAGCTTCAACCAGTAAGGCATCTGAACAAAATTTGATCTTATTGACAAACGATAAAGGTGCCCCATCAGACAAAGTGTACTGGTGCTCTACCTACAATGGTCCACATGGTGAGGAAACTTGCATGGTTCACCTGAACTATGTGTAAACATTGGCATAAAGGTATTTCGAAGGTCAAATAAAAATGATTACATAAGTCGATCATAATTTCATGGTCCCTTCCAAAGAGCAAGTTTTAGTTCTCATGAGAGCTGGAAGAAAATTGATCATAGTGGGCCCAGCTAAAATGAATCCATTGAAGGTACCCATTGATTCGAAAGTGCAAAATGAACAAAAAACAAGCACAAGTGAAAGTTCTATTCCAAAACCCAAGCTAGATGCACCTGCCCTATTAAAATATCTCTTGCCTCCATAAGTGACAAAAATATTGCAAGAAAAAGCTTCAACTTTGCAAACCAAGGATGAGATGGAGGAACAAACCAAAGAAAAGCTCAAGTACCCATCCTTGACCAAGCGTCAAAGGGTAGAGGCTACACAAAAATATCAGAGTAAGTATGAGGTTGCCAATGAAGGAAGTCCAACACATCTATATACAATATTTTTGAGGAGCTAAAGAAGCTTTTGGCCAAGGTTAGTCTCTATGATGCATTGTAGTTGCTTAGATAAGTTGATTTGTTGCAAGAATCACTGAATTTTGTTAAAGATAAAGGAAAGAATCCTAATCAAACTATATTTACTCAAATGCTAACTACTTCAGCTATTGGAAAGAATAGACCACTCTTTTTCTACTTGTATCTCAGGATGGAGGGTTGGATTGTGCATAACTACATGATCAACTCTAGCACTGCGATAACTTTCATGCCAAAGGCAGTATATGATATTATGGGTATGGAATATTCCAAAAGTAGCCCTGGAATTTTGCAATTATATGGAACCCCTATGAGAACAATGGTTGTTATCAAATACATCCCCATTTTGTTGCATGAAACACCTCATATCACTATGATCCAAGAGGTAGTTATGGTCGATCTAGATCCATATTTTAGTATGTGCCTCTCAAGGGAGTTCACTACCAAGTTGGAAGGCTATATTTCTCTGGACTATTACCATATGGATATCTTTGTCAAAGGGAAGAGAATCTAAATCTATAATGAAAAACCTTCTACTTTTCATATAGAGAAGATTGAATAAGAATAAAAGTCTATGAATTCTATCAAGATGATGACTGAATAATTGAAAGAATTGGATTTTATGGAGGAAGTTTTGGATGAGCTTTGAACAAAAGATAAGTTTTCAATGCTCAATTTTAATGCCATGATGGAGACTAAAATTGGTTTTTACACCATTACCAAGCCTAAAAAATTTAAAGTGAAGATGTCTGATGATCAAGATCCTATTCCATATCAATTGTAGAAGCTATACTTCAAAAATGCAAGATGCAAGAACAATACAAGAGCAGGGATCATTCTCATTTCTCCTTATAGCATACAAAAAAATTATTCATGTTGGTTGACCTGGAGTTTTACAAATAATATTTTTGAGTATGAAGCATTGTACCTAGGCTTTAAGAAAGCAGAGAAGCTTAAGATCAAACATCAACAAATTTTTAGATATTTAGACCTAATTGTGAATCAAATAATGAACAAGTGTTTCTCCAAGTAGCACTACTTGAAGGTGTACCACAATAAATTTTAGGACCTATTTGAGGCTTACATATCTTTGAAAATTCAAGCAATCGTGTGAGAGTAGAACAAGCATGCTGACGTCTTGGAATCTCCTGGCACTAACTTTTCTCTAGTTGAGCACATGGTGAGAAAACCCAAGACTATGAGGTTAGTTTACAGACCTTAAGTCCGTAACAAAAATATCTATTGGTAAGTGTTTGACAGTGACGATTAGATTGTAAATTTACTAATAAGAGAAGCTAGTACTATGGAAGGAAGAACACTTGATGCAGAAGAAGCTGAAGGATTGATCTAGTTGAGGAATAATCATATCCCAAAAGGATTTATTATGCTTGATAGTCTCTTTGATCAGAATGATAGAGCAAAAAAATATAATATCAAAGTGGATGAGAAGGAGTACACTGAGTTGTAGTTGGGACCTGAGAAATCAATCAAATTTGGTACCAATTGCACTTTGAAATAATTATAGGAGATCAAGGAGTTGTGCCGTGAGTTTCTAGATATTATCACCTAGAACTACCAAGATTTGAAAGGCTACAACAAGGATATGATCCAACATACCATTGAGCTGCAGGAAGGAGTGAAAACCTCCAGGTAAAAGCAAAGGTCAGTCAATCCCAAGATTGAAGCCTTGATGAAATTTGAACTACTAAAGATACTAGAAGCCAAAATATTTTACCCGATCAAGCATTCTACCTGGGTAGCGTATTTGGTCCCTGTATGAAATAAGAATAGATATATTTTCCTGTGTTTTAGCTTTAAGAATTTGAATCAGGTATCTTTGAAGGATCATTATCCTTTATCTCAGATTGATCAGATTATTCACATAGCTACAGGAGCTAAGATATTTTCTCTTTTAGATGGATTCTATAGCTATAATAAGATTTAGGTCAAGGATGAAGACCAACATAAAACGATGTTCACCATGAAATGGGGAATGTTTACCTATCATGAATGTTGTTTGGTCTCTAAACGTTGGAGAAAATTTTTAAAGAGAAATGGATGTAGCTTTTGGTGAGTTGTTAAATTGTGTCATTGTAATTTATTTTTATGACATGATTGTCATCTCTCATAATAGGGAGAAGCATAGTTTACATTTAAGGCAAGTGTTCAAGAAATGTCGAGATTTCAGAATATCCATCAATCCAAAGAATTCTATCTTTTTTGTAAAAGAAGTAAAGCTCATGGGCCACATCATTTTGGAAAAAGGTCTAGCTATTGACCCAACTAAAGTTGAGGCTCTTCTGAAGCTTCCATTTCCAGCCAATAAGAAGGATTTGTAGTCATTCTTCAGGTAGATTAACTTTGTTCGAAAGTTTATTGTAAGTTTCACCCAAGTGGTAAAATCGATGACTGAGCTTTTAAAGAAAAATTTTGAGTTCAAATGGACCGAGGAGAGGAAGTGAGCATTCAAATAAATCAAATAAAGAATTACTTAAGCCTCGGTTCTAGTAAACCCTAATTATTCAAAGTATTTTATTCTATATTCCATTGGTGAACAAGAGAGTTAGGAGTGGTGCTCACGCATAAGGGAGATGATGCAGATGAGCATCTAATCGTTTTATTAATTCAAGTCATCTAACCATATGAAGAGAAATACAATTTTATTGAGAAGCAAGTATATGTGGTAATGAAGTCCTTGAAGAAGTTTCAGTATTTTGTTTCCTAGAGTAAAATAATAGTTTATGTTGTTCATCTAGATGTTCAAAGTTTCATCATCTAGGGAGAAATTGGAGACAAGAGAGCTTGTTGGGTTTCCAAAATCCAAGAGTATTATGTTGAAATCTTACCAACCAAGCTGGTTCGAGGCTAAGCACTATATCAAGAGCTTGCACGAAGCGCTACTTTCAAATCCATGGTTTTCCAACTTGAAGATTCAGTAAGTGGAAGTAATTTCACCAATATCTCTATATTTTATCATGATTTTATAGAGGACCTTATCAAATATTTTAATTCAAGAATGTGTCCTTCACATCTCAATGTTTCATAGAGAAGAAGATTCAAACTACAAGCCCTCAGGTATGTGATGTTGCCAAATGGGTTGTTCCACAAAAATATTGATGGAGTACTTCTCAGGTGTGTTAGATAATCAAATAAGCAGAAAAGTTTGGAAGAATTCCATTTGTATTGTCAGGAGGCCACTATGTAGGGAGACTATGGTGTTGAAGATCACAAAAGTAGGTTATTTTTCATCCACTCTCTTTGCAAAAGCTTTCAAATTCAGTCAAAGCTATAATAAATGCCAGAGATATGTCAGTAGAAGCAAGAAGGCATCATTGCCCCTTCGTCCAATTCAACTAGAAGCATCTGTTTAGCAACGAGGCTTAGATTTCATTGGGGTCATTGATTCTGATTCATTCGATGAGCATAAGTACATTCTAACTACAACTAACTATTTCACTCATTGAAGATCGCCAAAGCAATTCCAACCAAGAAATCCAACGAAGAGGTGGTCATATCATTCCTTTAAGGATTGATCACTCATTTTGGAATTCTAGATGCAATTATAATAAATACAGGAACTTCATTCATCGGTGCTAAAATCAATGAGTTCATGGGTAAGTATGGTATTTTTTTAAAAACCTCATCAAATTACTATGCACAGGAAAATGGCCTGGCCAAATCCACAAACAAGAATCTGCTCAAGATTTTGAAGAGAACTGTAGGAGATAACAAGTACAGTTGGCACTTGCTCTTGAACCAAACCTTATGGGTTGATCGTATTTCAGTGAAAGAATATATTAAGATTTCTCCTTATTCCTTGGTGTACAACAAAGTAGTCTTGCCTATTCAGATTGAATTGCCGACCCTTCAAATATTGCACTTACTTGATGATGAAGATGATGAATTTGATCCCATGAGTGCAAGGTTTTTTTAGCTTTTAAATTTGGAGGAAGAGATGGAGGAAGTGTATGATGCCTTCATTGAACATGCCCAAATGACAAATAAGTGGTTTGGTAAGAAATTTTTTGAGAAAGTGTTCAAGGTAGGCGATCTGGTGTTAAAGTGGAACAAAATCAAGATAAAGTCAGGAAAGCATCACAAGTTCAAGGTAATTTGAAAGGGTCTTGTTGGTCACGAATCTGCCACAGGAAAGGATTTCATACAAAATGTGCCCTAGACCCAGCCAACATTGAAAGGCTGAGAGAAAGAAATGTCCCCCAGACCAATCTCCAGAGAGGGCTAGTTCCCTTACTAAATCTAAGCTTGACGAAGACTAGAGTTGCAGGAAAGGAATTGGAAATATGCAGAAAGAAATGAGAAATTATAGAAAGAGATGGGAAATATAGCCACAGGACAAATTTGTCAGATCGGGAAAGATTAACAGCAGATAACTTTAAGCACACTAACAACATATAACAGAAGACAACGACATAATTCACTTACAACCTTGCGCAGATAACCTTTAGAATTGCATTCCAAAACTCACTTCCTCACTAGCAATATTTAAACTCTGATGCAGAATTCAAATTAAGCAGCAGATAAGAAATACGAGTGTAAATGAGGAATGCATAAGATAGAAGGAAAAAAATACACAGAACGTTGCTTGCAAAACTAGAGGCCAAATATCTTTCATTCATGCAAAGAACTTGAAAGCTTTTCAGGAAAAGTCTCTCCTTCGATGCCTCTTTCTGAGATATACATTGATATTTATAGAGGTCTTGCCTCTTTGTAACATTTAAAATATGAAACGGACCTCCTCGAGATCTACAAAATGTGCAACAGCAATAAGGAAATGATCCCCTTAAACCAGCCTCGGAGAAACTAGAAATTCAATGAAACATGGAACCGGTCATCTTCATTAAATGGTCATCCTCAAACATGCTAGAACCGTTAGAAAATCACGAACAGAAACTTTGAATAATGGAGGCGTCTTCAATTCTGGTGGCTTCAAAAACTATAGGCCTGAGCACGTTGTTCTACCTTGCATGCATCGAAAAGTAGCAAAACATTCAATTCTGGAGTGCTTTTAATCCTTGGAAGTCGCAATACTGCATCAGGCTGTTTGAACTGCTTTTTGGTGTGAAACTATGACGGGTCACGAAAACGTGACATGTCACGAAATCGTGACATATTTCTACTCCGTACGCTTTTGTCATTTTGGATTGCAAAAATCAACCATGTCGCGAAATCGCGACGTATTCGGCTCTTTGTTCTCCTTTGTCACCTTAGGTCGCAAAAACATGACGTGTCATGAAATCGTGACGTTCTGTACTATTCTGCTCCATTTTTTCTTTGTTCTCGTGAAACTATGAACTATCGCAAAATCATGACATTCTTTCCTCATATTGTCCTTGCACTGTTTCAAACCGCGAAAACACGACAAGTCACGATTTCGCTACATATTTCTCTCTTCTGGCTTCATCACTGCTCCTTGTCGCAAAAATGCGACATGTCATGAAATCGTGATGTTTCGTACCATTTTGTTCTTTTTGAGCTTTCACATCATGAAAACAAGACATGTCGCGAAATCGCAACATTTCTTGTCTATTTAGCTTTTCTCCACAATATGTCGCAAAATCATGACGTTTCCTTGCTTACTCTACTGTTTTCGCTTTCTGTCACAAAATCGCGACGTCTTGCTCTTCCTTGGTCTCATTTTCAAAAATGTCACGAAATCGCAACACCTTTCATGCCTTATGCTTTCTCTTCAACTTGACTGCGATAACTCGACATGTCGCAATATCGCGACATTTTTTACATTCTGGCCCTTGTTCATTTTTCTGTCACGAAATCGTGACAAGGTTCATAGTCATTGCCCTTTGCTCAATTATGTCACGATTTCGTGAAAATTTCTAACATTCTACTCCATGGCCATCGCAAGTCGCGAAAACGCGACATGTCACGATTTCGCGATAGTTTCACTGCTCTACCTCCATTGACCATTTTGACCATGATTTGACCACCATTTTTTGACTTTGCTTCTCTCTCCTCAAAATACCCGCGATAACGTGACATGTTGCGATACCACGACGGTTTTGAACCTGTGCTCTCCATGCTATTTTCGATCGCGATATCGTGGCAGTTTTCGGACTTAGCTGTTTTGGCACCAAAATTTGCAGAGAAACATAGAGGAATGAGAAATTTAACAGTTTATGCATGAATAATCACAAATCAAAACAATGTGGCAAAAATGCCAACATTCTTGGCAACTCGCAGGGTATACAGTTCTGTTGTATGCATGAATCCTAGGCATGAATCCATTGGGCAACAAAGTCAAGAAATATGAGAAGCAAGAAAGTAAGTGCTGACTAATAGAGAACATCTCTATAGACTGCTGCAACAACTCTTGCTGACTGACTGAAAACTTAAATAAATCTGTATTTGGCTTAGCTCACCAGGTGCTGGAAAAGGATCTCCATGACAGTGATGAAAGCACCGAGGTTGCAAAATGGAAATGAATGGAATGAGTGGAGTGAGGACTATGGAATGGAAATAGTAAATGATGGAATGGTGGGAATGGAAGGAGTGAAGTGGTAGATACAGCAGCTGAAGAGGAGCTACTATGTTACTGACTACAGTAATGAAACAAAAATGGATAATGAAATGAAGGTAAATGAGAGTGGAAAATGCGGTATGAACTATAGATAAATGCTTAAAAGAAAACAAGTATTAGAAGAAAAGGGAAATAAAGAAGCGAGAATGTTAGAAGGGGAAAATAAACAACAGAAGTGGCTTAATTACTTGCAGAAGAAGAAATGAGTGAAGAAGGGAATGAAAGAAAGGGAGGGGAAGAAAGAAATGAACAAAATCCACTATCTGTTGGTAAGGAAGAAGAAAAAAGAAAGAAATAAATGTACCTGCGGGCTTGCATGCAAAAAGAGCCGAAGTTGACAAAGGAAATTCAACAAATCTCTTTTTTTCTTTTTTTCTGTTTTCTCTTTTTTTTTTCTTTTTTTTTTTGGCTATATAAAAAAATTTGTGACATGATTGACATGTCGCCACCACAAACCCAGTCTCAGGGGGTTATCCGGTAAACCTTCAGTGACCTGACCAGATCTGATCATACTTGAGTTCGTCCTTGAAATTGGGATGACCTCCTGAAGTTCTCCATGTTGCAAACAGAGGCAAGTTATCCTGCATGCCAGTACCTACACAGTCGACAAATAATGTAGCAAAGAAATTTACCACATGGAGGGCACCAGTGGGTACCAGTTGTAGTAATGGCTGAAGCCAATACCACCATCTTGAAGAGTCCCCTGGTTGTGGGCTGAGAATGGGTTCCTCCAATACCTTGGTGCAAACACAGAACCTTTCTGAAGATAAATCTGCTTCCAGGATCTCCTCAGGCTCAACCTGATGAGGCATGCTCAATGAGTTCTATCTAAATACTTGCATGTTGTGCATGATTGTGCCCTCTTTGTGCTCAGGTTCTGGAACTTGAATCTGTTCCTCTCCTTGGCCTATCTTTTCTTGATCCATCTCCTGATAGAAATTGCAAGCAATCATATTATCTATTGCTGGGACAGTGCTTGCATATGCCCATTGTTGGCCTTGGATGAAATCTGCCCCTTGAGTTCCACACAACTGCATTTCAGGTCTCTTCACAGTATAATGGATCTGCCATGATGAATACTACGTAGGGTAGACAGGAGTGGTGACTATCGGAGGATAAGGTAATGGAGTTTCTCCCCACGGTAATTTTCCTAATAGGATCAGAAGGTGCTCTGCTTGTAATGCTTCCTCAAATATTTGAGGGAATCTATGTTCACCTGATTGCAGCAAGAGGAGACTTATGTCCATATGGAAAGCTCGAACATAGAAGAAGTGGGCTTGGGTGGGCGTTCTCGCGAAACTATGACCTGTCACGAAATGACGACGTTCTTTCCTCATATTGTCCTTGCGCTGCTTCAAACAGCGAAAACATGACAAGTCACGATTTCACTACATCTTTCTCTCTTCTGGCTTCATCACTGCTCCTCATCATGAAAATGCGACATGTCACGAAATCGCGACATTTCATACCATTTTGTTCTTTCTGAGCTTTCACATCGCGAAAACAAGACATGTCGTGAAATCGTGACATTTCTTGTCTATTTAGCTTTTCTCCACAATATGTTGCAAAATCATGATGTTTCCTTGCTTGCTCTACTGTTTCTTCTTTCTATCGTGAAATCGCGATGTCTTGCTCTTGCTTGGTCTCATTTTCAAAAATTTCGTGAAATCGCGACGCCTTTCATGCCTTATGCTTTCTCTTCAACTTGACCGCGATAACTCGACATGTCACGATATCGCGACGTTTTTTACATTCTGGCCCTTGTTCATTTTTCTATTGCAAAATCGTGACAAGGTTCATAGTCATTGCCCTTTGCTCAATTATGTCACGATTTCGTGACAATTTCTAACATTCTGCTCCATGGCCATCGTAAGTCGCGAAAACGTGACATGTCACGATTTCACGATAGTTTCACTGCTCTACCTCTGTTGACCATTTTGATCATGATTTTGGAACACGTCGTGATATCGTGACATTTTCTCACTTTGCTTCTCTCTCCTCAAAAGACCCGCGATAACATGACATGTCGCGATATCGTGACGGTTTTGAACCTGTGCTCTCCATGTTGTTTTCGGTCGCGATATCACGACAGTTTTTGGACTTAGCTATTTTGGCACCAAAACTCACAGAGAAACATAGAGGAATGAGAACTTTAATAGTTTATTCATGAATAATCACAAATCAAAACAATGTGGCAAAAATGCCAATAGGTCCTTACCAGAATTTTGATGTCAATCAAGTTAACTCGTTTTATTTGTAGGATATGGATGTGTTGGAAATATGAGCAAGTTTTGTTGTCATTGATGTCAAGGAAGATAAGGACCAATTTTAATGGCATCTAGGTGTTTATGTCCAAGATTTGATAGGCAAGGTTGATGTTCAAGTTTCATTAATATCCTCTGGTGGTTTTTACCAAAAATGCAAAGAAGGTTTCATATTATAATATTTAATATTATAATATTTAAGTATTCAGGGTTGGTTCATGAAAAATAAATGCAAGGATTTGTCACATTATAAAGCATCCAAAATACCCATATGGCAGATTGAATGGTTAAAGGTTTAATTATTTAATTTTAAATAATTTAACCTTAAGGTTAAATTTAAAATTAAATAATAATAAGTTAAACGAACTAAGGTTATAAATTATAAATTTGAATGTCTTCGCTGACATTGGAGAAAGCACATGAAAATACATATAAATAGTGCCACAAAACCTTGGCACTAATAATCCTTGTGAATTGAAGCCTATGAAAGGATTTTGTGCACCATAAGAGATTCATATGTGTTTTAATTCATTGGACGCAGAGGAGAGGACAAGTAACAAGGAAGCATGAAAACTATTTTGAAGCATTATATAGCTCAGTTGGTATCCAGAGACTACGATAAACCATTTGGGGAATGCTAGACCCGATTTTGAATGACGGGCACTCCATTTTGCTGAAGAGGGAAGTAGTTTTTGTTTGCGCTTCATGGAAGAGAAGAAGATAAAGCCGTTGGGACGTGCCTTTTAGACCACGTGAGGGCACGTAGCCCAAACAATGCTAACTTGAAGTGATAAGGCGCTTGGTAGAGGAAATGTGGGAGTTAGAAACCCACTGAAGATATTTTGCCAAAGAAAAAGGTATGCAAATTGAAATTTAATTTTTACTAAGGTGTTTGCTAGGCAGATTTTGCAGAATGTGTGCTACAGGATTTTTTTGTGCTAAGGTGATTGGTAACTTGTTGGACATTTTGAGTCCTCTAAGTCAAAGTTTTCATTTATGTCACCTGATAGAGTTATCACTCATCTCAAGGAATTCGGCAAGAAATAAAGTCACCCAAGTCATCCAGGAAAAATCTTCATCAGTGCATAAGTGAAAGGAAAAAGGCTCCATAATATTTTAATATTATTGGGAGCACATGTTAAATGATTGGTTTATAAAAACCCAAGATGGGTTATTGCAAAAATTAGAAAGGAGGTTTAATAATTATTTATAAATAATATAAATTCACAAGGAATTTAAATTTTATAAATAATACCAAGGTTGGGCATTAAGACAAGGTTCTAAGGTTTTATTAAACCTAAGGCTGGCTCTTTAAGACAAAGTTCTAAGGTTGATTTAAATTTATAATATTTAAATTTAAATTTAAATTTAAATTTATTTTAAATTAAATCATGCTAACGTTGAATTCATTTGAAGCACCAACGTGATGCTAAGGAAGGTAAAATGCATTATATAAATTCCAAATAAATTCATTTACCAAGTATCCCTTGCTATTGTTTTCAAAGTGCATGCGAAAGATATTTCTGTTTTGAAAGCCTTACAATTTTTGTGAAGATTAAATCTTTGAAGATTTGGAAGCCCTAAGTGCAAAGGCCAGTTTGGCCTAGTGGTATGTTGACTCGTTGCTAAGGAGGAGGTTCTGAGTTCGATTTGCGTGAGGTCTGGTTTTTGGATTGCAAGGAAGAAACGCTCTACGTGCTTGTTTTTAGGAGGTTCGTTGTTCGAATATATTGCATGGTGGATGTGCCATTTTAGACATGTCACGACACGTGGTCCAATGATAGCTTGGTTGTGGCTAAGGCATTGGGAAGAAAATAGTCAGGGGATCGAATCCCACTAAGGGTAAGGCAAGTAAATTTAAATTTTTTTAATATTTTATTTTCTGCCAAGGTTGCCTAAGGAGAAATAAGGTTATGATATGCCCTAGGAAAGATAGAGATTTCTGCTGATTTTCTTTGTGGAAGTATATCATATTATATATCATTGGAAAGCTATTTTCGAGAGCTACTTGTTTAGATTACTTTGAGGGAGAAATAAGGTGTGTGCAAGAAGATATTTTTAGTTTTGTCAAGGAGTTCCAAAAGTAAGTTTGATTCATTCTTTTGAGGGATTATTTCTTGCATAAGAGGGTTCGGTGCATTTTTATTGAGTAGGAGTAATAAGGTGTTATTGAGATATTATATTGATTATTGTGTTATTAATCATGATCTCTAATCCTTGTTGAGATTAAAAAAATAAAGTGTGTTGAGTGTGGCAAATTTAGTGGACAACTCATAAGGCATCAAAAAGGTATGGGTAATATTCTTCATTGACTTATGTGGGTGATTGACTTATGAAAATATCTTTAGAGAGAAAAGTATTTATTGTGGTTAAACTTTTTTAGAGTTTTTGGTTTAATGCTTCAAGGTTTTCTGAATTGAGAGTTGTGATTAAACCTTATTTATAAGCATTGTTGTTGAAGCCCATTGGTTGTGCAAAGAACTTGAACTTGAGTTAGAAAATAACATGAGTATAATTGTTATGTGAGATTTGTTGTTGAGCATTTTTGGAAACATTTTGAGTTGGTTGATGCATGCTTGGACTAGGGTTTGTGAGAAATTATTGATCCTTGATGTGATTGTTTGAGTAGAGTTGATTGAGCCTAGTCAAGTGATTGTGTGAAGTGTTTGTTCAAGTTCCATGAAACAAACTATTCTATATTCTAATTTGAGTTGAGATTGAGATTTGAGAATAGAACATATTGAGTCTCTAACAATTCTCTTTATGCTTCTATGAGATTTATTTGAGTCGATATTGAGATTTGATAATAGAATATATTGAGTCTCTAAAAATTCTCTTTATGCTTCTATGAGATTGATTTGAGTTGAGATTGGGATTTGAGTATAGAACATATTGAGTCTCTAACAATTCTCTTTATGCTTCTATGATATTGAGTTGAGATATTTATTGAGCATTGAGTATAGAACATATTGAGTCTCTAACAATTCTCTTTATGATTCTATGTGTTTGAGGCAAGTCTTTGAGAAGGCTTGTGGACTGATTTTGTGTAAGCTTTTGTGGAAGTTTGCAATGCAGATTTGAACAAGTCCTAGAGAGGACTTATTGAGCATATTTGGACAAGTTTTGTGTGAGATTGTTAAGCATATTTGGAAAGGTTATGTGTGGACCTATTAAGCATATTTGGATAGGTTCTGTGTGGACTTGTTGAGCAGATTTGAGTAGGTTCTGAGTGGACCTATTGAGCAGATTTGAGCAGGTTTTGAGTGAACCTATTGAGAATATTTGAACAGGTTCTGAGTGGACCTGTTGAGAATATTTGAGTAGGTTCTAAGTGAACCTATTGAGCATATTTGAGAAGGTTCTGAGTGAGCCTATTATCAGAGCTTTGGAGGTGACAGAGTATAGAGGACAAAATATCAGTGGATAGAGATCTAGCAACTAGGATAATTGAAGATAGATCTTCTGAGTGAGGAGTCTTCAAGTGGAGAGAGATCCACTAGTTAGTGTAGCAAAGAGACAGAGTTCTCCTATGGAAGAGATCCATCAACTTGAGATTAGGGGATCAACATCTCCTTTGGACAAAGGTTCATATACATTGTAAATGGGAAGGATTCCCAAAGAGATTATTTGAGAAATATTTAGAAGAAATATTTTCTCTGTGGACGTAGCCCACATTGGGTGAACCATGTTAAAATTTGTGTCTCTATTGTGTGTGGTTTTATGTGCATTTATTTTATTATTGCTATTGATACTGCTATCTATACACTGCATAATATTGAATTGAAAAGTGTTGGCAATTTTGGGTACATTGGGTACATTGCCTTTGCTCAAGTGTTGATGTTGTCATTGATGTAAAGAAGCGGAAGGGTTTTTGTGAAAAACCAGGCAGACAAAATAAAAGGTTTTATTTAAAACCATGGACAATAAATTTGAAATGGGTTTTCCTTAAAACCCAAGTTGGCTCTTCGTTTCGTTGAAAAAGGTGCCCCGGTGATGAAGATATTTAATTTTAAATATTTAGTTTAAATTTTATTTATTTAAAATTTAAATTAAAATATTAAAATAAATTAAAGTTCCGACGTGTTAATCAATGCATCTTAGTGCATATAAAAGGTGGCATTGGAATTCATTAAAAGTGTGGTGATTGATATTAATTTCCGTACATCGTCTGCGCCAGCGAAGAAAGAGCATGACTTGGGGAGAGAAAGAGATATGTTTCATTCGCATGAAAAATATGAAGGATCAATTCATGGTTTGAGCTTGTTATTAATATATCCTACGACGCAAAAACAAAACGCACAAAAATCGAGAACACTAGCACCAGGGTATGCGCGATGATAAAAATTGATGATCCAGAATTCGCACGATAATAGGGCACACGCAAATCAAAATATGAGAAGGAAGTGAACAAGGTGATTTATTGTGTATTGGTGACAGGGAAGAGGACAAAAGGTTTCACAATTCTCGAGGAGAACAAAGACTAGAGATAGAGCTTTCTTATTGGATTTCAGTCGAGCAAGCAGCGCTAACGAGATAAAGAAGGGGATACACATCGCAGTACCTAAGAGATCATGTAGTCCATGTGGCTTTCCAGCCAGAGCTAAGGATTGTAAAAAGATGGGCAAAAGTTTGATTCTCTGCATATAATTTTGAAGTACATGACAAAAGAGTTCACAGCATTGGACTTGAAAAATATAAGGTATTTTCAAATATTTTATTTTATATGATTACAAGTTGAGCGTTATACGAAAGTTGGTTTGAAGTATTAACTTGTGAGGTGTGGAAGATATAAAAGTGTTTATTTTAAGTTAAATTTTGGGGAGATATAAGGGGTGCAAAATAAAGTGTATAAAGGGTATTACTTTATTATAAAGTTTTGGGAGTTATAAGGTTATGCAATATTTTATTTTATGGTACAAGTGGTTTTAGGAGAGATAAGGAAGTTGTGCAATTAAAGGTTTTGGTGATGATTATTGAAAAGTGGAGTAATGTTGATTATGTTGTGATCTACTAACCCTTGTGAAGATTGGCAAAAAAAATTTGTGATTGTGGCAGATTTCCAAAGGGGTTTCCTCACTTCAAAAAGGTATGGGCACATTCTTCTTATGAGTATGATTGGTGTATGTTTTTCTGAAATAAGTTTGGAGTGAAAAGGGATTCTACTAAGTTTCCTTTGGTTGAGTGTAAATCCTATTTTCTGGATTGTTGAAGACTACTTATGCATTGTTATCATTGATGAGAGTTTTGGTGAATGCATAATTCTGGTTTGAGGTAGTGGAAGCATTGTGCACTAGGGTTTATGGTTGTGAGTCTTGATACTTGCTTTGAGTTGGTGAAACCCTTGGATGGTTGTGTTGAGGTTGATGGTTGAGTTGCTTCCATAGAGGTTGTGTTGATCAAGTTAATGCTTTACTTGATACATGATATTGGGCTTACTCCATTGAGTTGATTTGAACAAGTTATTCTTTGCATTTGGTGATATTGTGTGGGTGGCTGTTTTGTTCAAATATCTTTGGAGGGAAAATGATTTCTACTTGTTTCCTTTTCTAGTGATGATTGGTTGAATGCTTCAAGGTTAATGTTGAGTTGAATGATGTTGGTTAAACCTTGTCTTTGAGCATTGTTGTTGAAGCCCTAATTGGTTGAGAAAAGATATTGGTTGTTGGAAAGAACATGAGTATCATTGTTATATGAGATATTGCATGGTTGGCAATTGTTGGGTTGTGTTTCATGTTCTTGAGAAAAGCATACTACATCTATCTTATTCTTTTGAGATTTGAGATTGAGTTGAGATTGAGATTGGGAGTTAAGTATAGAACATATTGAGTCTCTAACAATTCTCTTTATGCTTCTATGAGGTTGATGAATCACATTGGGTCTCTAAAAATTCTCTTTGTGGGTTCACGCCAAGCAAGTTTTTCTTGATGAACTTGTGAGCAGGTTTTGGATAGGTTCCATTGGGGACTTGTGAGCAGGTTTTGGACAGGTTCCTGTGGGGACTTGTGAGCAGGTTTGTGGGGACTTATGAGCAAATTTGGACAGGTCTTAGCAGAGGACTTGTGAAGCTGAGGTTGATAGTTCTATCAGAGAACTTGAGGACAGAGGTGCATTGGTTCTATGAGAAGAACCTGAGGACAGATTTGTGCCAGACCGAAGGACTGTGTTTGGTGCTGATCAAAGACAGAGGATGAGGACATTTGTGCTAGACCAAAGGACTATGTTTAGTGCAAATTCGAGGACCAACTTTGAGGTGATAGAGTTGAGGACAGAGGTCTCCAGCCAGAGTAGGGAAGACAGGTGTCTTCTGTGGATAGAGTTCCATTTGCTAAGGGCAGCGGAGGCAAAGGTCTTCTAGAGGATCACCAGCCAGAGCAGAGGTAGGGGAAGGTATCTCCTTTGAGCAGAGGCTCATAAATTTAGATTGGGGGAAGGTTTCTCCTTTGAGCCGAGGCTCATAAACATTGTAATTGGGAAGGTTTCCCAAAGAACTTTGAGATAACTTTTAGAGAAAAGTTTTGTGGATGAACCATGTAAATTGTTGTGTCACTTTGTGGATGGTTTTGTGCATTGCTTTTTGATATTGCTTTGGATATATTGCTTTACTGTTTTGAAGTATAAAGGAAAAAGTAAAAAGAGGTCTTATATTGTTCACCCCCCCCTCTCAATATAAGCTTGTGTTCTTCAATTGGTATCAGAGTAGGTTCCTTCGGAAGGTTTAACATCTTGAAGGAAAATCTAGTAAAGAACACAATGGATCATTCAAGTGGCAATGCAGCACCTATTCTTGATGGGTCAGATTTTGGTCTTTGGAGTGCAAGGATGAAGGTTCATCTAATGGCACTTGGGAATGAGGTTTGGGAAGTAATTGAAGATGAGTACACTATTCCTGAACATGGTCTTAATACTAAAGAAGAGAGGCTCCTACATCACAGCAATTCAAAAGCAATGAATGCAATCTTGAAAGGCTTACAGAAAGTAGATCTCACCAAAGTGATTCACTACAAGACAACTAGTGAAATGTGGAATCAGTTGAAGGTGGTTCATACAGGTGATACAAATGTCGAAAGGCCAAGTTGAGACACTTCAAAGGTATGTTTGAACAACTCAAAATGAATGATGATGAAAATATTAGTGACTACATGCTTCGTATGGATGAAGTTGTTAACTCCATGAAAGACTTAGGTCTTGAGCTTGCTGAAAATGATGTTTGTGATAAGATTTTAAGATCTCTTCCTAATAGATTTAGTGAAAATATTTCTACTATTGAGGAAGCTAAATATTTGGATAAGTTAAAAAAGGATGAGCTCCATAGTATACTTGCAGCATTTGAGTTAAGAACTCAAGTGAAGGTTGATGTCAAGAAGGAGGCAGCTTTCAAGACTACCAAGAATTCCAAAGGTAAACAACTTCAAGAGAGTGATGAGTCTTCCGATGATGAAGAGGCATATTACAGACAAGAAAGGCAAGTTCTTTAGAAAGCACAAAAATATGAAAAATGTGAGATGTTTCAATTGTGGAAAGTTTGGTCATTATGCTACTAACTGTACTATTGCCAAGGATGAAAGTGATGAAGTTAAACAGGATTGTAAGAGCAAGGATTCTGAAAGACATAGGCATCAAAGGAAGAACAAAGATGAGCACAACAATAAAGGAAAGAGGTATTCTCACAAGCACAAGAAGAGCTTCTACCTAGACAAAGCAAGTAAGTGTTCTAGCAGTGATAGTGAAAGTTCTTCAAGTGATAATGAAAATGAGATGTTCATATCAGAAAAAGAGGAAGAACCGAAACATAGATTCATTATCATGAAATGTCTTAGATGTGGAAATTTTGGTCACCTTGAGGATGATTGCACAAATAATGAATTGGTTGTTAGTATGTATGAGGATGCTTCAGAAAATGATAAGGAAGATGCATGTATGGTTTTTGAAAAGGGTAGCACCTCTAGTGATAAGAAATCTGAAAAAGGCCTTGATAATTCAAAGTGCAATAAAATAGAGGATCTTGAATGTGAACTTACAAATGCTCTTAGTGTTTTGAAAAAGGAAAGAAAGAAGAATGCTAGACTCAAGGATAAGTTAGATGAATGTTGTATGGAGAGAGATGAACTTATAGAAAGTCTTGATGTCTCTATGGCTAATGCACAAGAACTCAAGAATGAGTTAGAATCTAAGGTGCTTGAGTATAGTGAATTAGACCAGAAAATGGCTTCTTTGAAAGAGGAAAATAAAAAGTACAAGGATAAGTTGTACAGGTTTCAAGAAAGCTCCAAAAAGGTTAAGTCTCTCATCCAAAGTCAAAGAAATCCAATAGATAAAACAGGTCTTGGTTTTGTTAAGCCTCACAAGAAACAAGTTGGAGAGTCTAGTAAGAGATTCCAAAAGGAAGAGAGTTCTAATGAGGAAAATATTTCAGATCATGAGTCCTTGAATGATAGATGCATAGAAATAGAAAATAGATTTCGGAATGAGAAGAAGGAGAAGTTTTCAGGACCTGAGAAGTCAAATAAAGGAAAGTTTCAAGGCAGATGTTTTGCTTGTCACAGGTTTGGTCACATGGTTGTACATTGCATGGCTCAGGTGAAGAAGGTAAATAACAGCTTTAGAAGTGGTGATTTATTTTATGGGTATTGCTACTCTTGCAATCAGTTTGGGCACAAGGAAGTTCATTGCAAGGAAAACAACAAGAACAAGTTTAGTCAGAATAGGTGGATTCAAAGAACAGGTATGCCTCAAAGAAATAACATTGTTACTTTTTACAAGTGCAACAATGAAGGTCACATAGCTAGACAGTGTAAAGCTGAAATTCCAGAATACAGGAACAAGAACAGTGGCATGATCAGGTCCAAGGATCAGAACAATGACAGGAACAAGAATATGGACAGAGAGTTCAAGAGAAGGCCCGAAAAGGAAGTTATAGACGCTGATGATGATCAGTGCCTAATGGGAGTTTTACTCCCACCCCAGAATTAATCACCTCAACAGGAGGTGGGGGAGGGACTAAGCTAAGAGGCTCATTCTTAGTCTCAAGCCCCAAAGGTGGCCCTTTGCCATTGATGACAAAGGGGGAGAGATATGAGTAAGGGGGAGAGCTTCAAGTGAAGAGGAAAGCTTCAAGTCAGGGGGAGCAAAAATTCAAAGGTAGATTCTCAGTTGTGGGTTTCAGTTTTGGCTCTTGAAGATGTGTTTTTAGTAAAGTTTTGCCATCAATGACAAAGGGGGAGATTGTTGGCAATTTTGGGTACATTGGGTACATTGCCTTTGCTCAAGTGTTGATGTTGTCATTGATGTCAAGAAGCGGAAGGGTTTTTGTGAAAACCAAGGCAGACAAAATAAAAGGTTTTATTTAAAACCATGGACAATATATTTGAAATGGGTTTTTCTTAAAACCCAAGTTGGCTCTTCGTTTCGTTGAAAAAGGTGCCCCGGTGATGAAGATATTTAATTTTAAATATTTAGTTTAAATTTTATTTATTTAAAATTTAAATTAAAATATTAAAATAAATTAAAGTGCCGACGTGTTAATCAATGCATCTTAGTGCATATAAAATGTGGCATTGGAATTCATTAAAATTGATGTGATTGATATTAATTTTCGTACATCGTCCGCACCAGTGAAGAAAGAGCACGACTTGGGGAGAGAAAGAGATGTTTCATTCGCATGAAAAAGATGAAGGATCAATTCATGGTTTGAGCTTGTTATTAATATATCCTGCGACGCAAAAACAAAATGCACAAAAATCGAGAACACTAGCACCAAGGTATGCACGATGATAAAAATTGATGATCCAGAATTTGCACGATAATAGGGCACATGCAAATCAAAATATGAGAAGGAAGTGAACAAGGTGATTTATTGTGTATTGGTGACAGGGAAGAGGACAAAAGGTTTCACAATTCTCGAGGAGAACAAAGACCAGAGATAGAGCTTTCTTATTGGATTTCAGTCGAGCAAGCAGCGCTGACGAGATAAAGAAGGGAATACACATCGCAGTACCTAAGAGGTCGTGTAGTCCATGTGGCTTTCTAGCCAGAGCTAAGGATTGTAAATAGATGGGCAAAAGTTCAATTCTCTACGTATAATTTTGAAGTACATGACAAAAGAGTTCACATCGTTGGACTTAAAAAAAATATAAGGTATTTTCAAATATTTTATTTTATATGATTACAAGTTGAGCGTTATACGAAAGTTGGTTTGAAGTATTAACTTGTGAGGTGTGGAAGATATAAAAGTGTTTATTTTAAGTTAAAGTTTGGGGAGATATAAGGGGTGCAAAATAAAGTGTATAAAGGGTATTACTTTATTATAAAGTTTTGGGAGTTATAAGGGTTTATGGTGTTTAAAAAAGGGTGTAGGTGAAATAAATTATTGTGATTTATTTTATGGTACAAGTGGTTTTAGGAGAGATAAGGAAGTTGTGCAATTAAAGGTTTTGGTGATGATTATTGAAAAGTGGAGTAATGTTGATTATGTTGTGATCTACTAACCCTTGTGAAGATTGGCAAAAGAATTTTGTGATTGTGGCAGATTTCCAAAGGGGTTTCCTCACTTCAAAAAGGTATGGGCACATTCTTCTTATGAGTATGATTGGTGTATGTTTTTCTGAAATAAGTTTGGAGTGAAAAGGGATTCTACTAAGTTTCCTTTGGTTGAGTGTAAATCCTATTTTCTGGATTGTTGAAGACTACTTATGCATTGTTATCATTGATGAGAGTTTTGGTGAATGCATAATTCTGGTTTGAGGTAGTGGAAGCATTGTGCACTAGGGTTTATGGTTGTGAGTCTTGCTACTTGCTTTGAGTTGGTGAAACCCTTGGATGGTTGTGTTGAGGTTGATGGTTGAATTGCTTCCATAGTGGTTGTGTTGATCAAGTTAATGCTTTACTTGATTCATGATATTGGGCTTACTCCATTGAGTTGATTTGAACAAGTTATTCTTTGCATTTGGTGATATTGTGTGGGTGGTTGTTTTGTTCAAATATCTTTGGAGGGAAAAGGATTTCTACTTGTTTCCTTTTCTAGTGATGATTGGTTGAATGCTTCAAGGTTAATGTTGAGTTGAATGATGTTGGTTAAACCTTGTCTTTGAGCATTGTTGTTGAAGCCCTAATTGGTTGAGAAAAGATATTGGTTGTTGGAAAGAACATGAGTATCATTGTTATATGAGATATTGCATGGTTGGCAATTGTTGGGTTGTGTTTCATGTTCTTGAGAAAAGCATACTACATCTATCTTATTCTTTTGAGATTGAGATTTGAGATTGAGATTGAGTTGAGATTGAGATTGGGAGTTAAGTATAGAACATATTGAGTCTCTAACAATTCTCTTTATGCTTCTATGAGGTTGATGAATCACATTGGGTCTCTAACAATTCTCTTTGTGGGTTCATGCCAAGCAAGTTTTTCTTGATGAACTTGTGAGCAGGTTTTGGACAGGTTCCATTGGGGACTTGTGAGCAGGTTTTGGACAGGTTCCATTGGGGACTTGTGAGCAGGTTTTTGACAGGTTCCTATGGGGACTTGTGAGCAGATTTGGACAGGTCTTAGCAGAGGACTTGTGAAGCTGAGGTTGATAGTTCTATCAGAGAACTTGAGGACAGAGGTGCATTGGTTCTATGAGAAGAACCTGAGGACATATTTGTGCCAGACCGAAGGACTATGTTTGGTGCTGATCAAAGATAGAGGACGAGGACATTTGTGCTAGACCGAAGGACTGTGTTTAGTGAAAATTCGAGGACCAGCTTTGAGGTGATAGAGTTGAGGACAGAGGTCTCCAGCCAGAGTAGGGAAGACAGGTGTCTTCTGTGGATAGAGTTCCATTTGCTAAGGGAAGTGGAGGCAGAGGTCTTCTAGAGGATCACCAGCCAAAGCAGAGGTAGGGGAAGGTATCTCCTTTGAGAAGAGGCTCATAAATTCAGATTGGGGGAAGGTTTCTCCTTTGAGCCGAGGCTCATAAACATTGTAATTGGGAAGGTTTCCAAAAGAAATTTGAGATAACTTTTAGAGAAAAGTTTTGTGGATGAACCGTGTAAATTGTTGTGTCACTTTGTGGATGGTTTTGTGCATTGCTTTGATATTGCTTTGGATATATTGTTTTACTGTTTTGAAGTATAAAAGAAAAAGTAAAAAGAGGTCTTATACTGTTCACCCCCCCCTCTCAGTATAAGCTTGTGTTCTTCAATTATGTGCATTTCTTTTATTACTGCTATTGATACTACTATCTATACACTGCATAATATTGAATTGAAAAGAAAAATAAAAAGTGGTCTTATACTATTCACCCCCTCTCAGTATAAGCTTGTGTTCTTCATAATTAATTAAAGTGGGAGATATAAGGTTTTGGTTAAGTTAAAAAATAAATTAACCTTTTAAAATGAGTTATAAGGGGATAAGAGAAGTTATATTATATTTTAAATATAAATGTGGTAATTCTTTTAAAAGGAGTAAAAAGGTGATATTGAAATATTATTTGTGAAGTGATTTACTTGGTTTTTGTTAATATTTTAAAGTGTGGATTTTATAAGGTGTAACTGAGATCTTATGCTATGTATTGTGAAATATTTTGAGGAATCATTTAAGTGAATTTTTGAGTGAAGATCTTGCTACCTAACCTTTGAAATTGACAAAGAGTTGATTGTAATTGAGACAGGTATCTGAGGTAAAATATTCTTCAAACAAAAGGTAAGGGTATATTATCCTTGAGAGTGATTATTGGATGTTGTGAATACTAAGTTGGAGAGAAAATATTAGTTTTTGATAAGCATTGTTGAGTAAACCTTTATATGCATGATTGGTGAATGCTTGAGTGAGAACTTGTAAACTATATTGAACTAGGGTTTATGAAATATCATGAGTATCATTGTTATGTGATTTTGGAATCATATTGAGTTGAGTTTGAGTTCCATAGTGAGAGTTGTAGACAGCATTGGATGAAGTATTTTCGTAGGGTTTGCAAGAAAGTTTTATTTCATTGGTTGATTTTATTGAGCATAATTGATTAAGTGTGTTGAAGTGATAGTTCAAGTCCTGTGAAACAAATTGTTCTTCATTCTGAATTGATTTGAAAGAGGTTTTCTACAAGAGATTGAGTTGATTTTGTGTGCAGGTTTTATAATTGATTTGAGAAATCTTTTGTGAGAGCTTACAAGAAGATTTGAGTAAGTCCTTGAGGGGACTTAAGGACAGAATTAAGAAAGCTTTTGTGAAATCTTAAGAACATATTTGTGTGAGCTTTTGTGGAATCTTACAATAAGTTTGGACAAAGTTGAGGTAAGTTCTAGTGAGGACTTGTTGAGCAGATTTGAGGTAAGTCTTAGAGAATACTTGAGAGCATATTGGATAGGTTCTTGAGAGGACTTTTTGGACATATTAGTGACAAAGAAGAGACATATATTGAGCATATTTGTGCTAGACCAAAGGATAGTGTTTAGTGTAGATTTGATATAGAGTCTTGAGTAGATATTTGGAGGTGACAGAGTAGAGGAAAATAGTCTCTAGTGGATAGAGATCCATTAGCTAGGGTAGAGAGGAAAAAGGTCTTTAGTGGAGAGAGATACACAACCCATAGTAGTGGAGGTAGTAGTCTTCTAGAGGATCACCAACCAGAGCAAAGTATATTGGTGTCTCTTGTGGATATATATCCTTAAACTTGATTAGGGGATTGGTGTCTCCTTTGGATAGAGGTCCATAAACATTGTAATAGAGAAGGATTACCAAGATATTTGCTAAGAATTTTTTAGTGAAATATTTTCTTCATGAAGTAGCCCACATTGGGTGAACCACGATAAATCATATCTTTCATGTGTGTGATGCTTTATGTGATGTTTATTGCTTTAATGTTACTACTGCTATCATATGTGTTTGAAAGAAAAAAACTATCTTATACTATTCACCCCCCTAGTATAAGCACATGTTCTTCAATTGGTATTCGAGTGGATATCTCTATTAAAACACTAACATCTTAGAGGAGGATCCATCAGAAACACACATGACTTTAGAAAATAAATAGGAGACCATGTTTGACTTAAAAGAGGAATTCTTCACTGCTCTTAGGAATATTGAAAATATTAGAAAGAATAATTCAAACCTGAATGATCAAATTTAAGAATATGAAGAAACAAATATGGAACTTCTACAAAGCCTCACAGAACTCAAGATAAAGGTAGAATAAGGAAAGAAAATTGAATAGGATATGATAGATCTATTAAGAGTAAGAGAAACAAAATGTGAAATATTGGAAGAAAAAATTGTATCACTAAGGCATGAAGTTGAAAATACCAAGCTACGACAAGATATAATGTTAGGGAAACAAAAAGAGGAATCCAACTTTCAAGAAATAGAGACATCAAACAGAGATGAGCTCGTCACTCATACCTCGAAAGGAAAGGACATCAGAAAATAAGAAAGCAAAGAAGAACCATGGATGAGAGTTAATCATAAAAGGAGAAGCACTCGACCACATCTTCAAAGGAATCCAAATATGTTACATAATTTATTCCATGGCTATTGCTTTTCTTGTAACAAATATGGTCATAGACCTGTACACTGCACTATTTATGTGAAAAATGATGTCAATAGAAGTTTCAACTCTTTTGCACCTCTCATGAATGATGATATAATATGTTACAAATGCAATAATTTTGGGCACAAAGCTATATGGTGTAAATGAAGAACACAAGCTTATATTGGGAGGGGGTTGAATAGTATAAGACCACTTTTTACTTTTCTTTTCAATTCAATATTATGCAGTGTATAGATAGCAGTATCAATAGTAGTAATCAAAGCAATGCATAAAACACCATACGCAATAGAGAAACAGATTTTAATGTGATTCACCCAATGTGGGATACCTCCATAGAGAAAATATTTCTTCTAAATATTTCTCAAATAATACTTTGGGAATCCTTCCCAATTACAATGTTTATGGACCTCTGTCCAAAGGAGATGCTGATCCCCTAAATCTCAAGTTCATGGATCTCTTCCACAAGATAACTATTTTCCCTTCAGCTCTGGCTAGTGATATTCTATAAGACTCTGTCTCTCTGTTGCACTAACTGGTGGATCTCTCTCCACTTGAAGACCCCTCACTCAAAAGATATGTCTTCAATTGTCCTGGTTGTTGGATCTCTATCCACTAAGACTATGTCCTCTATACTCTGTCATCTCCAAAGCTCTCTCAATAAGTTCACTCAGAACCTTCTCAAATTTGCTCAAATAGGTCCACTCAAAACCTTCTCAAATCTTCTCAACAAGTCCAATCAGAACCTATCTAAATCTGCTCAACAGGTCCACTCAGAACCTGCTCAAATATGCTCAATAGGTCCACTCATAACCTATCCAAATCTACTCAACAAACTCATTCAAGAACTTGTCCAAATCTTCTCAACAAGTCCTCTCTATGACTTTCTCAAATTTGCATTGCAATCTTCCACAAAGCTTACACAAAATCAATCCACAAGCCTTCTCAAATACTTACCTCAAATCAGCTTAACAAGTCCACACAGAACTTTTTCAATCTCATAGAATCATAAAGATAATTTTTAGAGCCTCAATATGTTCTACGCTCAATGCTTAATCACTTTCTCAACTCAATCTCATGGAAGCATACAGAGAATTGTTAGAGAATCAATATGTTCTATTCTCAAACCTCAATCTCAACTCAAATCAATCTCATAGAAGCATAAATACAATTGTTAGAGACTCAATATGTTCTATTCTCAAAGCTCAATCTCAAATCAAATAAATCTCATAGAAGCATAAAGAGAATTGTTAGAGACTCAATATGTTCTATTCGCAAAGCTCAATCTCAACTCAAATAAATCTCATATAAGCATAAAAAGAATTGTTATAGACTCAATATGTTCTATAATCAAATCTCAATCTCAAATCAAATCAATATCATAGAAGCATAAAGATAATTGTTAGAGACTCAATATATTCTATACTCTGAAAGCATGAGGATACAGAAACAAAAAGGAATATGCCACAAGAAAAGAATGAGAAAGAACATATTGAAATTAACACAAGATAAAAGCAATATGAAATATGGTAATATCTTTATTGATACGCTTTATAAATTGTGTTACAATACGTCTCCTTCCTTTTTAGGGGATAAGAGAGTCAAATTTTTTTCTTGTCACAATGTCCATGGATAATAATCCTTCTTCCGCCTGCCCACATGTACGATGGGCGGACCAAAATGTCACCGCCGCTTGCATATGTGATTCTTTGCTCTTTCCTGCTCCTCTGCTGTCAGAAACCTGCATTCAAAGAAACATAAAATATTAGTAATACCTGCAAAAATAATGAAACATGTATTTCCCAAAGCAGATTGTCAGTGTATGCATGCAAATAATAAAACGATTGTTAGATGACCTCTGATTGACCTGAGACAGAAGCATAAAAATATCATCAAAAGACCATTGCAAAAAGAAAAGTCTATAAATTCCTCATATATTTTTATTCGCTCCAGGGTGGGACGAATAGAACCTGCACAGATTGGGATTCGTTCTAGGGTGGGACGAATAGACCTGCAATAACTTGTCAAAAAGCACCCTATTCAATGTCCTACTTAGGGAGCTCCAAAAGACCTGAAAATTTGGGGTTAGCTAATTGGAGGTGTTTTGGGAAGACCCAGATGATCATATTTCTCCAATTTTTCCTCTAAAACCCATATTTTTAATATGGCATCTGCAAGTTAGTGAAAGCGGGAAATAACAATAACCTAGTCAAAAATGATCAAAATGCAATGAAATTTGAACTGTAACCTATTTAACCTATCTAGAACACAATGAAAAAGAAAAACTAGATAAATATATCACAGATTTCTATTCATCCCGAGGTAGGGCGAATTTTCCTGCGATAGATTGGGGAGCGCTTGGGGACAGGACGCCCACCGTTTGAGGCACTGTTTCAGCACCAATCCACTTGGGATGGGTCAAAAACTTGTTATGGGGTGTTTTTAACAAATTTTGTGGGTAATTATGGTCAAAAATCAAGTTTTGGGTCTGAATTCGCACTTCTAATAGTCACCCAATAACCTCCCTTTCGAATGAGAGATTAAGGATGTAAAAGCACAAATCGCAAGTAGGTATGTAAATTGGTAGCACTTTATTTCTCAAATGCTCCTTCTATGTATATCTTTTGGGTGGGAAAACTCACCAATTTATAGACCTTGGGGTCTCCTTGTTTGAATTGCACATGCGAGGGTGCCACTTGAGTTAACTGTCCTACTTTTAGAGAAAATCTAACTCCCTGATTAAAAATATTCTTGCATGATGTTTCTAAAATAAAGACACTCATCACTGAAGTCTCTCTTCTTGAATAAAAGCTATTCCTCACAATTGCATGGCCTGAAGCCTCAGTTAACTGGTGGAGTTGCCGAGGTTTGACTTTTTTTGCCAGTCAAACCTTCTATTCGCCTCACCCTAGGGCGAATTCTGTATTCGTCTTTGGGTGGGATGAATTACAGTTTGTATTCATCCCTAGGTGGGACGAACAGAAAGCAAGGTGCAAAAAATGTGCCAAATTGACCTCTGACCTCTAAAACTGCTTTTGGAAGTGGTTAGGACCACTGTTTAACCTCTAGGGGCTGCCCTAGGGGCTGTTTGTGTCAATGCGATCGGTGCTTGTTGTCACATAATTGGATTGGTGCTGTTTTGGTGTCTACATACTCAAAGCTCAATCTCAACTCAAATCAAAATATAAAATAGTTTATTTCATGGAACTTGAACAACCACATGCATCCACTTGACTAGGCTTAATCAACTCTACTAAACCAATTACCTCAAGGAACAACCCTTTCTCACAAACCCTAGTCCAAGAATGTATCAACCAACTCAAAATATTTCTAAAAATTCTCAACCACAAATCTCACATAACAATGATACTCATGTTCTTTTCTAACTCAAGTTCATGTTCTTTGCATAACCAATTGGATTCAACAATAATGCTTATAAAATAAATTTTAATCGCAACTATCTAGAAAACCTTGAAGAATTAAACCAACCAATTTCAAAAAGGAAACCACAATAAATCATTTTCTCTCCAATGATATTTTTAGAAATCAATCACCCAATCAAGTCAATGAAGAATATTACCCATACCTTTTTGATGCCAAGGAATTGTCCACAAAATTTGTCAAACTCAACACACTTTCAAATATTTTCTTTTTAATCACAAAGAGGTTAGAGGACTTGAGTAATATCACAACAATTAAAATAATATCATAATAACACCTTATTACTCCTACTCAATAAAACTCACCATGTCCTCTCATGAAAGAAATAATCCCCTTTGGAAAATAATAAATCAAACTCACTTTTGAATGCTTTTACAAAAATAGAAATATCTCTTTACACACACCTTATTTCTCCTTCTAAGCAAGTTAATCACATATCCCTTGAAAAATGCTTTCCAATGATATATAATGTGCTACCCTTTCAAAAATAAAACCATAAAAAATCTCTCAATTTTCTAGGGTATACCATAACCCTTATTTCTCCCTTAAGGCTATTTTAAAAAAATAAAATATAAAAATTAACTTGCCTTGCCTCTCAGAGGGATTCGATCCCCTGACGTCTTCCTTCACAATGCCTTAACCATGGCCAAGACACCATTGGGATACATGCCCACATGTGCCTAAAAAGACATGAACTGCATCAACAACCTCACGAAACTATGCCTTTCAAAATAATCAAAACGTGCTTCAAGTGCTTTGACCTTGCAAGCAACCTCCAAGAAAATTTAATGTGGGACCTCGTGTTTCTCACCAAGCCAATGCATCGCTAGGCCAAGTTGGCCTATGTGCTTTACAAGTCAAACTTTCCTTGCTTCAACCCTTTCACAATTTGTAAAGTCTTTTAAAACACGAGCCTTAATTCGCATGCACTCCAAATGAATTAGCAAGGATAAAATTGATTAATGCCTTTTAGGGTATTATATATAATGCCTTTGTCTTCCATGCAATAACATCGAAACATCGATTTAATTTGACGTCGGCTTGGTTGATTAATTTATAATATATTTAAATTTAAATTTAAATATTATAAATTAAATTAGACCAACCTTAGGTTTTAGTTTAATTAAACCTTGGAGCCTTGTCTTAATGCACAACCTTGGTGTAACGAATATTATTTATAAAATTTAAATTCCTTGTGAATTTAAATAATTTATAAATAATTATTAAACCTCCTTTTTAACCTTGGCAATAACCCATCTTGAGATTTTATGAACCAATCGCTTAACCTATGCTCCCAATAATATTAAAATATTATGGAGCCTTTTTCCTTTCACTTTTGCACTGTTGAAGCATTTTCTTGGATTATAGTGACAACCTTGGACGACTTTATTTCTTGTCGAATTAATTGATATGAGTGAAACTCTATCAAGTGACATCAATGACAACTTTGACTTAGAGGACTCAAAATGTCCAACAACAAAATGGTACTTCCTGAGTCTAGTAAAAATAATACAACTTCAACGACTAGGAAAGAGAAAAAGGGGAATGAAAAATCTAGATCAATGTTAGTTCAAACAAATCTTCATGCTCAGGATAAAGAAGAATAATGGTTTCTTGATAGTGGTTGCTCTAGACACATGACAAGAGACAAAAATAAATTTCTTGTGCTCAAAGAAACTAATAGAGGATCAGTAAGTTTTGGTGATAATGGATCAGCAAAAATTTATGGAAAAGGAACTCTAAGTTTAGATAACGAGAAAACAAGAACATAAAATATACTATATGTGAAAGGGTTAAGACACAATCTACTAAGTGTAAGCCAAATTTGTGATCAAGGTCATATGGTTACTTTTCACCTAGATAGATGTGAGATAAGAAAGTTTGAAACTGGAAAAGTCATTACAAATGCAAGTAGAACTCCAAACAACCTCTATATGCTTAGTGATATTAAAGGAGAAAAGTGTTTTCTATCACAAGAGGATGAGAGTTGGTTGTGGCATAGAAGAATGGGTCATTTGAAATTTGAAAACATAGTCAACATAAGCAATAAATAGGTTGTCATAGATTTACCCAAACTGAAAAGGCCACAAAACACAATTTGTGCACCTTGTCAACATGGAAAGCAAACTAGAACTAGTTTCAAATCAAAGGGATATATGTCATTTGAGCCATTAAGTCTAATACATACTTATCTATGTGGTCCTACCAGAACATAGAGTATTCAAGGTGAAAGTTACTTCATATTTTTCATAGATGATTACTCCAGAATGATTTGGGTAGCCTTCCTGAAAGATAAGTCAGAAGCATTTGAAAAATTCAAGGTATTTAAAGAACGGGTCAAAAATGAAATCGACAAGAGGATTAAGTGTTTGAGATCAAAAAGAGGAGGAGATTTTACCTCAAATAAATTTGTAGATTTCTGTGAACAATATGGAATCAAGAGAGAATACTCAACTACAAGAACTCCTCAACAAAATGGAGTAGTTGAAAGGAAAAATAGGACTATTGAGAATATGGCTAGAGCTATGTTAAATGAGTCCAATATTTTAGATGGATTTTGGAGGGAAGTAGTCAACACAATAGTGTATATCATTACTAGGGCTCAAATAAGAGTAAACCATCACAAGACTCCATATGAGATTTGGAAAGGAAGACCAACCACTGTAAAACACTTCAAAGTTTTTGGAAGCAAGTGTTACATAAGACAGGAAGAGAAAAACTTGGGCAAGTTTGACCCAAGATGTGATGAGGGTATTTTTCTTGGTTACTCCAATAAGAGCAAAGCCTATAGATGCTACAACAAAAGGACTCACACTATTGTGGAAAGTATAAATGTAACTATTGATGAAAAGATAGGGTTGAGAGAGCCAGTTCAAGAAACTATGTATCAGGAAGATGAAAATTGTCAAGAAGAGTTTCATGAGGAATCAGAAGAAGAAGAGGAAGAAACACAAAGACTTCTTCCCAAGACTCCATCCAGGTATGTACAGAAACATCATCCAAAATATCTAATCATTGGGAATCCTAATGAGAGATAGACAAGGAGAAGGGTAATAACATCAACTCAACCAACAAATTTTTCTTTATTATCTAAGATTGAGCCAAAAGACTTCAATGAAGCAAGTGAAGATAAGTTTTGGATTAAGGCAATGGATGAGGAATTAGACCAGATAGAGAAAATTAAGACTTGGGAACTTGTTCCATGACCAAAAGGTAAAAATGTGATTGGCACTAAGTGGGTATTTAGAAACAAGCTAAATGAAGATGGTCAGGTGGTCAAAAATAAAGCAAGGTTAGTGTGCAAAGGTTATGCACAGGTTGAGGGAATTGACTTCGATGAGACATTTGCTCCAGTTGCATGAATTGAAGCTATAAGAATATTCTTAGCCTTCTCAAGTTTTAAAAACTTCAAAGTATATCAGATGGATGTTAAGTCAACATTTCTAAATGGTGTTCTAGAAGAAGTTTATATTGAGCAGCCAGAGGGATTCATATTAACAGATAAACCAGACTATGTATGCAGATTGAAAAAGGCACTGTATGGTCTAAAATAGGCTCCTAGGGCATGGTACTCAAGATTGGATAAGTATCTTCAAGAATAGGGATTTAGGAAAGGAATAGTGGACAGTAACTTATATATAAAAATAAAGGGAATAATCTACTAATTGTGGTTGTTTACGTGGATGACATAATTTTTGGGGGAAACAATGACAAGATGTGTAAAGAATTTGTAAAGAACATGCAGAATGAATTTGAGATGTCTATGCTTGGTGAGTTGTCCTTCTTTCTTGGACTTTATATTTCACAATCAGAGAAAGGAGTATTTCTTTCACAAACCAAGTATATAAAAGAAATGCTAAAGAAATTCAAATTAGAATATTGCAAACCAGTAAGTACCCCAATGGTCACAAGATGTAAGTTAAGTAAAGATGATGAATCTCCAGAGATAAATAAAAAATTATACAAATCTATGATTGGTAGCTTATTGTATGTCACAACTACAAGACTAGATATCATGTAGGCAATGGGATTAGTGGTAAGGTTTCAGGCAACACCTAAGGAAACACATGTGGCAATAGTAAAGAGGATTCTAAGGTATCTAAAAGGGACCATGGAATTTGGGCTATGGTATCCCAAAAGTGACAGTTTCACTCTCAAAGCTTATACATATGCATATTGGGTTGGTAGCATTGATGATAGAAAAAGCACAAGTGGAGGAGCATTCTTTCTTGGAGATTGTCTAGTCTCTTGGTTAAGTAAGAAATAGGCATCAGTATCCTTATCCATAGCAGAGGTAGAGTATATTGCAGTAGTTTCTTGTTGCACATAGGTATTATGGATGAAGCGAACTTTGGAGGACTTCAAAGTAAAGCATGATCACCCTATTCCCATATTGTGTGATAATACAAGTGCTATAAATATTTCAAAGAACCTAGTGATGCACTCCAAGACAAAGCACATTTCTATTAAGTATCATTTTCTAAGAGAACAGGTGACAGATAAGCAATTCAAGTTGGAATATGTCACTACAAAGGAGTAGATTGTAGATATTTTCACTAAGCCACTTCCAAAAGAGACTTTTGAGTACCTTCAAGAAAATTTGGGAGTGGTTCTACTCCCACCCCATACTTAACCACCTCAAGAGGAGGTGGGGGAGGGGATAATCTAAGATTCTCATTCTTAGCCCCGAGCCCCAAAGGTGACCCTTTGCCATTGATGTCAAAGGGGGAGAGATTTGAGTTAGGGGGAGAGCATTCAATCATGGGGAGCAGTTGCAGTTCTCGGGGGGAGCAAAGCAGTAAAGAGGTAAAAGAAATGGTAAAAATAAAATGGGTTGCCATCAATGACAAAGGGGGATATTGTTGGAAATATGAGCAAGTTTTGTTGTCATTGATGTCAAGGAAGATAAGGACCAAGTTTATTGTCATCCAGGTGTCTATGTCCGAGATTTGATAGGCAAGGTTGATGTTCAAGTTTCATTAATATCTTCGGGTGGTTTTTACCAAAAAGGCAAAGAAGAAGGTTTAATATTATAATATTTAATATTATAATATTTAAGTATCCAAGGTTGGTTCATGAAAAATAAATGCAAGGAGTTGTCACATTATAAAGCATCTAAAAAATCCATATGGCAGATTGAATGGTTAAAGGTTTAATTATTTAATTTTAAATAATTTAACCTTAAGGTTAAAATTTAAAATTAAATAATAATAAGTTAAAGGGCCTAAGGTTATAAATTATAAATTCGAATTTTATAAATTCGAATGTCTTCACCGACGTTGGAGAAAGCACATGAAAATGCATATAAATAATGCCACAAAACCTTGGCATTAATCATCCTTGTGAATCAAAGCCTATGCAAAGAGTTTGTGCACCATAAGATATTCACATGTGTTTTAATTCGTTGGACGCAGAGGAGAGGACAAGTAACAGGAAAGCACAAAAACTATTTTGAAGCAATTTGTAGCTCAGTTGGTAGCCAGGGGCTACGATAAAGCATTTGGGGAACACTAGAACCTAGTTTAAATCACAAGTGCTTCATTTTACTGAAGAGGGAAGTAGTTTTTGTTTGTATTTCGTGAAAGGAAAGAAGATAAAGGTGTTGGGGTGTACCTTTTAGACCACGTGATGGCATGTAGCCCAAGTGACACTAGCTTGAAGAGCTAAGGTACTTGGCAAAGGAAAGGTGGGAGTTCGAAACCCATCGAGGACATTTTGCCAAAGCAAAAGGTATGCAAATTGAAATTTTATTTTTACTAAGGTGTTTGCTAGGCGGATTTTGCATAATGTGTGCTAGAGGGTTTTGTTTAGTGCTAAGGTGGTTGGCAATTAATTAAAGTGGGATATAAGGTTTTGTTTAAGTTAAAAATTAAATTATCCTTTTAGAAGGAGTAATAAGGGGATAAGTGGAGTTAAATTTTATTTTAAATATAAAGGTGTTAATTCTTTTAAAAGGAGTAATAAGGTGATTATTGAAAGATTATTTGTGAAGTGATTTACTTGGTTTTTGTTAATCTTTTAAAGTGTGGAGTTTATAAGGTGTAATTGAGATCTTATGCTATGTATGGTGAAATATTTTGAGGAATCATTTAAGTGAATTTTTGAGTGAATATCTTGCTACCTAACCTTTGAAATTGGCAAAGAGTTGATTGTGATTGAGACAAGTGTTTGAGGTCAAATCTTCTTCAAAAAAAAGGTAAGGGCATATTATCCTTGAGAGTGATTATTGGATGTTGTGAATACTAAGTTGGAGATAAAAGGTTCTTGTTTGATAAGCATTGTTGAGTAAGCCTTTATATGCATGATTGGTGAATGCTTGAGTGAGAACTTGTGAACTATCTTGAACTAGGGTTTATGCAAGATCATGAGTATCATTGTTATGTGATTTTAGAATCATCTTGAGTTTGAGTTCCATAGTGAGAGTTGTTGAGAGCATTGGATGAAATATTTGCTTAGGGTTTGCAAGCAAGTTTTGTTTCATTGGTTGAGTTGATTGAGCATAATTGATTGAAGTGTGTTGAAGTGATAGTTCAAGTTTTGTGAAACAAATTGTTCTATATTCTAAATTGATTTGAAAGAGGTTTTCTGCAAGAGATTGAATTGAGTTTGTGTGCAAGTTTTGTAATTGATTTGAGAAAGATTTTGTGAGAGCTTGCAAGCAGATTTGAGTAAGTCCTTGAGGGGACTTAAGGACAAAATTGAGAAAGCTTTTGTGAAATCTTAAGGATAAATTTGTGTGAGCTTTTGTGGAAGCTTACAATCAGATTGGACAGAGTTGAGGTAAGTTCTAGTGAGGACTTGTTGAGAAGATTTGAGGTAAGTCTTAGAGAAGACTTGAGAGCATATTGGATAGGTTCTTGAGAGGACTTGTTGGACATATTAGTGATAGAGCAGAGATAGATATTGAGCAGATTTGTGCTAGATTGAAGGATAGTGTTTAGTGCAGATTTGAGATAGAGTCTTGAGAAGATCTTTGGAGGTGAAATAGTAGAGGATAGTAGTCTCTAGTGGATAGAGATCCATTATCCAAGGTAGAGAGGATAGAGGTCTTCAATGGAGAGAGATCCACAACCCATAGCAGTGGAGGTAGTAGTCTTCTAGAGGATCACCAACCAGAGCAAAGGAGATTGGTGTCTCCTATGGATAGAGATCCACAAACTTGATTAGGGGATTGGTGTCTCCTTTGGATAGAGGTCCATAAATATTGTAATAGGAAAGGATTCCCAAGATATTTGTTGAGAAAGTTTTAGTGAAATATTTTCTCCGTGGAGTAGCCCACATTGGGTGAACCACGTTAAATCATGTCTCTCATGTGTGTGATGCTTTATGTGATGTTTATTGCTTTGATGTTACTACTGCTATCATATGTGTTGAAAAGCAAAAATTTTTATCTTATATTGTTCACTCCCCCTCTCAGTATAAGCACATGTTCTTCAGGATGACAATGTGCTATCAATTCTAGTCAATAATCTTCATTTGAAGGCCTGTTACTAGTGAAAAATAAATATTGAGAATGTAAATATGTATATATTTTTATTTAATGTTGTTTTTTTGAAAAAATAGCTAAGGATGGGAGAAAAATTTCTTTTCGCTAAGCAGAAGTGTTTTCACTGGAAAAAATTATTTTTGTCAGCGAAAAGTCTTCTTCATCCCTGAATGGATCCTAGTTAAAAAAAAGAGAGGAAAAAAATGGTAATTTTAATTTTTCCCAAAGTAAGTGTTTTTGCCTCGAAAATGCATATCCACTAGCAAAAAAAAAAAATCGCCCCAAAAATATTTTAAAAGCCTTTGGGTCATATTTCAGGGAAAAAAACATTAAAAGAAAGAATGTAACTTCTCTAAGAAAATTATTAAAGGAATTTTTTGGGTAGCACGGACACATGTTTTTTAAGAAAAAAGGAAAAATGAGGAAAAGCAAAAATAAAAAAGAGTACGTTTTTCGCCCAAAAATGACATTTTGCTATGCATATTTTAATTTCGGGGTGAAATTCCTCTTAACTCCATCAAAAGATGTTTTTAAAGTGAAAGCTTGAGTTAAGAGAAGAAAAATTCACATGCTTTTTTGAGTACTCCAATTGGAAAAGATATTTTTGGCACAGAGGGAAGCAAAATTAATTTTTGCCTTGCTTTTTTTAGCAAAGACTCTCAGTTGCATTAAAAGCTTACTTTTTCGACAGTAAAGGTTTTTTTGGGGCATGATAAATTAATTTAAAAATGCCAAACAGGTAGTTTTCAGTAGCGAAAGCATGGGAAGGTATTTTTGGAGCTCCAGTTGAATGAAACCATTAGTTGCACAGGGTGATTTTTGCCCCAGTTGATGTCTCTAAAAAAGCAAGTTGTCCGAAAAAGCATTCTTTGTTGGCATGAGCTAATTTCGGAGCGAGCTTTAGTTAAGTGCATGAGATCAAGTTAATTTCACTGGTGAAATCCTCCAAAGATGTTTTTGGCATCTAAATTCAGCAAATTTACTAATTTCACCCCAAAAAGTGCTTCCATCATACGTATATGACATTCATCTTTCCTAGACTTAACCGTTAAATAACCATATTACGTCCTTCAAAGTAGAAAAGTAGTTGGGCATGATATTCAAAGAATATTGATAGTGCAAGGGTGTTATTGGTAGTTAAAAATTATAAGAAAGCATGTCGAGCAAGAGAACCAAGGACCATGTTCACCTATATTTCTCAAGGCACACCACATGCATTAAATCAGGTGGTTGGAGGCAAAAATTATAAATAGGGAAAATACGAAGCTTGCAGACAAAGGAAGATCAAGAGTATTTTCTTTGGACCATTGAGGATTGTAATTCAACTTTTCCAAACTATTGCTTCATTGCAAAACTGTCACAGTGGTGAAGCGAAATTACTGAAGGATAAATATGGGGAAGAAACCTTTTGAAGCAAAGAAAACATAGAAAAAGTAGGAGGTATGGAAGTTAAAAAATCCAGGCAAAATGAAGAGGAAGAACTTGATTTGTATTATGATGCACTCGCTCAAATCAGTGATGATATCATTTCAAGCAAGGGTATGGAAAAATTATGTCAGGATGTAGAATTTTATGTCAGACAAGGCTTGATGCCAAAAATTACCGTTAACTATTATGTATCATGCGCATATATTTTGGTACCTATGTACACCTGTTCACGCTTGCCCATAACTAGTGATGCCTATTTTGAAATTTTATAACCCCACCACAAGAGTTGTTCGAAATGCAAAGGGAAATAGATTATTTATCATTTTGTCTAACATAGTCATAGAAGCATTTTCTTGCAATATTAGACCTCCTCCAGACGTTATATTCAAAAATTTAAATCTTGGGAAGCAATATGAGAGGTACCAATCGATTATGGAATTGCACCAGTTAATGGAGAATTAGATGATAAAAATACCACAATTTGGAGAGTGGTCGGCTTTACCAAAACCTTTGATAGATTTAAGAATCCCAACATGTTTTCCATGTTGGCCTGGGTGATTGGTCTTCCTACCAATTCTACAGTGCATAAATGGCAAGCGACACTTGTACAATGTATTTCACAAGTAGAATTTTATGCTCTGACAACAATGATAGCAAACATGAATATGATTTTCTTTGATTGGGTAGATTACGTGGCTCGAAGGATGCATTCCCATTTTGAGAGAGTATAGAATGGAGAAGAGGTAGTGTTCAAACATTCTTCATTTTTAGCATGGTATTTATTTTTCCACATGCACCAGCATTTTTCATTTATAGTTGTCAAGTAGACTAATGTGGCAGACAAGAAGCTACCAATTTATTTATGGACTCTAAGTTTATCCAAAAAGGAGTCATATTATAATTTCAATTGAATATTCTTAGGCCTCGCCATTGAGATTATTTTTTGGTACATGTGAGAGAGTGCTAAGGGTGATGAGAGAGGAGGTCATGGCGAAGGAGAAATGTGACATTTTCTTGTTGATGTAAGGCTTTGTTGTAAAAAAATTTGGCTTTACTAGTAAGTTGTTTCTCCTTCAGTATTTTTCTATAGAGCACATTTTCACGTTGGAGGTTTCCTGCCATAATTATTTCATTAATCACATCTATGGGATGGGTCAAAATAAATGAAATGTACCATACCCTTTTGTTTCAATGATATTGAAGTAAGCCAGGTTGGACAGAATCAGTTGATTACAAAAAACCTCTACAACCTCGGCTTGGTTGAGTTGCCCAAGTGGTGGAAATACAACCCTTTGGGTCATTTCATGGCATTAATCAAAGAAAAAATATTTTATTACTATCCTAGAGAATATATTGAGCAACAGAGAAATAATCTAGAGGGACAAGATCTTGAATGACACATTGAGAAGTTGATGAGGTTATCGCCATGGTATGAATCTACAAGATAGAGGTTGAATATAATCTTAAAATTCACAAACACCAAATTCCTCCTCCAAGCCTATTTAGTAAAATGAAAAGTCAATTGCTCGATTGGTTTGAGGAGAAAATCACCAACTGGTGGGTTATGAGGGCCCACCGAGGAAAGATCGGATCAGCCTATGGCTTGGTGATGGATGAAATATTTTTAGATATATATGATGAATATTGTGATAATTACTAGCTGATCTCTTTCACTAAAATTGTACCTTGAAGCTTTCAAAGATCTGATAGTGAAGATATTGTGGCTAGAAAATATCTACTATGATTGATAAAGTACCACTTGTGGAAGAATAAAAACAATCATCACTAGAAAAGTAGCTCTAGCGTAAGAAGAGGAGTATGCGTGAGGCACTTTCTTTTCTAAAAATCTCCACAAATCTAAGGATTGGTGCAATCTCTTTATCTGGTACAAACTCTCCTCCTTCAATTGTAGTTGCACAGGCTGATGTTTCAGAGACTGTTCCTTTGGTCCAAGAAGAGCATCTTGGCCAGAATATGGAGATCATAAATCTTGAAGAGGATATTGAGGAAGAGTTGATGGAATATTATACCAAGGAACAACCAGCATTGCAACCACCCTCATCATTGGCTCAAATGGTGTCAGAGCTCAAAGGTACGTTTTCCCTGTCTTCTTCCCTTACTCACAAGAATTTGGTGACTATTACACCCTATTTTGTATTTATCACTTCCATTTCACTCCCATTTGGTATACCTTAAATTTCCATTCCATATTCTACTCTTATTTATTGATCACCAATGCTCCCTCTTCTTCTATTCACTTTTCTTCCATTTCCCTTTCTTTCATTTCTTTTGCATCTACACCCAATCCATTTTCACTCCCTCCATCCTCCATTCCAGTACCTTCTACCATGGCTATAAATACACAAGCTCCTCCTTGAGTAAGTATAACTATATATGAACCTCTTGATTTCATTTCCTCAACTGTCTCCATTCAATTAACTGTTCCCATTTCTCCTCCCTTCCTAAGCCAAACCCTCAACAAGATCGTTTTCTATTTTATTCATTTTTTTGAGTTGTAGGTGCTCTCAGAATCAGATATAGAAGTTGTTCCAAAGTATCCTATTGCAAAAAAAATAAATCATGTCCACCAAATTTTATCATAGTGGTTAAAAATCCGTAAGCAAAAAGAGGCTTAGGCTCTAGCAAAGTCATTGAAGGTCTTCTTTGACACTGAAGCTATGGAGTCCCACACTCTAAACATGATTCCCTAGGTCCAAAAGCCCCAATGAGAGATGACTCCAAGTATTTATGATTATGAAGTCATTACAGAGGACCTGATGAATATTGATACTATAGAGAATATGGAGAATATTTAGGTGGATATGAGCTCTTTTTACCTGCACGATGAGCATTACAAGAACTTTTTTGAGGCTGAGGCAAAAATCGTTGAGTTGGAAGAAGCTCTAATCAAATATAGGGCATAGATGGAGACAGTAAAATTAGAGGTAGAGAATTGATAGCGAAAAGTGAAAGACTTGGAGAAAGTAGTGAGGAGCATCAAAAAATATGGGAAGAAGCTAAATATAAGGTGCAGACATTAACTACCCAACTAGAATATTTATAGAATCAGTTGGCTAAAAAAGCCACACAATTAGTGGGATTCTCCAAGGAGAAGATTAAGGAATCTCATCATCTTTTGAATTAAGACTGTACAAAGTGGGCAGCGAAGGTGGTCTTTGTTTTGATGTATCTTCAAGAGGCACAAATAGAAATAATATTTGGTGAGGAAGCATTACAGTATGTTGAGGAGAAGTTAGATCTAAAATTGGAGATGGAATTGAAGATTCAATTATTATCTAACGTCGCCCTTCAATGTAAAGCAATGAGTAGGATGGATTGGGCTTGGTCTAACGCTAGGATAACACTACGTAGCTATTTTTCTAGGTTGAATCTGGTGAGAGAGGGCCATAAACTATTTTATATATATGAGAAGGAGTAATCTATTTTGCTCATTTAATTTAAGGTTGTAGCTAATATCAACTTCCTGAGCTTCATTGATTATCGGGGGATAGCTTGTCAAAGATAGAGTTAGATGCAGCATGTAAAGAGTTCATAGAGGATACCTCTGAGATCGATAGCTCAATAGAACCCATTACAGAGAAGCAAATATTGACATTCATGAAAAGGCTCACCCGCATTGAGTCTTCCTTGTATGAATTGCACCAAAAAGCCAATCACATAAGCTTGGACCAGGTCCAAACATTGCACTTCATTATTAATTCAATCCAATATCCTTCTATGCTCAATAAAGATTCTTAGATCGAGGTGGTTGTAGTGTATTAGACTTCCAGTGTGAGCCTCGTGGAGCAAGAAGAATGAGCAAGGGTGGAAAGATAGTAGAAGGAAGCTACTGAATGAAATGTACCATCTGATGCAACTAATGGAGGTGAGAGTTGAGCCCAATGGATAAAGGCCTAGGTTGATTACATCTAGACAAACTGAATATCCCGAGAGCCACCAAAAGTATTGGTAGTTTTGCCACACTAAATTTTCATTGTAAAAATTCCAAGTATAAAATGAATGATGTGTTTTCGTTGTGGTATTTTTAATATTTTTTTATTTTTGTTCTCTCCTTTCCTCAATGATTTTGCTATTTCAAATAAAGAAGAATGATTTCACTCGTGGAATTAAAAAGTAAGTGTTTTCCAGCAAGGGGAATATTAAATGGTTTGCCAATGTTTAAAATATGAACTCTGGATAACATTTGTAAAGTATGAGGGTTTCGCCATATATAATAGCTTGAGGTATTTCATGGACAAAAATGTAAGAGAGAGAGTTATGCTGGAAAAATAAAGCAAAGGAAAAAAACTAAGTGTAAATTCAAGTATTAATTTTGCCATAAAAAATGAATCATATTGATTTCACTGGTGAAAGCAGTTGAAGTAGGCATTAATATGATTTCACGGCTAAAACAAGGAAAATAAGGCATTTTCACCCAAGTCCATCCATTCCAAGCTATCAAAGTTAATTTCACCATTCTTTTGGGCGAATTGCTATTTTCAGTTAATTTTAGGGTGAAAGTAATGGATGAAAGTAATTCAAGCAAAGGTGTGCACTAGTTAAAGTCAAATTCATCCAAAAATGAGTGAAAATAGTTAGTGAAAGTATCTGCCAAGTGCTTTCACCATTTTTTCTAGCAAACTAGATGATTTCACCCAATTTGGAGCCAAAGTAATGAAAGTGCCTAGTTTGGAGCAAAAACAATAAAAACACATCTTCTTGTGCAAGTCAAAGTCAATTTCACTTCTCTTTTGGAAAACTTGTTATTTTTAGTTGATTTCAGAGTGAAAACAATTGGTGGATGTCATTGGAATAAAAACATAAGCAAGTCAAAGTCAATTTCACCCCAAGTGGGGATGAAATCTATTTTTGCCCTCCTTTGGCAGTGAAAGTAGGTATTTTGCCCTAGTTCATAGCAAAAGTCATTTTCACCCCACTTCCTAGATAAATTCCCCTAGATGGAATAACACAAGAAAGCAAGGTCTCCATTTGGGAAAAATTAATCAAATTGATGATTCTTGAGAAAAATTACCAATGAAATTCATTTCTTTCCTCAACAATTTTCACTCTTCGCTCGACGTCTCTACGAAAGTTAGGATCGATCGAATTTCTTGGAATTTTTTTGAAATGGGTGAAATCCTTTGCAAGTTCCCCTTTCGCTCCCTTCTCTGGAAAAAATCATTTTCGGGTGTAACTTCAAGCGAAAACCCATTATGGAGAACTTCGTTGCCTTCAAACACTTTCAACACAGATCTTCTTCGGGAAAGATCGGGATTGACCAATTTAATTTGTAGGGCAACAAGAATTAACATTTCCAAAATTATTGCTAAAATATTGCTGATTTTGTGCAATCATGTTCATTCTAAAGGTACCGTCCATTGATTTCATTCCTTTTCTAAATAAAGTTGATTTTTTATGGGTCTTCCTGGTGAAAATAAAATTATGAGGCATAAGACGATGAAGTGGCAACCAAGATTTAATGTTCAAGCTCCTATTTTTTGCATTACATTACTATGTTTCAATTCACCAACGTCTGAGATGATTTTACATCATTTATTTTGCTGATTTCCCAAGCATTTTCCACCAAAACGAGATCACTACTTCCTGAAGAATGCACTAATTTGTGCATTGCTCTTGCCAAGGAGAAAATTACTATTGTTTTATCTTTGACTAGATAGAATTTTGTTTTAATATACATTTACTTACAATGGCACAACCCTCTATTAATACTAAGCATTTTTATGTAAAGAGGAGGATAGACACTCTGCCAAAACACATTGAATTCTCTACATCAATTAAAATATATTTGGCTTTGGTTCCTAGATCAGTGGTGTATGCAATCACTTTTTACCTATAATTTCTATTATTTTCATGATCTTTGTTGGATAAGTTTAAATTTTTCATTTTGAATTTAATTTCCAATAAAGAACTAAATACTAAAATATTTATTGGAGGTTATCTCTGCAAGTTGTGAATGGTTCCTATGCTTTCTTTCTTTTACATGCTAACTAAAACTTGATTTGAATCTTAGATGCTAGTTTATCCCCACCTTATGTTTCTAGCTCATAGCCATATTTTTCATTCCTTTATATCATTTCCCATATATTTTTGTTACCCTAAGCTTATACCGAATATTAGATTAGTACGGGACCTATACCTCTCTAGAGATTGGCTTTAAGAACATCTCTTTTCTTCAGCCTTTCATTGTTGGCCGAGTCTAGGGTGCACATATATTATGTACTTAGGCATATTTGTGACCAACATGACTACCTAAGGTTGAAGAGCATAAGGGTGTGTGTGAAGCATGTGTGATTGGAAAGCATGCAAGGAAGGAGTTTCCAAAAGTAAAAGCATGAGGACCTCATACCCACTCCAACATGTACATTATAATATTTGTGGACCTATGCAAACACAAATTTTATGCAAGTCTTCATATTTTCTCACATTAATTGATGACTTTTTCAAGGAAGTGTTGGGTGTATTTTTTGAAACATAAGGATGAAACTTCTAGCATGTTCAATATTTTCAAAGCATTGGTTGAGAATCAAAGTGGATATAAAATAAAGTGTTTGATAATTGACCATGGGGGAGAGTTTTTTTCAAATGAGTTCAATGATTTTTGCAAATAATATGACATCAAGAGGTAGCTCACTATTGCCTATAAACCACAACAAAATAGGGTAGTTGAGAAAAAATAGGACCATTGTAGAAATGAAAAGAAGCATGTTGAAGACAAAATATTTGAGTAATTCTTACTGGTCTTATGAAGTTGATACATCAATGTACATTCTCAATATATTCTCCACAAGAGAACTACAGAAGAAGACTCCACATGAAGCATGGTATGACACAAAACCCATTGTAAGTCATTTGATAGTTTTTGGTTGTCTTGCATATGCACATTTTAATGATGAAGTGAGAAAGAAGTTGGACCCAAAGAGTGAGATATACATTCTTGTGGGATATTCTAAAATGAGTAAGGCATATAGGCTATATAATCCAAAAAATCACAAGTTTTTAGTCTCTAAAGATGTAATTTTTTATGAAGGGGGAGTGTACAATCATCAAATATCTCTAGGAAAATATATGATGCTAAAGAAGATAATACAATTAGGGGATAACCTTAAAATATTTACTCTATTCCTCCAAACACACCTAGCATCCCATCAAAATTTTTAAAGGAAACTACAACAAGTTCAAGCACAAGCAACTCATCTACAAGATCCACTAATAATTAGAAAAAGAAAAGAGAATACTCAAAGTACATCCAACTACCCAAATGATGGACAAGAACTTTCAAAGGAGGTTAAGAAGAAACCAATTTCAAGAGTTGGACCAATTTTCAAGATTGGGAAAGCTCCAAATATATGTGTAGGCACCAAAACAACACAATCTGATCAAGTGGCTACAAGAACTGACCGAATTGGCATACATAGCCCCTAGAGGTTAAACAGTGGCCCTAACCACTCCCAAAGCAGTTTTGGAAGGTCAGAGGTCAATTTGGCACCTTTCAAGCACTCTGATCTCTATTCATTCCACCCAGGGATGATTATAGATTGGTATTCATCCCACCCCAGGACGATTAGCAGAAATCGCTCTAGGGTGGGGCGAATAACAAGTTTGATGGGCAAAAGGTCAAACCTTGAAAAATGGCAGCCTAGATCCGCCACTCAACTCCACCTTAAATACATGGGAGTGTGAGTGAGAATTTCAAAGCTTAAAGAGGTATTCATAGAGGCAGCCATGGAGCCCTTAATCACGGAGGAATCTCCTCTCCCCTGACAAGGCATGATGGCCAAGTGGCATCCCTGCATGCACATTCAAAGTAGATCTTCGGGTCTATAAAATGGTGAGTCTTCTCACCCCAAAATTAGGATAGAGCAGGAGCATTTGGAGCAATGGAGTGCTGCCGAATTACATCCTCACCCATCACTTGTGCTTCTTACATCCTTGATCTCTCTTTTGGGAGGGAGATTATTGGGTGAACATTGGAAGCGCAATTCAGACCCAAAACCTAAACATTTGTCCACAATACCCAACCCAATTTTCTGACACAACCACCTAGGAGGTTTTGGACCCATCCCAAGTGGATTGGTGTTGAAACCAAGCCCCAAATAGTGGGCATCCTACCCCCGGGCACCCCCCGCACTACTACAGTCCTAATCACCCCACCCTAGAGCGATTAGAAATTTGTAGAAAATTTATTCACTATTTATTTTGCATCTTATTTTATATCATTCATGTATGCTGCCATTCAAATTTCATGCTATTCTGATGAGTTTTGACCGTGTTTTCATTGTTTTTCGCTTTCACTAACATACATGGAGCATCTTTAGATACAGGGCGATCGGGGATGAATTTGTAGAATTCGACATTTTGGGTCATCTCAAAATGCCCCATTTTTCCTAATACGAACTTTGTAGATGTTTTTGAGGCCTCTGGATGGGACATTTAGGAGGTCGCTTTTTGACATCTTGTGATAATCCTAATCGTCTCACCCCGGAGTGATTAGAAATCTACAGCATATTTCTTGACTGTTCCTTTTGCAATGTGTTCTTGATGGTGTTTGCATTCTTCTATCCAAATTTCATCTTATTTTGACATGTTTTGATTACCGTTTTAATTATTCCATGCATGCATTGACCGGAGGCCTTGGGGATCGCATGTTTCCCTCCATCCGTAGGTGCTATTAATCGTTTATTGTTTCTATGAATGTAGGATATTGACATCGGAGGGATATCAAGGAACTATAGGTGCATTCATGCAAGAGACGATGACCTTTTTCCTGCCCATTTCAAATGTGGGCACGCAAAAGATCTCGAAGGGGAGCGTACCATCTGTGGTGTAGCAAAACTATATCTAACGCTCCTAGCCCCTAAAAAGAAATGAGATGTATTGTAACCTGATCTCAAAGAAAAATTAATAAAATAAATTTATGTACTTTACATTTGCTTTATATCTTGTTTTAGTTCGTTTGGTTTATCTTTTCATGCACTTTAGCCCTTTTTCTTCATTCCTAGGACTTAGCATTTCGTATGCTTTTGTTTGCATCACACCCGGTATGCCATTTTGATTTCGTATCCTTGTGCTTTCAGTGGCAATCATGGTGGGACATTGTCCCTTGATTTTGGGATCAAATTTTTTATCAAAATTGTGTGTTTTTGCTTTTATGTGTTAATCCTTCAAGTGCTTGGATCGCTGCTCATGCCACCCTATGATGAATATAGACTGGAATTTGTGCCACCCCATGATGAATAAGGTATTCATCCCATCCTATGATGAATACAGATCTACTATTCATCCCACCTTAGGATGATTAGCTCTCTGTGCATTTTTTGAGCAGAAACTCAAGGGCATCTGGTGTGGGCAGAGAAGAGGTAGGTTTTCTAAACATCCTCTGTAATTTTCTATCTTTTGTCTCTATGATTTTTTTGTTTATTTGCTTGCATAGAAAAATTTTACTGCATGTTTTCTTTCTTTGCACAAGTAAAAATAACCCCACACACCACGTGGTAATCTAAACATCAAGGAGTTGGTCTTAAAACCCCAACACTTGATCAAGACCAACGGTGGATTTCATCACCACCTTGGCTTGAATTTTTGCATACATAACCCCAATCGCTACTATTGCTAGATGTAAATCCTAACGAAAGCTGACCAAGTTTATCTGGGATGATTCCCAGTGCATGAGGATAAGTCTTCTATGGTAGGTTTCAAAAACATAGCGATTCCCCTTCCATACCGCCTATGTTCCATGTACTATTCTACTCTCGTGTACCAATAGTTTCCCTCACGTAAGGGTGGGTATATTGAGAGGTTCGGTATAATGGCCTGGAAGTGGTATATTGAAGGGGCGACCATTTTGGGAGACATAAGAGCCCTCATATTGCATGTACAACAAAATTTTCTTTACAAGGCTTTCAAAACAAAAATCAAAACACACTAAACCAGATCTAGGGCACACCTTTAATCTATAAATGATATAATCACTTCTTTGTTTGTGTGGCTCCTGTTTGTTTAGTGTAGCATAAAAAATTGTAAAGAAGATAAGACCTACATATCTTGTAGAGAGACACCACCATGGTGTACACCCATAGCCAAGCCCAATCATGGGCATAAGCTACGAAAAGTGTACAAGGGGGCACAAGTCACCTCCACTATAGCCCCAAGGACTTGGTCATACCACCTTGGTGACCTGACCCTCAAAATAGTCCACATCATACCATGATGGAATGGGACTATAGAGGCACCCCTTCGAGGGGCACACGCATGCAACATAGACCCTTTCAAGAGGATTTGATACATGTGGCACTCAACATAGATAGGAGAGCTCCCTTATACGCTCGTTATGAGTGGCCACTGTACGATGAAGCACTAGAACAACATAGGATCCATAAGGAGGGGCCACATGATTACATCATCCCTCCTCTACCCCTTATCACTATCAGAAACAATAGGCCAAATCTAGGGCATAAGGCTCTTCAGACAAGGGGAGCCAACTCTGTCCACCCTTTTCACATATACAAAATGGAGCACGAGGAAGGCCACTAAATTCCTCAAGAGAAATACATAGCGTGGGAACAATGCGCTTCCGCACTTGCTATTTATCAGGATCAACCTATTGAGGCTAGAGCCTCGGATGAATGCTACTAACCTCGATAGAGGGAAGTGACCTATAGAGATCTCGGATCACCATGATCGAGATAGATGTGTAGGGGAGGCATCTAGGCCTCCTAGACTCAAGACGATGGAATAGATCGACTTGGAATTTGCCAAACATGCCACCCATCGAGCATAAATCATGCAGCTTGAGAAAGACCAACAATAGTTAGAGCACCTGTATCGCCTTAGCAAAGAGCACATTCGGTTTCAAGCAAAGAGTTGCTCCAGAACACTATGCCTGAGAGGGTCCCAACCCCTTGCACGCATAGGACAAAGTTTTATGAGAGGCACAACCCCTTGGTGTGAGATAGGTCTCCACGACCTTATCAAGGGTTACCTCCAAGACCTCCTAGACCTGAGCGGGAGACCACCCCTAGAGCCAATGATGGGCACCCTCCACGGGAACCCACCCATGTTTATAGGTCACACCTAGGAACTCCTCAAGAATCCTATGAGGAATTCAAGCAAGAATAAGAGTGGGCTGAAATGCCCTACCAAGGTAGGGGGTGCTATCCGATTACCCCTCCATAGGCCTCAAGTTCCCTATAATTCATAATGGGAACAAACCAAGGAGGAAGAGATCAAATCTTTCGATGCATACAAAGCATTGCTAGAGCACTTAGAGTCTATGGAGACCAAGACTTCTGAGCCCCAAAAGCCCACTTTACGCCAGCTCCGTAGTCACCCTGTGCATCCTTTAGTGCCTGCACCCCCATACCATGAACACTTTAAAATGCCTCAATTGGCAATATTTAGAGGGGAGGAGGATGCCCAAGAGCACGTGACAATATTCTTGAGCCAATTATTTTAGCATTTAGGACAATGATGCTTTGCTTCTAAGAACATTTATAACCATGTTCGTAGACCCTACCTCATATTGGTTTACCCAGTTGCTGAAGCATAGCATTAGTAACCTGGACCAACTAGTGGACACGTTCCTCAAATATTTTGCCTTCAATACCAAGAAGAAGGCATCATTAAGTGACCTAGCTAGCCTTAGGTACAATGAGGAAGAGACAATGGCAGCCTATGGAAATTGGTGGAGGACGTTGCTTTCAAATCTACCTTACCTCCCTCCCATGGCCGACCTGACCCAAATGTTCTCGAAGAGTTGTTTGAGGTCGATATCCATGCTATTGCAGCTGCAGCAATATGCCACTCTCGAGGAAGCCTTGGTGCAAGCTAGAATCATTGAGGAGATCAAGATACAAGATGGCGAGATTGCCAAGCCACGCAAGAAAGAGTGGCCCAAAAATGCCAAAATAGGGACCATGCAACCGAAACCCATCACGGTCAATCAGGTTGCTATAAATACACCAAAGCCTACAAAAGCAACATAGACCCAAAAGGCTAATTATCAGGCAGTGCCTCTTAAAAGCTATGAAAGAGAAAACCATAGGGAAGAGAAAAATTAGAAGCGTCACCCTAGGCGACAATTCACACCATTCACAAAGTCTAAAGACTCCTTGTTTGATCTCTTGTCAGTGACAAACTTGATAAACCTGCCAAAGAGTCAACCCATAGACCCCAATGCACCAAAACCCAAGGGCTATAGGGAATACTTGTACTGTAGGTTTCACCGACAAAAATGACATGACCTTTACGCATGTTGGAAATTCAAAAGTTTAGTGCAAGACCTAATAGACAACAAGACACTAGCGGTGGATAATCCCGTTGCACCAAACAACCAATAGATGGAGGTCTTCAAATACCCCCTACATGCCCATGATGTGCAGGCAAAGACCCTTCAATTCAATGAGGTGACACATAACTACCCCATGTAGGGGTATGTAGGGATGATAAGCATAGTGACATGAAACAAGAGGTACCCAAGCACAACTACCCCCACGATGGCTATAGTGAAGAATTTGGTGAAGCACTTGATTCATTCTCATTGATTTGAATATAAAGAATACAAAGCAGTTGATTAACCAACTAGTTGGTTAATCAACGAATTAGAGATCGCCTACGAGCGATACTTTTGCCAAGAAATGAAATACAATAGTATATGCCATATGCTAACATCCCCCCGTATTACATTATTGGCAAATTCCAATCGTATCTCGAAATTTTTCATATTTGATACGGCCAAGTGCTTTGGTGAAGATATCTGCAACCTGCGCATCAGTGGAAATGTATCGAAGTTGTATATGGTGCTTTGGAACTTCATCTCGAATAAAATGACATCTGGTATCAACATGTTTGGTACGTTCATGAAAAATTGGATTTTTGACAAGATTCAAAACACCTTGATTGTCGCAAAGCAAATGAAGTGGAAGATTCTTTGGAAGGCCCATGTTTGTAAGAATGCGACTTAACCACATTATCTCGCAGACTGCTTCACTGGCTGCACGATATTCTGCTTCTGTTGAAGATAGAGCAACCACATGCTGTTTCTTACTGTGCCATGAGATTGGTCCAGACCCGAGATGAAAAACATATCCAGAAGTGGATTTACGATCATCAAGAGATCCAGCATAATCTGAGTCTGTGTATCCAAGTAAGAAAAAACTATTATTCTTTCTATATTCCAGACCATAATTTGAACTACCACAAACATAATGAAGAACTCTTTTTGCTGCTTTCCAGTGACTCATCTTAGGCTCTTGCATGAATCGTGAAAGATATCCCACAACAAAACTGAGATCTGGTCTGGTATTTGTCAGATATAGGAGACTCCCAATCAACTGGCGATAGCGAGTTCCATCTACCTGAGGTGACTTATCATATCGAGATAACTTAAGTCCTTGCTCCATTGGAGTTGCTTTGGACTTACAATTAGTCATCCGATATTTTTCTACTAAAGTCTTGGCATATTTCTTTTGTGTTACTCGAATATGAAACTGTTCTTGAGTAAATTCTAAACCAAGACAATAGTGCAGAAGTCCTAGATCTGTCATTTCAAATGATTGCTTCAAGTCATTTTTCACTAAGCCAATCATACTTTCTGAGCTTCCTGTGATGATCAGATCGTCTACGTAAAGTACAAGAATCACTATATCAGAACCATTTCTTTTGATATAGAGATTTGCATCTGAAGGACTTCTTTCGAATCCATGTTGCACAAGGTGACTGTCTATCTTGATATACCAAGCTCGAGGAGCTTGTTTTAACCCATACAAGGATTTAATCAATTTGCATACTTTTTGTTCTTTTCCCTTTTCCACAAATCCTTCTGGTTGAGTCATATATACTTCTTCTTGTAAGTCACCATTCAAGAAGGCACTTTTAACATCCATCTGATGTAATTTCCACCCAAACTGAGCTCCCATGGCACAAAGTACACGAATGGTAGTCATTTTTGCAGTAGGGGCAAAAGTCTCTTCATAATCTATGCCTTCTTTCCGAGCATATCCCTTTGCAACAAGTCGGGCTTTATGCTTATCAATAGATCCATCTGCCTTATACTTCACTTTGAACACCCATTTGCAGCCTATGGGTTTCTTCCCTTTTGCAGATCGACTAACTTCCAAGTATTATTTTTAAGGAGAGATTGATGTTCTACATCCATGGCCTCTTTCCACTGTGGTTCATCAAGTGCAGATTGAACCGTTGTGGGTTCGTTTGTATTCAATGTAGACATATAAATTTTTTCTCCATCCTTATCTTCCTCTCTATCATTTTTTGTACCCACTGACAAATCATCAAAGTGTTGACAAAGTTCATCAACCTCTGAAGTAGATTCTTCTGCTTTCATCTGTTGAGTCATACTGCGAGTACATGGCCTATCAAGAGATAGATCTGGAAGGGATTTCAACTTAGCATCTCTCAAAGTGCTAGTATACCATTTTGGAACTTTCTGTTTTTGTTGTGGAAGTTGAACCTCCTTCTTAGGTTCTTCTTCATCTAGGTATACAATTGTGGATGTGTCTTTTGATGTGAGAGCTTCATCAAATATAACATCTCTACTTACATGTGTCTTCTTGGTCTTAGGATCAATCAATCGATAACCTTTTGAGTACTCATCATAGCCAAGAAAGATACACTGCAAGGTTTTCTCATCCAGCTTTCTCCTTTTTTCTTTTGGAATGTGCATGAATGCTTTACATCCAAACACCTTCAGATGAGCAATGGAAGGTTTCCTACCACTCCATGCTCCTTGTGGAGTCTTCCCTTGTAGAGCTCTAGTGGGTGCTCTATTTAGGAGATATGATGTTGTATTTACCGTTGCCCAATATTGATCCTCAAGATGTGCTCCTTTTAGCATACATCGAGCCATTTCCATAATGGAACGATTTCTTCTTTCTGCAACTCCATTCTGCTGAGGTGTATAGGCTGTAGTCAGTTGTCTTTTGATCCCATGTTTCTTAAGAAACTCTAAAAACTCGTCAGAGGTGTATTCCCCCCCTCGATCTGAGCGGAGGGTTTTGATCAAACATCCCGACTCCTTCTCAACAAGTTTCTTGAACTGTTGAAAGTAGAGAAACGCTTCTGATTTCAACTGAAGAAAGAAAACCCACATCCTCCATGAGTAATCATCAACAAATAGTTGAAAATATTTTTTCCCACCATAGCTGGTTGGCATAGGTCCACACAGATCGGTATGGACCAGCTCTAAAGGTTTTGCAGCTCGAGAGGAGCTGGCTTCAAAAGGCACTCGATGTTGCTTCCCTGCTAAGCAATCCGAGCAAACCGGTAAGATAGATGAGAGGGGCGGAAGACCTGTCACCATCCCATATTTGTGTAATTCAAGCAAATATCCAGAACTGAGATGCCCATAACGCCGATGCCAGAGAGAGGTGGCCTCTTTTGTAGTTGCAACCAAAGCAACATGGGAAGAGGATATAGCATCGAGAATAAACAAGCCATGTTGGTAAGATCCAGTTGCTACATGTCTACCACTATGTGTGATAAAACATCTCTTCTGGCCATTGACAACTCGAAACACGACTTCCATGTTTCTATCCAACATTTGTGTGACTGAAAGCAGATTATTGGCTAAGCCTGGAACATAGAGAACCTTTTCAATTTGACAATTACCATCAGGAAGAGACACAAAAATATCCCCTTCTCCTTTTACTTGATATACCTGATTGTCAGCAATTGTGACTGGCTTACCCTCTTTTTCCACAAACGTATCAAACCAGGATTTATCCCCAGTCATGTGTTTGCTAGCTCCTGAATCAATATACCATACTGCATCTATCTGGGAAGACGAAGTATGAGTCATGAGCACCTTGTGTGCTCGTTCGTAGTCGAGTCTGAATCGGACTCAGGAGAATGTGAGTCCGAGTTGGATTCAGACATAAGCAACATGGCCTTTAGATTGCTTATGCTTATTGTATTTTTTCTTGTGCTTGCCCTTCTTTTGGGAACCTCTTTCATTTGGTTGCTTGTTTTTGAACCAACATCGGTTGGTGTCATGGTTATTCATATCACAAATTTTGCAATATTTTGTATCTTTTTGCTGAGATTGCTTCCCTTTTCCTTTGGAAGAAGCACCTCCTTTTTGAAACTGGCCTTGTTGTTTACCACTTTGTTGTGTGGAGAGAGCATTATCTGGCATGTCATCTTTCTGGACCTGAGTTGCCTCCTCAGTCTGAAGCAAGTTTACCAGTTCCACAAATGAGACTTGTCTACCGAGAAACATTGAGAGAGGTGATCAACATCTTGTAGGAACTTGGTAATGCTCTCAAGATAACAGAATTCAAGACATCATCATCCACAAGTTTTCCCATAGCATTCAATTTTGCTTTCAAATCTGCCACTCTGCATAGGAATATGTCAATTGTTTCTCCAGAACTCATACTGAGATTATGTAGTTGAGTTTGAAGATGAAGAATAGTGGATTGATTCTTCCCTTCATATACTGTGAGCAAAGCATCCCAGGCTATCTTACTAGTTTTTGCATCACAAATATGAGGCTGCACCTCATCTGTGGTAGCAAGTAAGATAAATACAAGACTCTTCTGGTCTTTCTTATCCCAATCATCTTGATCTGTTCTTGTTGATTGAGGACGTTTTTCAGTGCCAGTCACTACATCCCATAAATCTTCCAACTGAAGTATGGCTTTCATCTTTGTCTTCCATGGAACAAAGTTAGGACCTTTCAACAATTGGGAATCTGAGAGATACTTATGAATTGTGGCCATTATGAAGGTTCCTTATATCACCAATTGGTCTCCCTTTCTTTATACCTGCCAGATCGTTATATTGTAACCATTCAATATACACCCGCCCTTACGTGAGGGAAACTATAGGTATATAGGAACAAGTATACTACTCAATATGTACTCGCCCTTACGAGAGGGAGACTATAAGTACATATGAGAAGCACAATATATTGAACATAGGCGATACTGAAAGGGCATCGTGTTGTTAATGACACCTACCATAGAAAGTTTTATTCCGCATGCGTGGGGCGTAACTTCCCCTAAACACTTTGGAAGAAAGAGCTTTCGTCAGGATTTACGCCTAACAACAATCACGATGTGGGTATGAAATGAGAAATAAAAAAACTGGTTTGCCTTATTTCTCCCCGACGATTTATAGAGAACAAGCTCAGACGTCGTTGTTGCAGCTATATTAGGTGGCGAATACAGTAGTCCAAAGCACGACAACATTACTTGTAAGTGTGGACCAGAGGTATCTCAAATACCGAATGCTGTTGTGCAATAAATTGCACAAATAGGGTATAAATTTGGGGTCTTATATTTTGTTTTAATTTATGATTGATAATGCAAGAAAACAAAATATTTAAATGCAAAAAAAAACAATCATAAATGCCCACAAATTTATAGCTCCTATTACCAATCTAGCAATTATTCTGCTAAATGACTTGATTTCCCCCCTTTATCTGACAATTTTGCAAATGAATCATCTAAAATTTGCAAAAATTTGACAGAAAAAGAGAAATGAATACCTTAGCCTCCAAGGCGTCAACTTTGCTACTATTGGGCATCAAAAAATGCGTTGCAGGCGTCAAGAGTGTCGTGCGGGCATCAACTGCGCCGTGCGGGCATCAATTTGTAGTATTATGCGTCAAAAAAAACGTGTGTAGGCGTCAATAGTGCCTTGCGGGTGTCAACTGCACCGTGCGGGCGTCAACGAAACTGGTCGGGCATCAACTGCACCGTGCGGGCATCAACGAAACTAGTGCATGCGTCAAACAAAAAAAAAATCCGTCACATGACCCCCGAAGAGATTTGAACCCGTGATCTGCCACCAAACAGTGTCCGCACTTGCCATGGGAGCCAGACGGCCCGACGAAACCAAACAGTCAACAGGGATGTAAAGAAGCGTGTTGCGGCCTGGGATTTGAAAAAAAAATAATAATCCCACATGGCCGGTGTGGCCACTGTGGGATGTTTTAAAACTGGGGGAAAGCAATTAAGCTTTCGGTTGCCTTCGGGCAACCAACCCCACCATTTTTGGCCTTTGCAACCGCTGTGCATCTGTCGTCTGCCTCACGCACCTTCGTCTGCCTCACGCACCTGTTGACGTGTCTGTTGCTGTCTGGTTCGTCTACCTGTTGTCTGGTTCATCTGGTCAGTCTGCTGCTGTTAGCCGTTCACCTGCTGTCTAGTTCGTCCGCCTGCTGTCAGCCGTCTGCCTGCTATCTGGTCGTCCTTCTGCTGCCTACTGCCTGCCGTTCGCCTGCTGTCTGGTCGTCCTTCTGCTGCCTGCCGTCCTTACATCTGTAGCTCTGATGCCATAAATAATTTGGTGAAGCACTTGATACATTCTCATTAATTTGAATATAAAGAATACAAAGCAGTTGATTAACTAACTAGTTGGTTAATCAATGAATTAGAGATCGCCTATGAGCGATAATTTTGCCAAAATGAAATACAATATGCCATATGCTAACAAGAGGGTGTTGGTGGACACTGGCTCGTCCAACAATATAATCACAATAGTAGTACTGAAACAGCTCAAGTTTCCAGCATCTCACATTGTTACCTCCACCTATACCCTTCAAGCATTCAATGACGTGATATGCTCGACGGTTGGCACAATTGTCCTGCCCATCCAAGTGGGACAAAAGACTATTCCTATGTTGTGCCACATCCTAGAAGGTGAGATGGCCTACAATATTTTACTAGGCCGGCCTTGGATCAGGGACATGAAGTGTGTCCCTTCGATAGCCCATCAATGCCTAAAGTACACATACGAAGGGCAAGTGCACGTAGTCCCGATAGACTTAGAGCCCTTCAAGTATTGCAATGTGATGCAGCTGATGCCACAATCGACCCTTCCATCGACACATTTGGACTTTCAATTGAATACATCCAAACAGGGTCCGATTCCTCATACATCCCCGCTGTTAAGTCCCTCAAATCCCTAGTCGGGTCCATCTTCATTGTCTAGTCCTTCACCAACGATGCCACCTATGGTGGCCACATCGAAGGACAATGGGAAGAAACCCCTAAAAGAGGCACTTCCATCAGTCTTGACCATCTCTACCAAAGAGGTGCCTAGTTGAATAGAAGTCGAGACGCCTAGTTCACCCGACATGGTGTGTACTCAGGAAGAAATCCCATTCCCTCCCCCTCAACCGCCAATGATCACCGTTGAGATAGCCAATACGGGCCTGGGGGAGTATCTAGTGTGGAACATCGTAGCAACACCCATGTTGGAGTCAATGCAGGACATGGGGAGACCTTGTCTCCCCATCGACATTGTTGTCCCTTTGGGCTACCCACCAAACCAAAAAAATTTTGCATATGGGGGCCTTGACAACGACATTGAACCTTACCTGCAAGAGGAAGAGGACGAAGAGCCCTTTGCTGAGAATTTCAACTATTTGTCCAACCTAAAATTCACTTTGAAATACCTTGGCCAATGTAATTGGCATGGATATGGGTTAGGCAGATATGAACAAGGGGTGTGCGTTCTTTGTCAACCAAGATATCATATGCCATACAATAAATCAAGAGTAGGGTTCAACCACCTTCTGCCCCTTGACATCTTGGTAGAGAACATACAAGGCCTAGGGCTAGACAACAAGGATGGGTTGGCACAAGTTCCATATGCCAATCCTAATACAACATACACTTTGGGAGATTATCTCCCATTGTTAACAACCAAACTTGTGGGCCTCAAAAATTCCTCCCATTTTATCGAGAAAGGGGAAAGTTCAAGAACTTGCCTCCAAAGGGGATATAGACAAGGTCAAGAAGGATCTTCAGAAGATGAGTCAGAGTATGAGGTAGCACCTTGGGACCATTTTGAGTTCGATAGAAATCACTCGCAAGTGATGCCCATAGATGACTATCAGGAGAACTTTGTGGCAATTTTCCCCTTGAATGTTCCAATAGAGCAAATGCCACCTCAAGAGAATCATGTCCTCCCATAGAGAGCGAAACAACCCCGATGGGAACAAATTAACTTTCTCGAGCAGAATGAGCCTTACATGCCGTAAACAGCTATCGGAGCCAATGAATGCCTATGGATATCTGATAGTGATTATGAAGATGAGACTGAGATGGCATATCTCAATCATATGCGATAGCAGCAATACCCCATGGACATTAACGACATGTTTGAATAGCTAAACATGGGGCCAAGGCATAGGTGGTATTTGAACCAAACACAGTTGGACCAAGTACTACACCTGCCACTTCAGGCATACAGAGAGCACCCTTCGTCCAAAGACCCTATAGAGCTATCAGTGCCAAGGGCAGACCCTGTCCTTTTATCTACACATAGGGCCGATCTGTTTGTGCCAATACCCACAGAGACATATTTGAAGCACAAATATCACCAAGGATGTTTGAGTCACCACCCGCATGGTAATGGAGACCAAATTCACTTCATCAACATGATCTGCATTGACTTAACTTCCCCCATCCGCAATCCAACTGATCCAGCATGACCAGTGTATCTAAACCTAGATGCCATAGATTGGGATCGTGCTAACTCGCCACCATCCCCATTAGAGTACTGGCCTTGCGGTGAGATGCTTCATTTCACCCCAAGACCAACTCAGGATATCTTCCACGCTGAAGAGAAACCCGACGTTCCAAATGTAGATCTAAATTCAGCAAATGATATCCACCTAATCCTAATTCCACACCATTTGGAGGACAGGTCCCACATGTTAGTCGAAGAGACAACTGACGTAGACATCGACTCTAATCCAATGAATCCGCAAATCATCAATCTAGGGGTAAGTCTATCCCCCGAAGAGCAAGCCAATTACATTACCCTTCTCAAAGAGAAGAAGTAGGTTTTTGCATGGTCCTAAAAAGACATACCAGGGCTAGACTCGCAACTAGTCATGCATAATCTAACACTTGATCCGAAAGTCAAGCCAGTCAAGCAAAAACTACATAAGATGCACCCAATGGTAGCCTTAATGGTCAAAGACGAGCTACAAAAGCTATTGGATGCACAGTTTGTTATCTGCGTGGATTACCCACTATGGTTGTCCAACATGGTACCCGTCAAGAATCCTAAAGGGAGGATTCACATATTCATCAATTTTTGAGATCTAAACAAAGCGAGTCCCAAGGACGATTTCCCCTTGCCTATCATCGACGCATTGGTAGACACTACAATAGGCCATGAAATACTTTCCCTCATGGATGGTTTCTCATGATACAATAAGATCTGTATCAATCCCGATGATCAACTCAAAATGGCGTTCACAATGCCTTGGGGGACATTTTGTTATAAGGTCATGCCCTTTGGCCTTAAAAATGCTGGTGCCACCTACCAACACGCTATGACATACATCTTCCATGGTCACATGCATAAAAATTTGGAAGACTATATGGATGATTTTTTGGCCAAATATCCTTTGCGCCCAGATCATCTCGATGACTTAAGCAAGATCCTCGATCTTCTCATCAAGCATAAAGTCAGACTAAACCCCAAGAAGTGTGTATTTGACATCACATCTGGAAAACTCTTGGGTTTCATAGTCTCAAAATGAGGCATCAAGGTAGATCCAAACAAAGTCAAGGCAATCCTTGAGATGCTTCCCCCAACCACCATCAAGCAACTCAGAAGCTTGTAGGGAAAGGTCGCGTCGATCAAGCGCTTCATAGCGCAGCTATCTGACAAGTTTCGACCCATGAATAAATTATTACACAAGGGGGTAGCATTTCACTAGGATGACGAGTGTCAGGCAGCCTTCGACGACATTAAACAATACTTGGATTCGTCACTAGTATTGGCACCACCTAGACCAGGAGTGTCGTTCTATTTATACATCTCAACTACTGAGGTGGTGTTGGGCACCATGCTAGCCTAAGAAAATGAACTACATAAAGAACAGACTACTTACTATCTTAGCCGCACCCTGGTCAGTTATGAACTTAACTATGCATACATCGAGAAACTATGCTTAGCAATGGTATTTGCCACTAAAAAGCTACGCCACTACATGTTGAGCAATATGACATATGTTGTGTCTAAGGAGAATCCATTACGGTACATGATGAGTCATACTTATCATAGTAGCCACATGACAAAATGGATCATGTTGTTGATGGAGTTTGACATCGAATTCATTGGATAGAAGTCCATCAAAGGTCAAGTCATCGCCGATCAACTAGCAGAGGCTCCTCTCGAAGACGATTAGCCTCTGACCATAGAACTACCCAATGATGGGGTCTTCTGTGTCTCAGAATCGCCAAATTCTAATAAGCTTGAGTCACATGCTGACATAACCTTATTCTTTGATGGTTCTAAATGTGAGCAAGGGGGTGGTGCGGGAATCATATTTTTCACACTGCAAGGGGCTCCAATGCCTCTATCATTTAAACTTGATTTCCTGTGCTGACGTTTGGACATTTTCCAGCATCATTTTTCAAACTCGATGGCTTCCTCCATGATTTCAACACTGATCTGTTCATTTTTATGGGTTCCCACACGAATCAAGTGATATTATATAGCAAGGCAATGAATTCGGGTAGCTCTACAATCTTTCTGCATGATTTTAGACTTACACTATTTTTTTGGTTACCTGCAGTGTTTTTTGGTGACATCAATTCCTGACGGTAAGCATTACTTTCTTTCCTAAGGTTTTGTAGCACCTACACGATTTTTCAGCATTGGGTACAATTTTTTGATGTTCACAAAATTTCCTTTGATAGACACATCTCTTTTCAGTATGCGATAATCCCACATTGTGCGTACTAAAGGTGCGAGCATCTTTTATATTTGGCAGTCCTCACCTATTGAGATAGCTAGCTTACTGGCTATTCTTGACCCAACCACCACCTACCTCATTCACCCCTTGTCGTACCCTAAATCTCCTACACCCATAACTGCCCCTCATTGATCATTTCATGACATACTTGCTATCCATGTCAACCCAGTTTTCAATCGACCACTGACGTCATCAGTTATCTATCCATTTGATGTCACCTTCTCGTGCCTATTGTATGTCACCTCTATCCGCTCAAATTTACATTTTGCATCCACCTTGAAGTTTACCCCCTATTTTATTGTAGCCATTTACCTAAGTCTACTAATGTTGCTTAGTAATTGGTTTCCTACAATCAACCTTGCATGCTAGTCACTGGTTGTGTTAGCTTTGTCTTTCCCAACTAGTCGTTGCAATGTTTTCGTTGAAAAAAATAGTCATTGAGATAACCTTGAAGTTGCACATCACAAACCATTTTTTTTTAGCATTCACTCTTTCCGAGAGACATTCTGATAAACTTGATTTTATAGGACCTTTATTTGTCCAAGTATACCATTATATATACTCATTGGAAAGCTCATTTTGAGCTTGAGCACAATGGTGATTTTTCTATTTTATCTTGTTTAATATCTATAATTGTGTCCCAAAGATTCCATTGTCAAACGGAATTGCATTTTTGCCTTGTGATTCTAATGTCTTGCATTTTAGGTTTTCTTCCTGACTCCCATCAGACATATGGCCGTCAACATAGCCTTAGTTAAAAAATTGGCCAAAGTCACCACCATGTAGTCTAAAAAATTAGCCAAAATCTTAACCACTTAGTCCAAAAAATTGGCCAAAATAACAACCATTGGTCCGCAACATTGGCCCAAATTCATTCTTTGGTTGACACCATTAAGGACATCAAACTGTAGTCCTCATCCACTCATACTTCTCATGCCAAGTGTGAAGTGAAAATTTACAAAGGCTCTTGAGATCCTACTGTCCTCAATAGTTGGATCCTCGATATGGAGACCTGGTTTGACTTTAGTCAAACTTTATAAACTGATAAAGTTCCATTTTCCAAAATCAAAATTTTTGGCATGGCTAAGGTTCTCATAAATGAATGCAATAGAATTTAAAACCCCATTCTCACATGGGATAATTTGGTCAAATATTTTAAGGCCACTTTTTATTCATCCAATTATGATAATGATTTGTAGAATTATTGGTTTCACCTTTGACAAGGAATGAATCAATCTGTATAGGAATATGTGCATCAATTCAACCATCTATGTATATTGCTTTACATATCAAATCTTGTTGATTCTCTTATTATTAAGTTTAAAAATGGGCTTCTTGCACACTTTTATCATGAGTTGAAATATACTCCTTGCACTACACTTGATGATGTGTCCAATCATGCACAATGATGAGGAATCTTAGACCTAGGGGCTAATTATTTTTAGACCTAGGATATGTTCATTAGGACTTAGTATGCAGAATAATCAACGTGAGTTGTTTCTGTCCTCAGTTGAATGGTCTAGGTCTAGGTGTTGTTATTTTTGTTATTGTAGGGCTTACATCTTTAGCCTTTTTGGATTTGTGTACGTAAAATATTTGAAGCAGTTCATGCTTTTCAGGATTACGGTTTTCATTTTGGACTTATTTAAGTCCTAAGTAGGTTAATTTTGGAGGTTTTGGGTCATTTTCGACCTCCATAGTGCTACTCTACCACCTGTTCCAGTTGAAGCTCAGGGAAATTGTAGAATTTTTGCTGCCACTCTTGCAAAAAAATTGCTGCCTAATTCCATTGCTGTCGACACAAATTGCTGACGATAATTTATTGTCGCCAAAATTGTCAACAATATTTTGTCAACTTTTGGAGTGACAAACTTTTGTTGTTAAAACTGCAATATTATTTTTGGTCTGCAGCGATTGTAATCATGCGTCGGAGGATTCGATATATATAAAAAAAAAAAACACAAAACGCATGATCGCATTCGGTGAAATTATTTGTTTTTTGGACTATTCTTCCGACATTCTTGAAGCACAGAACGTAGTGGTGGACAATTTTTGTCCACCCTCGATCCTCCGTCTGTTTTAGTACCTGTATATTGCCCTCGAGTTCATGACGTTCGGCATCCATTTCCAAACATTCGCCTAATACCAGGCGTGAAACTCCGACGGCAGACATGACGCCATTACCAGGCGGTGGTCTGGCTTGGATTGTTTTTATTCCATGCATCCAGCCTATTTACAACACTGTTGGAGGATTACCTGTGGATCCAGTGATCAACGTTGTCGTTGGGAAGACGCTAGGCAGTGCCAAATCAAAGGAGGTTTTGTTCATTGCCATCGTCTGTTTCACCTTAAATTTCCCTCGGCCCGCATGACTGTAGATGATTTCCTTTCCCTACGTGCTGGGCGAGGTTGACATTGCTAGTCCAAAATTAGTGCAGGGTTCCATTTTCGAGGGCGATAGAGTTTCTATTTTATCTTGTTTAATCTCTATAAGAGTTTTTGATGGAGGACTCGATCTGTTTACCGGTCTACGAGAAGCTGTTGTTGCTGTTGTTTCTGGTCGTGTTGCCAAAGACGACAATCGTTCCTTCCCCAGATCAATTTGGTCATTGCCAGCCACATAAACCCTTGCCACCATGTCCACCCACAACCACGTCACAGCCAGCGTCTCTCTGCATTTTTTGGTGACTTCTGGTAGCAACCAGATCTGCTGCGCATGGACAGAGTGGAAAGATTTTACATCAGCATGAAAATCCGACGGTCGTTGCGGTGGTTGCGGTGATTTGCTTTGGTGACGTTGCGAATATCACAGCTGCCACGCGGTCCTCACTGTGGTCAGTCTGTGCGCCATCCATGCATCCTACACAGTGGCCCGCTAAAGTATAAACACAACTTTATTTTATTTTTATTCACCGCACATTGGTTTGGATTCGACAAAAAAATATATATTTAAAAAAAAAAAAAAAAACATTCCTTTTTGTCTTCCACCAAGTCCATTTTGACTTTTTCACCATTGTGAAAAATTTTCATTTTTGCCCTTACATATTCTACATTTGCACTTTTTGCAAATTGTTTTGGGCACATTTTCTTTTGCACATTTTGTAACTTTGTCTTTTTGTGACAAATTTTGCTGGCGATCACTTGGGGTCAAATGGCTTCTTATTTAGCCGATAAATTGGCTCAAGTAACCCAACTTGTCAACGTTTTCGCTGATAAGTTTACTTCTAATGAAGTTCAAAAATAATGTGAGGTTCCCATTTACACTGGTTCGCGAGATTCGGAGATCCTCAACAGTTGGATTTTGGACATGGACAGTTGGTTTGAGTATACAAAGATAGCAAAGGATCAGCAAGTTACCTTTGCTAAGTTGAAGCTTTCTGGCATTACCAAGGTCCTTATCACTGATCGACAATAGACTCAAAATCCCATTGCAACGTGGGATGAATTGCAAAGAGTTTTGAAGAATAATTTTTATCCTTCAAACTATGCCACTGAGCTTGACATCAAGTGGCTTCGTCTTTGACAAACCTCTAATATGACTGTTCATGATTATATTTTTCAGTTTAACAAGTTGTAGATTTTGAATTCTATACAGGATAATGTAGCACAACTTGTTAACAAATTCAAAAGTGGCTTGCAGGAACCCATTTACAGGAAGATGAAATACAAGTTGATTGTAAACATTGATATGGCTTACAATCAAGCCCTTCTTGCTGAGGAGGAAATAAGAGAGCAATCACGTGGGACTCACTCTTCTACGTCAGGAGGAAACCAGAAGGCTTCTCCTCAACCCTCCAAGGGAGCTAAATCTTCTTCTTCTCCTTCTCCCTCTTCTTCATCTTCCCCTTCTTCTTCTTCACAAAAATATTCTTCTTCTAAATCCCCTTTGATTTGTAATTATTGTAAAAAGCCAGGACATACTCAAAAGAGGTGTTTTAAGTTGCAAAATGTGAAGAAACAATCCCTAGTTGTAAAGCCTACCAATGAGGACTCACAAGAAGGTCCCATTGAGGCTACAAGGGAACGTAAGCCTTATAAGGAATTTTTAGGGTTAAAAAAATTGACCCTTATGAATACTTCACAAGGTGATCATGAGAATTTGTTTGTGACTACGATCCATCTCAGTGACACCTTTATGGTTGATTGTATAATCGATAGCAGTTCATAGAAAAATATAATTGCAAGGTCCGTTGTTGACAAACTAAAGTTACCGATGAATCCTCATCCTCATCCTTATCTTTTGGGATGGAAGGACAATAGGATTACATCCGACATCACACACACATGCACTGTAAATTTTGCTTTCAGTCCTTCTTTTGTGGACTCGGTTGTGTGCGATGTAACTCCAATGGATTGTTGTGGCTTGTTGCTTGGAAGACCCTATCAATATGATAGGAGGTCTATACATGATGGGTACAAAAATACATACACTTTGCACAAAGACAATAAGGCTTTCATAATCAGAAGTACACAACAAACACCACATAATTTGATGTTAATTTGTAGACAAGCAAGAAAAGCTGTAAATCAAGCAAAGAAATTAGCACTCATCTTCATCAGACCAATTCAAGAAGAAAAGCAAGCACCTAAGCATACTAATAATAGGAGTTATTCAGTTCATTCAATACTTCAATCATTTTCTAATGTTTTTCAAGAACCCACAAGTCTTCCTTCTGAAAGACAAATTAATCATAGTATTGAGATTGTTCCTGCATCTTCTCTTCCTAATTCTTCAATGTATAGACAATCAATAGTGCAAATGGAAAAAATTAAAAAGCAAATTCAAGCATTGTTGACTAAAGGGTTCATCAAACCCAATACTTCCCCTTGTGCTTCTCCTATCTTGCTTGTGTTGAAGAAGGATGGCACATGGAGATTATGCATTGATTTCAGGGCACTCAATAAGATTACAATAAAGAATCGTTATCCACTTCTTCGCATTGATGATATTTTGGACCAATTACAAGGTGCAAAATTCTTCTCCAAGATTGATCTCAAAAGTGGGTATCATCAAGTGAGAATTCAAGCAGAAGACACTTGGAAAACAACATTTAAGACCAAAATGGGGCTCTTTGAGTGTGTTGCATAACTTTATTCATTGTAATGATTCATATCATTGAAGAAGAATCTTATGTAATCGTCATGCCCACGAAGTGGCCTCTCATCTTGGGAGATCTTGTGGAGTTATTCCTTCCTTAAGGATTATTATTGGTGTTGCCCTACCTTAAGGGTATTATCTATCTCTCTCTCATTTGTGGATTGTTATTATGGATAATGTATTGTGGATGAATGATTTGATATTTCTGCATATTGGTGGATGAATGATTTGATATTTTTGCATATTGGTGAATGGTTCATGTTAATAATAATAAAGTTATGCAACAAGTGGTATCAGAGCAACGATTTTGGCAAAGTGGGGATTTTTGTGTGAAACCCTAGAATTAGGGCAATTTTTTAGGAAAAACATCTCATCTTTCAGGAGTCATATCTCTGCGCAAGTTTATCCGATTCAGGCGATTCTTGGATCAAATTGTGCAGAATTTGAAGAGCTTTAAAATGAGTGGTCATATGATGGAATCTAAGCAGTATTGAGGGAGATACGACCTTTTGAAGTTAGTCATCCGAAACAAGGATAGTGACGAATTTTGCATTTTTTTTTTGGAAAAATGCCTCATCTTTTAGCAGCCATATCTTTGCGAAAGTTAATCCGATTGAGGCAATTCTTGGATCAGATTGTGCAAAATTTGAAGAGCTTTAAAATGAGTGGTCATATGAAGGAATCCGAGCAGTATTGAGGGAGATACAACCTTTTGAAGTCAGCCATCTGGAACAAGGAAAGTGACGAATTTTCAAGTCACAAATTTTTCAAAAGACAATTTGTTTAGTTCGGGTAAGCAAATCAGTTGCACTTTATTTTGTTTGGAAGAAAAAAATTGCAGATCTAGTTATCTATGTGGAATTTTAGCTTCAAATCAGTGGAAAGATATTTATTTTCATAAAACCCTAGTTTGCATTAGGGCATGATATATATTTTCATGAAACCCTAGATTTGCATTATCTGGAGGTGAAATTATGGAGCTAGAAATATTTTTTGGAGAAGATGATATTGATGTTAGGGAATGGTGGAATACGTTTAGGTCTCCATATCATGATATTTCTTTTGAGAAATCCTTGTTGGATATATGTTTTAAAGGGAAAGCTTTGTCTTGGTGGATAAAATTTTGTAAAGAAAGGAATATTGAATATACTTGGGATGAAATAGAGCATGAATTCTTGCGTATATGGGATCCATATTATATAGATTACCTAATGGATATCATCGAAGATGATGAAAATAAACTACAGGAAACTCAAAATGAGCGGAATGCAATAAAAGGAGAATGTGAAGTTTTAAAGAAACAGAATGAAGACTATGAAAAATAAATAAAATTACTTAAGAAGAAAGAGGAAAAGGTCGGGGAAGATAAAAAAGATGTCGGTATACGAGACGGAGGAAACCATACCTTTGGTAGAAGATAAATTAGAAAATGGACAAAGGAATTTTTTTGAATCTAAAAAGTCTATTATGCAGGTTCATGGAAGCATTCAAAAGGAACAGGTTATTATTTCCATTGACCCTGGTAGTAGATATAATTTTATTAATATTGCTTTGGCTAAGAAGTTGCAAGTTCAAGCAACAAAAATCAAGGACATACAGCTAGAGGGTGAGAATGTTCAAATTTTTGAAGATTTAAAGATCACCATGGATAAATATGTTTTACATTCATATTTCTATGCTATTGAGATGGATGATAAGGATATTGTTCTTGGTTATCCTTGGTTAGATTCTTTGGGTACTGTTAACATTAATGTGCAAAAGAAGTTTATGAAGTTATGGTACGGGAAAAAGAAGATAACATTACAAGATATTTCTCAGGTTAAGGAGCAGGGATCCAAGGAAAATCAAGAAGCAATTGTAGAGAAACAAATTGAAGAACACTGAAACAAAATCCAAGAAGGTCGTAGCGACAAAAGAGTCCATGGAAGAAGTAGCAGAAACTGATTCGATGGAAATAATAGTAACCAGAGTCCAAGGAAGCTTTGATAGAAGAGCACAAGGACACACCAAACAAAGAGAACATGAAAGAACAATGTGTAGAGGAATTTAAAATAATGGAGCCAAATGTTGAGAAGTCAAAGAAGGTAGAACATCAAGTAAAGGTTGCACCATATCGCCATCCACACCACCATGAGTGGAAACAATATTGGAGACATGGTTCAAGGCAAAAATATTATGGTTCTACATGTAATCAGAAGGGCACCAACTATGGCAGTGTTTGGCAAAGAAAGCATAGTGATCATGGTTTTCAGCATGGTTCATCAGCATCAAGGAACAAGTGGACCCATCATTCAAGTTATCAAAATACAACAATAGAAGCGTGGAGCCAACGAAGCAGATTTGGATACTCAAGTAACAAAATTGCGTACCAGCATCATCGGGTTTCACTTGGATGGATGGATGATCGAGATTGGTATCAATTGCTAACATTGCTTAGCAAATCATACTATCGATTTCTTCATATGTTTCGAGGACGAAACATTTGTAAGGAGGGTGGCATGGTAGGGTACCTAGGAATAGATATTTGGGGATATATTATTATATTGTATAAGGGTTGGCATGGGCCACACATAACCCAAGGTTGATTGTATTATAATATTATATTATATTATATTATAATATAATATAATATTAGTAGTAGGCTCTCCAAAGTAGAATAAGAATATGGATATATAAAGAAGAGATATTTGTCATTGTAATCATTCATATCATTGAAGAAGAATCTTTTGTAATCGTCGTGCCCATGAAGTGGCCTCTCATCTTGGGAGATCTTGTGGAGTTATTCCTTCCTTAAGGATTATTATTGGTGTTGCCCTACCTTAAGGGTATTATCTATCTCTCATTTGTGGATTGTTATTGTGGATAATATATTGTGGATGAATGATTTGATATTTCTACATATTGGTGAATGGTTCATACTTAATAATAATAGTTTTGCAACGGAGTGGCTTGTCATGCCCTTTGGCCTTACAAATGCTCTAGCTACATTCATGCGGTTGATGAATGAAGTCTTCAGAGATTGTTTGGACCAATTTGTAATCATCTATTTGGATGACATTCTTATATATTCTTCTACTTGGGAGAATCATTTGGAACATTTGGAAACGGTTCTTCAAACTCTTCGAAAGAACCAATTGTACGCAAATTTTCCTAAGTGTTCATTTGGGCAAACATTCATTGCCTATCTTGGGTTTGTAATTAGTGAAAAATGTGTGCAAATAGATCCTTCCAAAGTTGAAGTTATCTTCTCTTGGCAAACTCCTACTTTAGTCATGGAGTTAAGGAGTTTTATTGGACTTGCTAATTTCTATCACAAGTTCATTGGAGGATATTCTTCTATTGCTGCACCTTTACACTATTTGACAAAGATCAATGTTCAGTTTCAGTGGACAAAGGATCAACAAAAAGCCTTTGACACATTGAAACAAAAAGCCGAAATCTTGCACCGAGTTCTTGTTCTTCTCGATTTGTCTCAACCATTTGAGATAGAAACTGATGCTTCACAAGTTGCACTTGGAGCTGTGCTCATGCGGAATGGCAATCCAGTGGCCTATCATTCAGAGACATTTTCAGAGGCCAAGAAGAACTATTCCACATATGATAAAGATTCCTATGCTTTGGTTCAAGCAATCAAGTATTAGAGGCATTATCTTTTGATAAAGGAAACAATTGTTCATACAGATCACATGCCCCTTAAGTTTCTTCAATCTCAAACAAAAATTGAGGAAGTTAGGCACATGAAATGGGCATCGTACTTGCAATAATTTCACTTGGTAATCAAGTACAAGAAATGATGAAATAATGTAGTGGCTGATTGTTTGAGTCGTCCTCCTTCTACTCTTCTTTTGAAAGTTGTCACTACTTCTCATCTTGGCTTCCGAACTTGGCCTACACAGTATCCTATGGATCCATATTTTGGCAAAGTTTTCCACCAACTTTCCAATCCTTCTTCTTCAAATTTGAGAGCTCTTCAGGAATTTCATATTCAAGATGGAATGTTGTACAAATTGGACAAACTTTGTGTTCCTCATGGGAATAGGGAGTCTCTTCTGAAGGAGGCTCATTCCACACTCTATGAAGGACATTTTGGTAGGCAGAAAACTCTTATCATCTTCAGAGGTTTTTCTTTTGGCCACACATGCAAAGAGATGTTCTTTGATTCTTGCGACAATGTGCAATCTGTAATCGCTCCAAATAAGCCAATAGGACATTGGGATTGAGCATGCCTTTACCCATTCCTTTTCATTTGTGGGAAAGCATTTCCATGGATCTCTTGAGCAGTTTTCCAATGACAGTACGCAAGCATGATTGTGTCTTCGTTATGGTGGACAAATTTAGCAAAATGGCCAAATTCATTCCTTGTCACAAGACAAGTACTACACAAGATCTTGCCCAACTCTTCTTTGAGGTGGTATGGCATTCTTTTGGTCTTGCTACTAGCATTGTCTCTGATCGTGATTCATGCTTTGTGGGCCACTTTTGGCGATCTCTTTGGAAGATTTTGGGAGTATCTCTTAACTTCTCTACTGCTTATCATCCTCAATCCAATGGGCAGGTAGAGGTAGTTAATCGTACTCTCATGCAGAGTTTGAGGATTTACCATCATTCCACTCCAGCCAAGTGGGACTTAAGCCTCACTCACATTGAGCACGCCTACAACAGGGCCGTCCACAGTTCTACCGGGCACTCTCCATTTGAAGTGTGTTTTGGTTTTCAGCCTCTAGCTCCTTATGAGTTACCTTTGTCTTTGCCTTCTTCAGCCACAATGCACATTCAGAAGGAACAAGACAAGGCCAACTCTTTTGTGCAGCATTTGCAGAGCCTTCAAGCCAAAGTGGTTCAAATTCTTCAGAAGACTCAGCAAAAGCAGTGACAACAAATGGACAAACACCGCACTCCTCATCACTTTCAGGTTGGTGACAAAGTATGGTTTCATCTTGACAAACATCGATTTGCAAATAAGGCACATAGCAAAATCAAGCCTCTTCATTATGGGCCTTATACTATTCTTTAGAAAATTTTTGAGAATGCCTTTTGCTTGGACCTTCCAACACATCTTGGCATTCACGATGCTGTCAATGTTGATCTTCTCAAACCATACTATGATTCCACATTGGAAACTGTTCCAGCCATCATTCATCCAGTTGATGTGGTTCTTGATGCTCAGCTTTCGCTTGACGTCGATACAGTCTTTGATACGAAGACCCGACACACACACCAGGGTACTTCTACTTCCTATCTTGTGGCCCGAAAAAGGCCAATTTCCACATCAGGCTCGCTGGATTTCTGCTCACATTCTGTCCCGAGATTTTCCCTCTTTGTTTAAAGCATTGGAGTCCACTGCTTCTTTTGTTGGGACGAATGATGAGGAATATTAGACCTAGGGGCTAATTATTTTTAGACCTAGGATATTTTCATTAGGACTTAGTATGCAGAATAATAAATGTGAGTTGTTTATTTCCTCCGTTGAATGGTCTAGGTCTAGGTGTTGTTATTTTCGTTATTGTAGGGCTTACATATTTAGCCTTTTCGAATTTGTGTACGTAAAATCTTTGAAGCATTTCATGCTTTTCAGGATTACGGTTTTCATTTTGGACTTATTTAAGTCCTAAGTTTGCAAATAATATTTAGCTTCAATATTCCATATCACACAACTTGCAAAAGAGAAGTTCATTGCACAACACAGAGGACCTCTCTACCTTTCTGGTGGTTCGACACAAGTATCACATGCACAACAACATACACCAAGACACTCTTCTCCTTTCTTATATTCTTCTTCTACTCACACTTCTAATCAATCCCTTCCTTTTAAGCATACATTTCATTCATTCTTCTTCTTCTTCTCATGATAAATTTCAAAAATTCTATCGGTATTGTAAAAGAACATGATAAATTTACATATCCAAAATTATAGAATTATAACAAGAAAATTTTATTTATACAGTCTCATGAGGGCACATGTGATAACACCATACAAGCTACTAGCGAGGAAGAGATTTTTAAGAAATTAAGGGGACAAATCAATTATGTAACATTGATGCATCATCATTCCACCACATGTGATCATGATAATATGTTCATCACGCGTGCTCATTTACTTCATAATTTTGTGGTTGATTGTATCATTGACAATGGTTCACAAAATAATTTTATTGTGAAGTCCATTTTTGATAGGCTTAAGCTTCCTACAACACCACATCCTCATCCTTACTCTCTTGGGTGGAAGGATAGTAACAACACTTCACAGATCACACACACATGCACACTTGCATTTGCTTTTGACCCTAAGTACAAAGATAAGGTCACTTGTGATGTGACACCCATGGATTATTGCTTGGTAAGCCTTATCAATATGATAGGTGTGCTACATATGATGCCTATAACAATACATATACTTTGCAACATGAGAACAAATCCTTTCTTATTTGTAGTGTTCCACCCACTCCACATAGGGCTTGCACTAATTTGCATCAGGCACGACCAATTGCCTTAATTTTTAGCACCCCACAATAGGAGGATGCACAAACAAGAGCACTTTGATTAGTTCACACCACACTCATGGAGCTCCTATTCCTGTGGCACCAGTAGATTTTCTTGTGGCATCAACATTTGTTTCTATAGCACCAACGATTGTTCCTTTTAACGTTAGGTTGTATATCCTCTCATACTTCAGCAACTATCATCCATACACAATCATCCTCTTCATATTGGTAGTCCACATTGCATCTACATGGGCACTCATTATGGAGCCTCCCCACAACCTCTGAGGTTCTCACCAGCTCCCATTTCGCATGATTTTCCTTCCCTTTTGAATGCATTGGATTCCAATGCTTCTATGGTGGGGAGGAATGATAGGGAATAATGTATTAAGCCGATAAATAATATTTTATTTATGACCACTTATTTTATTTCATAGTTGTTGTATCGGATAAGCTTTGTTGCTGATAATATTTAATGCAACCTTATCCATTGGCACTTATCTAAAAGCTTTGTAATGCCTATTTATAGGCGTGTTCTGGTAATACAAATAAGTTTGGCATTGTGCAATCCTTTCATGTCTATTTGTAAGAGTGTTCCATATCAAAACCACATTATCCTAATTGGCCAAAATCTAAAGGGTATAACGAGCACATATTTTATGAGTATCATTGACAACAGGGGCACAATATTAATAATTGTCACCAATTTAGATACTTTGTTCAAGATTTTCTCAATCATGGATCAATACAAGTTGACAATCCGTTGACCCCTCCCAATAAAAACCTTAGGATCTAGCGAAATCCTTTGCTAGAGCATGAGATGCAATAATTCCAAGTTGGTGCCTTGACATAACAACCCATACCTTAGAAAAAAAATCATGTAAATAACATCCTCTACCACCAAGGTTTTGTTGGGATGATAAGAATTTTGAGTAGAAACTAATGGTACCCCATATGGCCCACTCAACAACCAAACAACCTTATGCTACCATCCTCTTCCATTGCTCCCCCAATGCAAGGTGTTCCACCTCCTCCAAGACACATAGTAACTGTCTAAAATCACCTGATGTATCAACTAAGAACAACATCAATCGAACTCTTGATTTATGATCTCCTTCAACTGTCTCAGCCTCATCACGAGACTTTGAACAATATGTTATGGTCCATATATCTCAAAACTAATAACACAAATATGTTTGCTAATTTTATGGGTAATGTGAGAACCTACATGCAACCCTCCATTGTCTTTTATTATCATGAAATGATAATTATTGAGGGAGTAGGGGGTTGATCCCCCTATGCACATTATAGCATGCATGAATGGTATACGATTCAAATACATCTTGATCTATATGATCTCCTCAATCAATATAATCTCTATCATCGTCCTCCAACACCTCAACCTCCCTTCTAGCCATCTAGTCGCTCCAACCCTTGACTTGTAGGTATTGAATGACACTATGTGCTCCACATTGGGTATTATTGTCCTATCTATTCAAGTAGGCATAAAAATAATACCCACCTTGTGCCATGTCACTGAAGGGGAGATGCAATATAATCTTCTTCTAGTAAGATTGTGGATAAATGATATGCAACATGTACCCTCTACACTCCATCACTGCTTGAAGTATCTTCATGATGGATAAATCATGAAGATACTTCATGATCTCCTCTTTAAGAGAAAATTACAATAGTGTTGATCATAAGGATGATCACTTTGGAATATATGTGTCAACATATCCATTAATTGAGCCTATGTTCTTAGTTTAGTATTGTTTTTGAAACCAACAATTATATTCAATAAAAAATAAGAGAGGTTACAATAAAAAGGGAGCTAGAAAAATCATAGCTCGAGGCATAAGGCCATCCAAAAAATCAACATCAACTCCTAAAAGGGTGAATAAACAAAATAACTAAATAAATGGAGCCACTCGAAGATGAGATTGAATCCTACTGTAGGAACTGACAAAATAACCTGATGTTGGATAATGTCATCCCTCAACCTACAATGTCAAGGTGTCAAATAAATAGAGAGACCTTAAGGTGAAAGGAGGTTAGGCAAAGCCATGATGATAGTGCATGGAACCTCGTACCATAACCTAACATAATTTATCAAATGCACCAACTCATGAGTCAACATGGAAGCCTACGAATGGTGTTTAACAATAACAACAAAAAATACAATAATATTTTCATGCAAGTAAAACTGACTAGAAATTAAATCTCTAGAATAGACAATAGCATTCCTAGCTTTCCAAAGTTGAAACAAAATAATAGCACAAAAGAAATTCCATAGAGCAACAATATAGATAGGCCAACAACTGTTATCTCCAAAAATGATCATCTCCCATCTAAAAAATTTAGGATGAAAGAGCTTGAAAAATGAGTGAATCCAAGACCAAGTAGACTGAGCACAAGGATAGAACCAAAATAGATGTTTGAAAGTCTCAAAATGACCACAATTTGGACACTTAGGATTAGGAATATTAACCCTACTAAGTCCCTCTCCCATAGGAAGCCCTTGATAAATAAGATATCAGAGAAACAAGGTAATATTGGGTTCAAGGTTAGACTGCCAGATATGGTTTAGACGAGCAATCCAAGTATAAGAGGTAGAGTGAGTCTGCCATATCTCATTAAGTTTATCAACACTAGGGGAAATAGGACTAATAAGCTAATAAAGCAAGGAAGAAGAGTAGTTCTTAAAATGAGTATCCAAAATCCAACGCCAATCCCTCCATCGAGCACTTCGAGGTTGAAGGTCGAGCTTATGAAGCATGACATCAGGTATGAGCTCTTGAATCTTAAGAATAGAAGGAAGATCTGAATTCTGAAGATTAAATTTCTATTTGAGATTAGGCCAAGGATTCCAGTCTTGAGAGTGAACTAAATAATTAATATAGTAGATGCCCTTGCAAAACAACCTCAAAGCTTTAATCCCTGGCATATTAGCAAGAAGAACTAAAGAGTTAGACAAAATAAAGACCACCAAATATTCTAAGAATTGAATGAAAGACCATTACGAAAACCATCACAAATCCAACGAAGATAAGGTTTCACCACCTCAAAAGCTTGCTAAATACTTAACCTTAAATGGAGTAGAAGTAATGATGAGAGTATGGAGGCCAATATTAGCCTAAGCTTTGTGCCCATAAGGTAGCCCCGAAGAAAAGCAATGACAAATCAAAACCTTCCAAACTTTAGGGTCTTCAATAGCTTTAACCACTCACTTAGCACACAGAGAAATGTTTTTCTTGTTTTATTACTCCTATTATAGTTTAGTATTTTAAGAAAGATAGCAAGAAAAATGATAAGCAAAATATGTTAGAAAATAACAACTAAGACTTTAGAAGGGAACCAAAAACTTTGGCCAACATAAGTTTTTGTTGTCCTACCCAAAGATAAATAAAATTAGTCTACTCATGTCTCATATTAAGAGGATGGAGCTCTCCACCAACTACAAGTTAGTTGTTACTACTCTTTTTACAAATACACTTTTGATGAGGTTTAATAGACTTTAGGTTTAATATTTATTTATTTTTCCTAAAGTCTTGTATTTGCCGACATTTTATTGTCGACAGCTTTGTAATGTCGGCAGTTGCCGACATTCCTTGTTTTCATTTGTCGGCAGCTTCTTATCTACTCCTGTCGACTTTCTTTGTTTTAGTTGGCTATTTAAGCCTATAAATAAAATAATAGTATAGCTTGGCTAATACCACATCAGATTGGTATCAGAGCTGTTGGAAATCGTGAAGGTTTTGGGTCATTTTCGACCTCATTTGATTGTCCTGTTTGAAGCTCTATTCTCCTGTTGCAAAATTGCTGCGTAGTTGCTGTTCTAATCAGCAAATTTGTAGTATATTATTGCACTCTGTTGTCTTGTTTTCGTCAACAATTTTTGTCTGTAGGACCATGATTTTTGGCCTTCGTGCCCGTGAAATCAGTTGCTATTTTGGCTGGCGATAGCTGCGCACGAGTGGATCTGGAAAATTCTGCCTTCTTGCGATTGCCCTCTGCTGGCAAATTTTAGCCGCGTTTTTGCCAAATTTTGGCCTAAAATTTCAATTTCATACCCGACTGCCTGATGTTTACAGACTGCTTACGAATCTGAATTGAAGGCATTTAGTGTCTTCGTTGTCGGCATTTTCTCATTGCGATTGCATCTGCACCATCGCAGACGAAACATTCTGCCTTCGCGTTCGTCTTCTGGTGTTTGTGTTGGCTTCACAGCCTTTCCTTCCTGAGCTTGAACTTCAAGCAGCAGGGACAGCTCGATTGGGTTCGCAATAACTATCTCCTTTATGACTACTGCACTGATCTTCCCCGCTTCAACTATTCGCTTCCTGCCGAATGCAAGCCGAAGAACTAGACTAGAATTGTCCTTTTCCATTGTTGTTCTGATTGGCAATTATTTCCTTGCATTGTCACGCATTTCATTTTATTGTCAGTGTTTCTATTACGTTCTTCCAAAATAAGCATCGACTTAATTTAGGCGGTGTTTTAAATTTATTTTGGATTGATAATTTTATGGAAACCTGTAACGATTAATTTCGGAAAGAGGAGGAGATATTGGCGTGAATAAAAATTGAATATCGTTTTATTTAAAAAAAAAAAACTTGTTGCCGATTTCGTGACCCTGTTCCGACGACGAATTTCTAGCATGCAGCAGCAAGACGCGTACGACGACGCGACGACAGTTGTTCCTTTGCTGCCCTGTTCCTCTTCTGCAAATGAATTACAGATCCGGATTCGACGACGTGTTTCCTGTCGGTAGACTCTGCCTAAATCAACTGTGATGAGTCGAGGGGTCGAGCATGTCACGACCCCGTGAGGGACTGTTTAGATTTTCTTCTATTGTGTCGGGCCAAATAAACAGTAGGCGGCAGTTTCTTGACATGCGGGCCAGCTGTTTAGAGCTGTGAAGGAGACGACGGACTGCTGTTTCAGCTCTACGGCCGTGCCGGTTGACGCTGTTTTCGGAGGAGGAGGTTCCCACCACGTGGAGGACGTGCATCGTGTCGCGTTCTGTCTTCTCCTAGTTGTTGCACCGGCAGCATACGCAAGGCGGTCATGGTGGAATTTTTTGTTTTGTTTTGGAGGTCCTAATTGCCATTAAACTTTTGTGAGGTCATCTTTTATTATTCACACTTTTCTTTTGTTTTTCATTTATTAAAAAAAAGAAAAAAGAAAAGAAAAGTAATTTTATTTTTGATTTAAAATCATTCCTTTTGTTCCATTGTAAAATTGCATATCATTTTGCAATTATTATTGGCAATTACTTTTCTATCGACCTCTTATAACCACTTTTTGCTACCATCCTTGCTGGCGCGTACTCGGGCCCAAATGGCTGTCGAGTTGGCTGACAAAATGGCTCAACTCACACAACTGGTGAGTGTTTTGGCCGATAAAGTCACCACTCAAGACATTCAACCCCATTGTGATGTTGCCAACTATGACGGTTCACGGGATCCGGAAGTGCTCAACAGTTGGATTCTTGACATGGATAGTTGGTTCGAGTATACCAAATTGGAGAAGGCCCAACGAGTTGCTTTTGCCAAACTCAAGTTGACGGGCCTTGCTAAAATCCTTGTCACAGATCGCCACCAAACTCAGAATCCCATTGATACATGGGAAGAATTGCAACGCGTTTTGAAGAGTAGTTTTTACCCTTCAAATTATGCCGAAGACCTTCAAATTAAGTGGTTACGTCTTCGCCAAACAGCTCACATGAGTGTTCATGATTATGTGTTGCAATTTAACAAATTGAGAATTCTGAATTCTGTGCAGGATACTGCAATTCAACTTGTTACCAAGTTTAAAAGTGGACTGCAGGAACCACTTTATCGCAAGTTGAAATACAAAACCATCTTGAGCATTGATATGGCTTTCAATCAAGCCATTCTTGCGAAGGAGGAATTACGAGATTCATCGCGCGGGGCTCGCTCTTCGTCATCGGGAGGAAATCCGAAGGCTTCAAATCAGCAATCCAAGGCGGCTAAGTCTTCTTCTTCTTCCTCTTCTCCATCTCCTACTTCTTCTTCTTCTTCTTCTTCTCCAAAATCTTCCAAATCTTCTGTGGAATGTACATATTGTAAGAAGAAGGGCCATCAAAAGCATCAATGTTTTAAGTTGAAAATTTTGAAAAAGAAGTCCCTAGTTGTAAAGCCTTCCAATGAGGAACCTCAAGAAGGTCCCATTGAGGCTACAGGGGAACGAAAGACTTACAAAGAGTTGGTTGGGTTGAACAAATTGACCCTCATGAACACTTCACTAGGGGATCGAGAGAACTTGTTTGTGACCACGGTCCACCTTGATGCATCTTTTGTAGTTGATTGTATCATCGATAGCGGCTCGCAGAAGAATCTAATTGCGAGGTCTATTGTCGACAAATTGAAGCTGCCCATGAAACCCCATCCTCATCCGTATCCTTTAGGGTGGAAGGATAATGGGATTTCATCGGACATCACACACACTTGCACTGTGAATTTTGCTTTCAGTCCCTCTTTTGTGGACACAGTTGTGTGTGATGTTACTCCAATGGATTGTTGTGGTTTATTGCTTGGAAGACCCTATCAATATGATAGGAGGTCTATTCATGATGGGTTTAAAAACACATACACCTTGCACAAAGATGATAAAGCCTACATAATCAGAAGCACTCAGCAAACTCCACAAAATTTAATGCTAAGTTGTAGACAAGCACGTAAGGCTGTAAATCAAGCAAGGGAATTGGCACTCATCTTCATCAGACCACATAATGAAAATAAGCAAGCATCCAAGCCAATACAAGACAAGCATGCTTCAGTTAATTCTTTGTTGCAATCATATTCAGGTGTGTTTCAAGAACCCACAAGTCTTCCACCTCAAAGAACAATTAATCATTCTATTGAAATTGTACCTACTGCTTCACTTCCTAATGCTCCAATGTATAGACAATCAATAGTGCAAATGGAGGAAATTAAAAGACAAATTCAAGACTTATTGTCTAAAGGTTTCATTAAACCTAGCACTTCTCCTTGTGCTTCACCTATTTTGCTTGTATTGAAGAAAGATGGCACTTGGAGACTATGCATTGATTTTCGAGCATTAAATAAGATCACCATCAAAAATCGTTATCCACTTCCACGAATTGATGATCTCTTGGATCAGCTCCAAGGAGCTAAGTTCTTTTCCAAGATCGATCTCAAAAGTGGATACCATCAAGTCGGGATTGAGGCGAGAGGACACTTGGAAGACAACATTCAAGACTAAGATGGGACTCTTTGAGTGGCTTGTCATGCCCTTTGGTCTTACGAATGCTCCAGCCACATTCATGCGGCTAATGAATGAAGTGTTTCGTGATTGTTTGGACAAATTTGTAATTATTTATTTGGATGACATCCTTGTATTCTCTTCCTCTTGGAAAAGTCATCTTGAGCATTTGGAATATGTTCTTCAAACTCTTCAGAAGAATCAATTGTATGCCAATCTTTCCAAATGTTCTTTTGGGCAAACTTCCATTGCCTATTTGGGATTTGTAATCAATGAAAAAGGCGTTCAAGTGGATCCTGCCAAAATTGAAGTCATTGTCAAATGGCCAACTCCTACTTCTGTCACAGAGTTGAGGAGTTTTCTTGGACTTGCTAATTTCTATCGCAAGTTCATTGCAGGATACTCCACTATCGCTGCTCCTCTTCATTTTGTAACCAAGATCAAGATTCAGTTTCAGTGGACACAGGACCAGCAGAAGGCCTTTGACACTTTGAAACGGAAATTGTGTAGTGCACCTGTCCTTGTGTTGCCTGATCTTGCACAACCTTTTGAGATTGAGACAGATGCTTCACAATATGCACTTGGTGCCGTGCTTAAGCAGAATGGCCATCCAGTGGCCTATCATTCTGAAATGTTTTCGAAGGCAAAGAGGAATTATTCCACTTATGATAAGGAGTTGTATGCATTGGTGCAGGCCATCAAATACTGGAGACATTACCTTCTGGGTAAAGAGACTGTAGTTCATACTGATCACATGCCCCTTAAGTTTCTTCAATCTCAGTCCAAAATTGAAGAAGCTCGACACATGAAGTGGGCATCCTATTTGCAGCAGTTCCATTTGGTGATCAAATACAAGAAAGGACAAAATAATGCAGTGGCAGATTGTTTGAGTCGACCTCCATTAGCTCGTGCCTTGACTGTAGTGACTATGTCTCATGTTGGTTTTCAGACTTGGCCTTCTCAGTATTCATCAGATCCTGATTTTGCCAAAGTTATTCAACAACTTTCTCATCCTTCTTCTTCCAACTTGAGAGGTCTTCAAGACTTTCACATGCAGGATGGAATGTTGTATAAGTTGGATAAACTTTGTGTTCCTCATGAGCATAGAGAGTCTCTTTTGAAGGAGGCTCATTCTACACTTTATGGAGGACACTTTGGCAAGCAGAAAACTCTTCATCATCTTCAGAGGTTCTTCTTTTGGCCCCATATGCAGAGAGATGTCCTTCACTTCTTGCGACAATGTGCCGTTTGCAACCGTTCTAAATCCACCAACAGGAAATTGGGTATGAGCATGCCTTTGCCCATTCCTTCTCGTCCTTGGGAAAGCATTTCCATGGACTTGTTGAGCGGTTTCCCAATGACAGTCCGACAACATGATTGTGTCTTCGTCATTGTGGATAGATTCAGCAAGATGGCCAAATTCATTCCATGTCGTAAGACGAGTACTGCTCAGGACTTGGCTCAGCTCTTCTTTGAGACAGTGTGGTGCTCCTTTGGTCTTCCTACCAGCATTGTTTCTGATCGCGACTCCCGATTTGTGGGTCACTTTTGGCGATCCCTTTGGAAGATCTTAGGTGTTTCACTTAACTTCTCTACTGCCTATCATCCACAGTCAGATGGGCAGACTGAGGTAGTTAATCGTACGCTTGTGCAAAGTTTGAGGATTTATCATCATTCCACTCCAGCCAAGTGGGACTTGAGCCTCACTCACATTGAGCACGCGTACAACAGAGTTGTTCATAGTTCGACAGGGCACTCTCCTTTTGAGGTTTGTTTCGGTTTTCAGCCGTTGGCTCCTTATGAGTTGCCTTTGTCCTTGCCCTCACCAGCTACTATGCATATTCAGAAGGAGCAAGACAAGGCGAACTCTTTCATCCAGCATCTGTAGAGCCTTCAGTCCAAAGTAGTTCAGATTCTTCAGAAGACTCAGCAGAAACAACGACAACAGATGGACCGACATCGTATTCCTCATCACTTTCAAGTGGGTGATAAAGTATGGTTTTACCTCGACAGGCGACGATTTGTGGATAAGACCCATAGCAAAATCAAACCTTTACGCTATGGTCCTTATACCATTGTTCAGAAGATTTCAGAGAATGCCTTTCGCCTGGATCTTCCAGCTCATCTAGGCATTCATGATGTCGTCAATGTTGATCTTCTTAAGCCGTACTATGATTCCACCTTGGAATCTGATCCAGCTATCAGTCATCCGGTTGATGTGGTTCCTGATGCACAGCTTTCGCTTTCTGAAGATACACTTTTTGATACGAAGACTCGGCAAACTCGCCAGGGTACTTCTACTTCATATCTGGTGGCCCGTCGTGGCCAGTTTCCACACCAAGCTCGCTGGATTTCTGCTCACCTCATGTCCCGGGATTTTCCCGCTTTGTTACAAGCATTGGAGTCCAATGCTTTTGTTGATGGGACGAGTGATGAGGTTTAATAGACTTTAGGTTTAATATTTATTTATTTTTCCTAAAGTCTTGTATTTGTCGACATTTTATTGTCGGCAGCTTTGTAATGTCGGCAGTTGCCGACATTCCTTGTTTTCATTTGTCGGCAGCTTCTTATCTTCTCCTGCCGACTTTCTTTGTTTTAGTTGGCTATTTAAGCCTGTAAATAAAATAATAGTGCAGCTTGGCTAATACCACATCAACTTTTGTGGTATAGCTCTTTTGGATGGGGTGAAGGGGTGGAGGAGGCAAAGCTTAAAGGTAAAATTAACATTATTTTATTTAAACCCATAAGAAAAGAATTTACCAAGCACTCATAATATTTTTTCTGATTTATACATTAAGACTCAACTCATTGTAGTTGTAATCACACACTAATGTAATGAATTCTTATTAAACAATTGATTATAGTGTTCACGTTCCTTGATGAGGTATTTGTGGTAATTAATATTAAAATATTTCTAGATTATAACAATGTAAGTGTTTAGTCTTATAAAGTAGAAGGTATCTAGACTCTCTTTAAATGAGTGCATGCCAAAAGGAGGAAAAAGATATTATGTAATTCTCTTATACAAGTATTTTTATGTTGTAAACATTATCTATAACTCAGTCCCAAGGGTTGGATGGATTGGTAATTTTTGGGCATTTACCAAGAAGAGACCAAGGTCTAAACCTTGGAGGCAAGCCTTGTTGGATCAAAGGTAGTAGTCTGACCTAACTCTGTTGAGTGTGTGTCAACCTCACGATGCCAGTACCAACCTTGAGCCATCGAGGGTCTCACTCCGATTCATGTTGACCGAGGTGAGGTAGGGGTTATAGCGGCAGCTCCAAAGATTTAATCTATGATCCATGAAAACTTCTCCAAGGATGAGGTGAGGTAGGGGTTGTCTCACTCTGATTCACGTTTACCGAGGTGAGGTAGGGGTTAGAGCGGTAGCTCCAAAGATTTAACCTATGATCCATAACAACTTCTCCAAGGATAAGTCGAGGTGGGGTTATAGTAACCTATGATCCACGACAACTTCTCCAAGGATTTGACGGATTTGACCCTACCTAGCAATTAAAAAATGAAGGTATGTTACCGATTATATATCCAAAAGAAGAAGAAAAAAAACACTTCTTAATCCCTTACATACAAAAAAAACGATGAGTACAGCAAAAGCAAAAACGAATCCACATAAACGATGAAGAATTAGTCACCATTAATGTCCAATCCCACCCAACATTATTATTAGGAGACTTAGCTAAACCCCATCCCTACCAAACACTGGAGGACATATCACGCGTATAACACTGGAGGGAAATGCTATATTTAGCTTTGGTATAGTGCGAAGAATAAAATAGCCCAAATCTCTGTCACGGGTTTGCTTAAAGGTTATGTGAAAGGTGGTCCACATTTTGGCTGGTAGTATAGTTTTCTTTATTTTTCTCCGTGGCAGGTAGTCAAATCAGCAATTGAGATGAAATTTCCGTGGATGGTATTGTATGACCTTTCGATAAAAAAGACAAGAGATAGTATCAAAAGAAGGGACGTAAAACTGGTTACGTTTCATCTTCTAAGGATGGAATAAAAGAAATTTCATTCGCAAATACGACGGTGTTCGGTAGTTTCTCAGATTTTGCAAATTTTAAAGTAGTCAAATGTTATATCTTCTAAGGGTGGAATTAAATGAATTTCATTCGCAAATATGACAATGTTCGGTAGATGAAAATAGATTTCAGCATTGTGATAAAGACCGATCCAAACCACTGAATATTCTTAATTTTCACTGGTCTTTATTTTTCAACTTTAATTAAGATGATATTTCGCAGCTGTCCATGCAGCCGGACAATATACTTCATAGTTGGAAAGAAAATAGTGTTGTTAAGTTGTTGATAAGGACATATTACTAAAGACGAAAATAAATGTGGAAATAAATTCCACAGTCCACAACAGCGTGATAAGGACAGAAGAGACATAAGATACATTCATATTCTATAATAGACTTTATTCACACCGTACAAATCGCGTTAGCGGGTCTTTCGCATGACAAATCGGGCGGTTCGAATTCTCCCTCCAAACCTTGATGGTTCAGGGTTTGCCATGTGGATACGGGAGAGCCTGTTTTACCTGTGAAAATACGGGAATGAAGACAGCCTGTAAACGTCTTAGTAAATAAGTTCCGAAATCTCGCTTTGAAAATTTTCTGTTACGGTACCATTTGCTGCAGAAATAGTTTACTCCAATTCTTATTACTTGAGTGGAGACTAGGCGATACCTACAGCCGCCCCGAAATTTCCGAAATTCCTTCGCATCTCTGAATATCGTATTTGATGTGAGGCTTTCGTTCAGGTGGGACTCCCTCACCAACAATGTTCAATATCCAATGTCACATTTGGTCACGTCCTTGTTTGTTTGTATTAATTTCTATTTATTTATGACTTGAAGTTTGAATACTATACATGTTTTGAATAATGGTTTAATTTTAGGAAGCTTTTGCAAAGTAGTACCATGATCCAAATTTTTTAAGTGCGACACAAATTTATTTCAAGTCAGGTTGATAATGATAGTATAAATACCAAGTACCCGTATTTCACACCGGGCTATAAAACAGTTATACCATCTCTTCTATCAAACAAAAATAATATAATAATCTAAATATTTATTTTTGAAATTCCGTCCCATATTTTGATGTGAGGCATTCCTTCAGTGGGATTCCCTCACCAACAATGTTTCATATTACAAATCCATTTCACGTTACATAGACAATGATAATATAAATACCAAGCACCCATGGTACATTTTACACTGGGCTATAAAATAGTTATACCATCTCTCCTATCAAACAAAAAAATAAAATACTTATTAAAATATTTATTTTTGAAATTTCGTCCCATATTTTGATGTGAGGCATTCCTTCAGTGAGATTCCCTCACAACCAATGTTTCATATTACAAATCCATTTCAAGTAGGTTGACAATGATAGTACAAATACCAAGCATCCGTGGTACATTTCACATTGGGCTATAAAAAGTTATACCATCTCTCCTCTCAACCAAAAAAATAAAATAATCATTTAAAATTTTATTTTTGAAATTCGGTCCCATCTTTTGATGTGAGGCACTCGTTGAGTGGGATTCCTTCACCAACAATGTTTCATATCCAATGTCACATTTGGTTTCTAAGGGTTAAGTGGATTGGTACAAATTGGACACTTATTAGAAGGAGACCTAGGTTCAAACCTTGTTTGAGTTTGAGTGCGTGTCAGGGCTACCAAATCTGATCCACCTAGGGTCTCCCTCAATCCAGGCCGCATTTACCGAGGGAAGGGAAGGGTTATAGAGGCAGCTTCAATGATTTGACCTATGTTCAGAGGCAAAAACTGGAGGAGAATGTCTAACTTGGTACCCAATTATTATTATTATTATTTTACATGGTGGTCATTGCAGTAATATGCGTTATCCATCTCAAAAACCGAAAACCGCCACACAAATTTTTTTTTTAATTTACATAGTGGAATAGGCTATCAGACTTTTATTGCCGTTAAAGTATTCTGTGTTATCCATTTCGGAAGCTACCACACAGATCTTCGTGCAGTCCGCTACTATAACCACCATGTCACAATCATTTTAAACATTTTACACAGATAAATACACCAAGAAAGAAGAACATCTTTTATAGAGTTTCGTCGAACCAATTAAAATGAAAAAAATTACCTATTTCTTAATATTAAATAATCGGGCCTCGCCGGACTGAATGCTTGTCCCTTTCCTGGTGCTTTCAGCAGCGTGGCATGGTGGTTATAGGGGCGGACGACGCGAAGATCTGTGTGGCGGCTTCTGGGGCGGACAACACAAAATACTGTGGCAGCCATAAAAGCTAGACAGCCTACCCAGATTCATGGCGGCTACCGATTCCACCATATAAATTTAAAAAATAATAATAATAATAATAATAATTATTATTATTATTTGTTGCCAAAAATTACAAGAGAGGAATTTTTATTGTAGAATGCCCAATTGGTACAATCGTACATATACGAGGAGGAGATGCACTAATATGGAGTATATTTATTTAAAAGGATTGAGGCTTGGTAGCTATGAATTGTTTATATGTAAATTGTTTTGGTTTAAATTTTTGATAAGGATTTATTATTATTTTTTTAATTTTGATTTAAAATTATGTTTTTCAGCAACAATGTTTTATATTCAATGTTATATTTGGTTTCTAAGGATTAAGTTGTAAGATTTTGGACACTTATTAAAAAGAGACCTAGGTTCAAACTTTGTTTGAGTTTGAGTGAGTGTAAGTTGTAAGATTTTGGACACTTATTAAAAAGAGACCTAGGTTCAAACTTTGTTTGAGTTTGAGTGAGTGTTAGCGCTACCGACTCTGATGCATTGAGGGTATTCCTCAATCCAGGCCGCATTTACCGACTCTGATGCATTGAGGGTCTCCCTCAATCCAGGCCGCATTTACCGAGAGAAGGCAAGGGTTATAAAGGCAGCTTCAATGATTTGACCTATGTTCGAAGGCAAAAACTGGAGGAGAATGTCTAACCTGGTACCCAATTATTATTATTATTATTTTTACATGGTGGTCATTGTAGTAATATGCGTTATCCATCTCGAAAATCGAAAACTGTCACACAATTTTTTTTTTTTAATTTATATAATGGAACATGTTATCCGAATTTTATAGTTGTTACAGTATTCTGCGTTATCCATTTCGGAAGCTACCACACAGATCTTTGTGCAGTCCGTCACTATAACCACCATGCCACAATCATTTTAAACATTTTACGCAGATAAAAGCACCAAGAAAGAAGAACATCCTTTATAGGGTTTAATTGAACCAATTAAAATTAAAAAATGTTACCTATTTTTAATATTAAATAATAATAATAATAATTGTTTGTTGTTGAGGAATTTTTAGTGTAGAATGCCCAATTGGTACAATCGTACATATACGAGGAGATGCTCTAATAAATGGAGTATATTTATTTCAAAGGATCGAGACTTGGTAGCTATAGATTGTTTATATGTAAGTTATTTTGGTTTAAATTTCATTAGATAACAACTTCTAAATTCAATTCAAAATCATACGCGTTCATCAAACAAAAGATGAAGTATGCTTGCACTAAGATTTGGAACTCCCAAACTAGGGGAGACATGGTATTAGACGATCGAAAAAAAAAGCCACAGAAGCCTTGATACTGAAGAAAAGACCATAAAAGCCTTGATACTGAAAAAAGGCCACAAAAACCTTGATACTGAAAAAGACTCTATAAGAGAGTATCTGATTCAGATCATATTAATATTTTAGTACTAATACTTTGTTGCAAGGAAAGGAGATTTAGTTAGTTGCAAAACTTCCTACAATAAAGTTGGGGAGAGTATCTTCTTCAGAATCAATTCAAAACCTAAGGTAAAATTGAATGTAAAGAGACCAGGATAAGATATCATTGAATAAATTCTTGTCTTGGAAGAAGGACTAGAAGAGTCCTACTCAAATCCAGAAGCAATTGAATCAAATATCCAGAAGAAGATCTCACCACCAAAACTTCCAAGAGAAAAAGGTTGAAGAAAAGGTCTCAAGGAAGACAAGAAGAAGATGAAAGATCAAAGACCTTGGGGAGGTCTCAACGAGCATCTAGGAATAGTATTGGAGAGCCTTACTAGATAAATTATCAAAGGAGAACTCATTGGAGAAATTCACTACAAAAGATACTAAATAGTTTGGGACAATTATCTCCATACGACAACAAGCCCAAAATAAGAAGAATAATTTTGCAAGGAGTGCCAAATATCAAGAGACCTCAAGACATTCCGAATCTTGAGAAGAAGATCCTGCTTGAAGTTATAATTCGACAAGAAAACTTGAAGACATGAGAAGCCCACCAAATCCAAGAGATTTAAAGATCACCTCTCACAAAAAGAAATCACCATTTCAAAGACAAAGGATTCTTCAAATCTATAGCAAAAGAAGAATATTGCTTAAAGGATAAAATAATAAAAACCTAGGCTCATAAAAGAAAGTTCGAGATCACTTTTTGGTGAAGAAGAAACTAAGCAACAAGATCCTACTCAAAGATGCAACTTGGTGATATTAGACACCAAGATCTACATCCTCTATAGAAGTGATAAAAGAGATACAAAGGATTTTCAAAAAGATAAGCAACTATTGGTTTAAGTAGATGCATTAATTGGATTACTTATCAAATTTGTTAAAGCACCTTAATTTAGATTAAATTTGCAAGAAGTAAAATTGGATTAAAATCTTCAAAAGTGTAAAAAGAGAAAAGTTCATTTTTAAGGTTCATTTTCACATTAGTTAGGAGTTTATTAGATTTCTGAACTAAATATATCAACTACCTATCATCTACTTTGGAAAAATAAAAAGAATGCTAAGTCCTACAATATTAATTATAGTGAAATTGTAGAATAACTCTTCAATATTCATTTCAAATTATTCTTGATTAGTTGTAGTAAATTGATTAAGTGCATTATTTTGAGGTTTTAGTGCATTAAAAGTGAAATATTATTAGATTCATTTGCACTATTCTATTGCTCTCAAAAATATGATTGTTTGTGTTCTTGAGAAGGGCACAAAATCAAAATTTGACAAAGTGTGTAAAGACACTATTAGTGCACAAAAATCAGCAATACATAGTGGTAAAGTGAAGCCATAAAAATAGGTTAGAATCCTCTAAAACCTGGAGAAGAAGAAAACTAACCAAAATCAGAAATATAAGCTTCATAGATTAAGACTTGGTGAGTCTCAAATCCAAAGCTTTACAGGGTTAGTTGCAAGGAGAAAAGTGTAGAATAATTGCATCAAATAAGGAGATTCTATCTACTTCTATTGAAGCTTGGATTTATCATCAAAGTATCCAATAAAAAAGAGGAATGTATCTAATCAAAGAGTCAACCTCAAAACCTCTACATTACATTCAAAATATTCTACCACAAAATTAGAAATTCAAACCTAAAAAAAGGAATGCAAAAGAGGGTGCAATAAATGTTATTTTATACATAAAATTGTTATATTGTATTGCACTATCCTAATATAGTTTATATAGGAAATATGGCATATTTGAAGGTGCCACAAATGTAAAATATCTATAGGGTAAACCATAAAAATATGATCGAATGCTAGAAGTCTCCAAGCATAGCAAAAGGAGCTACTCTAAGGGCTCATACTCCTCATATCTTGGATGGTCAAACCTGTAAATATAAGACATAAAAAAATAGAGAAACAACATTATATTCAAGAGAAACTCCATCTACAAAAGGAGGACATATAACAGATGTGAAAAGAAGAAGAATAAGACACCATTGGAGAGTTTCAAACTCCACGTATGCATTGCTGAAAATTAGTGCTCAAGCCTCCAAATTGTTGCTCCTTCTTCTAATTGGAAACAACTCATGAGCAAGTGCCATTGAACTAAGGAGGAGCTAAAAGTTTTACAGGGTTTAAAGAACCTCCAAAGGATATATTGAAGAATTTTTAGATAGGACATCCATGCACAAGGAGGGAGTGGCACTTGTCGCTTGAGGTACAATCCTAACGCTCATTACATGAGCGCTCATATTGACCAAGAAAGGAGTTACCAACAACAGGTTGGTGCATTAAGAATATGAGAGATACTTGTCCACAAGGAGACCAAGCATTCCACTAAATAATGTAACATTAATACATTACTCAAAGGAATATACAAGTGTCTTCTAGCACCTTCTAGTCCTCAAACACTCAAGAAGAAAATAAACGTGCCACTTGGCACTTAATACAATATTTCCCTCTATTTTAAAGGTATCAAAGACCAAGAATTCAACAACATTCATGCATCCACATTCAATAATCTGGAGTCCTCACACACAGGTCCAAGTTGCAACATGGAATCAAGGTGGAAGAGCCTTTAATGCTCCAACTAGATAAGGTCAAAGGTAGAGATTAAAGAAGCCATATTTGGAGCATTAAATCCAAGGAAGGTTCCAAACATTCTATTGGAGGAAACGACTAAAGAAAATACTTTAATATTGCAGCCCTTGCACACCTGAAATCAACATTGATTATTATGATCTTTGTATAGTGTAAGGAAATATTTATTCAATGTGCTTTTTATTTTTTGGAGTTATAAGGTTGATAAATCAAGGTTAAACTTAGAAGAACTTAACCATATTGAAAGCCATACCTCAAAGGGAATAATTTATCAAATCAATATAATATTTGCAATATTAAACTTTGGAGTAATAAGGGTTTCTATTGGAAATTGATTTTAAAATATTTGTAAATATTATTTTGTTCTAATTTTTCTATATTTGGGAGCTATAAGGATTACAACACCAAATGCGGTTATTGAAAAATTAGAGACACTAAAATAAAATTCTAAGGAATATTAAAAGGGGTTTATCAAAGTATTTTAAGGGTTGGAATTTAGCAATTTAATTGTCTCAATTTTTTTACAAAAAGGGATAAAATAGATCCAACATTAATCCTCTTCAAATTTGAGAAAATTTATTAGTTCAATAAAAGCAATAAGGGATAATAGAAGTTGATTTTGGGATTTACAAAAACTTTACAAAATCAACCAAAATTGAACTACAATTTACAAAAGTACTATATTCATACAATATCTTATCCAAAAATATACTAGGGAGTCATAAGGCATTCTACAAAACTTGGTAATATTAGTATTTATCCAATATTATCATTTTGCAAATCCATTGGCAAAATATAAGCTTTCTACAAAACCTAAAATTCCATTAGTTGTATATACTATCATTACTAGGAAGACATAAGGAAGCCTACTAACCTAAGTATTAATAAAGGATTTATCACAATCAATATTATATACTATAATTAGGGATCATATATCCTAATATAGGGAGTTATAAGGTAAATTCTATCAAATTAAATTCTAAGAAATAACAAGAATCACTATTTCAAAGATCTATCATGGATGAAATCTTGATAAAAGCTTTCAATAATGAAGAACTATTATATGAAGTAGAATTCTACTCTAAAAAAATTATAGATACTCTAGAAGGATTCAAGTATCCTTCCATTAGCAACAAAGAGAAATTCTCATTGTTTCTTAAAGAATCCAAAGAAGGCAAATTTACAATATTTATTGGTTATCTTCATGAAATCCTCTTCATAGCATGGTGGAACTCACAAATATTGGTTATACACTTACTAGAAGAGTGTTTTATGGTTAATATATCATTATTTGTGTTTGTACTTAGTCAACACAAGAAACAAGCTAGCAATAAAGAACAATATTATTGTGATGACAGACTAACTTGTCATGAAGCAGAAATTCCACCAGCACCAATGCAAAATCATAGGAGAAGAAAGAAGAAAAGGAAGAAAATATATGCTAGAAATAAACATGGCATGATGAAGACCGAACTAGTTGAACACATATAAAATATGGAAGAAACTTTAGTTATAGCTTACTTTGCATCATATGAAGAAAATGATTACATGTTGAACCTAATCACTGTAAGCAATGAAGGAGAATACAAATTCCACTATACAATGGAATATCATCCACATTGAAGAGTAAAGTCTTCAATACATAAATAATGTAATAAAGGGGGTGTTAGAAATATATTATATTACATCATTTGGGTCATGTAAATGTACCTTCATAGGTACATAATTAGCACATTAGATTACATTAGGGGGCAGTTATCTAGTTACTTCATGCATTGTAATAAATGCACAAGTGTCAATGTGCAAGTTGTATATGTGCAATATGTCCCTTGCATAGCTAATTATAGTGTTGGTTAAGGAATTTATCTTCCTATATAAAAAGGGCCTCATTGTAACAAGCATATATACACAGAGAAGCTCAAAGAATATTCATAGGTAGTAGCATAGTGTTGTGTAGATCACCATATATTGGTGATGGGTGCAATATAGTCTAGTAGATTTGTTCATAGTGTGCTCATTTCATCCATAGCTACATTGTATTTATTTCTATCATTTCTATTTATAACATATTTCAATCATCTCGCAAATTTACTTTCTTTATTATTATTTTGCATCTTGTGATTACTATCTCCCATTGCACACTGTATCAAAAGCTAACATAAGCCTCACTTTTCAATCTTGATCAATGGACAATTTGTTGTATTCTTTCCTTCTACTAGATTAATGATACAGGGAGATTCGTTGTCTTCATATCTCTTTATAATTATGGCAAATGTATTGGGAAGAATTTTGGAAATAAATCGAAAGAATGGTAATATCATAGGTCCGAAACATTCATTAATTGGTGAATATTTATCTCATAAATAGTTTGTGGATTATATTTTATTGCTTGGGGAAGCCACAAAGGGAGAAGCTTTGGAGATAAAAAAAATCCTTGATTCTTATGAAAAATCTACGATCCAAATGATAAATTATGAAAAAACTAGGATTATATTTTTAAACATGGAGGAAAGTATAAGAGATCAAATAATTAAAGTATTGATCTGTAAGGAGTAAAAGTTCCCTATCGCCTATTTGGTTTTCTTTTGTTTATATGTAAAATGAAATATGAACTTTGGAATCTGATTATTGATAAATTTAATACGAAAATTCAAGTTTGGAAGGGATCTCTATTATTATCTATGGGGAAGTACAACTTATTAAAAATTCGCTTCAAAGCCTCCATATCTACTTCATGTTTTTCCTAAGGATGTTAAGAAAAGTGGAAGAGACTTTAGAAAGAATATAAATTTTTTTCTTATGGGATGGCACTAAATGCAAAAAATGTATACATCTGGTAGCCTGGGATACTTGTTGCCAACATTTACAGAATGGGGATCTTGGATTGAGGACATGGTTATGCATAAGGGGTAGTACTGAAAAAGTATTTATCAAATTGGGGCAAATCAATGTGAAAACTGTATAAACTATGGGGCAAATTTTTCAAACTTTTGAAGAAAAATTTTCAAAACATGGCGATTTTTTTTTTCAACTACAAGTATCAACAAAATTAGCATAAGGCGACTAGTAGAAGGTGACTGATAGAAGGTGATTGGCAAAAGGCGACTGACAGAAGGTGACTAACATAAGGTGACTGGAAAAAGGTGGTAGCGGAAGGTGAGCGACGAAGGTGGTCGCAGAAGGTGGTGACACAAGGCCACTAGCAGAAGGTGACTGACACAAGGCCACTAGCAGAAGGTGACTGATATAAGTGTGTTAGTCTGTTAGAAGGCTACTGGTAGAAGGAAACTAGTAGAAGGTGACTAACACAAGGCAACTGGCAAAAGGTGACTGACATAATGTGACTGGCAGAAGGCGACTGGCATAAGGTGATTGGCACAAGGTGACTGACAGAAGGCAACTGACATAAGGTGACTGGCATAAGGTTACTAGTAGAAGGTGACTAACACAAAGTGAATGGCAGAAGGTGACTAGCAGAAGGTGACTGACATAAGGTGACTGACACAAGGCAACTAGAAAAAGGCAACTTATCAACTAACACAAGGTGACTAACAGAAGGCGACTGACACAAGGCAACTGGCAGAAGGTTCCTGACATAAGGTGACTGATAGAAGGTGACTAACATAAGGTTACTAGCAGAAGGTGACTGACATAAGGCATTTAGAAAAAAGTGACTGGCAGAAGGTGACTGATAGAAGGCGACTGGTAGAAGGTGACTAACACATGGCGACTGGCACATGGCGACTGGAAGGTGGCTAGTGGCAAAAGGCGAGTGGAACTAGGCAACTGGCAGAAGGTGAGTGGCACATGGTTATTGATAGTCTGATAGATGGTGAGTGGTGCAAGGCGACTGATAGATGGCGACTGGCATAAGGCAACTAACAGATGGCAAGTGGTACAAAGTGACTGGCAGATGACAAGTGGAACAAGGTGACCACCATAACCTTAAATAATATGGTGCCACATGTCATCCCTTCTGCCATGTGTCATTCATGCGTTAACTCTTGCCATATAGAAAATCTATAAATTCATTGGCAGGGTCATTTGCTGTTTTTCCCAAAGCAACTTTAAAACCTTTTTTCGGCATTTTCAAGGCATTTTCCACAGTGGTTTTAGAGAGTTTTTAGAGCTTTTCCAAGCAATTTTAGTGCATTTTGGTAGCATTTTTAGAGCATTTTGGCAACATTTTTGTAGTGTTTTGACAACATTTTTATAAGTTTTTGCTAGCATTTTCCTACTTTTTAGAGATGACTAGTTGTTCCTCTCCTCTTCCATCTAAAGTTCATTTCAAGTACACCTTCTACCCCAATATCAAGAGCATTTTCAACACTCCTAATAGATATTCCCAATGGATTTACACCGCTAGAATTGCTAGTGTGTTGAAGATGCCTCAATTGAAAATTAAAATTTAGTTGATGCAACGAATTGTTTCTTGTTACAACCATGACGTGTGCACTATTTCGATCCCTGTGGATAACAACAAAATTATTTTTTTCGTTAAACCCTCCGATGTGCAACGACTAACAGGGCTACCATTTTTGGATGGTGTACTGGTGAACAACCGGTACACCTTAACCGAAGATGATAAATCCACCCTAGGAAACCTTTACACTGTTCATCTTGACAATCTAAAAGGTATAATTTAAAATTTTATTTTTTATTTAACATTAAATATTGTTCTGCTATAGTTTCATTCCTCTAAAAATGTTCTCCTTGTTTTATTTTTTGTTTTCTAATAATGTTCTCTTTTTTCAGTCAATTCTTCTAAGTCCAAAAGGGGCTTTAACATTTCAAATGTTGGAGATAAATTTCTATATGCTTGCATTAAATTTTTTCAGGTAAGGCGTATTCTATAGGGGCGACCTATAGAAATGCCTTTTTGGTCACTTTATTTATTGCTTCGTTGTATTAATGGTGGTAAATTTGACTGGTGCACACACATTTCCAACCGCCTAAAGCACGACCTTTTGAGTGCCCAAAAAATTCAACCATCTGCTTACATAGTTACTACCAACAATTTTATTCTTTGTTTATTTCAGGAAGCTTATTCAACCTTCAACAGAGCAGTCCTCCCACTGCATTGCACCCCAGTTTGTTATCTATTGGCATGTCTGATGGTGAGATACAGGTAAAACAATTTATTGAAATATATTTATTTTCTTTTTTTAATTGTATCTTTTTATTCTCTAATTTTGTTTTGAAAATAGAAAAGAGCATCTCAATCTTCAAGTAAGAGGGATGTCGCATTTAGGATTTTGGAAGTATCTGTTGATTCTAACATGCAATCACAGTCATCACCAATGACTCCCAACAAACGTGTGAGGTCTGATGATGGTCGGATTCAGCATACACTTGTGGCACCTTTTACTAGAGAAATAGTTATAGTCAATGTAGGAGAATTACCTCCAACCCAAAAGGTAACCTTACTCTACATTGTTCAAAAATGTTTTTTTTAAGGATTTATTTTTTTGACTTAAAATTATGTTTTTTTAATGTGTTTTACGTATTTTTCAAACAAAGGGAAAATGGTTGAAATATCAATGGCTACAAAGTCTGAGTCAGGTATGTATATTTTTAATAAATCTCTTTTAATGCTATTGCTATTTACAAATGATTTATTTTATGTTCTTGTGTGAAATTTAACAGAGGGACTTTATAGATTCAAAAGGCTGAAAAAAAATATGGCTCCATCACCTGACCCTCCATGACCACAGCCACAACCACAGCCATAGCCACCGCAAAAGCAGGTTCAGGTCCACCCAAAGCAAGTTCAGGTCCATCCACTTCAGGTTCCACTTACGAGGAACCAATCATGCATGCATGGTAAAATATTCCTCACACCACCACCTCACAATGCAAGAAGTGCTACAGAGACACAAAATATGTCATCATCTAATATTTCGATTGTACCGATATTAACCTTGGAGAATTTTTCAAATGTTGAGAGTGCATCTCAAATACCCTCGGGAACTCTTGATTGTGACTTTATTTATCAGAGTATGAATCCTAAAAATTTCCCTTTAAAGGCAAGTGATATTCTTGAGTATGAAGAGGGCATTGATGGAGAAGAAGATGATGTCAATGTAGATGCCGTCAAAGTTTCCCCCTCCGACCCACAGCAAGTCATTGCCCGTACTATTACAAAAGATGATATCCTAAATGTTTCTAAAAATGTGTTATTAGTCGATGCATGTAAAGCTGTAGTTCATAATACTCTTCTTTCGAATATTGCTAAATTGAAGGAATGGAAATATCGGGCCAAGGTTTTGATTCAAGCCATCAATGGCCGATATAAGAATTTTTCAAAAAGAAAAGATTTGTTTCTCAAGATGGAGAATGAGCCCGAAAAGCTCGATGCCTTGCTACATAAAGCTAAATCTGGCACTATGGAGGCTTAGTCTACATACAAAGATGAAATTCTTGTTGTTGTTATGAATCATTTGGAAAAACTCAATGCATAAGCCCAAGATTATTCTAATGAATGGGCACTTGATCAGAACAAAGTAGCAGTTGCAGAAACAGCATGAATTACAGTTGATGTAAGTTCTACATCTAACTAATTTTTTTTTATTAAATATGTTTTGTTTATAAATATTAACCTTTTTTTTATTTTTGTTTTGTAGTCTAATTTCCAGCACCTAAAGCAAAAATTCAGTGCCATGAAAGTTTTGATCAAGACTGCTAAAATTAGCATTAATAATGATATTGAATTGAAGAAGAGGTTACAACAGATGGTTAGAGAAAATAATTACCTAAAGAAGGTTATCAAATATGGAGGCCTAGATGTCGAGGCTAAACTGAAAGAAAAGGAGAAGGAGTTGAATGCACCTTTCAAAGAAGATCTAGCGAAGGAAGAGAGTGCCTTGTTATCGGGGATCAACACTACAACAGAAAGTTTGGTTAGGGTTGGGGCATTAGAAGAAAAGGATATTGAGGTAGATGTGGGTGGACCTTCAGGAAACATTGAAAAACAATAGATATTTGTTGTGTTGTGTTTCAAGAGAAACAAAATCTCTTTATATATTTATATTTTTATAAATATTTAAGACTGGTATTTTTAAAAAAATTGAAATCAATGTTAGAGGTAATTTTTGAAAAATTCATATTATCATTTTGAAGTTTTATTTTTAATTATTGTTATGTTTTAATTTGAAGCGGAATAAATAATGTTTGATATCCTTTTTGAGAATTGAAATCAATGAATGAGACTATTGTCAAAAATCAATGAATGAGACTATTGTCAAAAAATGTTTTATCTATTGGAAATTTTGTTTTCAATGTTGTTATGTTAATATTATAAGTTTTGATGTATTAAGTAATTTGAAGGGGAAGAAATAATGTTTGATATGTTTTGTAAATTGCAAATGAATGGTATCATTTTTTAGAATTGAAACAATGAATGAGACTATTTTTGAAAAATATGTTATCTATTTGCAATTTTTTTTTGAATGTTGCTATGTTATGATTATGTGTTGATGCATTAAGTAATTTTAAGTGGAAGAAATACTTTTTGATATGTTTTGTAAATTGCAAATGAATGGTATCATTTTTGAGAATTGAAACAATGAATGAGACTATTTTCGAAAAATGTGTTATCTATTGGAAATTTTGTTTTGAATGTTGTTATGTTAGTATTGTATGTGTTGATGTATTAAGTAATTTGAACCGAAAGAAATAATGTTTGATATATATTGTAAATTGTAAAATGAATGGTATCCTTTTTTAGAATTGAAACAATGAATGACTATTTTCGAAAAATATGTTATCTATTGGAAATTTTAAGTGGAAGAAATAATGTTTGATATGTATTGTAAATAACGAATGAATGGTATCTTATTTAAATATTGAATTCAATGAAAGAGAGTATGTTTTGATTATTTATGATGATGTAAAAGTTTGTTGTTCTTAATTTGAAGTGGAAGAAATAATTTTTGATATGTGTTATCTTTTTAAACCTTTGTTTTGAATGTTGTTATGTTTTGATTGTTTGTGTTGATATATTAAGTAATATTGAATTATGTGAATTCAATAAAATGTTCTTTTATGTTATATGAATTAATTTGAAATGTCAGAAAGTATAACATAGGCAATTAATTTCACTAATAACAAATATTACAAGAAAAATAATGTAACATGTGAAATCAAATCAAATGATAGCATCATTTCATTCAGATATGTGAAATCGAGTCAAATAATAACATGTGAACTCAAATTAAATCAAATGAAAATATCCATTCATTCTGATATGTGAAATCAAATTAAATGATAGCTTCCTCTCATTATGATATGTGAAATCAAATCAAATGATAATATGTGAAGTACAATCAAATGAATGCATCATTTCATCATAATGCTAGAAGCTGGAACAAACTCTTTTTAGATTTTACAAAAATTTTTGCAGTCATTCCCAAAATTTCTGTCATCATAATCTGACTAGTGTTACCATCATCCTCATCATTATCAATATTCGTTACACATCTTCTCTATGCCAAATAACTCCAATGCGACAATGCTCTTTCATAAGGAAACTCCTCCACCTCATAGGCTGACACATATACTCTCAAGCAATTCTTCAAATTTTTGTCCAACCTATTTCAAACTTTAGATTTTATATATGAAAGTGCACTGAACACCCTTTCATCTTCCACGGATCCCAAAATCATTGTTTGACATAATTCATATAAATGAAAATATTCACTCATAGTATGTTTTAAGACAATACTTGGTTGTAATGTTCTCCACAAACATGAAATAGAACCTTCTTCATGATGGTTAGAGAGCTATGAAACTTGAGCAGACATTGTTGTTCCAAAATAGTTGGATTGTTTTGTCAAAAGATATTTTTTTAGAATGCCATTGATTTCAATTCCATTGACTACAACACTTTGAATAAAATGATCAACAAGTCTGCCCATGTATTTGAGGAACAAAGAATTTATAATCTGGTATTCATTAAAAGGATCCCAAAACATTGGATTTACCACACCCATAGCCTCTAGCAATTCATCTCTTTGAAAACGGTCTCTGATTTATTTTATCAATGATTCTGCTATTTGTTTTAGTTTAAGTTTTGTATCGTCCACAACCACATGAAATCAATTGTAGGTTATGGGCATTTGCTCAACATCATTTGTAGCTATATCCAATCACACACCATAACAATATAAAGGTATTTCATTTCCACGGGCATTAATACACAGATGATCGTTAATATTGAACTTCAAAAAGCTTTGAGGACTATTCACACTTGTTAATGCTCTCCAACTCTCAAACAAGGGATCCATAAAATTTTGACTAGATGCATACATCATATCAATATGCATACAAATTTGTATTCTCGTCTTGATGAAATCCATAATATAAATTGATATTTCTTGTGCAATTTTGATCAAAGTATTCATTTTTTCCAACATTGGAAGAATTCCACATAATGTGAGAAGAGTTTTAAAGTCACTCATTCGAAAAAGTAAATATTTAACCTTATCAACCATCCTACGATTTGAATACATAAACCCTATCAAGAATTGATATTCTTTGAAAACTCTTAATGTCGGTAGATACATCGAAATCCACCTAGTATCCACATCTTTCAACAATTTTTTACCTTCGGTAACTCCTAGTGCAAACTATTGAAACTATGAAAATATTTTTGGACTACGTGAAAAATATTCATGAATTTCATGGACAAGCTCTTCCACTCTGGCAACATTTGTAAATGTATCCACAATTTTGTATGCAAGATTCATTCTGTGAGCCATGCAATGAATAGGGATCAAATATGGGGCAATCGATGTTTGTAATCTAACACAAAGACCATTCCTGTGTTCTTGCATTGTAACAACACCATCATATCCTACACATATTAACTTAGTGGCTATTTCAATTTCATTCATTCCTACTTTTTCTTTTAAACTAGTTACAACAACATTGTAAATATTTTTTGCATTATAATTTTCCACCATTTTGCATATTCCTAGTAAATGAGGTTACCTCGAATTATTTTCCAATGTATAAACATGCATGCAAATACAAGATGTATTGCCAAATGCAGTCACCTCATAAATTGAAAGTGAAATGAATTTTGCCTTTTTTACTTTCTCTCTGAGGTCATTCTGCTCAACCAATGACAAACATTTTGTCATTTTCCAACCACTTCGATCTGACCAATGAGCGTTGGGTAAGTTTTGCACATTAGCTAGTCAAAATAGAGATTTATAATCTATGAAATTAGACATAGGTCTACCCTTATTAAGAATAGAAAATACAACAGGAAACTACAAACTTTTTGAAACTAAAGTTAACTTATTTATTTTTTGAAATTGGGCTTGAATCGTTGCACCTTTCTCAACCAATGTTTGTGTTTTTTTCATTTCTTTATTATATTCTTTCGCATATATCATATGTGTGCACTCTGATGCGTCCTTCCACCTATAAGTTTTTTGTGTTGCTCGATCACCTTATTTTGTTTTAATATAAACCTTTCTACAATAATTTTCTATTGTATCTTTTTTAAGTTGCAATCCATGCTCCTTTTCGTGTTTCCAACTACAAATTACGCATCGTAATTCTGTTATATCATCAGTACTATTATCTAGAAGCACTGGCTCAATAAATGGAAATTTTGATATCCAATCAGGCTGAAATGATATGTTAATTATCCACCTAGATAACCTTGCACGTTTATTTTTTTAGATGAAGATTATTCAGAAGTGGGGACTGCATAAGAACTATTAGTTTCTTTTCCACTTGGCGTGTTATATTAAGGAATCTCTTCATGTTGTTCTATTTTATTGATATTATCTTCATGTGTGGACTGTTGATTATCATGGATATGTGGAAGTGGAGGAATACCAGGGTTAACAGTGTTTTCTATAGAGATAATTCTAGTGTCAATAGTAGATTCATTATCACTATGGCATTTAGAAGCATACTAGTGTTTTCTATAGATAAAATTGAACAAAGCCATCAACCAAAAAACACACTTCTTTATGAATTGAGGACATTATATTTAAAATTAACAAAGTAAAAAAATTAACTGGTGAGTAAAGGTGTTCATACCTTCAGTTTGTGCAGATGTTAATGGCAGACTGGGTTTTAAAATATTAGGAAAGTATTTTAGGATACTCCTTTTATTGGAAGACTCTCCTCCCTTATTTCCACTACATGTAGTTGACATTTTTACCTGTATGAAAATAAGAATAACATGAACAAAGAACATCATTTTTAAATATTAAAATAATAGGTATAAAAGAGAACTACTACTAGAGACAATAGAATCTGTGACTGTCCCATGAATATTGTTCATAGGCAGAATAAACCTCCTTATTGAGTGTCCATTAATAAAATGAAAAATAAAATTTAATGGTAAAATAAGCATACAAATAAATTGAATCACCTTCTTCTAGTTGCATTCTACCAGTCACCTTCTTTCAGTCACATTTAGCCAGTCACCTACTGTTAGGTATCTTTTGTCAGTCGCCTTCTACTAGTCACCTTATATCAATCACCTTCTATCAGTCATCTTCTATCAGTCACCTTCTACTAGTCGCCTTATGTCAACCACCTTTAGTTAGTCGCCTTCTCCCAATAACATTCTATAAGTCACCTTCTATCAATCGCCTTCCGATAGTTGCCTTCCATCAGTCACCTTCTATCAGTCACCTTCTTCCAGTCACCTTTTGTTGGTCACCTTTAGTTAGTCATATTCTCCTAGTAGCCTTCTGTCAGTCACCTTCTGTTAGTCACCTTTTGGTAGTCACCTTCTGCCAGACGCCTATATTCAACCACCTTCTGCCAGTCACCTTCTGCAAGTCGCCTTCTACCATTCGCCTTCTACCAATCACCTTTTGTCAGTCATCTTCTTTTGTCACCTTCTGTCAATCGCCTTCTATCAGTCACCTTCTGACAGTCACCTTCTACCAGTTGCCTTTTGTCAATCACCTTCAGTTAGTCTCCTTATACCAATTGCCTTCTGCCAGTCGTCTTCTATCAGTCACCTTCTACAAGTCATCTTCTGTCATCCACCTTCTGCCAGTCACCTTTTGCCAGTCACCTTCTCCGATCACCTTCTACCTATCGCCTTCTGTCAATTGCCTTTTTCCAGTCACCTTATTTTAGTCGTCTTCCACCAGTCACCTTCTGTTAGTCACCTTCTTCTAGTCACCTTCTGGTTTTTTCAATACTCTGCTTTGTATCGCTCGCTATCTAGAAAAAATTTTGTAATTGTATGGGAGTTGTTGTTAGGTTTAGCTATATATAATGGGGTACAAGGGGTGATTTAGACAGGATATTTATTATTTTAAATAAATTTAGGGTGAAAATTGGGTGGGAAAAATTATGACAACGGGGCGAATTTACCCTAAAGAAAATTAGATCCCAATTTTTTTGGGCAAACAGGCCAACCTCTATGGTCCCAAAAATCATAAAATTGACATTTTGGAAATTCGAATATTCGCCCTAAATTGCAAAATTCACCACTAATAAAAACCATGATTGAGGAAGTAGAAAGATATAAATAGAGTCCTAGCTAAACATGGTTGGAGTCTTTGCACTGGAGCATTAGGGAAATGGGCTAGCATTATCCAAAACAAATACTTGGAGGGTAGAAATTGCTTTATCAGTTGTTCTACTCCTCCACGTGGGTCTATTTTTTGGTAAAATATTATCAACAGTAGTAAATTTCTATGGCAAGATCTAAAATGGAGAGTAGGCAAGGGTAACAAAACATACTTTTGGAAAGATCCTTGAATTCAATAGGAACCTTTAGCGAACTATATAAAGTTCAAAGATATTAAAGAAAATTAATGGTTATATTCATAGGGTGGGTGATTTTCATGAGTGGAAAATATTGCAAGAAGATAGGCAAGTACCAGGGGATAAAGATATACAAAACCTTTTAAGGAGTTATTATTTGCATGGAGTTTCAAAGGAGGATCAAATAATTTGGGGAAGAAACCAACAAAGCTAGTACTTGGTGAAGGATGAATATAGAATCTTGGGCAAAGTAACCTCAGAGAAACCTGAAATTAGAACAATATGGAAGCTAAACATCATTTCTAAGATTGCTATATTTTTTGGGACTGTTATTCTCAATAATATCCTCACGAAAGACAATATGTTCAAAATAGAGATTGTGGTTCCAACTATTTGTGTGTTGTGTAACAAAGAGAATGAGTGTGTGGAGCACTTGTTTGGAGCTTGTGATTTTTTTATATATCCTAAATATGTTATTGAGATAATTTAATGCTTCTTGGGTCATTCTATATTCTCTAATTAGGATTTGGGAATAGTGGTACTTAGAAAGTAATAGTTTTTGGCAAAAAAACATTCCACATATTTTTTGGAGGATTTGGTTGGAAATAAATAAATGAGTGTTCAAAAATAAAACTAGAGGAATAATTGGGGTTTATGCCAAGATAAAAATAACCCTCTTGGAGGATTGTATTAAAAATATTTTTGGCCAGGAAAATCTTGCAATGATCCTCTCTATAGAAAAAATATATTAAATATGGAAAAATCAATAAGGTGAGACTACATACTAGATGTGAACGTCCTCACAAATATTGGATAAAAATTAACTTTGATGGAGCTTCAATAGGCAACCTGGATCATGTTAGTTGTGGGGGCCTCATCAAGAATGATAGAGGTTAGGTAGTGGCAACATATGCTATGGATTTAGGAATTACCACAAATCGCCAAGCTAAAGCAAGGGCAATGCTTACGAGTCTTTCGAATTGTGATGAATATAGGTTTTAGGAGAATTGTTCTTGAGGGGGATTCCAAGAATATTATAATATCCCTTCAAAAAGGGCAGCTAAATAATTCTAGTATTTTTCAAATAATTATAGATGCAAGGACTATTTTGGAAAACCTAATTAAACATATTTATAGAGAGGGAAACAAAGTCATGATAAAATGGTGAATATGACAGTTAGATCTGAGAATTTCAAGGTCTGGTAATATGCCCACATGGAATTTAAAGAGATTATAAGAATTGATAATGAAGCTATTAGATAAATATAGTAGAGAAAAGCATAATACTTATTGGGACCATGTGATGAAGGATTTGAGCACACTAAATTACATTGTTATCAACGGTTTATTTATTAGTTATATAAAACATTGAGCAATGCATAAGAATTGTCAAATAGAAGGAGAATAGGAGGGATATTATTTTAGTTTTTCTATTAGTAGCTTTAGCCCAAGTTTGTTTGTTTTATAAAAATAGGTCTATCTTGAATTTGTTTAATCTTCTCTTGGTTTTTTCCTGTATATATTTCAATCTCTTTGTAAATTTTTAGGGCTCTTCAACCTCCTTTTTTTAATCAATACCAAAAAAAAACTATTAAGATGCTTTCAGTTTGGGTTAGGCTTTTTGGACTCACATATCAACTTAGCAATAAGGATATTTTAAATAATATTGGAAATGCCCTAGGAGAATTCATCAAGGAAGGACTAACTATTAAGGAGTGAAAGCATACTATTTATACCAGAATATGTATGGCTATGGATATTTCAACATCTTTGTCACAATCCATTAAGATTAAATTTGAATCAAGAGAATGAGATCAACAAGTAGTTTGTGAAAACATTGCATTTTGTTGCCATAATTGTTTCGATATTGACCACTCAAAAAAGAGTTTGTAAAGTGAAAGCTATGAAGAAAGAGATCAAAAACTCTGGTCATGAGATAAAATTTAAGGTAAAGCAAGAAAAACCATTGACAACCTTACATTATTATAAGGCAGATTAGATCAAGGATATTCCACTTTTAAAGAAGGTGCAAAGAAAGCTTACTGACAACATCTTATATAAAATACCACCACAACTCACTTGGATCAACTACTAGAAGAAAAAAAGAAGGATATAAGGGATAATAAAGTACAATATGTAAGTTCAGTTTTAGAAGGAATTAAAGGTGTAAAGGAAGATATGGAGGAAAATCCTAAAACAAAGATAACAAAAGAGTTCAAGATATTTCCAGGTAAATCATCTTCATTTAAGTAGTATAGAATCCTCTCCTAGTAATAAAAATGAAAGTGGTATAGAGGTCATTCCTTGCACTTTAGTGTTTCAAGAAAAGCATAATAAAGAAATAAGGATGGAGGAAATTTGTAATAATTTAGGGTTTTAGGGTAGAATAAGAAGGTAATTGCTTTGGAAGAGTATCCTTGCACTTTAGGGTTTTTCAAGGTAATATAAAGAATACTGTGCTTTTGAGGTTATTCCTTGCTCTACAAATCCTTCACAACAAAATAAACCTAAGTTTATTCATGCTCTTAATTTGATCAATGTGAGAAGATTGAATATATTGATAAAGATGAAAGTATAGGTGGTAAAAAAAAGAGGAAGACCCAAGAAGAAAAAACAAAGAGAAAATAAAACCCAAAAAGCTATTAATATGGGAAAACAAAATCCAATATCACAAGTTTTAACAATAAGTGGGTCTAAACCCACAAATAAAAACAAAAAATTACAATGAAAATAATATCTTGGAATATTTGGGGCATGAATAAGAACCTTAAAAAAAGTATTAAGAAACTCTCAGATTGTTATAGTTAATATATTTATAGATATAGAAACTCGGTAGCAAATATTTTAGCCATTCATGATGTTGAATTTTATTTTGAAAAAATTTAAATTTTAGAAGGCATCAATATGAAATGATATATAGGAGTTTATTATGGGAATTCAACAATGAGGATGATGGTGATATAGAAATTGATTATGGAAACTCAACATTGAGGAAGATGGTGAATCTATTTTTTTTTTTTTGAATTTACATGGTGGAATCGGTAGCCACCACGAATCCGGGCAGGTTGTCCAACTTTTTATGGCTGCCACAGTATTTTGCGTTGTCCACCCTAGAAGACGCCATAAAGATCTTCACGTAGTTCGTCCCTATAACCACCATGCCATAATCATTTAAAACCTTTTATGCCGCTAAAAGCACCAGGAAAGGGACAAGCGTTTAGTTCGACGAGGCCCGATATTTGAACCTTGGACCTCTGCCCCCCTTATGGGGTTTGGATGAACCAATTGGTCTACACCTCGGACCTAATGAAGCTCTTTGATAAGAAATGTAGATGAATATTTTCATAGAAATACGTGTTGGATATGGTTTGATTAGTTTGATAGAAATATAATGTTTTGTTTTTGTAATAAGAGTGATCCCCAATAGAAGCCATACATAGCTTATTAATATATATATATATATATATATATATATATATATATATATATATATATATATATATATATATATATAAATTTTAATTATATATAGACATAGATAGATTCCATTTCCATGATACTATTGAATATTTAAAATAATATTATTGTTCCTCCAATACCTACTTTTTTTTACTATGAAATTAATAATAATTTCCATCATTTTCTCATACTAACATTGTAAGAAGCATTATAGCCTTAGTCCCAAGGGTGGGGTGGACTGGTAACTTCTAGGTGCTTACTAAGAAGAGACCCATGTTCAAACCTTGGAGGTAAGTCTTATCTGGGTAAAATGTGGTAGACTAACCTGACTCCACTAAATGCATTCCAGCTCGATGGTGATGGTTCCAAACCTAAGCTATCGGTGGTCCCTCTCATGTTAGGTTGTTAACAATAAGGTGGTATAGGTATCAACTCCAATATTTGAACCCTGGTTGGTAGTAAAAACTGAATGGGATATAATTGATTCCCCTATGTATAAAAACAAAGAAGTAGTATAGCCTCATATAGTTGTTTATTGAATTTACATATGATTCTAAGGAGTTCAGGAGAATATTGTCTTGATTATACCTTAAAATAATACATCATTTAGCTTCTAGCTTCCCCATGTTTTTCTTGGAAGTGCTGTTAAGGTTAAGTTTGACAAATAAAACTTTTAAATATTTCTATTTTATCATGAATCAATTTAAATTCTTTTCCTGCACGTTGGCAGAGTTCAAATCACAAAAGCATAAGAGGTATTTTGTTTTTGTTGAGCACAAATTTAGAGGTATAAAGTTTGATTAATTTAATTTTTGCAAGGTGTAAAGGTGGTTGGGTAGCAAGTTGTTCTAAGAGCTTTGTTAGAATAAAAGTGTTGTTGAGAAATGTGTGTCTAGGAGGTATAAGGGTTGTGCAAGTATTTTAGAATTGTTGAAATTTTAGAAGGGAGTCATAAGGTGTAATAAAATTATTTTATTTTGTAATGTTTGCATGAAATAAATTAACATTAAGAAGTTTTGGGTAGTGTATGAGGATTGAAATATTGCATTATTAGAAAGGAGAGAAAAGGGTGTACTTGTGATCATTGTAATTTGTAATTCATGCACATCATAAGAAAAATGTTTAAGGGTTCTACATGTTGTATTCTTGTGAAGATGAAAGGAAATAATAAATTTTCAAGTTTTACTATGCACATATTTTGAGAAGGTTTTTATGTGGATGACTTGAAAAGTGTTTTGCTATCTAACCCTTGAAGAGGTACAAGAAAGATAAGTTTTTTTTTAGACAGGTTTTTGTGGGCACATATTCATCAATTTAATTTTTAGGTATGATGATATAACTCGTTCTAGGTGGTTGTAATTTGAGGAAATATTTTAAGGTGGAGATAAAATGTTTTGATTAGTGTGCATTGTTGGAAATATTTGAGCTAGGGTTTGAGAACAAAATTGTGCTTCATTGATTAGTGAAATTGGAGACACATGTGCTAGGGTTTGAGAACAAATTGTGCATCATTGATTAGTGAAATTGGAGACACATGTGCTAGGGTTTGAGAACAAGTTTGTGCATCATTGTGAAGCATTTGGGTATTGATTTGTGTGACATCGAATATGAATTGGTAAGTGTTATAGACCAATATTTGTGAAGCAATTTTTTGCATTATTGTGTTTGATCTTTGAGAGTAAATTTACAAGGAATGAAGGGCAGTCTTGTGAAGCAAATTTATGTACTAGCTTTGATTGATATAGAGATAAATTTGCAAAGGTTAACAGGCAGATTTATGAAGTAACTTGTGAATTTGTCCAGAGTTATATTTATAAAGAACATATTATGAATTTGTATTGCATATCATTTTCTACATGTTCTTGAAAGAATTCTGGGTAGAATATGTCTAAATTACCTAGTTGAAGAAAGTATTTCTGAAGGAGATACAAGCATTGTTTTGAACATCATTTTTGTGCAATATTTGGGATTGGTTGAGCATGTGTTGTGATCTATTTTGAGCATGAGTGATGAGAAATATTGAGAAAAATTGAGAACAGGTTTGTGAGTTATTTTGAGAAAGCCTTTTGAGAAGACTTGTGAGTAGTTTTGTGCAAAGATAGTAAGCAGATTTGAGCAAGTCTTGTGAGAAGACTTGAAGTAGGTTTGAGGCATATTTGATCAAGTCTTGTGAGAAGACTTGAAGTAGGTTTTTGAGGCAGATTTGAGTAAGTCTTGTGAGAAGAATTATAGTAGGTTTTTGAGGCATATTTGAGCAAGACTTATGAGAAGACTTGAAGAAGAGTTGAGACAGATTTGTGCATGTAATATGTGCAGATTTGGGATAGAGTTGAGAAAGATTTATGCATGTAATATGTGTATATTTTGGATAGAGTTGATACATATTTGTGCATGTAGTGTGTGCAGATTTGGGGTAGAGTTGAGAGTACATTTGTGAGTAGACATGAGTAAGCCTCATGAGTAGGCTTAAAGAAGAGTTAAGTAGAGGTGTATACCAGATTTTGAGGTGATCATATAAGAGAGGAGAGGTGACTCCTATGGATAAAGTTCCATGAACTAGAGCAGAGAGGAGAGGTGTCTCTTGTGGATAGAGTTCCATGAACCAAAGCAAAGAAGATATGTCTTGTGTGGATAGAGTTCCATAAACTAGAGCAAAGGAGAGGTATATCTTATGGATAGAGTTCCATGAAGCAAAGTAAAGGAGAGGTGTCTCCTGTGGATAGAATTCCATGAACTAGCAAAGGAGAGGTGTTTCCTATTGATAGAGTTCCATGAACCAGACTAGTAATGGGATAGAGTTCTCCTATGGATAGAGTTCTCCTATGGATAGAGTTCCATGAACCAGAGTTAAGGGGATACAGTTCTCCTATAGATAGATGTCCACAAAATTGAGCATAGGGGATTGCTCTCTCCTTTGGACATAGGTCCATAAACATTGTAATAGGGAATTGGTTTCCAAGAGATCTGTTAAGAACATTTAGAAGAAATATTTTCTTCGTGGATGTAACCCATATTGGATGAACCATGTTAAATTTGTGTCTCTTTTGTGTGTAATTATTTATGCATTATTTACTACCTTGATATTATCATTGTTATCATTTGGATTGAAAAGTAAAAAGTTTTATCTTACACTGTTCACATCCCTCTCAGTATAATCTTGTGTTCTTCATGGATTAGACATAGATGAAGGCAATGGAGGCTCAATTTAATTCTGAGGAGAAATACTATGATAGCATGGGTACAAAGGAGGGATCAAAAGAGACTTAGGATTCTTTCTCTTAAACATGGTAGCTATGGTCGAGATCACTCTTGAGGCCTAGGTTTGGGAAAGGGTATATTGAGGGGAAGGGAAAGGAGAATTAATTTCTATTCCACCCTGATCTTGCACCATATTTTGGGGCTTTTCTAAATTTTACTTTTCCCTATCCATCCAGATGGTCACCTCTACTTCTTCCACCTTTGATATTTTGAGTTGAAAGCATGGCTACTTGGGATCCATTTTGGATGCCTCAGAAGTATTAGGTTTGGAGAACTTATTTCTCCTTCTTCTCAAATCCATTCTTTGTGATGAAGGAATGAGTGACCTTTGTTCCTTTGCTCCAAATGGTCTAGCCAACCTAGTCCTTCTAATGCCCTAAAAAAGTTATGCAAAGGGTGGTTCCTGCTCAGTTTTCTATACATAGACTTGGCTCTCCTACACTTGGAGTTAAATTTACACTTCATGCTCCTCATCCTCATATTCTTCATCTTCTTCATCCTCATCTTCCTATTGGGGATTTACTATGTCAAACTTCCTTAGGACCTCGATAGAGATATCCTAATATTTTATTTTCTTACTATCTATAAAGGTAGCATTAAACCTTATTCTAAAAGTGCTATTTGTTTCTCATAGAAAGGTATTCATATCATCCATCCATATCACAGTGCTTTGATCTTATTTTCTCCATATATCTTCTTTTCTATGTTGGCAATTTTGGGTTTGAGATCCTAGCTTCTTGTCTATGAGTTGTCATTGATGTCAAAAGGAAATGGCATTAATGTTAAGAGGATGTGTTGGCTTCAAAGGTGGAAGATTCCAAGAGAATCCGGAGAGATTCCATTGGCAAGGGTTTTTCATTAAAACCAAGTTAAATGGTTTTTATTAAAACCAATGGAGGTTCTCTTTATTATTTATTTAATTATTATTTAAAACCCTTCAAGGTTTTAATTAATTAATTATTTAATTAATTAAGGGAGAAATTATTTTTAATTTATTAAAAATACTTAAGGGTTTTTAAACCCTTTAGAAAGCAAATTTCGATTAAATTCGAAATTACTTTTCTTTGCAGCCGACGTGTTCTAAAGTCCACGTATGGACTATAAATATGAGAAGGTTCCTAAGGTTAAAGTCACTTGGAAAATCGAAGGCAATTAATTGGTTTGGCTGCGATCGAATGTTCTGTTTACTGTCTGCGAAAGAGGAGAGCTCGTGGTTTGAAAAGCTTTCGAAAAGCTTGACCGTTTATGTGGAAGGAAGTCCGTCTTGGACTTCGTAAGCCCCTTGTGGGCTAGTGGCATCGAAGGCTGCGTTTGGGCCTTGCGTAGGCGGAGGTCTGCATTTCGATCCCCGCGGAGGGAGCTATGCATGGATTAGTCACGTTTTTATTAAAACGTGTTTTGTGCAGCGAATTTCGGATTCTTCAAGGGCAGCCATTATAAGGTGTGATTATTTTCTTGATATGATTTTTGGCATTGTTTAGCATTGTTTAAAAGACATAGGAGAAATAAGGGGATATTTCTTTGGTTGTATTTTTGAGATTAGTCTTTTGCTATGCTAAATTTAAAAATGGAGATATAAGGTGTAAGTTTTGGTTGTTGTGTTTTTGGCTTCTTTGGTGGTTGTTTTTAAAGAAGAGGAGCTAAAAGGTGTATTAAGGAAAGTTTTTATATATGCTCATTTATCTTGGTTCTAACCCTAACTTGGTTGGAAGTTTGAGGGTTGTGTGTGGTGACGACTTTAAGGATCAATTTTCTTCTACTCCAAAAAGGTATGGGCACATTTTTCTTATGAGTATGATTGGTGTATGTTTTTCTGAAATAAGGTTGGAGTGAAAAGGTTTTCAACTAGGTTTCCTTTGGTTGGGTGTAAATCCTATTTTCTGGTTTGTTGAAGACTACTTATGCATTGTTATCCTTAAGGAGAGTTTTTGGTGAATGCATAATTTCTGGTTTGAGATAGTGGAAGCTTTGTGCACTAGGGTTTATATTTGTGAGTCTAGCTACTTGCATTGAGTTGGTGGAACCCTTGGTTGGCTGTTTTGAGTTTGATGGTTGAGTTGCTTCCATAGAGGTTGTTTGATCAAGTTATTGCTTTACTTGATTCATGATATTGGGCTTACTCCATTGAGTTGATTTGAGCAAGTTATTCTTTGCATTTGGTGATATTGTGTTGGTGGCTATTTTGTTCAAATATCTTTGGAGGGAAAAGGATTTCTACTTGTTTCCTTTTCTTGTGATGATTGGTTGAATGCTTCAAGGTTGATGTTGAGTTGAATGGTGTTGGTTGACTAAACCTTGTTTGATGAGCATTGTTGTTGAAACCCTAATTGATGGTGAAAAGAACATGAGTATCATTGTTATGTGATTCTTTGCATAGTTGGCAATTGTTGGGGTTTCATGTTCTTGAAAGAAAACATTCTATCCTATCCATTTTAGATATTGAGTTGAGTTTTTAGATTTGAGATTGAGATTGAGCTGAGTTGATTTGAGTTGAGTTTTGAGATTGGGATTTGAGTATAGAACATATTGAGTCTCTAAAAATTCTCTTTATGCTTCTATGAGTTTGACAAATCACATTGGGTCTCTAACAATTCACTTTGTGATTTCCTACTAAGAAAGTTTTTCTTGGTGAGCTTGCTGAGTTTTTGGACAGGTTCTAGTGGGGACTTGTGAGCAATTTTGGACAGGTTCCGGTGGGGACTTGTGAGCAGTTTTGGATAGGTTTCGGTGGGGACTTGTGAGCAGATTTGGACAGGTCCTAGCAGAGGACTTGTGAGCTGAGTTTGATAGTTCTATCAGAGAACTTGAGGATAGAGGTGCATTGGTTCTATGAGAAGAACCTGAGGATAGATTTGGCAAGTCTTTGAGAAGGCTTGTATGCAGAGGATTGATTTGTTCAAGAGTTGGACAGATCTGATAGACAGAGGAAGACTTGTACTAGACCGACCGACTGTGTTTGGTACAAGTTGTTTGAGCTATTGTGGACGTGATCATAGAAGGCGAGAGGTCTCTTAGGCTAAGCATTGAGGATAGGAGGTCTTCGGTGGAAAGGAGTTCCACGTGCTTGGCAAGAGGTAGAGGCAGTTGATCTTCTGAGGGATCATTTCCAGAGTAGAGGGGAAGGTATCTCCTTTGAGCAGAGGCTCATAATTTTTGTTTGGGGGAAGGTATCTCCTTTGGGCCGAGGCTCATAAACATTGTAATTGGGAAGGACTCCCAAAGAACCTTGAGATAACTTTTAGAGAAAAGTTTTGTGGACGTAGCCCAACCATTTTGGGTGAACCACGTTAAAAATGGGTCTTCAATGTGTGATGCTTTCTGTCTTGATTAATGTTGTGTTGATGCCATTGCTATCTAAAGTTAAAATTATTAATTGGTTAAGTCTTATACTGTTCACCCCCCTCTCAGTATAAGTCCATGTTCTTCAATTGGTATCGAGGCGGGTCTCTCCAGAAAGAGCCTAACAGCTTGGAGAAGGATCTATCAGAGGAACATACAGATTCGGAAAGAGATGAAGAGTTTGAGTTCGATCTCAAAGGTGAATTCTTCTTGGCTTTGAGAAAGCTTGAGAAATTCAGGGAAGAGAATTCTGTTCTCAAGCATCAATGTTAGGAAGAAGAGATAGCAAGATCAGAATTGTCTCAAAGTGTTATAGACTTCAAAATTCTAGCTGAAGAAGGGAAGAAGGTTGAACAGGTTTTGACAGAGGCTCTCAAAGAAAAGGAAGCTGATTGCGAGAAACTAGAAGAAGAGATTATGTCTCTTAGAGTGAAGTTGGAACAGTTGGCTCTCAGACAGAATACTCCGTGTGAAAAGCAAAAGAAGGATGGTATCACCATTCATGAAATAGGGTCTTCGAGCAAGATCAATCTTCATCCTGAAGAGCGGTGGATTCCAGTTGGTCACAAGAAGAACAATCATCCAAGGCATCAAAACAGGTTACATAATACTTTCCATGGCTATTGTTTTTCCTGCAAGAAATTTGGTCACAAAGCTATGCATTGCAATAAGTCTTTGAATAGCCATAGTAAGGAAAATGTTAACTCTTTTGCACCTCTTATGAATAAAAATGTCATGTGTTACAAGTGCAAGAATTTTGGGCATATAGCAAGGATGTGCAGTTTGGATAGATCTAGCCTTGAGTTCACTAAAAAGAGAAATGAGATCAAATCTAAGTCAATGATAGTTCAAACTGCTTTTCATGCTCAAGACAAAGTAGAAAAATGGTATCTTGATAGTGGTTGTTCAAAACATATGACTGGTGAAAAGGAAAAGTTTTTGGTCTTAAAAGAAACAAACAGAGGAACAGTCAGTTTTGGAGATAACAAGTCAGCTAAAATCTGTGGTAAAGGGACTCTTAGTTTGGATGGGAAATCCAAAATAGAAAATGTGCTTTATGTAGAAGGCCTAAGACATAATCTTCTAAGTGTGAGTCAACTTTGTGATCAAGGGCACATAGTATCTTTCTTTTCGGATAGATGTGAGATAAGTAAAGAAAAAAATGGAAAACTCATTGCTAGTGCTACAAGGACTCCAAACAATCTTTACATGCTAAGTGAGATAAAAAGGGAAAAGTGTTTTCTAACTCAAGAAGATGAGAGTTGGTTATGGCATAAAATATTGGGGCATTTGAGCTTTGATAATCTTGTCAATATTAGTAACAAGGAAGGAGTTAGAGACTTGCCCAAAATAAAAAGGCCCCATAACATCATTTGCGGTCCTTGTCAACATGGAAAAAGGACCAGAACCAGTTTCAAATCAAAAGGGTATACTTCTTCAAAACCATTGGATCTTATTCATACTCGATTTATGTGGCCCTACTAGAACTCAGAGCATTCAGGGAGAAAGCTACTTCATGTTGTTTATAGATGATTATTCTAGAATGACTTGGGTTACTTTTCTCAAAGAAAAATCTGAAGCTTTTGAAAAATTTAAAGCTTTCAAAGAAATGATTGAAAATGAGACTGACAAGAGAATCAAATGCTTAAGATCGGATAGAGGAGGAGAGTTCACTTCAAATGAATTTGTGGAATACTGTGAGCAACAAGGAATCAAAAGAGAATATTCAACAACGAAGAACTCCTCAACAAAATGGAGTTGTTGAAAGGAAAAATAGAACTATTGAAAATATGGCTAGAGCTATGTTAAATGAGTCAAAACTTTCAGATGGCTTTTGGAAAGAGGCGATCAAGTACAATGATCTACATTATCACCAGGGCCCAACTTAGAGTCAATCATCATAAAACTCCTTATGAGTTGTGGAAAGGAAGACCAGCTACAGTAAAATACTTCAAAGTGTTTGGGAGTAAGTGCTTCATCGGAAGGGAAGATCAGAATTTGGGTAAGTTTGATCCTAGGTGTGATGAGGGAATCTTTCTTGGATATTCCAGCAGAAGCAAGGCCTAGAGATGCTTCAACAAAAGAACTCATACAGTTGTAGAGAGCATAAATGTAACAGTTGATGAAAAGACAGGGATAAGAGAACCAGTCAAGGAACTCGGTGATGAAATTTGTCAAGAAGAATTCAGAGAGGTTTCAGATGAAGAAGAGGAAAGACAACAACTGCTTCCCAAAACTCCTTCATGATATGTTCAGAAACATCATCCCAAATATTTGATCATTGGTGATCCAAATAGCAGGAAAACAAGAAGAAGAGTCATTCCTTCACATGATTCTACAAATGTTTCATTATTATCTCAGATTGAGCCAAAAGATTTCAGTGAAGCATGTGGAGATAAGTTTTGGGTAAAAGCAATGGATGAAGAGCTAAATCAAATAGAGAAAAGTGAAACTTGGGAATTGGTTCCAAGACCTAAGGACAAGAATGTCATTGGCACAAAATGGATATTCAAAAATAAACTCAATGAGGATGGAAAGATTGTCAGAAACAAAGCTAGGTTAGTCTGCAAAGGTTATGCTCAAGTAGAAGGTGTTGATTTCGAAGAGACGTTTGCTCCTGTTGCTCGTCTTGAAGCTATGAGAATGTTTTTGGCCCTTTCAAGCTTCAAATCATTCAAGGTATATCAAATGGATGTAAAGTCAGCTTTTCTAAATGGGGTATTGGTAGAAGAAGTCTACATAGAACAACTAGAAGGAGTGTCTCTCTCAGAACAGTCAGACTATGTGTGTAAACTGAAAAAGGCCTTGTATGGGTTAAAGCAAGCACCTAGGGCTTGGTACTCAAGACTTGACAGGTATCTTCATGAGCAAGGTTTCGGGAAAGGTGTGGCAGATAGCAATTTGTATATTAAGAATGAAGATGATGATATGTTGATTATGGTTGTCTATGTTGATGATATTATTTTTGGGGGAAATAATACTCGGATGTGCAAAGTTTTTGCTAACACCATGCGAAGGAATTTGAGATGTCTATGATTGGAGAGTTGTCATTCTTTTTAGGTCTTCAGATTGCTCAATCAAAAGATGGTATATTTCTCTCTCAAGGAAAGTATATCAAAGAAATGTTGAAGAAATTTGGGATGATGGACAGCAAACCAGTGTGTACTCCAATGATTACAGGGTGCAAGATGAGTAAAGATGATGAATCTCCAACGACAGATCAGAGGTTGTATAGATCTATGATTGGCAGTTTATTATATATTACAGCTACCAGACCAGATATCATGTAGGCAGTTGGGTTAGTAGCAAGATTTCAGGCAGCTCCAAAAGATTCTCATGTTATAGCAGTTAAGAGGATATTCAGATATCTGAAGGGCACTATGGACTTTGGGCTTTGGTATCCCAAAGGTGATGATTTCACCCTCACAGCTTATACAGATGCAGATTGGGCAGGCGGTATTGATGACAGGAAAAGCACTAGTGGTGGAGCATTCTTTCTGGGAAAGAGTTTGGTTTCTTGGCTAAGTAAGAAACAACCTTCAGTTCCTTATCTACAATCAGAGGCTGAATACATAGCAACAGTGGCTGGGTGTACACAGGTTTTATGGATGAAAACCACCTTGGAGGATTTCAAAGTCAAGTATGAACAACCCATCTCCATACTTTGTGATAATACAAGTGCCATAAGTATTTCCAAAAATCCGGTAATGCACTCAAGGACAAAGCATATTTCCATCAAGTATCACTTTCTAAGGGAGAAAGTGCAAGACAAGCAGGTCAAGGTAGAGTATGTGCCTACTAAAGAGCAGATTGCAGATATCTTCACCAAACCTCTTCCAAGAGATACGTTTGAGTATCTAAGGGAGAAATTGGGAGTTGTACTCCCACCCTAGAATTAAACACCTCAACAGGAGGTGGGGGAGGGACTAAGCTAAGAGGCTCATTCTTAGTCCCGAGCCCCAAAGGTGACCCTTTGCCATTGATGACAAAGGGGGAGAGATTTGAGTAAGGGGGAGAGCCTCAAGACAGGGGGAGTTGTTTATGTTGAGTTTCTGTGTTGTTGAGAAGCATGGTTTGCCATCAATGACAAAGGGGGAGATTGTTGGCAATTTTGGGTTTGAGATCCTAGCTTCTTGTCTATGAGTTGTCATTGATGTCAAAAGGAAATGGCATTAATGTTAAGAGGATGTGTTGGCTTCAAAGGTGGAAGATTCCAAGAGAATCCGGAGAGATTCCATTGGCAAGGGTTTTTCATTAAAACCAAGTTAAATGGTTTTTATTAAAACCAATGGAGGTTCTCTTTATTATTTATTTAATTATTATTTAAAACCCTTCAAGGTTTTAATTAATTAATTATTTAATTAATTAAGGGAGAAATTATTTTTAATTTATTAAAAATACTTAAGGGTTTTTAAACCCTTTAGAAAGCAAATTTCGATTAAATTCGAAATTACTTTTCTTTGCAGCTGACGTGTTCTAAAGTCCACGTATGGACTATAAATATGAGAAGGTTCCTAAGGTTAAAGTCTCTTGGAAAATCGAAGGCAATTAATTGGTTTGGCTGTGATCGAATGTTCTATTTACGTTGCGAAAGAGGAGAGCTCGTGGTTTGAAAAGCTTTCGAAAAGCTTGACCGTTTATGTGGAAGGAAGTCCGTCTTGGACTTCGTAAGCCCCTTGTGGGCTAGTGGCAGTGAAGGCTGCGTTTGGGCCTTGCGTAGGCGGAGGTCTGCGTTTCGATCCCCGGAGAGGAGTCTGTGCATGGATTAGTCACGTTTTTATTAAAACGTGTTTTGTGCCACGAATTTTGGATTCTTCAAGGGCAGCCATTATAAGGTGTGATTATTTTCTTGATATGATTTTTGGCATTGTTTAGCATTGTTTAAAAGACATAGGAGAAATAAGGGGATATTTCTTTGGTTGTATTTTTGAGATTAGTCTTTTGCTATGCTAAATTTAAAAATGGAGATATAAGGTGTAAGTTTTGGTTGTTGTGTTTTTGGCTTCTTTGGTGGTTGTTTTTAAAGAAGAGGAGCTAAAAGGTGTATTAAGGAAAGTTTTTATATATGCTCATTTATCTTGGTTCTAACCCTAACTTGGTTGGAAGTTTGAGGGTTGTGTGTGGTGACGACTTTAAGGATCAATTTTCTTCTACTCCAAAAAGGTATGGGCACATTTTTCTTATGAGTATGATTGGTGTATGTTTTTCTGAAATAAGGTTGGAGTGAAAAGGTTTTCAACTAGGTTTCCTTTGGTTGGGTGTAAATCCTATTTTCTGGTTTGTTGAAGACTACTTATGCATTGTTATCCTTAAGGAGAGTTTTTGGTGAATGCATAATTTTTGGTTTGAGATAGTGGAAGCTTTGTGCACTAGGGTTTATATTTGTGAGTCTAGCTACTTGCATTGAGTTGGTGGAACCCTTGGTTGGCTGTTTTGAGTTTGATGGTTGAGTTGCTTCCATAGAGGTTGTTTGATCAAGTTATTGCTTTACTTGATTCATGATATTGGGCTTACTCCATTGAGTTGATTTGAGCAAGTTATTCTTTGCATTTGGTGATATTGTGTTGGTGGCTATTTTGTTCAAATATCTTTGGAGGGAAAAGGATTTCTACTTGTTTCCTTTTCTTGTGATGATTGGTTGAATGCTTCAAGCTTGATGTTGAGTTGAATGGTGTTGGTTGACTAAACCTTGTTTGATGAGCATTGTTGTTGAAACCCTAATTGATGGTGAAAATAACATGAGTATCATTGTTATGTGATTCTTTGCATAGTTGGCAATTGTTGGGGTTTCATGTTCTTGAAAGAAAACATTCTATCCTATCCATTTCAGATATTGAGTTGAGTTTTCAGATTTGAGATTGAGATTGAGTTGAGTTTTGAGATTGGGATTTGAGTATAGAACATATTGAGTCTCTAACAATTCTCTTTATGCTTCTATGAGTTTGACAAATCACATTGGGTCTCTAACAATTCACTTTGTGATTTCCTACTAAGAAAGTTTTTCTTGGTGAGCTTGCTTGAGTTTTTGGACAGGTTCCAGTGGGGACTTGTGAGCAATTTTTGGACAGGTTTCGGTGGGGACTTGTGAGCAGTTTTTGGACAGGTTTCGGTGGGGACTTGTGAGCAGATTTGGACAGGTCCTAGCGAGAGGACTTGTGAGCTGAGTTTGATAGTTCTATCGGAGAACTTGAGGACAGAGGTGCATTGGTTCTATGAGAAGAACCCGAGGACAGATTTGGCAAGTCTTTGAGAAGGCTTGTATGCAGAGGATTGATTTGTTCAAGAGTTGGACAGATCTGACAGACAGAGGAAGACTTGTACTAGACCGATCGACTGTGTTTGGTACAGAGTTGCTTTGAGCTGCTTGTGGACGTGATCATAGAAGGCGAGAGGTCTCTTAGGCTAAGCATTGAGGACAAGGAGGTCTTCGGTGGAAAGGAGTTCCACGTGCGGCAAGAGGTAGAGGCAGTTGATCTTCCGAGGGATCATTTCCGGAGTAGAGGGGAAGGTATCTCCTTTGAGCGAGAGGCTCATAAATTCTGATTGGGGGAAGGTATCTCCTTTGGGCCGAGGCTCATAAACATTGTAATTGGGAAGGACTCCCAAAGAACCTTGAGATAACTTTTAGAGAAAAGTTTTGTGGACGTAGCCCAACCATTTTGGGTGAACCACGTTAAAAATGGGTCTTCAATGTGTGATGCTTTCTGTCTTGATTAATGTTGTGTTGATGCCACTGCTATCTAAAGTTAAAATTATTAATTGGTTAAGTCTTATACTGTTCACCCCCCTCTCAGTATAAGTCCATGTTCTTCATTCTACTATCGAATGAACCAATTTCAAGATCAACCACTGATCGAGATTCATCTCAGGATCAAAGACCCTCTTGTATGGGCAATAGGATCTCCACAATGGTCATTTGTGCATCTAGAATTGAGTGAAAGGTACCACCTGGTCTTGCACCATGTTTCTATACTACAAAACATCCTTATTAGCCTCATTTTTGTGATGCTTGAATTGGCATAGCTTAACATTAACATCATGAAGCTTTATTTTAAGAATAAAATCTAAGTCATAGTACCATCTAAGAGGCACCATTGAGAGTCCTAGTGTTGATAGCCTTTCATCTAGATTTTGAAATGTATTAGTGTACTTCTTAGGCATAAGGATGGACCCAAATGATATGGTTTGAGGAAATATTTCCTTCTTCTTCATCCTGAGACCCAATTTTTTCTCAATGGAGTAAATCTATTAGCACACTTCCATGCTAAAGATATAGTATATTACTTAAAATGGGAGTAAATACGAGAAAAATGAGAACCCATACAATTGTATGCAAGTTCCTTCCTCCAAATAACACCAGTATTCTATTTCACATCTATTACCTCTTATAAATTCTTGTGCTTTGCCAAACAGGCACGAGTAAACTTCATAAATGAATACAAGAGTGTGCCCCAAAAACCTCTTATTTAAGTCCAGATATGAGTTGCTCCTCCTAAACATATGCGTCCAATATATTACTATGTATCTATGAACTTGCTCATTAGTATCCTGGAATGGCACACGATGTGTTGTGTGGGGCATGCAATAGAAGTTTAGCCAAACCAAATAGGATGCATACCAAAATTTAGAACTAAATTTCCTCTGGTACACCACTAGTTACTTTTTTATATTCCTAGGTAAGAACTTAATCCAGTCCAGTATTGCAAAATTATGTGCTCTTATTATAATGTATGTCACTACCATCTTGTCAAGGTGGTGTTGAGCAAGATGCAGCGACAGTATTGTCATTGTTGTCAACACAGTCAGATAGATCGGTTGATACAGTGGACAAGAGTTCAAAGGTTATTCAGAGTATGTTTAGTGATGTTAAATTCTTATGAGTATGTTTTTTATGTTTGGGTGAAGTTGTTACAGGTTGTTTGTGCAAATTTACAAAAGTTGAAAAAATCGTCAGAAAGTTGTCAAAGCAGCAAAATAGTCAAAAAGTTGCAAAAGTCGCCGCGAGCACAGTTGGACAGTATGGATCAGTTTGGAACATTCCAGCATGTCAGGAAATAGTCTATAATAGCATTGTATATGTCAGCACAATTTTTGGAGTGATCGGTGGTGTTTCCGGTATCTTGGCGGATGATTTGGCAAGTGGTTGTACAGGATGAAAAAGTGCAGGTTTTTTCAGAAGCACTGTGAACAAACCGTAAGGATTTATGTAGCAAAATTTGAACTATAGGTGGTCGTTATCTTCAAGAACAGTTTTTTCCAAATTTTAATGAAAATGAAGAAACGAGATGAATTTTACAAGCATTACAAGACTGTCACAAAAACGTTCTTTTTTGAAAAAGTGTGTTAGTAGCAGTTTTTGTGGAAGTGGTACAGGCGAACTGTAAGGAGTTAGGTAGTGAGTTTTTTTTTGGACATATTCAGTGTTGTAAATATTCTATGTTTCAAATTTCAGAGAAAACAAAGTTACGGGGTGAGAGTTATGATTTTTACAAAAACATTACATGTCTCTTTTATGTCAATTTGTGCCACTTGGGAAAAATCCTTAGTTGGCCGTTTCGACCTTGAAGAGTCGCCAGAGTTTCAGTTTCAGTGTTTTTACACCTTAAAGGCATAAAATAGATCATATTTTGTTTTTGTTTTGAGTTATCACGTGGCTCCTAAGTACGAGAACGAGTAAGGTGTCAATTCTTTGCATGTGACGTGTTTAACGAAATGCCTTCTCAATATAAAAAAAGGGAGTTATATTATTTTAAGTAGTTTCATTAAATAAAGATCTTTGGAGAAAGTGAAAAGTGAAAAGGAATGCAAGTGTGTGCATTTAAGTTAGAAGTGTTTTATTGAAGAGTGGGATTTTTATTTTGTGTGGAGAGAAGAGTGTGTGGAGAAAAATAAAGAGTGAAAATCCGTGTTTTTGGGAAAAAGGTGAAAAATGTCACTTTACTATTTTGGGTATAAATTTCTCATACGATATCATTTTTGGCTGAAATTTTGAGAGGAGGTCATAGACAGAGTTCTACACAATACCCAGAAAGAGTTTAGCAATTGACAAAACGAGATAAGAGAACGATCAATTTTTCTATGAGAAGAGAAGATTCATATATGTCATTTTATTATCAATATCAAAATCAAGTGGGTGCTTGGTAGAGGGGTTGGTGCTCCTTTATGTTGGTGCAGATAAATCAGGGTTTGGGGCTTCTTTCTATTGGTGCAGATAAATTAGGGGTTGGTGCTCCTTTCTGTTGGTGCAAATAAATCAAGGGTTGGTGCTCCTTCCAATGGATGCTGGTAAATTTATTGTAAAGTTGGTGCTTTGCAAAGGCTGGATTTGGATGGAAGTCCAAATAGTAATTTTGAGGATATAGCCAAATCGATGAACCTCGGTACATCTTGTGTTGTGTGATGTTCTCTTGTTATACTTCCTTTATTTGGTTTCAAGTTTTCATTGTTTCGGCTTTAAGAGTTGAAGATTTAAGTTTTAAAAGAGCTACACTAATTCATCCCCCCTCTGAGTGTCATTGTGAGACTAACAGGTGGATTATTTCATCATATGGGATGTCTAGCAGCACTGCTAGCATGGAAATAATGGGTTGGAATTCCTCCTTGAAGTCTTTCAATACTCATGTTTTCTCCATTAATTCCTTTGGTAGTTTACCTAGTACTTTAGTTACCCATTTCTTGGGGTCCTCCTTGGTCAACATCCCCTTTTGATGCTCTATCTGAATAATTTTCATATGTCCCCTTAGGAGATTTCACTCAAGGATATCCTCAATAGTGAACTCATATTTGATTGTTTGTGCATTTATATAAAATAAAATTTGCAATCTCTCATTTTTGACCGCACCTATGGCCGCATCATAGAATTTTACAACTACGTGGACTAGCTCAAGGTACGGATGAAAAAAATCCAACATGAAGGTGTAGAGTTGAGTCCTCCATGCAAGAGTCCCTGGGCTATTAGAAGATTGATTTAATTCCATGATTTCTGTGCCTTCTTAAGGGATTTTAAGCTTAGACCTAAGGGTAATCCTTGTATCAAAGAGACCTCCATATGCATATTTTAGACGATTCATTGGTTTTGCCTTCATCATCTTATCACTTTTAGCTTTTTACTCCTATAGACCAATGATCTTGATCTTGACCCTAAAAACTCCTTTTACCAGCTTTGATGTTATGGTAGTATAAAAGGAGCCAAAACATGAAGCAACAACCCTGCATGTCCTATTTATAATGCTCAATAAGTACTACTGTAGAAGTAGCTAATAGGATTTTTGGTATGATTTTATCGAAACAAGGAAAACATCTTTGAGGTATGTTTTTTTTGACAAGAAACTCTTGTCAGTATTCTTGGGAGGTTAAAATTTTATCCAATTAAAACTTTGCACGAGTTTTTTATGTTGGTTGGATGGACCAAATTTAAACTATTCTTTTTTATTTAAACCTTTTCAACCATAACTCTTACATCATATGTCATGGTTCAATTGGATCTAGCTATTGTTTGGGATCCCACCTTGCTTTTTCATTTATGATGTCCTGGAAAATGTACCTTTGTCATCCTTGCCTTGCTATGACATGTTCAGTTGAGGAGTTATCATTTGGAGAACCTTATTGATTTTGGCGTTACTCTTCTTGCGATGTTCTTGATATGCGCATTACCCTTGAAACAAACACTAGTTAGATCATTTAGATCTTACTAGAGCAGTGGTTGGCTCTCCTCACACATCACACTAATGACATATTTCTTCCTTAGTTCAAACAATGATAACACTATCAACACTTAAGATAGAGAACAATATCCTACATATCTGCATTCTTACACTTGGCAAAGTTTACTTGTTAAAAATAGTTTGTGATAACAAGCTATGCTTCAATTTGAGTAGGGTAGGATTTTAGGATTATCCTAGAGCTAGTCATATCCTAGATGTCTGCCCATTAGCCAACTATTATGTTCTTTTTTACATCCTCATTGGCTATCATTGCAGAATTATTGTAGTATACTCCCTTTGCCTAATTGGATCCCAATATTTTGCTCAATTTAAACTATCCTTCTTATAAGTCCTCATATTGGGTCCATAAAAGTAGAACTTTAGACATTCATAACCTTCTCTAGGCCTCCCAATTTTCCACTGACTATAGCTTGTGCATTGGTGTGGAGAGATTTTCATATCCTATTAAAATATGAAGGCTTATCAATTCTTGCATATGTAGGATGGATATTTGGAATTTTTTTAAAGTTAGGAGACTTCCCACTCTCCCACCGAACCAACAATTATTCTACAATGAATTTTTGGGTGTAGACATCATTTAAGTACTGAACCGTTTTTCCACATGGCTTGCACATAGCCTATTTAATTTTCTTAAAGGAATTTAATGGATGAGTGATATATTAAACCCAATATTTAGCAAAAAATGATGCTTGTTAGTTCTATCTCTAGGCATGTACAACTGACAAAAAATCAAAGGAAATGTAAGAAAAAAAATATGTACACATATATATGACTCTACCATGGTTGAGGCTAAGCATAATGCTTTAAGTGTTGGTCATTCACTGAAATTGGGAGCAACCACCCTTCAAGGTCACATAATTAATACACATTTGTGTCTCTACAACTCTCAATGAGATAGGGTCTGACTAGAAGGAATCAAATTTATCATGTGCTCCTAGCTTAGCCTAATATACATCCCATTTTAGGATAAGACCACACTTAGAGAATACTTTTGTTACCACCTTTTTTTCAAACCAGTGCTTGACCACATTGTGATGTTGACACAAGTTGTATGTCTATTCACATTTCTATTCCACATGCATCAGCTACATGAACCTCTTCTCCATTGTTGGGAAATATTTCCCCTCTATTTCACTCATGAATTTTAGTGTTGGGAGCTCCAAATTAATTGGAAGAACCACCTCCTTTCCATAGACCAAAGAATACAATGATGTTTTTAGAGATTTATTAGGGGTTATTCTATCTATCCATAGTGCTTGATCAAGAAGCATGTGCCAGCTCCTGGGGTTGAGTTAAATTTTTCTTTTGATTATCTTCAACATATTTTTATTTGTGGATTGTACCAAGACATTTCTCTATGGATAATAATTTGAAGAGGTATTCTAGTAGATGCCATATATATTAACAAATTCCATTGTTTTTGCACCTATAAAGGACATATTATTATCTAAAATGATAATGACAATGACTCCAAACTTGGTGATTAGTCTTTCTAGAAAGTCAATGATTGTTTATTGATCAACATTCTTGGTAGCTCCAACATTTATCCACTTCATGAATTAGTCTGTTTTTGTGAGAATATATTTATGATCGATTGAGGAATTTGGATTGATTATTCTTATGAAGTCCAAGACCCACTACTGAAATGGTTCCTCTACAATCACTGGCTATAGAGATATGGCAAGATGTTTAACTTTTCCAATGAATCTCTAGAATTTATCATATGCTCTGACCAATTTGAATGCATCTAAGAATATGCTTGTCCAGTAAATTCCCACCCTTAGAATCTTATATACTGTGGTCTAACTTGAATAGTGACCTCCTAAAAATATAGTATGGAATTCCTCTAGGATGCATTTGGTCTTTTTTGATGGTATGCATCTCAAGAGGACATCATGAAAATTCTTCTGGTATAGGATATTACCAATCAATGTATTCTTTTTGGCCTGCAACCTATATATTCACATTTAGGATGCTATCAATCCTTCTAGGCATCTACTAGAGTTGAAATAATATATCAAATCAGTGATTCAATCACTAGTGCTCCTACCTTTCTCTCTTGTATGCATCAAGTTTACTTCTTATAGGATTATTTTGGACTCCAATGTTGTATATTATACCAACTATTGGCATTGTAGAGTAGAAAAAGTGCACCTAGCAATGGAAATTGAACTGCATCTAATATCCTAATCAAGCATTCAAAAGTGACAAATAAAGTAAACCATAAATAAAAAATATTTGAAAATAATGGAGGGTTATGCTTATATTGATCAACATTTCAAATATATGGTTACAAAACATCCCCTTGAGGGCTCCCAAATTGATACAATTCATATTACAATGTTGAAGGATCCAATCCTTTCATAAATTTATGGTGCACTGTCAATGTTCTTCTTGCACTCATTATTGAAGAGCGGAATTGTGCTACCACTGATTTGAACTATCTATCTTCAAATCCTTAGCTCCTTACTTATGCATTGGAATACCTATACCTACACACAAGAAATTGAAAATGGGTTAATAACATGTGCGGATGATGATAAAGTCAAAGTAATGCATGCAATATGAATGTAAAAGGTGTAATCGATAGGTCTACAATACTCCAAATTATTCCAAAACTTAAAATGATGTATACTAACTAATTTTGTAATGATCTTTGTAGAAATTGAAGTGATATTATTGGCAAAATCTATGGTTATCCCTGGGTGAGCCAGATAGGACTGTGATCACAAAAATCCTAATTAATGATTCAAAACTATTCCAAACTTCACCAAAATCAAGTATGATGCATATATATTATTCTAAAATTTATCTATACTAAAATTAATTCAAAATTGTGGACCAATTCATGGTCGTACCAAGGTGATTCATTTAATACTGTTAACCATCCTAGGGAGAACAACCACAAAATAGGGTGGTTTTTGCCACCAATTCCAATGGGATCTAGTCTAAAATCCTCCTATGGGTGTTGTCATCAAATTTGGTAAATTAACTCATAGGAATGGATAGGTTTTGGATATGATGTGCTTATTTTGTAATGCCTTGAAAACTCCTTCGATTGATGAAGTTTCCAAGGGTAAAAGGTGAGAGGAAATCTTTGTAGCACTTTGTGGTGAATGCTTGCAAAGGTATCTCTCTGAAATTGAGTTAAAACACTCCAATTTATAGCCCACAAGGGAAAAGGGGGCAAAGGGACAAGTTGGGGTATGCAAGTTAAGTGCCACCACTTGTCAATGCCTTTGCCATACATAGGGTGAAAGAGGCCTCCAATTTGGGCGTCTAATTTGTAGTCCCTAATGGCCTAGACAGTATCCCAATCTATAATAAGTTATTGGATGGGATAAATGGCATACATTTATTGCCATTTGCCCCACCCTTGACTTTTTTGGGGGCCTGTACCATGGCCATCCCACCTAGGGATAGTTGCTTATGGCCATCCCAGGGTGGTATGGCCATGAAATGTGGCCATCTTGGGGTACGATGGCCATGGATACATGGTACAAAATTTCTAAAAGTGGTTAGGACTCCTAATCAACCCTTGAGAGTTGCCCAACGGGGCCATATGGTGTTGATAAGAGTGGCGCCTTCGTAGTCTTATCTGATTTACATGATTTTAGTGTCTACAGACACAATGCTCTTCCTCTTACTAGCTTTTTTGGTCTAATTTTGATATCAAATTCTTGAATATTTTTAGTCCTTCTAGTTATTTTGTCACCTAACTCTTATTGAATCATAAAGTTTCTTACATCTGGCTATACTACATATACAAGTGTTTTGCTTTGGGAGATAAAATATCTAATTTTTTTGAGGGATTTCGTAATAGCATAGACTTACCTCTCAATAAAATTATATATTTCCTCATGGTCATGTAGTGTCTAGCTAAGAAAGGTGATTGGTCTTTCACTATCATCATCTCCTTTTCATGTGAGGACTATAGTGTAGCTTTCTTCTGCTCCAAAAGCATATCAAATGCAATCCTTGGAATAGTTAGGATTGATGAGAACTGGATATTGAGCACTAACCTCTTTTATTCTCCTAAAATCATCCCTTCGGATATTAGTCCACTTAAATTCTATATCCTTTTTCAATATTTGCATCATAGGCTTGACTATCTAAGCGAAGTTCAATACAATTTTTTGCACAAAGTTTATTTACCCAAAGAAAGATTGAAGTCCCTTCTTATCCATTGGCAAAGGTAGGTCCAAAATGGCTTTGATTCTATTTGGGTCCATACCAAGCCCAACCTCAAAAAACATTATCCTCGGAGCTTGCCCTCTTTCACAATATAGATATATTTATTTTAATTAAGTGATATCCCAAATTATTTGTATTTTAAAAAAATTATCTGAGGTGCTCCACGTGATCCTCCTTTTCAAGGAAAAATGATAATATCATCCAAATATATGATAGTTATTTTATTGATGAGTTTACCAAACGCTAAATCCATTGCTCTCTAGAATGTAGCACCAACATTGGATAACCCAAATGGTATCCGTTAGTATGCAAAAGTTCTCCATTTAGTGGTGAATGTTGTCTTGTACGGGTCTTCATCCTAGATCTATATTTTGTTGAACATAGAGAATCCATCCAATAAAGAGAATCCCTTTGCCTCAGCTATTGTATGTAGTATCTAGTATATTTGAGGTAAAGGATAATGGTCCTTTAAAGAGACCTTATTCAGATTTTGGAAATCAATACAGAGCCTAGTGTCTCCATTATTATTTCTAACTAGAACAAAGTTTACCACATAGGTAGAATGCTTAATATGATATATTATTTTAGAATTCAACAGCCTCAATAGCTCTCATTTCATTAAACCTTCTATCTTTGGGTTGACGAGCCTTTGTTTTTGTTGGAAGGGCTTTGCATTAGGTTCCAGTTCAATGGTATGTTGGATAACATCCTTTATATACACTTTAAGATCATCATAGGTCATGTGATAATGTCACCATACCTTTTACATAATTCTTGGATTTGGCAGACCTCTTCATCTGAACAATCCAATCCTATCATCAAGATTTTTCCTAGTGAAACTTGAACTTATTTATAGCCTTTGGTATCTATTTTAATCATGTTGGGTGATTCCTATTATCAAATAACCTTTAAAGGGATATTAAACCTTTTGGTATGTGATTATTATTTAGCTGGATGAACTCTTGTTCTTCCTCATATTCACTTTTTAGGGATGCATCAATCGAGCAGTTCATCTCATGAACCAAAAAGTCCACTATATGCTCATCGCTCTCAAACACCTACCAAAACATATTCTTGTTTGGAAGAGAAGGCATGTATACCATTCTAACTATTTTTATCTTATGGATGATATTAGATACTAGGCAAAAATTTACCCCTATGGATGCCAATATATCATCATGCCTATTTTGATCTCTTGGGAATTTTGATCTCTTGGGATTACATTGATATCCAGTGTCTCAAATTCTTCTATAAGATTCCAGACTTTGTTTCTATATGATTTAATATAGTGTTATCTACTAATACACTTCTCGGTAATCCAATTGATTACCAAATTTGAATCTCCAAATATCTGTAGTTGCTTTATTCTAAGCTTCTCCACTTCTTCAAACCTAGGTATAAAGATTTGTATTCTAGCACATTATTGGTGTAGCTCCATATAAACTTGTATGAGAAAGCCTTTTGGGATCTTTTAGGTGATATTAAGACTACCCCATACCCTACACCATTTTTCATATTGCCCCATCAAAATAGAGCTTCATAATTGATGAGGTGATGGGGTTAATTCTTCTTGACCAGTTGGTCCCTTTGTTTCTAGTTTTTGAATGGTATACGTGCCCATTCCTATTTCTATAATTGCATTGAAGTCTCTTAGAAAAAAATGATCCTCTATTTGTAATTCCTCCAAAAATTCCTTCATCAAGTCCTCTTCTTCAGTATCCATGCTCACTATACCTACTTGTTGATCTGCCTCCTTCAGTTTCTCTATATGGAATGAGGATGGATTTTTCGAGTATATTTTAACTCTTATCCAATTGTAAGGAATATCCATATGAGAATAATCAAGAGAAATATATCCACACAATTTGGTAGGTAATTCTCTAAAGAGGCACATTCTGAAATAGGGTTCCAGGTCCACCACCACAATCTCTTGTATGATAGTCACCTAGGGTAGTCTGTGAAGTACCATAGGTATATATTTAATCACATCAATAATATTTACTAGAGTTCCATCCAACTATAGAAACAATTTCTTGTGTATTCTATACCGATAACTTCACACACCACCTTGGGTATGATTTTAGTGGTAGTCCCTAAGTCAATCATGCAATTGTATACCACCCACCCTTCCAATTCCAAGGAGAGATAAAATGGGGAGGGTCTATTTTTACTAGCTCCCATAATAAGACTACCTTAAGCCAAATTATGTTCTAGGTGAGTTTTTCTTTGGCTCTTGATCAGCTTGATAGAAGCTTGAAGCAAATCAATCTACCCTAGAATAAGCAAAGCATCATACATGCTAGCTTTTGAAGATATTTACATAAACTCTTCAACGATGTTATAGAAGGGAATTTTAGAATGTTTCTCCCTATCCCTCAGCGATGGTTTGAATTAGCTTCTATACTATAATATACTAATGCTTTGGTAAAGAGGGGCATTTTGAATTATCTCTAGACTCTAGGCTCTTTTAGCCTTTTCAATGGCCACCGTCTACATGTAATATTGATGCATCATACAAGTAATTTTCCTATGGGAATCATTATAGGTAGAGCACCAATATTTAGATTTAGGTAAAGAGGTTGAGGTTTATCCCTCTTCATTGAGGAGGATTGTACTAATTTTTTGGGAGGCTTGCTAGTGGAGGAGGATTGCTATTTCATCACATACGAAAACCTTCTTGGTTGAATTTTTCTTTTAGCCTCCCTTACTTTCATCAAAGTGATCTCATTAGATATATTCTTTATGAAAATTTACATTTATTGTATGAAAGTAGTTTTCAGATTCAGAGTAGGTAATGCAAGTATCATAGGAGGGGTAGGTAAATCTAGGATCGTTGGTGGAGATAGTAGTGTTGGAACTATAGAGGAGTTGGGCCACTAAGGAAAATTTATAGGAGGTGGAAGCATAAGGTAGGTAGGAGCTAAGACAACTAGTTGTGTCTAAATTTAAGGAAGCTCAAGAAATATAGGCATCAAAGGTTTGGGAGGTAACCAACCTATAGCAATGAGAAAATTCTTCACCTTTATAGTTTATTGAAATATTTGAGGAAATATGAGGATATTTGACTGCCTAATAATCAATCCTAAGTTTTAACTAAAGACTCTTAGGTAATAATACATACCTTGCTCATTGGTTAGCCTAAGACCATCAGGTCCTCTTTACCAAGTGTGACTGAAATTGATGTTAAAATATACTATTTCTTCGTGTGGGTGCTTCTGTATCATCGTAAACTCGATGATAGAGGAAAATAGGTCTACCTATTCATTGGACTATTATATTAGTTTGAGTTCCAAGTTATCCCAGGATCTTATACTCTTGTTAGGTAGGGTTTTGTACCAATGTAGCATTTTTCCTTTTAGGAAGATGACCAACAAACAAATAATGATGTCTTCTTCTTGAATATTGTGAACAACAACCAATGATGCTACATATCAGTAATGTTTGTATGCTATTTTTCTAGTACTAGAATACATTAGTAGGGCTTTCAAGGCTACCTGAAGAATAGTATACTGATCCACAAGATCAAGAGGACCAGTGTGATTCCAACTAGGGAATATTGGGTTTTGATTTTGAGTCTTTACTATTTTAGAAGTGACGATCACTTGATGTACTGAGTGAATACCAAATTGATCTTCTTCTTGATTTGTAATGAGGTAATAGGATTCACTAAATGGTGTGGGTTGCTTTGTTCCAAAGGATAGTTCAAATAACTTGACTGGCTCTTATGAGAGGTTGGACCTATGTCTTGTAAACATGAAATGACTATACGGTTGATATGGATTGTTGGGTATATCTTCAGTGGAGTCGCTAGGTGATTTAATAAAAATAGGAAAAATAGAGTATCACCACCCTCTGGTTTATCTAAAATATGGGACCAGGTCCCACTAGGCATGCCAAAAACTATTGGTTGAAAGTTTATCTAATAGTAAGGATTGTGCACCCACAAATATCAACCAACTTTGAATGGTATCAAAACTATATGCTTTGAGACCAATATCTAGAGAAGACTGATTTATTGGAGTCCTAGCTAACTAAACATGGGGAAAAAGGAGTAGAGAGAAAACAAAGAAAGCTGAAGCTAGAACTTAAAAGGGGACATATTCACCTACATCAAAATACATGCATACTGTAAGTTCCCAATAAAATATTCATAGATCATCTAATAGGCCATCAACAATTTCCCATCAACATTTACCACACAAGGTTTAACTATGAATTCCCTAATTAGAGAACAAAGAGCGTGAAATCTAGAATGCAGAATTAGAGCACATTCATTCAACTAATTTTAACATAAATAAATAATTAACCAAACATACATACATGAGAAGTTTCTAGAGGCTATATAATAATCCACTTGTATTTTTGAGTCAATCAAATTTTACATTCAAGTTGTAATGGTTGAAGAGCCGACCATTTTTATGTCTTATATTCCTACATATATAGCTTTTGAGAAGTTGTCCCTCTACAAGTGAATACAATGTCAACAAATATGGTTGGCTAACAGCCCCTTCTGCAAGCTCTAAAGATGCACATTAATAGAGTGTGGTTGATTTAGATAGTGTTTGAGCTACATGCATCAAATGCAATCATGCAGTCTATATATGCTTGCTAGATTAGATTGAAAGTACACTTTGTTGGCTGCATCCAATTTACCCATAATACTGATGTATTGATGCTCTAGGTGTTCATAATACTTGCATGTGCCTGGAGGAAGAAGGTCACTAGGATAATTAATGCAATCTATAACCTGCTACAAATATCATATTCTATGGGAAATCATTATTTTCATCTTAAAGGACCATCGGTTACCAACTACACATAGGGTTCCCTTCTAACCATATATTAAATTGATCAGCACACCTTTTATCTTAGGTATAACACACTTTCATAAATGGTAGGAAAAATAACACTCTACCTCACTCCCTTCACTTGGATAGGCATTTGGGCTATTTGTGGCTCTTGAATATTCCTCACATTTTTTATAGGTACCGCTTCTACTTGAGGTGGACTTTTGGGTTGGGTTGGCAGTTAGACCACTTTCTAGTTTTTTACTTATCTTGGCTCTCTCTACCTTTGTGAAAAATATTTAGGATTGGACCCAAGTCCTATTAATTCCTATTCTTTCACCCTTGTGCAACTTCTTATTCTTGATTACCATAAAGTTTTTAGATCTGCAAGGCATTTGCCCTCACCCCAATTCCCTGCTAGGTTGGTAACTTGGCCAAACTTGGGCATCTAATTTAATGGTATTTCAAAATTTATTGGAATTAGACAACCTCCATTTATTTCCCTTCTTCAACTCTTTTTTCTTCCTACGATGGAGTTTTAGGAGTGCCCAAAGTTTGTCAATTTCCCAGTTCTCCACCCTTTGCTTCCTGGGGGCCAAATTTTTGGTATCCACCTAGGGTCGATGGATGACCAATATTTCACCCACCTTAACACTTAGACGTATTTTTGAATTTCTCTAGGGTATACTTTTAAAATTCTACCAAAGGGGGGCCATACCCATTTTTGCATTAGGTCCCTTTTCTCTCTTCTACTTTATGGTGGAAATTTTGGAGTTACCCCATTTTTATCATATATCATATTTTTATAGACCTCCCATCATCTAGGTACAAGCTTAGGGTAGGTGAGAAAAAAACCACTCATACTACCTCAAATGTTTCCTTGTTTATGGGTAAGTCTAAAATTTAATTTGATATAATTCCAAGGATGTCAATACCTGGTTGACTAGGCAAACAACTCAACCACTTGCATCTAGATTATTTGGAAAAAAATGATTCCTTGGATAGTTATAATAGGTGACCACTAGTGGTTTTGAAAGCATGAGATTCCGGAAGAAAAACAGTATTGCCGCAATGTAAACTAACTAGCTTGATGCACGAGATAAAGCAGATATAATCGAATTAAAACCAAATGTAAAAGGAGAAAGCAGGAGCACAACCCTTTTTATTAATGTGATTCCAACTCGGTTACAATACATCTCCTCCCTTTTTAAGGGCTAGGAGAGTTAGCATGTTTCCATTACAAAAAGTGCATAGTGATCTTCTTCCGCATGCCCACATTTGAAACAGGCGGGCCAGAGTGTTGCCGCCGCTTGCGATAATGAATCCTTGCTTGCTGCTTCTTCTGCGATCAAAGAAACAATGAAAACGTTAGTAGCACCTGTAACAAGAAGATATATCGTTTGACTTTAGAAATAAATAAGAAATGCGTGCAAAAAGATTGATTAATCTACACTCTGACAGAGACTCGAAAACATCACTAAAAGTTGCTGCCAGCAGAACAATCGGTGAAACTGATCACTGTTACCTGCAAGTTAGTGAAAAACCAACAGCGTAGAACGTAGAACATAATGCAAGATGTCTTCGATAAATATCTTCTGAAATCTAAACTAGACGTAAAGCGTAATGCAGTATATATATTCGAACAGAAAGCATAATCTATTTAAACACTGTTAACTGCAGGATATATTCGAAAATAGCATAAATTAAATTGAAACTAAGAACGTGTGTGGGGTGCCCAAGCGGGCCGCCCCGTTAAAACTTGATTTCGGCGCCAATCCACTAAGGAAGGGCCCAAAATCTCTCAGGTTGTGGTGTCGTCGAATTGATGGGTTACTGTGGTCCAATGTCGGGTTCTAAGGTCCAGATTCACCTTCTAGCAGCCACCAATAACCTCCCTTGCGAAAGAGATTACGGGTGTAGAAGAATGAATCTAAAAGGATGCAATCGGGTGTTTGATTTTGGCAGCACTTCGTCGCTTGAAATGTCTACCAGCTTCCTTTTTTGGGTGGGAAAGTCCACCATTTTATAGACCCATGGGGTCTCTTTGGAGGGGCACGCAGGGATGCCACGTGGCAGCCATGCCTTCCCAAAAGGGAGGAGACTCCTCCTTGACTTGGGCTTACATGATCGCCCTTGTGACAGTCCGCTAACTGCCAATCTGCCCACCTACGCGCGCATGCACAACAAGCGGCAATAATCGATTGTCCTCGGTTGCCACTTGTTTAACGTCTGCTTTAAATGGTTTTAATGTTTTCACTTTTAAATGTTTTAATGTCTGCCTTTGATTGATTGAATGTCTGCCTTTGATTGGTTGAATGTCCGCTGAGGATAAGAAGTCCACCTTAGCGCGAAGATGGGAGTTTGTCACGATATCGCGACACTTCAACCAAGGCTTTCTTTTGGGCCGAAAGTGTCGCGATATCGCGACACTTCGGCCAAGGCTTCCCTTTGGGCCCGAAGTGTCGCGATATCGCGACGTCGCGATATCGCGACACTTCGGCCAAGGCTTTGTTTTGGGCCCGAAGTGTCGCGATATCGCGACACTTCGGCCAAGGCTTTGTTTTGGGCCCGAAGTGTCGCGATATCGTGACACTTCGGCCGAGGCTTTTTTTGGGCCGAAGTGTCACGATATCGCGACACTTCGATCGAGGCTTTTGTTTGGGCGAAGTGTCGCGATATCGCGACACTTCGGCCGAGGCTTTGTTTTGGGCCCGAAGTGTCGCGATATCGCGACACTTCGGCCAAGGCTTTGTTTTGGGCCTGAAGTGTCGCGATATCGTGACACTTCGGCTAGGCTTTGTTTTGGTGAAGTGTCGCGATATCGTGACACTTCGACAGGCTTTCTTTTGGGCTTAAGGCTTGCGATATTGCGACACTTTGCTTAAGGCTTGCTTTTGATTAAGGCTTGTTAAAACGACCAACTTTGTTTTGTTTACTTTCTGACCTTCTAAACTGCTGTGTAAGTGGCTAGGACCACTGTTTGACCTCTGAGGGCTGCCCTGAAAGTTGTGTGTGTCAATGCGATCAATGTTTGTAGTCACATAATCGGATTGGTGCTGTTTTGGTGTCTACAGATGCCCCTTTTTGGGAAGCGCTACGGGTGACGCAGTGCTTGAGCAAAAATAGATAACCAAAGCACTAATGATTAGGGTTTCTTGGTAACCTAACCAACTTTTGATGCCCCAAGTATGGAAAGGGCATGCATTCTTGAATCCTTGCTTCGACGAGCTAAGGAATTTGATTTCAAGTGTTAACCTATTTTGGTGAGGTGTGACTTGAGCTTGGACATTGATCAGTCATGATTAGGCAAAGGGCGTAACCTTTTGTCCATAGGGGGAACCTTGTGTTCATGCTTCGGGAATGCCAAGTGTTTGATCAATTTGATGATTGCTTGTTTACTCGCCCCAAGCAGGAGCGTGATTGTCTTTGTCAATGATTCTTTGAATGCATGTCATTGCTTTGATTGGGTGTGTGCTTGTTGATTGGTGACTAAGTGTGACTACCCCCTCAAGCGACGAATCGATGAGGGAATGACCTTCATGAGAAAAGCGACGAGTCGCTTGACCCAAGATGACTTGTGCAAGGGTGCCTTTAGATGTTTTACCATTTAAGCATGTGCAATTTCCTGACATTTGGACCTATTTTTGGTGGGTGTTAACCCTTTTGGTGATGCCATAATGGGGTGAAATCATCGAAAACCCGTCTTCCCGTGGAGCGGTCCGGCTATGGTAGCCTTCTTGGGGAAGTAGGAGAGTGACAATTTGAGCCCCGACATCGATTTTCTATGCCAAGAGGTTAAGTGCAAGAGCACTTGTGTCCGACAATGCTTATTGCTATGTTTTTGTGTTGCATTTTTGTGATGTTTTTGTTGTTTTGATTTTCTTGCTTTGTGTATATGTCATGATTTTATGTTATGCATAATGATTGATGTTGATGGATGCATGCTACTTTATATTGATGTATGCATATGGTATGATAAATGCGATTGTTGTATGTTGATTTATTTTGATGGATGCATATGTTATGATGAATGCAAATGTTTTTGATTTATATGTGATATGCAGAAATGAAATGGATGAATAGAATTTGTGATGTTTGGCTATGGCACCATAGACTGTTTAGAACTCTATTATTTTGTCTTTAGGCGATTGTTGTGATGCATGACTTTGTATGTATACATGTGGTTTTTCTTTTTTTGTATTTTCTGATGGTATTGTAAGGATGAAAAGTAGCGCAGTTGGTTTAGAAATGTAGCTAAGGTTTTCTGAGACTCAGACGGTTTTAACTTACTAGCCATGATTGTACTTTATCTTACAAGACTTTTGAACAAGGTATGAATCGGACTTGTTTTTGACCAAGCTATTTCACATCCCTGTGTGTGCAATTGAGTTCATTTATGTGGTATTTGTCAGGATACCGCCAGTGCCAGATGGGCTTTCAACCGAACCTGTACTGAGGATCACCTAATTAGCTCCACTAACTCCTTTGTTGTATTTAGTTAGATTAATCTGTGGTGTTATCCAGGATACCATAAGCTAGCTCATCCTTATGCAAACATTGGTCTACACATACGCAAAGCGAATGTGACAGACATATCGTCATGCGGGTAGGATACCACCATTGCCAGATAGGCTATCAACCAAACCTGTAATGAGGATCACCTAGATGGTTTTCGAATGCTGAGAATTCCAGGGATTCAAGTTCAGGATATTTGTTGGCTGAATGATTTAGAAAGTTGCTCGTCTATATAGTGATGAAAATCACTGTTTATTTTCTATTAATTCTTTTTGAGCAAGGATTTTGAATAGTAGTGATAACCACTGTTATTTGATTTTGTATTTTGAGTATTGTGAGTTTGGGCTTGTGAGTGGCCTTGATCCTTGTGGACTTGGGGACGACTACGCATCCTTTGCAGGGACGTGTAGTACGAATCCTTACGACGTTGGGAACCAAGGGGGTGATGGAGATTATGGAGTAAGGGCATTGATCTTTTAGGCCTTGGGGATGACTACCCATCCTGGTTAGGGGCGGATAGTACGAATCCTTACAACTTGGAGACCAAAGGTGAATGGAAAGTGTTAGGATGATGATTTGTTGGAATTTTGTTTGTGAATGGCGTTGATCCCTTTAGGTCTTGGGGATGACTACCCATCCTTGGCAGGGACGTGTAGTACAAATCCTTACAACTTTGGGAACCAACTATGATTGGGATTTGGTAGTGGTGAAAACCACTGTATATGGAGGTGAATGGATAGGAAAGAGCTTGTCCTTTTGTCAATTCTCAGCATTCTAGAACCATTCGCACGGGGGGATGAGCAAGATAACCGTTTCACTTATGGTGACCTGGATTACTGTGCAGGTTTCATCTTTCGTTCACACAACTTGGGAATTTTTATGTGTTTTAATTTGTGTTGGGATGTTACGTAACAAGGTGTATTTCAAGTGTAACTCTACCTTCGTAAAATCTGTCTGACTCGGTACATTACATAGCTAAAGAGCAAAATGATGACTGAATCATGAAAACTCTTGATACATTAGAAGACCACTGACTCTAGTGTGGTAAAAAGCAATGCATGGTGTTTTTGTTGTTTTTGTAAAATGGAACAATGTGGAACAAGATGGACTAGCAGAGCAATTACAGCCTATGGTGCCTTTGACTCGTATGACCACAAATATGCAATGTATGGATGCAATGCTTTAATGCAGCTATGTATTTTTGTATTTTTGATGGATTGATTTTTGTGAATATGAAGATGAGGTGCGAGAAGAGCTCTCTATTGATGAATTTGAGTATGCCTAGAAATGAGATGCAAAATTTTTGTTGTTTTTGATGATTTTTGTTGTTTTTGAATTTTCTTGATTTTTGACCAAGCGATTGTGGAAATCCTTGGAGCATTTTGGGATTGACCAAGCGATTTTAGGGATCCTTGGAGCATTTTTGGGATTTGACCAAGCGATTTTAGAGATCCTTGGAGCATTTTTGGGATTTGACCAAGCGATTTTATGAATCCTTGGAGCATTTTTGGGATTTGACCAAGCGATTTTAATCTTGGAGCATTTTTGGGATTTGACCAAGCGATTTTAGAATCCTTGGAGCATTTTTGGGATTTGACCAAGCGATTATAGAATCCTTGGAGCATTTTTGGGATTTGACCAAGCGATTATAGAATCCTTGGAGCATTTTTGGGATTTGACCAAGCGATTATAGAATCCTTGGAGCATTTTTGGGATTTGACCAAGCGATTTTAGAATCCTTGGAGCATTTTTGGGATTTGACCAAGCGATTATAGAATCCTTGGAGCATTTTTGGGATTTGACCAAGCGATTTTAGAATCCTTGGAGCATTTTTGGGATTGACCAAGCGATTATAGAATCCTTGGAGCATTTTTGGGATATGGCTCTCTTAGATATGAAATGGTCACAAATGACTGATATTCAAGGGTTCTGTTTCCTTGATACCATCAAGAGAAGCTAGCCGGTATGTCCCGGGTCCTATTTTGCTATCAATGACATATGGACCTAACCAATTTGCCACAAATTTGTCCCTTAGGTGGGATGGCAAACTAGAGTTCTGTTGGTTTTCCTTCAAAACCAAATCACCAACCCAAAAGTCCCTCAGGTGAACTTTCATGTTGTAAGCTTTCTTAAGTCGCTCTTGATAAATACGTAAATGCTCGAGAGCATTAACGCGTCATTCATCAAGCAACGTAAGCTGGTCTAACCGGGCCTGCCATGCAGAGTCATCATCGATGAACTCCTGCATTGATATGCGTAGGGAAGGAATCTCCAACTCTAGAGGCATGACTGCCTCGGAGCCATACACGAGCAAAAATGGAGTGGCCCCAGTGGGTGTCCGAATGCTAGTGCGATAGGCCCATAGGGCAAGTGGGATTTGAATGTGCCAATCCTTATGACTGTCTGTGATGGTATTTTTAAGGATGGCAACTAGCATTTTGTTTGACGCTTCTGCTTGCCCATTCGCTTACGGATAATAGGGTGTCGAAAAGCTATGCTGAATCTTGTACTTTGTGGTCAAAGCATGCACGTCTTTGTTCTTGAAAGGCATCCCATTATCCGAGACTATTTTGGATGGAATACCAAAATGACATATGATGTTATGCAAAATGAACTCCACAATGCGGGGTCCTGTCGTAGAGGTAAGCGGAATCGCTTCCACCCACTTGGTAAAATACTCTGTGGCCGTTATGATAAACGTGTGATGGCCTGACGACGTAGGGGAGATCTTTCCAATTAGATCGAAGCCCCACTACGAGAACGGCCAAGCATACTGGACTATCTGCAAGGCCTGGGAAGGTACGTGCATCAAATTGGCATGATGTTGACACTTCACGCACTTCTTGACATATGCGCAACAATCTCGCTCTAAAGATGGCCAATAATAGCCCATGCGAAGAATGCACTTTGCGATGGCCATACCACTAAAGTGGCCACCACATGTACCATCGTGCGCTTGGGCGACTGCCCAAGTGGACTCTTGCTGGTCCAAGCAACGAAGGAGGATTCCTTCATAGCTACGACGATACAAAATGTCTCCTATCAAGACATACTTAGCCACTTTCTGCTTGAGTGCTCATTTTGCGGCATGAGTCAATCCAAGCGGGAGATTACCTAACTTGAGGTAGTCTCTAATGGGTAAATACCAGTCCTGTTGATCAGAAACCTCGATAGTATGAACAACCAATCCCTCTTGAAGTTCATCCCTAGCGAACGCTGAATGGGATAGAACCTGTAAGAATAGCGTTGTGTTGCTATTAATGGGAGTAGGGGAGAACAAGGACCCCCAGTTGGCACGTTTCAGATGATCTTGGATTCGAGAGAACTTATCCGAGGATGGTTCAATCTGGATCATGTGGATTCCTGGCGTCAAGTCTGAGCTTGCACGCTCCATCGTGGATTGCGATAAGGTTTTGACTTGAATGGTTGTCATATCACCGAAAAGGTCTTGCGGAATTAGTGACCCCAAGGAGGCCATTGTGTCCGCAAAATGATTCGATGATCGAGGGAGTGCCTCGATGTCATACCACTCAAGTTTTGCCAGGAATTTGTCCACAAGGGCTTTATAAGCCTGCAGGACTGGGCATTTGCATTGATATACCCCTTTGACTTGATTGACTATTAACAACGAATCACCAAAGATATTCAGTCGTTTGATGTTCATGGCGATTGTTGTCTGAAGACCTAGGAGCAAGGCTTCATACTCTGCATTATTGTTGGTGCACGGGAAGTTTAATTTAAATGACAGGGGCATTGGAGCACCCTACGGTGTGAAGAATACAATTCCCGTGCCACCACCTTGCTCACATTTAGAACCATCGAAGAATAGGGTTATGTCGGCCTGTGACTCAGGCTCATCAAAATCTGGCGATTCTGAGACATGGAAGACCCCATCATCGGGTAGTTCTATGACTAGAGGCTGATCGTCTTCAAGAGGAGCCTCTGCTAGTTGATCGGCTATGACTTGTCCTTTGATAGATTTTTGTCCAATAAACTCAATGTCAAATTCCATCAACAACATGATCCATTTCGCCGTGCGACTACTATGATAAGTACGACTCATCATGTATCGCAATGGATTCTCCTTAGACACAACATACGTAGTGTTGCTCAGCATGTAGTGGCATAGCTTTTTGGTAGCAAACACCACTGCCAAGCAGAGTTTCTCAACGTATGCATAGTTAAGTTCATAACTGACCAGGGTGCGGCTAAGATAGTAAGTAGCCTGTTCCTTGTGAAGTTCATTCTTCTGGGCTAACATGGCACCCAGTGCCACCTCAGTAGCTGAGATGTATAAGTAGAACGACACTCCTGGTCTAGGTGGTGCCAATACTGGCGGCGAAGCCAAGTATTGTTTGATTTCGTCAAAGGCTGACTGGCACTCGTCATCCCAGTGAAATGTAACCCCTTTGTGCAATAATTTGTTCATGGGTCGGCACTTGTCAGATAATTGCGCTATGAAGCGTTTAATCGATGCGACCTTTCCTTGCAGACTTCTGAGCTGCTTGATGGTAGTTGGGGGAACCATTTCAAGGATTGCCTTGACTTTCTTTGGGTCCACCTCGATTCCTCGCTTTGAGACTATGAAACCCAAGAGTTTTCCAGATGTGACGCCAAATACGCACTTCTTGGGGTTTAGTCTAACTTTATGCTCCATGAGGCGATCGAGGATCTTGCTTAAGTCATCGATATGATTTGAGCGCAAAAGAGACTTGGCTAACAAATCATCCATGTAATCTTCCAAAGTTTTGTGCATGTAATCATGGAAGATGTATGTCATGGCACGTTGGTAGGTGGCGCCAAGCATTTTTAAGGCCAAAAGGCATGACCTTATAACAAAATGTCCCCCAAGGCGTTGTGAACGCCATTTTTAGTTGGTCTTCAGGATTGATACGAATCTGATTGTATCCTGAGAAACCATCCATGAGGGAGAGCATTTCGTGACCTGCTGTAGCGTCTACCAATGCGTCGATGCTCGGCAAGGGGAAATCATCCTTAGGACTCGCTTTGTTTAGATCTCAAAAATTGGTGCATATGCGAATCCTCCCGTCGGGCTTCTTGACGGGAACCATGTTGGACAACCATGGCGGATAATCCACGCAGATGACAAACTATGCATCCAACAGCTTTTGCAATTCGTCTTTGACCATCAAGGCCACTGTTGGGTGCATCTTACGTAGTTTTTGCTTTACAGGCTTGATTGTCGGATCAAGCGTTAAATTATGCATGACTAGCTACGGGTCTAGTCCTGGCATATCCTTGTACGACCATGCAAAAACCTCCTTCTTCTCTTTGAGAAGGGCAATGTAGTCGGCTTGCTCTTCGGGGGAAAGACTTACCCCTAGCTTGAGAATCTGTGGATTCATTGGATCTATGCCGATATCTACGTCAGTCGTCTCCTCGACTGACATGTGGGATCCGTCCTCCAACTGATGTGGAGTCGGGATCAAATGGATATCATTAGCTGAGTTTAGATCTACGTTTGGAACCTCGGGTTCCTCTTCAGCCTAAAAAATATCCTGAGTTGTCCCTAGGGTAAAATGAGGCATTTCACCGAAAGGCCAGTACTCTGATGGTGATAAAGGTGAATTGACGCGATCCCAATCGATGGCATCTGTGTCTAGATGCAATGACCATGCTGGATCGGCCGGATTGTGGATGGGTGCGGTCAAATCAATGGAGATCATGTGGATGGAATGAATTTGGTCTCCATTACCATGGGTATGATAACTTGAATCTTCTGGATGCTCCCTATACTCTGGATCTGGCTCTAGGGGAACGGGCACGAACGGATCGGCCCTATGTGCGAATAGGAGGACAGGGTCTTCCCTCGGCACTGATGTCATGATAGGGTCTCGGGGTGGACGGTGCTCATCGTGAATTTGGAGCCATGGATCCAACACTTGGTCCCACCCCGCTGGGTCTACCCACCATTCATGCCCTAACCTTATGCCCATCTGTCCCATCAGATCTTCATGAGTTAAAGGGCGATTATGCCATCGCGCATGATTGAGATAGTTCATCTCAGTCTCATCTTCTGAATCACTTTCGAAGATCCAAAAATGTTCATTTTCTTCAGCAACTATTTGCGACGTTGAGGGTTCTCCTTGTTCCAGCAAATTAATCTGGTCCCATTGCGGTTGTTCCACTCTTGGTGGAGGGACCTGATTCTCTTGACACTGTATTGACTCAACTGGAACCTCTAAGGGGAACAACTTCAAAAAGATGTCCGGACACCGTTTATGTTCTCTTTGGGGATTAGTGTCCGAACTTTCACCTCTCTCTAGCAAAGGAGAGGGATTACTGATGTTGCCAAGGGTGTTTGTTGACCATGGGAGGTAATCTCCCAATGTATATTCTGTATTTGGGTTGGCATAAAGATCTGGTGCCAATCCCCCCTTGTTGCCTATTCCTAGGCCTTGCATATTTTCTACCAAGATGTCTAAGGGCAGGGGGTGGTTGAACCCTACTCCCGACTTATCATATGGCATCTCGATATCTTGGTTGGCAAAGGACACGCATCCCTTGCTCATATCTGCCTAGCCCGTATCCATGCCAATTGCATTGGCCGAGATATCTTAGAGCGAAGTCCGGGTTTGACAGATAGTTGATATTTTCAGCAAAAGGCTCTTCGTCTTCGTCCTTTTGCTTGCATGGTTCAAGACCATGATCAAGGCCCCCATACACAAAATTTGTCTGGTTTGGTGGGTAACCTAGAGGAACAACTATTCCTATGGGAAGGCGAGGTCTCCCCATGTCCTGTACTGATTCTAATGCGGGCGTTGCCACAACATTCTGCACTATATACTCCCCCAGGCCCATACTGGCCATTTCAACAGTGATTGTTGATGCTTGGGAGGGAGGGAACGGGAGTCCTTCCTGAGTCCATTCCATGTTTGGTGGGTTAGGAGTCTCAGCTTCCGTTGTGCTAGGTATTTCCTCTGTTGATACCATTGATATTGTTGGCAACCCCTCTTCTAGGGGCTGAGCCTCTTCCATGATCTATTTTCCCTTGTCCTTCTGTTTAGCCATGACAGGTGGCATTGGTAGTGAAGGAGCAGATGATGAAGACTCACCTGGTTGGGATTTTGATGATTTGGTCACCAGTGGTGCCTACGGTATTGGACCCTGTTTAGATGGATTTAATTGGAAATCCAAATGCGTTGAAGGGAGGGTCGATTGAGGCATTAATTGCACCGCATTGCAATACTTGAAGGGTTCTAAGTCCATCGGGACTACATGTATTTCTCCTTCAAATGCATACTTTAGGCACTGGTGAGCGATCGAAGGGACACACTTCATGTCCCTGATCCATGGCCGCCCTAGCAGTATGTTATAAGCCATCTCGCCTTCCAAAACATGGCACAATGTTGGTATTGTCTTTTGTCCTACCTGGACAGGCAGAACAACTGTGCCGACTGTCGAGCATATTGCATCGTTGAAAGCTCGTAGTGTGTATGTGGAGGTTGTGATATGAGAGGTCGGCAGCTTCAGATGTTTTAATGCTGCAGTGGTAATGATGTTACTGGACGAGCCAGTATCTACCAACACTCTCTTGTACGGGATCCCGTTGACCCACGCGATAACGTGCAGGGGTGGATCTGCCATGTCATTCGATATTGTTTTGACTTCATCCTCTCTGAAGGTAATGACCGGCTCCGTACATCGTTTCACATGTCCCACGAAGTTGTTGAAAGAATTTGCTTCGTGAGGCTGTAATTCGATGGCTTTTAAAATTTCCATAAGAGCTTCCCTATGAGGTGTTGACTGTTGAATAAGCTCGTAAATGGAAAGCCTAGCCGATGTGGTCCACAAACTCTGCGTGAGTTTGGTCCGTATCGTGACCTCGGGTCTAGGCGGAGGCAACCGCACAGGGCGTTGTTGAGGCTGCGACGTTGTTGGAACTTCCCTTGTAGCTACCTCGGGGGCAACTCCTGGGTACTTTTTGTTCCTGGTCACTATGCTCGATCATTCCCACAAATCCTTGCATGGGAAGATTCTGTCGCACCTCATTAACCTCGGAGAGGTTTTGCCTGTGCCTCGTGGGCAGGCAAAGGGTCCTTGAATACCCCCATTTGTTGATTATTTGGCGCTATGGGGTTGTCCACGGCCAATGTTTTATTGTCGATCAAATCTTGGATTAATCCTTTGAATTTCCAACATCCATTCAAGTCATGTCCCCTTCGCCTATGGAATCTACAATATAATTCCTCTCTGTATCCCTTAGGCTTGGGAGCGTTAGGATCTACAGTTTGGATTTCTGGAAGGGTGACTAAATTTGCCGCTAACAAGCGGTCAAATAGGGAGTCCCTAGACTCCGCATAAGGGGTGAATTGTCGCCTAGGGCGACGCTACTGATTCTGCTCCTATTTTTTATTATCTCTTTCATAACTAGGAGGCACTGCTTGGTAATTAGCCTTTTGGGGCTGTATTTCTTGCACAGGCTTGGGGACATTTATCGCAACTTGGTTAACCACAGCGGGTTGTGATTGCGTAGTCCCGGTCTTAGTGGTTTTATTCCACTCTTTCTTTTTAGGCTTGGCGATTGCGCCCTCACCTATTTTGATCTCTTCTATAACTCTGGCTTGCGCCAAAGCTTCTTCTAAGCTGGCATATTGCTGCAGCAGCAATAGCCCAGAGATTGATTTTAAGCAACTCCGTGCAAACATCTGTGTGAGATCAGACATAGGGGGAAGGTAGGGTAGCTTAGAAAGCAAAGCCCTCCATCGATTCCCGTATGCTGCCATTGTTTCTTCCTCATATTGCCTGAGGCTGGCCAGATCACTCAGTGATGCCTTCTTCTTTGTGTTGAAGGCAAAGCATTCAAGAAACGCATCTACTAATTGATCTAGGTTGTTTATGCTATGTTTTGGTAATTGTGTGAACCAATCCGAGGTAGGGCCTACGAATGTGGTTATGAATGTCCTAAGCAACAATGCATCATTATCTTGAATGCCGAAGCATTGGCTTAGGAATCTTGTGACATGTTCTTGTGCATCCTCTTCACCTTTAAAGACTGCCAATTGAGGCAACTTGAAATGTTCGGGGTAAAGAGGTGTGGGCACTGAGGGATGCACTAGATGACTACGGAGTTGACGTAACATGGGCTTTTGATGCCCAGAAGCTTTTGTCTCCACAGACTCCAAATGCTCTAATAGCGCTTTGTATGCATCGAAAGATTTTATTTCTTCCTCTTTTGTTTGCTCCCGTTGTGAGTTATGGGAGACTGGAGGCCTATGGGGGGGTGGCCGAATGGCAGCCCTCCCGCCTTGATGGGGCATTTTGGCCCGTTCTATTTCTGGTTCATACTCCTCATAAACTTCTTGAGGAGTCTCTGGGCGAGACCTATGACCCTGATTGAGTCCCCGCTGAGGGTACCCATCATTGTTTCGGGGAGTGGCCTCCCTCTCGGGTCTATAAGGTCTCGGAGGCAAAGCTTGACGAGGTCGCGGAGACCTGTCCTGCACCAAAGGGTTGTGCCTCTCATATTGTTCTACCTTTTGGGTGCGAGGGGTTGGCACCCTCTCAGGGAGTTTATAGCGCAACTCATCCGCTTCATGCTGCATGCGCTCTTTATTAAGGCGGTATAAGTACTCTAACTCCTGATGACCTTGCTCAAGCTGCATGATTCGGGCTTGGCGGGCGGCATGTCTGGCGACTGTCGGGTCAATTTGGTCTACCCTCTTTTGCTCAGGAGGCTTGAATGTTTCTCCTATGTGTTTGCCTCGATCTTGATGATCTAAAATTTCAATGGGTCGCTTCCCTCTGTCGAGGTAGGCGGCATTTACTTGAGGCTCTGGCCTCGATGGGTGACCATGATATCTAGCAGGCATGGAAATGCAAGGTTCCCACACTGTATGTTGTTCTCGAGGAATGCGATGGTCTTCCTCGTACTCCCTTTCATGGGTGTGAAAGGGGCGGGCGGAGTGAGCTCGCCCTGTGTGAAGAGCCCTGCGCTCTGGGTTTTGTCTTTCTATTCTAATGGGAGGCAAAGAAGAGGTACCGTATTCACGTTGTCTCTCCTCATGGACACTATGCCTCTCTAGCACTTCATCGTGCTGTGGCCACTCAGATCTAGCCTCAAGAGGTGGTTGTCTATTTACATTGAGATCTACATGTAAAGCTTCTTCCCGAAAGGGGCTATGTTGAATGGGCAAACTCCATAGAGGAGGGTCCCAATAATTCCTTCTTGATGTGGCCTGATGTGGACTCTCTTGTAGGCCAGACCGCCAAGGCGGTATGGCCAAGTCCTCAGGGCTAAAGCGAAGGCGACCAGCGCCCTCTCTTTGTGCACCTTCCGCAGCGTCCGCCCTTGATTGGGCTTGGCTACGGGTGTACACCATTGTGGTGCTTCTCTACTATCTAAGCAGATTTTTATCTCGTTTATGATGATTTTTCTTTTTGTTTACACTAAGCAGAAATGAACACACACATACACAAACAGTGATTATCTCTTTTAAGGATTAATAGTGTGTCCTAAACTGGTTTAGTGCATTTTGATGTTTTGTTTTGTTTTTGCAAGTTTTGAAGAATGTTTAAATGCATAATGTTGGCTCATATGACTCCCATAAATGGTCACCCCTTCAATATACCATTGTCGGACCGATATACCAACCTCTCTATATACCCGCCCTTACGAGAGGGAAACTATAGGTACATGAGAGCAGATGGTACGTGGAACATAGGCGGTATGGAAGGGGGGATTGTCCTGTTAATGACACCTACCATAGAAGACTTATCCTCGCACGCATGGGAATCACCCCAGCGACACTCGGTCAGCTTTCATCAGGATTTACGCCTAACAACAGTGACAATCGGGGAAATGGATGCAAAGCTAAGCCAAGGTGGTGATGAACCCACCGTTGGTCTTGCTCAAGGGCTAGGGTTTTACGACCGACTCCTTGGTTTAATTTACCACGTGATGTGTGTGGGGTTCATTTTATTTAATAAAAATGAAACAAGCATAAACAACTTTCCCTAAGCAAGTAAAAGTTGACAAAAAGGTAGAAACAAAAATAATAATAATAAAAAAAAAAATGCAGGTACAGCTTTGGAACCTTACCTTTTTTTCTGCTCAAATCGGCTGTTTCTGATTCGGCCTGGTACCTTTAAGCACAAAAAAACATAAATCAGTTTCTGAATCTAAAAAAAAAATAGGGGATAGAGTCCCACCGTGATCGCCACTGAAAGCATGAGATTCCGAAAGAAAACAGTATTGCCGCAATGTAAACTAACTAGCTTGATGCACGAGATAAAGCAGATATAATCGAATCAAAACCAAATGTAAAAGGAGAAAGCAGGAGCACAACCCTTTTTATTAATGTGATTCCAACTCGGTTACAATACATCTCCTCCCTTTTTAAGGGCTAGGAGAGTTAGCATGTTTCCATTACAAAAAGTGCATAGTGATCTTCTTCCGCATGCCCACATTTGAAACGGGCGGGCCAAAGTGTTGCCGCCGCTTGCGATAATGAATCTGTTGTGGCTAGTCCACAACACACCCCAAAATTGGGGACCCACCTTTTTTTTGCAGGCTTGCAGAAGAAATCTCAGTGACCCAGATGCTAAAAATGAAGAAAAGAGAAAAAAATGCATAAGTGTTGAAAGTGTCGCGAAATCGCGACCTGTCGTGCCATCGCTGCCGGAAAACAGAAAAACGTCGCGATATCGCGACATGTCGCTCCATCGCTGGTAAAAGTGAAAAGTGTCACGATATCGCGACACATCGCTGAAAAAAAAGAAAAGTTGTCGCGATATCGCGACATGTCGCTGGCAAAAATGAAAAGGTGTCGCGAAATCGCGACATGTCGCTGGCAAAAATGAAAAGGTGTCGCGAAATCGCGACATGTCGCTGGCAAAAATGAAAAGGTGTCGCGAAATCGTGACATGTTGCTCCGTCGCGGCCCAGGCAGGAGAGAGAAAGGCAAGAATGAAAATCGTCGCGATTTCGCGACATATGGAGCTGCCATTGCTTGGAAATGAGAAGTGTCGCGATTTCACGACGTGTTGCTGCGAAGGGTGTACGGAATGAAAACGGTAGCGATTTCGCGACAGGAAGCAGGAAGAAGGTGCCAAGCGAGAAAAGCATCACGATATCATGACGAAAGCTACAAAGCACGTCGAAGCAGAGAAACGTCGCGATTTCGCGACAAGGTGCAGCCGAAGGTGTACGAAATAGAAAATGGTCGCGATTTCGCGACAGGAAAATAGCATGGCGTACGGAGAAGAGAAACGTCACGAAATCGCGACAACATTGAGCAAAGAGGTGCCGAGTGAAAAACGTCACGAAATCGTGACAGATTGCAGGTGGAAGGCATGAAACGAGAAATCGTCGCGATATCGCGACATGTCGCATTTTCGCGACTCCAAGTAGCCAAAGGTGTACGGAACAAAAATGGTAGCGATTTCACGACAGGAAGCAGGAAGGTAGTGCGAGCAAGAGGGGCGTCGCGAAATCGTGACAGGTCACGTTTTCGCGGCTCCGAAGCAGCAAAGTGTACGGAGATGTAAAACTGCCGCGATATCGCGACAGAATCGATCGAAGGGCATGAAGCGCAGAAATGGTCGCGAAATCGTGCAACTTTTGGGAAAGCATGCTCGATAGAGAAAAGCATCGCGAAATCACGACAGGTTGAGGCCCAAGCAGTACGGATGAGAAGGACGTCGCGAAATCATGACAGAATCAAGCGAAAGAGTCCGAGACATAAAGACGTCGCGAAATCGCGACAGCATGCAGCAAAGGTGCCCGAAGCAGAAAAGCGTCGCGAAATCGCGACAGGTTGCAGCGAAGGAGCAAGAAGCGAGGTAGCGGTAGCGAAATCACGACGGATTGCGGCAAGAGGGCCCGAAGGAGAAAATGGTCGCGAAATCGCGACAAGAAGCAGCCGAGGGCGTACGGACAGGGAAAACGTCGCGATTTCGCGACATGTCGCGAAATCGCGACAGGTTGCGTTTTCGCTGGGAGTGGCTGCAAGAAAGGTTGCTGACAGAAAAGCGTCGCGATATCGCGACATGTCGCGATTTCGTGACATGTCACGTTTTCGCGGCCAGGAAGGTGAACAGGCTGCATGCCGTTTTTGTCATGATTTTCGTAGAAAGACGTTACAGAAGGCGCAGAGAATGTGAGACACATGGCATACGGGTGTCGAGTTGCAGAAGCGTTACATGCAACGGAAGATTTCAAACGTTTCGGCATAAAGCATGGAATAAAAGCATCGAAAGGGCAGGAATTTGAAAAGAAGCAAAGGGAGGTGAAACGAAGCGACGCAGGGGAACTGAAAGGCCACGCCAGACAGTATAAAACCAGAAGTGCAGATTGAAGATAGGGTTGGAAATTGCTGCTTGCAGAGTTGCAGAGACAAGGGCTTTATGCCATTCTGGGCCTGCACTTGGGCAATTTCCTTCATTTGTTCTGGATTTGTTAAACCTGGAACATTCTGTCATTGTAACTGTTATATCATTGTAATACGGAGATACAAAAAGTTGGCATCTCATTGATGAGAAAGAAGGAGTTATTTTTGCATGCATGATTTAATGTTTTATCTTTCTCTTTCAGATTTCTAGGCTTTTAGGTGAAGTTTAATGCAAGTGTTCTTGGTTACTTCATGCGAATGTCTAAATCTGAAATTACTTTAGAAACCCCAGAAACCAGCACCTAGCTTATCTGGATTGTGCGAATTTGCAGGTTCTATAGGTTAGGTTGCATGCAGAAACCTCATTATCTTCGGTTTCATCAATCAAGATGGTAGCATTCTGGACATAGTTTAGTTGCATCTTCATTTGCATGTATTTTATTTTCAAATCCTTATTTTATTTTCTGCATTTTAATTACAGTCATTTAAATAAATAACTGAAAGCTCATCAAAATCCAAGTTTGGAATAGATTTATTCATTTTGAGTCCACTGTAAATTCAAAGTAAATTAAACTACAGTGCCCCTTGTTAACATCTACTTGCAACCCTAAGGTATTCCCAGCAACTATATTGAACAACATCATTGGTGTTAAAGAAACAACATAACAGGAACCTTGGAGAAATTACTTTCTTTGCAAGCAGAGGATTTTAGGACTCAGATCCTACCGGAGAGTGTGCTTTCACAATTGGGTGAAAACACCACTCAACAGATTGGCGCTAGAAGGAGGGCACAAATTGGTTTATTTTATTTTGATTTTCATACCTGAATATTATCTTTTGATCGGATTTTGAAATCATTTGTTAAATCTCACAGACGGCTAAACTGCAACATTGGTTTTTGTTTTTGTTGCAGGTTTTCTTTGAAATAGCCGAGGGTTTCATCGAGCGAGCTGGACCCACCGCGTCGTATTGCGACCGGGTCCCAAAAAACCGGGGAAACCATTTTTCATGACCTTACTGGTACTCCCAAGAACAAAGCCAAGCAAGTCGTAAGATCACCAGTCACAAAAGACCTGTTTTCTCTAGGGAACATCGAGTGGACCTACGCCAGTAATATCCATTGCCCCTAGTGTGCCTATAGTAAGTAATATTTCTATTGCTATTGTAGGTTTGTCTTCATCAATTTTGAGTCAAATGGCTCAAGCTCCAGCAACTCCTTGGTATGGAGCTAACAATACTCCTTTGAATATTGCTGGGGATATCCATGAAATCCCCAAGAACATTGAAATATTTCTGCCTAAATACAAACCAGATGGCCCAAGAACAACAGAACATATCCAAGCCTATAGGGATGTTTTAATTAGGCTGCAAGTTCAATATGAAGATGTGGCCTGCAGACTGTTCCCCATGAGCTTAGATCCAATAGCATATGAATGGTATATATGCTTGCCAGCTGGTTCAATCACCTCTTGGACACAAATGGAAAATGCCTTTGTCAATCAATTTAGGTCACCCTTAGATCCCGCAACTATTTACAATCGGTTTATTACATGCAAAAGGGGCCAAGGGGAACCGATCGGAATGTTTAATCGAGAGATTCCAAAAGTGCTATAACAGAGCAATTAGGCACTTTGCTATTGATCCCGTAGTGGCTTTGCAGATATATTTTGGGGCATTGGACCCCATGACAGCCATGTTTGCAAGACGCAACCCTCAGGTTACCACGCTGGCTTTGGCCTATAATGAAGCCATGACTATCGAGCAGCAAATGACACCACAAGGCTACGGGTTTACCCAGATGCCTGTGATGGGACAGTATGCTCCATATGGTCAAGCTCCCCAGGCAAATCAACTCATGGCACCACAAATGCCAAGCATGAACGCCTTCCCATATCAGCGGCCGTATCCACCAGCACCGCGTATGCACCCATTCCAATCCAACCAATCACATCCATTCCACCTGTCCCTGCATTTTTGCAGAACAGTCAATCAACTATGCAAGGAACTAGCCAAGTCAATCCTCAGGCCATAGTTCCTTTTCCAAATCCAACCCCGATTCAAAGTGTCAATCCATACGGGAATCAAATTCCTCAGAACCCGACCCCAGTGTTGAATCAAGACCCCATTAATTATGCGAATCCAACGGGGGTTAACAACAATGTGATTCCACCGAAGGAGATTTATTCAGAAGTCGAAGAGCTCAAGAAATTAGTTCATAAACTGAGCAATGACAGGGTTCAACAGCAGAAGTATGAGTCCCATGCCCCTCACCCAAATCAAAATTTTAACAATAGAGGGAGGCATTGGAACACCAAGCCAAACAATGGGGGAGTTCCCGCTCCCATTGCTAATCAACTAGATACTTCTATAGGACCTAGCCAATCCAATTCTCTTTTGAATCTTTCAGATTTGGCGTGGGAAAGGGGGTGCGAGGTTGCACAACACAAAAGAACACAATGAGAGGAATTGTCCTGAGATCGCTAGATACACTCATTGTCTTCAGGCACAAGTTGATGATTTGGAACTGGTATCAAATGAGGGTCCATCACAACATCAAGATGATAATATTATGGTGATGGAAATTGTATATCATCAAGAAGGTGAGAGTGAGGAAGAAGAAGACGAAATTCTGGAACAGGGAGGTGCAAGCTTTTCGAGATTTTAGGAAGGGGAATCATGGATACCATTTGAGAAGTAAATCTAAAACCCCTAAAACCTCATCAACACCTCCAAACAACTCTATTCTTCCTCCCGATACTAAGGCAAATAATAATCCTCCCCCTCCACTTAGAAGAGAAATGTCTAATGATGTGCAGAAGACAGTCAAATTCGAAAAGCCAAACTATGACATAGTGGAGGATCTAAAGAAGTCCAAATCTAGCCTTTCGTTCTTGGACGCAGCTAGATTGTCGGGCCAAAAGGAGGCATTGATAAAAGCTTTGAACTCACCTGATCAAACGTGGAAAGGAAAAGGAGTCGAATCCCATCTCATTTTGCGAAAGGAGAGAAGGGATGTCCCGCCATTCTTACTGACTCTGAGAATTGCGGGTAAGAATTTGCATAACTGTTTGGTGGACACAGGTGCCACGAGCAACCTCATGCCTACAAAAATATGTAAAATGCTAGGTCTGCAACCTTGTTTCATCCAAATGTACGATCCTGCAATCTGGACAGGATCGAGAGGTAAATGTAGTGGGGACTCTATATGATGTCAAGATTCAATTGAATTCTGAACCCGGGGTTCGAGCGGGTTGTGGACATTACGGTGGTTAATATCCCAAGTAGGTATGGAATGCTACTTGCGAGGGATTGGATGAAAACTCTGAATGGCTATTTTTCAACAGACTGCTCACATATGTGGCTACCATGGAAGGGAATTGCAAACCAAATCAGAGTGGAAAACGAACCGAGGCTTAAGGAGATTATAACAGATTTTAACAAGCCGAATGAAGTTCAGTTTTCTGAGCCAGAACTAGGAGTTTATGCACTTGATGTTGAGGAAGCTGCTGAAGAGCCTAAAGAGGAGGCGTGTCATGGTGGCTCTTCTGAGGAAAATGATTACACGTGGTTGCTCAGGTTCGATGGATCAAAATCTAGACAAGGAGCAGGAGCTGGAGTCGAGCTCACTGGTCCAGGAGGTAAACCATTATTAGCTGCTTACAGACTGCAATTTCCTTGCACGAACAATGTGGCAGAATACGAAGCATTGATCTTTGGTTTACGTCTAGCATTGAGCAAACATGTTAAATGCTTGAAGGTTTTGGGAGATTCCTGAGTTGGTAGTCAAACAAATCAAAGGACAGTATACATGCCGCGACAGGAGACTAAGCCTTTATAGAGCTAGGGTTATGGACCTCATGGAGGAGTTCGACGCATTCAATATAGCCCTTATTTCTAGGAAAGGAAATCGAATAGCAGACTCTCTTGCAGTCGCCGCGGGCATGTTAAACCCGGTTGATATAAAAAGATGTAAAAATTTTTCTATTGAGCTGGTTCCTTGTCCATCAATACCCGATAATGTAAAGAATTTCCAGGTTTTTGAAAGTGACAGACATATTTTCAAATTTGTCACGAACTCGGGCATTTTTGAAAATCAGGTGATTGATGAGGAGCAAAGGTGGCGAGGATGAAACGAGAAGATGAAATTGAAGCTGCGTATCAATCCAACAAAATTCCTAAAGACGTGGTTTCATTGGAAAAGATGTTCGACATGGGATGCAAGACCAAGAAAGGAAAAAGAGTCCCACTCCCTAAAGAGGCATGTGATTCAATTAATCTAGGGAGTGGAGACAATCCAAAGGAGGTGTACATAGCAAAGGCATGTAGAGAGGAAGAAAGGAGCAATATAATGCCAGGCATTGAAACATTACATAGATTGTATTGCTTGGAACTACAATGAGCTGAAGACATACAACCAAAACATTATCACACATACCATCCCTTTGAAGCCAGACTCCAAGCCTTTTAGGCAAAGACAGCGAGTTGTTAACCCGCTATTGGAGCCTTTGATCGAAAAGGAGGTTAAAAGATTATTGGAAGCGAAAATCATTTTTCTTGTTAGGCACTCAATCTGGGTGGCTAACCTCGTTCCAGTGAGAAAAAAGAGTGGAGAGATTAGGTTGTGCATAGATTTTCCAAATCTTAATAAAGCCTCTCAAAAAGATAATTATCCACTTGCCATCAATCGATGAAATTCTACAAATGGTAAATGGATCTGAAATGATGTCCTTTCTCGATGGGTATTCAGGTACAACCAGATTCTTATACATCCGGATGACGAGGATGAAAACTAGCCTTCACTACCAAGTGGGGGACATTTGCATATAAGAGAATGTCGTTCGGATCTGTTAAATGCTTGGTGCAACTTTTCAACGCGCCATGGATTATGCATTCAAAGGGCTCATAGGCAAATGCATCATCATGTATGTGGATGATATCCCAGTTTTCTCGAAAAAGAGAGAGGAACATGTCAAAGATTTAAATAAAGTGCTTCAAAGATGCAAGAGAACATGGAATTTCCTTAAATCCCAAAAAGTGCATTTTCGGAGTAACAGAAGGAAAATTCTTGGGTCACATTATTTCAAAAGAGGGCATATCCATCGACCCAGAAAGGATACAAGCTATCCAAAACCTACCTCTCCCGAGTAGTAAGAAAGAATTGAGATCTTTCTTTGGGCAGGTTAATTTTGTGAGGAAGTTTATCTCTAGCTTTGTTGAGATAGCCAAGCCTACGAACAAGATGCTCAAGAAATATGTGGATGTAAAATGGAACGAGGAAAGTAGAGTGGCCTTCCAGAACATCAAAGATGCCATTTCCAGAGCCCCTGTCCTTATAAGTCCAGACTACTCCAAGCCTTTCTATATTTATGCTTTTGCATCAGAACACTCCTTTGCGAGTGTCTTAACCCAAAAGGGCGAGGATAGTGCCGAAAAACCCATAGCATTTTTAAGTGCCCCCTGAAAGATGCTCAATTAAGGTATTCAATCCTTGATAAGCAAATGTACGCACTTTTTAAAACGGTGAAAAAATTTAGGCATTACATTGTGCACAGCGAGTTATTGCCATCGTGCCCGACTTCTGTTGTCAAGACCATGTTTTTACAAAATGAACTAGGTGAGAAGAGAGGAAAATGGATTTCCACCATCCAAGAATTTGATCTCGAAATCCAACCTATGAAACTAGTTCGAGGACGAGGGATTGGCGAAGGCGATCGCAGAAAATAATCCGCAAATAACGAGGCCAATGCTCGAATACAGAATACATTGCTAAGGATGAGTGGTATGTTGATATTGTGCAATTTTTATTGATTGGTAAGTGTCCTTCTAATCTAAATTCAACACAGAGAAGAGCTTTGAGGCTTAAGTCTATCAATTATCTGATGAAATCTTGTGTGCTTTACAGGAAGAATCATGAAGGTATCTACCTGAGGTGCTTGAACAAAGAAGAAGCTGCCAGGGTGTTGCAGGAATTTCACGGGAAACATGGAACTGGTCATGGTGCGGCCAATGCTACAGCACATCAAATCCTGAGAGCAGGATACTACTGGCCCCATATTTTCAAAGATGCACATGCCCATGTACGATCTTGTCATATCTGTCAAGTGGCTGCCAGTAGAGAAAGAAATGCAGCCATGCCGTTACAACTTTGTAGTTGAAATGAGACCATTTGCACGAGTGGGGACTAGATTTCATCGGGGTTATTAACCCAAATTCTTTTGATTCTCATAAATTCATATTGACAGCTACGAGACTACTTGTACAAGGTGGACGAAGCGATTCCTACTAAACATGCCACCACGAGACGTTGTAATTAAATTCCTTGAGGACCATATTATAACAAGATTTGGAATGCCTAATTCTATTGTCAGTGACAATGGTAAAGCATTTATTTCTACGCAATTTGCGGATTGGGCATATGATAACAAAGTGAGCTTAAAATTTGCATCCAATTATTATCCTCAAGGAAATGGGTTGGCCGAATCTTCAAATAAGAATTTGTTGAATACCATCAAGAAATTCTTGGAAAAGAACCCTCGGGACTGGCACGACCAATTGAAGTTTGCCCTTTGGGCGAGATAGGACCAGAGTGAAAGAATCTATAGGGAATACTCCCTATCATTTGGTCTATGGGCAAGACCCGATATTTCCTGCAAATTTGAAGTTGCAGACCTTACATTTCATACAAGAGTACTTGGGGACGAGATGATCAAGTTGAAGCCGAGGTCAAGTCATTTGCTTGCACCTTGATGAAAAGAGAGAAGAAGCCATGAATCACATGAATAAACACCGGGGAGTTATCAAAATATGGTTTGACAGAAGGGCCAAAGTGAAGTCATTCAGAATTTCAGATTTGGTATTACTATGGGACAAAAGACATGAGGAAAAAGGGAATCATCAAAATTTTGATTGTCTTTGGTTAGGCCCATATCAGATTTCCAGAGATTCTTGGGAAGAATACCTTCAGGCTAAAAACTTTAGAAGGGAGAGATTTCATGCTACCGGTTAATGGGCAGATTTTAAAGCATTATTTTAGCCCTTAGGTTGTGAGATTTTGATATTATTCTTTCGGTTTTGGTGGGGATTTGTAGTTTTTGTTTTTATTGTTTAGGATTGTTAGTCTAGCTAGGATTTTGGTGGTGGTTTTGATTTCAATTGGCATGTTTTGTTAATTTAAAAAATAAAAATAAAAATAATAATAATATAAAAAGATAAAAAAATTGAGATGTCAACTTATGCTTAAGGTTAGGAGAATATGAAATATTGGAATTGTCCTGTAAAAGCTCCACAAGTAACACAAACATCTTAAGTTATATTGTTTGATTTTGTGATGCATGAAAGAGTCAGTTTTGCATGACAAATCATTTCATTTGCAATTCAAGAGATAATGCATTCATGTTCCATCTCACCTTACATACATTTCATCTTAGTTGCATATGCATCTTAGGTACAAATCATTAAAGTATGTCAAATCCTCTTAGGGTTGTGTTATAACATAAATGTAAGGACAATCCTAAGGTTGGAAACTGAGTCTTGAGGTATCTAGAACCAAGCACGTCTCATACATTAAGAAGGATCTTGAGCAAAATGATCAAAACCTAACTTGGAGGAAAAGGTTGGGCGAAAGAGGTTTTTCATGTCTATCCTATTATGCAACATGATCCTTAAAACAGTGGTTTTGACCACTTCCATAGAGCTTAAAGCCTAAAATCGAGTAGTAAGGATAGGGTTAAATCCTCATCGAACTTAGGTTGAGGATCCAATTCCCCAAAGCTTTGATTTGACCCACATGGAGTAGTAAGGATAGGGCATAAATTCTCATCTCGTTTAAGTTGAGAATCTGATTCCCCAAAGCTCTTATGTCTCATTTCTTAGTAAATATTGGATTGTAAGGATCGTACTACTTGTCCTCTGCAAAGGATGGGTAGTCATCCCCAAGGTCTAAGCAACAAAATTAATATTTCCATTTTCATCTAAAGTTTGGATTGTAAGGATCGTACTACATGTCCCTAGCCAGGATGGGTAGTCATCCCCAAGGTCCAAGAAGTAAAAAATAAATTTTTCCCATCTCATCTTTATATTGGATTGTAAGGATTGTACTACTTGTCCTCTGCAAAGGATGGGTAGTCATCCCCAAGGTCCAAAGAAATGAAGATAAGTTTTGGATTGTGGGGTTAGATATGCCCATGCATGGCATCATGTCTTGCCTCAAAAACAAGACCACTGATTGTCTAGAGGGTTAGACTAGCATGACCATTTCTTCCATAATTGGTTTAATTATTTTGCTTAAAGTGAGGTAATGAACTCTAAATCAGAATAGTAAGGATAGGGTTAAACTCTCATCTCGGTTGGTTGGGAGTCTGATTCCCCAAAGTTCTGATTTCACATTCACTTGCACATGGGTTCAGGATAGTAGGGACTCATAACCAACTTTGGGATACAATAAGGTAATGAATTAGTGGATCCTAAGAGGGTTTGGCAATCTTGAATGCTTGTACATAATAATAGAAGAATGACTATGCCTTTTACGAAAGCAAAATCTCTTAGCATATTCATTAGGGTACACAAATCATTCACCATCTCACATATGCATTCATAATGGAGTGTGGATCAATTTCAAACAATAGGAAAAGAAATCCATTGCACACACTGAGCTAATACTTGATGATTCTAATGATTCATGTACTTCTGATCTTTGGGCATTTGTTTGTATTGCTTATGTGCTAACACATGTTTTCAAATTTGTGATATGTTTAAGGTTGGGTTCTTACTAAAAATGCTCAAGAGAATTTTACAGCAGAGTCGCCATTTGTTGTGGCTGGTCCACAACACACCCCAAAATTGGGGACCCACCTTTTTTGCAGGCTTGCGAAAGAAATCTCAGTGACCCAGATGCTAAAAATGAAGAAAAGAGAAAAAAATGCATAAGTGTTGAAAGTGTCGCGAAATCGCGACATGTCGCGAAATCGCGACCTGTCGCGCCATCACTGCCGAAAAATAGAAAAACGTCGCGATATCGCGACATGTCGCTCCGTCGCTGGTAAAAAAGAAAAGTTGTCACGATATCGCGACACATTGCTGAAAAAAAGAAAAGTTGTCGCGATATCGCGACATGTCGTAGCAAAAATGAAAAGGTGTCGCGAAATCGCGACATGTCACTGGCAAAAATGAAAAGGTGTCGCGAAATCGTGACATGTCGGAAAAAATGAAAAGGTGTCACGAAATCGCGACATGTTGCTCCGTCACGGCCCAGGCAGGAGAGAGAAAGGCAAGAATGAAAATCGTCACGATTTCGCGACATATGGAGCTGCCACTACTTGGAAATGAGAAGTGTCGCGATTTCGCGACGTGTTGCTGCGAAGGGTGTACGAAATGAAAATGGTAGCGATTTCATGACTGAAAGCAGGAAGAAGGTGCCAAGCGAGAAAAGCATCGCGATATGAGAAAGCTAAAAGCAGGAGGAGAAAGTCGCGATTTCGCGACAGGGTGTAGCCGAAGGTGTACGGAATAGAAAATGGTCGTGATTTCACGATAGGAAAATAGCATGGCGTACGGAGAAGAGAAACGTCACGAAATCGTGACAACATTGAGCAAAGAGGTGCCGAGTGAAAAACGTCGTGAAATCGCGACAGATTGCAGGTGGAAGGCATGAAACGAGAAATCGTCGCGATATCACGACATGTCGCATTTTCGCGACTCCAAGTAGCCAAAGGTGTACGGAACAAAAATGGTAGCGATTTCGTGACAGGAAGCAGGAAGGTAGTGCGAGCAAGAGGGGTGTCACGAAATCGTGACAGGTCACGTTTTCGTGGCTCCGAAGCAGCAAAGTGTACGGAGATGTAAAACTATCGCGATATCACGACAGAATCGACCGAAGGGCATGAAGCATAGAAATGGTCACGAAATCATGCAACTTTTGGGAAAGCATGCTCGATAGAGAAAAGCGTCGCGAAATCGTGAGAAGTTGAGGCCCAAGCAGTACGGATGAGAAGGACGTCACGAAATCGTGACAGAATCAAGCGAAAGAGTCCGAGACATAAAGACGTCGCGAAATCGCGACAGCATGCAGCAAAGGTGCCCGAAGTAGAAAAGCGTCATGAAATCGTGACAGGTTGTAGCGAAGGAGCAAGAAGCGAGGTAGCGGTAGCAAAATCGTGACGGATTGCGGCAAGAGGGCCCGAAGGAGAAAATGGTCACGAAATCGTGACAAGAAGCAGCCGAGGGCGTACGGACAGGGAAAACGTCGTGATTTCGCGACATGTCACGAAATCGTGACAGGTTGCGTTTTCGCTGGGAGTGGCTGCAAGAAAGGTTGCTGACAGAAAAGCGTCGCGATATCGCGACATGTCACGATTTCGTGACATGTCGCGTTTTCGCGGCCAGGAAGGTGAACAGGCTGCATGCCGTTTTTGTCACGATTTTCATAGAAAGACGTTACAGAAGGCACAGAGAACGTGTGACACGTGGCATACAGGTGTCAGAGTTGCAGAAGCGTTACATGCAACGGAAGATTTCAAACGTTTCGGCATAAAGCATGGAATAAAAGCATCGAAAGGGCAAGAATTTGAAAAGAAGCAAAGGGAGGTGAAACGAAGCGACACAGGGAGAACGAAAGGCCACGCCAGACGGTATAAAACCGAGAAGTGCAGATTGAAGATAGGGTTGGAAATTGCTGCTTGCAGAGTTGCAGAGACAAGGGCTTTATGCCATTCTGGGCCTGCACTTGGGCAATTTCCTTCATTTGTTCTGGATTTGTCAAACCTGGAACATTCTGTCATTGTAGCTGTTATATCATTGTAATACAGAGATACAGAAAGTTGGCATCTCATTGATGAGAAAGAAGGAGTTATTTTTGCATGCATGATTTAATGTTTTATCTTTCTCTTTCAGATTTCTAGGCTTTTAGGTGAAGTTTAATGCAAGTGTTCTTGGTTACTTCATGCGAATGTCTAAATCTGAAATTACTTTAGAAACCCCAGAAACCAGCACCTAGCTTATCTGGATTGTGCGAATTTGCAGGTTCTATAGGTTAGGTTGCATGCAGAAACCTCATTATCTTCGGTTTCATCAATCAAGATGGTAGCATTCTGGACATAGTTTAGTTGCATCTTCATTTGCATGTATTTTATTTTCAAATCCTTATTTTATTTTCTGCATTTTAATTACAGTCATTTAAATAAATAACTGAAAGCTCATCAAAATCCAAGTTTGGAATAGATTTATTCATTTTGAGTCCACTGTAAATTCAAAGTAAATTAAACTACAGTGCCCCTTGTTAACATCTACTTGCAACCCTAAGGTATTCCCAGCAACTATATTGAACAATATCATTGGTGTTAAAGAAACAACATAACAGGAACCTTGGAGAAATTACTTTCTTTGCAAGCAGAGGATTTTAGGACTCAGATCCTACCAAAGAGTGTGCTTTCACAATTGGGTGAAAACACAACTCAACAGAATCCTTGCTTGCTGCTTCTTCTACGATCAAAGAAACAATGAAAATGTTAGTAGCACCTGTAACAAGAAGATATATCATTTGACTTTAGAAATAAATAAGAAATGCATGCAAAAAGATTGATTAATCTGCACTCTGACAGAGACTCGAAAACATCACTAAAAGTTGTTGCCAGTGAACAATCGATGAAACTGATCACTATTACCTGCAAGTTAGTGAAGAACCAACAGCGTAGAACGTAGAACGTAATGCAAGATGTCTTCGATAAATATCTTCTGAAATCTAAACTAGACGTAAAGCGTAATGCAGTATATATATATTCGAACAAAAAGCATAATCTATTTAAACACTGTTAACTACAGGATATATTCGAAAACAACATAAATTAAATTGAAACTAAGAACATGTGTGGGGTGCCCAAGTGGGCTGCCCCCGTTAAAACTTGATTTCGATGCCAATCCACTAAGGAAGGGCCCAAAATCTCTCAGGTTGTGATGTCGTCGAATTGATGGGTTGTTATGGTCCAGTGTCGGGTTCTAAGGTCTAGATTCACCTTCTAATAGCCACTAGTAACCTCCCTTGCGAAAGATATTATGGCAATCGGGTGTTTGATTTTGGGAGCACTTCGTCGCTCGAAATGTCTACCAGCTTCCTTTTTCTGGGCGGGAAAGTCTGCCATTTTATAGACCCATGGGGTCTCTTTGGAGGGCACACAGGGATGCCATGTGGCGGCCATGCCTTCCCAAAAGGGAGGAGACTCCTCCTTGACTTGGGCTTACATGACTGCCCTCGCAATAGTCCGCTAACTGCCAATCTGCCCACCTACGTGCACATGCATAGCAGGCGACAATAACTGACTGTCCTCGGCTGCCACTTGTCTAACGTCCACTTTAAATCATTTTAACGACACTTTTAAATGTTTTAATGTTTGCCTTTGATTGGTTGAATTTTGCCTCTGATTGGTTAAGGTCCGCCTCTGATTGGTTAAGTCCACCTTGGCGCGAAGATGGGAGTTTGTCGCGATATCGCGACGTCGCGATATCGCAACACTTCGGCCAAGGCTTTCTTTTGGGCCGGAAGTGTCGCGATATCGCGACACTTCGGCCAAGGCTTCCCTTTGGGCTCGAATTGCGACACTTCGACCGAGGCTTTGTTTTGGGCCCGAAGTGTCGCGATATCACGACACTTCGACCGAGGCTTTGTTTTGGGCCTGAAGTGTCGCGATATCGTGACACTTCGGTCGAGGCTTTGTTTTGGGCCCGAAGTGTCGCGATATCGTGACACTTCGGCCGGGGCTTTGTTTTGGGCCCGAAGTGTCGCGATATCGCGACACTTCGGCCGGGGCTTTGTTTTGGGCCCGAAGTGTCGCGATATCGTGACACTTCGGCCGGGGCTTTGTTTTGGGCCCGAAGTGTCGCGATATCATGACACTTCGACCGGGGCTTTGTTTTGGGCCCGAAGTGTCGCGATATCGTGACACTTCGACCGAGGCTTTGTTTTGGGCCCGAAGTGTCGCGATATCGTGACACTTTGGTCGAGGCTTGCTTTTGATAAAGGCTTGTTAAAATGACTAACTTTGTTTTGTTTACTTTTTGACCTTCTAAACTACTGTGTAAGTGGCTAGGACCACTGTTTGACCTCTGAGGGCTGCCCTGAAAGCTGTGTATGTCAATGCGATTAGTGTTTGTAGTCACATAATCGGATTGGTGCTATTTTGGTGTCTACAAGTTTATAAAATTAATGGAAATCCCATCCCAAATACCATTACTTTTTTATTGGTTCCATAGTTTGATATACTTCCAAGCTTGCCAAATATTGTGGATGACAAAAGAGTCTAAAATTTTTATGAAAACTAGAACAATGAGAAGGGAGGGGAAATCCCTAACTCTCCATATTTTATGCCTATAGGGATAACCTAAGGTAATGCAGTGCTAAACTGATAATTTTTAGGCTTCCTCATATTTGATGGACCTAATTATCAATTTGGCACATAAGGCCATGTATTAGTGTTTATAGTCAACAAGGTTTGTTCCCCCATTTTCTTGGGTAAATAGCATAATTCCTAGGCTACTATGTGGAAACTAGATCCATAGGTATAACTTGCTCAAAGAAAATATTTGAGCAACTTGTCTAGATTCTTATAATAATTCTTGGATGAGACCCAACATGAGGAGTAATACACATTGTTTGTAGCTGGGATCTTGGCGCACATTTGGAACTTGTTTATAAAGGAGAGTTTTTAGTGGTTTAGTAGGCAATATTGGATTCAATTTTTTGTATGACATTTTCCATAGTTCCAAAGGAGGACTATGGAAGGCAAAGGGGATACCCGAGAACTAAAATTCTTTCCCATCCTTATCCATATCCATTAAAACTAAGTCAACCAATCTAGGAGGGGAGATGTTGATTTATGAAAATAGATTCTTTTACCAATGGATGTTAGAGCTAGAAGCAAGATAAAAAGTATCCAAGTAGTGAAAGGCTTGACTGAAGAAGTCTTCATCCTTAGCTAATATGAGGAAACAATCATCTATAAAGTATCCATTGATCATTTGATATGAACTATTGGGAAGGAAAATACCCTTAATGAGGTCCAAATTTGGTGGATGAGCTAGGAGAAAATAGAAACCTTCAACTACAATCATATAGAGAGAAGTGGCAAGAGGGAAACCTTGTCTAATTGAGAAAAAAAAACCAATAGCATCTAATTAAGTTTTGTTGATGGTGAGAATAGTAGAGGTATTTGCAAATATCATCTTGATCATAAAGATAAAATCATTGCTAAAACCTAGGGCTTTAAGCATGGCAATAATGAAGTGCCACTGAATACAGTCATAGGATTTATTAAAGTTAATTTAGAGAAAAATGATTGGTTGGTTGGATTTTTTACCATTCTATTTTCTCTTAGACAACCAAAAAAATATTTAGTATATATTTACTTTTGATGAACCGTGTTTTCTATGGTTTGATGATGGCAATAATCAAATGGTATAGATGCAAGGCTAAGGATTTGGTGATGAACTTATAGGACATCTTGAGAAGGGTGATCAGACATCAACTGGTAATAAACATAGGGTATCATACCTTTTAGATGAATATGACATTATCCTTATTAATTTATGGTCCAAGAGAGCTACTTGTTAAATATTTTCAATAAACATGGAGTAAATCAGGGCTTTGAAGGTCCCAAAGGGGTTTGTAAAATTCATGGGGGAAATTATTTAGCCCAAGATATTTATCATTGAACATTTGAAAGTACATCATGCATATATTTAAGTGAGAATGGTCAATCAAAAGCAACTCTTTTAGCATTTAAGATTTCAATAATAACCACAACAAGTTAATCATGGAGGGCTCGCTTCCTCTAGTCTAGAGGCTTTTGTGAGGCAAAGACCTACTTATAGTGTTAAAAGAATGCTTGAGTAATATTTTTCAAGGTGATATTTCTAACCCTAGCCTGTTGAATAGTCTTGATGCAAGTGCTAGATAATAGGGCCTAAGACAATGGAAACATTCCTTGGAGACCCTATCTCCAAATTTGGGCTAATGCATTCTAGCCTTGATTTAAGCTCCCTTGTCATCATAATTTTTATCTAGTATAAGTTGGTTATGAAATCATACCACATGCTACTAGATACTATGATTAGAAGAGCAAGAATCAAGTTGTAAAGAAGCCTAAGCTAATTCTTGTTTGAGAGTAGCATTAGACCGATGCCTAAAATTGGCAACATATTTACTAGAAGATTAGAGAAATAAGGTCATTCTAGGAATGAAGTTTGACCATCATTCAATCCATTCAGTGGTACCAAAAAGATGAAAATCCTAGTTCTATATCCTTTTAATATATAAAACAAAGGTGGTATGGTAAAGAAAGGAGGTGTTTAGAAAGAACTAGGAAGTAAACTAGTAAGGAGAGGAGATGGATATTTCAATGTAGATAAATATAGGGGAATGATTAGAGAGGATGGAATTAGGGAGAGAATTTATGAAGGGATTTGAATTAGATAGAAAATAAAATGAAAAGTTTATTTGATCAAAAATCATAGATCTATTAAGGTGTTTTAGCACTTAATTTTCTCCCTACTACTGATTAGAATAGGAGAAATAGGTATGATTGGAGAAGAAGGGAGATAAATAATATTTAGGGTTGGAAAGATATAATTTATTATTCATAAAGTACCAATCCACGTAGCCCAATGCATACAATGGAATCCAAATTTATCATGTTTATATTCAACCATATTAAAATAGTCATTGATAATCCATGTGGTGAGGGGAAGGGATAAATAAATCCACCATCATAGATTACATATGCACAAAGCATCATTAGGAGAATAAATATTAAGAATTCCAAGGGGCTAATCCATAAGCTCTAGAATAATATAAACTGTATGAAAGGTTAGATCCATTCCCTAAGTCACAAAATAGGAGTGGTAGGTATGTGACACAAAAATAACTACTACTTCTATGCCAAGAGTATGAGAGGTGGGGTAAAAGTGGCCCTAGGTCCAGATAAACTATCATGTACTATGTATAATAAATTCCATTACCTTAAATTCTCATAGGTACAGAATATTGATAGTATTAAATCTTAAAGAGATATCAAAAAGACTCTAACAGACCAATTACTTTATAATTGTATGCATTAGACTATGAAAATTCCTTAAAAGACACTTCATGAGGAATGTTGAAGGAACAAAACCCTCTCTACTTTCTCAATATCCTTAAACTATACAATGTATTCAAAGGAATTTGAGAAAAGATAATATTGATTCTCATGTATAAATTCAACTTACCTTCTCTTTTCTAATCGAGCTATCAAGTGCTCTGTAATAGGACTCTAAGAGAGGTGAATTACTCCGATGGGAAAGTTGCTTAGAGGTACTAAGAGTGATGAGGGAGGAGATATTTGAGAGGGGTGATAGTAGACAATGGGGATCTAGTAGTAATATCAACATAAAACTATGAGGAGCTTGGAATGATAGTTGTACAGGTGGATCTAGGAGCGATAAGGGTTGGAGGAGGACAAGGAGGTACAACTAAAGTAGTGGGATATGAGGGTTTGTGTGAGGTCCTACAAGATTTGAGAGACAAGCATTTTTATTTATTTATTTTCTATTGTTGTCCATTCGTATAACCCCTTGATATCCATTGGTGTTGGTGTAGGTGTAAGAGTAGTCATTAAAGGGGATTTGCCTTTGAAATGATCCTCCATGAGGGGCTAATATTTTATTGTATGACTCATTGGTTGACATCTATAATATGTATTCATAAGGATAATATAAACCACTCTATATTAAAAATGATTTTCTCTAACTTGGATGTCAATAAATTCTTTTAGGTCCTTAGAGAGATCAATCTCAATACATAAATGCTTATGGGGATCAACAACATAGAATTTTTGTTGTTCAATGTAAACAAATTTAACAATAGGCGTGACCAACTATTGTAGGAAAGACCACAAAGAAAGAAGGATACCAAAGAATTCTACTGACATTAACACTTTCAAGGAGATATCCATCAAGATAGTAAAATTATGGTGTCAGGGTTAAATAATAAAAAGAGTATTTCAAATATACCATGGACCTCTACTTAGGTCAACCATGGCATGTTGAGGATAAGTAAACTAAAAATAAAAATCCTTTTAGTGAGGTTTTGTATATGCTCCACTTTAATACCATGGGGATGCCATGCATTTTGGATTCATTCACATATGAGGGTGTCATTGTGTATACAATCTAAAAAATACTTGAAAAACATGTGTTGTTTAGGCAATTTACATGCATTGTCAAATTCCTGCATCAAAAGCACACTATCACGGGTGAAAACATTACCTTATGGTATACTTGAAGAATGAATTTTTGTAGGTGCTTGTTTGGAGCTAGGGCACTTTATAGTAGCAACTTCACTAAGGGGTAGAATGTCTGCGATAGTTGAGGCCATATTAAAGAATATCATCTGCCTAAGGTAGAAAATATGCAAAGGGACCGACGATAGCAACAATAGAAAAAAATGATTTTCAAGAGCTGACAACATGTAGCTATAAGAATTTTGAGAGATGCATCTAATGATAGTTCCTTTTTTTGAAAGATTTGTGCATGTGGATGGACTCATTTTCTAATGTTTTGCAAAGTCTTTTATAAAGGGCTCATTTTTTAAAGAGTTATGGACTTGTTTGTGGCATTTGTCTTCTAGAGATCTATGGACTTGCAACTTACGGTCAATAGGACCTACCTATAGAGGAAATAATTTTCAAGAGGAAGCATAATAAGCCCTAATAGAGAAGGGTTTCATTTTTGAAGGATGTATGGATGTGTGTGGAGGGATCCATTTTATAAAGATTTATGAATGGACTAAAGTTATGAAAGTTTTGACGTAGCTAAAATAAAAAGAATTATAGATGTGAGATGCTATGTAAGAAAGTATATAAAGATTTGTAGAAGGGTTTGGGTCCTTTCAAAAATCGTATTTTACCCCAATCAAAAATAAAACAATGACTTAAATAAATCTATAGAACAATTGAGACAAAAATGTAATGTGAGACAAATTGACCATGGCAATACATGCAAATATTTGTAAAAGGGTTTGGGTCCTTTCAAAAACCGTATTTTACCCCAATCAAAAATAAAACAATGACTTAAATAAATCTATAGAACAATTGAGACAAAAATATAATGTGAGACAAATTGACCATGACAATACATGCAAACCATAAAAAAGAAAACACTAAGAATTATGATAATCATGTCAATATGAGTTAAACTAGTAAATTTCAATTTGAAATATATATATATATATATATATATATATATATATATATATATATATATATATATATATATATATATGATCTAGTTATTATCAAACTTAATTATAGTTATAATATTATTTTAATAAAAAAATGTTTTTGAATAATTGTATTTATTCATATATTCTTTTCATTCATGTATGTTTAATTCTGAGAAAACAAAGTATATTTTAAAACCCACCACTTAAAAAATTATTTTTTATTTTTTAATAATATGTATTAATTTTATTATATAGGCATTTTTAAATATTTAGGCCATTCTCCATATTTTGTAATTTAGACGAGTAAAATTAAAAATTGAATTTGAAACTACCTTATAAATGACATTAATTAATTTAGCCAAATTCTAAATAAGATTAATCCCAGATAAGTGGTAGGCTTAGTGACACATGCGCAAAGATGCTGCCCAGGAAGGACTTGGTGGTAACTTCAATGCGCAGGAAATGGAGCACCTCATGGTAATGGGATTACTATGTTCTCATCAGGATCCCAAAGAAAAACCCTGCATGAGAAAGAGAAACATTGAATATTTTGAAATTGAAAACTCTAGTTCCCCGTGTTTCTCGTGATTTACGGCTAGGCGTTTTTGATACTGTTCGTCGCTGCACTCGTCCAACTTCTTTGACTTGTTCACATCTCATGGTTTATTTTTCGGATCAATTGTCGCATGTTCAAAGTTGTCATGGGGTTTCTGTTTCTGTTTTGATTTTAAGCCTCATATGGAGCTCTGTTGAAAATGTTAAATCCAACTTCGCATCCGTAAGCGCTTCGGTGCGAAGCTTTTCCGAATCACGTTTGGGAAATGCTTCGGCATGAAGCCCTTCCGAAACGCCTTCAGAAAATGCTTCGGCGCGAAGCATTTCCGAAAGGCATTTGGAAAATACTTTGGTGCGAGAGACAAATCAGCAGTCCTCGAAAAATGGTTCGCTACGAAGCAGTCTACATTTGCCCTCCGAAGCGAAAATCAGCCGAAGTGGAATACAGGCGTGCAGATCGAGACATTAACTGTCCAAGCATGCGAGTAGCTGGGGTTGTCCGGCAGTTGGTCGGAAAGCCACTTCGGCATTTAATTCTATCAGCGGGTTGGTGAGTTTATCCCGCCCTTTGTCCTCATTCCCCACCTATAAATACCGGGGCCATTTTGTCATTTAGTAGTATGAGGAAGAGCGTAGAGAAGAGAGGAGCAGAGCAGCAGAAAGGTAGAGCAGCCGGAGAGTGGAGCAGCAGTCTCCCATCCAAGTCTTGTGTTTATCCTGCAAAATCGTTACTTGCAGAAGATTGTATTCACTTTAGAAGGAAGCTTTTGTAATCCGGAATTTATTTGAATATATAAATACTTATTCTATTTATTTGGGTCTCTGCGTATTTGTATGTGCCTCGGTGTGTTGATTTTGTCTACAGACATCAATCAGCTAGAGTTTGCCTGAAGTGGCGATACACCCATTTGATCCAGAAAGGAGTTAGGTTTGTTGTTTGTGTCAAAGCATATTGTGGGTCTTAGTTTCGTTGAAGTTTTCGCGTGCTGCCGAACTTCGCAACATTCCCCGAAGTAGTTTTACTTCAGCTAGTTGTCCCCCGAAGTACATACTTCAGGAGTAATTTTCCCTGAACCATTTTAGTTCGGGAGCATTCCCGTCGAACCTCCTCCTAAAGATCCCAACTTCCCGAAGTAGAAATACTTCGGCTGCTTTCCCCCCGAAGTAGATGCTTCAGGAGTTTTACCTCCGAGACTCTTTCTCGCCGAGAAGAAATTGCCGAAGCAATTTTGATGCGAATTAAAAGTCACAATTTGAAATATTTTTCCTTCAAATTGGTATCAGAGCTAGTGGTGCCATGACGCGGAGATAGAATCATGGATTTCGGAAAGAGTTCCCTGCAGTTGCAGATCCCGCGATTTAACGGCAAGAACTACGACTACTGGAGCATTCAGATGAAGATCCTCTTCGAGTCTCAGGATTTGTGGGACTTGGTCGACAATGGATACCCGAAGCCGGCAGATGCAGTAGCACAGACCGCCCTCTCCCAAGCCGACAAAGATCTTCTGAAGGAGAATCGAAAGAAAGATCAAAAAGCCTTGTTTTATATCATGCAAGTGGTTGAGGAGACCATCTTCCCGCGAATCACATCAGCCACCAAGGCAAAGCAGGCCTAGGATATTCTGGCTAGTTCGTACCAGGGCACCAACAAAGTGAAGCTAGTAAAATTGCAGATGCTCAGGAGGTAGTTCGAGAACCTGCAGATGAGCGAGTCAGAGTCAATGAGCGACTTCTTCACCCGAATGATAGATGTCATCAACCAAATGCGGTTGAATGGTGAAATCGTATAGAATCAAAGGATCGTGGAGAAAATTTTGTGAAGTCTACAAGCAAAGTTCGACTCTATGGTAATTGCAATTGAGGAGTCAAGGGATTTGACGATCCTCTCAATGGACAAACTCATGGGTTCCCTACAGACGCATGAGCAAAGGTTGAGCCACTCAACTCAGTCCTCTTTGGAGCAAGCCTTCAAAGCACAAGTCTCAGTCCGAGACAGCGGCAGACAAGACTCCCACCATAGCGCCTCCAGTTCTCAAGGTGGAAGAGGCAGAAATAGGCGTGGGAGAAGTAACAAGCAAGGAGGGAGATCAAACCCTCATGATAGTGAGCCCAGTTGTAACTTTCATCAGCATGGAGGAAGAGGCACTGGCAAACATCAACAAGGTAGCTCTCAGCAGAAGAAGGACATGTCAAAGGTCCAATGCTACTACTGCAATAAGTTTGGTCATTATGCCTCACAGTGGAGGAAGAAGATGGTGAACGAGAATCAACAGCAAGCCCATTATACAGAGGAAGCCAAAAATGTGGCAGGAGGAAACGTGCAGTTGAATTGCAGTGTTGAGGAGGAGAGCAAGAAAAACATTTGGTATCTTGACAGTGGTTGCAGCAACCACATGACTGGGAACAGGGAGATGTTCTCACAACTGGATGAAACAGTCCAGTCCGAAGTCAAGATGGGGAACAACAGCAAGGTTCCCATGATGGGGAAAGGCAAAATCTCCATCCGCACCCGACACGGTGAAAGAAAAACAATTTGTGATGTTTATTATGTGCTTGGGTTGAAACACAATCTGCTCAGTGTTGGACAGCTTGTGCAGAAGGGGCACACTGTACTGTTCAAAGATGGTGTCTGTTCCATCAGAGAAAAAATCCATGGACAAATCGCAACAGTGTCCATGACGAAAAACAAAATGTTTTCGTTGCAAATTTAGAATGAGTCTTTGATGTCTCTGAGTGTAGTTGTGAAAGATGCTACCTGGCTGTGGCATCTCAGATTCGGTCACCTGAGTTTCAGTGGCATGAATCTGCTGCACAAGAAGCAGATGGTGAAGGGTTTACCCTTCATTAAGCAACCGAACCAAGTTTGTGAAGGTTGCATGGTCGACAAGCAGCACAGAGACGCATTCCTTGTAGGACAGTCTTGGAGAGCATCATAGCCATTGGAGCTGGTGCACTCAGACATTTATGGTCCCATGCAGACCACCACATATGCCGACAACAAATTGTTCTTGACCTTCATTGATGACTTCAGCCGAAAGACTTGGATTTATCCCATCAAGTTGAAGTCAGAGGCATTTGCAAATTTTAAGGAGTTCAAAGCTCTGGTGGAGAAACAGAGGGGATATTATGTGAAGACTCTCAGAATTGATGGAGGTGGAGAATACATCTCCAATGAATTCCACAACTTCTGCAAGCAGCATGGAATTCGGAGGCAGTTCACTACCAGATACACACCGTAGTAGAATGGTGTAGCTGAGAGGAAGAACAGAATGATCATGGAGATGGCACGAAGCATGCTGAAAGCAAAAAGTCTGCCACATGAGTTCTGAGCAGAAGTTGTGTCATGTGTAGTTTATCTGCTGAACCGATGTCCCACCAAGAGTGTGAGGGACAAAATTCCAGAGGAAGCCTGGAGCAATCTGAAGCCAAGTGTGGCTCATTTACGAGTTTTTGGGTGCATAGCATATGCACATGTTCTAGATGAGAAAAGGCAGAAGATGGATGAAAAAGCTGAAAGATGCATTTTCATAGGATACAACGAACCAGCAAAGGTGTACAGGCTGTACAACCCTGTGACAAAGAAACTTGTCATCAGCCGAGATGTGAAGTTCCTGGAGGATGAAGCCTGAAACTGGAAATCAGAGACTGGTCAGCCTGAACCAGTAGTTGTTAAACCTGTAAACTTGGAGGAAGACAGTGTGTAGCCACCTATACCTTCAAGCAGAAACAGTGGTGCCAGTAGCAGCACAGCCACATCAGCCCAATCACTTTCACTTGCAAGCAGAATTCAAAACCTGAGAACACCTGCGAAGACTCGGAGCTTGCAAGATATTTATGAGGTAACCCATAATCAGATGGATGAAGAATATTTTGACTTTGCCCTATTTACGGAGTCTGATCCAGTGGAGTTTGAATAGGCAAGTCAGAATCGCACATGGGTGAATGCGATGGATGAGGAGATAGCAACCATTGAGAAGAATGAGACATGGTAGCTGATAGATCTTCCAGCAGGGAAGAAGACCATTAGGGTCAAGTGGGTGTATAAGACAAAGTTCAACGCCCAAGGAGAAGTTGACAGGCATAAGGCCAGATTAGTGGTGAAAGGCTACAAGCAAAAGTCAGGAGTTGACTATCATGAGGCGTACGCACATGTAGCCCAACTTGACACATTCAGAATGATTCTAGGACTATCAGCTCAGAAAGGCTGGAGTGTGTACCGGATGGATGTCAAGTTTGCCTTCCTAAATGGAGTGTTGGAAGAAGAGGTCTACATAGACCAACCACCCGATTATGAAATACAAGGACAAGAGGGCAAAGTCCTAAAGATGAAGAAGGCCTTGTACGATTTGAAGCAGGTTCCCCGAGCTTGGTACAACTAGATTGACGACTATTTTTAGGAAAATGGGTTTGTCAAATGCCCATATGAGCACTCCCTGTACATGAAGACAAATGAAGCAGGTGAGCTCATCATCGTCTGCCTGTATGTGGACGATCTAATTTATACTGGCAATAGCAGCAACCTATTTGCATAGTTCAGAACAGCCATGAAGACCGAGTTTGAAATGACAGACATGGGTCTGATGAAGTATTTTCTGGGCATTGAAGTTGACCAATCAGTAGATGGCATCTTCATTTCTCAGGGCAAGTATGCAAAGGATGTCCTGAAGCGTTTTAAGATGGAGGACAACAAACCTACCATCACCCCGGTAGCCACTGGTTTGAAGTTGAGCAAAAGAGACAATAGCAGAAGTGTTGACCCAACTCTCTACAAAAGGTTAGTTGGAAGTCCGATGTACTTGACTGCAACTCGGCCAGATCTGATGTTCGGAGTCAGTCTGATCAACCGCTTTATGGAGACTCCGAAAGACACTCACTGGCAAGCTGGTAAGAGAATCCTATGATATGTCAATGGCACGAGGAATCACGAAATTCACTATGACAGACAAGACCAGCTTGAGTTATTTGGCTACACTGACAACGATTGGGCTGGTAGCGTAGATGACCGAAAGAGCACTTCGAGATATGCCTTCCATTTTGGATCCGAAGTTGTCTCTTGGTCCTCGAAGAAGCAGCCAATTGTGGCTCTATCTACAACAGAGGCAGAGTATGTTGCTGCCACCTCAGCAGCCTGACAGGTAGTTTGGCTGAGAAGAGTTCTGAGTGAACTACAACATCCGCCGAAAGCAGCAACAACAATATTTTGCGACAATAACTCTGCCATCATGCTCTCGAAGGACCCAGTCTTCCATGGCCGGAAAAAGCACATTGATATCTGGTATCATTTCATCAGAGAGCTGGTGAAATTCAACGAAGTAGAATTGCAGTTCTACAGGTCAAAGGAGCAGCTGGCTGACATCTTCACAAAGCCCCTAAAGGAGGAGGACTTCGCCAGACTGCGAGATATGTTGGGTGTTAGAGAATCTGTGAAGTTATATTTAAAGGAGGGTGTTGAAAATGTTAAATCCAACCTCGCATTCATAAGCGCTTCGACGCGAAGCTTTTCCGAATCGCGTTCAAGAAATGCTTCGGCGTGAAGCCCTTCCGAAACGCCTTCGAAAAATGCTTCGGCACGAAGCACTTCTGAAAGGCATTTGGAAAATACTTCGGCACGAGAGACAAATCGGTAGCCCCCAAAAAATGGTTCGCTGCGAAGCAGTATAAATTTGCCTCCTAAGCGAAAATCAGCTGAAGCGGAATGCAGGCATGCAAATCGAGACATTAATTGTCCAAGCATGCGAGTAGATGGGGTTGTCTGGCAGTTGGTCAGAAAGCCACTTCGGCATTTAATTCTGTCAACGGGTTGGTGATTTTATTGCGCCCCTTGTCCTCATTCCCCACCTATAAATACCGGGGCCATTTTGTCATTTAGTAGCATGAGGAAGAGCGTAGAGAAAAGAGGAGTAGAGCAGCAGAAAGGTAGAACAGTCGGAGAGTGGAGCAGCAGTCTCCCATCCAAGTCTTGTGTTTATCCTGCAAATCCGTTACTTGTAGAAGATTGTATTCGCTTCAGAAGGAAGCTTTTGTAATCCGGCATTTATTTGAATATATAAATACTTATTCTATTTATTTGGGTCTCTGCGTATTTGTATGTGCCTCGGTGTGTTGATTTTGTCTGCAGACATCAATCAGCTAGGGTTTGCCCGAAGTGGCGATACACCCGTTTGATCCAGAAAGGAGTTAGGTTTGTTGTTTGTGTCGAAGCATATTGCGGGTCTTAGTTTTTCTGAAGTTGTCGCGCGCTGCCGAACTTCGCAGCATTCCTCGAAGTAGTTTTACTTTGGCTGGTTGTCCCCCGAAGTACGGAGGTAATTTTCCCCAAAGCATTTTAGTTCGGGAGCATTCCCGCCGAACCTCCTCCCGAAGCTCCCAACTTCCCGAAGTAGAAATACTTCGGCTGCTTTCCCCCCGAAGTAGATGCTTCGGGAGTTTTACCTCCGAGACTCTTTCTCGCCGAGAAGAAATTGCCGAAGCAATTTTGACGCGAATTAAAAATCGCGATTTGAAATCTTTTTCCTTCGAGCTCTTCCTAAGCATGATATGTTCAATCCTAGAGACGTCCAACGCTGAATTGGGACGATAACTTTGGGCGAAAACCCTAAATCTAACAAGAGCCATTCGATTTAAACAATGAATGGATGAGATGCATTTGCCTGAACATATTTACAACCATAGAGTTATTTGAAAACGCGTTTTAAACCCTAAACGACAGTCATTTGGTCAATCGTACATCAGTTCTAACTGTTGTCCTCTTCTGTATGTACGCGACTTTAGCGCTGGAGATAATGAGATTTTTTCATCGCGCATGCAATGGACAAGCATCATCTTTGGCGTTTATGTTGTATTGAGTTGAATATAGTGAGTTTTTTTCATCGCGCATGCAATAGACGAGCATCATCTTTGGCGTTTATGTTGTATTAAGTTGAATGGGTCCGAACGCCACATGGTGGATGTCAAGACACACTGATGGTCACCAGCACTGTTATGGTTGTTGCGATCCACAGAATTACTAATTCATGCGGCGGAAGTAATGGTTAGTCGACATGACATGCGGACTTTTTTTTTTTAAGTCCAAGCATGCAAAGCATTCAAAATCCTACATTGTTCTTGATAATAGATCTTTATACTTTACATTATGCTTTAGAAAACCAGAACGTCTTGATTCGCGCAACTCTTGACTACAAAACTCTCGATGGTTGGCTTGACTCATGACTTCACTCATTGAAGTGACAGAACCAGAACTCTGGATGATTCACTTGACTCATGACTACAAAACTCTCGATGGTTGGCTTGACTCATGACTCTAGCCCATCGAGGTGACAACACCCGCCCATTGAGGTGATGATTGACTTGACTCATTCGCCCATTGAGGTGATGATTGACTTGACTCATTCGCCCATTGAGGTGACAGAAACCGAAATCTGGATGATTAACTTGACTCGTGAATTCACTCCTAAGGTTGATGATTGCCTTCTCATTCCGCATGAGGTGATAGAATAAGAACTCTCGGTGAGTTCATTCTTTAAGGTGACTCATGACTTCACTTGACAGATTATCACTCCTTATCTCTTGATAGGTGGCAAATTGTGACAGAATGTCACTCCTTATCTCTTGATAGAAGGTCAGGTTAGCTTATCGAATTAAGGTTTGGTGTTTTAAAAGTTAAACTGATTAATTGGTACTTTAAAAGTTAAATTATTTATTAATATATTTTTAGGTTATTATTATAATTTTACTTAAAAAATTAAAATTAATTTTTGATATTTTTAGAGGTTAGGTAATTATGATGTTTTTATTAAAAGTTAAAGGTATGTATTAAGGTTATGCGGTTTTTTTTCATAATTTATTAAATATTAAAGTTATTTATTGATATAAGGTTAGGTTATCAATTAAGGTTTGATGGTTATGTGATCAATGATTTTATTCATTAAGGTGATATATTGTCATCATTGAAGGTTAAGGTTTGGTGGTTTTGTTACTCATGACTTTACTATGGTTATAATTGGTTGAAGGTTTAGTTTGGTCTATCATCATTATCATTGAAGGTTTTGACAAAAGGTTAGGCTATCAGTTGGTTTTGCTTATTGATAAAGGTTAGATTATCAATTGGTTGAAGGTTTGGTTGGATCTGTCATCACTGAAGGTTTGGTAGTTGGATTACCAATTGATTTGTTCACAATTTTATTAAAATTTAAAGTTATATATTGACATAAGGTTAAGTTATCATTTGATTCTATCTATTTATAGAAGGTTAGGTTATCAATTGCTTGAAGGTTTGGTTTGGTTACCAATTGGTTTGTTCACAGTTTTAGTAAAAGTTATCTACTGATAGAATGATAGGCTATAAATTGGTTGTATTTATTTACAGAAGTTTAGGTTCTCAATTGGTTGTCTACAATTTTACTAAAAGTTATTTATTAAAGGAAGGTTAGGTTAAATTATCAATTGGTTGTTTCATTATTTTATTAAAATCTATTTATTATCAAATTATTATTTTTATTTGGTTAGTGTGAGAAATCCCTACTATAGACATTTAGGGGTGAGCATTCCCATCCCAACCATGAACTAAACTTATCAGTAGAGGATTAAAACACAATACCACACACATTGTAGTTTGAACGTTGAACATCCCATGACCCCTTGTAAGGCCAAGAACTAAACTTATCAGGAGAGACATAGTGCCACACACATACATACACTATAGTTTGAACCTTGAACATCTTGAAGAATAGCCAAACCCCTATCACCCAATACTAAACTCTTTGGTAGAGATAAAACCTCTAAGACCACTCTTAAATGGCTGGCAATACCGTTCTATCTGGGTATACCACTATCTAGAAGGTCCCCCAGGACTAAAATCTTGGGTAGAGAGAAAAATTTTAGACCTGCTCTTAGGTGGTTACTTAGGTATACCACTATCTAAAGGGAAGCGACATGAGATTTTTTTGTGTCTACAAAGATAGTAAAGGGGTGGTTCAAACACTGGACTTCCCATTTATTAGTGTTAGGTCCATGTATCAAAAACTAACTACACTTCAAAGACGCATATGAGTGGTTCCAACATTGGACCTCCCATTTATTAGTGCTAGGGCCATGTCTAGAAAATCAATTGGACTAAAATGATGAATATTTATTATGAAATTATTAATTATCAATGAAAGTTATCATTTGGTTTTTCACAATTTTATTAAAATTTATTAATGGATTATTAATTATCATTGAAGCTTATCAATTGGTTGTTCACAAATTTATTAGAAGCTATTTATTAACAAATTATTAATTGTCATCAATTTTCATTAAAGGTATAAATTGTTTTTTCGTAATTTTATTAATTTTTTTTGGTTACATAGGAGAGTTGGTCACAACCACACTATTTTTAGTAACTGACAAGTGTAGGGTTCAAAACATAGGGGCTACTTCCACCAAACATATTATGCTTTGTTATTGTTGACTCGGTGTGAAAGGGACCACCAATCGCTTAGGATTCATACCGTCATCATCATTCTGGCATGCACTCAGAGGATTTAGATCAAACTACTACCTTTACAAATAGGCTACCCCCTAGGTTTGAACCTAGGTGTTTTCTTGGTAAATGCCTGGCCAGACAAGCACTTGCCAATCAACCTAGCCCCTAGGGGATTTCTTTTAGATTACATAAATATTTTAATTAATTAAAAAATATTTATTGACACATTAGTAGCCTTAAAATTTTATTAAAATTTATTTTTTGACACATTGATAACCTACAAATTTTATTGGAAGTTATTTATTAACACATTGATAACCTTCAATGACAATTAATAATCTGGCAATAGATAACTTTTAACAAAATTATGAAGAACCAATTGATAACCTTCAGTAATATACTTATTGAGAGATTATTAATTACCATCAATTTTATTGAAGGTTATCAAGTGGTTGTTCACAATTTTATTAAAAGTTATATATTGAAATATTATTAATTTTCATTGAAGGTGGTCAATTGGTTGTTCATTATTTTATATATTATTAATTGTCATTGAAGGTTATCAATTGGTCATTCGTAATTTTATTAGAAGGTTATTAATTATCGCTTGGTTTTTGAATAATTATCAAGTGATTGTTGAATTCTAACAATTTTATTGAAGGTTATCAATTGTTAATTGGTTGTTGTTATTGTTAAATGGAGCATATTACATTATTTGGGTTATGTAAATGTACCTTTGTTGATACATATTTAGGACATTAGGTTGCTTTAGGGGGAAGCTATCTAGTTACCTCATGCAATGTAATAAATGCACAAGTATCAATGTGCAATTTGTAATGTGCAAGGTGTCCACTTGTGCAACTAGATAGAGTGTTGTCCAAGGAACTTATCTTCCCATATAATGGTCTTAGATATAGAAGTAAAAGCATCACAAGCAGTATTGCATTCAGTGTGAAGTAGATAGGCAGTAGGGTAGTGTGTGTATGAGCTATAAGCTCAGAGGTCCTTCATGGAGTAGTAGCATATATTGCAGATTACCCATTTCCTCCATAGGTACTATTATAATATTTTCACCATTTCCATTTATAGCATATTATAGTCATCTCGTAGATCTACTTTATTTTATTTCTACGTCTTATGATTGTTATTTCTCAGTGTATGTGGTATCAAAAGCAAATAGTGGTATCAAAGATGTGATAGATCAAACCATACTAGATCTATAGGGAAACCACCATTATTATTTGATCCTAAGTTTTTGGAGAACCTGATGCACCATTGGACAAGTCATTGTAAAAATTTCTTAGAAGATTCTAGGTGGTAGAATTAGGGAGAGTTATAAGTGAGAACTAAAATCTCAATTTCATAAATACTGATATTGCATAGGAATAGAGTCTTTCCACAAAGTTGAAGGAAAAATCGTGAAGACTAGGACTCAACATTTGATCCACTAGGTTGATGAATCAACTAGTGAATATAAGAGATATAGAAATACTTACCTAAAATTTTATTTTATTACAACAAATTAATACTTAGATGATTATGATACCTCCTATAATAGAAAGCTAGGAGACCTCAACTTCATTGCTCGAAGGTCAGAGTGCCTTCATAGTGTAGATATTAGTTGTTGTAGAAAGGAGAATACTTCAAAAGAATATTTAGGAAAATAATCATGGTGAAATATCAAGATAGGAGATATCCATTGATAGATTGAAGAACTTCACGAGAAGACAAAGAACATAGAAGCCTTGATAAAGAAGAAAAGGCCATAGAAGCCTTGATCCAGAAGAAAAGGCCATAAAAGCCTTGATATTGAATAATATGCCATAAAAGCCTTGATATTGAAGAATAGACCATAACATCCTTGATATTGAAGAATAGACCATAGAAGATTTAATATTGAATAACAGACCATATAATCCTTGATATTGAAGAATAGGCCATAGAAGGTTTGATATTGAAGAATAGGCCACAAAAGAATTGATACTAAAATAGGCCTTAGATGCCTTTTATCCTTAAGAATATTCTATAGGAAAGGATCTAATTCAGAAGAATATTTTAGTACTAATATTTTTGTTGTAGGTAAAGGTGATCCAAAAAGTCGAGAAAGCTTCCTACAAGAAAGTTATGAATAAAAGCCTCTTCAAAATCAATCCAGTACCTGAAGCAAAAGATATTGGGAGGAGATCTCATTGAAGAAAATCTAGGCTAGGAAGGACTAGGAGAGTCCTTCTCGAATTTAGAAATAGCAGAATCAGAGATCCAGGAGAAGATCTCAATACCAACACTTCTAGAAGTAGAAGGTTGAAGATAAGGTCTCTATGAAGACCAAAATAAGCTATAAGATCAAAGACCTTGAATAGGTCTATATGAGCATCTAGTAAAATGCTAGGAGAGCCTTGCTAAAGAAATCCTCAAAGGAGAACTCACTGGAGAAATCCATTACCAAGGAGAAGCCCCTGATAGTGAAGGACTTGGTACAATTATTGCCATACAAAAACAAGTCCAATAGGAAATTTATTTGGCAAGGTGTGCCAAATATGAGTAGAAGAAGAATCCAGTGATGACCTCAATTCATTCAAAATATTATGAAGAAGATCCTACTTGAATCCAGAATTCAACAAGAAGACTTGAAGGTAGAAGACGCTTATAAAATCTAGGAGATTTGAATATTACCTCCTACAACAAGAGGTCACTGCTTCAGAGATAAAAAATTCTCCAAATCTACAATAGGAGGAGGAGATTACAAGAGGAGATAAATATTACCAAATCCTAGGCTTGTGAAAGAAATTTTGAGACCATAAAATTGGTGAAGAAGGAGCTCTTCAAAATAGTCTACAAAGAGTTACAAGATCCTATTAAAGGCAACAACTTGGTGATATTAGGAACCAAGATCTACATCATCTACAAAAGTAGACAAGGAGCTACAAAAGCATTAAGAAAAAGGTAAGCAACTATAGATGCAAGTAGATTCAATTAGTTGGATTACTTATCAGATTGATTAAAGCACCATCATCCTAATTAAAGTTGCAAAAAGGATATCCGTATTATAATCTTCAATTGTGCAAAAATAAATATTATTTTTAAGGTTCATTTTCACATTAGGAGTTGATTAGATCTTAGAATTGTATTAATCTATCAACTATCCTATTATCTACTTTGGAAATAAAAAGAAGAATATCTCCTAATATCTTGATTGTAAGAAATTTATATAATAAATCTTGAAGGTTCATTTGATATTATTCTTTATTAGTTTCAGTGAATTGATTAAGTGTATTTTATTGAGAGTAGATTGGAGTGATAAGGTCTAATATGTTAGTACATTAAAAGTAGAATTTGTTAGATTCATTTGTACTATTATTACTCTCAAAAGAAATTAGTTTTGTGCTTTGAAATAAAGGCTACAAAATCTAGTTTGGATCAAGTGTCTAAAGACACTTTTAAAGAACAAAATCTTGAAACTCATAGTGGCCAATATAAGCCACCAAAATTGGTTAGTACAAGGAAATGAAAAAGAAAAAAAACTAACCAGAAGCTTCAAATATTGAGACTTGGCGAGTCTCAAATCCAAAGCACTTAGGGTTAGTGCAACTAAAAGGAAGATCTGTTTATACAACATTTAAAAGCAATGGATTCACCATAAATCATCTAATAAAAAGAGTAAGGATTCTAGCCAAATATATATCCTTAAAACCCTCATTTTTCACTCATCAATATGCTACAAAAACAAGAATTTTAGACTTGCAAAAGAGTGCAATAAAAGGGTTCTATATCCATGTAAAGGTTACTTGGTGTTGTACTTCTACAATACATAAAATGCAAGGAAATGAGCAGATTTAAGGTACTATAATAGGTATAAGGAAAAAGGAAGCCAAAGGAAGGTCCATAGGAAGGGCTGCAGGATCGAGCATTCTCCAAAACCAAAAGGGAATTCTCTCCAAGATCGAACCTGTATATAAAGGAAAATTTTACGTAAATAACAATAAGACTTCAAAGGCTATTTACATAAGCTAAAGGAGCCAAAGGAATTCTATCATGATATTTTACATAAACCATAGCAAGGAAGAAGAAGCTATCTACGTAAAATAAAATATAGAGTGCATTCAACATTTAAATGCATCAAGATTCACCTCTATCATCATGAACATGAAGCACAATGAAGGTATAAGTGTATATAAGGAAAGTGGATTCTAGGTTGGAAGTAGCATCAACAAAGGGTAGAAAGAGAGCTACCTCATATTTATCCAAAGCTCTAAGGTAGCTCACAAATTATCTATAAAATAAAATACATTGCTTGCTATTCAAGAAATCGAAGCAGGCTGATGAAGACATTTGAAGGATTTATAATATCCTTCTTGGAGGCATTACATAGGAAACTCCATGCAAAAGGGCTGAGTGCCACTTGGCACATTATTCCCTCATGACTATCATTTCTCTAACGCTCAAGAGATGAATGTTGAGAGTGCTCAAGCAAGAAGGATACATTATGTAGGAGTAACGGTTGGTGTAGTAATGTTACAAGAAGAAGAGGTAGTCTTATAAAGCTACGAAAGTGCCACTTATCCTCTAAAGACTACCCATATATGCAACATAGAGAGAAAAAGGATAGTATTCACATCCAATATTTTTAGAGTGTGTGAAGAGCAAGTGGAGTCTAGTCAATCTGTTTCTAAGCATAGTATGGAAGAAGGAGAGCATAGGAGAATTTAGGACTCCATTAAAAGACTAACATATACTCTCCAAGCATCAAAGAGGAAGCCTAATATCCATCCCACATTTTTTTACTCACACTCATCAAGTCAAGCACCGTACAAAGGTTACATAGAGGACTATCATATTTCAGTAAAAATCAATACCATTCAAGTGTGAAGTCAAGAGGGCTAATATAAGAAAAATATCTCATTTATATTGATTTCAAAAATAGGAGAGATAATGTTATAATTTTAAGGTTTATTTTAAGGTTGAGAAAGCTAAATACATAGGAGATAACTTACCAAAAATCATAATACTATTTGTAAACTAACCTAGGAGATATAAGGCCTTCTACTTAGGTTAAATCATTTAATACTTTGCAAATATTATTATATTTTCTAATTTTCCAAAGTTAGGAGTCATAAGGTCTACTACTACAAATTGATTTATTGGAAATTAGAAAAATTAAAATCATATTTCAAAAAGGGCCATTATAAGAGGTTTATCAAAATCATATAAAGGTTGGAAATTATAATATTTACTTATCTCAATTCCTCTCAAATAGAGATAAAATATCCAACATTAAAACCTATTGAAATATAGAAAAAGTGCTTAGTTCAATATGAGCAATAAGGACAATAGAAGTTGATTTTTAGCATTTACATAACTTTACAAAATCAACCAAGATTGAACTATATCTTACAAAAGAACTTAATATCTTGTCCAAAACATACTAGGGAGTCATAAGGTATTCTACAAAACCTAAGAATTGATATTAGGGAATTCAAATGGCTTCAAATAAATTCTTCTTAGCAGAATCTCAACTACTTAAGGGTCCTAATTATTTATCCTAGAAGAATAAAGCAAAATTTATTTTGGCATATGAAAAACTTTGGGATATTGTCAAATGGAAAACACAAATACCTACTACAGATGATATTGAGATCCTAAATTTTGTAGAAAATGATTCAAAGGCTCTAATGGTAATAACCTTTGTTATCACTAATGAGATACAACCCTATATTTGTTTAGTAAAATCATCCTCAGATGCATGGTCAAGTCTAGAGAATTTTTTTTAAGGAAAGATTAAGGTAATTATTCTCCATCTTCAAAGTCAACTTCATTCATTAAAAATGAACAATGGAGAAAGCATAGAACTGTTCGTAAGAAAGGTAGGAAATATTAAAGGAGAAATATTTACCTTAGGAGAAACAGTTAAAGATGTAATTCTTACTCAAGTAACCATGAGAGAACTTCCAGATAGGAATATGAAGTGGAAAATATAGTTAAAGATGAGATATCTAACACTACATTGACATATAAATATAATCCACAAGGAAACATTACCTCTTCATCAAAATGATGAAGACCATGGTACAATAGTTATTGTCAGATATGCAAGATAAAAGACCATAGTACTAGCTACTGTAAGTTCAACCCCAAGAATTAAAATCAATAAAATCAAATGAACAATGGGAGCCAATTTCGGACACGACAATATCAAAATCCTCGTCAACAATAATTTTAGCATCCATCCAATTATTCCCAATTGGAGTATCAAAAAAGAAATAAAAAAGGAAATCTAGCTTAGAGGATAAAAGAAATTGAAGAACTGGAAGACCCTACTAATGATTATGATGTCAAAGCTCTTTAATCAAGAATGACAACTTTTGAAGACACTAAAATTTTTCTTGAACATGTTACAAAAATTAGAGAAGAATCAAAATTCTAGATTGAATAAGAAGATGATCTAATTCAAAGCCATCAAATGGAAGAAGATTCACATTGAAGACTAAAGTCCTCTATACCCAAATATTGTAATACATGGGGGTGTTAGAAATAGAGCATATTACATTATTTGGGTCATGTAAATGTACCTTCCTTAGTACATAATTAGAACATTAGCTTACTTTAGGTGGAAGTTATCTACTTACTTCATGCAATGTATTAAATGCACAAGTGTCAATGTGCAAGTTGTTTGCTTGTACAACTAGATAGAGTGTCTTCCAAGGAACTTATATTCCTATATAATGGCCTTAGATATAGAAGTCAAAGTATCACAAGCAGTATCACATTCAGTGTACAACATATAGGCAGTGTGGTAGTGTGTGTGTGTGAGCTATAAGCTTAGAGCTCCTTCATGAAGCAGTATCATATATTATGGAGTGCTCATTTCCTCCATAGCTACTATAGTAATATTTTCACCATTTCTATTTATAGCATATTTTAGTCATCTCGTAGATCTACTTTATTTACTTTCTACATCTTGTTATTGGTATATCCCAATGTATGTGGCATCAAAAGCTAATGTATGTGGCATTAAAAGCTAATAATTATGATGTTATTTTTATTTTTCAATTATTTTTTACTGATTAGTTATTTCAATTAATTGTTTTTTGATTTGATTAATTATTGATTGGTCACATTGATATTTTTATTTTTCAATTATTTGTTGTTGATTAGTCATTTAAATTAATTTGTTGTCAATTAGTGATTGGTTATCAATTGGTTGTTCACAATTTTATTAAAGATTATCAATTTTCAATTGATTGTTCACAATTTTATTAAATTGTTGTCTTATTAAATGGTTAGCAATTATCAATTGGTTGTTGAATAATTATCATTTTTTATTGAATATTAACAATTTTATTAAAGGTTATCGATTGTTAATTGTTTGTTATGGTGATTATTATTTTTTAGTTATTTGTTGTTGATTGGTTATTTCAATTAATTTCTTGTTGATTTGTCAATTGAATATTGATTATTGATTGGTCAATGATGATATATTTATTTGTTGTCAATGTAAATATTGATAACTTTTTTTCTAGTTACATAGGAGAGTTGGTCACTGAAGAACATAGGCTTATAATGAGAGGGGGGGGTGAATAGTATAAGATAAAATTTTACTTTTATTTCTCAAACAATATTATCTAATGTTATAAATTACAATATCTTTTCATAGCAGTGTTAACCAATCTCATAAATAGTAGTAACAAGGCAATACACAAATCATCACACACATGAGAGACACAAATTTAACATGGTTCACCCAATGTGGGTTACATACACAGAGAAAATATTTGAGAAAATAGTTCTTCTAAATTTTCTCAACAAATATCTTGGGAACCAATTCCCTATTATAATGTTTATGGACATCTATCCAAAGGATATCTCAATCCCCTATGCTCAAGGTCATGGACCTCTATCCATGGTAGAAATCTATCCCCTTGTTGGTGTGGTTCGTGGAAATCTATCCACAAGAGACTCCTCTTATTTACTATGGTTTATGGAACTCTATCCACAAGAGATGCCTCTATTCTCTGCTCTAGTTCATGGAACTATATCCATAGGAACACCTCTCCTCTGCTCTAGTTCATAGAACTCTATCCACAAGAGATGGCTCTCCTCTCTGCTCTGGTTCATGGAACACTATCCATTGGAGACACCTCTCCTCTCTACTTTGGTTCATGGAACTCTATCCACAGGAGACACCTCTACTCTCTACTCTGGTTCATTGAATTCTATCCATAGGAAATACCTCTCCTCTCTACTCTAGTTCATGGAACTCTATCCATAGGAGACACCTCTCCTCTCTACTCTTGTCACCTCAAAAGTTGGTACACTCATCTACTTAAATTTGTTCTAATTCTACTCACAAGGCTTACCCATGTTTGCTCACAAATTTACTATCAACTCTACACCAAATTTGCACATACTACATGCACAAATATGTCTCAACTCTATCCTAAATTTGCACACATTACATGCACAAATTTATCTCAACTCTACCTCAAATGTAAACACATTACATGCACAAATTTGTCTTAACTCTATCTCAAATATGAACACATTACATGCACAAATTTGTCTCAACTCTACCTTAAATCTACACACATTGCATGCAAAAATTTGTCTCAACTTAGTCCTAAATTTGCACACATTACATGCACAAATATAGCTCAACCCTATCCTAAATATACACATATGCACACATTACATGCACAAATCTGTCTCAATTGTGTCCTAAATCTGCACACATTACATGCAAAAATCTATCTCAACTCTGTCCCAAATTTGCACATATTACATGCACAAATTTGTCTCAACTCTGTCCCAAATCTGCACAACTGCCAGTATTGATCTATCTCACACCTGCTCACAAGTCTTGCTTAGAATTTCTCACAAGCCTCTCAAAAGGCCTACTCAAAATAACTTACAATTCTACTCTAATCTTCTCATCGTCTTTGTTCAACTCTGCTCTAACACATGATAAAAACTACTCATAACACATGCTCAAAACTACTCATAACACAAGCTCAACACTACTCATAACACATGCTCAACACTGCTCATAAAACAAACTCAAATCTTGCTCATAACCCATGCTTTGATTAAAATACTTCATACATATTCTACCCATAATTCTTGTTCAAGAACACATAGAAAATAATATGCAAAATAACTTTACAATATGTTCTTTGCAAATATTATTCAAATCCAATGCACAATTGCTTCATAAACTCTAGCACAAGTGTTTCCAATATTTTTAACAATGAAGCATAATTTATTTTCAAACCTTAGCTCAAATATTTCCAACAATGCACACTAATCAAACCTTTTATCTCCACCTTATGATTCAAAAATATTTGCTCAAACAAACACCTTAAATAAGGAATGATATTACCATACCTCTTAACTTTCTTTGATGAAGATGTGCCCTCAAAACCTGTCTCAAAATATTTTGTCTTTCTTATATCACTTAAAGGGTTAGTTAGCATAACACTTTTTCAAATAATCCACATGAAAAAAATTCTCTCAAAATATGTGCACAAAGATAATGCTAAAACATAGTGCTTTATAACCTCCTCTTGTTTCACAAGATAAAGCTTTCAACTAATGACAATTTTTTTCTTTATCATACAACAAAAAATTTAACAATAAGCCACAATACACCTTATGTCTTCTTTCTAAAAATACAACAATTACAATTTCAATATAATTCAAATTACACCTTAAAATATTTTCTTTATATTTCATCTTTATAATGTTGGCAAGACAATACTTTATAAATGCATCCTTATGACTTATATTTTTCAAACTAAAAGAGTTAAAACATACCCTTATAACTCCTAGTGTGCAAGATAACAAATATTTTAACACTTACTTAATATTACCTAATTACAAAATAATCAAATCTTGAACATATCCTTATGACTCCCTATATGCAAAAAGGAAAAAACATTTAACACAAACATATGACTTCCTAATCAACGCATACCATAGAAAATTTAGTTAAAAATTGTATGTCCTTACCAATGCAGCCATAGCAAATCAAACCTTCCACCTCTTGCTTACTTGTGCCCTAGCGTAAGCTAGGCTAGAACACAAGCTAGCCACCCACACAAAACTTTAAGCCCACAAAATACTCCTTATTGCTTCGACAAACTTCTTCCTTGATCAAAATGCTAAAAAAATTGGAGTCGCTGCAAATTGTCCCCCTGACCTCTTATCTACCAGTGCCTTAGCCTTGGCTAAGCTATCACCTGAGCTAGCCACCTACTTAGAACAATGAAGGCACGCCCTTCGATTTATTTCCTTGCTTCTACCCCAAAATGAATGCACATGCTATCTTGCTCATCTGCTTTCTTTATGAAATGTGAATGGATCAATTACGCTCAATGTTCAACCTTTACCTTAATGAGGTATTTTGTCCTTTATTAAATATGCACTTCAATTATACATTTCAAACGTCGAAGGTCAAAGGTGTAAAATTTGATTTTTCAATGGCACCTTTTAAACCTTAACCTTAGTAATATTATAATATTTTAAAAATATTATAATAATAACTTTTAAACTTTTGCCTCTGATTATGACATTTAAATATTTTGAAAGCAAGTAAGACTTTGTCCTTTTCTTTCAAATATAACCGTGGAGAATGGCCTTGTCCTTTTTTTGTAAATATAACCATGGAGAATGACCTTGTCCTTTTATTGCAAATATAACCATGGAGAATTCTTTTGCCTTGACAACTTTTGTACCTTTGAAATTGCCTCATGTATCCTTTGAATATAGTTACCTTGCACTTTAATATTTCAACCTTGAAGATAATTTTCAACCTTTTCACCTTTGAAATCAATGAAAACCAATATACTTATGATTTCCAACAGTCACAACCACACTATTTTAGTAACTGACAAGCACACAAAAACTACAGGGGCTGCTCCCACCAAACATATTCCACTTTGTTATTATTGACAATTTATTAATTATCAATTACAATTTCATTGAAGGTTATAAAGTGGTTATTCATAATATTATTAAAGGTTATCATTTACAATTTCATTGAATGTTATCTATTACTTTTTTATAATTTTATTAAAGGTAATCAATTATCAATTGGTTGTTGAATATTGATAATTTAATAAAAGGATATCAATTGTTAATTGGTTGTTGTCATGATGACACACACAATTTTTTTTTTTGAATTAATGGATGAAGGAGATTTTAAAAGGGCCTAGAAACCTTTTACAAAGTGGAGCTAGTAACCAAAAAGGTGACAGAATACCACAACCAAAATACAAGCTACCAAACCCAAAGATATCGGGCGATACTTACATCAACAAAAAAATTAAACATTAAAAAATAGATTGTCACTCAACCAAGAAAGAATCTGAAACACAAACCGATATAAGATTGTCACACAATTTAAAACTAAAAATTTAAACATGCCAAGGATTGATAATTAATATCTAGTAACTACCACCCAAAATATTGAGAATACTTTCTAACCAGAATATTGGGCATGATAACATTGGTGCCAACTGAGGTTGAATTAGAATTCAAAAATTGGTGGTTAGCCCACCCAGGTAGGAATACTGTCCAAATCCAAAAAATACAAGACTAGGATCTAATCCTATTATCGATGTAACTTGAATTTATTATCCAATGTTCTGAGACCTTCTAGAAAATTCTATGTTCAAACTTGGAGATTTTGCTGAAGGAGGCCTTGGTTTGCAAGGAAATTTGGAGCTTTGTTCCCTTCCCTAAAACAGTGACAAATTTAAACTTCTTATAGGTTTTGAATCATTCTAGTAACTTCTAGAATGAAGTTTGAGATAGTTTAGGATGGAGTCTGATTTACCTTGATTATGTTTATTATATTTAAATAATCACCTTCTATGAGTAGTTTCCTGCAATTAACCATCTCCAATTGAGAAACTCCTTGAAATACCATCCAAGACTTAGCAAAGTGGTTGGTTTGGGGTCCCAATATTTCTAGAAAGGCAAGCAAATTTTCTTCATTTTAATTCCTAAAGATCCCCTGCACCTGCTAGCCCTAGTTTACCTTTGGGAACTCCATAAAAATTTAATTTCAACCATCTAGGTGGAGGGGATTCCCAAAAAAAACAAAAAGAATTATAGATGTGAGATGTTGATGTAAGAAAGTATATAAAGATTTGTAAAAGGTTTTGGGTCCTTTAAAAAATCGTATTTTACCCCAATCAAAATTAAAACAATGACTTAAATAAATCTATAAAGCAATTGAGACAAAAATGTAATGTGAGACAAACTGACCATGACAATACATGCAAACCATAAAAAGGCAAACACTAAGAATTATGATAATCATGTCAGTTAAACTAGTAAATTTCAATTTGAAATATATATATGTTAATATTCCCGATCTACTTATTATCAAACTTAATTATAGTTATAATAATATTTTAATAAAAAAATGTTTTTGAATAATTGTATTTATTCATATATTCTTTTCATTAATGTATGTTTAATTCTGATAAAACAAAGTATATTTTAAAATCCACCACTCAAAAAATTATTTTTTATTTTTTAATAATATATATTAATTTTATTATATAGGCATTTTTAAATATTTAGATCATTCTCCATATTTTGTAATTTAGATAAGTAAAATTAAAAATTTGAATTTGAAACTACCTTAAAAACGACATTAATTAATTTAGCCAATTCTAAATAAGATTAATCCCAGATTAGTGGTAGGCTTAGTGACACATGCGCAAAGATGCTGCCCAGGAAGGACTTGGTGGTAACTTCAATGCGCAGGAAATGGAGCGCCTCACGGTAATGGGATTACTATGTTCTCATCAGGATCCCAAAGCAAAACCCTGCATGAGAGAGAGAAACATTGAATATTTTGAAATTGAAAACTCTAGTTCCCCGTGTTTCTCGTGATTTACGGCTAGGCGTTTCTGATACTGTTCGTCCTGCTGTGCTGTCGTCACTGCACTCGTCCAACTTCTTTGACTTGTTCACATCTCATGGTTTATTTTCCAGATCAATTGTCGCATGTTCCAAGTTTTCATGGGGTTTCTGTTTCTGTTGTTGATTTTAAGCCTCATATGGAACTCTTCATGATATGTTCAATCCTAGAGACGTCCAACGCTGAATTGGGACGATAACTTTGGGCGAAAACCCTAAATCTAAGCACTGTTATGGTTGTTGCGATCCACAGAATTACTAATTCATGCGGCGGAAGTAATGGTTAGTTGACATGACATGCGGATATTTTTTTTTTTTTTGAAAGTCCAAGCATGATTTTGAATGCAAAGCATTAAAATCCTACATTGTTCTAGATAATAGATCTTTATACTTTATATTATGCTTTAGAAAAAGTACCAGCCTGATCACATGGTTGCGAGGCGTTTGAACGTCTTGATTCGCGCAACTCTAGATGATTGACTTGACTCATGACTTCACTCATTGAAGTGACAGAACCAGAACTCTGGATGATTCACTTGACTCGTGACTACAAAACTCTCGATGGTTGGCTTGACTCATGACTCTAGCCCATTGAGGTGACAACACTCTCGATGGTTGGCTTGACTCATGACTCTAGCCCATTGAGGTGACAACATTCGCCCATTGAGGTGATGATTGACTTGACTCATTGGCCCATTGAGGTGACAGAACCGGAAATCTGGATGATTAACTTGACTCGTGAATTCACTCCTAAGGTTGATGATTGCCTTCTCATTCCGCATGAGGTGACAGAATAAGAACTCTCGGTGATTTCATTCTTTAAGGTGACTCATGACTTCACTTGACAGATTGTCACTCCTTATCTCTTGATAGGTGGCAGATTGTGACAGATTGTCACTCCTTTATCTCTTGATAGAAGGTCAGGTTATCTTATCGAATTAAGGTTTGGTGTTTTAAAAGTTAAACTGGTCAATTGGTACTTTAATATATTTTTAGGTTATTATTATAATTTTATTTAAAAAAATTATAATTAATTTTTGAAGGTTAAGGTTTGGTGGTTTCTCTTAACTTCATTAAGGTTATAATTGGTTGAAGGTTTGGTTTGGTCTATCATCATTATCATTGAAGGTTTTGACAAAAGGTTAGGCTATCAATTGGTTTTGTTTATTGATAAAGGTAAGATTATCAATTGGTTGAAGGTTTGGTTGGATCTGTCATCATCATTGAAGGTTTGCGAGTTGGATTACCAATTGATTTGTTCACAATTTTATTAAAAGTTAAAGTTATATATTGACATAAGGTTAAGTTATCATTTCATTCTATCTATTTATAGAAGGTTAGGTTATCAATTGCTTGAAGGTTTGGTTTGGTTACCAATTGGTTTGTTCACATTTTTAGTAAAAGTTATCTAGTGATAGAATGATAGACTATAAATTGGTTGTATTTATTGATAGATGTTTAGGTTCTCAATTGGTTGTCTACAATTTTACTAAAAGTTATTTATTAAAGGAAGGTTAGGTTAAATTATCAATTAGTTGTTTCATAGTTTTATTAAAAGCTATTTATTATAAAATTATTATTTTTATTTGGTTAGTGTGAGAAATCCCTACTATTGGCATTTAGGGGTGAGCATTCCCATCCCAACCATAACCCCTTTAAGGCCAAGAACTAAACTTATCAGTAGAGGATTAACACACAATACCACACACATTGTAGTTTGAATGTTGAACATCCCATGACCCCTTGTAAGGCCAAGAACTAAACTTATTAGGAGAGAATTAATACATAGTGCCACACACATACATACACTATAGTTTGAACCTTGAACATCTCAAAGAATAGCCAAACCCCTATCACCCAAGACTAAACTCTTGGGTAGAGATAAAACCTCTAGGACCACTCTTAAATGGATGGCAATTTTCGTTCTATATAGGTTTACCACTATCTAGAAGGTCCCCCAGGACTAAACTCTTGGGTAGAGAGAAAATTTTTAGAGCTGCTCTTAGGTGGCTACTTAGGTATACCACTGTCTAAAGGGAAGCCACATGAGATTTTTTTGTGTCTACAAATATAGTAAAGGGGTGGTTCAAACATTGGACTTCCCATTTATTAGTGTTAGGTCCATGTATCAAAAACTAACTACACTTCAAAGACACATATGAGTGGTTCCAACATTGGACTTCCCATTTATTAGTGTTAGGTCCATGTATCAAAAACTAACTACACTTCAAAGACGCATATGAGTGGTTCCAACATTGAACCTCCCATTTATTAGTGCTAGGGCCATGTCTAGAAAATTAATTGGACTAAAATGATGAATATTTATTATCAAATTATTAATTGTCAATGAAAGTTATCATTTGGTTTTTCACAATTTTATTAAAATTTATTAATGGATTATTAATTATCATTGAAGATTATCAATTGGTTGTTCACAAATTTATTAGAAGCTATTTATTAACAAATTATTAATTGTCATTGAAAGATTATTAATTGTCATTAATTTTCATTAAAGGTTATAAATTGTTTCTTCGTAATTTTATTATTATTTTTTTGTTACATAGGAGAGTTGGTCACAACAACACTATTTTTAGTAACTGATAAGTATAGGGTTCAAACCATAAGGGCTACTTCCACCAAACCTATTATGCTTTGTTATTGTTGACTCGGTGTGAAGGGGACCACCGATCACTTAGGATTCATACGGTCATCATAAGTCTGGCATGCACTCAAAGGATTTAGATCAAACTACTACCTTTGCAAATAGGCTACCCCCTAAGTTTGAACCTGGGTTTTTTCTTGGTAAATGCCTGGCCAGACAAGCACTTGCCAATCAACCTACCCCTAGGGGATTTTTTTTAGATTGCATAAATATTTTAATTAATTAAAAATTATTTATTGACACATTAGTAGCCTTAAAATTTTATTAAAAGTTATTTTTTGACACATTGATAACCTTCAATGACAATTAATAATTTGGCAATAGATAACTTTTAACAAAATTGTGAAGAACCAATTGATAACCTTCAATAATATACTTATTGAGAGATTATTAATTACCATCAATTTTATTGAAGGTTATCAATTGGTTGTTCACAATTTTATTAAAAGTTATATATTGAAATATTATTAATTGTCATTGAAGGTGGTCAATTGGTTGTTCATTATTTTATATATTATTAATTTTCATTGAAGGTTATTAATTATCGCTTGGTTGTTGAATAATTATCAAGTGATTTTTGAATTCTAATAATTTTATTGAAGGTTATCAATTGTTAATTGGTTTGTTATTATTGTTAAATAGAGCATATTACATTATTTGGGTTATGTAAATGTACCTTTTTTGGTACATACTTAGGACATTAGGTTGCTTTAGGGTAAAGCTATCTAGTTACTTCATGCAATGTAATAAATGCACAAGTATCAATGTGCAAGGTGTCCACTTGTGCAACTAGATAGAGTGTTGTCCAAGGAACTTATCTTCCTATATAATGGTCTTAGATATAGAAGTAAAAACATTACAAGTAGTATTGCATTCAGTGTGTAGTAGATAGGCAGTAGGGTAGTGTGTGTATGAGCTATACTCTTAGAGCTCTTTCATGGAGTAGTAGCATATATTATGGAGTACCCATTTCCTCCATAGGTACTATTATAATATTTTCACCATTTCTATTTATAGCATATTCTAGTCATCTTGTAGATCTACTTTATTTACTTTCTACATCTCATGATTGGTATATCCCAGTGTATGTGGTATCAAAAGCTAATAATGGTATCAAATATATGATAGATCAAACCATACTAGGTCTATAGGGAAACCACCATTATTATTTGATCCTAAGTTTTTTGAGAACTTGATGCACCATTGGACTATTCATTGTCAAAATTTCTTAGAATATTCTAGGTGGTAGAATTAGGGAGATTTATAAGTGAGAACTAAAATCTCAATTTCATAAATACTGAGATTGCATAGGAATAGAGTCTTTCCACAAAGTTGAAGGAAAACTCGTGAAGACTAGGACTCAAAATTTGATCCACTAGGTTGATGAATCAACTAGTAAATCTAAGAGATATATACATACTTACCTAAAATTTTCTTTTATTACAACAAATTAATACTTAGATGATTATGATACCTCCTATAATAGAAATCTAGGAGACCTCAAATTTATTGCTCGAAGGTTAGAGTGCCTTCATAGTGTAGATATTAGTTGTTGTAGAAAGGAGAATAATTCAAAAGAATCTTCTGGAAAAGAATCATGCTGAAATATCAAAATAGGAGATCTCCATTGATAGATTGAAGAACTTCACAAGAAGACAAAGACCATAGAAGCCTTGATAAATAAGAAAATGCCATAGAAGCATTGATCCAGAAGAAAAGGCCATAAAAGCCTTCATATTGAATAATATGCCATAAAAACCTTGATATTTAAGAATAGACCATAATAGCCTTGATATTGAATAACAGACTATAGAAGCCTTAATATTGAAGAACAAACCATATAATCCTTGATATTGAAGAATAGGCCATAGAAGGTTTGATATTGAAGAATAGGCCACAAAAGCCTTGATAATGAAATAGGCCTTAGATGCCTTTTATCCTTAAGAATATTATAGAGGAAAGGATCTAATTAAGAAGAATATTTTAGTACTAATATTTTTGTTGTAGGTAAAGGTGATCCAGTAAGTCGAGAAAGCTTCCTACAAGAAAGTTATGAATAAATACCTCTTCAAAATCAATCCAGTACTTGAAGCAAAAGATATTGGGAGGAGATCTCATTGAAGAAAATATAGGCTAGGAAGAAGAAGGCCTACGAGAGTCCTGCTTGAATTTAGAAATAGCAGAATTAGAGATCCAGGAGAAGATCTCAATACCAACACTTCTAGAAATATAACGTTGAAGCTAAGGTCTCTATGAAGACCAAAAGAAGCTACAAGATCAAAGACCTTGAATAGGTCTAGACGAGCATCCAGTAAAGGCTAGGAGAGGCTTACTAAAGAAAACCTCAAAGAAGAAATCACTGGAGAAATCCATTACCAAGGAGAAGCCTCTGATAGTGAAGGACTTGGGACAATTATTGCCATATGAAAACAAATACAATAGGAGAATAATTTGGCAAGGAGTGCCAAATATGAGTAGAAGAAGAATATAGTGAAGACCTCAATTCATTTAAAATCTTGAGAAGAAGATCCTATTTGAAGCCAGAATTCAACAAGAAGACTTGAAGGTAGACGACACTTATAAAATCTAGGATATTTGAATATTACCTCCTACAACAAGAGGTCGCTGCTTCAGAGATACAAAATTATCCAAATCTACAATAGAAGGAGGAGATTACAAGAGGAGATAAATATTACCAAATCCTAGGCTTGTGAAAGAAATTTTAAGACCATAAAATTGGTGAAGAAGGAGCTATTCAAAATAGTCTACAAAGGAAAAGTGAAACAAAATATTTTAAAAACTTTCATCCAAAATATGATTTAAAATGATTCGTTTCTTGTAACATCAAAATAATATCGTCTAGAACTTCAAAAAATCTAGGGCATCAGCTGGATTGCAGAAGTGCTTTCGGGATACGATGGATCTAAAGGCTAGATTGGTGCCCCAGGAGGGTCCAATGGGGTCTTCTCCGACTCCTTTTCCAAGGAGTTGCAGCTCATACGCAGATTTTTTTAAAGAAAACTCTCCTCCAAAGAACGACGAAGCTCAAAAAATGACATATAAAATGCTCTTCACGGCTGCTTGGAATAGGTCGACAGCACATCGTGTGAATGGATGCTTGCCACAGGTTGAAACCAGGCCAAAAATTGTCATCGAGCCAAGTATGGTTGAAGAATCAATCATTTACAGAGCTAATCACGATTTAATCTGCAAGTTCATGGGTATACGTCCTTCCCTAAATTTTTTGCACTCTTGGATCCACAAAAAATGGGAGCCTCACGGTGAGTATTCATTGTGGTTTATTAGCAATGGATATTTTATTGTTAGCTTTTCGTCTTTGGCCGATAGAAATAGGGCTTTCAAGTCAGAGAAGAAAAATCATGGCTCGACAGGGCTATTTGTTCAACCATGGAGAGTGGGATTCGATCCCCTAGCTGAACCTACTGTTGTCCCAGTATGGATCCGACTATATGCTCTTCCAATGGAATTCTAGAGTGAGCAGGTGTTGGCAAGGATTGGCAATTCTATTGGAAGACATCTGGGTGTTTCTAGAGACATAATTGAAGGGAGCATGGCGGTGTATGCAAGAATATGTGTGGATATGGATCTCAGCCAGCCTTTTCCAACAAAGATGGAAATTGAATTGGCAGGTCTCTCTTGGATTCAACAACTGGACTATGAGGCCCTACCATTTAGATGTAGGGTTTGTCACAAACATGGACATTTGGCCCATTTTTTCCCTAATAATATGAATGCTAAAATGGAGGCCCCTTTAGGAATGCCAAACCTACCTAAAGAGGATAAGGCAACACTTAATAAATATTCTAATAGCACCGTTCAGGGCCAGGAAGCTTAGAGAGAGGGTTTTGAACAACCTAGAAGAAAAAGATAGACAAAGAAAAAAGAGGGAAAGGAGCAATCCCATCTCAGACCTGCCAATAGGTATGAGATATTTAAGTCATTGGTTGACGAAGAGGAACAATTTATGGAGGGCATGGAGGGTATTAAGGAAAATTCTAATATTCTTGGGCAACTCCCCCTCTCATCTCCTCTCGTCATATAGAAGGTAGTTGAACTCTATGAGGTATCACAACCAGTGTGTTCAGGGGCTTTAGTAGTGCATAACCAGGAGCAGATAGTATCTCAGGATGTCAGCATTGGAATAGCAGAGAAGAACAGGGAAAGGCCAACTATGGGGATAACCCAGGTAGAAAAAAGATTAAAAAATAGCAATTCTTAGGGAGTAGGTAGAAGATCCAATAAGGAGTTGCTATCAGCCCAAGTGTAGACACCAAAACAGCACCAATCCGATTATGTGACTACAAACACTGATCGCATTGACACACACAGCTTTCAGGGCAGCCCTCAGAGGTCAAACAGTGGTCCTAGCCACTTACACAGTAGGTTAGAAGGTCGAAAAGTAAAACAGAGCAAAAGCAAGCCTTAAGCAAGAACAAGCAAGCCTTAAGCAAGAACAAGCAAGCCTTAAGCAAAAGCAAACCTTGGCCGAGGGTGTCACGAAATCGTGACGTCATGATTTCGCGACGTCGCAAAATCGCGACACCAAAAGCCCAAAGGGGAGCCTTGGCCGAGGGTGTTGTGAAATCATGACGTTGCGATTTTGTGACGTCACGAAATCGTGACACCAAAAGCCCAAAGGGGAACCTTGGTCGAGGGTGTCGCGATTTCGCGACGTCACGAAATCGTGACACCAAAAGCCCAAAGGGGAACCTTGGTCGAGGGTGTCACGATTTTGCGACGTCACGAAATCGTGACACCAAAAGCCCAAAGGGGAGCCTTGGCCGAGGGTGTCACGAAATCGTGACGTCATGATTTCATGACATCGCAAAATCATGACACCAAAAGCCCAAAGGGGAGCCTTGGCCGAGGGTGTCACGAAATCGTGACACCAAAAGCCCAAAGGGGAACCTTGGCCGAAGTGTCACGATATCGCGACGTCACGATATCGCGACGTCGCATATTGCGTGATATCGTGACACTTCGGCATTTTGCGCCTAAGCAAAAATTCAATCAATCAAGGGTGGAAGTCAAGCATTCAAAGGCGCCATTAAAACATTTTAAAGCAAAACATTAAAGCCATCAAAGTAGACGTTAAACAAATGGCAGCCAAAGACAGTCAGTTATTGCCGCCTGCTGTGCATGCGCGCGTAGGTGGGCAGATTGGCAGTTAGCGGACTGTCACAAGGGCAGTCATGTAAGCCCAAGTCAAGGAGGAGTCTCCTCCCCTTTGGAAGGCATGGCCGCCACGTGGCATCCCTGCGTGCCCCCTCCAAAGAGACCCCATGGGTCTATAAAATGGTGGACTTTCCCGCCCAAAAAAAAGATAGGTTGACAAGCATTTTTTAACGCAACGAAGTGCTGCTAAACCAGAGACCCGATTGCATTCCTTTCTGATTCATTCTTCTACACCTGTAATCTCTTTCGCAAGGGAGGTTATTGGTGGCTGTTAGAAGGTGAATCCGAACCTTCAGACCCGACATTGGACACAGTAAACCATCAATTTGCCGACACCACATTATCTTAGATTTTGGGCCCATCCCTAGTGGATTGGCGTCAAAGTCGAGTTTTCAACAGTGGGCGGCCCGCTCGGGCGCCCCGCACGCTCTCAGCTATTTTTTTTAATTTATCTCGTTATCACGTATTTATCATATGTTACAGTCTATGCTATTTTTTTTAATTTATTCTGTTATACGTTATAGTTTATCGAATATATCATCATGCTATCGCGGCTTTAGACCTCTGTCGTATTTAATCACGTATCTCGAATGTTATCCTGCATTACGTTCTCGAATGTTTACTTGGGCAGCCTGAGCTATTTTATTCACGTATTTAATCAATCTTTGCACGTATTTCTTTCAAACGTTCTATCCTTTTGTCACAGGTGCTACTAAACGGTTTGTTGTTTCTTTGAACGCAGGAAGAACAGCAAGGAGCAAGGATTCATCAGCAATAAGCGGCGGCAACACTTTGGCTCGCCCATTTCAAATGTGGGCATGCGAAAGGAAGATTACTAATCATGATTGTAACCAAGACAGGCTAACACTCCTAGCCCCTGAAAAGGGAGGAGATGTATTGTAACCGAATGGAATTAATATAAAAGGGCTGTGCTCCTACTTTCTCCTTTATGTTTGGTTGATTCGATTACATGCGTTCTATTTCATGTATATTCATTTAGCATCAAGTTAGTTCTGCTTTCATTACATCTTAGTGTTTCTTTTCTCCCGAAATCTCATGCTTTCAGTGGCGATCACGGTGGGACCCCAGCCCTTGAGCAAGACCAACGGTGGGTTCATCACCACCTTGGCTTAGCTTTGCATCCATTTCCCCGATTGTCACTGTTGTTAGGCGTAAATCCTGACGAAAGCTGATCGAGTGTCGCTGGGGTGATTCCCATGCGCGCGAGGATAAGTCTTCTATGGTAGGTGTCATTAACAGGACAATCCCCCCTTCCGTACCGCCTATGTTCCACGTACCATCTGCTCTCACGTACCTATAGTTTCCCTCTCGTAAGGGCGGGTATATAGAGAGGTTGGTATATCGGTCCGGCAATGGTATATTGAAGGGGCGACCATTTATGGGAGTCATATGAGCCAACATTATGCATTTAAATGTTCTTCAAAACTTGCAAAAACAAAACAAAACATCAAAATGCACTAAACCAGCTTTAGGACACACTATTAATCCTTAAAAGAGATAATCACTGTTTGTGTATGTGTGTGTTCATTTCTGCTTAGTGTAAACAAAAAGAAAAATCATCATAAACGAGATAAAAATCTGCTTAGCTAGTAGAGAAGCACCACAATGGTGTACACCCGTAGCCAAGCCCAATCAAGGGCGGACGCTGCGAAAGGTGCACAAAGAGAGGGCACTGGTCGCCTTCGCTTTAGCCCTGAGGACTTGGCCATACCGCCTTGGCGGTCTGGCCTACAAGAGAGTCCACATCAGGCCACATCAAGAAGGAATTATTGGGACCCTCCTTTGTGGAGTTTGCCCATTCAACACAGCCCCTTTCGGGAAGAAGCTCTACATGTAGATCTCAATGTAAGTAGACAACCGCCTCTTGAGGCTAGATCTGAGTGGCCACAGCGTGATGAAGCGCTAGAGAGGCATAGTGTCCATGAGGAGAGACAACGTGAATACGCTACCTCTTCTTTGCCTCCCATTAGAACAGAAAGACAAAACCTAGAGCGTAGGGCTCTCCACACAGGGCGAGCTCACTCCGCCCGCCCCTTTCACACCCATGAAAGGGAGTACGAGGAAGACCATCGCATTCCTCGGGAACAACATACAGTGCGGGAACCTTGCATTTCTGCACCTGCTAGATATCATGGTCACCCATCGAGGCCAGAGCCTCAAGTAAATGCCGCCTACCTCGACAGAGGGAAGCGACCCATTGAAATTTTAGATCATCAAGATCGAGGCAAACACATAGGAGAAACTTTCAAGCCTCCTGAGCAAAAGAGGGCAGACCAAGTTGACCCGGTAGTCGCCAGACATGCCGCCCGCCAAGCCCGAATCACGCAGCTTGAGCAAGGTCATCAGGAGTTAGAGTACTTATACCGCCTTAATAAAGAGCGCATGCAGCGCGAAGCGGATGAGTTGCGCTATAAACTACCTGAGAGGGTGCCAACCCCTCGCACCCAAAGAGTAGAACAATATGAGAGGCACAACCCTTTGGTGCAGGACAGGTCTCCGCGACCTCGTCAAGCTTTGCCTCCGAGACCTTATAGACCCGAGAGGGAGGCCACTCCCCGAAACAATGATGGGTACCCTCAGCGGGGACTCAATCAGGGTCATAGGTCTCGCCCAGAGACTCCTCAAGAAGTTTATGAGGAGTATGAACCAGAAATAGAATGGGCCAAAATGCCCCATCAAGGCGGGAGGGCTGCCACTCGGCCACCCCCCCATAGGCCTCCAGTCTCCCATAACTCACAACGGGAGCAAACAAAAGAGGAAGAAATAAAATCTTTCGATGCATACAAAGCGCTATTAGAGCGTTTGGAGTCTATGGAGACAAAAGCTTCTGGGCATCAAAAGCCCACGTTACGTCAACTCCGCAGTCATCCAAGTGCATCCCTCAGTGCCCACACCTCTTTACCCCGAACATTTCAAGTTGCCTCAATTGGCGGTCTTTAAAGGTGAAGAGGATGCACAAGAACATGTCACAAGATTCCTAAGTCAATGCTTCGGCATCCAAGATAATGACGCATTGTTGCTTAGGACATTCATAACCACATTCGTAGGCCCTGCCTCGGATTGGTTCACACAGTTACCAAAACACAGCATAAACAACCTAGATCAATTAGTAGATGCGTTTCTTGAACGCTTTGCCTTCAACACAAAGAAGAAGGCATCACTGAGTGATCTGGCCAGCCTCAAGCAATATGAGGAAGAAACAATGGCAGCATACGGGAATCGATGGAGGGCTTTGCTTTCTAAGCTACCCTACCTTCCCCCTATGTCTGATCTCACACAGATGTTTGCACGGAGTTGCTTAAAATCAATCTCTGGGCTATTGCTGCTGCAGCAATACGCCAGCCTAGAAGAAGCTTTGGCGCAAGCCAGAGTTATAGAAGAGATTAAAATAGGCGAAGGCGCAATCGCCAAGCCTAAAAAGAAAGAGTGGAATAAAACCACTAAGACCGGGACAACGCAATCACAACCCGCTGTGGTTAATCAAGTTGCGATAAATGTCCCCAAGCCTGTGCAAGAAATGCAGCCCCAAAAGGCTAATTACCAGGCAGTGCCTCCTAGTTATGAAAGAGATAATAAAAAATAGGAGCAGAATCAGCAGCGTCGCCCTAGGCGACAATTCACCCCTTATGCGGAGTCCAGAGACTCCCTATTTGACCGCTTGTCAGCGGCAAATTTAGTCACCCTGCCAGAAATCCAAACTGTAGATCCTAATGCTCCCAAGCCTAAGGGATACAGAGAGGAATTATATTGTAGATTCCATAGGCGAAGGGGACATGACTTGAATGGATGTTGGAAATTCAAGGGATTAATCCAAGATTTGATCGACAATAAAACATTGGCCGTGGACAACCCCATAGCGCCAAATAATCAACAAATGGGGGTATTCAAGGACCCTTTGCCTGCCCACGAGGCACAGGAAAAACCTCTCCAGGTTAATGAGGTGCGACAGAATCTTCCCATGCAAGGATTTGTGGGAATGATCAACATAGTGACCAGGAACAAAAAGTACCCAGGAGTTGCCCCCGAGGTAGCTACAAGGGAAGTTCCAACAACGTCGCAGCCTCAACAACGCCCTGTGCAGTTGCCTCCGCCTAGACCCGAGGTCACGATACGGACCAAACTCACGCAGAGTTTGTGGACCACATCGGCTAGGCTTTCCATTTACGAGCTTATTCAACAGTCAACACCTCATAGGGAAGCTCTTATGGAAATTTTAAAAGCCATCGAATTACAGCCTCACGAAGCAAATTCTTTCAACAACTTCGTGGGACATGTGAAACGATGTACGGAGCCGGTCATTACCTTCGAGAGAGGATGAAGTCAAAGCAATATCGAATGACACGGCAGATCCACCCCTGCACGTTATCGCGCGGGTCAACGGGATCCCGTACAAGAGAGTGTTGGTAGATACTGGCTCGTCCAATAACATCATTACCACTGTAGCCTTAAAACATTTGAAGCTACCAGCCTCTCATATCATAGCCTCCACATACACACTACGAGCTTTCAACGATGCAATATGCTCGACAGTCGGCACAGTTGTTCTGCCTGTCCAGGTAGGACAAAAGACAATACCAACATTGTGCCATGTTCTGGAAGGCGAGATGGCTTACAACATACTGCTAGGGCGGCCATGGATCAGGGACATGAAGTGTGTCCCTTCGATCGCTCACCAATGCCTAAAGTATGCATTTGAAGGAGAAATACATGTAGTCCCGATGGACTTAGAACCCTTCAAGTATTGCAATGCGATGCAATTAATGCCTCAATCGACCCTCCCTTCAATGCATTTGGATTTCCAGTTAAATCCATCTAAACAGGGTCCAATACCGCAGGCACCACTGGTGACCAAATCATCAAAATCCCAGCCAGGTGAGTCTTCATCATCTGCTCCTTCACTACCAACGCCACCTGTCATGGCTAAATAGAAGGACAAGGGAAAACAGATCATGGAAGAGGCTCAGCCCCTAGAAGAGGGGTTGCCAACAATTTCAACGGTATCAACAGAGGAAATACCTAGCACAACGGAAGCTGAGACTCCTAAAACACCAAACATGGAATGGACTCAGGAAGGACTCCCGTTCCCTCCCTCCCAAGCATCAACAATCACTGTTGAAATGGCCAGTACGGGCCTGGGGGAGTATTTAGTGCAGAATGTTGTGGCAACGCCCGCATTAGAATCAGTACAGGACATGGGGAGACCTCGCCTTCCCATAGGAATAGTTGTTCCTCTAGGTTACCCACCAAACCAGACAAATTTTGTGTATGGGGGCCTTGATCATGGTCTTGAACCATGCAAGCAAAAGGAAGAAGACGAAGAGCCTTTTGCTGAAAATATCAACTATCTGTCAAACCCGGACTTCGCTCTAAGATATCTCGGCCAATGCAATTGGCATGGATACGGGCTAGGCAGATATGAGCAAGGGATGCGTGTCCTTTGCCAACCAAGATATCAGATGCCATATGATAAGTCGGGAGTAGGGTTCAACCACCCCCTGCCCTTAGACATCTTGGTAGAAAATATGCAAGGCCTAGGAATAGGCAACAAGGGGGGATTGGCACCAGATCTTTATGCCAACCCAAATACAGAATATACATTGGGAGATTACCTCCCATGGTCAACAAACACCCTTGGCAACATCAGTAATCCCTCTCCTTTGCTAGAGAGAGGTGAAAGTTCGGACACTAATCCCCAAAGAGAACATAAACGGTGTCCGGACATCTTTTTGAAGTTGTTCCCCTTAGAGGTTCCAGTTGAGTCAATACAATGTCAAGAGAATCAGGTCCCTCCACCAAGAGTGGAACAACCGCAATGGGACCAGATTAACTTGCTGGAACAAGGAGAACCCTCAATGTTGCAAGTAACAGTTGCTGAAGAGAATGAACATTTTTGGATCTCCGAAAGTGATTCAGAAGATGAGACTGAGATGAACTATCTCAATCATGCACGATGACATAATCGCCCTTTAACTCATGAAGATCTGATGGGACAGATGGGCATAAGGTTAGGGCATGAATGGTGGGTAGACCCAGTAGGGTGGGACCAAGTGTTGGATCCATGGCTCCAAATTCACGATGAGCACCGTCCACCCCGAGACCCTATCATGACAACAGTGCCGAGGGAAGACCCTGTCCTCCTATCAGCACATAGGGCCGATCCGTTCGTGCCCGTTCCCCTAGAGCCAGATCCAGAGTATAGGGAGCATCCAAAAGATTCAAGTTATCATACCCACGGTAATGGAGACCAAATTCATTCCATCCACATGATCTCCATTGATTTGACCGCACCCATCCGCAATCCGGCCGATCCAGCATGGTCATTGCATCTAGACATAGATGCCATCGACTGGGATCACGTCAATTCACCTTTATCACCATCAGAGTACTGGCCTTTCGGTGAAATGCCTCATTTTACCCCAAGGACAACTCAGGATATTTTTTAGGCTGAAGAGGAACCCGAGGTTCCCAACGTAGATCTAAACTCAGCCTAATGATATCCATTTGATCCCGACTCCACATCAGTTGGAGGACGGATCCCACATGTCAGTCGAGGAGACGACTGACGTAGATATCAGCACAGATCCAATGAATCCACAAATTCTCAAGTCAGGGGTAAGTCTTTCCCCCGAAGAGCAAGCCGACTACATTGCCCTTCTCAAAGAGAAGAAGGAGGTTTTTGCATGGTCGTACAAGGATATGCCAGGACTAGACCCGTAGCTAGTCATGCATAATTTAACGCTTGATCCGACAATCAAGCTCGTAAAGCAAAAACTACGTAAGATGCACCCAACAGTGGCCTTGATGGTCAAAGACGAATTGCAAAAGCTGTTGGATGCACAGTTTGTCATCTACGTGGATTATCCGCCATGGTTGTCCAACATGGTTCCCGTCAAGAAGCCCGATGGGAGGATTCGCATATGCACCAATTTTTGAGATCTAAACAAAGCGAGTCCTAAGGATGATTTCCCCTTGCCGAGCATCGACGCGTTGGTAGATGCTACAGCAGGTCACGAAATGCTCTCCCTCATGGATGGTTTCTCAGGATACAATCAGATTCGTATCAATCCTGAAGACCAACTAAAAATGGCGTTCACAACGCCTTGGGGGACATTTTGTTATAAGGTCATGCCTTTTGGCCTTAAAAATGCTGGTGCCACCTACCAACGTGCCATGACATATATCTTCCATGACTACATGCACAAAACTTTGGAAGATTACATGGATGATTTGTTAGCCAAGTCTCTTTTGCGCTCAAATCATATCGATGACTTAAGCAAGATCCTCGATCGCCTCATGGAGCATAAAGTTAGACTAAACCCCAAGAAGTGCGTATTTGGCATCACATCTGGAAAACTCTTGGGTTTCATAGTCTCAAAGCGAGGAATCGAGGTGGACCCAAAGAAAGTCAAGGCAATCCTTGAAATGGTTCCCCCAACTACAATCAAGCAGCTCAGAAGTCTGTAGGGAAAGGTCGCGTCGATTAAATGCTTCATAGCACAATTATCTGACAAGTGCCGACCCATGAACAAATTATTGCACAAGGGGGTCACATTTCATTGGGATGACGAGTGCCAGTCAGCCTTTTGACGAAATCAAACAATACCTGGCTTCGCCGCAGTATTGGCACCACCTAGACCAGGAGTGCCGTTCTACTTATACATCTCAGCTATTGAGGTGGCACTGGGTGCCATGTTAGCCCAGAAGAATGAACTTCACAAGGAACAGGCTACTTACTATCTTAGCCGCACCCTGGTCAGTTATGAACTTAACTATGCATACGTTGAGAAACTCTGCTTGGCAATGGTGTTTGCTACCAAAAAGCTACGCCACTACATGCTGAGCAACACTACGTATGTTGTGTCTAAGGAGAATCCATTGCGATACATGATGAGTCGTACCTATCATAGTAGTCGCACGACAAAATGGATCATGTTGTTGATGGAATTTGACATTGAGTTTATTGGACAAAAATCTATCAAAGGACAAGTCATAGCCGATCAACTAGCAGAGGCTCCTCTTGAAGACGATCAACCTCTGGTCATAGAACTACCCGATGATGGGGTCTTCCATGTCTCAGAATCGCCAGATTCTGATGAGCCTGAGTCACAGGCCGACATAACCCTATTCTTCGATGGTTCTAAATGTGAGCAAGGTGGTGGCACGGGAATTGTATTCTTCACACCGTAGGGTGCTCCAATGCCCCTGTCATTTAAATTAAACTTCCCGTGCACCAACAATAATGCAGAGTATGAAGCCTTGCTCCTAGGTCTTCAGACAACAATCGCCATGAACATCAAATGACTGAACATCTTTGGTGATTCGCTGTTAATTGTCAATCAAGTCAAAGGGGTATATCAATGCAAATGCCCAGTCCTGCAGGCTTATAAAGCCCTTGTGGACAAATTCTTGGCAAAACTTGAGTGGTATGACATCGAGGCACTCCCTCGATCATCGAATCATTTTGCGGACACAATGGCCTCCTTGGGGTCACTAATTCCGCAAGACCTTTTCGGTGACATGACAACCATTCAAGTCAAAACCCTATCGCAATCCGCGATGGGGCGTGCAAGCTCTGACTTGACGCCAGGAATCCACATGATCCAGATTGAACCATCCTCGGATAAGTTCTCTCGAATCCGAGATCATTTGAAATGCGCCAACTGGGGGTCCTTGTTCTCCCCTATTCCCATTAATAGCAACACAACGCTATTCTTACAGGTTCTATCCCATTCAGCGTTTGCTAGGGATGAACTTCAAGAGGGATTGGTTGTTCATACTGTCGAGGTTTCTGATCAACAGGACTGGTATTTACCCATTAGAGACTACCTCAAGTTAGGTAATCTCCCGCTTGGATTGACTCATGCCGCAAAACGAGCACTCAAGCAGAAAGCGGCTAAGTATGTCTTGATAGGAGACATTTTGTATCATCGCAGCTATGAAGGAATCCTCCTTCGTTGCTTGGACCAACAAGAGTCCACTTGGGCAGTTGCCCAAGCGCACGATGGTACATGTGGTGGCCACTTTAGTGGTATGGCCATCGCAAAGCGCATTCTTTGCATGGGCTATTATTGGCCATCTTTAGAGCGAGATTGTTGCACGTATGTCAAGAAGTGCGTGAAGTGTCAACATCATGCCAATTTGATGCACGTACCTTCCCAGGCCTTGCAGATAGTCTAGTCTGCTTGGCCGTTCTCGCAGTGGGGCTTCGATCTAATTGGAAAGATCTCCCCTACGTCGTCAGGCCATCACACGTTTATCATAATGGCCACAGAGTATTTTACCAAGTGGGTGGAAGCAATTCCGCTTACCTCTACGACAGGACCCCGCATTGTGGAGTTCATTTTACATAACATCATATGTCATTTTGGTATTCCATCCAAAATAGTCTCGGATAATGGGACGCCTTTCAAGAACAAAGACGTGCGTGCTTTGACCACAAAGTACAAGATTCAACATAGCTTTTCGACACCCTATTATCCGCAGGCGAATGGGCAAGCAGAGGCGTCAAACAAAATGCTAGTTGCCATCCTTAAAAATACCGTCACAGACAGTCATAAGGATTGGCACATTCAAATCCCACTTGCCCTATGGGCCTATCGCACTAGCATTCGGACACCCACTGGGGCCACTCCGTTTTCGCTCGTGTATGGCTCCGAGGCAGTCATGCCTCTAGAGTTGGAGATTCCTTCCCTACGCATATCAATGCAGGAGTTCATCGATGATGACTCTGCGTGGCAGGCCCGGTTAGACCAGCTTACGTTGCTTGACGAACGACGCGTTAATGCTCTCGAGCATTTACGTATTTATCAAGAGCGACTTAAGAAAGCTTACAACATGAAAGTTCACCTGAGGGACTTTCGGGTTGGTGATTTGGTTTTGAAGGAAAACCAACAGAATTCTAGTTTGCCATCCCACCTAAGGGACAAGTTTGCGGCAAATTGGTTAGGTCCATATGTCATTGATAGCAAAATAGGACCCGAGACATACCGGCTAGCTTCTCTTGATGGTATCAAGGAAACAGAACCCTTGAATATCAGTCATTTGCGACCATTTCATATCTAAGAGAGCCATATCCCAAAAATGCTCCAAGGATTCTATAATCGCTTGGTCAATCCCAAAAATGCTCCAAGGATTCTATAATCGCTTGGTCAAATCCCAAAAATGCTCCAAGGATTCTATAATCGCTTGGTCAAATCCCAAAAATGCTCCAAGGATTCTATAATCGCTTGGTCAAATCCCAAAAATGCTCCAAGGATTCTATAATCGCTTGGTCAAATCCCAAAAATGCTCCAAGGATTCTATAATCGCTTGGTCAAATCCCAAAAATGCTCCAAGGATTCCTATAATCGCTTGGTCAATCCCAAAATGCTCCAAGGATTTCCACAATCGCTTGGTCAAAAATCAAGAAAATTCAAAAACAACAAAAATCATCAAAAACAACAAAAATTTGCATCTCATTTCTAGGCATACTCAAATTCATCAATAGAGAGCTCTTCTCGCACCTCATCTTCATATTCACAAAAATCAATCCATCAAAAATACAAAAATACATAGCTGCATTAAAGCATTGCATCCATACATTGCATATTTGTGGTCGTACAGGTCAAAGGCACCATAGGCTGTAATTGCTCTGCTAGTCCATCTTGTTCCCCACTATTCCATTTTACAAAAACAACAAAAACACCATGCATTGCTTTTTACCACACTAGAGTCAGTGGTCTTTTAATGTATCAAGAGTTTTCGTGATTCAGTCATCATTTTGCTCTTTAGCTACGTAATGTACCGAGTCAGACAGATTTTACGAAGGTAGAGTTACACTTGAAATACGCCTTGTTACGTAACATCCCAACACAAATTAAAACACATAAAAATTCCCAAGTTGTGTGAACGAAAGATGAAACCTGTGCAGTAATCCAGGTCACCATAAGTGAAACGGTTATCTTGCTCATCCCCCCATGCGAATGGTTCCAGAATGCTGAGAATTGACAAAAGGACAAGCTCTTTCCTATCCATTCACCTCCATATACAAGTGGTTTTCACCACTACCAAATCCCAATCATAGTTGGTTCCCAAAGTTGTAAGGATTTGTACTACATGTCCCCGCCAAGGATGGGTAGTCATCCCCAAGACCTAAAAGGATCAACACCATTCACAAACAAAATTCCAACAAATCATCATCCTAACACTTTCCATTCACCTTTGGTCTCCAAGTTGTAAGGATTCGTACTATCCGCCCCTAACCAGGATGGGTAGTCATCCCCAAGGCCTAAAAGATCAATGCCCTTGCTCCATAATCTCCATCACCCCCTTGGTTCCCAACGTCGTAAGGATTCGTACTACATGTCCCTGCAAAGGATGCGTAGTCGTCCCCAAGGCCACAAGGATCAAGGCCACTCACAAGCCCAAACTCACAATACTCAAAATACAAAATCAAATAACAATGGTTATCACCACTATTCAAAATCCTTGCTCAAAAAGAATTAATAGAAAATAAACAGTGATTTTCATCACTATATAGACGAGCAACTTTCTAAATCATTCAGCCAACAAATATCCCGAACTTGAATCCCTAGAATTCTCAGCATTCGAAAACCATCTAGGTGATCCTCATTACAGGTTTGGTTGATAGCCTATCTGGCAATGGCGGTATCCTACCCGCATGACGATATGTCTGTCACATTCGCTTTGCGTATGTGTAGACCAATGTTTGCATAAGGATGAGCTAGCTTATGGTATCCTGGATAACACCGCAGATTAATCTAACTAAATACAACAAAGGAGTTAGTGGAGCTAATTAGGTGATCCTCAATACAGGTTCGGTTGAAAGCCCATCTGGCACTGGCGGTATCCTGACAAATACCACATAAATGAACTCAATTGCACACACAGGGATGTGAAATAGCTTGGTCAAAAACAAGTCCGATTCATACCTTGTTCAAAAGTCTTGTAAGATAAAGTACAATCGTGGCTAGTAAGTTAAAACCGTCTGAGTCTCAAAAAACCTTAGCTACATTTCTAAACCAACTGCGCTACTTTTCATCCTTACAATACCATCAAAAAATACAAAAAAAAAAAAAACCACATGTATACATACAAAGTCATGCATCACAACAATCGCCTACAGACAAAATCACAAAGTCCTAAACAGTCTATGGTGCCATAGCCAAACATCACAAATTCTATCCATCCATTTCATTTCTGCATATCACATATAAATCAAAAACATTTGCATTCATCACAACATATGCATCCATCAAAATAAATCAACATACAACAATCGCATTTATCATACCATATGCATACATCAATATAAAGTAGCATGCATCCATCAACATCAATCATTATGCATAACATAAAATCATGACATATACACAAAGAAAGAAAATCAAAACAACAAAAACATCCCAAAAAATGCAACACAAAAACATAGCAATAAGCATTGCCGGACACAAGTGCTCTTGCACTTAACCTCTTGGCATAAAAAATCGATGTCGGGGCTCAAATTGTCACTCTCCTACTTCCCCAAGAAGGCTACCATAGCGAGACCGCTCCACGGGAAGACGGGTTTTTGATGATTTCACCCCATTATGGCATCACCAAAAGGGTTAACTACCCACCAAAAATAGGTCCAAATGTCGGGAAATTGCACATGCTTAACGGTAAAACATCTAAAGGCACCCTTGCACAAGTCATCTTGGGTCAAGCGACTCGTCGCTTTTCTCATGAAGGTCATTCCCTCATCGATTCGTCGCTTGAGGGGGTAGTCACACTTAGTCACCAATCAACAAGCACACACCCAATCAAAGCAATGACATGCATTCAAAGAATCATTGACAAAGACAATTACGCTCCTGCTTGGGGCAATAAACAAGCAATAATCAAATTGATCAAACACTTGGCATTCCCGAAGCATGAACACAAGGTTCCCCCAGGGATAAAAGGTTGCGCCCTTTGCCTAATCATGACTGATCAATGTCCAAGCTCAAGTCACACCTCACCAAAATAGGTTAACACTTGAAATCAAATTCCTTAGCTCGTCAGAAGCAAGGATTCAAGAATGCATGCCCTTTCTATACTTGGGGCATCAAAAGTTGGTTAGGTTACCAAGAAACCCTAATCATTAGTGCTTTGGTTATCTATTTTTGCTCAGCACTGCGTCACCCACAGCGCTTCCCAAAAAGGGGCATCTATAGACACCAAAACAGCACCAATCCGATTATGTGACTACAAACACTGATCGCATTGACACACACAGCTTTCAGGGCAGCCCTCAGAGGTCAAACAGTGGTCCTAGCCACTTACACAGTAGGTTAGAAGGTCGAAAAGTAAAACAGAGCAAAAGCAAGCCTTAAGCAAGAACAAGCAAGCCTTAAGCAAGAACAAGCAAGCCTTAAGCAAAAGCAAACCTTGGCCGAGGGTGTCACAAAATCACGACGTCGCGATTTCACGACATCGCGAAATCGCGACACCAAAAGCCCAAAGGGGAGCCTTGGCCGAGGGTGTCGCGATTTCGCGAAATCATGACACCAAAAGCCCAAAGGGGAACCTTGGCCGAGGGTGTCACGATTTCGCGACGTCACGAAATCGTGACACCAAAAGCCCAAAGGGGAGCCTTGGCCAAGGGTGTCGCGATTTCGCGACATCGCGAAATCGTGACACCAAAAGCCCAAAGGGGAGCCTTGGCCGAGGGTGTCACGAAATCGTGACGTCGCGATTTCGCGACGTCGCGAAATCGCGACACCAAAAGCCCAAAGGGGAACCTTGGCCGAAGTGTCGCGATATCACGACGTCGCGATATCGTGACACTTCGGCATTTTGCGCCTAAGCAGAAATTCAATCAATCAGGGGCGGAATTCAAGCATTCAAAGGCGCCATTAAAACATTTTAAAGCAAAACATTAAAGCCATCAAAGCAGACGTTAAACAAGTGGCAGCCGAAGACAGTCAGTTATTGCCGCCTGCTGTGCATGCGCGCGTAGGTGGGCAGATTGGCAGTTAGCGGACTGTCACAAGGGCAGTCATGTAAGCCCAAGTCAAGGAGGAGTCTCCTCCCCTTTGGAAGGCATGGCCGCCACGTGGCATCCCTGCGTGCCCCCTCCAAAGAGACCCCATGGGTCTATAAAATGGCGGACTTTCCCGCCCAGAAAAAAGACAGGTTGACAAGCATTTTTTAACGCAACGAAGTGCTGCTAAACCAGAGACCCGATTGCATTCCTTTCTGATTCATTCTTCTACACCTGTAATCTCTTTCGCAAGGGAGGTTATTGGTGGTTGTTAGAAGGTGAATCCGAACCTTCAGACCCGACATTGGACACAGTAAACCATCAATTTGCCGACACCACATTATCTTAGATTTTGGGCCCATCCCTAGTGGATTGGCGTCAAAGTCGAGTTTTCAACAGTGGGCGGCCCGCTCGGGTGCCCCGCACGCTCTCAGCTATTTTTTTTAATTTATCTCGTTATCACGTATTTATCATACGTTACAGTCTATGCTATTTTTTTTTAATTTATTCTGTTATACGTTATAGTTTATCGAATATATCATCATGCTATCGCGGCTTTAGACCTCTGTCGTATTTAATCACGTATCTCGAATGTTATCCTGCATTACGTTCTCGAATGTTTACTTGGGCAGCCTGAGCTATTTTATTCACGTATTTAATCAATCTTTGCACGTATTTCTTTCAAACGTTCTATCCTTTTGTCACAGGTGCTACTAAACGGTTTGTTGTTTCTTTGAACGCAGGAAGAACAACAAGGAGCAAGGATTCATCAGCAATAAGCGACGGCAACACTTTGGCTCGCCCGTTTCAAATGTGGGCATGCGGAAGGAAGATTACTAATCATGATTGTAACCAAGACAGGCTAACACTCCTAGCCCCTGAAAAGGGAGGAGATGTATTGTAACCGAATGGAATTAATATAAAAGGGTTGTGCTCCTGCTTTCTCCTTTATGTTTGGTTGATTCGATTACATGCGTTCTATTTCATGTATATTCATTTAGCATCAAGTTAGTTCTGCTTTCATTACATCTTAGTGTTTCTTTTCTCCCAGAATCTCATGCTTTCACCAAGGAGACAAATTGATGACGGGAGGATCGGTGAGGCCAATAGACTCTTATTGCTCCCAGGGTAACCAATGATTATACAATCATGGAATGTGAGGGGTTTAAACAATAGAACCCATCAATTTGTTGTTCGAAGACTTTTAGAGAATCATAATACTGATTTTTTTCTTTTACAGGAGACTAAGATGTCATTAGATCTTATGTCCAAAACAGTCAACAAAATTTGGAGGGGTTCTGGTCATATGGATGTGGTCGCCCAAGGTGCCTCGGGGGGATTGTTACTCTGTGGAACTCTCTTGAATGGTCTGCAATAGAACATCTTTCCTGGAGGGGTGTTCTCACTTCTCTTTTTAGGAATAATGTCACTGTGGAACACATTCTAATCACAAAATTTTATGGGTCTCAAAACCTAGAGGGTCAGAGGTGGCAGTGGAAGGCTGTGCATAACATGCGAACCTCAAGGGAAGATCTAGACTGGATTATAGCAGGGGACTTTAACGCTAAATTATCTTCTAGAGATCAGGAAGGGGGAACACCATTTTTGGACTCAGGGGACCATTTCATGATTGCCCAAGTCCAAGCTTTGCACTTAGTGGACATTAAATATATTGGCATTAAGTACACTTGGACTAATAAAAGGCAGGAGCCACATAGTAGGAAGGTTAAGCTAGATCATTTTCTTGTTTCAGAGGAGGCGTTTGTAAAATGCAATATAAATTTTTAGATTTTAGAAGGCCTAGTTTCAGATAACTGTCCCATTCTGTTGGAAGGCAGGACTAGGATGGGGCAGCATCACAAACCTTTTAGATTTGAGAATTTTTGGCTTCATAAAGAAGAACTTCGGGAGAAAATTTCATAGTGGTGGGAAGAAGGCCGCCCAGCTTATGGGAGAGCAATGTTCAGAATCCACAAACAACTACAATATGTCAAAACTCAGTTGAAGTATTGGAGGCGTGCTAATAAAACAGACTTCCAGGCCCAAAGAGCTCTTTTGGTGGCCAGATGGGATGAGGTCCAAAAATAGTACAGAGAAGGAGTAATTACAGACCAACTCAAAGCTAAGGATGATGCCCTACGTACAGCGGTTGAGGACATTGACAACCAGGAGGAGACCTATTGGAAGCAGAGAGCAAGAACCACCTTGTTATTAGAAGGGGATAGAAATACAAAATTCTTTCATCGAACTGCTTGTGCTCGAAGACAGATGTACAAGATGGAGGCCCTTCAAGATGAGAACGGTCATTCCTTTGATACACTTCCTGGTATGCATTCCCATGCTATGGATTATTTTTCTAAGCTTTTTAAGGAAAGTGTGGTACAAGATGTAGAGGCCCAAAATGAAGTTATTTCTGTTATACCTGCTGTTATTTCTAACGATGAAAATCAGGCCCTCCTCAAACCCATTGATAGAGATGAATTGAAAATTGTGGTCTTTGGAATGAGCATTGGTAAAACTCCAGGTCCAAACGGCTTCCCAATTGATTTTTTTCAGGATTTCTGGGACTACTTAGAGGAAGATGTAATGGCTGTTGTAGAAGAGTCCAGAGAAAATAAGAGAATTCTTAAAGCTATAAACCACACTTTCATTATCTTAATTCCAAAAGGGGAGGAGGGGGTTCATATTTCAGATTATAGGCCTATTGCATTATGTAATGTGCTGTACAAAATAATCACAAAGGTAATGGTTGAGCACCTAAAACCTCTTCTTCACAACATTGTCTCCTCCGAGCAAGGGGGTTTTGTTGAGGGACGACAGAATTCGGATGGGGTGGTTGTGGCCCAAGAAGAAATCCATTCAATGCACACTTCTGGTAATAAAGGGATATTCATAAAACTGGACATGTCAAAGGCTTATGACAGGGTTGAATGGAGTTTCCTTTCTAAAATGATGGCAGCCTTTGGTTTCTCTCAGGACTAGATAGAGTGGGTCATGAGCTGTGTCTCTTCCCTGACTTACTCTATGCTAATCAAGGGCCTTCCTTCGCAACCTTTTGGAGCTACTCGGGGGCTGCGCCAGGGGGATCCATGTTCTCCTTATCTTTTTCTCATTTTGGCTGAAGGTCTTGGCTGAATTTTCTTGAGGAGAAGATACCAAGGTAGATTATTGGGTATCAGGGTGGGTGACGAAGTTTTAATGCACCTGCAGTTTGTCGATGACACTGGTTTGGTGGGAGCGGCCAGCTTTAGGGAAGCAAGAATGATTAGGGATACTCTTAATGTCTATCTCAGGGCTACTCAATAGGTCATTAATGACAAGAAATCCATAGCGGTATTTTTTAATCTATAGCAAAGGCTTCAAAACAAAATTTTAGAAATCCTGGGATTCACAAGGACTTCTCTCCCAGTGGTTTACTTGGGGGTACCCTTGCACTTTAAGAAGCTAAAATTAGACACATGGAGGAATCTGCTGGAGTGTATCAAGGATAGAATTAATCACTGGTCTCACAAGTGGTTAAGTTATGGTGGCAGATTAACGTTCTTACAGTCAGTCATTCAAGCCATGCCAATTTACAAATTCTCTATCTTGGCTGCCCTGATTACAATATGGAAAGAGTTGGATAGGATGGCTAGAAATTTTTTATGGGAAGGAGCAAAGGGAGAGAGAAAGTGGGCCTTAGTGGGCTAGGACAAAGTTACCCAGCCCAAGGTTAAAGGAGGTCTGGGTTTGAGAAAATCTAAGCTGAATAATAAAGCTTTGGCTGGAAAGCTATACTAGAGATGGATCTCCCAACCCACCTCCCTTTTCAATAGAATCTTAACTAGCAAATACCTGGGACAGGCCAACCCAAACGATGTAGCTTGCACCCCCTTGGATGGTACTGGGTCCCTAGTTTGGCAGGATCTCAAGTTAGGGTCTCAGGTTGTTAAAGACCACTTATTTTGGAAAGTGGGAAGAGGGGAGAAGGATCATTTTTGGATAGATTCTTGGGATCAGTTCCCACCCATCATTGTTGAATTTCCAGAATTACAGCCAATAAAAGTAGCCATTGAAGCCAAGGGATGGATCCATATTGAAAGTTATTTCACAACTACTCAACTGGGGGAGTGTAAGTTTAAGCAGTTCAATATATTTTTATTGGTGATGTTTCTAAAATGACTATCTATTGTAAGGTTTTTGAAGATAATTTTGGTAGTAAGTGTGGGAGTGGTGATCATTGTTGGAAGTGGTGGAAGTAGGGAAATATTTTTAGAGAGTAGGGTGTGGGGTATTGGCTATCTAGGGTTATCTTTGATGATCTACAAACAAAAAAGGGTCAAAATGATTGTAGATGCCTTTTCATAGATATCTACATGCCAAACTTTAATGTAGATGGACATGTTTTAGCATGTAATTTGACATGCATAGGTGAGTAATTGATCATTTGACACATGGTAATGTAACCCCTGGTGCAACCAATCTAAATTTGGATATTTTTTTGCAACTGATTTAACATCAAAAGCTATTTTATAATTGATATGGAGTTGATAATAGTTTAACTACTAGGTTAGAGTCAAACTATAATTTACAACCGATTTGGAGTTGATAAGTTATTATATACTAACCTATAGTTGAGAAATCATTTTCAACCAGCTACCAATCAAAGAGTTATTTGCAATCAACCAATAATAAAGTTTAGTTTACAACCGATATGGAGTCGGTCACTGTTTTGCCACTGATATAGAGTTGGTAATAGTTTTGCTATTAGGCCAGAGTTAGTCATAGCTTTACAACCAGGTTAGATTCAAACTATTATTTATTACTAATGACTGATAATTAAATATTCATTTGCTATTGATCGATAGTTGAGTAGTCATTTGCAATCAGGTGATAATCAAGCAATTTTTTACAATCGACTGATAGTCAAGCAGTCATTTACAATTGGTTGTCAGTCAATTATTTATTTATGATCGGTCGATAGTTGAATTTATTTTTCAAGTGATCAATAGTTGATTTTATATTATTGATCTTTAAAACTATAAATTTTGTCATTGTTTTATAATTTTTGGTGAAAAACAAGGGCAATTGGGCATGTCTCCTACATGAATTTGGCGATGATTCACCTCAATTTCAAAACTAATTCACCTTATTTTTATAAATATATTTTGGGTTTGACCCCTTGTATAATCATGAAGGTTCCCTTTTTCATTGTAAGAATTGGAGGGACATTGGTTTTTCTTACCTCCTTGTTTCTCCCGTGTTTATCAAAGTGACAAGATCCTTCATCATTAGGAGCATTTAGAAATATTAGAAGAGTGTTAAGCCTTAGCTAATATAGAATGGTCAGATCTTCTAGCATGGCCTCTCCATAAACCATATGAATATCTTGTGGTTATCTATCATCACTTACTAGGGTTCTCCACTTGCCTAGGTCCCTTGTTTCATGCGTTTAGATATTTGTGCGAAGATTTGCATTGCATCATTGATTTATTTTGTCATTCTAGCAAGTATTGTATCCATTAGGATGACTTTAGAGTTAAATTTACACTTAAGCACTCAAACAAGGACACATTTGAGGTCATCAAGATTGCTCTCCTTAACTCCATGTTTCACAATTGTTTTGTGTTTTTACAACGACCTTGGTGGAAGGAATAGAAGTGGTATTCAAACACTCCTCTATGAAATTACAAGGCCCATTTGGGGTATGTATAACTCTCTCTTTACATTACCATTATTAATAAGCTCAATCAATGGTGGAATGTCTCTTCTCCTCAGCCTGTTTGGTTATGTAGGTTCCAGACCATCTAGGCTCCTTTCTTGAAACCCAAGATTTCTTATTTTTCCTAGAGTATTATTCACCAAGGGCTTCTAAATATGGAGTATTTTTTTCATTTAGGCATCCCCAACCCTTCTTGATATTTTTGTATTTAGTCTGAGAAATTTATCTATGTTTTTTGGATTTGTGCTCGTGCTCATTCTCTTTGGGAGTGGATTTGTTTTCTTTGTTGTCTCTATTCCTATGTCATGCTTGAGTGGAAGCATATCATTATGGGAGACCCCCTACTCTTGTCGATTATTTTCTTTGAAGTGTGGTACTTATTTCATATGGTGACACTATACAACTTATGAAAAGACAAAAATTACTTTATCTTTGGTAAGTTTTCTTCCTCTCTTCACATCTTTGTTTTTGAGAAATCTAATATTATTTTTTTGTGTATTTTTAGATTGCTTTTCAGGCTATTAAGGTGACTATAGACCTCTCTCATATTCAAGAGTTTATTTATCATTGGAGGAATACTTTGTGCATAGTCAACCAGATTTCTCTTGAGCAAGATTATCCATGAAGCCAATCCATGTCTAGGCAGCATCATTTCTTCACCTTAAATTATACTTCTACCCTAGATCAAGATCCCCCTCCTTATAGAGATAGCCTTGGTAACCTGACTACTCCTCTCTCTCCCTTGGCTCCTCAACTTGATGACTAGGTCAAGTTGGGTGCTCCAGTGTTTACTGCTAATAAGGATCCATTTGTTCATGACTGGGAAGATGTTCCCAATACTTCTTCTAGATAGGGATGGGGTTCAACACCAAAGTTTCTTTATGTTAATTTTAGATGGAATTAAGTTCTAGTGGTGGCTAACGTGTATAATGGTTCTTCAACTTTTCAAGGATTCTCTCTTTTTTTGCTTTTTCTCTTATGGCATGTGCTCAACTATTATTTTTAGTATGTAATCATTTTTTTAGCTAGTTGATAGTGTATACCTACCAATTTTGTAAGGCAATTTTGATTAGCTGTTAGTTGATTTCTTTTTTCTACGCTATTTTTATGATGATGGTTTTTTGGTTAATGACATTGACCATGTGGCATTTGTATTTGCCTCTTTATTTTATTTGTAAAAATATATTCTATTACTTATTTAATATAATATATTTTTACATAAAGAAATAAGTCCTAGAGGTTCTTCTTCTTTCCTTTATTAGACAAAGGTATAACTAAATAAGTTATCAAAACTCTATCTTTAAACCTAAAATATCTGTAGTTATACATTATGCATCTCAAATAGTGTTAGTACAAAGGATCCTAGATTTTATAGTATTAACCAACTATCAGACAACCTTTTCATAGCATGATAATATTTATTTAAACTCCATATCATCATAGAGTGGGGGATGATGCAAAATAAAAGTATTATAAAAAAATTTGAGATACGATTTGAAGGCACTATTTATTGTAAGCTAAATACCTTTGATTTTCTTTCTATTTTTGCCTTCGAGAAAGCTCTCGCCAGTGCCTTAACAAGAATACTAAATAGATAAATATTTAGTGGGTCACCTTGATTGAGTTCATGAGATGATTCAAAGTATCTATTAGCAGATCCATTAATCAACATAGAATATTTTAGAGTTCTAAAAAATATCTAATCCATTTAGACCAACCTTATCATTTTTTTTTTAGATTATCATATAAAAAATTGTAGCAAACCCTATCATATACTTTGTTCATGTCTAATTTTATAAGCACAATTGACTTTTATATGGAATGAAGAGAATTTATGGCCTACAATGAAATGATTACACCATCAATGATTTGTTTACAATAAACAAAACAACATTCTTCCTTTGAGATAGTAAAATCTAGAATATATTTCAATCTATTTGTCATGATTTTAAAATGATTATATAAATCATATTGTAAAGGTTTATTGATGAAGATTATCAAAATAATTTTATGTTGCCTTTCTTAAAAATTTAACAAATCCCTAAAATTAAAAAAACAATTGTAAAAAAACAGTGGAACCAAATACTCCATTAAAATAGAAAATAAAAAAGCTTTTTATAGTTCCTCTTTTAAAAATTTTCTCATCAAACTTCCATATTACTTGAAATATTTTATAAATTTATATCTAACCTTCTTATAAAGTAGTAATAATAGAAATGAACAATACAACAATATTAAAAAACAATAACTTAATCCACATTAAAGTGAACTAATTAACTGTACAAACTAGGAGGAGGCAAGATTTATCCAAGGAAAATACAAGGCTTCCCGAAGTAGTAATAATACAATACAACAATATTAAAAACAATAACTTAATCCAAATTAAAGTCAACTAATTAAGTGTACAAACTACGAGGAGGCAAGATTTATCCAAGGAAAATACAAGGCTTCCTGTCGAAGTCTTATGCTTATGAAAACATTTCTTATTATCACTGGACTATAAGGAGTCATCCTATGAAAATAGGGTAAGTCTTATGCCTTCTGAAAATACAAGAAGGAAAATACAAGAAGTCTTCCTATCGAAGTTTTATGCTTATGAAAATACAAGGAAAATACACGAAGTCTTCCTGTCAAGAAGTCTTATGCCTTATGAAAATACAAGAAGGAAAAAACAAGAAGTCTTCGTGTCAAGAAGTCTTATGCCTTATGAAGGCATTTCTTATTATTATCAATGGACTACTATGTTCATATCGAGTGGAAGTTTCAAATATAACCAGTAATTGCTTCAATTCTGTAAGTAGCTTTGATGTATTTATTGAGAACTACGATTTATCATATCCATCACTTGCTTTGCTTGTTCATCGAGCAGAACCTCTGAATAACTTTGGAAATGTGGGGCGCGAGGCTCCATCGTTCCTTCCAAGATCTGAACAACCTCAACCATGCTTGGCCTCATATTTTCATCTTCTTGAATGCATAACAAACCTACGACTAGAGCTCTTCTTACCTCTTCAATATCCGCATCTGCATGGCTGGCTATTCTGGCATCTACAACGCCTGTTATATTTCCCTGCCGAAGTTGAGTTGCAGCCCAACTAGGAAAGAAGCACCTGCTTGTTTTCTTCACAGTCAGGTCCAGATTTCTCCGGCCAGATACTATTTCTAGCATCGTCATTCCGAAACTGTATACGTCCGCCTTGCAAGTGATCGGCAGCCCTGAAACCCACTCTGGAGCCAAGTACCCTCTCGTTCCTCTCGTTGTAGTCAATACCCGGCTGAAATCTCTACCCACCAACTTTGCAAGCCCAAAATCAGCTACCTTTGGACAAAAGTTTTCATCGAGAAGAATGTTTTCGGGCTTAATATCACAGTGAATGATACGATATCTGCATTCCTCGTGAAGATAAACTAATCCGCGTGCAGTGCCTAACGCAATCTCGAATCGGGTGTTCCATTCCAACACCTTGTGCGCTTCGTCCCTTTCGGACTTAGAGAACAGGAAGGAATTTAGCGAGCCGTTGGACACATACTCGTAAACCAGCAACCTTTGAGACCGCTCTATGCAAAATCCATGAAGCTTCACCAAATTCACGTGCTGTATGCTTCCAACGGTGCTGATTTCTGCACGGAATTGCTTATCTGCATGTGCTGAACTCTCTAATCTTTTGACCGCTACAAGTGTGTTGTCCCGCAGAGTTCCTTTGAACACCGACCCAAATGCTCCGCTTCCCAACTTTTGCCGGAAATTCTTGGTTGCAATTTTCAACTCTTTATAAGTGAATGTTCTTAGTGAAGATGGCCTGTCATCGTTCTTACATGCCTTGAGCAGTCTTTCACGCCTCCGTAGAAAAATAATCACCGCGAAGAGGAGAGCCAAAACAACAACTCCCGCTCCCACTCCCACAGGAATTAAGAGGGAAAGAGCAGGTTTTCTATCTTTTGCTTTTGATGAGAAGGATGCCAAATCAGAAGCAGCCAACCGAATGAAGATGGACTGGCCATCGGATGATTCGCGCATATTTAACAAATCCTGGAACCACATTAGACAAACGGGAGGAGCACTTGAACCGTCGACAGCAAATGCAGTGCATGTGCAATTTCTGAGACAAGCGCTGCGACATCTATCCCGTGTTTGCTCTCCCACATGTCGAACAACAACAGCTTCCTTCTGGGGCAAGGATTTGTCTCTCACTTCGCGGAAGCCGTCTGTAGTGCCTCTGTCATTTATAGAGCATTGTAACAGGCTTCGACGAATACAACCACTTGACCTCAAATCTTGGGCCTGATTGTCTTTGGGCCTAAATCCCTCAAGACAGCTGCAGAGCTGAGTGTTGTTGCTGTTGCATGACGCGTAAGTTCCACAGACGCCATAGATATTGCACCGATCTGAAGGTTTCGAATTCACAAGGCTCCATCTGTCGTCCGTCCATATGAGTGCTTGTGCTTCGCCAGTGTTCTGTAAAACCATCCGTGGTGGTATAATCTTTAAGTTTGGCACTTTTGGCTTCACCGTAAACATGAAGTAGACGCGGGAAGGAGAAAACTTCTCAACGGTGAAGTTCATACTTGAACTAGCAGTGTTGACAATGTTAAACAAAGAGCCGCCTGACACCTCAGGCATATTGGCGAAATGTTCACCGCTCCACTCTCCACTGGACCAATATGGCACATTCTTTTGATACAACAAAAAAAACTGTGTCTTTCCCGGAGATGGATCCATACATATAGAGAAAGGACCAGGCGCTAGATCCGCAGAACTCTTCGAACAAGTGACGCAGAGGCCTTTCCACAACTTCATCCCGGGCAACACCGTATCTCCTGGATATGCAAAACTCTCCCAAACAATCTCAGACTTATTGTTGTGGCCTAACATAACGAAATTACCAGAGTCCAAAAGCGATGCCTGGGATGCTTTATGGCGGTTATTGGCCGACCACATCAAACGGCCCTCTAGATCATAGAGTCTGAGATGACCGTCTCTGGACATATTGAGGGAACCAGGCTTATTTACCAGAGGAGTCTCCCTGTTAAACACCCAAACGATCGTCTTCACAGTGATTTGAGCATACCAGATGCCAACATACCACTTGTTCGTTCCATTGGGCCTGAAGAATCCCAACTCGAACGTCCTATTTTGTGAAGTTAAGGTTCGATTTCCAGCGAGGGAATCCCCCAGGTCAAGGGTGTTTCCTCCATCGACTCCTAACAATTCACAATTGTTCAGAATTAAAAGCATCGTAAGTGCTAAAAGCAATAATCTAAGAGAGCTTAATGCTAGCAGATGCTTCGCCCCTATTTCCATGTTCCTGGTGTTCTTATTTCTGCAATCTGTAGAAATATCTTTTGTTACCACCCATGGATTTAGATTTTGGGCGCAGATGCCAGTTTAAATAGACGAGCGAGAACTATTTTCTTGTGCATCCATAATCCCGTTCACACATCAGCATACAGATTTTGTAAACAGTATACCGTCTACCACGGTTCTCTCCAATTCAAAACATCACTCCGTGTAGACCAATTTAGGTTGAAGAAACGCGTTGAAACCATCGCATCTGGAATGAGTCAAGACGGCCAGTGCCGCACAATTGACGAGGAGGTAGCCAGTGGAATCCACTAGTTTAGGTAGTGGGTGGGACAGTCCATCCCTCTGCTTGTTTTGACTTTTGTGTTGTACTGACATGCATCTATGAAAAGTTTTTCCATTTGACGCTGAGCTTTATACACGTCGACACATTACTCCCTTCGTTATTCGTTGGGTTGAAATTTATTACATACTGTCTCTATATAATAGAGCAAGGGTTTTTGTGGGATGATAAAAGAACCCAAGCCCTCTCTATTTTAAAAGGGGAAGTAACGGAGCCTATAAAATCGTTAATTGACTAAAACGTTAGAATACCTAATTTCCCTTCCCTTACTTTCTTTGCTAGTTGGTGATGAGAATCAACTTTTAATGAAGGCCTACGTTCGGAAGAGCGAGTTAAATGGATACCCAACTCTAAACAAATCCAAAAATAATAATTTTAATCATTTTATTATTTTTAATCATAATTTTAATCATAATTAGATTATGATTATTCTTTTTTAATTAATAAAGTTAGATATTTTTTATAAATTTTTGTAAGAGGAAAGCTTAGTTTATTAATACTGGATTTAATACACACTCCCACATATATTATTAGAACCCCATTCCATGGTCACTAGGTGATTGTCCCATTTAATAGTTGATCTAACAACCTTATAACATTAGATCAACCCTTATAGCCCGTTTTGTCTATTAAACCCCATCCCATGGTCACTAGGTGATTGTCCCACTTCCCCTAGTCTATATAGACATTTCCTTAGTCTACCCTTTAACTTTAGCTTAGGTTCACTCACCCCAGCCCAGCCTACCCCAGGGAATTGAATAGTAGCCGTTCAACAGCAAGCACCATTTAAGAATAACGCGTTGAAACCATCACTACCGTTTGGAGGCATCTCATAAACCTTAGTCTTAGGTAAAGACAAAGTTAAGGAACAAAGTTAACAGAAACTTTTAACATTTAGGAGGAATTAAATTGAAGTAGTTTACGGGGCATATTTCTATATGGGAATTTCTTTCTTTAATACCTCTTTTTAGTACCTCTTCACCTGCAAGCATCATCTAAGGAATCCAACAGAAGCAGTTCCAAGGAATCCAACAGTAGCAATTTAACAGTGTTTAGCAAATTGAATCGGAACGGTTTACTTGGAAACACTGTTTAGAAAATTAAAATTAAACAATTCACCCGATTACTTATCTCTTTCAGATATGTGTCTCATGTTTCTAGATCCTATAACCCCTGCATGGGCTGCGCTACAGACCGTCCGATCGCCGGGCGGATCAACGGCAGGCAAGGGAGCCCTCATCATGCAGTCGGGATTGGTATATTAATAGGGGGTGAGGGCTGCGCTACAGACCTCATCACAACAACTCGTATCTTATCGTCTTACCGGTGTTGAATCGTTCATTTGACGCTGATTTATACACGTCAAGAAATTACTTTCGTTATTCATGGCGTTGAAATTTATTTATTGGAAGCAGTTGAGTCTTTAGAGCTATTCGTGTAAGACTTGAATTGTCATGACATGCATATATCAATAGTTTTTCCACTGCTCATTTGACGCTGAGTTTTAGACACGTCAAGCCATTACTTTCTTTCAAAACACCCGTCGTTATTAATTGTGTTGAAATTTATTAAGTAATTGAGTCTTTAGAACTATTCGTGCAAGACTTTTGAATCGTCATGACATGCATCTACGAAAAGTTTTTCCACTGATCATTTGACCCTGAGCTTTATACACGTCAAGACATTACTTACTTTCACAACATCCGTCGTTATTCATTGTGTTGAAATTTATCACATACTGTCCGAAGTAGTTGTCGTTATTCATGTAAGACTTTCGATGACATGCATCTATTACATACGTTTCGAAGTCGTTGAGTCGTTAGACTTATTTATGCAAAACCGTGTAAAGATTTTTAGTTGATTATGATTTGACATACCTTTCGAAGTCGTTGAGTAGTTAAACTTCTTTATGGAACACCTAGTGTAAAGATTTTTAGTTGATTATGATTTGAAAGACTTTTAGTTGAGAATGATTTGACATACCTTTCGAAGTCGTGGAGTGGTTATACTTATTTATGGAACACGGTGTTGCATAATTATTTATAAAAAAATATGTGAATTATTTATTATATATTATTAAAAGTAATTGAGTGATTAAATTTAAAACTGAAGATTTTAGTTGTTCATAATTTTTATCAACTATTAAGTTATTAAAATTATTATTTATGTAAGAATATGTGAAGACTCTTAGTCGATTATGTTTTTTCTCAACTATTTATCAATATCATTTACAGTAATTGAACGATTAAAATTATTCATAAAAGCATTATATAAACTATTTATTAGAAACCTTTAAATAATTATATAATTAAATAAAATTATTACTATTTATTATATATCTTTAAATAATTAAAAAAATTTATAAAAGAATCAAACGAAGATTTTATTTGGTTATAACTTTATCAAAATTGAATGATTAAAACTATTGAAGACTTGTTGGTTATAATTTTTACAACCGACTTTTTATTAATTGAATGATTAAAATTATTCATATAAAAATCATGTGAAGACTTGTTTGTCATAATTTTTACAATTAAAAGACCGTTAATATTATGATCGCTTTCTAGAACTTATATTTAAATATTCATCTAATGAATAAAAATCATTTAAACAAAATATTTAAGATAGGCAATATGAAAATTATTAATTAGTTATGAATTCCACCTATAAAAATTATGCTGTAAGTATAATTATTGTTTTATATTCAAACATACATCTTATTAATAAGAATCATCTAAGCATTGGCATCGTCGGATTTGGGTGAGCTTTATACACGACAGGACATTGCTTTCATTCAAAACACCCGTGATATTTTTCCACTGCACCTGTGATTGCGCTGATCTTTATACAAGTCAAGACATTACTTTCTTTTCCAGTGCACCTGTGATTGCGCTGAGGTTGGGAGGTTAAAAATATATATATAATTTATTATTTTACATTTAAATCTATTAAAATATATAATTAAACAATTAATATATTTATAATTTAAAACACAAAAAATTATTAAATGATTTTTTTTTCAAAAAATAGTATTTTAAGGTTTCTTTCTTTTTCACAATATGTATTAGTTTTCATTAAATAAAATATTTTATGTTTCTATTTTATATTTATTAGATATATCATGTTTATGCTAAAATGGTTGAAGTTACTTTAAAATATGGTAAAATTCAACATGGAATTAGATCAAAGTTGTAAACTATAAGCTTCTATGAAAGTGATTATAATAATTATGATAGATCCATATTTACTTTATCATGAATGATGGAAATAATCAAAGATTTGTAGTGGTGAGGAAACTCTATCATGATGATTTAAAATTCATTGGGTAATTTGGAGGGGACAACACATAAATGTAAAATTTTATGTGATATAAAAGGAGAAGATAAAATTAAAACAAGGACAATTCAAAATTACAATACAAAATGGATATTTTATTGTAAGAATGAGAGTGTATATGAGTGTTATCTTTGTGAGATAGATGTTTTCCTTTTGAATTTTGTCTAATTACATTTGAACCTATTTACTTATAGATTTTGCATGTGGAAGATGAAGAGTTGCTAAAATAAAAAGTCAGGCCTCACCTTTTGGGATGTGAAAAGTTACTACATGATGGAGTGCCAACTGTTGGAAGGTATAAAATAGTTCCAGTAAATACAAATATGTGCAAAAGACAAAAATCATTAATGTTGATTTTATTAAGATATTCAATTTTACCAACAAAAATTATTAATGTTAATTTAACCAAAATATTCAATTTTTTTTTAAAAGAAAAGATTTATTTACTTCACAAAAACGTACAAAACTCTCTAATCAAAGAGATCAAATTGAATAGAGAATTCTAAAAAATAGAATATGAAGACAAAAATGGACCTCATTATTGAAGTCCTCGTCATCCTCGCATAGTACCCCTGCCCTTCTTTGCTTCTTGATGATTTGGCGGTAATAACCATGGGCTATATTTATAATCTAATTCGCTAGTGTGTCCTCTTTGTTGAATTCTCACCTTACATGTTGATAGGATATTTTACCAATTATTCTACCTAGTTCTCTATTCTTGTCTTGAATAATCTTCAATTGTAAATATCTAAAATCTTTACTTTTGGCAAGAGTTGTTATTATCAGTTTAAAATCCTTATAAACTATGACTTGAGTGATTCCTTGCTTTACCACCAATTTTAAGCCAATTTCACATCCAATAGCCTCTACCACATTGTTAGATGTTGTTCTCAAGCTGATCATGTATTTGAGCAAGATATCATAGGGTTCTATAAGAATCAATCCCCTTGCTACTACTTGATCAGGGTTGGACTTGGAGGTACCATAAAAAAAAAGCATCAAAAAACATATGCTAGATAAAGAATTATTTGCTCTATAACCTCCCTATATTAGGAAAGCTTGAATATTAAGTTGGTAGATTACTCTTATTTCTATGGGTGACACATCTTCTTCATAATACTATTTACAGAAACTAGATTGATATTTAGGACTCATTCTTCTTTCATCTTTCGTATTAGAGTTTTGTTGTCCTTACCTTTGCCTTTAAAACTCCTCTACATTTTGTCCATCCATATGTGCTATATGACAAAATATGGTATAGAGATCCACAGATATTCTAGGAGGGGCTTACCTGCTAGTTTACCTTTATATTATTTGTTCCACTTGGTAAAGCATGTGTCTATGGTTAACCTTCTAGAGAAAGAAGTGCCAAGAATTTTGGTTATTCCTAACCAAATTGAAATTACCTTTGGGCATTCAAATAAAAGATGGAAAATTATTTTACTGTTCTACATGCACCTGTAACAAACATGAGGCTTTGTTATACTCCTCTTTTACATATTATCACCTATTAATATTTTATTTAGAGGGACTAGCTAGTTAAATACTTACAATTTAGGTGGAACTTTATTTTTCCACACTATCAATAGTTTTTGTTGGCAAACCCAATATGTTGATGTTGGACTCCTAGATACACTGAGTATTCCCCATTACTATTGATTCTACCCCAAATAAGTTTATTTGGTATCATGCGATGAAGAGATCTAATGCTCACCATGTGGGACATTAAATAATTCCAATCTCCTTGAAGATGATATGGAATGGGAGAAGAGATCCAATTCAAATTTTTTGATTTGTAATAAAAACAAGTCACCTAATTTAAGTATTATTTTGCTTTCCAAGTGATTCTGCAATTCGAGCGCACACTATTGGTAACAACGAAAGATGAGTAGATAATCATGCATGCACAATCCCGTTCACATCAGCATACAGATTTTGTAAACATGATATCGTCTACCATGGTTCTCTCCCATTCAAAACATCACTTCGTGTAGACCAATTTGGGTTGAAGAATCACATTGAAACCATCGCATCTGGAATGAGTCAACACTCGCAAGGCTAGTGCAATATTGAAAATGGAAGCACCATTAACGGGGATGTAGCCAGTGGAATTCATTACTTCTGGAATTTTTGCCCCATGAATTTTAGGTAGTAAGCGGGACAAAGTCCATCCCCTACTTGTTTTGATTTTTATGTTGTCCTAACATGCATCTGTGAAAAGTTTTTCCATTTGACGTTGCGCTTTATACACGTCAAAACATTACTTTCTTTCAAAACACCCGTCGTTATTCGTTGTATTGAAATTTATTACATAGTCACGACACGCTATGAAAAGGTTTTCCACTGCTCATTTGACGCTAAGCTTTAGACATTACTTTCTTTGCAAACACCCATCGTTATTCATTACATACTGTCATGACAGGTTGAGTCTTTAGAACCATTCATGTAAGACTTTTGAATTGCAATGACATGTATCTATGAATAGTTTTCCCACTACAAAACATGTATCTATGAATAGTTTTCCCACTACAAAACATGACATGACATGAATAGTGTTAGGATTCACTGCATAAAATATAAAATACAGATGATCAATAATAAACAAGCAAAACAAGAGAAAACACAACATATAATATGATTCACCCAGTGTGGGTTACATCCACTAAGAAACACCAATCTTTTGCATTAACACCAATATAATCTCTGAAGGGAGTAATCCTGCAACACAACCAGTTGCAAATTCCTCTTCAAAACACCAGCATCTCCACACAAATACTCTAATAGTAAGTTGCAAATTCTTCTTCAAAACACCAGCATATTCACACAATTACTCTAACGGTAATTCAACATGCAAACACCCTTGCATCAAGCTCTACATCAAGCTTTCTAATCTCTCTACCAGAATGCACAATCCTATGCACTTTCCATAAACAAGATACAATCCTCTTTATTGAAGGTATTACATAAATAGGGAAACCTAGTTACATGCATGCTAAACAAGCATCCTATAATTAACCCAATCCCCACTTAAGTCCTAGTTCAAAATTACAATACTCTCTATCGAAGGTATTGCATAAATAAGGAAACCAATTACATGCATACTAAAACAAACATCCTATAATTAACCCAATATCCACTTAAGGCCTACTTCAAACTTAGAAAGTTTACAATTACAAAAAAGGTTAATTTTAGCCAATCCTAAAATTAACTTTTCTTTTTCCACCTCTAGTTCGGGATTGGTCATCTACAATCCAATTAAGGAACATATAACTATTTTATCCATATTTAGGCGAGATCGAACTCCAAAACCTAACAATATCCCACTTGGATACTAATCCACAACAACTCTACCACTACTGCATCTGCCAAAGAATATATTCAAGCCAAACAAGGAATGTCAACTCCTCCAGATTATTGTAACCATGCTCTGAACCATCACATCGGACTAGTCTCATCCATGCACTTTTATCTTGTGATCAACAAGCAACACATAATCTCTCTATGACAAATCAGTGATAATAACAACATCCTCAAAATTACTTTGTATCATGGTGAATCAAACATCACCACCATGGCAATATCTACATACTATTGATGACCCATAGCATGCGCACACAAAATATGGCTTTGCCACTAGCTTTGAAAGCACACTCCCAGAGTGTGGAATTACCTTCCAACTTAGGGACTTGGGGTCGCAATGATCCAAAGCTATAACCCGAATGAAATCTCCATCCACTCGTACAACCCATCTCAGGTTTTGAAAGCAGTCTTCCACTCATACTCATCTCTAATCTTGATCCAATAATAATCACTCTGTAGATCAATCTTGCTGAAGTAGTTAGCCCCTACTAAGACATCCATCATATCATCCACTCTAGGTATTGAGAACTTGTACCTGATAATAATTTTATTTATGGACCTGCTATCTACACACGTCTGCCATGAGCCATCATTCTTCAGAGTTAATAGGGTTGGAGTTGCACAAGGACTCATGCTCTCCCTTACTTATCCTTTTTGTATTAATTCTATCACTTGCTTATTCAACTCTATATTTTGGGTTGGGATCAACAGATAGGTTGCTTGGTTTGGAAGAACTGACCCAGGAATTAAATCAATGTGATGCTGAATATCCCTCTTAGATGGTAACCCATCAAGTAACTCATCTAGTATGACGTCAACATGCTCCTTCAACAACCTGGATGTTGTCGATGGTATAGGAACCTCCTTTGCCTCTATATTCCTCGTTGTCAATGCATAGCACCAACCAGATTCCTGTGCCTCTATGATAAAATCCTTCATAGTCAGTAAACTCTCACTCTGCCCTTCTTCCTATAGAGGTAACAATACTACCTTGACACCATCCTTCCAAAAGGTGTATGTATTTCGATCCCCATCATGGATGGTCTTCCTATCAGACTACCAAGGCCTCCCCAATAGTATGTGATAGGTATCCATAGGAATCACATCACACCAAACTTCATCTTTATAAGTATTCCCGATTGAGAATTTTAGTAAACATCTCTTATCAATAGTCACATAATTTTTTTTTTTATCAATGAAATGTGATAGAGGTGGGGTGCTTCTCACATTTTTGATTCATTTTATGTGATATAAAAGGAGAAGATAAAAATAAAACAAGGACAATTCAAAATTACAATACAAAATGGATATTTTATTGTAAGAATGAGAGTGTATATGAGTGTTATCTTTGTGAGATAGATGTTTTCCTTTTGAATTTTGTCTAATTACATTTGAACCTATTTACTTATAGATTTTGCATGTGGAAGATGAAGAGTTGCTAAAATAAAAAGTCAGGCCTCACCTTTTGGGATGTGAAAAGTTACTACATGATGGAGTGCCAACTGTTGGAAGGTATAAAATAGTTCCAGTAAATACAAATATGTGCAAAAGACAAAAATCATTAATGTTGATTTTATTAAGATATTCAATTTTACCAACAAAAATTATTAATGTTAATTTAACCAAAATATTCAATTTTTTTTTAAAAGAAAAGATTTATTTACTTCACAAAAATGTACAAAACTCTCTAATCAAAGAGATAAAATTGAATAGAGAATTCTAAAAAATAGAATATGAAGACAAAAATGGACCTCATTATTGAAGTCCTCGTCATCCTCGCATAGTACCCCTGCCCTTCTGCTTCTTGATGATTTAGCGGTAATAACAATGGGCTATATTTATAATCTAATTCGCTAGTGTGTCCTCTTTGTTGAATTCTCACCTTACATGTTGATAGGATATTTTACCAATTATTCTACCTAGTTCTCTATTCTTGTCTTGAATAATCTTCAATTGTAAATATCTAAAATCTTTACTTTTGGAAAGAGTTGTTATTATCAGTTTAAAATCCTTGTAAACTATGACTTGAGTGATTCCTTGCTTTACCACCAATTTTAAGCCAATTTCACATCCAATAGCCTCTACCACATTGTTAGATGTTGTTCTCAAGCTGATCATGTATTTGAGCAAGATATCATAGGGTTCTATAAGAATCAATCCCCTTGCTACTACTTGATCAGGGTTGGACTTGGAGGTACCATAAAAAAAAGCATCAAAAAACATATGCTAGATAAAGAATTATTTGCTCTATAACCTCCCTATATTAGGAAAGCTTGAATATTAAGTTGGTAGATTACTCTTATTTCTATGGGTGACACATCTTCTTCATAATACTATTTACAGAAACTAGATTGATATTTAGGACTCATTCTTCTTTCATCTTTCGTATTAGAGTTTTGTTGTCCTTACCTTTGCCTTTAAAACTCCTCTACATTTTGTCCATCCATATGTGCTATATGACAAAATATGGTATAGAGATCCACAGATATTCTAGGAGGGGCTTACCTGCTAGTTTACCTTTATATTATTTGTTCCACTTGGTAAAGCATGTGTCTATGGTTAACCTTCTAGAGAAAGAAGTGCCAAGAATTTTGGTTATTGCTAACCAAATTGAAATTACCTTTGGGCATTCAAATAAAAGATGGAAAATTATTTTACTATTCTACATGCACCTGTAACAAACATGAGGCTTTGTTATACTCCTCTTTTACATATTATCACCTATTAATATTTTATTTAGAGAGACTAGCTAGTTAAATACTTACAATTTAGGTGGAACTTTATTTTTCCACACTATCAATAGTTTTTGTTGGCAAACCCAATATGTTGATGTTGGACTCCTAGATACACTGAGTATTCCCCATTACTATTGATTCTACCCCAAATAAGTTTATTTGGTATCATGCGATGAAGAGATCTAATGCTCACCATGTGGGACATTAAATAATTCCAATCTCCTTGAAGATGATATGGAATGGGAGAAGAGATCCAATTCAAATTTTTTGATTTGTAATAAAAACAAGTCACCTAATTTAAGTATTATTTTGCTTTCCAAGTGATTTTGCAATTCGAGCGCACACTATTGGTAACAACGAAAGATGAGTAGATAATCATGCATGCACAATCCCGTTCACATCAGCATACAGATTTTGTAAACAGGATACCGTCTACCATGGTTCTCTCCCATTCAAAAAATCACTCCGTGTAGACCAATTTGGGTTGAAGAATCACATTGAAACCATCACATCTGGAATGAGTCAACACTCGCAAGGCTAGTGCAATATTGAAAATGGAAGCACCATTAACGGGGATGTAGCCAGTGGAATTCATTACTTCTGGAATTTTTTCCCCATGAATTTTAGGTAGTAAGCGGGACAAAGTCCATCCCCTACTTGTTTTGATTTTTATGTTGTCCTGACATGCATCTGTGAAAAGTTTTTCCATTTGACGTTGCGCTTTATACACGTCAAAACATTACTTTCTTTCAAAACACCCGTCGTTATTCGTTGTATTGAAATTTATTACATAGTCACGACACGCTATGAAAAGGTTTTCCACTGCTCATTTGACGCTAAGCTTTAGACATTACTTTCTTTGCAAACACCCATCGTTATTCATTACATACTGTCATGACAGGTTGAGTCTTTAGAACCATTCATGTAAGACTTTTGAATTGCAATGACATGTATCTATGAATAGTTTTCCCACTACAAAACATGTATCTATGAATAGTTTTCCCACTACAAAACATGACATGACATGAATAGTGTTAGGATTCACTGCATAAAATATAAAATACAGATGAGCAATAATAAACAAGCAAAACAAGAGAAAACACAACATATAATATGATTCACCCAGTGTGGGTTACATCCACTAAGAAACATCAATCTTTTGCATTAACACCAATATAATCTCTGAAGGGAGTAATCCTGCAACACAACCGATTGCAAATTCCTCTTCAAAACACCAGCATCTCCACACAAATACTCTAATAGTAAGTTGCAAATTCTTCTTCAAAACACCAGCATATTCACACAATTACTCTAATGGTAATTCAACATGCAAACACCCTTGCATCAAGCTCTACATCAAGCTTTCTAATCTCTCTACCAGAATGCACAATCCTATGCACTTTCCATAAACAAGATACAATCCTCTTTATTGAAGGTATTACATAAATAGGGAAACCTAGTTACATGCATGCTAAACAAGCATCCTATAATTAACCCAATCCCCACTTAAGTCCTAGTTCAAAATTACAATACTCTCTATCGAAGGTATTACATAAATAAGGAAACCAATTACATGCATACTAAAACAAACATCCTATAATTAACCCAATATCCACTTAAGGCCTACTTCAAACTTAGAAAGTTTACAATTACAAAAAAGGTTAATTTTAGCCAATCCTAAAATTAACTTTTCTTTTTCCACCTCTAGTTCGGGATTGGTCATCTACAATCCAATTAAGGAACAGATAACTATTTTATCCATTTTTAGCCTAGATCGAACTCCAAAACCTAACAATATCCCACTTGGATACTGATCCACAACAACTCTACCACTACTGCATCCGCCAAAGAATATATTCAAGCCAAACAAGGAATGTCAACTCCTCCAGATTGTTGTAACCATGCTCTGAACCATCACATCGGACTAGTCTCATCCATGCACTTTTATCTTGTGATCAACAAGCAACACATAATCTCTCTATGACAAATCAGTGATAATAACATCCTCAAAATTACTTTGTATCATGGTGAATCAAACATCACCACCATGGCAATATCTACATACTATTGATGACCCATAGCATGCGCACACAAAATATGGCTTTGCCACTAGCTTTGAAAGCACACTCCCCGAGTGTGGAATTACCTTCCAACTTAGGGACTTGGGTTCGCAATGATCCAAAGCTATAACCCGAATGAAATCTCCATCCACTCGTACAACCCATCTCAGGTTTTGAAAGCAGTCTTCCACTCATACTCATCTCTAATCTTGATCCAATAATAATCACTCTGTAGATCAATCTTGCTGAAGTAGTTAGCCCCTACTAAGACATCCATCATATCATCCACTCTAGGTATTGAGAACTTGTACCTGATAATAATTTTATTTATGGACCTGCTATCTACACACGTCTGCCATGAGCCATCATTCTTCAGAGTTAATAGGGTTGGAGTTGCACAAGGACTCATGCTCTCCCTTACTTATCCTTTTTGTATTAATTCTATCACTTGCTTATTCAACTCTATATTTTGGGTTGGGATCAACGGATAGGTTGCTTGGTTTGGAAGAACTGACCCAGGAATTAAATCAATGTGATGCTGAATATCCCTCTTAGATGGTAACCCATCAAGTAACTCATCTAGTATGACGTCAACATGCTCCTTCAACAACCTGGATGTTGTCGATGGTATAGGAACCTCCTCTGACTCTATATTCCTCGTTGTCAATGCATAGCACCAACCAGATTCCTATGCCTCTATGATAAAATCCTTCATAGTCAGTAAACTCTCACTCTGCCCTTCTTCCTATAGAGGTAACAATACTACCTTGACACCATCCTTCCAAAAGGTGTATGTATTTCGATCCCCATCATGGATGGTCTTCCTATCATACTACCAAGGCCTCCCCAATAGTATGTGATAGGTATCCATAGGAATCACATCACACCAAACTTCATCTTTATAAGTATTCCCGATTGAGAATTTTAGTAAACATCTCTTATCAATAGTCACATAATTTTTTTTTTTGATCAATGAAATGTGATAGAGGTGGGGTGCTTCTCACATTTTTGATTCATTTTATCTACTGTTACATTAGAAACTATATTCTCACAACTACCACCATCAATGATTACTTTGCATACCATTCCTCCCGATGTGCATCTCTTGTGAAAGATATTTGTTCATAGCTGTTGTGGTTGCTCCACAACTAGCCCCAAATTTTGGGGACCCACTTTTAATTTTTGGTTTTTGGAGAGTCTTAGTGTCCTTGGAGCGATATTGTTCGATATATCCCATCCTCAATATTTGCAATTTAATTCCAATGTTCCTTGTTGTGTTTGGGTGCTTTTGGTTTTGTCGTGAGTGTCGAATGTTTCACTCAGTTTTGGGTTTGCAGTTTTCGCGATTTTTTGTTGACGACTTTTTATCATCAATTTGTTGTTGACAATTATTTCTTGTCGATGACTTTTGACGATATTTTTGTTGTCGACGATATTTTTGTTGTCAATTTCTTGCCGACAACTTTTTTTTGTCAATTTTATTGTTGACGATTTTGTTGTTAAATTGCGTGTTTTTATATTTCAAATAATAAGTATATATATACTTACATATATGTTCATATATTAGATATACATATAACTAAAAATGAAAAAATATATTATAATGAAAAAAACATTTTATGTTAATTGAGTATAATTTTTGATTCGAACAAATAAAGTAAAAAATAAAATAAAATTGAAGGATCTTAGAATATATATATTTGTATATATAGATATAATTTATGAGGTGTTTACATATGTATGTGTCTAGCATAAAAAGAAAAAAAGAAATACAAAATATAAAAAAATAAAAAGACTAAAGTATATCTATATATATATAATAAAAGGATGGTTACTTTTTTTTATATAGGTATATATCAATGAAGGAAATGCTTCGATCTATATAAACGTTATGTTTATTAAAGTTTGCACCCTCGTTTACTAAAAATATTGCTTTCTGTCTATGCCGGTGACCCCATAGAATGGACGAATCGCGACCGCCGGGACTAGAGATGCTAATGTGGGACCATGGATGACGTGGACCCACCTAATATTGGATGAGAGGCAGACGATTTGGCAAAGCATAGCTGGGGATGTCGGATGAAACCTCGGACAGCGGACGTGGCTCCCGAAAATGCCAGCTTACACAATATTTCGGTGAGACAGAGCAGCGGCTATAAGGTCCAATACACAGCATATTTCGCCGACGATGTGTAGGAGACGAAGACTGGATGCTGACGTAACCTGGTACAGTGGATACCTTGTTTATTAACGGTAGTCAATGCAAGTCTACCTATGTGTAACTGATAGGAGAAATGAAGATGTCGCAGGAGCGCGTCAGGAAAAAGGTCGGTAGGTGGATGGACTGTCATCATTGAGAGCTACGGGCATCGACGTAGTGAACGATACGCAGAAGAGCCGACACCGAACAGAGAGCATAGTTGGTAATGTTTCAAACAATGTTTACAACAGGATTATCACGGTGAAGAGAAACGCTGGCAGCTACGTGGAGATGATATGGATGTGTTGATTGGACCTCAGTGTGGGAGGTGGTAATCCACATTGAATAGCAAGGACGAGTTGCCACACTTCGACGAACGCGGCTATCGAAGATGCAAGTGGGTAGGCGTGAGGATGAACGATGGTGGACCTCGATGTCTCGACGGAATGTTGTGAGCATCGGGTACAACTGTCGAAGTAGGCAAGATTTTGTTGCATGATTATCAGGCGGGTAGAGTTGGGAATTGTTATTAACTCATCCAATCAAGCTTCCGTGTGGGTATTTTAAGTAAAAGCATGAAAAGATTGTAATGCCCGGGCACATACACTGTGAAGAAGACCTGAAACCGGGATATCTTAAATGAACAATCTCACACCGAGAGACGTGGGATACCGGATCAGGACATCGAGATGGTTGTGTCAGAATCAGCTATTTGTCGCAAAGGTGCAGGTCCTCATGCCTTAATTATCTACACAATGTATCTCCGCGTTAATGGTAGCTTTGTTGATATCCATCTCCTCCCTCTGGTGCAAACACGAGTAAGATAAAAAAAAAAACGTGTAAGATACTAGCTCGAATATATTGGTAAGCAAAAAAAAGTTGGTGGTTTCGTTGCATAATACGTTGAGTGCAAGGGGTTGTTATTTCTTTCAACGGTTGAGTGGATGTTACCACTATGCCTAGGATTAAATTTATCCCCTTTTAATATGAATAGACTAGCTTTATAATGAAGTAGCTTCGGGACGCGTGGTGGTCGAAGCGCAACGAGATCATGGTAAAATGTATATTACTATGCATAAAGGGAAGAATAAGAAAGAATATCATCAAACAGACCGTAGAATAAAGCGTCATCGTGGAATGTGACGGTTACCAACTTGATCATGAGTGGGTGCTAGAGAAGCGTTATGGAATAAGAAAATGAATGTGGGAAGTGATTACTTGAGCTGAGATGAATGTGGGAAGTGACTACTTGAGCTGAGATGGAATCGGTAAATGAAGAGAAGCCCATTGTGGGTACAACGAAGAGTCAGGGAAATGAAGATCAAATGTTTGAAAACAGTGAAATGAAGCAGGAGATTAAAAAAAAAAATGTTAAATATTGCATTGTAAAAAAAGAGGGGCTGGTTTTTTTACAAAGAACCACAATGTTGCCGAAATTTCAATGTAAAAACTGGAAATGTTATTTTAATGTAAATGTGGTTTCAAAAATTTAGGCCTTTTAACAAGAAAGAAGGAGGAGAAATTTCTACATGTTGTGATTTACTTGTTTATTTTTCCCTTTTTAGATTTAGGATTTATAAATAAGTTTAATGTATTTTTATGGTTACATCATGAGAATTTTCAAAGTCTGAAATTTATTTATGTACCCTAGGAGCTAGCACTTAGTTTATTTTGATTGTGTTATTAAACTGATAAAGCTTTGCATGTCTAGATTTTTAGCATTTAATTTATTTCAGATTTTTATTTTTCGAGTTTTCCAACATTTATTTTACATTTTTTTTTTTTTTTTTCAGGCATTAAAATAAAAATTGAAAAAAATAAAATAATAAAAATAATTACATGGCTATGAAGAATGATGTATAATCTATCATACACAACATATTCAGATTCATTCTGAGGTCATTTCGATTTTATAATTATTTTTGAAAACTGTTGCTTTTAAGGATTTTTATTATTTCGGAAATTCATATTTTTTTCATTTTGAAGTCAAATTAGATTTTTTCAACTTCATACTTTATTTGCAAGTATATGATGACCTTTCCTTTATGAAAATTTCAATTTAATTAAAGGAGGGTTTATTCTATGGCATTTCATAAGCTATCATTTTCGAAGCAATAAACATACATTTCTTCATGAAAATTCTGATTTCATTGAAGAGGGGTAATTTATCATTACATCAAGGGTCTCGGTTTTAAAGCTAAAAATTATTTCTTATTTAATGAAAATTAATTTCATTAAAGAGAGATAATTTATCATGACATTATGAGACTATTACTTTCAAGCAATAAATTGGTGTCTCTGTATGAAAACTAATTTCATCAAAGAGAAACAATTTATCAATTACATCAAAGGATTTCTTTATATAAAATTCACATTCATAGATAGATTTAATTTTCTATTTCATGTTTAAAGTAGGATTTAATGCAAGATAAAATTTGTTTAAAATCTACTTAATCAAGGAAGATAAAATCTACCTTAAAATCATTCAACATAAAAATAATTAAGGAACTACATCGTGGTCATATGAGGTCCAATTCACATTTACTTCTTGTTTGCTTTTATGGACAATCATTAACATAGCATGGTAAAATGAACCAACACATGCTCCTTGTTAATAGTTGCTTCCAATCACTAAGGTGTTTCTAGCATTTCATTGATATTTTATTGAGATTAATAATACACATATGCAAATGCTAATATAGCAGAGACCTTGAAGAAGTTGTTTTGCTTAACTTCTTTGCAGGAGAGGGTTTTGAGATCAAAAATCTAAGGAAGAGTGTAATTTCACAATTGGGTAAAATTACCACTCAACAATAGCCATGACTCAACAACCCCATCCACTTGCATTTTAGCCTTCTTTGAAGCAATCAATGGTCTCTTTGTTATGAGGTTATTACCCGTGTCTGCAACAGATTCTATCTTAGATTCATCCTCTTTCTCAACCAAGTTGACTCTAGCTTGTCCTCCCTGATTCCTCTTTGAGCATCATAGTGGGTGCACTCAAATTATTTTTGACCTTCTTCACCAAATCTAAAATAGGTATATGGCTTCCATGATCCATTCCCAGCTCAACCTCCCCCATTACCTCGACCTCCCCTATTTCCACTTCCTCTTTGGTAGGTACCACGACCTTGTTCTATCTCTTCTTGTTTCTTTGTATTTGAGGGTCATCCCTTTGATTAGCTAGATCTACCATGCTCCCGATTTGGAGAAGATGCCAATCCCTTATTCCCTCTTATGTAATTACTTCTCTTATGCTTTTCTTCATCCCTCAAGGCCATCTCATACGCAGCTTCTATGGTAAGGGTACGATGCATACTCAAATCATCTTGAATAGCATAACTTAGGCCATTTACATACCTTACAGCTCTTTACTCTTTTATTTCATTATGATCCACATGAATATATAGCTTGTAGAACTCATTGGTGTAGTCCTCGATGGTTTGGTATTTTTTTGGAGGTTCTAAAATCTATAAAATAAAGTTTATGTTGGAAATTTTGAGCTCATTTAGTTGTCATTGATGTCAAAGTGAAAAGTTGTCATTGATACCAAAGTGAACACATGAATCTATCATTAACACCATGGAGTACATCATCATTAACACCAGGAAGCAATGCAAAGATATGGAGAAAATTTGTGCAAATATATTTTTATAATGGTTTTTTTTTAAATCATGATTGCACATTAAAACATTTTTTATTAAAACCATAATGATAGTTCTCTAATATTGTGATGGCAGAATTAAGGTTTTTATTAAAACCAAGGTGGCAAAATTATTTTTCATCAACCCAATGAAGTGCAAATGACAATTTGATATTAACTCAAAGAGGGCTTTAATTTTTTATTAAATTCTAAAGTTTATAAATTAAATTTATAATATTTAAATTCTTTTGAATTTAAATTAATTATAAATTATAATTTATACAAGCCAACATCATCAAGTCGAATCATCCACTAACATTGTATGCAAAGTAAATGAAGGGTATTTAAACCCTAAGACAAACCATTAGGGAAGATAATCGATAATCGAAATTCAAACAAAAAGAGAAAATCTGAAGCCTCTAAAATTTGTAAGTGGTGTATTGTCGAAACAGGGCATCACACTCTAATCAGGGCAGAGCATCATGATCGAGGCAACGCATGGTGTTCAAAGCAAGGAACAACGTAAAGAGAGAAGTACTCACAATCTAGCTTAGTGATAGACATAGGAGAAGGCCAAAGGCTTTGAAGCCTTTGTAGAACACAAGCTTATATTGAGAGGGGGGTGAACAGTATAAGACCACTTTTTCATTTTCTTTTCAATTCAATATTATGTAGTGTATAGATATTAGTATCAATAGCAGTAATCCAAGCAATGCACAAAATACCATACACAATAGAGACAACTTTTAACGTGGTTCACCCAATGTGGGCTACCTCAACAGAAAAATATTTCTTCTAAATATTTCTCAAGTAATATTTTGGAAATTCTTCTCAATTACAATATTTATGGACCTCTGTCCAAAGGAGATGTTGATACCCTAATCTCAAGTTCGTGGATCTCTTCCATAGGAGAACTTTTTCCCATTTTGCTCTGGCTAGTGATCTTCTAGAAGACTCTGTCTCTCTACTACACTTGACTGGTGGATCTCTCTCTCCACTTGAAGACTCCTCACTCAGAAGATCTATCTTCAATTATCCTGGCTACTAGATCTCTCTCTATTGAGACTTTTTCCTCTATACTCTGTCACCTCCAAAGCTCTATCAATATGTTTACTCAAAATATAATCAAATTTGCTCAATAGGTCCACTCAGAACCTGCTCAAATATGCTTAATAGTTCCACTCAAAACTTGTTCAAATATTCTCAATAGTTCCACTTAGAACATGCTCAAATCTGCTCAATAGGTCCACTTAGAACCTGCTAAAATTTTCTCAATAGGTCCACTTGGAACATGTTCAAAGCTGCTCAATTGGTCCACTCAGAACCTGCTCAAATATGCTCAATAGGTCCACTTAGAACCTGCTCAAATCTACTCAATAAGCTCACTAAAAACTTGTCCAAATTTGCTCAACAAGATCACTCAGAACTTGTCCAAATATTTCAATATGTCCTCTCTAGGACTTGCTCAAATATGCATAGCAATATTTCACAAAAGCTTATACAAAATCAGTCCACAAGCCTTCTCAAAGACTTGCTTAAATTTGCTTAACAAGTCCACACAAAACTTGTCCAATCTCATAGAAACCTAAATAGAATTTTTAGAGACTCAATATGTTCTACGCTCAATGCTTAATCATTTTCTCAACTCAATCTCATAGAAGCATAAAGAGAATTGTTAAGGACTCGATATGTTCTATACTTAATTCCCAATCTCAACTCAAATCAATCTCATAGAAGCATAAAGAGAATTGCTAGAGACTCAATATATTCTATACTCAAATCTCAATCTCAACTCAATTCAATCTCATAGAAGCATAAAGAGAATTGTTAGAGACTATATATGTTCTATTCTCAAATCTCAATCTCAACTCAATTCAATCTCATTGAAGCATAAAGATAATTGTTAGATACTATATATGTTCTATTCTAAAATCTCAATCTTAACTCAAATTAGAATATAGAATAGTTTGTTTCATGGAACATGAACAACCACATGCATCCACTTAACTAGGCTTAATCAACTCAACTCAACCAATAACCTTAATGAACAACCCTTTCTCACAAACCCTAGTCCAAGCATGTATCAACCAACTCAAAATGTTTCCAAAAATGCTCAACAACAAATCTCATATAACAATGATACACATGTTCTTTTCTAACTCAAGTTCAAGTTCTTTGCATAACCAATTTGCTTCAACAACAATGCTCATGAAATAAGGTTTAATCACTAAAATCAATCCAGAAAACCTTTAAGCATTAAACCAACCACTTTTGAAAAGGAAACCACAATCAATCCTTTTCTCTCCAATGATATTTTTAGAAATAAATCACCCAAACTAGTCAATGGAGAATATTGCCCATACATTTTTTATGCCAAGTAGTTTTCCACAAAATATGTCAAACTCAACACACTTTCAAATATTTCCTTATCAAACACAAGAAGGTTATAGGACTTGAGTAATATCACAACAATAAAAATAATATTCCAATAACACCTTATTACTCCTACTCAATAAAATTCACTATGTCCTCTTATGAAAGAAATAATTCCATTTGAAAAAAAAAAAATCAAACTCACTTTTGAACCCCTTTTACAAAAACTAGAAATATCTTTTTACACACACCTTATTTCTCCTTCTAAGAAATTTAATCAAATAGCCCTTGAAAAATGCTTTTCAATGATATATAATATGCTAACCTTCCAAAAATAAAACCTTCATAAATTTCCCAATTTTCTAGGGCATAGCATAACCCTTATTTCTCCTTAAGGCTATTCAAAAAAATTAAAACATAAAAAAATTAACTTACCTTTACCTCTCAGAGGGATTCAATCCCCTGAAATCCTCCTTTCCAATGCCTTAGTCGCAGCCAAGCTATTGTTGGGCCACGTGCCCTCACATGCCTAAGAAGGCACAACCACCATTAAGTACCTCACGAAAAGCGCTTCCAAAAATCAAAACGCACTTCTTCCTTTCAAGCGAATAGAACGTGATACCTCATCTATGTTGCCAAGCCAATACACCACTAGGCCACATTGGCCTATGTGCTGAACACTCCGAATGTTCTCCCCTTTAGCCTTTACGAAAATCGTCAAACCTTCAAAAACCAAACCTTTTTCGCATGCGCTTAAAAAAAAAATTGCAAGGGATACTTTGATTAATGTTTTCGATGGTATTTATATAATGTCCTTGTCTTCTTATGCAATCACGTCGGTACTTCAAATGATTTTGACGTCGGCATGGTTTTTAATTTATAATAAATTTAAATTTAAATTTAAATATTATAAATTAAAATAGACCAACCTTAGGTTTTAATTTAATTAAACCATAGAACCTTGTCTTAATGCACAACCTTGGTATAATAAAATATTATTAAATTCCTTGTGAATTTAAATAATTTATAAATAATTATTAAACCTCCTTTTTAACCTTTGCAATAACCCATCTTGGGTTTTCATAGACCAATCGCTTAACCTGTGCTTCCAATAATATTAAAATATTATGGATCCTTTTTCCTTTCACTTTTGCACTGATGAATCTTTTTCCTGGATGACTGTGACAACCTTGAATGACTTTATTTCTTGTTGAATCTTTTGATAAGAGTGATAACTCTATCAGGTGACATCAATGACAACTTTGACTTAGAGGACTCAAAATGTCCAACAATCTCCCCCTTTGTCATGGATGGCAACCCTTATCCTTTTACTAAAACCCGACCTTCTTTTCTGCTCCCCCTGGGACTTTTCTCCCCCTGGCTCAATGCTCTCTCAAATATCAAGTATCTCCCCATATCAAATCTCTCCCCAATTTACACAAATCTCTCCCCCTTTGATATCAATGGCAAAGGATCACCTTTGGGGCTTGGGGCTAAGAATGAGCCTCTTAGCTTAGCCCCTCCCCCACCTTCACATGAGGTGGTTAATTCTAAGGTGGGAGTATTTATAATTCCCGAAAGCACTTTTTTTTACCTTCATATTTCTCTTTTTTTTTCTAAGTTTTCTGAATCCTCTCACTGTTTCTTTCTAATTCATCATCTCTGTTCTTGTTCATGCATATTTCTAGAATATTTTCTCTACACCATCTTACTATGTGACCATAATTATTGCACTTAACACTTAATTTTATTATTCCTTGTAGGTGTAAGTATCTTAGGACTTCCCCTAGTGAATCCATATCCTCTTCTGTCATGAACCCTACAATTCATTACCTTGTAACCAAAATCATTGCATGAGTAGCAATATCCTTGAAAAAGTTGTCCTTTTCCATATTCCTATCTTTCATGAGTCTTGCACTGTGAAGCCATGTGCCCAAACCTGTGACATGAAAAGCATCTCCCATTGAAATTTCCTTGTCTTGACCTCATTGGTCTCCTGTTCAGATTGTTGTTCTATCTGTATCTTCTTTGCCCATTGTCCCTATTCCTACTGGACTCACTACAATCTAACTTATCCTTAGAAGTTTCACTTTCACTTTCCCTTTCATATGAGAATCCCTCTTCTAAAGTGTCTTCTTCTAAAGTTCCTTCTTCTTCAATACTTGAAGTAGACTTTTCTTCCCATTTCTTTTGAACCTATTTAGAACCAAGACTTGTCTTGTTTGTTGCACCTATTTGTATCTTGACTATTTTATCCATATTATTTGCACTGGTTACATACTTGTATAGCTTATTAATGGAATCCTCTAAATCTTATTTTAGTAGGGCCACTTCTTGTGTTAACTTTTCACATTCCAAAATGTTTGCTTCTAACTTATCTTTGAACTTGCTTGCCTTAGCCTTTGACTTCTCTAAATCCTCTATGAGTAATAATCTTTCTTCATCACATTCTTGAAACTGATTTTCAAGCTTATAGTGTTGATTTCTTCCCTTCTTTACTGTTTCAAGGGAATATATAAGTTCTACCTTAAGATCATAACCATTCTCTACTGAATAATCCTCTATTTTCTTACCTTTTTCCATATCATTACTTCCTTTTGATTTATATTTTATAGGATCACTCACTTCTTATTCTAATGCCATTAGAAGATTTTCATCTGGTCTTTCAAGTGCATCTTCAAAACCATAATCATTGAAACTATAACCATACCTAGTGTAATAATCTTCAAGATATCCAAATTTACCACATCTAAAGCACTTGATAATAACTAGAATCCTTTTATTAACTGGATCTTTTTCTTTAACCGTAAATAGTATTTCATCTCTATTATTGTCTGAAGAACTAGCATCACTATCATTTGAGTACTTACTTGCATTATCTGTATAGTAGATTCTATTTTGCCTTTGGAAGAACTTATTTCCTTATATTTTTTGTCCATCCTTGCTTTTCTTCTGGTACCCGTGTCTTTCTCATTTCCTATGCCTATGATCCTATTTTTCTTCATCATTGTTGTATTTTGGCTCTTTGCACTCTGTTGCATAATGTCCATACTTTCCATAATTGAATCACTTGATAGATCTTATATCTATGGGTCTTCTAGAACCTTTATCTCTTCTACCATAGTGAGCTTCTTCATCACTAGATGACTCACTTATTGATTCAACATGCTTTCCCTTTTTATTTTTATCCACTTTGAAAGCATCTTCTTTCGAAGGAATAGTATCTTTTGTTCTTATCTCAAAAGTAGTAAGCATGCCAAGCAAAGAATTCATTGTCAAAGAATCACTATCAATTGATGTTTCTATAGCAGAAACCTTTTCATTGTACTTTTTTGGAAGAGTTCTCAAGATCTTATCATAAGAATCAGATTCATCAACCTTCATTCCAAGACCTCTCATATCATGTACAAGTTCATCAATCTTATTGAGATAGTCATGAATATTTTCATCATCTGTAATTCTTAAGTTCTCAAATTCTCATTTGAGATTTTTAATCTTAGCTTTCATGACACCTTTATCTTCCTCATATATGTTATGCAGTAGATCCCACATTTATTTTGTTGTTTTACAATCCATAACCTTCATAGATTCTAATCTACCCAATACTTTTATAATCGCATTCATAGCTCTTGAATTTGCATGCATTATAAGCTTACCTTCCTTATCTATAGGAGGATTGACTACTGAATCATATCTAAGTTCCACTACATCCCAAACTTCATTTCCAAGTGCCATCAGGTGAAATATCATTAGCATACACCAATACAAGAAGTAACTTCCATCAAAGACTGGTACTGCATTATTGAAGGACCCATCCTTTTGATCCATTGTATTATTAGACCAATTTTCCTTCAAGTTGTCAAACTCTTATAAAGGAACCAACTCTGATACCAATTGAAGAACACAAGCTTATACTGAGAGGGGGGTGAACATTATAAGACCACTTTTTTCTTTTCTTTTCAATTCAATAGTATGCAGTGTATAGATAGCAGTATCAATAATAGTAATCCAAGAAATGCACAAAACACCATACACAATAGAGACATAGATTTTAACGTGGTTCACCCAATGTGGGCTACCTTAATAGAAAAATATTTCTTCTAAATATTTCTTAAATAATATTTTGGGAATCCTTCCCAATTACAATATTTATGGACCTCTGTCCAAAGGATATTTTGACCCCCTAATCTCAAGTTCATGGATCTCTTCCATAGAAGAACTCTTTCCTCTTTTCCTCTGGCTAGTGATCTTCTAGAAGACTTTGTATCTCTGCTGCACTTGACTGGTGGATCTCTCTCTCCACTTGAAGACTCCTCACTCAGAAGATCTATCTTCAATTGTCCTGGCTACTGGATCTCTCTCCAATGAGACTCTGTCCTCTATACTCTGTCACCTCCAAATCTCTATCAATAGGTTCACTCAGAATCTTCTCAAATTTTCTCAACAGGTCCACTCAGAACTTGCTCAAATATACTTAATAGGTCCACTTAGAACCTGCTCAAATATGTTCAATAGGTCCACTCAAAACCTGTTCAAATCTTCTCAATAGTTCCACTTAGAACTTGCTCAAATATGCTCAATAGGTCCACTCAGAACCTATTCAAATCTTCTCAATAGGTCCACTCAGAACCTGCTCAAATATGCTCAATAGGTCCACTTAGAACCTGCTCAAATCTACTCAATAAGCTCACTAAAAACTTGTGCAAATTTGCTCAACAAGATCACTCAGAACTTGTCCAAATATTTCAATATGTCCTCTCTAGGACTTGCTCAAATATGCATAGCAATATTTCACAAAATATTACACAAAATAATTCCACAAGCCTTATCAAAGACTTGCTCAAATCTGCTTAACAAGTCCACACAGAACTTGTCCAATCTCATAGAAACATAAAGAGAATTTTTAGAGACTCAATATGTTCTACACTCAATGCTCAATCAATTTCTCAACTCAATTTTATAGAAGCATAAAGAGAATTGTTAAGTACTCAATATGTTCTATACTTAATTCCCAATATCAACTCAAATCAATCTCATAGAAGCATAAAGAGAATTGTTAGAGACTCAATATGTTCTATACTCAAATCTCAAACTCAACTCAATTCAATCTCATAGAAGCATAAAGAGAATTGTTAGAGACTCTATATGTTCTATTCTCAAATCTTAATCTCAACTAAATTCAATCTTATAGAAGCATAAAGAGAATTGTTAGAGACTCTATATGTTCTATTCTCAAATCTCAATCTCAACTCAAATAAAAATATAGAATAGTTTGTTTCATGGAACATGAACAACCACATGCATCCACTTGACTAGGCTCAATAAAATCAACTCAACCAATCACCTCAATGAACAACCTTTTCTCACAAACCCTAGGCCAAGCATGTATCAACCAACTCAAAATATTTTTAATAATGCTCAACAAAAAATCTCATATAACAATGATACTCTATTATTTTCTAACTCAAGTTCAAGTTCTTTGCATAACCAATTTGCTTCAACAACAATGCTCATAAAACAAGGTTTAATCACAACACTCAATCCAGAAAACCTTGAAGCATTAAACCAACCACTTTCAAAAATGAAACCACAATCAATCCTTTTCTCTCCAATGATATTTTTAGAAATCAATCACCAAAACTAGTCAATGGAGAATATTGCCCATACCTTTTTGATGCCAAGTAGTAGTCCACAAAATTTGTCAAAATCAACACACTTTCAAATATTTCCTTATCAACCACAAGAATGTTAGAGGACTTGAGTAATATCACAACAATAAAAATAATATCCCAATAACACCTTATTACTCCTACTCAATAAAATTCACCATGTCCTCTCATGAAAGAAATAATATCCTACTAGAAATATCTCTTTACACACACCTTATTTCTCCTTCTAAGCAAGTTAATCAAATAGCCCTTGAAAAATGATTTTCAACGATATATAGTATGCTACCCTTCCAAAAATAAAACCTTCAAAAAATTCCCAATTTTCTAGGGCATAGTATAACCCTTATTTCTCCTTATGGCTATTCAACAAAAATTAAAACATAAAAAAATAACTTACCTTTGCCTCTCAGAGGGATTCGATCCCCTGATGTACTCCTTCCCAACACCTTAGCCGTAGCCAAGCAATCATTGGGTCATGCGCCCTCACATGCCTAAGAAGGCACGACCACCATTATTACCTCACGAAAAGCGCTTCCAAAAATCAAAACACGCTTCTTCCTTGCAAGCAAAACTCTTCAAGCTAATCGAATGTGGGACCTCCTCTATGTTGCCAAGCCAACACACCACTAGGCCACGTTGGCCTATGTGTTCAACACTCTGAACGTTCTCCACTTTAGCCTTTACGAAAATCATCAAACCTTCGAAAACCAAACCTTTTTCGCATGTGCTTAAAACAAAAATTGCAAGGGATACTTTGATTAATGTTTTTGATGGCATTTATATAATGTCGTTGTCTTCTTATGCAATCACGTCGGTGCTTCAAATGACTTTGACATCGACGTGGATTTTACTTTATAATAAATTTAAACCTAAATATTATAAATTAAAATAGACCAACCTTGGTTTAATTTAATTAAACCTCAGAACCTTGTCTTAATGCACAACCTTGGTATAATCAAATATTATTTATAAAATTTAAATTCCTTGTGAATTTAAATAATTTATACCCAGGTGTTGTAGGTGAGTTGGAGAGAAGAGGGCAATCCTCCAAGGGAGGTCCCAGGTTCAAATCTCCACCCTACCAAAAAGCTGAATTGGGTATCCAAAATCCAATTGATAATTTTGGTGTGGGCATGGTCGGGTGCGACTCTTAGGTAACTTTGACGGTGTAGATCCCCCTGTTCGTGGTCTCTTAGAATAAGGCAGACCCATAAGGGGTTTTTCGCTTAAAAAAAAAAAATTAAATAATTTATAAATAATTATTAAACCTCCTTTTTAACCTTTGCAATAACCCATCTTGGGTTTTCATGGACCAATCGCTTAACCTGTGCTTCCAATAATATTAAAATATTATGGATCCTTTTTCCTTTCACTTTTGCACTGATGAATATTTTTCCTGGATGACTGTGACAACCTTGAATGACTTTATTTCTTGTTGAATCCTTTGATAAGAGTGATAACTCTATCAGGTGACATCAATGACAACTTTGAATTAGAGGACTCAAAATGTCCAATAACCTTTGTGAAGAGGCTTAATCAACCTTAGGGCTTAAGCTAAGCATGTGGAGCGCTTAGCTCACATGGCTAGCCTATCGTAGCTAAGGTGCCAGTTGTGGAGAAGGTGCAAGTTTGAAACTTCAAAAATCATGGTAGTGGGATTCACCAAAGGTTTTTATAATTTTTTTTTTTTAATTTTTTCATAATATTAAGGTTTAGGAGGAATAAGGGAATATTTGTGGTATTTTATTATTGTGCTAAGTTTTTAGGGGTGTATGTGGAATTTTATTAATTGTGCTAAGGTTAGGGAGTTATAAGGTGATATTAATTTATTTACCTAAGTGGTAAATAGGTGCTTTATTAAGGTAAATATTATTTTACCTTAGGAGATAGAAATTAAGTTGGAATATCAATTTTGTGAAATAGAAAAATTGAAGAGGAATTTTTTGTGAATATATTATTGTCAAATATTGCTATTGAGAAGGAGATATAAGGTGTATTATGAAATTGAGCTATTCTTGTATTTTGTGAAGTATAACACTTGTTATCTAACCCCTGGCACTTGGCAAAGAAGAAAGTATTCCTGAAGGTAGTTTTTGAAGATCAACCTCCAATCAAGAAAAAGGTATGAGCATATTCTTCCATAGTTGAATTGATTGATTGGTTTTCAGGAAAATAAGTTTGGAGTGAAAAGGACTTGATTAGGGTTTCCTATTCAATGTGTTGAGTGATTACTTCAAGGTTTTATGGAATAAAGAAGTGTGGTTAAAACATTGTTTGATAAGCATTGTTGTTGAATCCATTGATAAGTTAAGAACCTGAACAAGGGTTTGAAAATAACATGAGCATCATTGTTATGTGAGAGTTTTTTTTTTGAGTGAAGAACTTGAACTAGGGTTTGAAAAGAACATGAGTATAATTGTTATGTAATATTGGTTGTTGAGCATTGTTGGAAAATTTTTGAGTAAGTGATCATATGCTTGGACTTGGGTTTTGTGAGCAATGATTATCTCATTGAGTGATTGGTTGAGTAGAGTTGGTTGAGCCTAGTCAAGTGGATGTGTGAAGAGATTGTTCAAGTTCCATAAAACAAACTATTCTATATTCTGCATTGAGTGAGCATTAAGTTAAAGCATATTGAGTCTCTAACAATTCTTCTTATGTTTCTAAGAAAGTGATTGAAATTATTTAATCATATTGGATAAGTTTTGTGTGGATTTGTTGAGCAGATTGGACAAGTTCTGTGTTGACTTGTTGAGCAGATTTGGGCAAGTTCTATGTGGACTTGTTGAGCATATTAGACAAGTTATGTATGGAATTGTTGAGCATATTTGAGCAAGTTCTAAGTGGACTTGTTGAGTATATTTGAGCAAGTTTTGAGTGGACTTTTTGAGCATATTTGAGCAATTTCTGAGTGGATTTGTTGAGTATATTTGAGAAATTTTTGAGTGGACTTGCTGATCATATTTGAGCAAGTTTTGAGTGGAATTATTGAGAAAATTTGAGTGGAATTGTTGAGCATATTTGAGCAAGTTCTGAGTGGACTTATTGAGCATATTTGAGCAAGTTCTGAGTGGACTTGTTGAGCATATTTGAGCAAGTTTTGAGTGGACTTTTTGAGCATATTTGAGCAATTTTTGAGTGGACTTGTTGAGCAGATTTGAGAAAGTTCTAAGTGGACTTGTTGAGCATATTTGAGCATGTTTTGAGTGGACTTATTGAGTAGATTTGAGCAAGTTCTGAGTGGACTTGTTGAGAAGATTTGAGCAATTTTTGAGTGGACTTGTTGAGTATATTTGAGAAAGTTCTATGTGGACTTGGTGAGCAGATTTGAGCAAGTTCTATGTGGACTTGTTGAGCAAAGTTTTAGTGCATATTTGAGGATAGATTTATACCATACCAGAGATAGATATTGAGAAGATTTGTGCTAGAATGAAGGACTATGTTTAGTGTATATTTGAGACATATCATTGGAGGTAATAGAGCAGAGAGGACAAAAGTCTCCAGTGGATAGATATCCATCAGCTAGGAAAGTGAGGACATGTATTTTGAGTGAGGATAAGAGTCTTCAGTGGATAGAGATCCACAAGCCAGTGCAGTGGAGGTAGTAATATTCAAGAGGATCACCAGCCAGAGCAGAGGAGAAAGATATCTCTTGTGGATAGAGATCCACAAACTTGATTTAAGGGATTGGTGTCTCCTTTGGAAAAATTTCCATAAACATTGTAATAAGTAAAGTATTCCCAAGAGATTGATCAAGAAAATTTTAGTGAAATATTTTCTCCATGGAATATCCCATATTGGATGAACCACGTAAATTGTAGTGTCTCTATTTTTGTGTGGTGATTTGTGCATTACTTTGATTACTACTATTGATATTACTATATTTAAATTACATAATATTGATTGGGAACATAAAAGTAAAAAGTGGTCTTATATTTTTCACCCCCCTTTCAGTATAATCTTGTGTTTTTCAGTTTAGGAATATTCTATAGGCATAAAATTTTCTTACTTCTTCTTCATATTATCCCAAGCCTTGATATTTTCTTTTCCTTTCCTCTATCATTACATTTGTAGATTATCCCACCAAATTAAATCGTGCCCTTTCAACTTCATGCATGTGAGTTTCACCTTATTTTCCTTAGCCAGATTACTCCATTCAAAATACTTCTCCATATTATTTACCCAATCGATTAGCTCCTCTAGTTTTAACCCACCAACATACTCAAAAACCTCTATCTTGATTCTATTTCAACTTCATTTAAGTCCTTTCATGGCTTAGATCAGCCTGCTTTCAAAACGTTCTAGTTCTTCTTTCTCATGATCCTCAGATCTGCCTTCCTTAGACATGGTCTCATTATCATATCCTAGATATAGGTCCACATTGGTGCTAGCTTCTACCATGCAGTTAATTGTGTCAATAAACCATGTTATTTTTGCATGTAGATCCTTCATCTACTTATTCATTTGGGCATAGATCCCTTGCCATCTCCATATTCTATTCATCTTATTTCCACTAGCGAGATCTCACCCGATATGATACCAATTGATTTAAATTCACTGTAGAAGACTGACAATAGACTCCAAGGGTGAAATTGCAAGATAAGACATCATAAGAAATACATGAGTAAAGGAAAAATACAAATATTTCCTTTCATTATCTGAATTCACTCCCCAAAAATAAAAACCCTAGCCTACACTACCCCCTTGCTATTTTTAGTCACTTTATATTTTTAGAAACTCACTTGCTATTTTTAGTAACCCTAAAAATAGAGCTTTGATGACATCCAAAATGGAATCATGCACCCGTTATTCTATAATACCAACTATCCCAAGAGAGCAACCCCACTCTAGTTATAAACTAATAGTTATGATAACTTTTTAGTTACAAAAAATGATAATTATATTAAAAGCTATTTTTGTGTTTCCTAGAGGCATTTCTTATGCACAACCATAAAGGACAATTTTCTTAATTTCTCCATGCAATTCTTCATTTTCTAAAAAAAATAGGGCAAAATGAACACTCATAGAAAAAATGTTGGCCCTAGCAAGGTGTATTATTCTGCTAAAAATAAACTCAACTCCTACGAGTTCTGCTAACAAAATACCTTGAGCTTGTCAATGTCAAGCCTTTTTAGTTTCTCCTTAGAAATCCAAGTGTTATCTGGCTAGTACAAATCTTCCCATTGTACCAAGTATTTACTATAGTTGCCATTACGTGTGGTGATCAATTTCTTTTTAAGGACCTATGAAATTCATTCCTTATTCTTCTTGGGGATTTGTTTCTCCCAAGCTATGGTGTTTACCTTTTCAAAAACTATAATATCACCATGAAATTCATGCAAATTAGAGACATTGAAAATTGGTGAAATATTGAGTTCAACTAGTAATTCCACCTTATAAGCATTGTCGTTCATTTTTATAGAATTATACAAGGGCCAATTTTATTCATTTTCAATTTATTAAATCGCTCCTTTTAAAGGTGAACCATCACCATATCCCCAACCTGGAATAATTGGATGTGTTTGTGCACATCAGTGGTCTTTTTGTACTTAGTATTACTATTTTACTTGTCTCTGACCCCTTCTTGAAATTGTTGTATATGTTCATCAAATGCTTCTGTATAATCACTAACATGCTCATAGATTGGTAATTCAACCAAATATAGAACACCCTTAGGGTTTTGGCCATAAAAATTTTGAAATGGTGATTTACCATTCGAGCGGTTCATTGAGCTGTTATATGTAATATTTGCTTGTGATAGGGCTAAATACCATTGTCACGGCTTCTCACAAACTATGCACCTAAGAAGGTTTTCCAAGCTCTAATTCACAACCTTGGTTTTTCTGTAAGTCTATGGATGATAAGCACTACTGAACTATAGGTTTGTGTTTAGTTTCTTCCACAATGTCCACAAAAAATAACCCAAGAAGTTAAAACCCGATCTAAAGTGATGGTCTTTGTAACTCCATGTAGTCTCATCACTTCATCAAAAAATATATTGCAATCTTGGTTGCATGATTGGTTTTCTAGAAAGCAAGAAAATGAGCCATCTTAGAAAACCTATATACTACAACAAAAATGGAATCTTTATCTCGTTGAGAATGGGGTAGCTCTAGAAAAAAATCCATGCTCAGGTCGGTCCATGATCCTAGTGAAAATGGTAAGGGTGTATACAATCCTGTATTTTGTACATGGCCTTTATCCATCTAGAACACTCTACATCTAGACACAAATTGAATTACATCTCTCTTCGAACATGACCAATAGTACTTTTCATCCACAAGAGCAACTATTTTGTCTATGCCAAAGTGTCCTACCAAATTGCCACTATGCAACTCATGGATGATATTCTCCCGCATGGAACCAACAGGTATGCACAACTATTTCTCCTTTAAATAGATAGTCATCCTTCATAACAAACTCAAAAAATATTTGACCAGCCTCACTCACAACTATAGTTTTATACTATTGTAAAATTCTTCAAAAATCTACATTAGATTCATACAAATCCTTAATTCTCTCAAAGCCTACCACTACATTCTCCATGGTGGTTACCAATAGTACTCTCCTGCTTAATGCATCAACATTCTTATTCTTCTTATCAAACTTGTGCTTCAACACAAATGAATATTCTTGCAAAAAGGAGACCCACTTGGCATGTCTACTATTTAATTTCTTCTAAGAATTGACATACCTTAAGGCTTCATGGTCAGTTTATAGCACAAAATCCTTAGATAAAACATAATATTGCCAATACCTAAGCACCTACACAATTGCATAAAATTCTACATCATAAGTGGAGTAATTATTTCTTACCTCATTCAACTTTTCATTGAAAAACGCTACTGGATACCCCTCTTGGCTCAACGTAGAGCCAATCCCCACATGTGAAGCACCATAGTCAACTTCAAATATTCTATTTAAATTAGGTAATACCAAAAAGGGTGCTTTTGAAACCTTATTCTTCAAGAGTTAAAAACTTTGAGTTATTGATTTTTTCCATACAAATTATTTTCCTTCATACACTCTATTTTGGGTGCAAGAATGCTACTAAATTTTATAATGAAATTCCTGTAAAAAGTTACCAAACCATGGAAACTTCTCACCTCAGTTACATTCCTTGGAATAGGACATTCAAGAATTACCTTCACCTTTTCCTCATACATATTGAGGCCATCCTTGGAAATTACAAAGCCCAAGAACACTAAAATTTATTGAAGAAATATACAATTTTTTAAATTAGCATATTGTTTCTCTTTTTGTAATAAATCTAACACCAACCTCACATGGTGCAAGTGCTCTTCTTCACTTTTACTAAAAATTAAGATATAATCAAAATAGACAACCATAAATTTACCAATGTATTCCCAAAACACTCGATTCATCAATCGCATAAAGGTACTAAGCGCATTTGATAACCCAAATGGCTTTACCAACCACTTGTACAACCCATATCAGGTTTTGAAAGAAGTCTTCCACTTATCCTACTCTCTAATCATGATATTATAATAACCACTCTACAGATCAATCTTGTTGAAGTAGTTAGCCTCTGCTAAGACATCTATCATATCATCCACTCTAGGTATTGGGAACATGTACCTGATAGTAATTTTATTTATGGACTTGCTATATACACACGTCAACCATGAGCCATCCTTCTTTGAATTTTTTAGAATAGATAAGTGAACATTAACAATTATATTAATAATGCAAAGTTTAAATAGTACAAACATAGGCTAAGAATAGCCTTAGGAATATTAGAAAATAATATCCCCTAATAGTGCTAACTAACATGCTTTACAAAATAAGCGCCTAACTACTAACAACTAACAATGTAGTCAAATTGACTACTACTTACCACAAGATATTCCATAGTGAATATCTTCGTGGTAGAAAGTAAAAGTAAAAGTAAATGTAAATACTATATTTACCATGCGGTAAATAACATCTACCTAGGAGAATCTACTAATTACCAAATGAGGTAATAATCATAGTTATTGTAGCATAGTAACTCTAACATCCCCCCTTATTACATTATTTGGGTAATGTATATAACTGCCCCAATACAGTGAAAAATATGTTGATATGTTGGCTCTTGCTCTGGCTCGGGCTCTATCATAGTGCTCTGGCTGCTCTAAGAAAAAAGTGGGTCATTCCTCACTTTGTTTTCACATCAATGAATGTCCTTATTGTAATCTTGTCATCCAACCGGATTGCATGGGTAACCAACCGCTGCAACCGCTAGGTGTACTAGAGTAGATCACTACATACGAGGTTCATTCTGTTACAATATGATTTTGCAAAAGTTTTGATAAGGTAGCTAAGGTGTCGGTCGCTGCCGAAAATGCACCCTTATAAGTTTCCCCCTTGTTGCAAAACATGTTGTAATGGAATTTCTGCAAGAAGTGTGACTAAGGTGTCGGTCACTACCGAAAATGCACCCTTATAAGTCTTTTCTCCCTTTTTAGCAAAAAATTGTGTGAAGTAGGAAAGAAATGTTTATCCCCCCTTAAGTGCAAAAGATATGCAACTCATGAAGCTTGTTAAGGCTTTTACAAAGATTACCTCCTAGGCAAATTTCAAAAAATTACACCAAAAAATTCCCCCCTTTTATTACAAGTACTTCAAACAAAAAGAGTTTGCTATTTTATGAAGCCTAAAAAGAGGTACAATCACCCCTTTATTGCAAGTACTTCAAACAAAAACATTTGCTATTTATGAAGCCTAAAAAGAGGTTTGGAATGGTGCATGCCTAGGGTGACAAATTTGTTTTCCTTTACAAAGTTGTATGAGCCATGAGCACCTTGTGTGCTCTTTCTAAACCAGAATCAGAATCGAAATCAGACACTTCACTAGCAACATTGCCTCTTTGTTGTCTATTTTGCCTTTGTGATGTGCCTTTGCCATTTTTGTTTTGCTTGTTTTTAAACCAACACCGATTGGTGTCATGGTTGTCCTTTTTACAATTTGTGCAAAACTTCTTTTGAGGTTGCTTGCCCTTATCTTTTGAAGATGATCCTCCCTTCTGAAAGTTTCCTTTCTTCTTTCCACCCTGATTGTTCGAGTAAAGTGCATTGTTTGACACTTCATCGCTTTGGAGCTGATTTGCTTCCTCGGTTTGAAGCAAATTGACTAACTCCACAAAGGTGATTGTTCTTTGAGATACATTAAGGGATGTTATTAACATCTTGTAGGATTCTAGAAGAGCCCTCAATATTACTGAAGTCAGGATAGTATCTTCTACTTTTGCTCCTAAAGCATTCATCTTTGACTTCAGTTCTGCCACTCTATAGAGGAATAGCTCTATTGTTTCTCCTGACTTCATATGGAGTGTATGAAGTTGAGTTTGAAGGTTTAGAATAGTCGATTGATTCTTGCCTTCAAAAATGGTACTTAATGCATCCCATGCATCTTTACCAATTTTGGCTTCACTTATGTGAGGTTGGATTTCATCAGTAGTAGCTAGGAGAATCAACATGAGAAGACGATTATTCTTTTTGTCCCATGCTTTCTGATCTGCTCCTATTGATGTGGGTCTTTTATTAGTGCCATCCACTAAATCCCACATTTCCTCTATAGTAAGGATGGATTTCATCTTGGTTTTCCATGTTGAATAGTTAGAACCTTTAAGCAATTGTGTATCATTTAGGTATTTGTTGATAGTTGCCATGATGAAGGTTCTAGAATTTGCACCAAGATGATCTTTCTTTCACTCTTAATTGGTATTTAATGGCACCTTCCTGAAAACTCTCTTTGAAGAAAGATGATCAGTTTGAGGAAATTTAAGCCAAACAAATAAGAAATGAAAGAGAATTCACTCAAAAAGATATTTAATGGCACCTGCCTGAAAATCCTCCTGAAGAAGGATAATCAGTTTGAGGAAATTGAGCCAAACAAATAAGAGTGAATTTTAGGGTTGTATGGAGAGAATATCAATTTTAAAAATGGCTTTATACTTGTGCAATGAATTACACAAATGAGTGTGAAATTTGGGGTTTTGAGTGCTCTTGATTTTGATGACTTATAATTGCAGAAAACAAGAAATTAAATGCAATAATCAATCAAAGAGTGCCCACAAATTTTTATCACTTAGGTGTCGGATGCAACCGAAAATGCACCTAATTTGCCAATTTGAAATAAAGGTGTCGAGTAATATCGAAAATGCACCTTATTACTAATTTTTGCAACAAAATTTTGATTTGTGTTGTGCAAAAATTTGATATTCAATGTCTCCTCTTGTTTTTCAATTTTGCAAAGAATGTGGCATAAAACAATTGCCTTTCCTTTTTGTGTTGCAAAATAAACAAGTTTTGATTTTTAAGTGCTCCTCACTTTGTGTTACAATTTTGCAAAGAAATACAATTTCTTGTCTTCCCCCCTTTGATTTGCAAAATTAACAAAGTAGCACTCCTTTCAAGTCAAGTCGACACACGACCCGCATTTGAAAGGCTTTCCAGAACCAGTCGACACACGACTTGGTTTTAGTGGACCCAAGGTCTTCAATCTCTTCTCGGTTTTGCAAAAAATAAAATGTGCAATTTCTTTTGTTATATTCCTCCTTGGAGAAAACAAATGCACAAATTTTAACTTTGGATTTTGCAAATTTTGTGTCTCCTTGTGTTACAATTTTGCAAGAAAGAATCAAATTTCTTGATTTTGTCCCCCTTTGATTTTGCAAAATTAACAAGGTTTTGAGAAGATTTTAGGGCTCCCTAATTTTGCAAAAAAAATAGTGCTATTCTTTGTCTTATATCCCCCTTTTTGGAGAAAACAAAAGCACTCATTTGTTTGAAATTTGCAAAAAAATAGGTCCTTTCCCTTTTCTTTGATTTTAATTTGCAAAATTTTAAATAAAGTTTTAATTCAAAATACTTTAATTTAATAATAAAATATAAGTTTATTTTTTATTTTTTAAAATAAATTTACTTTATATATATAATAATTTTAAAAACAACTTATATTGAAATTATATAAAAAATATATTTAAAAAAAAAACTTTAAATTAAAAAAAAAAAATGAAAATTATATTACGTGTACATCCTTTGGTTTTTACCTGCTACGGGGACTCGATATCCTGACCTTGCAAGAGTTTACCTTAGGGTTGGACCCATCACCAGTTAGGATACCAAGCTCGACGGGTGTTAAGAGGGCCGCCTTTTTATGAAGGTGGTTTCCACCCATGGACCGACGGCGTATGGCATGATGTCATTGAAAGACTTCATTGGTGGTCGTTATCTAGTTATTTTTCTTTCTTTTAATTGCCTAAATTTCACATATGGCTTGTCTTTGCACAACCTAAACATCACACCAGACGTTTTATTACCAATGGAAAATCATGCACATCCTAAAATCAAGCTCTCTGAAACTAGGGTTTGATGTTTGAAAGCAATTATTTAAACACCTATCTCCTTCAAGATTCACCAAATACCATATAATGTAATGATGGCAGTGTGCATCCTCTGTTTGTAGACTTTTTTGTGCTAGAAAAAATCATTAGTGAAGCTTGTGATTTAATGACCTCTCCTTTATTCGGTGGTAGTGCTATCTCTTAGTCATGAAGCGTAGAGATATTCATACCAAAAAATGCTCACAAAGATAATATTTAACTGGTAATAACCACCATTAGTAATTTTTGGAAATTGCAATGAAAGTAGATTGAATTGGCTGCAATCAAATTTCTACAATCCTTATTTGCAATGATCATTTTCTCCAAAGCACATTGTCTAAAAATGGTGGAATTATCCCAGTCATGAATGGATCGACATTAGATGGTTTGAAAACCCTCACATTATCAATCATGTCAACAAAAAACTTTGTCCACTTCCGATCACTTGTCGGCAATGCCTGTAATGCTTAGAATTATTTCTTCTTGAGCATTTTTCTTACAATATTGAACCAAAATTATGCGATAGCAAAGCTTCCATGTAGTAAATGCTTAGTTGTAGGTCATTGGCACTCATCAATGGGATTCAAATTGGGTTGTGGTGACACAATATGCAACATATGCCTACAATTCATGTTGTTATACCTTTGAAATTTGCTCAGAGCAATTTGGGATGTGGGAATATGTTGTACAAGAGCAATTTTCCATGGAATCTAGTCCTGTGACACGATAGGCATCAGCAAAACTTGCTAAAAAATGTAATGAAACCTACACATTTGGACAAAATATAAACACAAAAAAATATATAGTACAATATACCATATGCGTAGTGCGAAGAGACAAAGATTTACTTAAAAATGAAAGGTCACCAATTTGTCATCAACCACCAGTAGGTGGTTAAGCTCCCTCATATCTTATTTTGTTTTATCGCAGTGTGTCAGGGTCCCATGTAGACCTTGTTGTTCACACCACCTCTAGGTCACAATGGCCCATATCTAGCAGAGTGGTCCTAGTCTTTGACTATGGTTCGTATGCCATGTAGGCATCCAAGCTTAGGCTCACCACCTATGGGCTAGTCTACCACCTTAGAAAACCAAATGGTAATTTGGGGTAATTGGAGCTCTGTGGATGCCTCTCAATAGTGAAAAACAACCACAACCATGATAAATTTCAATTCAAATTTGAATGAATTGGAAGGAGAATTCCAAAGGGTATTCCCCTCACAGAGGGCCGAGAACCTCTTAGCTTTGATACCAATATTAGAATAGGTAAGCAAGAATTAATAATTATATTAGTAATACAAAGTTTAAATAGTACAAACATAGGGTAAGAATAGCCTTAGGAATATTAGAAACTAATATCCCCTAATAGTGCTAACTAACGTGCTTTACAAAATAAGCACCTAAATACTAACAACTAACAATGATGAGCACCAAAAATGCTCATATTTTGTACATATTTCTTTGATCAATATGCGGCTGTATAATAAGGATTGCGTACTTTTATGAATGATTATATAGATATTTGATATAATTATGTGTGTTATCTAATTTGTGTGTTTTTAGTATGTTTTGTGGAATTGCAGTTGATTTAGTTAGATTTGGAACGGTCGAGGTCCGTTTGATGGACCTGGCACTTTATTTCATCGGGGGTAATGAAGAGAACATAAGCGCCTCCCTACAGTCGGAAGGCACCAATGAAATGCGAGCACCTCCCTACAGTCAGAAGGCACCAACTAAATATAAGTGCCTCCCTACAGTCGAAATGCGCCAACGGAATGCGAGCGCCTCCCTGTAGTCGAAATGCGCCAACTGAATATAAGCGCCTCCCTGTAGTTAGAAGGCACCAACTGAATATGAGTGCCTCCCTATAGTAGGAAGGCACCAACTGAATATGATCACCTCCATACAATCGAAAGGCGCCAACTAAATACGAGTGCCTCCCTATAGTCGGAAGGTGCCAACTGAATGCGAGCACCTCCCTGCAATTGGAAGGCACCAACAAAAGATAAGCGCATCCCCATAGTCGAAAGGTGCTAACAGAAGGCAAGCACCTCCCCACAACCAGAATGTGTCGTGATAACAAGGTACCTTCCTCATAAGGAAGGCACTACTAATTCTTTGCCCGTTGACCAGATTTGAACAACGTGGATGGTAGCAGCTAGTGCAGTTCTAGCTCTGCATCATGTAGAGCTAAATTGGAGATTGCACCAATGTATTGAAACATCTTACTAATGCCAGGAAAAGCACAAACTGAACAACGAACACGCTGCCATTAGAATAGAATGCCAGATGTCGATTGCATTTACCAGACTGTCTCAATTTAGTTTGGGATGGATCGATTGTTGTAACTACTTCTATAACAGAAGTTCTATGGGTGTGTTATATAAACACACGTAAATCATTTTGAAAATACATAGAAATAATTAATAAAGATCCATTTAGAGTTATAGAAGATAGATTGTAATACATTGATAAATATATTACAGTTCCAGAAGTTCTAAGCGCATGTTCGATTGGGAAGAAGCTGTTGGAGCCTAGGCCCACTCCAAGCCAGTATTTCTTCCCCATTTCATTTCTGTTTATTTATTTTTATTAGTTTATTGCTTTCATAGGAACGTTTGTTGGTTTATTAGTTCCAGTATTTTTTGTAGATTTATTTTCAGGAATGTGTACATGATTTATTTCTATAGATTTAATTTTGTTCTTCTTACGTAATTCATTGAGGAGTGCGGGAATGATTGAAAACTATTTCAAGAACACCCCCCAAATGCAGGATTAGCAGATTCACATCCAGTGGTATTGTAGTAACCTAATTTTGACTCTTTGCAAGTTTACGAAGCTCCCTAGGTTGATAATTAAATGCATGGGCATGTGACAAAAATAGGAAACCATTCACCTTGTTTGGCTCGCAACATTTTGGCGTCGTTGTCGGGGAAGCATCTTAATTAGATTACTTACAATACCCTGAAACCTTCCATCTAACCTTGTATGAGTTCTTCGAGAAGAAGAGGACCTGACGGTCTCTTTATAAGAACTAATCCATCAGGACCTGAGTCAGCCGAGCATTTTGGGTTTGAGTTAGATTCGCCCGACCTACCAGCAATCCATTAGAGTGAGGAACCGCACTTTGTGCAAAGTGCCACCTCATCCCATCAACAAGGGGATGAGTGAATCATCATAAATCCCCTGTTTAATAGGACTCCTCTAAAAGAAGCCCTATTGTGGAAGGTTGTGGAGGATCAGACGATCTCGCTAGACAACCTTAGAGCATTGACTCAAAAAGTTTTAAATGATCGGAAGGCCATAAATGTTGCATTAGAAACCACATTTCCTAAAAAAATGGCAGATAACAATGAAGTCTCATCTGGATTTAGTTTCCCAATAGAGGATGGAGTAGGAGATACCAAAATGAAAAACATATCCCCTGCTCACCTTTCGTCCTTCAGAGGACACCCGACTGAGGACCCTAACCTATTTTTATTCAATTTTGATGTTTTGTGCAGGTCTATGGATTACAAATCAAACACGCAAAAGTTGAAATTATTTCCTTCTACATTAGACGATGTAGCTCTACGATGGTTCATCGGTTTGGGAGACAAACACATCACCACCTGGGACCAAATGAAGAAGCTCTTTCTAGAGCAATATCAAGATTTCGAGAGAGCAAGAGACTCCAGGGAGGAGGTCCTGAGCATGACACAAAGAGAAGATGAGTCTCTCAAGGAGTATTGGGAGAGATTCAACTTTAATCTTCAACGGTTTCCTCATTCGAAGCTATCCGATAAGTCCCTCAAAAGCATCTTCTTAAGGGGACTTACCAATGAGTCACTGGAGGCTCTCAACATGATCTCTAGAGGTGATGTCTATCAGCATGCTATGGAAGACATCCAGAAATTATGCTGAAACTACTCGAGAAGGTGAGGCAAAATCACTGCCAGGACCATGAAGGCGACTGCTTTAGTCACCAAAATGGAAATAGGCAACATGCTAGAGGATTTGAAGAGCGAAATGCTCTCATCTCTAGAACTACAGATGGATACGATGCTGTTAGAAAATAAGAAACAAGAAAATGACGTAGCATTAGCCTATTTCTACCCAAAATGTAGAGGAAGGCACGCAAAGAATGCATGTCCAAAAAACAAGGTCAGAGTATGCACAGTTTGCAGGCTGAATCATAAAACTCGATTGTGCCCACAACTGCCTAGTAACCAGGAAGCGACTGAGAGCACGGAGGCCTACTTCATAGGCAATAGGAAGAGTTGGCCATAGCCCCCCATGGGGAATATATCAATAGGAATGCCATCATATGGAGGAGGGCCATACATGCACCAAGGACCCCCTCAACCATCTAATATGGGGTGGTGGGGGCCATCACCTTGGACGAATGCACCCCTAGCAGCATTCCAGAACTAGCAGCCATGGATGCCATATCCATATCCTAGGCAATAGTGGAGAGGCCACAATGCATGGAATCAGACTCCATAGAATGTAACGCCTGCTCACACCCAATAGAACTTACCAGCATTGCCAGCAGTGAGACCTGTGCAGCTACCAGCACAACCGATAGCAAACCTAAACAATAGAGTAAACCAGCCAAAGATACAACGTAGAAGGTGAGATGTATCATATGTACAATATTCAGATTAGATCAGGTAGGCAACTAGGAGTAGAGACACTGCCTCTGGTAGAAGAGGAGGAAGAGATAGTAGAGACACCTCCACTAGTAGAAGAGGAGGAAGAAATAGAGGATACACCTCTGGTAGAAGAGGGAAAAGCACTTGAGAGAGCGGAGGCTCCATTTCCTAGCCGGCTGCAGGAGTAGAGAAAAACAACACTGTCAGAATTTGACATCTTGTCGAGCTTGAAGAATCTCATGATGACAATCCCATTATTTCAAGCAATACAAGATGTCCCCATTTACACCAAGGCAATCAGAGAAATGTGTCTAAGGAGAGTAGGATGAAAAGCTACCTAGACTATCAACGTCATGGGTAAACTGGAAGATCTAATGATGGGTGGAACACCTCATCCGAAGTATGCAGATCCAGGCAGCCCAGTGTTGACCATAAAAATTGGAGGACATTCCCTGTCCAACACATTGGTTGACCTCGGGGCAGCCATCAATGTGATGCCTCAAGAGACCATGCAGAGGCTGTAGCTCATGAACCTAAAGCCAACCACGACAGTGCTGCAGTTAGCCGATCGATCAACCATGTCATATGAAGGGATGCTGGAATATGTGATCATAATAGTCAGTGCATGGGAATATCCAGCCGATTTTCTAGTTTTGCAAACCAAGACCAGGCTAGGCAATTACTCGCTCATTTTGGGTAGGCCATGGCTGGCAACAGCTGATGCTTACATCAACTATCGGTATGGGCTAATGACCATCTCCAATGGGCAAAATGTCAAAATTCTGACCATTTCACTGCCAGCTCAGTCTATGGACTCAGTAGAAGAACCCAGGATCATCGAGCATGAAACTACGGATTTGTCCATAATCCAGCCGATGATGACCTTGGAAGAGGTGGCAAAAGAGGACGAGGATGGTGCTATCATGGAGTTTCTCCATGGAGAATCGTCCACCCCCACACCTGGATCGTCGTTGATTGGAGCTCGAGATCAGCACATCCAAAAAATACATGTTGGTCTAGGGAGAATATTAAACGTCAATAGCAGGTTGACGCCCACATAGTTAGAAAATTTGGAAGAGCTTCTGGTAAAACACCAGCAAGCATTTGCATGGGACTACGTAGATATGCATGACATCAGCCCAAAAATATGTACCCATCGGATTTATTTAGATGACTAGGCAACTCCTAGTCGATAGCCATAGAGAAGGATGAACCCAACAATGAAAGACATTATCAGAGAAGAACTACACAAAATTTTGGTTGCCGAATTCATATATCCAATTTCTGACAATGAATGGGTATCACCATTAGTGGTGGTCCCCAAAAAGAAAAAGAAATGGTGGATCTGCATGGACTACCGGGCGTTGAACAAGGCGACCAAGAAAGACCTCTTCCTGCTCCCATTCATCGATCGGGTCTTGGACACACTCTCAGGAAGAAAATAATTCTCCTTTCTAGATGATTTCAGTGGTTACAACCAGATCCAGATAGGGGAAGAAGATCAAGATAAAACAACGTTCACTTGCCCATGGGGAATGTTTGCCTATAAGGTATTGCCTTTTGGACTGTGCAATGCACTGGCCACCTTTCAAAGGGTGGTGCTTAGCATATTCTCTAATATGATAGGAGACAAGGTGGAGGTATACATGGATGACTTCACCGCCTATGGAGAAACCTTCGAGGAGGCAATAAAAAATTTGGAAAGAGTGCTCGACAGGAGTAAGGAAAATCATTTGTCCCTAAGTAATGAAAAATGTTTTATGATGATGCAGGAAGGCATTGTGTTGGGACACCACCTCTTTGTAGAAGGAATACAAGTAGACAAGAGGAAGATCGAGGTCATCAAAGACCTGCTTAGCCCCAAAATGCAAAAGGAGGTAAGAAGTTTCCTTGGATCAGTCGGGTACTACTGACGATTTATTGTCAAATTTAGTAAGATTGCCAAACCACTTCACACCATACTTTCTAAGGATGTAGAGTTCAATTGGATAGGAGATTGCAAAGAAGCATTCCAATTGTTGAAATAAAAATTTATATCTGCACCAGTCTTGAGAGGACCGAATTGGGCCATACCGTTCCATATTTACTATGATGCATCAAACGGTGCGATCGGAGCAGTCCTTGGGTAGAAAGATGGCAAAGAATTTTATGCCATCTATTATGTCAGTAAAAACTTGGTAGGAGCAGAGCTCAACTATACGATGACAGAAAAAGAATTCCTAGCAGTTGTCCATGCAATAAACAAATTTTGCCACTATATAACGGGATACAAGGTCTTCGTCCATACGGACCATGCGGCTATCAGGTATCTAATGAGCAAGCCGGCCATTGGTGGCAGAATTATCATATGGTTGTTGCTATTGTAGGAATTCAACATCACTATAGTCGATAAACCAGGAAATGACAACGTTGTGGAAAATTTTCTATCCAAATTGATACCAGTAGATCATCAAGCAGTGGAAGATCAGTTTCTGGATGAACATTTGTTCGCTATTAGTGAACAAACTCCATGGTATGAAGACATAGCCAATTACTTGGCCATCGGAAGGACCTCATATGCTCTCTCCTACCAAGAAAATTAGGTGGTCATAGAGAAGAGCACATCATTCCTTTGGATGGATGGTCTCCTATTTAAAATAGGATGAGACCAAATTATAAGAAGATGTGTAGCAGAATAGGAGTTTTCAAAAGTGCTCAAGGCATGTCACGATGAGCCATATGGAGGACACTTTGCAGGGAAATGAACTACCTACAAAATCCTATAGGCTAGGTATTTTTGGCCCACTCTGTTTAAAGACGCGACAACGTATACCAGAAAGTGTGACGAGTGCCAGAGGATGGGTAGACCAACCCATTGAGATGAAATGCCCCTACAGCACCAAGTACACTTGGAACCTTTCGATAAATAGGGCATGGACTTCATGGGACCATTTAATCCACCTTCGATGGGAAGAAGTTTTATTCTAGTCTACACGGATTACATCACCAAATGGGTGGAAGTGTAGGCATTAAGGGACTCAAAGGTAAGAACGATCACCGATTTCTTATTTGCCCATATTTTCATGCGATTTGGGGTTCCTCGGGAGATAACAATAGACCAAGGGCCCCAATTCACCTCCAAATTGATTGAGGAGTTGATGGAGCAGTATAGAGTTTGGCACAATAAAACCATGCCCTACCATCCATAGGCGAACGAGCAAGTAGAAGTGACAAACAGGGAGATAGAAAACATCCTGACCAAAACCATGTAACAACACAAGAAATATTGGGCCACACGGTTGCCGGAGGTAGTTTGGGCATACAAAACCACGTGGAAATCCACCACAGGATGCACACCTTTCCAACTAGTCTATGGAAGAAATGCAATAATGCCCATCGAGTTTGAAATCAAAACTCTGAGGACGGCTTCAGAATTAAATTTGAGCTTGGACAAAGCTCAAAAATAGAGGATTTTCCAGCTAGATCAGCTAGATTAAATCCGACTGGATGCTTTGCAGAGGACAGAGATTATACAGAAGTAGAGAAAGAAGTGGCATGATAACCACATCAAGCTGAAGAAGTTCCAGATAGGGGAATGGGTACTGTTGTATGATTCTCGATTCCAAGAAAGGAAGGGCAAACTTATGCAGAGGTGGATGGGGATGTATGAGGTGGTAGAGCTTATTAGGAATAGGGTGGTATGCGTTAAGACAATTGACGACAGCAACACCATGTTCACAGTCAATGGCCACCGACTACACCCCTATAATACATATGAAACATTACAGGTAGAATCCAGAGTAGGTGTGGGGGAGACCCCATATTACTAGATCTGGACCGAACTCTCATAGGTGAAATGGTGGGCATGAAAGTTCTCACCCAAAATTTTTTAGTTAATATAGTTTTTTTTTGTGTAATGTGTGTTTTTGTAGGGATGACGCCCGCATGCAAGCTACAGGCATCCTAATCCAGGGCCTAACAGGCATGGAATGCATCTAACTGCCTTTATTTTCCTTTCTTGTTTGGTTTCTTTTTGTAGGTGGAGGACCTGACAAAGACGAGGGATAGGTATCTGGGAAACCAGGCCTGATTCGACTCAGCATTCTGACATCGGATCATAGGTAGAATCTGGGTAGCGTGAAAAACTGGGAAGGCTTGATCACCCTTTTTCCAGTCAAATCACCATCCAGAAGAAGGTGCCTTACTACACCCAGAAGGTGCCAAGTCCAAAAGAAGGTGCCTTACTACACCCGAAAGGCGCCAAGCCCAAGAAAAAAAAAAAGGGGTGCATTACTACATCCAGAAGGTGCCAAGTCCATACGAAGGCACCTTACTGCACCCGAAGGGTGCCCATCCAAAATAAGGTGCCTTACTGCATACAGAAGGTGCCAAGTCCAGAAGAAGGTGCCTTACTACATCCAGAAGGCGCCAAGTCCAGAAGAAGGCACCTTACTACACCCGAAAGGTGCCCATCTAGAAGAAGGCACCTTACTACATCCGAAAGGTGCCAAATCAAGAGCCAGCGCCTTCCATCCATACTAATATATATATATAGGCACCTTCCGTGGTGGGAAGGCACCCATTTAAAAAAAAAAAAAAAACATCATCAGCCGCATATGCCTTCCAACATCAAGAAGGTGCATTCATCCAGCCAAGACGCCTTCCAACATTGGGAAGGTGCATTCATACAGAAAAACACCTTCCAACATCAGGAAGGTGCATTCATCCAAACAAACGCCTTCCAACATTGGGAAGGCATGAACCGAAAGGAGGCACCTCCCACATTGGGAAGATGCATGTAGGGAAAAGTGCCTCCCACAAATCAGAGACACCTCATAGCACTGGAAGGCACATTCGTCCAAAGAAGAGCACCGACAATGTTGGAAAGGCGCTACAAGGGCACCATCCACATGGATAAGGTACCACAGAATGCCTCCCATGTGCAACATTCACATCTATCGGACGCCTCAAGAATAATGAAGCATTGCACGAATGAGTGGAATCAAATGACCATACCCCTCCCTCATGTCACAAATCAACAAATCAGTGGCTGCCACGATGACTGGAACGCCGAATCAAGTACGCACATACTAAATCAAATCATTTATATAATTATTTAGAAATACGTAGTACTAAAAAAAATACAGCCATCATAGAGATCGTATCCCCCCATAGCCAGAATTGCATGCCAATGATAGGGCATCTTCCATAAACTGCTAGGGTTAGGCATATTTTCTATAAGAAGGTGCCTTCCTGAAGAAGGAAGGACAGAAAAAAATATACAGCAGTAGAAGGCGCCATGGGAGGAAGGTCCAAGAACCATGCGATCAAAAAGAATAAACCCAGTGATACTGATGGGATCAGAGGGGCAGTGATGACCCAATTTGAAGCCGAGGGGTGGCTCGAATACTACACCCTAGTCATTCAAAGCCAGGATGTGGAGGCAACTAGAGAATTCACCACCTCTTTGAGTGGCGATGCGGCCCAAGTATGAGGGGTGGAAATTCCAGTCACCCTTGAGTTCATCTCATAGGGAACTGGATTGCCTCTCATGGGGGAATGTGTATACAGGGGCAGAGTGTTAAAACTATACGCCAAAATACTGATGTCGAGAGAAAGTGTGCAGATAGACAAGGAGGGGTTACTCAAAAATAGTCTCCCCATGAATATGCGGAAGATTTTCGAGTAGATTGCTCGATTCTTCACATGCATAGGGAAGTATACCCATCTGCACATTAATCATGTGCACTTCCTCAATCACCTAGTGCATGGGAGAAAATTAAATATACCTTTCTACCTAGTGAATGCTCTGAAAGATGAAGCGGTTCGGTACCAGAAGGGGGCACCGTCCACCTTAGCCCACCATGGGCTGATATCGACATTGGTCCGCCACGCGGAAGAACAAGGATAGAATCGCAACGCAGTGGGAGACGGTGGCCAAATAGAGCAACACAATGCAGTCATCGAATTAGGGCAAGACGAAGCATCCCATGTAGAGGAGATAATAAAAATTGAGCAATTGGTGTTGCCCTATTTTCTAGGAGGAGCAGAGCAGTCACCGGTGCCCGAAGACATAGAGGACAGAGGGCATTCCCTAGTGCCCTAGTATGAGGAGGAAGGAGTGCCACTCGCTGGTGGTGAGGACAAACCAATCCCTAGGAGGAAACATCTATGGTGATTCCTCTTGATAGAGGAAGGATAGAGTGACCTAGAGATAGACGTTGCCGCCCAAACCCTCCGAGAATTAATGAACCAGAGCCCACGGAATGAAGGAACTTTTGGGAGTAATGACCAGATCGATGTGGCCTTGGAGGAGGCACTCAAATGGCAAACCAATTGCTGGATGGCACAGTAGATTCTGGAAAATTGCTAGAACCAACATAAAAGGTAATTGGAGGAAAGGTATAGGTGAATCGCTCAGCTCAAGTAGCTAGTCCGGTAGTTGCAAGAGGAAGATCCAATGCCCCAAGATAGAGGAATAGGAAGATAGGAGGTGTCCACTTAGACTGATTGGGCAGAAGAAGTGCCAACGAACTCTCCCACATCCATCGAACGAGTATTCTCTTCAGGGGAGATTCGATTGGACTCCCGATAGAGCAACCCGGAGGCAGGGGAGGATTCCTTTATTTTCAAGGGTGAAAGGAAAAGAAGTCCTACGATACCCCCTATCATTATCTTGAGTGACACAAAGTAGTACGAAGGTCTCCAACAACAGATATGACCATAGGATAAAGAGGACCTCCCCAGGCCTGAAGAAGGAGAAGAGCCTAAGGGGTCGACACCGGGTAGATAGGCGAACGAAGGATCACCCCCAGAGATAGCAGCACAATCGATCCTTTGGAGTAAAGAGAAGTCTCCAAAGGAGAGAAAAGAGAGCCCTGTCCGAGCCACCACATTTTCTATAGAGGCCAAGGCAAAGAGACCCAGGACGTCTCGACAAAAGGTGAAAGTGACCTTCGTCGAGTCAGAGGAGGATGAATGGGACATGCAGTCGTTCGCCAAAAGGCAAAAATATTTCGAGCAGCAGTGCAATGAAATGAAAGCAACCAAGGAGGCCAGGAAGGCATCCTCGAGGATAAAAGGAGATTCTGGAATCTATGTCAATCTGGTAGAAGACAACCAGTTTTGGGACATCTATGGTTCATCCCGATGGTGGCCTTCCATGATGAAGAGGTACTTGGAACGATGGGGAGTATATGGCCCAAAATTGGAGGCCACTGCAATTGCAAAGGAGAATGTAGGGCTTACCCCTAAAGTGGTCGGATTATATAATTCCCAAGTGGTGCCTTCCAGAGGGGATAACTCGTATATCCCTCTGGAAGTGGTCAAACCTCTAGATGTCGACCTCTCGCAAGCTGTCGAAGCTACATTTCAATTAGTAGGAACAACGCTGGCTAGACCACCACCAATAGCGACCAGAACAAGAAGAGGACAATTGACAGCCATAGTTTCCCATAGGCAAAGGTGAACCACACCTTCACATGCCGACATGAAAATACAGACTCGGGCCGCAGGAGCAACCGAATCCTCCAAGAGATGGTGACAATGAAAAGTTAGAGGGCTACCTATAGCTTGGATTCCACGAGGGCGTGGCATATGTTAGGCGTGGGGGGATGATAAGCACCAGAAATGCTCATATTTTGTACATATTTCTTTGATCAATATGTGGCTGTATAATAAGGATTGTGTACTTTTATGAATGATTATATAGATATTTGATATAATTATGTGTGTTATCTAATTTGTGTGTTTTTAGTATGTTTTGTGGAATTGCAGTTGATTTAGTTAGATTTGGAACGGTCGAGGTCTGTTTGATGGACCTGGCACTTTATTTCATCGGGGGTAATGAAGAGAACATAAGCACCTCCCTACAGTCGAAAGGCACGAACAAAATGTGAGCGCCTCCCTACAGTAGAAAGGTGCCAACTGAATATAAGCGCCTCCCTACAGTCAAAAGGCACCAACAGAATGCGAGCACCTCCCTACAATCGGAAGGCACCAACTGAATATAAGCACCTCCCTATAGTCAGAAGGTGCCAACTGAATACGAGTGCCTCCCTGTAGTCTAAAGGTGTCAACTGAATACGAGCACCTCCCTGTAGTCGAAAGGCACCAACTGAATATGAGCGCCTCCCTGCAGTCGAAAGGTGCCAACTGAATGCGAGCACCTCCCTACAACTAGAAGGTGCCAACCAAAGATAAGCACCTCCCCACAGTCAAAAGGCGCTAACAGAAGGCAAGCACCTCCCCACAACTAGAAGGCACCACGATAATAAGGTACCTTCCTCATAAGGAAGGTGCTACTGATTCTTTTCCCATTGATCAGATTTGAACAACGTGGATAGCAACGATTGGTGCAGTTCCAACTCTACATCATGCAAAGCTAAATTGGAGATTGCACCAATGTATCAAAATGTCTTACTAATGCTAGGCAAAGCATGAACCGAACAATGAACACGTTGCCATTAGAACAGAATGCCAGATGACGATTGCATTTACCAGACTGTCTCAATTTAGTCTGGGATGGATCAACTGTTGTAACTACTTTTGTAACAAAAGTTCTACAGGTGTGTTATATAAACACACGTAGATCGTTCTAAAAATATATAGAAATAATTAATTAAGATCCATTTAGAGTTACAAACAATAGATTTTAATACGTTGATAAATATATTACAGTTCTAGAAGTTCTAAGCGCGTGTTCGATTGGGAAGAAGCTGTTGGAGCCTAGGCCCACTCCAAGCCAGTATTTCTTCCCCATTTCCTTTTTGTTTATTTATTTTTATTAGTTTATTGCTTTCATAGGAACATTTGTTGGTTTATTAGTTCTAGTATTTTTTGTAGATTTATTTTTAGGAATGTGTACATGATTTATTTCTGTAGATTTAATTATGTTCTTCTTACGTAATTCATTGAGGAGTGCGAAAATGATTGACAACCATTTCAAGAACACCCCCCAAATGTAGGATTAGCAGATTCACCTCTAATGGTATTGTAGTAACCTAATTCTGACTCTTCGCAAGTTTACAAAGCTCCCTGGGTTGATAATTAAATGCACGGGCATGTGACAAAAATAGGAAACCATTCACCTTGTTTAGCCCGCAAAAAACAACATAGTCAAATTGACTATTACTTACCACAAGATATTCCACAATGAATATCTTCATGGTAGAAATTAAAAGTAAAAGTAAATGTAAATAACATCTACCTAGGAGAATATACTAATTACCAAAAGAGGAAATAATCATAGTTATTGTAGCATAGTAACTCTGACAGGAGTTAATAGGGCAAGAGTTGCACAAGGACTCATGCTCTCCCTTACTAATCCTTTATGTATCAATTCTTTCACTTTCTTATTCAAATATACATTTTGGGTTTGGGCTCAACTGATAGGTTGCTTGGTTTGGAAGAACTAACCAAGGAATTAAATCAATGTAATGATGAATATCCCTCTTCAGTGGTAACCCATCAGGTAAATCATCTAGTATGACATTAGCATACTCCAACAACCTAGATGTTTTTTGTGGTATAGGAACCTCCTCTGCCTATATATTCCTCATTGTCAATGCATAGCACCAACCATATTCTTGTGCCTCTATGATAAATTCCTTCATAGTCAGCAAACTCTCGCTCTACCCTTCTTCTTGAAGAGGCAAAAATACTACCTTGGCACCATCCTTCCAAAATGTGTATGTATTTCGACCCCCATCATGGATGATATTCCTATCATACTACAAATGCCTCTCCAACAGTATGTGATAGGCATCCATAGGAATCACATCACACCAAACATCATATTTATAAGTATTCCCAATTAAGAATTTTACTAAACATCTCTTATCAATAGTCACGTCATTTCCTTTCTTGATCCATGAAATGGGATAAGGGGGGGTGCTTCTCTCATTTTAGATTCATTTTATCTACATTACATTAGAAACTATATTCTCACAACTACCATCATCAATGATTACTTTGCATACCTTTCCTCCTGATGTCCATCTTGTGTGAAAGATATTTGTTCATAGCTAGGACTCACCACCCTCATTTGCTTTCATTTTAATTTTCTTTAGAGCAATCAATGTTCTCTTTATCATGATATTATCGCCTATGTCTACAACAACTTCCATATTAGCTTTGTCCTCTTCCTTAACCAGGTTGACTCTAATTTGACCTTCCTAATTCCTATCTTCAACATCATAGTGGGTGCACTCAAATGGTTTACGACATTCCTCACTACATCTAAAATAGGTATATGGCTTCCATGATTCATTTACAGCTCAACCTCCCCCATTACCTTGATCTCCCCTATTTCCTCTTCCTCTTTGGTAGGTACCACGACCTTGTTTTGTCTCTTCCCTTTTCTTTGTATTTGAGGGTTCTTCCTTTGATGAGCTACATCCACCACATCCTTGACTTGGATAAGATGCCAATCCCTTCTTTCCTATTTTATAATTACTCCTCTTATGCTTTTCTTTGACCCTCAAGGCCATCTAATATGCATATTCTATGGTAAGGTTATGATACATACTCAACTCATCTAGAATAGCAAAACATAGGCCATTTACATACCTTGCAACCCTTTTCTCTTCAATCTTGTTATGATCCACATGAATAGATAGCTTGTAGAACTCATTTATGTAGTCCTCTATGTTTTCGTGCTTTTTTCGAAGGTTTTGAAATCTATGAAATAAAGTTTTGGGAATAGTCTATAGGCACAAAATTTTCTTGCAACTTCTTCTTCATATTTTCCAAAGCCTTGATATTTTCATTTCCTTTCCTCAATCCTTCCATTTTAAGATGATCCCAAAAAATTAAATCATACCCTTTCAACTTCATGCATGCGAGTTTCACCTTCGTTTCCTCGCTTAGATTACTCCATTCAAAATACTTCTCCATACTATTTACCAATCAATTAGCTCCTCTGGTTTAACCCACTAGCATGCTTAGAAACCTCGATCTTGATTTCATATTAGCTTCCTTTAAGTTCTTCCAAGGCTCGTATCAACTTGCTTTCAAAATATTTTAGTTCTTCTTATGTGTGATCCTCGGATCTTCCTTCCTCAACCACGATCTCATTATCATATCCTATATCTAGGTTCACATTGGTGCGGGCCTCTACCATGCGGTTAATCACACTATTCAACCATACTATTTTTGCATGCATATCCACCATATGCTTATTCATTTGGGCATAGATACCTTGCCCTCTTCCTCTTATATTAATATTTATTTCCATTAGCGAGAACTCACCCACTCTAATACCAATTGATGTAAATTCACTACAGGAGACCGACAATGGACTCCAAGGGTAAAATTGCAAGGCAAGCCATCATACAAAATACACCAATAAAATAACCCTACAAATAGTTCCTTTCATTATCTAAATTCACACCCCACTTACGATAGAGTCTCCCACTCCTTATACTCCCCAAAAAGAAAATCCCTAGCCTACACTACCCCCTTACTATTTTTAGTAACTTTCTATTCTTAGAAACTCAGTTGCTATTTTTGTAACCCTAAAAATAGATCTCATATGGTATACAAAATTAAATCATACACCCGTTATTCAATAATACCCACTACCCCAATATAACAACCCCACTCTAGTTCTACATTAATAGTTATGATGACTTTTCAATTGCAAAAACTAAAAATTATATTAAAAGCTAATTTTGGGCCTCCTAGAGGCATTTGCTTGTGCAAAACTATAATGGACAATTATATTAAGTTCTCCATGTAATTCTGCATGTTTTAAAAAAAATAACAAGGCAAAAAAAACACTCAAAGCAAAAATTATGGCCCTGGCAAGGTGCATTATTCTCCTCTGGTTGAAAATGAACTCAAATCCTACAATTTCTACTAACGAAATACCTTGAGCCTATCAATGTCAAGCCTTTTCAATTCCTCCTCAAAAATCCAAGTGTTATCGGCCTGGGACAAACCTTTCCACCGTACCAAATATTTTCTATAGTTGTCATTGCATGTGGTGATCACTTTCTTGTCAAGGACCTATGCAATGCATTCCTTCTTCTTCTTGGGGATTTTCTTCTCACAATATATAATGTTTACCTCTTCAAAAACTATAATATCACCTTGAAATTCATGCAAATCAGAGACATTGAAAACTGGTGAAATATCAAAGTCAACTGGCAATTCCACCTTATAAGCATTGTTTTTCATTTTCTGTAGAATCCTGCAAGGAACAATTTTTTTCATTTTCAGTTTATTATATGTCCTCTTAGGAAATCACTCCTTTCTAAGGTGAACCATCACAATATTACCAACCTAGAATACTTGGATGTACCTGTGCACATGAACAGTATTTTTGTACTTAGTATTACAAGTCTGCAACTTGTCTCTAACCTCTTTCTGCAATTGTTGTATATGTTCAAAAAATGCTTCTACATCATCACTAACATGCTCATGGATTGGTAATTCAACCAAATTTAGAACACCCTTGGGTTTCTAGCTATGAACAATTCGAAATGGTTATTTTCCTGTCGAGCAGTTCATTGAGCTATTATATGTAAATTTTGCTTATGATAGGGCTAAATCCCATTGTCATGGCTTCTCACCAACTATGCAACTCAAAAGGTTGCTCAAGCTCTAATTCACAACCTTGGTTTGACCGTCAGTCTATGGATGATAAGCACTACTGAACTATAGCTTTGTGTTGATTTTCTTCCACAATGTCTACCAAAAATGACTCAAGAACTTAACATCCTGATTTTAAGTGATGGTCTTTGGAACTCTATGTAGTCTCACCACATCATCAAAAAAAAGTACTGTAATCTTCGTTGCATCATTGGTTTTTTGGAAAGCAATAAAATGAGTCATCTTAGAAAAACTATCTACAACAACAAAAATATAATTTTTACCTCACTCAGAATGGGGTAGCCCTAGCACAAAATCTATGCGTAGGTCGGTCCATGATACTAGGGTAAATAGTAAGGGTGTATACAACCCTGTATCTTGTACATGGCCTATATTTTGTATACAAATCAAATTACATCTCTCTTTAACCGTGGCCAATAGTACTTTTGCTCCATAAGAGAAATTTTTTTATCTATGCCAAAGTGTCCTACCAAACCGCCACTATGCAGCTCATGGATGATATTCTCCTACATGGAACCAACAGGTATGCACAATTATTTTTCCTTAAATAGATAGTCATCCTGCATAACATACTCAACAAATATTCAACCAGCCTCACCCACAACTGTATTTTTATACTATTGTACAATGCTTCCAAAATCTGCATCATATTCATACAAATTCTTAATCCCCTCAAAGCCTACCACTACATTCAACATAGTACTCTCCTGCTTAATGCATCAACAACCTTATTCTACTTCTTGGACTTGTGTTTAAACATAAATGAGTATTCTTGCAAAAAGAATATCTTCTTGGGATGTATACCATTTAATTTCTTCTAAGAATTGACATACCTTAAGGCTTCATGGTTAGTGTACATCACAAACTTCTTGTATAATAAATAATGTCACCAATATCTCAATGTTTGCACAATTGCATAAAATTCTACATCATAAGTGGAGGAATTATTTCTTACCTCATTCAAATTTTCACTAAAAAATTCTACTGGTCGTCCCTCTTGGCTCAACATAGCACCAATACCCGCATGTGAAGCATGACAGTCAACCTCAAATATTTTTCTAAAATTAGGTAATACCAACATGGGTACTTTTGAAACCTTCTTCTTTAAGAGCTAAAAACTTTGAGTTGTTGCTTTTATCCATACAATGTTTTCTCCTTTGTACACTCCATTATGGATGCAAGAATGTTGCTAAATTTTTTAATGAACTTCCTGTTTACCAAACCATGGAAACTTCTCATATCTGTTACATTCCTTGGAATAGGCCTTTCAAGAATTACCTTCACCTTTTCCTCATCCATTTTAAGGCCATCCTTGAAAATTACAAAGCCCAAGAATAGTAAATTTTCTTGAAGAAATATACACTTCTTCAAATTAGCATACAGTTTCTCTTTTTGTAATAACTCTAACACCAACCTCACATGGTGCAAGTGCTCTTCTTCACTTTTACTAAAAATCAAGATATCATCAAAATAGATAACCATAAACTTACCAATGTATTCCCACATCACTCGGTTCATAAACCACATAAATATACTAGGCACATTGATAACCCAAATGACATCACCATCCACTAGTACAACCCATATCGGGTTTTGAAAGCAGACTTCCACTCATCCCATCCTAATCCTGATTTGATAATAACCACTCTGTAGATCAATATTGCTAAAGTAGTTAGCCCCTGCTAATACATCCATCATATCATCCAATCTAGGTATTGGAAACTTGTACCTGATAGTAATTTTATTTATGGACCTACTATCTACACACATCCACCATGAGCCATCCTTATTTAGAGTTAACAGGGTGGGAGTTGTATAAGGACTCATTCTCTCCCTTACTAATCATTTTTGTATCAATTTTATCACTTGCTTATTCAAATTTGCATTATGGATTGGGCTCAATGGGTAGGCGGCTTGGTTTGAAAGAACTAACCCAAGAATTAAATCAATGTGATGTTGAATATCCCTCTTCGGTGGTAACCCATCAGGTAACTCATATGGTATGACATCAACATACTCCTTCAACAACCTAGATGTTGTTGGTGGTATAAGAACCTCCTCTGCCTCTATATTCCTCGTCACCAATGCATAATACCAACCCAATTCTTGTGCCTCTATGATAAACTCCTTTGTAGTAAGCAAACTTTCACTCTACCCTTCTTCCTAAAGAGGCAATAATACTACCTTGGTACCATCCTTCCAAAAGGTGTATGCATTTCAACCCCCGTCATGGATGATCTTCCTATCATACTACCAAGGCCTTCCCAATAATATGTGATAGGCATCCATAGAAATCATGTCACACCAAACTTCATCTTTATAAGTATTCTCGATTGAGAATTTTACTAAACATCTCTTATCAATAGTCATATCATTTCCTTTCTTGATCCATGAAATGCAGTAGGGGTGGGGGTGCTTCTCACATTTTAGATTCATTTTATCTACCATTACATTAGAGACCATATTATCACAACTACCACCATCAATGATTACTTTGCATACCTTTCCTCTTGATGTGCATCTCATGTGAAAGATATTTGTTCATATCCAAGACTCACCACCCTCATCTACTTGCATTTTGGCCTTCTTTGGAGTAATAAATATTCTCTTTATCATGAGATTCTTGCCCTCATCTACAACAACTTCTATCTTAGCTTCATCCTCTTTCTCAACCAGGTTGACTCTAGTTTTTCCTCCCTGATTTCTCTCTTTAGCATCATAGTGGGTGCACTCAAATGCTTTGTGACCTTCCTCACCACATCTAAAATAGCTATATGGCTTCCATGATCCATTCCCAGTTTGACCTCCCCCATTACCTCGACCTCCTCTATTCCCTCTTCCTCTTTGGTAGGTACCACGACCTTGCTCTATCTCTTCCTATTTCTTTTTATTTGAGGGTTTTCCATTTGATTAGCTAGATCCACCATATCCCCGATTTGGAGAAGATGTCAATCCCTCCTTTCCTCTTTTGTAATTACTCCTCTTATACTTTTATTCGACCCTCAAGGCCATATGATACACATCTTCTATGGTAAGGGTACAATAGATACTCAACTTAAGCCATTTACATACCTTTAAGCTCTTTGTTCTTCAGTATCATTATGCTCCAGATGAATAGATAGCTTTTAGAACTCATTGGTGTAGTCCTCGATGCTTTGGTCCTTCTATCGGATGTTCTGAAATCTACGAAATAAAGTTTAGGAATAGTCTATAGGAATAAAATTTTCTTGCAACTTCTTCTTCATCTTATCCCAAGCCTTGATATTTTCTTTTCCTTTCCTCTATCGTTCCATCTATAGATGATCCCACAAAATTAAAGCATACCATTTCAACTTCATACATGCGAGTTTCACCTTTTTTTCCTCATCCATATTACTCCATTCGAAACTCTTCTCCATACTATTTACCCAAACGATTAGCTCCTTTGGTTTTAACCCACCAGCAAACTCAAAAAACCTTGATCTTGATTCCATATCAGTTTCCTTTAAGTCCTTCCAAGGCTCGAATCAACTTGCTTTCAAAATATTCTGGTTCTTCTTCCACGTGATCCTCAAATCTACCTTCCTCAACCATGATCTCATTATTAGATTCTAGATCTAGGTCCACATTGGCGTAGGCCTTCACCATGTAGTTAATCACACCAATCAACCATGTTATTTCTGTGTGTAAATCCTCCATATTCTTATTCATTTTGTCATAGATCCCTCGCCCTATCCCTATTTTATTCATATTATTTCCACTAGTGAGATCTCATCTGCTCTAATACCAATTGATGTAACTTCACTGCAGGAGACTGACAATGGACTTCAAGGTTAAAATTGCAAGTCAAGACATCATACAAAATACACCAGTAAAAGAAACCTACAAATGTTTCCTTTCATTATCTTAATTCAAACCCCACTTACAATAGAGTCTCCCACTCCTTATACTCCCTAAAAAAAAAAACACTAGCCTACGATACCCCTTTATTATTTTTAGTCACTTTCTATTTTTAGCAACTCACTTGCTATTTTTAGTAACCCTACAAATAGAGCTTGGATGGCATCCAAAATGGAATCATGCACCCATTATTCAATAATACCCACTACCCCAAGATAGAAAACCCACTCTAGTTCTACATTAATAGTTATGATAACTTTTTAGTTGCAAAAACTGACAATTACATTAAAAGCTAATTTTTGGCCTCCTAGAGGCATTTTCTTGTGCACAACTACAAAGGGTAATTTTCTTAAGTTATCCATGCAATTATGCACGTTCTAAAAAATAAAAGGGTAAAACGGATACTCAAAGAGAAAGTTATGGCCCTGAGAAGGTGCATTATTCTCCTCTAGTTGAAAATGAACTCATCTCCTACGAGTTCTGCTAACAAAATACCTTGAGCTTATCAATGTCAAGCCTTTTTAGTTCCTCCTCGAAAATCCAAATGTTATCAGACTAGGACAAACCTTCCCATTGTACCAAGTATTTGATATAGTTTCCATTGCGTGTGGTGATCACTTTCCTGTCAAGGACCTATGCAATGTGTTCCTTCTTCTTCTTGGGGATTTGCTTCTCCCAAGATATGGTGTTTGCCTCTTCAACTACAAAAATATCACCATGAAATTCATGCAAATCAAAGACATTGAAAACTAGTAAAATATCAAGGTTAACTGGCAATTCCACCTTATAAGCATTATCATTCATTTTCTATAGAATATTACAAGGGCCAATTTTCTTCATTTTTAATTTATTATATGTTCCCTTGGGAAATAGTTCCTTTCAAAGGTGAACCATAACCATATCCCCAAATTGGAATACTTGGATGCACCTATGCACATCAGCAGCCTTTTTGTACTTAGTATTACTATTTTGCAACTTGTCTCTGATATCTTCCTACAAATTTTGTATATGTTTAGCAAATGTTTCTGCATCATCACTAACATGCTCATGGATTGGTAATTCAACCAAATGTAGAACACCCTTGGTATTCTGGCCATAAAAAATTTGAAATGATGATTTGCCTATCGAGCAGTTCACTAAGTTGTTATATGTAAATTTTGCTTGCGACAGGGCTAAATCCCATTGTCATGGCTTCTCACCAACTATGCACCTTATAAGGTTGCCCAAGCTCTAATGCACAACCTCAATTTATCCGTCAGTTAGTGGATGATAAACACTACTAAACTATAGCTTTGTGTTTAGTTTCTTCAAGTATGTTCACCAAAAATGACTCAAGAAGTTAACATCCCGATCTGAAGTGATTGTATTTGGAATTCCATGTAGTCTCACCACTTCATAAAAACAAAGTACTGCAATCTTGGTTTTATTATTGGTTTTGTGGCAAGCAAGAATATGAGCCATGTTAGAAAATCTATCTACTACAACCAAAATGGAATATTTACTTCACCGAGTATGGGGTAGCCCTAGCAAAAAATCCATGCTTAGGTCGGTCCATGATCCTAGAGAAAATGGTAAGGGCGTATACAACCCTATATTTTGTACATGGTATTTAGCCACCTGGCACACTCTACATCTAGATACAAATCAAATTACATATCTCTTCAACCATGGCCAATAGTACTTTTCCTCCATAAGAGAAATTTTTTTGACTTCGCTAAAGAGTCATGCCAAACCGCCACTATGCAGCTCATGGATGATATTCTCCCGCATGGAACCAACATGCATGCACAATTGTTTCCCCTTAAATAGATAGCCATCCTGCACAACATACTCAACAAATATTTGACCAACCTCACCCACAATTGGAGTTTTGTACTATTGTACAATGCTTCCAAAAATTTCATCAGATTCATACAAATCCTTAATCCCCTCCAAGCCTACCTCTACATTCTCCATGGTAGTTACCAATAGTACTCTCTTTCTTAATGCATTAGAAACCTTATTCTACTTAATGGACTTGTGCTTCAACACAAATGAGTATTCTTGCAAAAATGAGACCCACTTGGTATGTCTACTATTTAATTTCTTCTGAGAATTGACATACCTTAAGGTTTCATTGTCAGTGTACAGTGCAAACTCCTTGGATAAAAAATAATGTCACAAATACCTCAGTGCCTGCACAATTGCATAAAATTCTACATTATAATTGGAGTAATTATTTCTTACCTCATTCAACTTTTTGGTAAAAAATGCTATTGGCCGCCCCTCTCGGTTTAGCACAACTCTAATCCCCACATGTGAAGCATCAAAGTCAACTTCAAATATTTTTCTAAAATTAGGTAATACTAGTAAGGGTGCTTCTGAAACCTTCTTCTTCAAGATTTCAAAACTTTGAGCTGCTACTTTTGTCCATACAAAGTTTTTCCCCTTCGTACACTTTGTTATGGGTGCAAGAATGCTACTAAAGTTTCTAATGAACTTCCTGTAAAAATTTACAAACCATGGAAACTTCTATCCTCTATTACATTCCTTGGAATAGGCCATTCAATAATTGCCTTCACATTTTTATCATCCATCTTCAGGCCATATTTGGAAATTACAAAGCCCAAGAATACTAAAATTTCTTGAAGAAATCTACACTTCTTCAAATTAGCATACAATTACTCTTTTCGTAATAACTCTAACACCAACATCACATGGTGCAAGTGCTCTTAATTTTTAATAAAAATCAAGATATCATAAAAATAAACAACCATAAACTTACCAATGTATTCCCACAACACTTGATTCATCAACCGCATAAAGGTATTAGGCACATTTGATAACCTGAATGGCATCACCATCCACTCGTACAACCCATATCAGGTTTTGAAAGCAGTATTCCACTCATCCTCCTCTCTAGTCGTGATATGATAATAACCACTTTGTAGATCAATCTTGCTGAAGTAGTTAGCCCTTGCTAAGACATCCATCATATCATCCACTCTAGGTATTGGGAACCTGTACCTGATAGTAATTCTATTTATGGACCTGCTATCTACACACATCCACCATGATCCATCCTTCTTCAAAGTTAACAGAGTGATAATTGCACAAGGACTCATGCTCTACCTTACTAATCCTTTCTATATTAATTCTATCACTTGCTTATTCAACTCTACATTCTAGATTGGGCTCAATCGATAGGCTTCTTGGTTTGGAATAATTAACCTAGAAATGAAATAAATGTGATGTTGAATATCCCTCTTTGGTGGTAACCCATCAGGTAACTCATTTGGTATGACATTAACATACTCTTTCAAAAATTTGTATGCTATCGGTGGTATGGGAACCTCCTCTACCTCTATATTCCTCACCATCAATGCATAGCATCAACTAGATTATTATGCCTATATGATAAACTCCTTTGCAGTTAGCAATCTCTCACTCTGCCCTTCTTCCTAAAGATGTAACAATACTACCTTGGTACCATCCTTCCAAAGGGTGTATGTACTTCGACCCGCATCATAGATGGTCTTCCTATCATGTTGCCAAGGCCTTCCTAATAGTATGTGATAGTCATCCATAGGAATCATGTCACACCAAAATTCATCTTTATAAGTATTCTCGATTGAGAATTTTACAAAACATCTCTTATAAATAGTTACCTCATTTCCTTTCTTGATCCATGAAACATGATAGGGGTGGGGGTGCTTCTCAAATTTTAGATTCATTTTATCTACCATTACATTAGAGATCATATTCTCACAACTACCACCATTAATGACTACTTTGATATATTTCCTCTTAATGTGTATCTCGTGCAAAAGATATTTGTTCATAACTAGGATTCACCACCCTTATCCACTTGCATTTTAGTCTTCTTTGGAGCAATCACCATTCTCTTTATCATGAGGTTCTTGCTCGTGTCTACAACAACTTCTGTCTCAACTTTGTCCTCTTCCTCAACCAGGTTGACTCTAGCCTATCCTCCCTAATTCCTCTCTTCAACATCATAGTAGATGCACTCAAATACTCTGTGGCCTTCCTCACTTCATCTAAAATAGGTATATGGCTTCCATGATCCATTCCCAACTCAACCCCTCCCATTAACTCGACCTCTCCTATTTACTCTTCCTCTTTGGTAGGTACCATGACCTTGCTATATATCTTCTTGTTTATTTGTATTTGAGGGTTCTCCCTTTGATGAGCTAGATTCACCATGCCCATGAATTGGAGAAGATGACAATCTCTTCTTCCCTCTTCTATAATTACTCCTCTTATGCTTTTCTTTGACCCTCAAGGCCATCTAATACACATATTCTACGATAATGGTATGATGCATACTCAAATCATCTTAAATAGCAAAACATAGGGCATTTACATACCTTGCAACCCTTTTCTCTTTTATCTCATTACGATCCACATGAATATATAGCTTATAGAACTCATTGGTTTAGTCCTTGATGATTTAGTCCTTCTATCGGAAGTTTTAAAATCTATGAAATAAAGTTTAGGAATAGTCTATAGGCATAAATTTTTCTTGCAAATTCTTCTTCATCTTATCCCAAGCCTTGATATTTTCTTTTCCTTTCCTCTATCATTATGTCTATATATGATCCCACAAAATTAAAGCATACCCTTTCAAATTCATGCATGCAATTTTTACCTTCTTTTCCTCAGCTAGATTACTCCATTCAAAATACTTCTCCATACTATTTACCCAATCAATTAGCTCCTTTGGTTTTAACCCACCAGCATACTCAAAAACCTTGATCTTGATTCCATATCGGCTTCCTTTAAGTCCTTCCAAGGCTTAGATTAGCTTATTTTCAAAATATTCTGGTTCTTCTTCCATGTGATCCTTAGATCTACCTTCCTCAGCCATGGTCTCATTTTTAGATTCTAGACCTGGGTCTACATTGGTGTAGGCCTCTGCCATGCAATTAATCACACCAGTCAACCGTGCTATTTCTACATGTAGATCCTCCATCTACTTATTCATTTGGGCATATATCCCTCGCCATCTCCCTCTTCTATTCATCTTCTTTCCACTAGTGAGATCTCACCCGCTTTGATACCAATTGATGTAAATTCACTATAGGAGATCGAAAATGGACTCCAAGGGTAAAATTGCAAGACAAGACATCATATAAAATACACCAGTAAAAGAAACCTAAAAATGTTTTCTTTAATTATCTGAATTCACACACCACTTACAATAGATTCACCCACTCCTTATACTCCCCAAAAAGAAAAGCTCTAGACTACACTACCCCCTTACTATTTTTAGTCACTTTCTATTTTTAGCAACTCACTTGCTATTTTTAGTAACCCTAAAAATAGAGCTCGGATGGCATCCAAAATGGAATCATGCACCCGTTATTCAATAATACCCACTACCCCAAGATAGCAACCCCACTCTAGTTCTACACTAATAGTTATGATAACATTTTCATTGCAAAAACTAAAAATTACATTAGAAGCTAATTTTAGACCTCCTAGAGGTATTTTCTTGCATGCAACCACAAAGGATAGTTTTATTAAGTTCTCCATGCAATTTTATAGGTTCTGAAAAAAGAACAGGGTAAAATGGACACTCAAAGCAAAAGTTATGGACCTAGCAAGGTGCATTATTATTCTTTGGTTGAAAATAAACTCAAATCCTATGAATTATACTATTGAAATGCCTCGAGATTGTCAATGTGAAGCCTTTTCAGTTCCTCCTTAAAAATCCAAATGTTATCAGCCTGGGATAAACCTTCCAACTATACCAAGTATTTTCTATAGTTGCAATCAAATATGGTGATCACTTTCCTATCAAGGACCTTTGCAATGCGTTCCTTATTCTTCTTGGGTATTTACCTCTCCCAAGATATGGTGTTTTCCTAATCAACAACTACAATATCACCATGAAATTCATGTAAATCAAAGACATTGAAAACTGGTGAAATATCGATGTAAATTAGTAATTCCACCTTATAAGCATTGTTGTTCATTTTTCCGTAGAATCCTACAAGGGCTATTTTTCTCCATTTTGAATTTATTATATGTCTCCTTTGATAAATCACTCCTAAAGGTGAACCATCACCATATCCCCAACCTGGAATACTTGGATGTGCCTATGCACATCAACAATTTTTTTGTACTTAGTATTACTATTCTGCAACATATCTTTGACCTCTTACTGTAATTGTTGTATATGTTCATAAAATGCTTCTGCATCATCACTAGCATGCTCATGGACTGGTAATTCAACCAAATATAGAACACCTTTGAGGTTCTGGCCATAAAATATTTGAAATGGTGATTTGCCTATCGAGCGGTTTATTAAGCTATTATATGTAAATTTTACTTGCGACAAGGCTAAATCCCATTGTTGTGGCTTCTCAAAAACTATGCACCTTAAAAGTTTACCCAAGCTCTAATTCACAAGCTTGATTTATCGGTTAGTCTATGGATGATAATAACTAATGAATTGTAGCTTTGTGTTCAGTTTCTTCAATAATTATTCACCAAAAATGACTCAAGAACTTCATCAAAAAAAGTATTGTAATCTTGGTTGCATCATTGATTTTATGACAAGCAATAAAATGATCCATATTAGAAAACCTATCTACTACAAAAAAAAGAGAATCTTTACCTTGCTGAGTACAGGTTAGCCCTAGCACAAAATCCATGCTTAGGTCAGTCCATGATCCTAGAGAAACTGGTAAGGGCGTATACAACCTTGTATTTTGTACATGGCCTTTAGCCACCCGGTACACTCTACATCTAGACACAAATCAAATTACATATTTATTCAACTGTGGCCAATAATATTTTTCCTCCATAAGAGCAACTATTTTATCTACGTCAAAGTTGGGCACATCTTACTTATGAGTGAAATATTGTTGGCTTGAATGTTGTGAAATGCAAAGTTGGAGTGAAAATATTTATTTGATAAGCATTATTGTAAATAGTTGAGTGAGCTTTCAGATGCATGATTGGTGAATATTTGTGAGATCATTTGAATGTGAAATTGAGAACTATCTTGAGCTAGGATTTGTAAAAGAACACGAGTATTATTATTATGTGAGATTGAGAACTATCTTGAACTAGGGTTTGTCAAAGATCATGAGTATTATTGTTATGTGAAGTTAAGAACTACTTTGAACTAGGGTTTGTGAAAGATCATGAGTATCATTGTTATGTGAATTTGGAATCATCTTGAGTCAAGGTTTGAGTTCCATAGTGTAAATTACTAGAAGTATAGTGAAACACTTGGTTAGAGTTTGAAAGTAAGTTGTGTTTCATTGAGTGAATGGTTGAGTGAAGTTGGACAAGCATTATTGATTGAATGTATTGGAGTGATAGTTCAAGTTATGTGAAACAAATTGTTCTTTATTTTAAATTTATTTGAAAGAGAGTTTGGAAGTGATTGAGTGTTTTGTGAGTGTGAAACATATTGAGTCTCTAATCATTCTATATATGTTTATGTGGTTAAGCAAGATTCTAAGTGAAACTTTTGTATGGTATTAAAGAGTTTTTTGTAAGAGATTGAGTTGAGGTTTGTATACAAGTTTTGCAATTGATTTGAATAAGCTTTTGTGAAAGCTAGTGGACATATTTGAGTAATTCCTAGAGGGGACTTAAGGATAGAATTAAGCAAGCTTTTATGATATATTGTAGGTAGATTTGAGTAATTTCTAGAGGAGACTTAAGGATAAATTTGTGTGAGCTATTGTGGAAGCTTATTAGCAGATTTAAGGTAAGTCTTGGTGAAGACTTGTTTAGCATATTGGATATGTTCTAGGGAGGAATTTTTGAGCATTTTGAGGTAAGTCTTGGTGAAGACTTGTTGAGCAGATTGGACAAGTTCTAGGGAGGACTTATTGAGCAGATTTGAGGCAAGTCTTGGTGAAGACTTGTTGAGTAGATTGGACAATTTCTAGAGAGGACTTGTTGAGTAGTTTTTAAGGTAAGTCTTGGTGAAGGCTTTGTTGGACATTTTGAGTCCATGAGAGTTGTCATTGATGTCAAGATAGAAATATGACAATATTGTTTGATGAAGTTGTCTTGAAGCCAAATAGCGAACCATCATTGATGCTAGGTGCAAGTGAAAAGACATCAGAGTACACCATGCAATAGTTTGAATGGTAGATGTTAATGGTTTTTATTAAAACCAATGGTGATAATTTTAATGGTTTTTATTAAAACCAAAGGTGGCAAGTTAAATGGTTTTTGTTAAAACCAATGATGTTGAGTTAATCGGTTTTTATTAAAACCATATGAGCAATTTATAAGGTTTTTCTAAAAACCAAAAAGGCCTAAAGTTGGGCTATTTAATTATTAAATTATAATAATTAAATTCTCAAAATAATTTAATTTATTATATTTAATAAATTAAATAAGAGCCAAAGGTTTGAGCGCTTAATAAAATTAAGGCGCATGGTATAAGGTTGAAGTGCATGAATTAAAGCATGGAGACCAAGTAAACCAAGGGCAAGGAGTGTCCTCCTCATCTACTGATGTATTTGCATTTTACATCCAACGTAAATGAAATTAAGGATATTTTGCATATTAATACCATAACATTTTCTAAGGCAAAATGATCGAATCATCCGCAAAAATAAATCATTCGAAGCCTGTGAAGTATTATTTCAGGGAAGTAACAGATCATGTGCATTTAGGGTAGCATGCAGAAGAAGCGAAGGTGTGGCTTAATGCAACGAATTTAGCCAAGGTGTGGTTTGAGGTAGCAAACATAGCCAAGATGTGGCTTGAGACAACAAACATAGCCAAGGTGCGGCTTGAGGCAGGGAACACAGCAAGGTGTGGTTGAAGCAGGTGAAGGTGCAAGCATGCGAGGCTCCAAGGGAGCATGTGGCTCCAAGTTGGTGGAAGCCAAGAAGAAAGGCACTTGGGAGAAGAAGTGCTTCATGCATGGAATAAAATTGGTAACGTTTTATTATTGTGATATTTGATTTTAATTTAGGCTAAGGTTGTACATAGGAGAAATAAGGTGGTAATTGATTTGATGAATGCCTAAATTAAAAGGGAGTTTTTATTATATAGTATTGAGGTGAAAATATTTACTTGTGGGTAAAATACTTTTACCTTAGAAAAAGGAAAGATAAATTATTGCATTATTTTATCTTTGAATACAATAATAAGTTAAGGAGTTAAGTAGAAATTTAATTGGGCTTTGAAAAATAAAATTGTAAAATGGTTTATGCTTGAGAGGTGAATATTCTAACTAGTGTGGTGTTGGATATTGTTTTAAAGATTGGAGTAATAAGGTATACTCATGAATTAATATATGCATTGTATTGTCATCTAACCTTCTTGAGTTTGGAAAAAAAAAGTATTGGATTATTGTGGTAGATTCTTGAAGATCATTATCATCAATAAAAAGGTATGAGCACATTATTCCATAAGTTTAGTTGATTGATTGGTTTTTTGGAAAATAAGTTTGGAGTTAAAATGACTTGATTAGGTTTTCCTTTTCGAGAGTGGTTGAGTTAATGCTTCAATGTTTTCTAGAATAAATAGTTGTTAAAACCTTGTTTGATAAGCATTGTTGTTGAAGCCATTGGTTGTGTGAAGAATTTGAGTTAAGGGTTTTGAAAAGATCATGAGTATCATTGTTATGTGAAGATTATTTTATAAGCATGGTTGTTGAAGTGAGTTTTTGTGCAAAGAAATTGAACTAGGGTTTGAAAATATCATGAGTATCATTGTTATGTGAATATTATTTTATAAGCATTATTGTTGAAGTGAGTTGTTGTGAAAAGAACTTGAACTAGGGTTTGAAAAGAACATGAGTATCATTGTTATGTGAAATTTGTTGTTGAGCATTGTTGGAACCATTTTGAGTTGGTGGTTATATTCTTGGACTAGGGTTAGTGAGAAAGGGGTGTTTCATTAAGTTATTGGTTGAGTAGAGTTGATTGAGCCTAGTCAAGTGGATGTGTGAAGTGATTGTTCAAGTTCCATGAAACAAACTATTATATATTCTGATTTGTGTTGAGAAAGTGATTGAGCATTGAGTGTAGAACATATTGAGTCTCTAACAATTCTCTTTATGTTTCTATGAGATTGGACAAGTTCTAGTGTGGACTTGTTGAGAATATTTGAGGCAAGTCTTTGAGAGAACTTGTGGATATATTTGAGTAAGCTTTTGTGGAAGCTTACAATACATATTGAGAGCAAATTTGGATAAGTTCTTGAGAGGACTTATTGAGCAGATTGATTAAGTTCTGTGTGGACTTATTGAGCAGTTTTGGATAAGTTATGTGTGGACTTATTGAGCATATTTGAGCAAGTTCTGAGTGGACTTGTTGAGAAGATTTGAGCAATTTCTGAGTGGACTTGTTGAGCATATTTAAGAAAGTTCTAAGTGGACTTGTTGAGAATATTTAATCAAGTTCTGAGTGGACTTGTTGAGCATATTTAAGCAAGTTATGAGTGGACTTGTTGAGCAGATTTGAGCAAGTTATGAGTGGACTTGTTGAGCATATTTGAGCAAGTTCTGAGTGGACTTGTTGAGCATATTTGAGCAAGTTTTGAGTGGACTTTTTGAGAATATTTAAGCAAGTTCTGAGTGGACTTGTTGAGTAGATTTGAGCAAGTTTTGAGTGGACTTGTTGAGCATATTTGAGCAAGTTCTGAGTGGACTTGTTGAGCATATTTGAGCAAGTTCTGAGTGGACTTGTTGAGAAAATTTGTGCTAGACTAAAGGACTATGTTTAGTACAGATTTGAGACAGATATTTGGAGGTGACAGATCAGAGAGGATAGTAGTCTCCAGTGGATAGAGATCCATCATCCAAGGCAATTGAGGATAGGTCTTCTGAGTGAGGATAAGAGTATTTAGTGGGGAGAGATCCACAAGCCAGTGCAGTGGAGGTAGTAGTCTTCTAGAGGATCACCAGCCAAAGTAGAGGATAAGGATTTCTCCTATGGATAGAGATCCATGAACCTGATTTAGGGGATCAGCATATCCTTTGGATAGAGGTCCATAAACATTGTAGGGATAGGATTCCCAAGAGCACTTATTTGAGAAAATTTATAAGAAATATTTTCTGTGTGGAGGTAGCCATATTTGGGTGAACCACGTTAAATTGGTGTCTCTATTGTGTGTGGTGATTTGTGCATTAATTTGATTACTATTGTTGACATTGCTATCTATACATTGCATAATATTTTTTGGAAATAAAAGTAAAAAGTGGTCTTATACTGTTCACCCCCCATATCTCAGTATAATATTGTGTTCTTCAATTGTTATCAGAGTGGGTTCCTTCATAAGAGTTTAATAGCTTGAAGGAAAATATAATAAGAACACAATGGATCCTAAGGAGGTGTCCTCAAATAATTTAGCACCAGTATTTGATGGAAGTGACTATATGTATTGGAGTATGATGATGAAGATCTACTTAATGGCACTTGGAAATGAAGTTTGGGAAGTAGTGGAATTTGGATATGATCCCATAGTTAATCCTCCTACATATAAGGAAGGTAAGCTTCTACAACACTATAATTCAAAAGCAATGAATGCACTTGTGAGAGGTTTGCATAGAACATATTCTATAAAAGTTATGCATTGTAAAACTGCAAAAGAAATGTGGGATAAATTTCAAGGTATATATGAAGGAGATAAAAGTGTCAATAAAGCAAAGATACAAAATCTCAAAGGAAATTTGAAGCATTAAAAATGAATGATGAGGAAAATATTAGTGCTTATCTAATTCAAATTGATGAGGTTGTTAATGATATGCAAGGTCTTGGAATGAAGATTGATGAATCATATGTTTGTGATAAAGTCTTAAGAACTCTTCCAAAAATATTCAGTGAATAGGTTTCTGCTATAGAAGTGTCAATGGATGGTGATTATTTGACAAGAGATAAATTTCTTGGTATGCTCACAACATTTGAGATAAGAACAATAGATCCTATTCCCTAGAAGGAAGCAACATTCAAAGCAATCAAAAAGACAAAGAGTAAGAAGTCAGAATCAAGCGATGAGTCATCCAGTGATGAAGAAGCTAATTATGGTAGAAAATATAAATATTCCAGAAGATCCAAAGATCTAAGATCTATTAAGTTTTTCAATTGTGGAAAGTATGGATATTTTGCAACAAATTTTCAAGAACCCAAGAACAACAATGGTGAAGAAAAATAGGATCATAGGAATAGGGAATCAAAAAGATACAAGCACCAAAATAAAAGCAAGGATGGATAAAATAGACAAGGAAATAAGTTATTCCAAAGATAAAATAGGAGCTACTATGTGGATAAGGCAAGTAAGTATTCAAGTGATAGTGATGCTAGCTTTTTAGATAATGATAGAGATGAAGTCCTATTTATGATTGAAGAAAAAGAGCCAGTTAAGAAAAGGACTAGTAATTATCAAGTGTTTTAGATGTGGTAACTTTGGACATATTAAAGATGATTGTACAAGGGATGGTTATAGTTTTAGTGATGATGAATATGAGAATGCACTTGAAGGACCAGATGAAAATCTTCTAATGCCATTAGAAGAAGAAGTAAGTGATCCTATAGAAGATAAGCGAAAAGAAGATAAATATGTGGACAAAGGTAAAAAAATAGTGGAATATTAAGAAAAGGATGGTTATGATCTCAAGGGAGAACTTATTTATGGCCTTAACATGGTAAATAAGGTAAGGAAGCAACACTCTAATCTTGAAATTTAGCTTCAAGAATGTGATGAAGAGAGAAGATTGCTTATAGAGGATTTAGAAAAATCAAAGGCTAAGGTAAAGAGGTTCAAAGATAAGTTAGAAGCAAAGATATTGGAATGTGAGAAGTTAGCACAAGAAGTGGCACTACTAAAATAATATTTAGAGGACTCCAAGTTCAAGATGAAAGGGTTAAAAAATAGCTCAAATAACTTGGATAAGTTCATAAAGACACAAAAGACTACATCAAGCAAAGTAGGTCTTGGATTTGAAAAGGATCAAAAGAAATGGGAAGGAGAGTCATCCTCAAGTTTTGGAGGAGAAGAAACTTTAGATGAAGATACTTCATAAGAAGATAGTGTAAAAGAGAGTGAGATATCTAAGGATGAGTTGGACAATAGAGAGTTCAAGAAAATAGGAACAATGCACAAAGAAGATACATATGGAATAGTAATCAGAACAGGTCAAGAGAGACTAAGATACCAATGAGGTCAAGATAAGGAAACTTCAATGGAAGATGTTTTTCGTTTCATATGTTTAGGCACATGGCTTCACAGTGCAGAACACATGAAAGACAGGAATATGGGAACATATAGCTTTTCCATGGGTATTTCTACTCATGTAATCATTTTGGTCACAAGGCAATGAATTGCAGGATTCATGATAGAAGAGGATATGGCTTCACTAGGAGAAATCCTAAGACATTTGCACCTCCAAGGAATAATAACATTAAGTGTTATAAGTGCAATAATGATGGCCACACAACAAAATGGTGTAGAGCAAACATTCCAAAAATAGGTATGAACAGGAACAAGAACAGGAACATGAATATGAATAGGAACAAGAATAGGAACATGGATATGAAAAAGAATAGGAATAGAAATAGGAACATGGATATGAATAGGAACATGAATAGGAACAAGAATATAGACATGGATAGGAACATGGACATGGATAGAAACAGTCAGAGGAATCAAAAAATTTAGATAAGAAAAAAAGAGGATAAAGGTAAAGAACAGTGATTTCTAGGAGTAGAAATACTCCCACCCCAAAATTAACCACCTCAAAAGAAGGTGGGGGAGGGGCTAAGCTAAGAGGCTCATTCTTAGCCCCAAGCCCCAAAGGTGACCCTTTTCCATTTATATCAAAGGGGGAGATATTTGAGTAAGGGGGGAGATTTGATATTTGAGAGAGCATTGAGCCAGGGAGAGCAATGTCCCAGGGGGAGCAAGAACAAAGGAAAGGTCAAGTTTTTGATAAAAGGAAATTGGGTTGCCATAAATGACAAAGGGGGATATTGTTGGACATTTTGAGTCCATGAGAGTTGTCATTGATGTCAAGATAGAAATATGACAATGTTGTTTGATGAAGTTGTCTTGATGCCAAATAGCGAACCATCACTGATGCCAGGTGCAAGTGAAAAGACATCAAAATACACCATGCAATAGTTTGAATGGCAGATGTTAATGGTTTTTATTAAAACCAATGGTGATAATTTTAATGGTTTTTATTAAAACCAAAGGTGGCAAGTTAAATGGTTTTTGTTAAAACCAATGATGTTGAGTTAATTGGTTTTTATTAAAACCATATGAGCAATTTCTAAGGTTTTTCTAAAAACCAAAAAGGCCTAAATTTGGGCTATTTAATTATTAAATTATCAAAATAATTTAATTTATTATATTTAATAAATTAAATAAGAGCCAAAGGTTTGAGCGCTTAATAAAATTAAGGCGCATGGTATAAGGTTGAAGCGCATGAATTAAAGCATGGACGCCAAGTAAACCAAGGGCAAGGAGTGTCTTCCTCATCCATTGACGTATTTGCATTTCACAGCCAACATAAATGAAATGAAGGGCATTTTGCATATTAATACCATAACATTTGCTAAGGCAAAATGATCGAATCATCCACAAAAATAAATCATTCGAAGCCTGCGAAGTATTGTTTCAGGGAAGCAGCAGATCATGCACATTTAGGGCAACGTGCAGAAGAAGCCAAGGTGTGGCTTAAGGCAACGAACGTAGCCAAGGTGTGGCTTGAGGCAACAAACATAGCCAAGACATGGCTTGAGGTAGCAAACGTAGCCAAGGCATGGCTTGAGGTAGGGAACACAACAAGGCATGGTTGAAGTAGGAGAAGGCACACGCGTGGGAGGCTCCAAGGGAGCACATAGATCCAAGTTGGTGGAAGCCAAGAAGAAATGTGCTTGGGAGAAGAAGCGCTTCGTGCATGGAATAAAATTGGTAATATTTTATTATTGTGATATTTGATTTTAATTTAGGCTAAGGTTGTACATAGGAGAAATAAGGTGGTAATTGATTTGATGAATGCCTAAATTAAAAGGGAGTTTTATTATAGAGTATTGAGGTGAAAATATTTACTTGTGGGTAAAATACTTTTACCTTAGAAAAAGGAAAGACAAATTATTGCATTATTTTATCTTTGAATGCAATAATAAGTTAGGGAGTTATAAGTAGAAATTGCATTGGGCTTTGAAAAATAAAATTGTGAAATGGCTTATGCTTGAGAGGTGAATATTCTAACTAGTGTGGTGTTGGATATTGTTTTAAATATTGGAGTAATAAGGTATACTCATGAATTAATATATGCATTGTATTGTCATCTAACCTTCTTGAGTTTGGCAAAGAAGTATTGGGTTATTGTGGCAGATTCTTGAAGATCATTATCATCAATAAAAAGGTATGAGCATATTCTTCCATAAGTTGAGTTGATTGATTGGTTTTCTAGAAAATAAGTTTGGAGTGAAAAGGACTTGATTAGGGTTTCCTTTTCGAAAGTGGTTGAGTTAATGCTTCAAGGTTTTCTGGAATAAAGAGTTGTTAAAACCTTGTTTGATAAGCATTGTTGTTGAAGCCATTGGTTGTGTGAAGAATTTGAGTTAAGGGTTTTGCAAAGATCATGAGTATCATTGTTATGTGAAGATTATTTTATAAGCATGGTTGTTGAAGTGAGTTTTTTGTGAAAATAACTTGAACTAGGGTTTTAAAAGATCATGAGTATCATTGTTATGTGAAGATTATTTTATAAGCATTATAGTTGAAGTGAGTTTTTGTGCAAATAACTTGAACTAGGGTTTGAAAAGAACATGAGTATCATTGTTATGTGAAATTTGTTGTTGAGCATTGTTGGAACCATTTTGAGTTGGTGGTTATATGCTTGGACTAGGGTTAGTGAGAAAGGGGTGTTTCATTAAGTGATTGGTTGAGTAGAGTTGATTGAGCCTAGTCAAGTGGATGTGTGAAGTGATTGTTCAAGTTCCATGAAACAAACTATTCTATATTCTGATTTGTGTTGAGAAAGTGATTGAGCATTGAGTGTAGAACATATTGAGTCTCTAACAATTCTCTTTATGTTTCTATGAGATTGGACAAGTTCTAGTGTGGACTTGTTGAGAATATTTGAGGCAAGTCTTTGAGAGAACTTGTGGACAAATTTGAGTAAGATTTTGTGGAAGCTTACAATACATATTGAGAGCAAATTTGGATAAGTTCTTGAGAGTACTTATTGAGCATATTGGTTAAGTTCTATGTGGACTTATTGAGCATATTTGGATAAGACTTGGAAAAAGGAGGGTTAAAATATTTCTATTTTAACCCCAAGATATTTGGTTTAAGAGCTTCACATGATTGGTCAAAAGTATGGTTAATTTCCCTAAAGGAAAGGGATTCCTAGGCCTAAAGGAAATAATATTATAATATTTATTATTATAATATTAAAGGTTAAAAATTAAGCCTAAGGTCATTTATAAATTATTTATAATATTTATATTATAAATTAATTTATAAAATAATATTATTTAAACACTAAAGTTAGGGTGGGCACAAATTCATTTTAAATAATTCTTCCTCCCTACAAACGTTTGAAGGTGCTTGGCATATGGTATAAATACCATAAGACTTTCCAACAAAAAGGAAGTCTCTGATTTCATGCATGTGCAAAAAGGTAAAGTTGATTAATGCGAAAATTTGTGAGCATAAGAAGAGGATATTATTTTTTTTAAAAAGGCAATTGAAAATGTGACAAATAATTTGGTCAAGGCATAGAGCCTTGTCACCAACCGACTGGTTGGGCTAGTGGTAAGTGGTAGGTGTGTAAGATGTAGGAAGAGCGGAGGTTCCGTGTTTGAGTATCGGTGGCTGCAAAAGGGTAAGGTTTTAATTTTAATTTTTGCACTGGATCAAAGGTACTAATTGCATGAGGTGCTTTTTCCCCAAGTGAGCACCTATCTCACACAATGGTTTAGGTCACGACTAGGGCACTGAGGTAGTGTGACTTGGGATTGAATCCCATCGGGTTGCACGCAAAGGTACTTTTACTTTTTTATTATTGTTTATGTTGAGCATGTGGTCTAAGGTTGCCTAGTGAACACTTATGGAGTGTGTGGTCTAAGGTTGTTATGTGAGCACCTAGGGGGATATAAGGAGGTTAAGGTAAAATTAATTTTTACCATAGTTTAAGGTGGGAAAGGTTATAATTTTAATTTAAAAGTAAATTGCATTATTTCTTATTTGTAATGTCAATTATCTTTGGAAATGCAATTTTTGAGTAGGGAGACATAAGTAAGAAATTTGGATTAATCTATGCATTCAATTTCTGAAGGAGGTTATAGTGAAAGTGTGTAATTGGAATCTTTGTTTGAGAAGTTTGGAGATTATAAGGTGTACTTGAGACTTGATAATTTTTTTATAGTGGATAAATTTTTGAGGAGAATATTTGTGGATATTTTGAAATAGATTATTTCTATCTAACCTTAAGATTTAGAAAGAAGAATTGATTGTGATTAAGACAAGTTTTGAAGATATGTCTCCATAAAACCAAAAGTTATGGGCACATCTTCCTTATGAGTGAAATATTGTTGGCTTGAATATTGTGAAATGCAAAGTTGGAGTGAAAAGGTTTGTTTGATAAGCATTGTTAGAAATAGTTGAGTGATATTTCATATGAATGATTGGTGAATGTTTGTGAGATTATTTTAATGTGAAATTGAGAACTATCTTGAGCTAGGGTTTGTAAAATAACATGAGTATCATTGTTATGTGAGATTGAGAACTATTTTGAACTAGGGTTTGTGAAATATCATGAGTATCATTGTTATGTGAAGTTGAGAACTACTTTGAACTAGGATTTGTGAAAGATCATGAGTATCATTGTTATATGAATTTAGAATCATCTTGAGTCAAGGTTTGAGTTCCATAGTGTGAATTGTTGAAAGTATAGTGAAACACTTGGTTAGGGTTTGAAAGCAATTTTTGTTTTATTGAGTGAATGGTTGAGTGAAGTTGGATGAGCATTATTGATTGAATGCATTGGAGTGATAGTTCAAGTTTTGTGAAACAAATTGTTCTTTATTCTAAATTGATTTGAAAGAGAGTTTGGAAGTGATTGAGTATTTTGTGAGTGTGAAACATATTGAGTCTCTAATCATTATCTATATGTTTCTGTGGTTAAATAAGATTATGAGTAAAAAATTTTTGTGGTATTAAAAAGGTTTTCTATAAGACATTGAGTTGAGGTTTGTATTCAAGTTTTGTAATTGATTTGATTAAGCTTTTTTGAAAGCTAGTGGACAGATTTGAGTCCTAGAGGGGACTTAAGGAAAGAATTAAGCAAGATTTTGTGAAATATTATGGGTAAATTTGAGTAAGTCCTAGCGAGGACTTAAGGACAGATTTGTGTGAGCTTTTGTGGAAGCTTATAATCAGATTTGAGGTAAGTCTTGGTGAAGACTTGTTGAGCAGATTGGACAAGTTCTAGGGAAGACTTGTTGAGCAGATTTGAGGTAGGCCTTGGTGAAAACTTGTTGAGTAGATTGGAAAAGTTCTAGGGAGAACTTATTGAGAATATTTGAGGCAAGTCTTGGTGAATATGTGTTGAGAATATTGGATAAGTTCTAGAGAGGACTTGTTGAGTAGTTTTAAGGTAAATATTGGTGAAAGCTTGTGGATAGATTTAAAGCAAGTCTTAGAGAAGACTTGAAAGTAGATTGAGCAAGTTCTTGAGAGGACTTGTGGATATATTTGATGTAATTATTTAAGAAGACTTGAGAGCAGAGTTGATTGATTTATTTGCTCATGGTTTGAGTTAAGGCTTTGGGAAAATCTAGCATAGTTGATATGTGATTGGATCAAGCTTTGTGTTAAGGCTTGAGGATAGATTTGAGGATAGATTTTATTGCAAATTTGAGGGTATATTTATGCTAGAACAAAGATATATTTGTGAGCAAATTTGTACTAGATCAAAGGATTTTAGTGCAAATTTAAGATAGAGATTGAGCAAAGCTAAGAGCAAGTTTTGGAGGTGATAGAGTAGAGGACAATAGTCTCTAGTGGATAGAGATCCATTGGCCAGTGTAGTGATGATAGAGGTATTCTAAGTGAAGACATAGATCTTATATGTAGAGATATCCACAAGCCAATGCAATGGAGATAGTAATATTTTAGAGGATCACCAACTAGAGTAGAGGAGGAGTTCTCCTATGGATAAAGATCCATGAACCAAAAAGAGGGGAAAGAGTTATCCTATGATAGAGATCCATGAACTTGATTAGGGTATTGGTATATCCTTTGTATAGAGGTTTATAAATATTGTAATAGGGAAGGATTCCCAAGATATTTGTTGAGAAAAATTTAGTGAAATATTTTATTTGTGGAGTATCCCACATTAGGTGAACCATGTTAAATTGGTGTCTCTATTGTCTGTGATGATTTTTGCATTGCTCTGGTTATTTTTTTTGATATTACCATTGATATATTGGATACTATTGTTTGGGAAATACAAGTAAAAAGTGTTCTTATACTGTTCACACCCCATCTCATTATAATCTTGTGTTCTTCAAGTGGTATCAGAGTGGGTTGCTTCGAAAGAGTTTAATAGCTTGAAGGAAAAGCTTACAGGAACACAAATGGATTCTTAGAGTGGATATTAAGGAAATAAGGCACCATTTTTTTATGGAAACAATTATGCATTTTGGAGTGTAAGAATGAAGATTTACCTAATGGCACTAGGAAATGATATATGGCAAGTAGTTGAGGATGGGTACATACCACCAACTACTCCACCTATAGATAAATATGGTAAGCTCCTACAATTGAATAATTCAAAGGTAATGAATGGAATATTAAATTATTTATGAGAAAATTTTTTTCTAAAATTTATGCATTGCACATCAACAAAAGATATTTGGGATAAACTAAAAAATATATATAAGGGAGACAAAAAGTAAAGATGGTAAAATTACAAAATCACAAGAAAATATTTTAAGACCTAAAGATGAAGGATAAGGAAGATATTGCTACATACCTACTTCATGTGGATGAGGTTTTTAACTTCATGCAAGGACTTGGGTTTAAAGTAGAAGAATCAGATGTTTGTCAAAATTTTTTAATATCACTCCCTAAGATGTATAGTGAAAAGGTTTCAACCATAGAATAAACAAGAGATATTGAAAATTTGACAAGGGATGAGTTAAATGGGACTCTCACAACTTTTGAGATAAGAATAGAAGAGGATTCTATTACCTAGAAAGAAGTAGCCTTCAAATTTACAAAGAAGACAAAGGATAAAAAGTCAAATTCAGGTAATGAGTTATCTAGTGATGAAGAAGAAAACTATGGTAGAATAAACAAGGACACAAGAAAGTATAAAGGTATAAAAATAGATAAGTTTTTAAAATGTGGTAAATATGATCACTATGCATCTAATTATCTAGAAGCTGGAAATAGCAATGGTGATGAGAAATAGGATCATAAGAACAGGGAAGCAAGAAAATTGAGATACCAAAAGAAAAATAGGTATGGACAAAACAAGCATGAAAAGAAGTTTTTCCAAAGGCATAAGAAGAGTTTTTATGCAGATAAGAAAGATAAGAGTTCAAGTGATAGTGATGAAAGGTCCTCAAATAATGAAGAAGAAGAAATTATATTTCTCATAGTATAAAAATAAGATGTTAGAAAAATAGCACCAATAATTCTCAAGAGTTTTAGGTGTGGTAACTTTGGTCATCTTGAAGATCAGTGCACAAGGAATGGGTTCAGTTTCAGTGAAGATGAATATGAAGATGCTATTGAAGACCGAGAAGAAGAAAGCCTTCTTATGGAAATAGAAGAAGAAGGGAGTACTTCTAGTGGAAATAAATTAGAAAAGAATGAATATGATCTTGATGATAAAAATGTAGAAGAAGAATCAGAATCAGAGGAAGGAGAAGTTGATCTTGAGGGCTCTTAAGGAATTAAGGAAGGTAATAAAGAAAAACTCAAACCTCAAGATTAAATTTTAGGATTGTGATGAAAAAAAAGGAAAGCGTATACAAGATATGACAGATTCAATGTCTAAGACAAGGAGATATAAAGAGAAGTTACAAGAAAAAGTCTTAGAATGTGGAAGATTAGAGCATGAGGTAACTTTACTAAGGAAGTAAAAGAATCTAAAGATAAACTACATAGGTTTGGTAGAATCTCAAAGAACTTGGATAATATTTTCAAGGTACAAATATCTTCATAAAACAAGATAGGACTTGGTTTTCAAGAAGAATATAGAGGATGAGGAGAGGTGTCAATATCAAGCTCCAATGAAGAAGAATATTCAAAAGAAGAGAGTGTAAGAGAGAGTGAGACTTCTAAGGATAATTTGAATAATAGAAATTTCAACAAGGAAAGGAACAATGCACAAATGAGGAACAAATGGAATAGAAAATAGCATAGGGAAGAAGAGACTAAGAGATCGATGGGGTCAAGGCAAGGTTTATTCAATAGACAATGCTTCTCATGTCATAGGTTTGGTCGCAAGGCTACATAGTTTAGGACACATGAAATACAGGGATATGGTTTTGCCAATAGAAATTTTAGAAATGAGCATCTATTTCAAGGGTATTTCATAAGGCAGTTAACTGTAGGAATCGTGATAGGAATGGATATGGCTTGACTAGGAGGAATTACAAGATATTATACCTTCAAGGAATAACAACATTAAGTGTTATAAGTGCAATAATTTTGGGCATATATCTAAGTGGTGTAAAGAAAATTTTCCAGAGACAAGCAGGAACAATAATATTTAGAGGAATCATAAGGATCAATTGAGGAAGAAGGTGGACAAAGGTAAATATCAATGTATGTTGGGAATAGATATACTTCTGCCCCAAATTTAACCACCTCAAAGAGAGGAGGTGAGGGAGGGGTTAAGCTAAGAGTCTTATCCTTAGACCCAATCCACAAATATGGCTCTTTGCCATTGATGTCAAAGGGGGAGAGATTTGAGTTAGGGGAGAGCATTCAATCAAGGGGAGTAGTTTTTGAAAAATGAAAAAGGAATGGTTACAAAAAAAGGGTTACCATCAATGAAAAAGGGTGATATTGTTGGAATTTTTTAGTATTTGTGTTGTCATTGATGTCAAGAGTCAGTGTTAGTGATCAGTGCAAGACTTGGCAAAAGGAGGATTAAAATATTTCTATTTTAAGCCCAAGAGATTTGGTTTAAGAGCTTCACATGATTGGTCAAAAGGATGGTTAATTTCCCTAAAGGAAAGGAATTCCTAGGCCTAAAGGAAAAAATATTATAATATTTATTACTATAATATTAAAGGAGGTTAGATAAGGTCTAAGGGTGAAAGAGAAAAATACCTAGGCCCAAAGGAAATAATATTATAATATTTTTTATTATAATATTAAAGGTTAAAAATTAAGCCTAAGGTCATTTATAAATTATTTATAATATAAATTAATTTATAAAATAATATTATTTAAACCCTAAAGTTAGGGTGGGTGAAAATTCGTTTTAAATAATTCTTCCTCCCCAATGACATTTGAAGGTGCTTGGCATATGGTATAAATACCATAAGACTTACCAACAAAAAGGAAGTCTCCGATTTCATGCATGTGCAAAAAGGCAAAGTTGATTAATGCAAAAATTCGTGAGCATAAGAAGAGGATATTATTTTTTTTAAAATGCAATTGAAAACGTGATGAATAATTTGGTCAAGGCGTAGAGCCTTATCACCAACCGACTGGTTGGGCTAGTGGCAAGTGGTCGGTGTGTAAGGTGCAGGGAGAGCGGAGGTTTCATGTTTGAGTATAGCCGACTATGAAAGGGTAAGGTTTTAATTTTAATTTTTGCACTGGATCAAAGGTACTAAGTGCATGCAGTGCTTTTTCCCCCCAAGTGAGTGCCTATCTCACATAGATTTAGGTCACGACTAGGGCACTGGCAGTAGTGTGACTTGGGATCGAATCCCATCAGGTTGTGTGCAAAGGTACTTTGATTTTTTTATTATTGTTTGTTGAGCACGTGGTCTAAGGTTCCATAGTGAGTGCTTATGGAGTGTGTGGTCTAAATTTGTTAAGTGAGTGCCTAGGGAGATACAAGGAGGTTAAGGTAAAATTAATTTTTACCTTAGTTTAAGGTGGGAAAGGTAATAATTTTAATTTAAAAGTGAATTGCATTATTTCTGATTTGTAATGTTAATATCTTTGGAAATGCAATTTTTGAGTAGGTAGACATAAGTAAGAAATTTGGATTAATCTATGCATTAAATTTTTGAAGGAGGTTATAGTGAAAGTATGTAATTGGAATTTTTGTTTGAGAAGTTTGGAGATTATAAGGTGTACTTGAGACTTGATAATTTTTGTATAGTGGATAAATTTTTGAGGAGAATATTTGTGGATATTTTGAGATAGATTGTTGCTATCTAACATTGAGATTGGCAAAGAAGAATTGATTGTGATTAAGATAGGAATACATATCACCATCAAACCAAAAGGTATGGGAACATCTTCCTTATGAGTGAAATATTGTTGGCTTGAATGTTGTGAAATGCAAATTTAGAGTGAAAATGTTTGTTTGATAAGCATTGTTGGAAATAGTTGAGTGAAATTTCATATGCATGAATGGTGAATGTTTGTGAGATTATTTGAATGTGTGTTGGCAATTTTGGGTACTTTGGGTACATTGCCTTTGCTCAAGTGTATAAGTTGTCATTGATGTCAAGAAGCTCTTGAAGGAATTTGATTTGATGTCAAATAATTTGTTTTGATGAAGGTTACGACATGACAGCTTCAAAGGTCTTTTGCAAACCCCAAGTTGGCAGTGTTTAGAGATTACAGGTGGATGCATTGGTTTAATGCATTTGGGTCCAGGAGGAAGTATTTATTTAAATAATTAAAAACCTTGTTAAGGTTCCATTTAATTATTTTTAAATAAATAAATTATTATTTGCAATGGGTTCTCCTAATCCATGGCGCAAATGTTTTAACATTGTGGGCGCTAGCCAAGACCTCCGTCGACGTGTTAAACTCCTCGTCGACGTCAAAGAGCTTATGGTAAATTGCATATAAATCTCCCTCGATGAAAACAAAGATTTATCCCATCCAAATTTTGAAAGGAGTTGCTCATTGTAAATTCGTCTGTGTATTCACCATTTTTCGTGGATCCGCTGTTCGTTTGTCTGCACTCGCCGTTTGTCGAATCCATCATAAAGTTTATTGTCATCGTGTCGCGACAGAGGAAAGGAAGGGACTATGGTTTCATTTTATCCCTGGTGCAGAAGGATCAAGGTTAACAGCGTGAGGTTTAAACCTCACCGGGTGCCTTTGGCACACCGATAGCGGCTAGGCTGTTGGCACGCTACCCGAATGGGAGGTTCCGCGTTCGAATATCATGAAAGGGTTTTTCGTCGTGAAGTGGACGCAGCAGGTGGTGTTAGAATTCATGCGCAAATTTCTCCATAGCGATTTTTGATGTGGCTAAGGTATTTTCAAAATTAATTTTTGCTAAGTGTTTTTGCGGATGGAGGAAGTTTGTTAGAGGGAAAAACAACTTAGGAGTTATAAGGAGTTTAAAGCTTGTTTGTATTTTGATAAAAGATTCTTTTTGAAGATGTTGTTGAAATTTCTTATTGCATTCTTATGAGAGATAAATTTTATTTGTGATAAGACTATAAGGGAGAAATAAGGTGTATAAGGGTTAAATCTTTCTTGTAATGTTGAGAGTGCTTTTGGTTGTTTATGGAAATGAAAGCATGATGTTTTAAGGTCAATTGCTTCTTGTGTGAAGTTGTGAAACCTTAAGTGGGCAGCTTTGAGATTGATATTTGCTTTCATTAAATTGGTAATAATCAAGCTATTCTTTACTTGGTTAAAGTGTTGAGCTTACTCCTTTATTGATGATTTGAAAAGTTGTGTGTGCTATTGTGAGTTGAGTTGGTGGATGCTTTTGTTCAAACAATATTGGAGAGAAAAGGAGTTCTACTTGTTTCCTTTTCTCGATGTTGATTGTGAAATGCTTCAAGGTTGTGTTTTGAGCTGAATGGTGTTGATTGAACCTTGTTTGATGAGCATTGTTGTTGAAGCCCTAATTGATGGTGAAAAGAACATGAGTATCATTGTTATGTGATTCTTTGCATAGTTGGCAATTGTTGGAGTTTCATGTTCTTGAAAGAAAGCATTCTATCCTATCCATTTCAGATATTGAGTTGAGTTTTCAGATTTGAGATTGAGTTTGAGTTGAGTTTTTAGATTTGAGATTGAGTTTGAGTTGAGTTTTCAGATTTGAGATTGAGTTTGAGTTGAGTTGATTTGAGTTGAGTTTTGAGATTGGGAGTTGAGTATAGAACATATTGAGTCTCTAACAATTCTCTTTATGCTTCTATGAGTTTGACAAATCACATTGGGTCTCTAACAATTCACCTTGTGATTTCCTACTAAGAAAGTTTTTCTTGGTGAGCTTGCTGAGGTTTTGGACAGGTTTCGATGGGGACTTGTGAGCATGTTTTGGATAGGTTTCGATGGGGTTTTGGACAGGTTTCGATGGGGACTTGTGAGCAGGTTTTGGACAGGTTTCGGTGGGGACTTGTGAGCAGGTTTTGGATAGGTTTCGGTGGGGACTTGTGAGCAGGTTTTGGACAAGTTTTGGTGGGGACTTGTGAGCAGTTTTGGACAGGTTTCGATGGGGACTTGTGAGCAGATTTGGACAGGTCCTAGCAGAGGACTTGTGAGCTGAGTTTTGATAGTTCTATCAGAGAACTTGAGGATAGAGGAGCACTGGTTCTTTGAGAAGAACTTGAGGATAGATTTGGCAAGTCTTTGAGAAGGCTTGTGTGTAGAGGATTGATTTGTTCAAGTGTTGGACAGATCTGACAGACAGAGGAAGACTTGTACTAGACCGATTGACTGTGTTTGGTACAGGTTGCTGAGCTGCTATGGACGTGATCATAGAAGGCAGAGGTCTCTTAGGCTAAGCATTGAGGATAGGAGGTCTTCGATGGAAAGGAGTTCCACGTGCTGGCAAGAGGTAGAGGCAGTTGATCTTCTGAGGGATCATTTCCAGAGCAGAGGGGAAGGTATCTCCTTTGAGTAGAGGCTCATAAATTCATAGAGGGGAAGGTATCTCCTTTGAGCAGAGGCTCATAAATTTAGATTGAGGGGAAGGTATCTCCTTTGAGCAGAGGCTCATAAATTCAGATTGAGGGGAAGGTATCTCCTTTGAGCAGAGGCTCATAAATTCTGATTGGGGGAAGGTATCTCCTTTGGGTCGAGGCTCATAAACATTGTAATTGGGAAGGATTCCCAAAGAACTTTGAGATAACTTTTAGAGAAAAGTTTTGTGGACGTAGCCCAACCATTCTGGGTGAACCACGTTAAAATTGGTGTCACTTTGTGGATGATATTGTGCATTGCTTTGATATTGCTTTGGGTATATTGCTTTACTATTTTGAAGTATAAAGGAAAAAGTAAAAAGAGGTCTTATACTGTTCACCCCCCCCTCTCAGTATAAGCTTGTGTTCTTCAATTGGTATCAGAGCAAGTGCCTTCGAAAAGTTTAACAACTTGAAGGAAAAGCTAGTAAAGAACACAATGGATCATTCAAGTAGTAATGCAGCACCTATTCTTGATGGGTCAGATTTTGGTCTTTGGAGTGCAAGGATGAAGGTTCATCTAATGGCACTTGGTAATGAGGTATGGGAAGTGATTGAAGATGAGTACACTATTCCTATACATGGTCCTAATACTAAAGAAGAAAGGCTCCTACATCACAACAATTCAAAAGCAATGAATGCAATCCTAAAAGGCTTATAGAAAGTAGATCTCACCAAAGTGATTCACTACAAGACAACTAGTGAAATGTGGAAACAGTTGAAGGTGGTTCATACAGGTGATACAAATGTCAGAAAGGCCAAGTTGAGACACTTCAAAGGTATGTTTGAACAACTCAAGATGAATGATGATGAAAATATTAGTGACTACATGCTTCGTATGGATGAGGTTGTTAACTCCATGAAAGACTTAGGTCTTGAGCTTGCTGAAAATGATGTTTGTGATAAGATTTTAAGATCTCTTCCTAATAGATTTAGTGAAAATATTTCTGCTATTGAGGAAGCTAAAGATTTGGATAAGTTGAAAAAGGATGAGCTCCATAGTATACTTGCAGCATTTGAGTTGAGAACTCAAGTAAAGGTTGATGTCAAGAAAGAGGCAACTTTCAAGGCTACCAAGGAATCCAAGGGTAAACAACTTCAAGATAGTGATGAGTCTTCTAGTGATGAAGAGGCATATTACAGCAAGAAAGGCAAGTTCTCTAGAAAACACAAAAGTATGAAAAATATAAGATGTTTCAATTGTGGAAAGTTTGGTCATTATGCTACTAACTCAGATCTGTTCCCAAGAATGAAAGTGATGAAGATAAACAGGATTCTAAGAGCAAGGATTCTGAAAAGCACAAGCATCACAGGAAGATCAAAGATGAGCACAACAATCAAGGAAAGAGGTATTCTCACAAGCACAAGAAGAGTTTCTACCTAGACAAAGCAAGTAAGTGTTCTAGTAGTGATAGTGAAAGTTCTTCAAGTGATAATGAAAATGAGATGTTGTTCATATCAGAAAAAGAGGAAGAACCGAAACATAGATTCATTATCATGAAATGTCTTAGATGTGGAAATTTTGGTCACCTTGAGGATGATTGCACAAATAATGATTTGGTTTCTAGTATGTATGAGGATGCTTCAAAAAACTATAAGGAAGATGCATGTATGGTTTTTGAAAAGGGTAGCACCTCTAGTGATAAGAAATCTGAAAAAGGCTTTGATGATTCAAAAAGCAAACAAATAGAGGAAGATTGGGAAGTGAATAGATCTTGAAGGTGAACTTATTAGTGCTCTTAGTGCTTTGAAAAAGGAAAGAAAGAAGAATGCTAGACTCAAGGATAAGTTAGATGAATGTTGTATGGAGAGAGATGATCTTATAGAAAGTCTTGACTTCTCTATAGCTAAGACACAAGAACTCAAGGATGAGTTAGAGTCTAAGGTTCTTGAGTATAGTGAGTTAGAACAGAAAATGGCTTCTTTGAAAGAGGAAACTAAAGAGTACAAGGATAAGCTTTACAGGTTTCAAGATAGCTCCAAAAAGGTTAAGTCACTCATCAAAGGTCAAAGAAAGACAACAGATAAAAAAGGCCTTGGTTTTGTTAAGCCACACAAGGAACAAGTTGGAGAGTCTAGTAAGAGACTCCAAAAGGAAGAGAGTTCTAATGAGGAAAGTACTTCAGAAAAGGAGTCCTTGAATGATAGATGCACAGAAATAGAAAACAGAATTCAGAATGAGAAGAAGAAGTTTTCAGGACCCAAGAGGTCAAATAAAGGAAAGTTTCAAGGTAGATGTTTTGCTTGTCACAGGTTTGGTCACATGGCTTCACATTGCATGGCTCAAGTGAAGAAGGTAAATGACAATTTCAGAAGTGCTAGTTTCTTTCAAGGGTATTGCTACTCTTGTAAACAGTTTGGGCACAAGGCAGTCTATTGCAAGGTAAATAACAGGAACAGGTTTGATCAAAACAGGTTTGGTCAGAACAGGTTTGGTCAGAACAGGTTTGGTCAGAACAGGTTTGGCTAGAATAGGTTTGGTCAGAACAGGTGGATTCAAAGATCAGGTTTACCTCAGAGAAACAACATCGTCAAGTGTTTCAAGTGCAACAATGAAGGTCACATAATCAGACAGTGTAGAGCTGAAATTCCAGAATACAGGAACAGGAATAGTGGCATGATCAGGTCCAAGGATCAAGGCATGGACAAGAATAGGGATGAGAACAAGAACAAGAATATGGACAAAGAGTTCAAGAGAAGGCCCGGCAAGGAAGTTATAGACGCTGATGATGATCAGTGCCTAATGGGAGTTTTACTCCCACCCCAGAATTAATCACCTCATCAGGAGGTGGGGGAGGGACTAAGCTAAGAGGCTCATTCTTAGTCCCGAGCCCCAAAGGTGGCCCTTTGCCATTGATGACAAAGGGGGAGAGATATGAGTAAGGGGGAGAGCTTCAAAGTGAAGAGGAAAGCTTCAAGTCGTGGGGAGCAAAACTTCAAAGGAAGATTCTCGCTTGTGGGCATAGTTTCTCGCTTGTTAGCACAGTTGGTTTCAGTTTTGGCTCTTGAGAAGTGTTTTCAAGAAAGGTTTGCCATCAATGACAAAGGGGGAGATTGTTGGCAATTTTGGGTACTTTGGGTACATTGCCTTTGCTCAAGTGTATAAGTTGTCATTGATGTCAAGAAGCTCTTGAAGGAATTTGATTTGATGTCAAATAATTTGTTTTGATGAAGGTTACTGGCATGACAGTTTCAAAGGTCTTTTGCAAACCCCAAGTTGGCAAGTTTAGAGATTACAGGTGGATGCATTGGTTTAATGCATTTGGGTCCAGGAGGAAGTATTTATTTAAATAATTAAAAACCTTGTTAAGGTTCCATTTAATTATTTTTAAATAAATAAATTATTATTTGCAATGGGTTCTCCTAATCCATGGCGCAAATGTTTTAACATTGTGGGCGCTAGCCAAGACCTCCGCCGACGTGTTAAACTCCTCGTCGAATGTCAAAGAGCTTATGGTAAATTGCATATAAATCTCCCTCGATGAAAACAAAGATTTATCCCATCCAAATTTTGAAAGGAGTTGCTCGCTGTAAATTCGTCTGTGTATTCACCGTTTTTCGTGGATCTGCTGTTCGTTTGTCTGCACTCACCGTTTGTCGAATCCGCCATAAAGTTTATTGTCGTCGTGTCACGGTAGAGGAAAGGAAGGGACTGTGGTTTCATTTTATCCCTAGTGCAGAAGGATCAAGGTTAACAGCATGAGGTTTAAACCTCACCGGGTGCCTTTGGCACACCGATAGCGGCTAGGTTGTTGGCGCGCTACCCGAACGGGAGGTTCCGTGTTCGAATATCATGAAAGGGTTTTTCGTCGTGAAGTGGATGCAGCAGGTGGTGTTAGAATTCATGCACAAATTTCTCCATAGCGATTTTTGATGTGGCTAAGGTATTTTCAAAATTAATTTTTGCTAAGTGTTTTTGCGGATGGAGGAAGTTTGTTAGAGGGAAAAACATCTTAGGAGTTATAAGGAGTTTAAAGCTTGTTTGTATTTTGATAAAAGATTCTTTTTGAAGATGTTGTTGAAATTTCTTATTGCATTCTTATGAGAGATAAATTTTATTTGTGATAAGACTATAAGGGAGAAATAAGGTGTATAAGGGTTAAATCTTTCTTGTAATGTTGAGAGTGCTTTTGGTTGTTTATGGAAATGAAAGCATGATGTTTTAAGGTCAATTGCTTCTTGTGTGAAGTTGTGAAACCTTAAGTGGGCAGCTTTGAGATTGATATTTGCTTTCATTAAATTGGTAATAATCAAGCTATTCTTTACTTGGTTAAAGTGTTGAGCTTACTCCTTTATTGATGATTTGAAAAGTTGTGTGTGCTATTGTGAGTTGAGTTGGTGGATGCTTTTGTTCAAACAATATTGGAGAGAAAAGGAGTTCTACTTGTTTCCTTTTCTGATGTTGATTGTGAAATGCTTCAAGGTTGTGTTTTGAGCTGAATGGTGTTGATTGAACCTTGTTTGATGAGCATTGTTGTTGAAGCCCTAATTGATGGTGAAAAGAACATGAGTATCATTGTTATGTGATTCTTTGCATAGTTGGCAATTGTTGGAGTTTCATGTTCTTGAAAGAAAGCATTCTATCCTATCCATTTCAGATATTGAGTTGAGTTTTCAGATTTGAGATTGAGTTTGAGTTGAGTTTTTCAGATTTGAGATTGAGTTTGAGTTGAGTTTTCAGATTTGAGATTGAGTTTGAGCTGAGTTGATTTGAGTTGAGTTTTGAGATTGGGAGTTGAGTATAGAACATATTGAGTCTCTAAAAATTCTCTTTATGCTTCTATGAGTTTGACAAATCACATTGGGTCTCTAACAATTCACCTTGTGATTTCCTACTAAGAAAGTTTTTCTTGGTGAGCTTGCTGAGGTTTTGGACAGGTTTCGGTGGGGACTTGTGAGCAGGTTTTGGACAGGTTCCGGTGGGGACTTGTGAGCAAGTTTTGGACAGGTTTCGGTGGGGACTTGTGAGCAGGTTTTGGACAGGTTTCGGTGGGGACTTGTGAGCAGGTTTTGGACAGGTTTCGGTGGGGACTTGTGAGCAGGTTTTTGGACAGGTTTTGGTGGGGACTTGTGAGCAGTTTTGGATAGGTTCCGGTGGGGACTTGTGAGCAGATTTGGACAGGTCCTAGCAGAGGACTTGTGAGCTGAGTTTTGATAGTTCTATCAGAGAACTTGAGGATAGAGGAGCATTGGTTCTTTGAGAAGAACCTGAGGACAGATTTGGCAAGTCTTTGAGAAGGCTTGTGTGCAGAGGATTGATTTGTTCAAGTGTTGGACAGATCTGACAGACAGAGGAAGACTTGTACTAGATCGACTGACTGTGTTTGGTATAGGTTGTTGAGCTGCTGTGGACGTGATCATAGAAGGCAGAGGTCTCTTAGGCTAAGCATTGAGGATAGGAGGTCTTCGATGGAAAGGAGTTCCACGTGCTGGCAAGAGGTAGAGGCAGTTGATCTTCTGAGGGATCATTTCCAGAGTAGAGGGGAAGGTATCTCCTTTGAGTAGAGGCTCATAAATTTAGATAGAGGGGAAGGTATCTCCTTTGAGCAGAGGCTCATAAATTTAGATTGAGGGGAAGGTATCTCCTTTGAGCAGAGGCTCATAAATTTAGATAGAGGGGAAGGTATCTCCTTTGAGCAGAGGCTCATAAATTTTGATTGGGGGAAGGTATCTCCTTTGGGCCGAGGCTCATAAACATTGTAATTGGGAAGGATTCCCAAAGAACTTTGAGATAACTTTTAGAGAAAAGTTTTGTGGACGTAGCCCAGCCATTCTGGGTGAACCACGTTAAAATTGGTGTCACTTTGTGGATGATATTGTGCATTGCTTTGATATTGCTTTGGGTATATTGCTTTACTATTTTGAAGTATAAAGGAAAAAGTAAAAAGAGGTCTTATACTGTTCACCCCCCCTCTCAGTATAATCTTGTGTTTTTCAATGTTAAATTGAGAACTATCTTGAGCTAGGGTTTGTAAAAGAACATGAGTATCATTGTTATGTGAGATTGAGAACTATCTTGAACTAGGGTTTGTGAAATATCATGATTATAATTGTTATGTGAAGTTGAGAACTACTTTGAACTAGGGTTTGTAAAACATCATGAGTATCATTGTTATGTCAATTTCAAATCATCTTGAGTCAAGTTTTGAGTTCCATAGTGTGAATTATTGGAAGTATAGTGAAACACTTGGTTAGGGTTTGAAAGCAAGTTGTGTTTCATTGAGTGAATGGTTGAGTTATTTTGGATAAGCATTATTGATTGAATGCATTGGAGTGATAGTTCAAGTTCTGTGAAACAAATTATTCTTTATTCTAAATTGATTTGAAAGAGAGTTTGGAAGTGATTGAGTGTTTTGTGAGTGTGAAATATATTGAGTCTCTAATCATTCTCTATATGTTTCAATGGTTAAAAAAGATTATGAGTGAAACTTGTTTGTGGTATTAAAGAGGTTTTTTGTAAGACATTGAGTTGAGTTTTGTATTCAAGTTTTGTAATTGATTTGTATAAGCTTTTGTGATAGCTAGTGGATAGATTTGAGTAAGTCCTAGAGGGGACTTAAGGACAGATTTGTGTGAGATTTTGTGGAAGTTTACAAGTAGATTTGAGGTAAGTCTTGGTGAAGACTTGTTGAGCAGATTGGACAAGTTACAGGGAATATTGTTTGAGCAGATTTGAGGCAGGTCTTTGTGAAGACTTGTTGAGCATATTAGACAAGTTCTAGGGATGACTTGTTGATAATATTTGAGTCAAGTCTTGGTTAAGCTTGTTGAGAAGATTGGATAAGTTCTAGAGAGGACTTGTTGAGTAGTTTTAAGGTAAGTCTTGGTGAAGTCTTGTGGATAGATTTGAAGCAAGTCTTAGAGAAGACTTGAAAGCATATTGAGCAAGTTCTTGAGAGGACTTGTGGATAGAATTGAGGCAAGTCTTAGAGAAGAATTGAAATTAGATTGAGCAAGTTATTTAGAGGACTTATAAACATATTTGAGTCAAGTATTTAAGAATACTTGAGAGTAGAGTTGATTGATTGATTTGCTCAATCTTTGAGTTAAGGCTTGGGGGGCTTGGGGCAAATATAGCAGAGTTGATTTGTGATTGGATCAAGCTTTGTATTAAGGCTTGAGGATAGATTTTGGTGCATATTTGAGGGTATATTTATTTCAAAACATAGACATATTTGTGAGCAAATTTGTGCTATATTGAAGGACAATGTTTAGTGCATATTTGAGATAGAGACTAAGCAGAGTTGAGAACAAGCTTTGGAGGTGACAGAGCAGAGGATAGTAGTATCTAGTGGATAGATATCCATTATTTAGGGTGGTGAGGATAGAGGTCTTATGATTGAGGACAACGGTATTAAGTGTAGAGATATCCACAAGCCAGTGCAGTGGAGGCAGTAGTCTTCTAGAGGATCACCAACTAGAGCATAGGAGAAGGAGTTCTCCTATGGATAGAGATCCATGAACCAACATGAGGGGAAAGAGTTCTCCTATGTATAGAGACCTATGAACTTGATTAGTGGATTGGTGTCTCCTTTGGAAAAAGGTTTATAAATATTGTAATAGGGAAGGATTCCCAAGATATTTGTTGAGAAGTTAAATATTTTCTCCGTGGAGTATCCCACATTGGGTGAACCACATTAAATTGGTGTCTCTATTGTGTGTGATGATTTATGCATTACTTTGACTACTTATGTTGATATTGCCATTGATATATTGGATAATATTTTTTGGAAAATAAAAGTAAAAAGTGATATTATACTGTTCAACCCCCTCTCAGTATAAGCTTGTGTTCTTCAATTGGTATCAGAGCAGGTTCCTTCGAAATATTTTAATAGCTTGAAAGAAAATATTACAGGAACATAGATGGATTGTCAGAGTGGATCTTCAAGAAATAAGACACCATTGTTCGATGGGAACAATTATGCATTTTGGAGTGTGAGAATGAATATTTACCTAATGACACTAGGAAATGATATATGGCAAGCAGTTGAGGATGGGTACATACTGTCAGCTAATACACCTATAGATAAAGATGTTAAGCTCCTACAATTAAATAATTCAAAGGCAATGAATGGAATCTTAAATGGTTTATGTGAAACAAATTTTTTAAAAGCTATGCATTGCACATCAAAAAAAGAGATTTGGGATAAAATAAAATATATATATGAGGGAGACAAAAGGTCAAGATGGTAAAATTGCAAAATCACAAGAAAATATTTGAAGACCTAAATATGAAGGATGACAAAGACATTGCTAAATACCTACTTTGTGTGGATGAAGTTTTTAACTCCATGCAAGGACTTGGGTTTAAAGTGGAAGAATTAGATGTTTATCAAAAGGTTTTAAAATCACTCCCTAAGAGATATAGTGAAAAGGTTTCAACCATAGAAGAAATAAAAGATATTGAAACTTTGACAAGGGATGAGTTACATGGAACTCTCATAGCTTTTGAGATAAAAACAAAAGAGGAGTATATTGCCCAGAAAGAAGCAACCTTCAAAGTTACAAAGAAGACAAAATATAAGAAGTCAGATTTAGGTAATGAGTTATCTAGTGATGAAGAATCAAACTATGGTAGAAGAAATAAGGACACAAGAAAGTATAAAGGTACAAAAATATTTAAGTGTTTCAAATGTGGTAAATATGATCACTATGCATCTGATTATCCAAAAGTTGGAAATAACAGTGGTGATGAGAAATAGGATCATAAGAACAAGGAAGAAGGAAAATATAGGTACCAAAAGAAAAATAGGTATGGACAAAACAAGCATGAAAATAAGTTTTTCCAAAGGTATAAGAAGAGTTTTTATGCAGATAATAAAGATAAGAGTTCAAGTGATAGTAATGAAATGTACTTAGATAATGAAGAAGAAGAAATTATATTTATGATAGTAGAAAAAGAAAATGTTAGAAACATGGCACCAATAGTTCTCAAGTATTTTAGGTGTGGTAACTTTGGTCATCTTGAATATCAGTGCACAAGGAATGGGTTCAGTTTTAGTGAAGATGAATATAAAGATGCTATTGAATACCTAGAAGAAGAAAGTCTTCTTATGGCAATAGAAGAAGAAGGAAGTACTTCTAGTGGAAATAAATAAAAAAGAATGAAGATGATATTGATGATAAAAAGGTAGAAGAAGAATCAGAATTAGAGGAAGGAGAATTTGATCTTGAGGGTGAGCTTATTTCTACTCTTAAGGAATTAAGGAAGGTAAGAAAGTAGAACTCAAAACTCAAGATTCAATTTCAGGAATGTGATGAAAGAAAGGAATGCTTATACAATATCTGATAGATTTAATATCTAATACAAGGAGATACAAAGAGAAGTTACAGGTAAAAGTATTAGAATGTGAAATGGTAGAGAATGAGCTAACTTCACTAAGGAAGGAGGTAAAAGAGTCTAAATAAAAGCTACACAAGTTTGGAAAAGCTCAAAGAACTTGGATAATATTATCAAGGTACAAATATCTTCATCAAACAAGACACGACTTAGTTTGAAGAAGAATATAGAGGACTAGGAGAGGATTCAATTTCAAGATCCAAAGAAGAAGAAGCTTCATATGAAGAGATTGTAATAGAAAGTGAGACTTTTGAGGTAAGTTAGACAATAGAAATTCCAACAAGGAAAGGAATAATGCATAAATGAGGAACAAATGGAATAGGAAATAGCACAGGGAAGAAGATACTAAGATATTTATGGGGTCAAGGCAAGGTTTATTAAATGGATGGTGTTTCTCATGTCACAAGTTTGGTCACAAGGATATACAGTGTAGGACACATGAAATATAGGGATATGGTTTCACCAATAGAAATTTTAGAAATGGGCATCTCTTTCAAGGGTATTTCTACTCTTGTAATCAATTTGGTCATAAGACAGTTAATTACAGAGTTCATGATAGGAATGGATATGGCTTGACCAGGAGGTACTACAAGATATTTGCACCTTTAAGAAATTACAATATTAAGTGTTATAAGTGCAATAGTGTTGGGCATATAGCTAAGTGGTGTAGAGCATAATTTCTAGAGACAAGCAAGAATAGGGATATTCATAGGAATCAGAAGGATCAGTTGAGGAAGAAGGTGGACAAAGTAAAGATCAGTGTATGCTAGGAGTAGAGATACTCCCACCCCAAAATTAACCACCTCAAATAGAGGAGGTAGGGGAGGGGCTGAGATAAGGGTCTTATCCTTAGCCCCAAGCCCTAAAGGTGGAACTTTGCCATTGATGTGAAAGGGGGAGAGATTTGAGTTAGGGGGAGAGTATTTAGTCAGGGTGATCATTTTCTCAGTGAGAGTAGTTTTTGAAAAAGGAAAAATAAATGGTTATAGATAAAGTCTTGTCATCAATGAAAAAGGGGGAGATTGTTAGAAATTTTGAGTAGTTGTGTTGGCATTGAGAGGGAGAGCAGAGGATCTGTGTTCGAGTCTCAGCTGCTATGAAAGGGTAAGGTTTTAAATTTAGTTTTTTCACTAGATCAAAGGTACTAAGCACATGAGGCACTTTTCCCTCCCAAATGAGTGTCTAGCTCACACGGTGGTTTAGGCTATGGCTAGGGCACTGGCGATAGTGTGACCTAGTATCGAATCCCATTGAGTGGCATACAAATGTACTTTGATTTTTTTATTATTGTTTATGTTGAGCATGTGGTCTAAGGTTGCATAGTGAGTGGTTATTAAGCACGTGGTCTAAGGTTGTTAAGTGAGCACCTAGGGAGATATAAGGAGGTTAAGGTAAAATTAATTTTTACCTTAGTTAAAGGTGGTAAAGGTTATAGTTTTAATTTAAAAGTAAATTGCATTATTTCTGATTTGTAATGTCAATTATCTTTGGAAATGCAATTTTTGAGTAGGGAGACATAAGTAAGAAATTTGGATTAATATATGCATTAAATTTTTGAAGGAGGTTATAGTGAAAGTATGTAATTGGAATTTTTGTTTGAGAAGTTTGGAGATTATAAGGTGTACTTGAGACTTGATAATTTTTGTATAGTGGATCAATTTTTGAGGAGAATATTTGTGGATATTTTGAGATAGATTGTTGCTATCTAACCTTGATATTGGCAAAGAAGAATTGATTGTGATTAAGACAGGTTTTGAAGATATATCACCATCAAACCAAAAGGTATGGGAACATCTTCCTTATGAGTGAAATATTTTTGGCTTGAATGTTGTGAAATGCAAATTTGGAGTGAAAATGATTGTTTGATAAGCATTGTTGGAAATAGTTGAGTGAGATTTCATATGCATGATTGGTGAATGTTTGTGAGATTATTTGAATGTGAAATTGAGAACTATCTTGAGCTAGGGTTTGTAAAAGAACATGAGTATCATTGTTATGTGAGATTGAGAACTATCTTGAACTAGGGTTTGTGAAAGATCATGAGTATCATTGTTATGTGAATTTAAGAACTACTTTGAACTAGGGTTTGTAAATATCATGAGTATCATTATGTGAATTTTGAATCATATTGAGTCAAGGTTTGAGTTCCATAGTGTGAATTGTTGGAAGTACAATGAAACACTTGATTAGGGTTTGAAATCAAGTTGTGTTTCATTGAGTGAATGGTTGAGTGAATTTGGATGATAATTATTGATTGAATGCATTGGAGTGATAGTTCAAGTTCTGTGAAACAAATTATTCTTTATTCTAAATTGATTTGGAAGAGAGGTTGGAAGTGATTGAGTATTTTATGAGTGTGAAATATATTGAGTCTCTAATAATTCTCTATATGTTTTGTGGTTAAACAAAATTCTAAGTGAAACTTGTTTGTGGTATTTAAGAGGTTTTCTATAAGAGATTGAGTTGAGGTTTGTATGTAAGTTTTACAATTGATTTGAATAAGCTTTTGTGAAAGCTAGTGGATAGATTTGAGTAATTCCTAGAGGGGACTTAAGGATAGAATTAAGAAAGCTTTTGAGAAATATTGTGGGCAGATTTGAGTAAGTCCTAGAGGGGACTTAAGGACAGATTTGTGTGAGATTTTGTGGAAGCTTACAAGCAGATTTGAGGTAAGTCTTGGTGAAGACTTTTTGAGCAGATTGGACAAGTTCTAGCGAGGACTTGTTGAGCAGATTTAAGGTAAGTCTTGGTGAAGACTTGTTGAGCATATTGGACAAGTTCTAGGGAGGACTTGTTGAGCAGATTTGAGGTAAGTCTTGGTGAAGACTTGTTGAGTAGATTGGACAAGTTCTAGAGAGGACTTGTTGAGTAGTGTTAAGGCAAGTCTTGGTGAAGGTTTGTGGATAGATTTGAAGCAAGTCTTAGAGAATACTTGAAAGAATATTGAGAAATTTCTTGAGAGGACTTTTGGATAGATTTGAGTCAAGTCTTAAAGAATAATTGAAAGAAGATTGAGCAAGTTCTTAAGAGGACTTACGAATAGATTTGAGGCAAGTATTTAAGAAGACTTGAGAGCAAATTTGATTTATTTATTTTTTCAAGCTTTGAGTTAAGGCTTGGGGAAAATCTAGAAGAGTTGATTTGTAATTATATCAAGCTTTGTGTTAAGGTTTGAGGATAGATTTGAGGATATATTTTAGGATATATTTTGGTGCAGATTTGAGGGTAGATTTTTTCTATACTAGAGATATATTTGTGAGTATATTTGTGCTAGATCAAAGGATAGTGTTTAGTGTAGATTTGAGATAGAGATTTATCAAAGCTAAGAGTAAGCTTTGGAGGTGACACAGTAGAGGATAGTAGTCTCTAGTGGATAAATATCCATTAGCCAATGTAGTGAGGATAGAGGTATTTTAAGAGAGGATAGAGGTCTTTAGTGGAAAGAGATACACAAGCCAATGTAGTGGAGGTAGGAGTCTTCTATAGGATCACTAGCCAAAGTAGAGGAGAAGGATTTATCCTATGGATATAGATCCATGAACTAGCAAGAGGGGAAAGAGTTCTCCTATGGATATAGATCCATGAACTTGATTAGTATATTGGTGTCTCCTTTGGATAGAGGTTCATAAATATTATACTAGGGAAGGATTCCCAAGAGATTTATTGAGAAAATTTTAGTGAATATTTTCTCTGTGGAGTACCCCACATTGGGTGAACCATGTTAAATTGGTGTCTCTATTGTATTTGATGATTTGTATGTTTATTTGATTATCGTTGTTGATATTGTCATTGATATATTGGATAATATTGTATACTATTCACCCCATCTCAGTATAAGCTTGTTTTCTTCACCATATTTAGGCCATCCTTGGAAATTACAAATCCCAAGAACACTAAATGTTTTTGAAGAAATATACACTTCTTCAAATTAGCATATTTTTTCTATTTCCATAGTAACTCTAACACCAACCTCACATGGTGCAAGTTCTCTTCTTCAATTTTACTAAAAATTAAGATATCATCAAAATAGAAAAGCACAAACTTACCAATGTATTCCGGTAGCACTTAGTTTATCAATAATATAAAGGTACTAGGTGCATTTGATAACCCGAATGGCATCACCATCCACTTGCACAATCCATATAAGGTTTTCAAAGTAGTCTTCCACTCATACCACTCTCTAATATTAATCTGATAATAACCACTTCATAGATCAATCTTGATGAGTTAACCCCTACTAAGATATCCATCATATCCTCCACTCTAGGTATTGTAAACCTATACCTAATAGTAATTTTATTTATGGACCTGCTGTCTACACATGTCTACCATGAGGTATCCTTCTTCAAAGTTAACAGGGTAGAATTTGCATAAGGACTCATGATCTCCCTTACTAATCCTTTTTGTATCATTTATGTCAATTACTTATTCAACTCTACATTTTGGGTTGGGATCAATTGATAGGCTACTCAGTTCAGAAGAATTGACCCAAGAATGAAATCAATATGATGTTGAATATCCCTCTTTGGTGGTAACCCATCAGGTAACTCATCTGGTATGATATCAACATACTCCTTCAAAATTATAGATGCGGTCGATGGTATGTGAACCTCATATACCTCTATTTTTCTCACCATCAATGCATAGCACCAACCATATTTACATGCTTGTATGATAAACTCCTTCGTAGTAAGAAAAATCTTGCTCTACCCTTCTTCCTAAAGAGGTAACAATACTACCTTGGCACCATCCTTCTAAAATGTGTATGCACTTCAACCCACATCATGGATGGTCTTCCTATCATACTGTGAAGGCCTCCCTATAGTATGTGATAGGAATCCATAGGAATCACATCATACCAAACTTCATCTTTATAAGTATTCCCAATTGAGAATTTTACTAAACATATATTATCAATAGTCACCTAATTTCCTTTCTTGATCCATGAAGTGCAATAGGGGTGGGGGTGCTTCTCACAATTTAGATTCATTTTATCTACCATTACATTAGAGACCATATTATCACAATTACCACCATCAATTATTACTTTGCATACCTTTCCTCCCGATGTGCATCTTGTGCAAAAGATATTTTTTTTGTATCCAGGACTCACCACCCTCATCCACTTGCATTTTAGCCTTATTTGGAGAAATCAACGTTCTCTTTATCATTATATTATCAGTCACATTTGTAACAACTTCTATCTTAGCTTCATCCTCTTCCTCAACTAGGTTGACTCTAGCCTGTCCTCCCTGATTCCTCTCTTTAGTGTCATAGTGGGTGCACTCAAATGCTTTATGACCTTCATCACTACATCTAAAATAGGTATATCACTTTCATGATCCATTCCCAACTCAACCTTCCCCATTACCTTGACCTCCCCTATTTTCTCTTCATATTTGGTACATACCATGACTTTTCTTTGTCTCTTCCTATTTCTCTATATTTGTGGGTTCTCCCTTTGATGAGCTAGATCCACCATGCCCCCGATTTGGAGAAGATGGCAATCCCTTTTTCCCTCTTCTATAATTAATCTTCTTATGCTTTTCTTCAAACCTTAAGGCCATTTGATACACATATTCTACGATAATGGTATGATGCATACTCAACTCATCTTGAATAGCATAACTTAGACCATTTACATACCTTGCAACTCTTTGCTCTTAGGTCTCGTTATGTTCCAGATGAATAGATAGATTGTAGAAATCATTGGTGTAGTCCTCTATGATTTGGTCCTTCTGTCATAGGTTCTGAAATCTATGAAATAAATTTTGGGAATAGTATACAAGCACAACATTTTCTTACAACTTCTTCTTCATCTTATCCCAAGCCTTGATCTTTTATTTTCATTTCATCTATAATTCCATATTTATATGATCCCACCAAATTAATGCATTCCATTTCAAATTAGTACATGTGAGTTTCACCTTCTTTTACTCAACTAGATTACTCCATTCAAAATACTTTTTCATTCTATTTACTCAATCGATTAGCTCCTCTAGTTTTAACCCACCAACATACTCAAAAACCTTGATCTTTATTTCATCTCAACTTCTTTTAAGTCCTTCCAAGGCTCAAATCAACTTGCTTTCAAAATGTTCTAGTTCTTCTTCTGCATGATCCTTATATATGCCTTCCTCAGCTATGGTCTCATTATCAGATCCTAAATTTAGGTCCACATTGATGTGGACCTCCACCATGCAGTTAATTGCACTAGTCGGTCATGCTATTTTTGCATGTAGATACTCCATATTCTTATTCATTTGGGCATATATCCCTCACCCTCTCCCTCTTCCATTCATCTTCTTTCCACTAGTGATATCTCACTTGCTCTGATATCAATTGATGTAAATTCACTACAGGAGACCGACAATGGACTCCAAGGGTAAAATTGCAAGACAAGACATCATACAAAATGCACTAGTAAAATAAACCTACAAATGCTAGCTTTCATTATCTAATTTCACACCCCACTTATAATAGAATCTCCCACTCCCTATACTATCCAAAAATAAAAACCCTAGCCTACGCTACCCCTTACTATTTTTAGTGACTTATTATTTTTAGCAACTAACTTGCTATTTTTAGTAACCCTAAAAATAGGGTTTGGATGGCATCCAAAATGGAATCATGCACATGTTATTCAATAATAATCACTACCCAAATATAGCAATCCCACTCTAGTTCTACACTAGTAGTTATGATAACTTTTTAGTTGTAAAAACTAACAATTATATTAAAGCTAATTTTGAGCCTCCTAGAGGTATTTTCTTGTGCGCAACCACTAAGGACAATTTTCTTAAGTTCTCCATGCAATTCTACACATTCTTAAAAAAATGGGGCAAAACAGACACTCAGAGCAAAATTTATAGCCCTGGCAAAGTGCATTATATTTCCTATCATTGAATTGATATTTCATTTCTTTGAATTGAGTAACTCTCTGGTAAAGTGATATTTTCCTATCTTTGAATTAGAAACAACCTCTAAATTTTGTTTTCTAATATTTCCCTTAGGGGTACCCTTTCTTGCATTTGTTATTTAGCATTAGCAAAGTAACATTTACACCACATTCAACATAACTATACCATTTTATTTAATCTTATAGTTACATGTGTTTTGAGACTCGTTGGAATTATACAAGCCTAAAGAGTTATGCTTTGAAACTAATTCTCTTGATATAAGAGAAAGGGTAAGTACACACAAGCCTAAACATGATACAAACTATCAGGTAGATATCATAGAGAGTGACAAACATTTAGATGTTATCAAACACTTAAAACAAAATAAAATACATGGAAAAATGGGTGCTTGAGTGCTTCAGCTACAGTTGACCTCTTGTTTGGATCCCATGCACAAAGTGACTACAAAATTATTTGAATATTACTCCTTTAAATCATATTAAATATTTCCTTCATTCATCACACTTTAGTAAAAATCAAAGTTGCTTATTATTTATTTATATTACATTCATTAGTATATCAATTTTCTTCATGTTTTGACATAAGTTTAAATATTAGAGGTTGAGGCATAAGATGCAAGTTGTATGCTTAGGTAAGGATCCATAGTCTCTCAATTAACATTTAATAGACAAAAGTGCCAACCGTTAGTGGTTATTCTATTAGCATGACCTCAAATTAATATTTCCTATATTTGAATTGATATTTCCTATCTTTGAATTGATATTTCCTATCTTTGAATTGGGTATATCTCCGGCAAAGTGATTATTTCCTATCTTTGAATTAGCAAAAACCTATAAATTTTTCTTGCCAATATTTCCCTCAGGGTACCCTTTCCTACATTTTCTATTTATCATTAGCAAAGTAATATGTACAACACCTTAAACACAATTATATTATTTTCCTTAATATTATAGTTACATGTGTTTTGAGACTCATTGGCATAATACAAACCAGAAGTGTCATGCTTTAAAAATAATTTTTTGATAAAATAGGAGGTATGTATACATAGGCCTAAATACGATACACACCATCATGTAGATATCATCAAGAAAATTTAGATAGCACAAAAATTTATAAGTTATCAAACACTTAAAACTGAATAAAATACGTAGAAAATAGGATGCTTGAGTGCTATAGCTACAATTGGCCTCTTGTTTGGATACCATGCACAAAGTGATTACAAAATTATTTGAATCTTGCTCCTTTAAATCATATTAAATATTTCCTTTAGTCATATCACTTTAATAAAAATAAAATTTTCTTATTATTTATTTATATTACATGAATTAATATATCAAATTTCTTGATGTTTTGATATAATTTTATAGATTTTAGGTTGAGGTTGAATAAAACAAGCTTATATTGAGAGGGGGGGTGAACAATATAATACCAATTTTTAAATTTTTCCTTTTACTTCAGAAAGCAATGCAATGAACCAATAGAAAAATCAAAGCAGTAATCAAACCAATGTACAAGTCATCACACAATTGAGACACCAATATAATGTGGTTCACCCAAGGTGGGCTACTCCATAGAGAAAATATTTCACTAAATTTTCTCAATAAAATCCTTTGGGAATCCTTCCCAATTACAATATTTATGGACTTCCTATCCAAAGGAGAATCCTTCCCCTAATCAAATATTTATGAGCCTCCTGCCCAAATGAGGTGTCCTATCCCCCAAAGAAGTATTTATGAGCCTCCTGCCCAAAGGAGATGTCCTACCCTCCAAAGCTCTAGAATTGATACTTCAAAAGATCACTGCCTCTTTTGTCGCTAGTAGGTGGAACTCCTTTCCATAGAAGACGTCCTATCCTCCTTGCTATGGCTCTAAAGACTTTTGTCCTCATTGATCACCTCCACAGCTGCTCATCAACAACTATACTAAACACAGTCAATCAGTCTAGCACAAGTCCTCTTAAACTCTATCACAAATCTACACCAAACTTAGTCCTCTAGTCCAGCATAAATCTGCTCTCAAATCTCTGTCAGATCTGTCCCAAGCTTAAGCCAAAAGCTTGAACAAATCAATCACAACTGCTCACAAGTATCCACCAAGACTTCATCAAATCTATCCACAAGTTCTTCAAAAAGAACCTATCCAAATCAGTCCACAAGTTCTCCATAAGAACCTATCCAAATCAGTCCATAAGTTCTCCACAAGAACCTATCCAAATCAGTCCATAAGTTCTCCACAAGAACCTGTCCAAATCTATCCTAGCAAGCTCACCAAGAACTTGCCCAAATCATCTCAAGCAAGTTTACCAAGAAACTTGCCCAATGTGAACACACAAAGAGAATTGTTAGAGACCCAATGTGTTTCATCCAATCATATCAAATCAATATCATAGAAGCATAAAGAGAATTGTTAGAGACTCAATATGTTCTATCCTTCAACTTTCAATCTCAACTCAAATCAATCTCATAGAAGCATAAAGAGAATATGTTATATCCTTCAACTCTCAATATCAACTCAAATCAATCTCATAGAAGCATAAAGAGAATTTTTAGAGACTCAATATGTTCTATCCTTCAACTTTCAATCTAAACTCAAATCAATCTCATAGGAGCAAGCCCAACTCATGTATCAAGTAAAGCATAACTTGATCAACTCAATCTCAATGGAAGCAATCTCAAAATCAAACTCTCAACAACCAAACAACTCAATTAGGGTTTCAACAAATTATAGCAATGGCATAAGCTTCTCACTCAAAAACCCTAAAGCAAAATTCAAATGCTTCCACTCTCATAAACCAGAATTATGCAATAAATCATAAACTCATCATGATCTCATAATGCATAATCAATACTTCCACTTTCAGAAAATAAGATCCACTCCAAATAAGGAAACTTAATTTAATCCTTTTCACTCCAAAATTATTTTCAGAAAACCATCAATCAATAATAACCATGGAAGAATGTGCCCATACCTTTACTTTGATGAAGAAGTAGAACTCAAAATCTGTCACAACACTAACTCTCAATTTACCACAAATTAGAGTTAGCAACAATGGAATAATGCACAATGATAAGAGTCCTAATAACACCTTATCACTACAACTCATCAATAATAAAAACTCACAAATATACATATCAACAATATTCCTTTACACCTTATAAATCCTACTTAATATATCACAAAATAACTTCAACCTCAAAAATAATTACAAGAGAATATCCACTCAATAACTCGAAAGGCTTTCTAACCCCAATATGACATTAAGCACAATTATTCCTTAAACCCTTATAACTCCTAAAATACATTTACTTCTAAATGCATTTACCATATAAACATTAAGCATCAATAATAACAATGTCAAAGCAATATTTCCATTTAACCTTATACCTCCATCCAATTACCAACAATAATTTGCCAAGTCAAATCAAATATTCCACATTATCAACAAAATATCTACCTTGGCCAAAAATAAATTCTCCAACCTTAGGAGAAGTGTGGAGACACCAACATAAGCGCCAAAGTGCTTCCTCCTACAAACTCGTGGCCCAAGGCAACTACTATACCATGTGCACAATAATCCATGACAAAAAATGAAACATGCCCGATGTGAATCGATCTCGACACCTCTGCCTAGCGAGCGCCTTCGCTCCACTACCTCCGTCATTGGAGCACAAGTGCCCAACAAAACTCTCAAGCACCACTTGTCATTTTACCTTCCTTTTGCTCGCAAAAATTAAAGACAAATAAATTTGTCTTCCTCACAGGCATACGAAATTGGAACTTAAACATAGAGCAATACAAAACTCAAAAATCACAGAGCAATCCAAAATTGAAGGTCACAGAGCAATACAAAATTGAAGGTCACAGAGCAATATGAATTCGAAGGTAATCGCACAAATCGGAGGTGTATTGAACCTTAGGAATTAATTCCCTTTAATAGTCTTTTGCATCCCATGCAAGTTGATGCCAACACTCCTTCCAAACAAACGACGTCGGTGAGGTAAGTCTTCTACATTGGCATCTCTAAGGGTTTAGAAACATTTTTGATAATAATAATTAAATTAATAATTATTATTTAATTAATAATAAACTTAACTTAAAATATTTTCAAAGGTTTGAGTTAATTAATTTATTAATAATAAAAATGGACTTTTAAGATATTTTCAAGGAGCAAAAAAATTTTCATTAAGCCAATATGGTTTTAATAAAAACCTTTAACCTTGTCACCATGGTTTTAATTAAAAACCCATAAACAAACATCATGGAACTTTCAAGATATTTTTGTCACAAAATTGTTTTTGACATCAGCACAAATTTCTTTTGACATCAACACAAACTCCTTTTGACATCAATTACAACTCACAAATAGGAAGCTAGGCAACATACCCAAAATTTCCAATGATCTCCGCCTTTGTCATTGATGGCAAACCACTATTGAAACCACTGCTGAAAAAAAACTTTCAAGCAACTGCTAATTGTCAAAACTAAAACCAACTGAAAACCATCCTCTGAAGCTTTGCTCCCCCTAACTCAAGGCTCTCCCCCTTACTCAAATATCTTCCCCTTTGTCATCAATGGCAAAGGGTCACCTTTGGGGCTCAAGGCTAAGAATGAGCCTCTTAGCTTAGCCCCTCCCCCACCTCCTGTTGAGGTGATTAATTCTAGGGTGGGAGTAAAAATCCCATTAGGCACTGATCATCATCAATGTCCATAGCTGTATTTCCATGATTTTTCTTGATATCCTTGTCCATGTTCCTATTCCTGTTCTTGTTCATATTCTCATCCTTGTTTCTGTCCAAGCCATTATTCCTATTCTTGTCATTATTCTTGTTCCTGCCATTATTCCTATTCCTATTCATAGCCTTGAACCTGTACCTTGTAACTTATGCTCTACACCATCTAGCTGTATGTCCTTCATTATTGCACTTATAACATTTGACAATGTTATTCCTTTGAGATGTATCTATTTTTTTAATCCTCTCTATTGGACTAAACCTGTTCTTGTTGTTAACCCTGCAATTAACTGCCTTGTGCCCAAACTGATTACAAGAGTAGCAATACCCCTGAAATAAATTATCATTTCTAAAATTTCCATTAACCTGTCTTTCTTGAGCCCTACACTATGAAGCCATGTGTCCAAACCTGTGACATGCAAAACATCTTCCATTGAAATTTCCTTGCCTTGACCTCATAGGTCCTTTAGTATTTCTTCCCTTATGCTAATTCCTATTTTTTGATTCTATGCTGTCTGAATTACCATATGAAAACTTACTCTCTGAAGTAATATCTTCATCTAAACCATATTCTTCTTGGGAGCTCATACTAGATTCCTCAACCTGTTCCTTTTGTTTCTTTCCAAAACCAAGACCTGTTTTATCTGTTGTCCTTTTTTGATCCTTGATGATTGATTTTGTTAGGGTAAAATAGGTAGTATATTGCATTATACTACATAGGTTGATTATTACATTTACTTTTCTACTTTCTACCATGTAGATATTTACTGTTTCAAATATCTAATGGTAAACTATGGTTAATTCCTAAATATCCTAGGTTAACAAACCTAAACCAAACTCTCTACCTCCTATGTCGCATTGGTTAGCATGGATAACGGGATTATAGTTTGTATTACTATTTTGTAACCTATTTAAATACTAGGCTTTGCTCCTAATTTTGGTTAATGTAAATTTTCATTTTATTTAGTTGAACTCATTCTCCTGGTCACATTGGTACCAGAGCTGGATCACGGGAGTTGAACTGGAGCATTGGAAATATGACACCATTGGTGACCCTTAGTTATTTTCAATAATTACTCATGATTTTCAATTCTCCTAAGGTTTGATTATTTATTTGTATGCACCCTAATTTCATGGATAGAGAGTTGAGAGCCCCCATAGGAAGACTCGTAGCATAGGGCATGGATATCGATGTAGGGACCGTTTGACCTCGACCATGATCACCACCCACGAAAAGTTTTTTCCCATTGTGGATCATGACCACTAGGATCTCCCCACCGATGATCCAACCTATGGGTCTGCAGTCCACCCATGGGAGCGTCTGAGGGCAGGTGGCCCTCACACTCCCCATGGTAAGGGGAGAGCTTTCTTAGCTTTCCCCCTGGGCCTGCATCCCAAGACCAAGGTGGGAACGCATCAAGGGTAGGAGCGCCCTCACATTTCCTACAACATAGATCCCAAGGCGATAACACATCAAGGGCAGGAGCACCCTCAAATTTCCCATAGACCTACATGCACCCCAAGGTGGTGCTAACGTGGACATGACATAGACTTGCATGAACCCCGAGGTGGTGCTGACATGGACCTGACTTGACCTACTACCTAGGTGACATGTGGCACTCTGGCCACGTGCCACCTGGCACTTGACTAGATCTGATCGAATGTGGACTTGACGTGGACCTGACTGGACAAGACTCGACACATGGATGCCCCCTTGCCATGCCAGGTGGACGTCGACAAAAGGAGGGCCCGAAATTGATTGCCCAAGGGCAATCACGAGCTTAATCACTCGTTTAGGCTTTTAAAGGCCTTTGCATCCAAAATAGGATGCATGTGGGATAATTCCCACAACATCCCAAAGAAGCCCACAGGCTTCTTTAAGACTCAGGCAGTCCAACCTGAGAACCAAGCTAGCCATTTGGTTAGTTGGCCAAGGCGGATGCCTTAGGCCAACAAGAGTCACAGGTTCGACTCCCGTGCCTGCCAGATTGCAAAGGGATTGAATTTTGATGAAAATTTTATTACTTTTGGCATAACAAAGGTTAATTTTTTTTTATGCTTCAATTAAGTTAATTCTTAAATTTTCTTTAGAAATTTTCATAGTTTTTTGCTAAATAAATTGTATCAATTTTTTTACTCTTAAATTGATGTTTTTTATTCCAAAAATTATGTTATATTCTATTTAAAAAAAAAAAACTTTAAAATTTTTTTAGCATTTAAATTGAAAATAGAAGTGCCAAATTTTTTATGCAACTAAACAATTATATTTCTCTAGTTTTCTCCAAATGCGGGGATAAAGAGACAAGGTATAAGAGACATTTTGTTGCTAAATTTTCATCAATATTTCCTATATTTTTCATCACTCTTAAAAATTTTCATGAATATCAAATCTTGGGTAAGGAAAGCTCTTCGTAGACAAAGAATCGTAAGAAAGAGAAACAAATTACGAAGGCAAACAACACGCTCACATTTTTGTCATATGCTTCATGAATATCGTAGATCCATTCCTCACTCACTTATCTATACTGATACATGGAAGGGGTTGGACAGAATCTATGGTCCCATGAGGATTCGTGAGCCTTTTGATCCTAATGCACCACCTATTTTTGAGTGTTGAAAACAAAAACCAATTTGTGTGTCGACTGGTCTGGAAGCCTTTCAAACGCGGTTCATGTGTCGACTTGTCTTGAAAGGAGTGCTCTAATTTTTCAATTTTGTAAAAATTAAGGGGGATAGAAGTCATATCTTGTGATTCTATTTTTTTTTGCAAAATTGTAAAGAGAAAGTGGGGATATTTCAAAGCAAGAAAGGTGCATTCTTGATTGTACTCACCATATTCTCTTAAAAATTGACTATACTAGGTGCATTTTCGGTTGCATCCGACACCTAGAGTGATAATAATTTGGGTTGCTCTTTTTTTTTTTATTATTGCACTAAAAATCATGTTTTTTGTGTGCAATTAAACAATCAAATAGAAAATTGAAGAAGCACTTCACAAAACCCAAACTTCACTCCAAATCGTGCTACACCTTGCACAGGTTAAAACAAAGTCAATTTTATTCCCCATCAAAGGTCAAAATTCAAAAAACCTTGATTAACTCTATTTTTTTGGCTTAATTTCCTCAAAATTTCCATCCTTATTGAAGGGTGTTAAGGAAGGTGCCATTAAATATCCTAGAGAGCACAATCAGAAGTCTTTCAAAACCTACCCCTTTAATTTGCTCTATTTGTTTGGCTTAAAATCCGCAAACTTTTTATCGCTTGTTAAGGGTGTTAAGGCAGGTGCCATTAAATATCTTATAGAAGTAAATTAAACATCTTCCATATACTCTTTTTATGGTATAATGCAAGATACCACCATATTAGTCCTATCAATTTGAAACCTTCAGCATGGCCATGATGCACAAGTATCTCATTGAGAGCCAACTGCTCAAAGGTTCAAATTATTTTGCATGGAAGACTAATATGAAATCTATCTTAACTATAGAGGATCTATGGTCTATAGTGGATGGAAGTGAAACTAGAACTCAATCAGTAGGAGCAGATCAAACAACTTTTGATAAAAAGGATAGAAAACTATCCTTAATGATCTTGCTAGCTATTTCTGATGATATCCAACATCATATCAGTGAAGCTAAGAATGGTAAGGATTCATGGGATGCCTTAACAACCATATTTGTGGGGAAGAATAAATCAACAATTATTCACCTCTAAACACAGCTTCATACTCTTCATATGAAATCAATAGAAACAGTAGAGCTATTCCTCTACAGAGTGGCAGAATTGAAAACAAAACTGCAATCCTTAGGAGAAAAGTGGAAGACCAAGTCTTGACCTCTATCATTTTTAGGGATCTTCCCGACTCCTACATAATGTTGATCACTTCATTACAAGTCTCTGGAAGGACAGTGACTTTTGTCGAGTTGGTAAATATGCTTCAAATAAAAGAAGCTAATCAACTCCAAAGAGATGAGGCATCCAAAAATGCACTTTTCTCAAACAGACAAGGTGGTAAGAAAAAGTGGAATCGATAGAAAGGTTCTTCTTCTAATAAAGACAAGGGTAAATGCAAAGAGACTTGGAAGAAGTAGTATTGTAATATTTGCGACAAGGACATTCATGAAACCAAAAGATGTTGGTTTAAGAATGAACTGCCCAATGAACAAGGAAACAAGAAGGGCAAAGGCAAACCAAAGAGCAATAATAAAAATCAACAGGCACACATTGCAGCTGAAGATTCTAGTTCAGACTCTGAACGAGCACACACAGTGCTCATGACACATATAGATTCCCCTCACAAGGACACTGTGTGGTACATAGATTCAAGTGCTGGTAATCATATGACTGGAAAGAAGTCTTGGTTTGATACATTTGAGGCTCGAGAAGGTAGACCGATCACCATTGCTAATGATCAACTCTATCGAGTTCAAGGAGAAGGAAGTGTTTCTGTCTTCCTTCTAGATGGAGAATGTAAAATTCAAAAATTTATTTATGTACCAAGATTGAAAAATAATTTCTTGTCAGTTCCACAAATCCTGGACAATCAAATGAATGTCAATTTCAAGGTGGACAAAGAAAATAAACATTGCTTTATCACCAAGAAAGGAAAATAGATAGCAACGGGTTCATACAAACATGGTTTGTTTGTCTTATGTGCACTTACCTCAAAACATACTACAATGGTAGTAACCACAAAAGAGGCCACATCTCTATGCATAAGAGATTTGGGTATTTAAGTTTAGGATATTTACTAGAACTCAGTAAATATCAAATGGTGAAAGGACTGCCTACTCTTTCATCTACTTTTCCAGTGTGCTTAGATTGCTTGTCAAGCAAGCAACACAGAGTACCCTTTGAACCTAGCTCCTTTCGAGATAAGGTACCTTTGGAGTTGGTTCACATAGATTTGTGTGGTCCCATGTCTACTATTTATGGAGGAAAAAGGTATTTTCAATTGTTTGTATATGATCACTCATGCAATATGTGGGTCTTCTTCTTGCAGTTGACATTTGAAGCATTTACCTATTTTCAACAGTTCAAAAATCTTGTTGAGAAAGAATCAGGATGCTTCTTCAAGATCCTTCGTTCAGATCAAAGGGGGGAATACACATCAATGGAATTTTCCTCATTTTTATAGACACATGGGATAAAAATATAGTTGACAACAACCTATTCTCCTCAGTCAAATGGAGTTGTTGAGAGAAGAAATCATTCCATTATGGAAATGGTTTGATGTATTCTCAAGGGAGCCAATCTTGAGAAAATTTACTGGGCTGAAGCTATTCAAACTGTAGTATATCTTCTAAATAGATAACCCACAAGGGATCTTAAAGGTATTACTCCTCAGGAAGCATGGAGTGGAAGGAAACCCTCCATATCTCATCTACAGGTATTTGGGTGTAAGGCTTTTACGCATATACCAAAGGAGAAAAGAAAGAAATTAGATGAGAAGTCCCTACCATGATTTTTTCTTGGATATGATGAATTCTCAAAAGGCTATCGATTGATAGACCCATTTACCAATAAAATACATGTCAGAAGAGATGTAGTGTTTGATGAAGCTTTCACATCCAACACTACATCAGTATATCTAGATGATGAGGAGAAATAACCACTTCTGTATCCACAACAAAAAAAGCCTCCCAAATGGTATACGAGCACAATGAAAAATTCCAAACTCACTTCCCCACCTAATCTTACTCTCAATCGTCCAAAGACACGAAGCATGACTCAACAAGAAAAGACTAAAGCATCCACTTCAGTTGATGATCTTTGTGCAGATTTTCAAGACCTTTATGTTGATAGAGAGATAGCAAGGAGAGATGATATGGAAATAGATGAGAGGGTTTACTTGTCATCATTTTATGAAAATGAACCTTCTACATTTGATGAAGCACTTAGACTGCCTCAGTGAAAGGCAGCTATGGATGCAAAACATAATTCCCTTATCAAGAATAAAACATGGAATCTGGTAGATTTACCTAAAGGAAAGAAACCCATAGGCTGTAAATGGGTTTACAAAGTCAAATATAAGTCATATGGTACCATAGACAAGCATAAATCCTATCTTTTGGTAAAGGTATATGCTCAAAAGGAAGGCCTTGATTATGAGGAAACCTTTGCACCCACTGCAAGGATGACCCCCATTCGAGTTCTTTGTGCTATGTCAGCATAATTCAGATGGAAATTACATCAAATGGATGTAAAAAGTGCCTTTCTAAATGGTGACTTAAAATAAGAGGTATACATGACTCAAAACCCAAGATTTGATGAGGAAGGCCATGAGCAACAAGTTTGCAAGTTGGTCAAATAATTATATGGGCTCAAAAAAGCCCCAAGAGCATGGTACATTAAAGTGGATAGTGTAATAACCCTACCTATCTAGTTCTCTAGGGGTTTACAAATTCTTAACATTTTTCATGAATTTTTGATATACAAAATCACAAACACAGAGGAATCCAAAATTCTCAAAAATATTGTTTTATTCTTATATCAAAACTAGGGCACAAATTAGGTCCGAGGTGTAGACCAATTGGTTCATCCAAACCCCATAATGGGGGCGAAGGTCCAAGGTTCAAATCTCGGGCCTCGTTAGACTGAACGCTTGTCCCTTTCCTGGTGCTTTCAACGACGTAAAAGGTTTAAAATGATTGTGGCATGGTGGTTATAGGGGTGGACTACACGAAGATCTATGTGGTGGCTTCTGGGGTGGACAGCGTAGAATACTGTGGTAGCCATAAAAGCTGGACAGCCTACCCGGATTCATGGCGGCTATCGATTCCACCATGTAAATTAAAAAAAAAACTAGGGCATAAATTACAATGCAAATACCTCAAATGTTGATGAAACCCTAATTACTTCGTACTCTATAAATGATGATGAAGGCTCAACCCTTCTGATGTGAATACTATGTGGTTTCCCAGCTCCAAATATTACCTGTATAATTTCTGAATGACCCTGTGTGGTAACCCAACTCCAGAAGTCTTTAAAATTGAAGTCTAACTACAATCCCTGTGTGGAAATGCCCATATTGACCTGAGGATAATATTGCAACCCTGAAGCCAATTTCCATGTAAGAGGTTGTCGTCTCTCACAAGCTCCAGAATCTCTATAAATGGCTCTACCAAAGAGTCCTCCAAAAAACTAGAGAGAAAAATAATAATCTTCACATATCTCCAAATGAACTCAAAACCTCCTTTTATCTCCTCCATAGGTCAACCTAGGGTTAGGTCACTGTTAGGGTGAGCAAATATAATTTTATAAATTTTTAATTCCACCTTATTTCTCCTTAATTTATTCACCCCCTTATGCCTAGGCTTAACGACTTTTTAAGTCGTCACTTAAAATGGCCCATTTTAAGTATAAAATGATTTTATAATGAAATAAAGTCACTGACTTTACAAAATTAAATTAAATAATCACTTTATTAATTTTATCTTCGACCATTAAAATTTCCAACCTCTGCCCATTCGAATTGAAATCCGTGAATGGTTTTGGACACCCATTTCACTAAAGAATATCACTGCACTGTCTGTTGTCCATCGAAACCCTAAAAATGGACATGGCTAAAAATAGTAACTTTGATCAAACAAATATCTGAACGAGCCCAAACAATCATCAATAAATAGCTCTTTAGGTACTGACAAAGATTATGATATCTCCAATGGCTCCTCTCCATCCGACTTAGCCTATGGGAGCTCGTGTATAGGCTAATCTGCTTTGCACCTGACTGCATAGAAAAGGGGACATTACAGTCCACCCTTACCAAAGATTGCTTGTCCTCAAGCAATACGTATACATACTCCATTAAGATACTATATATCGGATGAGATCACATCAAATCCCCTGGATCCCATAGCAACCTCAAAAAGGAACCACCATGCTGACGCTGCGCCACTCTGATCATCACTACCCCTCTAACATGGTTAAGTGGCAGAAGTCTCAACTACAATAGCATGATGAAATCTCTATCCAGTCTAGCACTGACATGTCTGTCTGAGCTGAGATGTAATATCATGTACCATGACATACTGAAGAAATCAACATCATAGATTACTGCAAACACAATGCTGGAAGTGCCTCCATAGTCATCACCTAACCAGCTCAACTCGGCATTCACACTCCTGGAATTTCCCAGATAATCCCATGTAGCCCAATATACTACAGTCAATGTAATATCCTCTAGAAATATGATGTCCCTCATCATACTCAACCAAGTAGGGTGTAAATATATTTGTATAATTCCAAGACGATCAACCACACTCCACTCTGGAAACTCAATAAGAAGCTCAGCCTCACCATCAAAACGGGTATGCCCATTATGACTGCACCCTGTGCGAAGTAACATCTCATGCATAGGTGACTCAACCAGGCCTATCTCTACACTTTGAATGATTAAACTGACCCCTTGAGAGGGCACTATGTTCAAATAAGAAGTAATATGCTCCATGTAATGCCAACCAAACTGTTGACCAACATCCATCAAGTAAATGTTATGGCTGCCCAAAAAGTGAATAGCGGCATATATCTCATACCCATGATCAACTATCACCCATATAATGCTCCTACCATCGCCCTCGATTCCCATCAAGGGAAACATACGATCCTGGTCAAGAGAACTCAACTCCTGGTCATCCGGATTAGGATGGAGGATGCTCATGGAATCACCCTCAGACTATGTCGAAGTAGACACCCTATCTCAAAAAATGTATCCTGATGATCTATTACAGTAAATGAATCAACACTCTGCATCTCGAAAAATGGATTGCCCAAAAATGTCACACATAATCCATCTCATATAACAGATTGTCAGTCCATCGAAAATAGTTATCTCCCTTGTGCTTATCAAGGTTATTTTGCTGATCCCAAATTGTGTAATCTATTTTCATGGGACAATGTGATAAGTCATAGTCCTCCTGAATGCAATCTAGTTCATCAACAATCTGCCCAATATTCCTAGCTCTCTCTCGATTCAACTGTTCAGTAGATTCTAAAACAAAATTGAGTTTCAACTCTTTCTCATGCAATGAAAAGTGTGCCTCTAACAAAGAGCTTCTAGTCCACTCAAGCTCTTCAGTTAGCTGATTGACTTCTTATTTGATCATGTATGCACTAAGGGTCTCTTCAACAAGCTTGACATAGTGATCTCTGTCTATAAGAGTGCTTATGAAGTTTGACTTCATAGTTTCTAAGGCTACCTTCAAATTTTGTAAATCAGCACTAGACTCATCATGCATTGAATTTTCATGGTTGTCTTGGTGAAATGAAATATCATCATAAGTTGATTTAAAATCAGCAACAACCTCAATTGTGTTATGATATGAAAAATCATGCCTGTCTTCATCAGAAGGGGCTGCCACGTAACCTATAACAACACCATCATGTGTATCATGCATAACTGATTCCATATTTAGCTCACTCTATAAATATTTGAAGAAGATATAGCTATCTGGTGCATGCATCATAATGGGTTCAGTGTGAATATCCAACCTGATATTCTCACAATGACATTGAGAGGGGGGATGAATCAGTGTAGCTATTTAAATTCAAATCTACAACTCTTAAAGCTGAAGCAAAGAGATATTAAAAGCAGTTAAAGCAATTTCAATAAGAGAGCATTCCACAACACGTGATGTAACGAGGCTCACTAATTTGGCTACTCTTAAAAAATGACTGCTTGGACTCCCGTCCAAATCCAGCCTTTGCAAAACTCCAATTTTACAAACAATTTTCAGCACCCATTGAAAGGAGCACCAACCCCTTATTTATCTGCACCAACAAAAAGGAGCACTAACCCCTAATGCCAAGCACCAACTTGGACTGCAATTTTGAAACTATATAAATGACATAAAAATGCCTTCACTGTTACAAGACCCTGACTGGTCTGCTATTAATCAAACACCGCTCACACTTACAGCTCTGATTATCGCACTCTTACAACCATCTTACAGTTATCTTGCTACGTTTCTTACTGCACTCTTATGGCTCTTACGGATATGCTTTTATCTCTCTTACGACACTCTTCCAACCATATTTTTGTAGCACTTTCACTCTTTCAGCAGCATTATAATTCTCCATGCAACTGCCATTTTATAACAATATTTTCATCTTGAAACACCTGGTCTTCTATGACTTCCATAATCCCGCATGTAGCTTATTAATAGCCACTTCTGTAAGTAACTCCTTTATAGCACAATATTTTTACATGCAACCTATTAATAGTTCTATCTCTTGTTTTGGACTGTCAGTATAACCGCCGCTCAATGTTTTCACTACGTCATGGGCCCTGTAACTGTCGCTTTGTCTTTAATTCACTATGCTTATTTTAGCTACATGGTTTTCTGTCGTTCTAACTTCAGTTAACTCTTCTTATTTTACCTACATGATTTTCCTCTACAACTACCCCTGTAACTGTCATGCTGCTTTAGTTAACTGTTACATTTCTTATTTTGGCTGGGTTCTATTTTTGGCTCATGCCAGTGCGGCCTATCATGAAATCGTGACACTTCTACCTCTTTGATGTCTTCTTAGCTTTCGCCCATGAAAATGAAACATGTCATGAAATCGTGACACTTTCGCCTCTTTGACATCTTCTTAGCTTTCCCCCGCGAAAATAGAACATGTCGCAAAATCATGACACTTTCGCATCTTTGTCCTCTTCTCTATCTTTCGCCTGTGAAAACACATGTCGTGAAATCGTGACACTTTCGCTTCCTTGTACTCTTCTCTGTCTTTCGCCCGTGAAAACACATGTCATGAAATCGTGACACTTTCACTTCCTTGTCTTTTTTCTTGCTTTGACCCCATGAAAACACATGTCATGAAATCGTGACACTTTCACTCTCGAGCTCTTTCTCTTGCAATATGTCATGAAATTGTGACATTTTTTGTCCGTACTATCTCTCTTGCAATATGTCACAAAATCATGACACTTTTTCTCTCAAGCTCTTTCTCTTGCAATATGTCATGAAATCGTGACACTTTTTCATCCGTATTGTCTCTCTTGCAAATTGTCGCAAAATCGTGACACTTTTTCTCTTGAGCTCTTTCTATTGCAATATGTTGCAAAATCGTGACACTTTTTCGTCTGTACTGTCTCTCTTGCAAATTGTCGCGAAATCGTGACACTTTTCCTTGTGTGCTCTTTCTCTTCGAACATGTCACAAAATCGTGACAATTTTCCCTACTTGCAATTTCTCTTCGAACATGTTACAAAATCACGACAGTTTTCCCTACTTGCAATTTCTCTTCGAACATGTCGCGAAATCATGACAGTTTTCCCTGCTTGCACTTTCTCTTCAAACATGTCACGAAATCGTGACAGTTTTCCCTGCTTGCACTTTCTCTTCAAACATGTCATGAAATCATGACAGTTTTCCCTGCTTGTGCCTTCTCTTCGAATATGTCACGAAATCGTGATAGTTTTTCCTGCTTGTGCCTTCTCTCTGAATATGTCACGAAATCATGACAATTTTTCCTGCTTGTGCCTTCTCTCCGAATATGTCGTGAAATCATGACAATTTTTCTACATGCCTTCTTTTCTTCCAACATGTCACAATATCGTGACATTTTTTCTTTCTTGCCCAACATGTCACGATATCGTGACAGTTTCTCATTCTTTCTAAACATGTCACGATATCATGACACTTTTCTTACTTGTCTTTTTCTTTGATCTTTTGAATATGGGCCACTTCGGTCTTCTTGGATATTCACTGTACATACTCTGACTGACCTCTGAACTCCTGTCCACTACATCAACCGATCTATCTATCTGTGTTGACAACAATGACAATACTGTTTCTGCACCTTGCTCAACAATCTCCCCATTTGGAATTGTTGGCAACACACGTGCAATTTCCTGTAAATCTTCTCCCCCTTTGACAATAATACCAAAGGGCTGCTGCAGAATCCACCTGAGTCGATGCACAAGATTCTCAGGCAAAAATTATTACAGTTAGTAAAAATCATAAACATGAGCAAATAGATAAAAAAATACATAAGTGCTCCCCCTGAGAATGTGGTCCCGATAGCTAGTCAATTCTTGGGAAACATGACCACTCCCAACTTACTGCAAAGGTACTCAAGAACTTCCTTGGGCAATGGTTTTGTGAAGATATCCGCTACTTTCTCTATAGTTGGAACAAAATCCAATTTAACCTCACCTTCCACAAATTTATCCTTCAAAAAGTGATACCGGATTGCAATATGTTTGGTGCGAGAATGCATAACCGGATTATTTGAGATGTTAATAGCACTGGTGTTATCACATTTAACTAAAATTGGCTCTTTGAATTTAATGCCAAGATCTTTCAGAGTTTGTTTCATCCATAATATCTATGTACAACACGTTGTCACTGTAATGTATTCTACCTCTGCTATGGATAGAGAGACTGATTCTTGTTTCTTACTGTGCCATGCGACCAACCTATCTCCAAGATAGAATGCACCTCCACTGGTACTCTTTCTATCATCTATACATCCTGCCCAATATGCATCTGAATATACAATAAGAGTGAAATCCTTACCTTTTGGATACCATAACCCATACTCCATGGTACCCTTGAGGTACCGAAGAATCCTCTTCACAACTATCACATGAGTCTCTTTGGGACTAGCCTAAAATTGTGCTACCATGCATACTGCCTGTAAGATATCTGGTCTAGTAGCTATCAAATACAACAGGCTCCCAATCATAGATCTGTACATGGTTTGATCAACATCTAGAGATTTTTCATCCTTGCTCAACTTGCAACCTGTCGTCATGGGAGTGCTAACAGGCTTACAATCCTCCATTGTGAACTTTTTTAGAATTTCTTTCACATATTTAACTTGAGAAATAAAAATGCCCTTTTCATTTTGATTAACTTGCAATCCGAGGAAATACGAAAGTTCACCAATCATAGACATTTCAAATTATTTTTGCATCTTATTTTCTGTCTCTACACGACTCATCATTGTTGCTACCAAATATGATATCATCTACGTAAACAACAAGGACAATAAGATGGCCATTTTATGTTTTGACATACAAGTTACTATCCACCATACCTTTCTTGAACCCTTGTTCAGTAAGATAGTTGTCTAGCCTTGCATACCATTCTAGCCACTGGTGGAAAGGTTTCTTCAAAGTCAATACCTTCAACTTGTGCATAGCCTTTATAGACCAATCTTGCCTTATTCCTGACTACCTGTCCGTCTTCATTCAGTTTGTTTCTAAAAATCCATTTAGTACCGATTATATTTTTATTTGCAGGCCTTGGTACTAACTCTCAGGTTTTTTTTTTCTCAATCTGATATAGTTCTTCATTTATTGCCTTCATCCAAATTTCATCTATGCTTGCTTCAACAACATTTTTGGGCTCAATGTTGGATAATAGAGAGTAGTTACTTACTACTCTTCTCCTTGTCTGAACACCAACTGTGGGGTCTCCAATTATTTGCTCTCTTGGATGATTTTTCTGCCAGCTGCCTGTTTTGAATTTCTTGTTTTCTTCCTCTTCTGAATCACTACTTGAATCATCTGCATCATTTTTTTGTTTCTTTTTAGTTTCTTGTTCTTCATCTCCTTCAATAACTTCATAAATAGGGTAGTTTTCTTCATAGCTAATTTCGCGTGCCCTACCTTCATCAACTTTAACATCGGCACTCTCCACAAGTTTCTTTAGCCGCTTGTTGTACCATGTGTAGGATTTTCTTTTTGTTGAATAGCCAAGAAAAATCCCTTCATCAGCTCTATCTTCAAACTTACCAAGATTATCTTCAGTTCTTTTGGTGTAGCACTTGCTTCCAAAGACTTTGAAGTATCTTGTTGTTGTCTTTTTGCTGAACCATAACTCATAAGGAGTTTTTCTTTCATGCGTCCTCAACATACACCTATTTTGGATGTAAACCGTAGTATGGACTGCATCTTTCCAAAATTTGTCTGCTATTTTGCTCTCAGTCAACATCGTCTGTTCCATTTCCTGCACTGTCCTGTTCTTTCTTTCTACAAAACCATTTTGCTGAGGTGTCCTTGTTGCTGAAAACTGTCTTCTGATCCCATATGTTTGATAGTACTCTACAAACTCCTTTGAAATAAACTCTCCTCCTCTATCTGATCTTAAGCATTTAATTTTTTTTCCTGTTTGATTCTCAACCTATTTTTTGAAAATCTTGAACATCTCAAAGACATTTGATTTAAGATTTAAAAATAGTACCCATGTCATCCTGGAATAGTCATCTATGCACAACATAAAGTATTTGTCACCATTTATGCTTTGTGTTCTCATGGGTCCACATAAATCAGTATGTATTAGTTCTAAAGGTTTGCTGGTGAAGTACTCCTTTGATTTAAATGTGGCTCTAGTTTGCTTCCATTTTTGGCATGAAGCACAAATGCTATTTAATGGTTTGCCAATGGTGGGTATATCTCTTACTGCATTTTTTGAGCTTATTTTTACCAGATTGTCAAAGCTGATATGACTGAGCCTCTTGTGCCACAGCCAATTTTCTTCTTCCTATCCAATCAAGCATGCTCCTTCTGAAGTCTCTAAGAGAGTATACAGGTTGCCAGAAGTCCTCGATCTAGTAGCTATCAACTTCCCACTGTTTGCTTTTCTAACTTCACAACCCTGCTTCTTAAAAATTACTTCATGACCTCTGTCACAGATTTGACTTACGCTCAGCAAGTTATGCTTCAGACCAATCACAAACAAGACTTATTTTGAATTGATCTTTTCGTCACTAATCTTGATTGATCCTTTGCCAACTATATTAGCTCCATCATTATTTCCAAATTTTATAGAACCACCTTCATATTTCTGTAACTTCTCAAATTTTTGTTTGTCGCCTGTCATATGACTGGAGCATCCACTATCAAGTATCCATGGTGCAAATTTGTTCTGTGCTTTAAACGTAGTTTGTACAATCAAGGATTCCTTTTCTTCCTTAGGTTGCTCTTTTTCTTTCCACTCTGGTTTGATAGTAGTTTTGGTCACTTGTTTTGCCTTTTCCCTTTCATTAGCTTGTGCCTGTTTTTTAGGAAATTTTCTATTTTGTTTCAATCCATTTGGTTGAGATTTTCTTCCCTGATATTTATTTGTTGCAAATGTACTCTGACAATTTCTTGCAATGTTTCCAAAATTATGACAGTTATAACATTCAACTGCATAATCCATCAAAGGTGAAAAGACATTTCTACTAGTGAAATTCCTTTGTGCTACATTATAACTGCAATCTGAAATCTTATGACCATAAGCATTGCATTTAAAACAATAACCAGAAAATGAATGATTAAACCTGGGTGATGGTCTTTGCCATTTTGTAGTAGGAGCCATAAATCTTCTCCTTCTTTGATGTGTGACATTGGTGAATCCATCATTGTCAGTACTCCTCTCGAGCCTGGCCTTAGTGCTTTCTTTTGCATGATTCGATGTTTCTTGATCAACCCTGATCTTGTCTTCATTATTTATGGGTTCTACAGTTATGGCCTTTGATCCCTTTGATGATTCTCCTTCGACGAAGCCCAAACCAAATTTGATCCCTGGAGTCCTTTGGTTATTTATAATTTTATCTAGCTTCACAGAACTTTCTTCAAATTTGTGATAACAACTCAATTTTTGATTCATCTCTTCTAGCTGCATCCTTAACCCAACAATGTATTCTTCTAGCTTGTTGCACTCATCTATTTTCATGGTTAATTATACTTTGAGATATTCATACATTTTCTTAAATTCGTCTGTCTGAACTTTCAAACTATTTATTATTTCATTGGCATCCTCAAGCGTTCTTGAAACTTTCTTATTATTTTTTGTTTTTGTACTCAACTCTTTAAGTACAACAACCAACTCACCTTCCAAATATACTTCAGCCTCATCCTCAATTTTTTTATCACATTCCTATTTTTCTTCTATTTTTTCTTCTTCGAATGCCATAAACAGAGCTTCACCTGTTTCTTCTTCAGAATCCTCATCGGAGCTGTCTTCAGAAGAGCTGAAATCATTGGATATGAAACTTTTCTTCTTGAAGTTGCTTTTTCTAAAATTTGGTTTCTTCTTCCAGTCACTTCTTTCTTGGTGTGACCCTTCAACACTTTTGTTTTTCTCATTCATTAGACATTTAGCTGCAAAGTTCCCAACACCTCCACAGTTGAAACACTTAAACGGTAACTTTCCTCTGTACTTTCCTTTTCCCCTTATCAGTTTCTGAACAAAGTTTGCTATTGTTTCATCTGATGTTTCTTCTTCATCGGATTCTTTTTTTTATTTTATTTTTTTATGTGCTTTAAATGCAACTTCTCTATCTGTGGGTTTAGTTTTTCCTATTCTCATCTCATATGCAGTCAAAGAACCATGCATCTCATCCATACTAAATGTATTTAGATCTTTAGCTTCTTCTATAGCTGAGACTTTAGAATCAAATCTATGAGGAAGAGATCTTAGTACCTTTTTCATGATGACAACATATTCCATTTCCTTTTTGAGTCCTCTAATCGCATTAATGATGCCATTAACTCTCAACATGTATGCCTCTATGTTCTCATCGTCATTCATATTCAATGCTTCAAACTGAGCTCGGTGTGTTTGTAACTTGGCCTCTTTGATCTTGTCGTCTCCTTCATGAATGCTCTTTAGTTTGTCCCACATGTCTTTAGCCATTTTGCAACTCATGATCTTTATCAGTTCACTATCTACTAAACCACACATTATAGCATTCTTTGCTTTAGAGTTATTCTCAAACTGTTTATTATTGGCAACATCTATTGGAGGAGTAGTGAGTATTGTGTATCCACTATCTACTAACTCCCAAATATCGTATCCCAACGCACACAGATATGTCTACATCCTGAGTCTCTAGAATGTGTAGTTAGTTCTGTGAAACAATGGAGCTTTGTTTGATGAGAATCCTTCACCACCTGCCATTGTGTTTCTTCCAAGATCACCTTAGCTAATTTAGCTTGTTCAGGAACCTTGCTCTAATACCAATTGATATTCTCATAGTGACACTGAGAGGGGGGTGAATTAGTGTAGCTATTTAAATTCAAATCTACAACTCTTAAAGCTAAAGCAAAGAGATCTTAAAAGCAGATAAAGCAATTTCAACAAGAGAGCATTCCACAACACGTGATGTAACGAGGTTCACCAATTTGGCTACTCCTCAAAAATGATTGCTTGGACTCCCGTCCAAATCCAGCCTTTGCAAAACTCCAATTTTACAAATAATTTTTAGCACCCACTGAAAGGAGAACCAACCCCTTCTTTATCTGCACCAACAAAAGAGAGCACCAACCCCTAATGCCAAGCACCAACTTGGACTACAATTTTGAAACTATATAAATGAAATAAAAATGCCTTCATTATTACAAGACCTTGACTGGTCTACTATTAATCAAACACTGCTCACACTTATGGCTCTACTTATCACACTCTTACGGCCCTCTTATAGTTCTCTTGCTGCATTTCTTACTGCACTCTTATGGCTCTTACGGCTCTGCTTTTATCTCTCTTACGACACTCTTCCAACCCTCTTTTCACAACAATTTCACTCTTTCAATAGCACTATAATTCTCCATGCAACTGCCCTTTTATAACAATATTTTCATCTTGAAACACCTGGTCTTCTGTGACTTCCATAATCCTGCATGCAGCCTATTAATAGCCACTTCTGTAAGTAACTCCTTTATAGCACAATATTTTTACATGCAACCTATTAATAGTTCTGTCTCTTGTTTTAGACTGTCAGTATAACCGTCGCTCGACGGTTTCACTGCATCACGGGCCCTGTAACTGTCGCTTTGTCTTTAATTCACTATGCTTATTTTAGCTACATGGTTTTCTGCCATTCTGACTTCAGTTAACTCTTCTTATTTTACTTGCATGATTTTCCTCTACAACTACCCCTGTAATTGTCATGCTACTTCAGTTAACTGTTACATTTCTTATTTTGGTTGGGTTCTCTTTTTAGCTCGCGCTAGTGTGACCTGTCACAAAATCATGAAACTTTTGCCTCTTTGACGTATTCTCAGCTTTCGCTCGTGAAAACGGAACATGTCGTGAAATCGTGACACTTTCGTCTCTTTGACATATTCTCAGCTTTCCCCCGCAAAAATAGAACATGTCATGAAATCATGAAACTTTTGCCTCCTTGACCTCTTCTCTGAATTTTTCCCATGAAAACACATGTTGCAAAATCATGACACTTTCGCTTCCTTGTACTCTTCTCTGTCTTTCACCCACGAAAATGCAACATGTCACGAAATCGCAACACTTTCACTTCCTTGTCTCTTTTCTTGCCTTGACCCCACGAAAACACAACATGTCACAAAATCGTGACACTTTCACTCTCGAGCTCTTTCTCTTGCAATATGTCATGAAATCGTGACACTTTTTTGTCCGTACTATCTCTCTTGCAATATGTCACGAAATCATGACACTTTTTCTCTTGAGCTCTTTCTCTTGCAATATGTTGCAAAATCGTGACACTTTTTCGTCTATACTGTCTCTCTTGCAAATTGTCATGAAATCATAAAAATTTTCCTTACATGCTCTTTCTCTTCGAACATGTCATGAAATCGTGACATTTTTTCCTGCTTGCACTTTCTCTTCGAACATGTCGCAAAATCGTGACAATTTTCCCTGCTTGCACTTTCTCTTCGAACATGTCGTGAAATCACGATAGTTTTCCCTGCTTGCACTTTCTCTTCAAACATGTCATGAAATCATGACAGTTTTCCCTGCTTGTGCCTTCTCTTCGAATATGTCATGAAATCATGATAGTTTTTCCTGCTTGTGCCTTCTCTTCGAATATGTCACGAAATCATGACAGTTTTTCCTGCTTGTGCCTTCTCTCCAAATATGTCACGAAATTGTGATAGTTTTTTCTACTTGTGCCTTCTCTCCGAATATGTCGTGAAATTGCGACATTTTTTCTACATGCCTTCTTTTCTTCCAAAATGTCACGATATCGTGACAGTTTTTCTTTCTTGCCCAACATGTCACAATATCACGACAGTTTCTCATTCTTTCTAAACATGTCGCAATATCATGACACTTTTCTTACTTGTATTTTTCTTTGATCTTTTAAATATGGGCCACTTTGTTCTTCTTGGATATTCACTATACATACTCTGGCTGAACTCTGAACTCCTATCCACTACATCAACTGATCTATCTGTCTGTGTTGACAATAATGACAATACAATTTCTGCACCTTACTCAACACAACCCAAGTTCTTCTGAACTATCACCATTAAAATGTGATAGATGAATATCATCATGATCTAATTGGGAATCTAAGTCACTATGAACTAGCTTCTCCAACCTTTTTGGGACAGTAGGCTCTTCATTGTGTTTCAAATTTTTGATCTTCTTAAGAAGGTTTATTTTTTCATTTCCATTGGGTTGTTGCCTCATACGCATATCAATATAATCTTCATTAGATATAAGGGCACGAAAATCATCATCATGAGCCCTCCACTCTTGCTGGAACTGATCAAATAATTCAATGACTGTAGGCTCAAACTTTACCTTATCCATCATTGTAGTTAATTGACTGATGGATTTTAGTATCTCACTCTGAGTCCTATCCCAATCACACCGTCTCCTAGACCAATCATTATAAGACTCTATGAATCTAAAATTTACTTAGGCTTCCATAATAGGCTAGCAGAATAAGTTGAGCTCTGAATTAAAAATACCCAGAACTCTTAAAGCCCAAATCAACCAAATGGGTATTCATATCACCACTAAACTAGAAACACTAGATTTGAAACGACAACCAAACCCTAAATTCCAAGTATGAAAAATACTCACGGCTGCTGTAATTTTTTGTTTTTTTCACACAATACTATAATTATTTCTAAAATTTTCATCAAAACCTAAACAGGATAGCAAAAAAAACCAGTTCTAATACCACTGTAATGTCCTACCCCTTTCGAAGACAAAAAAAAAATTGCCACCAAAAGAGCCAGGTTTCGATCTTGGGTTTCGAACTGAAAACTTGAGTGTCTTGTTTGTTGATTTGGGTTATTCAGTGTTTTGTATGTTTGGAAATCATATGAACATTCAATGTACTAATTCCAATTTTCAAATATCATATTAACTCATGAATTTTCAACAAGACATTTTGACAAACATTTGTCATGCATACTCAGAAATAACAGGGCAGCTCTCAATAATGGATCACACCTTGAAAACTATCAATCCAAATGCTATCAAATTTGAACAGTAGCTTCTTCCAATATAGATAAACAAACCCAATAAAGGAAATTGTATTAAAAGGAGTATACCTGGAATATGGTGATCTGATTAATTCTGGAAAATATGTCAGCATATAGAAATCTTCATTATTTTCTCATAAATCTTCAAAGACATGCTTCTCCATGGTGTTATTATACTTTCAAGATACCCTTTTTTCCAATGATGAAGACCCAGCCAAAAACAACCCTTATATGAGGTGTTTGGCACTAGGATGAAGGGCACAATTTCCAATATGTACGTCTTGAGTGCTGATGGTGGCACGACTGCCTTGAAAACCCTCTAAATTTGCAATGTTTTTCCTCTATCATGCTCCAAAACAGATCGGTTGGGCTATAATTTGAAGTTCTTGGCCTTCTATTACAAAACCCTTACACAAATAATTCACCATGAACTAAAATATGCTCTTTTTTGGTTCAGCCAAGACATGAAAAGAAATATGAAGTTAATGTGTAGCTGAGACCTCCAAACCCTCTTCAATTTGTGCCCAAAAAACCCTTCAAAATTCCTCTCTTTGAAGCTCAAAGTCACTCCCTGAAGTGAGAGTGCAACTGACCAATATGAGGAGATCTTTCACACCCAACACTGGTGTTCTTGCTGATGGATTTCGTCACCAACAAGCCAAGATATCTCCTGCAAATTACTATTGCAAGAATCCCTCTTCACAACTCTGAAAATAAGTAATGCCAAAGATGCCAATATTTTATTTTTTCCCTTCTTATTCTTCTCAAGTTGGGTTGGCCTCTTTTTTTTTTAATTTGGGGTTTAATTTTTGTTTGATTTTATTTAATTTCATAAAACAAGACCCATGAGGGGTCGTCCACCTTTCCTAGGCACATAAAAACTTTATTTAATAAATTTTATCCCAAACTTTATACCCCAACACCCCCTTAATAATATAAAATAAAATTGTAATGCCCAACATTTAAATATTTATTTTATTTTAATATTCCTTCAAGTATTAAAATAAAGGGCCTCCCTATGCTGACCTCATGAATAAATGATGGATTTGAGTACCCATTAAGCCAAATTACATGTCTGGAGTGTCAGTTTCCCAAGGTCCTGTGGTCAACCGGCTCCTAAAAAATAGGAAGTCCCTCTGAAACTGCTAGAAAAAACCAATAAAGCTGGAAAAAATTAGAACTGATGCCCAAGGGTCTCAATCACATCACTGCAGAGGTTCCCAACCATCCGACATTGCCTACGGGAACCTGTGTATAGGCAAGTCCATCTGCCACTAGAAGCTAGTGCAAAGAGGGGACATTACAGTCCGTCCTCCCTAAAATTGCTTGTCCCCAAGCAATTGTCAATACCTGCTCGTCCTCCCATGTAGCATCCTCAACTGGCAGGTCTTTCCATTTGACCAGGTACTCCTTAATTGTTCTATTTCTGAGTCTTCTCTCCCTGGTGTCAAGTATAGCCTCCGAAACTAAGATCAATCGTCCCTCCTCATCCAATGGTGGTAGAACTGCTGAAGGTGTAATATTATGTCCCAATGCTTTCTTAAGTCTAGAAACATGAAACACATTGTGGACCTTGCTATCAGCTGGTAACTTCAACTCACAAGTAAACTGCTCTCCATAATCCCTGTCAAGCTCTGTCACCACACTAAAATTGAGCAAATCCTCTAAGTCCCAAATCAACATCTTGTCAAAACTAACACATTGACGCTGCACCACTCTAATAAAAACCAGAAGCTCATAGTAACACAACCGCACACACCTCATTTGTATTCTTAGAATGAAAACACCCCAAACTAGACTAAAAAATTGGTGTGAGAGGACAAGTAAATCAAGGACAGTAAGTTGAAGAGATGCTGGAATCATTCCCCCAACAACTCCCAAAAACCAAAGTAACCGATCCCTGACCAAAAAATCTCTCCAATATTTTTGTTGACATAATATTGGAGTTAATCGGTTGCTAATCCACAACCGAACAATAATGACCCATAGGGGAGTCTGAACTAACTCCCGCCACCAAATAGTGAATGGAAGTGACATCAAGGCACAATCTCCACAGATCACTGACCTCCATGGGAACACACCTCTCGGATCCCATGGGCCAAAGAATATCCTAGTAGTCATGTCAACTTCCAACTCGGTGAAATAGTAACTAAACCACTAACAACTACCTAGATCCCAAATCCATATGTGGTCCCCTGCCATATCGCCCGAACCAAGAAAAAATCCAAGATCCAACACCGAAATATCATAACTGCATACAAGCGAAGAGTTGTTTAGCCATAACTCTGTCTCTACACTACATCCATCATGTTGAACCAAACAATCATCCCAACAATGAATCACCTTACCCTCTAATGAAGAAGGCATCTCATACCCCAGTGAAGTATACAACCCGCTATAACCATATTTCAACCCACCACTATGTGTCATCCAAAAAAAGGTCTGCTCATCTACATGTGGGCTGAAATCAAAATGACTAGCATACCTCACTATACAATCCATATGAACCTCACCAACTGAACCCCTGTGAAGCTCCAAAGAATCCCCTAAAGTATGGCTCACATCATCATCCTCAAGATCAGAATCGGGTAATGTACCATCATCTACTTTACTAAATGAGGAAGTAGCATCCATTAAAGAAAGCATATCATCACTCCGTTTATGCTCATACTGATCGAATTGAGTGAATGCAGAATCATTATTACTAATAAATCCTTCCTCACGTCCAATATCATGTATCCCCTCAATCAACTGCTTAACCACCATAGTATCTGAAATAGTCTCTGAATCATGTGAAGTGGATGCAACAGGTGACTAACTTTTCGCTATGAAAAGGGAGTGATGAGCTAAACTCAACTCAAGACAAAGCTCATCAATCTCCTCATATTTTTGAGTGAGCTCTTGGGAAGTCTACTTTGCAAACCGCATAACCTGATCCCTATCAGATAATAACCTCAAGTAATCTAATTTTATTACCTCTAATGCTCGCTTGATGGCCTGCAAATCTATAGCGGTAGCTCCAAATGTCAACTGGTGTCATCTCTCTCCAAGCTGGGCTGTCTGATAAAGGCATTCAAAAAACTCATGTGTGTTATTCAAATGTGTCAATGTGTGGACAACCTGCTCATATGTAACTTGTATGTGATCCTACAATGAACTGGAACCATCAACACAAAATAAACTCTCAGGTGTATCCTCCAATGCACAATGATCAATCTTAGGCCCTTTCACTGCATTGCACTCACCAACCTCATACTCTGAAGTGATGGCATAACTATGCTCATCTTCTGAATCACCAACTACATCAACAACTGAATCCTCAACCACAAGATCAGCGTGCTCATCAATACACACCTCTCTACTATCCAACACATAAGATGAAGTGACCTCATCCTCATCAATTACTATTGTTGCTTTGTTTTACCCATCAATACAAGAATCAACCTGAACCTCGGTTATGCATGAAACATTCTCTAAATTTTCAACCTCCTTGTTGTCCTCTTTGTTGTCCACAACTGTGCTTGGCTGCAATGAGTCATTTCCCTTTGTCCCTATTTTTATTCCAACTACTAATGGAGGCTTCAACCACTTAGGATGATGTTCTATTATTGTTGTAAAAAACTCATTTTGTTCTTGAAATTTTTGCATCAGCTTTATCATGAGTTCCTGGATAGTAGCCATTACCAACACACTATTGCAACTTTGTAACCCTCAGGCTGGTAGGATAAGTTGGCTCTGATATCACTGTAATAACCCTACCTATCTAGTTCTCTAGAGGTTTGCCAATTCTTAACATTTTTCATGAATTTTTGATATACAAAATCACAAACACAGAGGAATCCATAATTCTTGAAAATATTGCTTTATTCTTATATCAAAAATAGGGCACAAATTACAATGTAAATACCTCAAATGCTGATGAAACCCTAGTTGCTCTGTACTCTATAAATGATGATGAAGGCTCATCCCTTCTAATGTGAATACTGTGTGGTGTCCCAGCTCCAAATATTACCTGTATAATCTCTAAATGACCTTATGAGATCCAACTGCAATCCCTGTGTGGAAATGCCCAAATTGACCTGAGGGTAATCTGGAAACCCCAAAGCCAATGTCCCTATAAAAGGTTGTCGTCTCTCAAAAGCTCTAGAATCTCTATAAATGGCTCTGCCAGAGAGTCCTCCAAAAAACCAGAGAGAAAAATAATAATCTTCACATATCTCCAAATGAACTCAAAACCTCTTTTTATCTCCTCCATAGGTCGACCTAGGGTTAGGTCACTGTTAGGGTGAGCAAATATAATTTTATCAATTTTTAATTCCACCTTATTTCTCCTTAATTTATTCACCCCCTTATGCCTAGGCTTAATGACTTTTTAAGTCGTCACTTAAAATGGCCCCTTTTAAGTATAAAATGATTTTATAATAAAATAAAGTCACTGACTTTACAAAATTAAATTAAATAATCACTTTATTAATTTTATCTTCGGCCATTAAAATTTCCAACCTTTGCCCATTTGAATTGAAATCTGCGAATGGTTTTGGACACCCATTTCACTGAAGAATATCACTGCACTATCCGTTGTCCATCGAAACCCTAAAAATGGACATGGCTAAAAATAGTAACTTTGATTAAACAAATCTTCGAACAAGCCCAAACAATCATCAATCAATAGCTCTTTGGGTACTTACAAAGATTCTGATATCTCCAATTCCTCCCCTCCATCCGACTTAGCCTACGAGAGCTCGTGTATAGGCTAATCTGCTCTACACCTAACTGCTTAGAAAAGGGGACATTACAGATAGTCACCTACTGTAGCACGGATTCAAGAGAAGTCCATCTGATGCAAATATCTATATCAAGAACACGGGTTCTAAAATAGTGATTCTTGTATTATATGTAGATGATCTTATCATCATCGGTAATTCAAAGAAAATGATTAGCATCGTGAAATATGACTTGAAAGAGTCATTTGATATGACAGATATGGGACTTCTCCACTACTGTCTTGGTCTTGAGATATAACATAAGAAGAACCATCTTAGGGTGACTCAACAAAAGTATGCCAAGAATTTAGTAAAAAAATATCTTATGACTGATTGCAAGTCCAAGGCAACACCGATGGAATCAGGGCTTTAGTTATCACGGTATGATGATTCACAAAAGGTATATGGCGCACTATATAGACAGATGATTGGAAGCCTTATATTTCTGACCAATACTAGACTAGACATTACTTATGCTATAAACTATCTTTCTTGGTTCATGCAGGAACCAAAAGCCTCTTATTGGAAAGCAGCTATGTGTTTTCTTCAATACATTCAAGGTAGTGTAGAATATGGTCTAGAGTACAAGAAGAATAACTCATTCTTCTTACAGATTTATACTGACTCTAACTACGCTGGATCCCTAGATAATAGAAAATCAACATCAGGATATGTATTTCATCTTGGATATGGTCATGTCTCATGGCATAGTAAAAAGAAATAGGTGTTTGCTTTATCTTCAATAGAGGCAGAGTATCGCACTACATGAGGAGTTGTGTGTGAAGCGATATGGTTAAGTCACATCTTGGCTACCATGGACCTACCAAAGAAACTTCCTATTCACATGTTTTGTGACAACTCAGGTGTTTTGAACATGGTAAAGAATCTAGTCCATCATGAACACACAAAGCATATTGACACAAATTGTCATTTCATTCGTGATGAAGTTCCTAAACACATAATCAAGCTCCAATACATTCCCACCGATGAACATGTTGCTGACATCTTCACCAAGGCACTTGGACGTGTCAAATTTGAGTTGTTCCAAAGTAAACTTTGTATATCAAAGTAATGTAATAAATGGGGGATGTTAGGGTAAAATAGGTAGTATATTGTATTATACTACAGAGGTTTATTATTACATTTACTTTTCTACTTTCTACCATGTATATATTTACTATTTCAAATATCTAATGGTAAACTATGGTTAATTCCTAAATATCCTAGGTTAACAAACCTAAACCAAACTCTCTACCTCCTATGTTGTGTTGGTTAGCATGGATAGCGGGATTATAGTTTGGATTACTATTTTGTAACCTATTTAAATACTAGGCTTTGGTCCTAAGTTTGGTTAATGTAAATTATCATTTTATTTAATCTAACTCATTCTCCTGGTCACCGATTCTACCTTCTTGGAACTTTATTCAAACCTGTAAAGCTTATCCTTGTACTCTTTACTTTCCTTTACCTGTAAAGCTACTTCATGTTTTAACGCTTTACACTCAAGAGACCTAGTTGCCAACTCTTCTTTGAGTTCCTGTATATTTGCTATAGAGATATCAAGATTCCCTATAAGCTCATCTCTTTCATAACGACATTCATCAAACCTATCAATGAGTCTAGCATATTTCTTTCTTTCTTTCTTTAACACATCAAGAGCATTAACAAGTTCAGCCTCAAGATCTACTTCTCCATTTTTTGAAACATCCTCTATTTGTTTGCCTTTTGAAACATCAATATCCTTTTTTGATGTCTTATCACTAGAGGTGCTACCTTCATCTAAAGCCATAAGAAGATCTTCCTCATAATTTTTTGAAGCATCCTCATACATAGTATTACCAAAATTCAAACCATCATTTGTACAATCATCCTCAAGGTGACCAAAATTTCCACATCTAAAGCATTCAAGCACAACAAATCTATTCCTCTTTTATTTTCCTTCCTTTTTTTTTAGAAACAACATCTCATTTCTATCATCACTTGAAGAACTCCATCATCACTACTAGAACACTTGCTTTGTCTGTGTAGAAAATTTTCTTGTGTTTTTGGAAATACCTCTTCCCTTGACTGTTTTGCTCATTTCTATTCTTCCTTTGATACCTGTGCTTCTTAGATTACTTGTGCTTATAATCCTATTTTTCTTCATCACAATCATCCTTGGGTTCTAGAAAGTCAGTAGCATAGTGACCAAACTTTCCACAATTGAAACATTTAACAGATTTCATACCTTTGTGCTTTCTTGAGAACTTGGCTTTCCTACCGTAGTTTACTTCTTCACCACTAGAAGACTCATCACTGTCTTCTTGTTGTTTACCCTTGGACTTCTTGGTAGCTTTGAAAGCTGCCTCCTTCTTAGGATCAGACACCAATTTAGTTATTAACTCAAAAGTTGCAAGTATACTATGAAGCTCATCATTTTTCAATTTATCCAAATCCTTGGCTTCCTAAATAGCTGAAATATTTTCACTAAATCTATTTGGAAGAGACCTCAAAATTTGATCACAAACATCATTTTCAGCAAGCTCAAGACCTAGTTCCTTCATGGAATTAACAATATCATCCATACGAAGCATATAGTCACTAATCATTTCTTCATCATTCATCTTGAGTTGTTCAAACATACCTTTGTAATATCTCAATTTTAATTTTCTGACATTTTCATCACCTATATGAACCACTTGCAATTGATCCCATATTTCCTTTACTATATTACAATGAATCACCTTTGTAAAATCTACCTTTTGTAGACCTTTCAAAATTGCATTCATTGCCCTTGAATTGTTGTGATGTAGAATTTTCTCATCTGTTGTAGTAGGAGAAAGACTTGGAATAGTGTACCCAAACTCAACTGCTTCCCAAACTTCATTTCCAAGAGCCATTAGATGAACCTTCATATTTATGCTCCAAAGACCAAAATTTTTCCCATCAAGAATAGGTTCTGAATTACCACTTGTAAAATGTGTTCTTTTCAAGCTTTTTATTCAAGCTATGAAACTCTTCCGAAGGAACCTGCTCTGATACCAATTGAATAACACAAGCTTATACTGAGAGGGGGGTGAACAGTATAAGATCACTTTTTAACTTTTTCCTTTTACTTCAAAAAGCAATGCAATGAACCAATAGCAAAATCAAAGTAGTAATCAAACTAGTGTACAAGTCATCACACAATTGAGACACCAATATAACATGGTTCACCCAAGGTGGGCTACTCCATAGAGAAAATCTTTCACTAAATTTTCTCAATCAAATCCTTTGGGAATCCTTCCCAATTACAATGTTTATGGACTTCCTATCCAAAGCAGAATCCTTCCCCTAATCAAATATTTATGATCCTCCTAAACAAAGGAGATATCCTATCCCCCAAAGAAGTATTTATGAGCCTCCTTCCCCAAGGAGATGTCCTATCCCCCAAATATCTGGAAATGATACTTTAAAAGATAGTTTTATGACACTAGCAGGTGGAACTCCTTTCCATAAAAGACGTTCTGTCCTCCTTGCTCTGTATCTAGAGACTTATGTCCTCACTGATCACCTCCACATCTGTTCATTAACACCTATACTAAATAAAATCAGTCGGTCTAGCATAAGTCCTCTCAAAATCTGTCACAAATCTACACCAAACTCAGTCCTATGGTCCAGTACAAATCTGCTCTCAAATATATGTCAGATCTATCCCAAGGTTAAGCCAAAAGCTTGAACAAATCAATCACAACTGCTCACAAGTCTCCACCAAGACTTCATCAAATTTGTCCACAAGTTCTTCAAAAAGAACCTGTCCAAATCAGTCCACAAGTTCTCCATAAGAACCTATCCAAATCAGTACACAAGTTCTCCACAAGAACCTGTCTAAATCAGTCCACAAGTTCTCCATAAGAACCTGTCCAAATCTGTCCTAAAAAGCTCACCAAGAACTTTCCCAAATCAGCTCAAGCAAGTTTACCAAGAAACATGCCCAATGTGAACACACAAAGAATTTTGTTAGAGACCCAATGTGTTTCATCCAATCATATCAAATCAATCTCATAGAAGCATAAAGAGAATTTTTAGAGACTCAATATGTTCTATCCTTCAAATTTCAATCTCAACTCAAATCAATCTCATAGAAGCATAAAGAGAATTGTTAGAGACTCAATATGTTCTATCCTTCAACTCTCAATATCAACTCAAATCAATATCATAGAATCATAAAGAGAATTTTTAGAGACTCAATATGTTCTATCCTTCAACTTTCAATCTCAACTCAAATCAATCTCATAGGAGCAATCCCAACTCATGTATCAAGTAAAGCATAACTTGATCAACTCAATCTCAATGGAAGCAATCTCAAAACCAAACTCTCAACAACCAAACAACTCAATTAGGGTTTCAAAAACTTATAGCAATGGCATAAGCTTCTCACTCAAAAACCCTAAAGTAAACTTCAAATGCTTCCACTCTCATAAACCAGAATTATGCAATAACTCATAAACTCATCATGATATCATAATGCATAATCAATACTTCCACTTTTAGAAAATAAGATCCACTCCAAATAAGGAAACTTAATTTAATAATTTTCACTCCAAAATTATTTTCAAAAAACCATAAATCAATAATAACCATGGAAGAATGTGCCCATACATTTACTTTGATGAAGAAGGAGAACTCAAAATATGTCACAACACTAACTCTCAATTTGCCACAAATTAGAGTTAGCAATAATGGAATAATGCACAATGATAAGAGTCCTAATAACACCTTATCACTCAAACTCATCAATAATAAAAATTCACAAATACACATATCAACAATATTCCTTTACACCTTATAAATCCTACTTAATATATCACAAAATAACTTCAACATCAAAAATAATTACAAGATAATATCCAATCAATAACTCCAAAGGATTTCTATCCCCAATATGACATTAAGCACAATTATTCCTTAAACCCTTATAACTCCTAAAATACATTTACTTCTAAATTAATTTACCATATAAACATTAAGCATCAATAATAACAATGTCAAAGCAATATTTCTATTTAACCTTATACCTTCATCCAATTACCAACAATAATTTGCCAAGTCAAATCAAATATTCCACATTATCAACAAAATATCTACCTTAGCCAAAAATAAATTCTCCAACCTTAGAAGAAGTGTGGAGACACCAACATAAGTGCCAAAGTGCTTCCTCCTCCAAACTCATGGCCCAAGGCAACTGATGTACCACGTGCATAATAATCCACAACCAAAAATGAAACATGCCCGACGCGAATCGATCTCAACACCTCTGCCTAGCGAGTGCCTTCACTCCACTGCCTCCGCCATTAGAGCACAAGTACCCAACGAAACTCTCAAGTGCCACTCATCGTTTTACCTTCCCTTTAATCACAAAAATTAAATACAAATATATTTGTCTTCCTCACAAGCATACAAAATTGGAACTTAATCACAGAGCAATACGAAACTCAAAAATCACAGAGTAATCCTAAATCAAAGGTCACACAACAATACAAAATCGAAGGTCATAGAGCAATACGAATTTGAATGTAATCGTGCAAATCGGAGGTGTATTGAACCTTAGTAATTAATGCCCTTTAATAGTCTTTTGCATCCCATGCAAGTTGATGCCAATGCTCCTTCCAAACAAACGACGTTGATGAGGTAAGTCTTCTACATTGGCGTCACTAAGGGTTTAGAAACCCTTTCAATAATAATTATTAAATTAAGAATTATTATTTTATTAATAATAAACTTAACTTAAAACCTTTTCAAAGGTTTGAGTTAATTTATTTATTAATAATCAAAATGGACTTTTAAGGTTTCAAGGAGCAAAAACTTTTTCATTAAGCCAAGATGGTTTTAATAAAAACCCTTAATGAGTCTAGATGGTTTTAAGAAAAACCTTTAACCTTGTCACCATGGTTTTAATTAAAAACCCATAAACAAACATCATGGAACTTTCAAGATATTTTTGTCACCAAACTCTTTTTGACATCAGCACAAATTCCTTTTGACATCAACACAAACTCCTTTTGACATCAATGACAACTCACAAACATGAAGCTAGGCAACATACCCAAAATTGCCAACAGAGGCATAAGATACAAGTTGTATGCTTAGGTAAGGATCCATAGTCTTTGGATTTACCTTTAATAGAAAATAGTGCCAACCATGAGTGGTTATTCTATTAGCATGGCCTCAAATTGATATTTTCTATATTTGAATTGATATTTCCTATCTTTGAATTGGGTATCTCTTGACAAAGTGATTGTTTTATATCTTTGAATTAGAAACAACCTCTAAATTTTGCTTGCCAATATTTCCCTAAGGGGCACCCTTTCTTGCATTTTCTATTTAGCATTAGCAATGTAACATGTACACCACCTTCAACATAATTATACCATTTTATTTAATCTTATAGTTACATGTGTTTTGAGACTCATTGGCATTATACAAACCTAAAGAGTTGTGCTTTGAAACTAGTTCTCTTGATCTAAGAGAAGGGGTATGTACACACATGCCTAAACATGATACAAGGTAGATATCATAGAGAGTGATAAACATTTAGATATTATCAAACACTTAAAAATGAATAAAATACCTAGAAAAATGAATGCTTGAGTGCTTTAGCTATAATTTACCTCTTGTTTGGATCTCATGCACAAAGTGATTGCAAAATTATTTGAATCTTGAAACTTTAAATCATATTAAATATTTCCTTCAGTCATGTCACATTAGTGAAAATTAAAATTGCTTATTATTTATTTATATGACATGCATTAGTATATCCATTTTCTTGATGTTTCGACATAAGTTCATAGATTGGAGGTTGAGGCATAATATACATGTTTTATGCATAGGTAAGGATCCATAGTATTTGGATTTACCTTTAGTAGATAGTGGTGCCAAACATGAGTGGTTATTATATTAGCATGGCCTCAAACTGGTATTTCCTATATTTGAATTGGGCATCTCTCTAGAAAAGTGATTATTTTTTGCCTTTGAATTAGAACAACCTCTAAATTTTGTTTACCAATATTTCCCTCAGGGACACCCACCCTCTCTGACATTTTCTATTTAGAATTATCAGAGTAACATGTACACCAACTTCAACACAGTTATATCATTTTCTTTAATCTTATAGTTACATGTATTTTGAGATTCATTGGAATTATACAAACTTGAAGAGTTGTGCTTTGAAACTAGTTCTCTTGATCTAAGATAAGGGGGTATGTACACATAGGCATAAACATGATAGAAACCATCATGTATATATCATAGAGAGTGAAAAAAATTTAGATGTTATAAAACACTTAAAACTGAATAAAATACCTAGAAAAATGGATGCTTGAGTGCTTCAACTACAGTTGGCCTCTTGTTTGGATCCCATGCACAAAGTGAATGTAAAAATTATTTGAATCTTACTCCTTTAAATCATATTAAATCTTTCCTCCAGTCATTTCACTTTTGTAAAAATCAAAGCTGCTTATTATTTATTTATATTACATGCATTAGTATATCTATTTTCTTGATGTTTTGACATAAGTTCATAGATTGGAGTTTGAGGCATAAGATACATTTTGTATTCTTAGGTAAGGATCCATAGTATTTGGATTTACCTTTAATAGATAATAGTGCCAACCATGAGTGGTTATTCTATTAGAATGGCCTCAAATTGATATTTTCTATCTTTGAATTGATATTTCCTATCTTTGAATTGGATATCTCTTTGGTAAAGTGATTATTTCTTGTCTTTGAATTAGCAACAACCTCTAAATTCTTCTTGCCAATATTTTCCTTAGGGGAACCCTTTCCTACATTTTCTATTTAGCATTAGCAAAGTAACATGTACACCACCTTCAACACAATTATACCATTTTCTTTAATCTTATAGTTACATGTGTTTTGAGACTCATTGGCATTATACAAACCTAAAGAGTTGTGCTTTGAAACTAGTTCTCTTGATCTAAGAGAAGGGGGTATGTACACATAGGCCTAAACATGATACAAACCATCATGTAGATATCATAGAGAGTGAAAAACATTTAGATGTTATCAAACACTTAAAACTGAATAAAATACCTAGAAAAATGGATGCTTGAGTGCTTCAACTATGGTTGGCCTCTTGTTTGGATCCCATGCACAAAGTGACTGCAAAATTATTTGAATCTTACTCCTTTAAATCATATTAAATATTTCCTTCAGTCATCTCACTTTAGTAAAAATCAAAGTTGCTTATTATTTATTTATATTACATGCATTAGTATATCAATTTTCTTGATGTTTTGACATAAGTGTTGGAAATATTGAGTATATTGAGTTGTCATTGATTTCAAAGAGTACATGAGGAAAAAATATTTTGGTGTCAAAGGTGCAATGGTAGTCAAGGCAAAAATATTTCCCATGGGTTTGATAGCAAGCAATGGATAAAATTCAAGCAAGGTATATGGACATAATTCAAGGTAAGGTATATCTCCAAGATATTTTTCTAAGAGAAGAATTATAATATTTAAATGTCAAATTTAAATATTATGAAGAAGGACAAGTTTTAAAAGATAATATTATATTTTCTTGGAAAAATATTTAAAGACCACAAGAGAAGGCAAAGGTTTAAAGACAAAAAAGAGATTTAATTTTTCAAAGGGACAAAGGTTTAAAAATAATATTATAATATTTAATTTAAATATTATAATATAAGGTTTCAAAATAAAATGGTGCCAATATCATAAATGTATAAGAAAAAGTATATGAGCACCAATGTACCCTCATAAAAGAAAAATCCATATATATATGTGTGTGTGTGTGTGTGTGTTAAATTAATTCATCTAGATTATGTCTAAGTGTGCGTGCAATTTGAATATCATTTTCATGCATTGAAACAAAGAATAAAAATGTCAAATAAAAATGCAAGAAAAGTGGGAATAAAGTTAAAGTGTTGCATCTTAGGTTTCAAGTGGGTGGCTAGCCCAACTAGTCGCTTGGCTAGTGCTAAGGTGTTGAAGGGCAGTAGGTCGTAGGGTCAAAACCAAAAGGTGTTATTTTTTTTGTAAGGCAGAGAAAGGAATTTGTTTGCTTGGCATGTTGGTTCAAGGTATGGACAAATATTTTTATTTAAATATAATTTGAAAGGAAATCGTTCACTGATTTGAATAAGGGAAAATATTTTTGTTAAGTTTAGGAGATATAAGGTGTATTAGGGTTTATTTGGAAATTGTAAATTTTGTATTTTAGAAAAGGAGATATAAGGTGTATTAGGGTGGATTTTGGTTTATATTTCATTGTATTCTTTCATGATAGAAGGGAAATTTGAGGGTTTCTTATGAAAATATTTATTTAGTGAATACCAAAAAGGAGTTATAAAATATTATTTTCAAGCCTTATTGTGCACATCTTTTTAACAAAGGTTTTTCATGTGGATGATTTGAAAAGGAGATTTTCTAACTAATTTTTTAAGTGGTATAAGAATGAAAAATTATGTTTGAGATAGTTTTTGAAGGCACATCATCATCAAGGAAGTTTTTAGAGGTATGGTGATTTAATTCCTTCGCAAGGTGGTTTTGTTTGAGGAATATATTATATTTTCATATGATTGGAGGCATAAGGAGAGATTCTATGTGCGTTGCTTTGGTTGAAATTGAGGAAGATTATAGATCAAATTTATGAGCAAACTTGTGCATTGGTGTTGAATGAAATTGAGAATATATGAGCAAGGGTTTGAGAATAAAAGTTGTGCATGAAATTGAAATATATGTTCAAGGGATTAAAAGTAGATTTGTGCATTATTTTTGAGTGATATTGGGAATGAAAGTGCAAGAGTTATAGATCAGTTTTATGAAGTAAATTTGTGCATAGGGTTTTGATTGATTAAAAAGAAAGTTAATTATCAAATGCTATACTAGAGCTATCTTTTAGAATGCAATAAATGTGAGATATGAAAGTGAAAGACTTAATGAATGTGAAAGAACATATTGGGTACTTGTAATGCATATCATTCTCTTTATGTTCATGAAGAATTCTGGGTAGAATATGTCTAAATTACTTTAGTTGAAGAAAGTAATTTTGGGAAAGTTATGAGCATTGTTTGTGTGCAATATGTGAGAAGGATATAAGCATTGTTTGTATGCAATATTTGGAAATATTTGAGTAGGTTTGGTGAGCATATTTGAGAATATTTGTGAGCATATTTAAGAAGGTTTGGTGAGCATATTTGAGAAATCCTTGTGTGAAGGATTTGAGCATATTTAAGAAGGTTTTGGTGAGCATATTTGAGCAAAGTTATGAGAAAATTTGATCAGGTTTTGGTGAGCATATTTGAGCAGAGTTGTGAGTAAATTTGAGTAATTTTTGGTGAGTAGATTTGAAAAAGACTTGTGAGTAGGCTTAGAGAATATTGAGAAAGCCTTTTGAGTAGGCTTGGAGTAGATTTGAGCAGGCATTGGAGCAGAACATAATAAATGGGATTGGTGTCTCCTATGAATAGAGGTCCATGAACCAAAGTAGAGGGAAATGATGTCTCCTATGGATAGATGTCCATGAACGTGAGCATAGGGGATTGGTATCTCCTTTGGGTTGGTTCCCATAAACATTGTAATAGATAATTTATTCCCAAGATATTTGTTGAGAAATTTTATAAGCAATATTTTCTCTATGGATGTAGCCCATATTGGGTGAACCACGTTAAATATATCTCTTATGTGTGTGATGATCTGTGCATTTTTTCATTATTGTAATTGATAATATTGGATAATACTACTTTGAAAATAAAAGTAAAATTTTTATCTTATACTATTCACCCCCCTCTTAGTATAAGCTTGTGTTCTTCAATTGGTATCATAGCATGTTCCTTCCTGAAAGCCTAATAGCTTGAAGGAAGATCTTACAAGAACATACATGGCCACCGAAGTGATATAATATGCTCCTATGGTTGAAATAAACAATAAATATTCATAAAAATGAAGAGGAATCCATTAGTGATATGGAAAAGCAACTTATTGCTGCTCTTGGAGAATTGAAAAGGGTTAGAAAGAATAATTTAGGATTGAAGGCTCAAGATCAAGAGGATGGGGAACCAAATACAAATCTTCTACAATATCTCATAGAATTAAAAGTGAAGGTTGAAGAGACAAAAATAATTGAAGAAGTTATGGTTGAGAAATTAAAGGCAAAAAAATTAGAATATGAAAAATTAAAACATGAAGTTGTCTCTCTAAGAAAGGAAAAAAAAATTCTATGGATAAGTTGCAGCAAAATATAAGGTTAGAGAAACCGAAAGAGAAGTCAAGCTCAAAAGGAACAAATGCATCAAAGAAAGTTAGTAAAGTAGATCCCATGACCTATGCTAATGTATTGAAGGAGGAAGAAGACAAAGAATCATCATGGATAGAAGTCAATCACAAGAACATAAATGAAAGAACCATGCGACCATATCATTCAAGATAATAAAAAAGGTTTAAAAATTTATTCCATGGTTATTATTTTTCATGTAATAAATATGCTCATAAAGTTGTGAATTGCATGGTATATGTAAAAAATAATTTTGGCATCATCAATAGGAATTACAATTCTTTTGTGCCTCTCATGAATAAAAATTTCATGTTACAAATATAATAATTTTGGGCACAAAGCTAGATGGTGTAAAATAGTATTTCTTGAGCTTCCTAAATCAAGCAAGAAAGAGGAAGGTCAAATAGTTCAGAATGAGATGTCCTCAAAATCTTGGAAAAAGGAAAAGGAACAAGAAAAGGAAAAGTCCATGTTGGTACAAATATCTCTTCATGTGCAAAATGAAGGAAATCAACAGTACATTGATAGTGGTTGTTCAATCCATATGATAGGTGACAAAAGAAAATTTATTTATCTCAAGAAAATAAATGGAGGAACAGTAAAATTTGGTGATAATTCTTCTATCAAAATTGTTGGAAAACGGACTTTGAGTCTAGATAATAAAATATCTAGGACAGAAAATGTGCTATATGTTGAAGTATTGAAGCACAATATACTAAGTGTAAGTCAACTATGTGATCAAGGGCACATACTCACATTTAACCCAAATGGATATGAGATTAGGAAATCCAAGAAAATAAAGCTTATTGTAGATGTCAGTAGAACTACAAATAATCTCTAAATGTTATATTAAATTAATGGAGGAAAATATTTTTTATCATAATAGTATGAGAGCTAGTTATGGCATAGAAGAATGGGTCACCTGAACTTTGACAACATGGTGAAAATAAGTAACAAAAAGGCAGTCAAATTTTTATCAAAAATAGCAAAACTCCCAAGAACAATTTATGCACAATGCCAACATGGTAAGCAAATAAGATCAAGTTTCAAATCAAAGGAGTTTTCTTCATCCAAACCCTTGGAGCTAGTTCACACCGATCTATGTGGGCCTACAAGGACAAAGAGTTTACAAGGTGAGAGTTACTTGATGTTATTTATTGATGATTTCTCTAGAATGAATTGGGTAACATTCTTAAAAGAAAAATCATAAGCATTTGAAAATTTCAAGGTATTCAAGGCACTAGTAGAAAATAAAACAAACAAAAATATCAAGTGTCTAAGATCAGATAGAGGAGGAGAATTCACTTCAGGTGAATTTGTAGAATTCTATGAACATCATGGAATCAAGAGATAATACTTAGTAGTAAGAACTCCATAACAAAATGAAGTAGATGAAATGAAAAATAGAACTATTCAAGGTATGGCCAAGGCTATGTTAAATGATTCTAATATTTTTGATGCATTTTGAAAAGAGATAATTCATACAATTGTTTACATTATCAATAGATCTCAAATAAGAGTAAATCACCACAAAACCCCATATGAGCTTTGGAATGGAAGACCAACTATTGTGAAGTACCTCAAAAGTTTTGGAAATAAATTCTGCATTAGATGAGAAGAGAAAAATCTGGACAAGTTTTATTCTAGGTGTGAGAGGGTATTTGTAGTGAAGATACACCAAAATAATAATAATCAAGAGATTATCAAATTCAACATTAGCTTCAGCTTAGGAAATTATAAGCTTAAATACATTTACAAAGTAAATTGACTAGCTATAATCACGCCAACCAAATGGTTGAGAGAAACGTGATGCTAACCACTAACCTAGGTAGAGAAGTCTAACTGAACAACTAACCTAAAATATCTGACCTAGGATATTTTAGGATTTACTCTAGGTTAACCAATAGATATTTATAACAGTAAATATCTCATGGTATGCAGTAAAAAAGTAAATGTAATAATCTATGTAGTATAATGCAATATACTACCTATTTTACCCTAACATCCCCCCTTTATTAAATTACTTTGATATACAAATTTTACTTCAAAACAGTTCAAATTTGACATGTCCAAGTGCCTTTGTGAAGATGTCAACAACTTGTTCGTCGGTGGGAATGTATTGGAGCTTTATTCTATGTTTAGGAACTTTATCATGAATGAAATGACAATCTGTGTCAATATGTTTTGTACGTTCATAATGTCCTAGATTCTTGACCAAGTTCAAAACACCTGAGTTGTCGCAAAACATGTGAATATGAAGTTTCTTTGGTAGGTCCATGGCATCCAATATGCAACTTGTTGTGGCTGATCCACAACACACCCCAAAATTGGGGACCCACCTTTTTCGTCTTGATATTCGGGTGTTGACATTTCATTTTTGTCTAATCCTTCGTTTTGTCGTAGGTTTTGCAATTGTTGTCGGTTCTTGTTAACAGTATTTTCCTGTTGACGCGATTTTTATTGTCGACAACTTTTTCTTGTCGACAACTTTTTCTTGTCGACGATTTTTTATTGTCGACGGTTTTTGGTCAAGTTCTTGTTGACGATTTTTGTTAAAGTTTGTGCTTTCTGTATTGTATATAAAGCATGTGACAAATGAAAAGTAAAATAAAATTTAAATACTTATGTATAAGTATTTAAGAAAAATAAATAAGTAAAAAGAAAAGCAGACGTATTGTATTATGTATTTAATGTAATATTATTATATAATATTCATTATATATATTATATTTATATATAATACGATGTCAGTTGTTATGTTTTAATTTAACCTAATGTTATTTTGCGTTTGTTTGGTCTTGCAGGTTTGGCAAGCGCAGTGTGAAGACGGCAATGTGGCAGCATGGCTATGGCCGAGAAGCATCCCGCGAGCGCAGTGAACAGCGTGGAGTAGGCAAGGTAGCATGGTCATCCGGGAGCGAGATTTGTCTTTCGGCAAAGGCGACGCACACAGGGGTTTTTTCCAGTAGACCGACAGCGACGTTCGAGGGCATCAAGGCGGGCCAGCTCCACAGTGGACCCACGGCCAATAAATGGTGGCCAAGCAATACAAAGACTCCGGTAATGATGTTCGACCACGTTCGAGGCAGCAGAGTCCGTGGTAACACCGGGTGAAGCAGCAGCATTCGGTGACCGACAAAACCGGGTGACCAACAAAGCCGAAACGACTTACGCGGCAGCTACACATTCGGCATTCAGCAACAAATTTTTTGAAGAAACAACGCCATGTGTACAGCAGAGCAGTTGAAGAGCGAAGGCATTCATAGGGGTCCCGGTCAGCACCAAGGAAGATTCCGAGCTTGGCAGATGACGTGTATGCCGGTAACGCAGAGAGGGCCCAGATTATTGTCAGTACAAAGCATTCTCGACAACGAACTATATTATGGAAATCCCGACGCAGACGGGAAACGGTTTAAATGAAGTACGAGGTAGCCATTCCACATTCAGAAGACGTAGTAAATATAGATGTGATGAATGAAGCAATATTCTGGTGGGAAATTTTGACGAATGTTGATGTTAGACACAAACGGTTCCGAGTGTTGAAGGTAGACGACATCACGGTAAATTCATATATGGAAATGATAATGCGGGTATATAATGTATGGCCCAGTCAGAGTATATGGCAGAAAATGCTGAACGTTGCAGGATAATGACGTTACGAACAGTCTTCGGTGGCCACTTGGCAATAGTAAGGAAGGGGTTTCACTTAATCCCGAGGGGTTACAAATGCCCGAAATATACACTCAATAATGAACATAAGGAAGTTACAGGCACTGTCATCATTTAAAGTACGGTTGCAAAGAGCAGTGCGCGAAGAGGGAAGAGATGGAGGTCGAAGGCGGCAAGGCGGGTCCCCACGACAGTCCTGACGACCGACGCCTCGAGTTTTCGATCGATCGTGCAGGAATTCACGGGGATTCCTCCGTCCCCGTCGGTCCAACGGCTTCGAACTCTGTTTTCCTCCTCAGAACCTTTCACAGTGTCATCTAATTGCCGGATTTTAGTTCGTCGGATTCTTTGTCGCAGGATGGCTACCGTTCGGATTAGGGATGGCTCCAAAGCACTCCTCCACAATGAAAACGTTGACGGCAGCATGTTACTATGGTGGGACTTTCAAATAAAAAGGAGAAAATTATCAAAATTTTAGTGGCCACATGGTGTATCATCGAAGGAACTTAAATTAAAGAAAAGGCATTTAATAAAATGAAAGGAAGCTAAACTGTAAAGTTGGTTTTGAAAAGTGGAGAAAATCAAGAGTCGGTCGGCAAACGAAAACAAAACAGCGAAGGTATTTTGGAAAGCAAAAGGTCAAAGGGCTTGAAAGCAAAACAGAAGAAAATGGAAACAAAGGGCTACGAAGGTGAAGAGTTTTCCTGAAATTTTAAATACTCCATCGTAAAGTTGCCAAGGAGGAGGAGACGGAACCTTTTTGGGCATGGCCGACTGGAGACTTTTTGGCATGGCCAAAAGGGGGCATGATTTTGAGATGTAAAACTTGGATTTTAATTGGAATGTGAAAGCTTGTATTCAGAAATTTCAGGCCTTGTTAGCAAGAAAGAATGAGAAATTTTCTGCATGCTTGATTTTAATTGTTTTATTTTTCCCCTTTTAGATTTCAGACTTGTATGTGAAATTGATGCCATTATTTTGGGTTGTTTCATTTGAATGTCTGCAATCTGGAAATTATTTAGGATCCTTGGAGCCAGCACCTAGTTTACTTTGATTGTGTGTTGTACAGGTCAAATAAGCTAGGTTGCATGTATGAAACTCTCACGTATTCGGTTTTGCAGGACGGGGTGCTATCAAACTGAAGGAGCTTTTGCATTGCTGCATTTCAGCAAGTATTTTGATGCAAACTTTAAATTTTTTGTTTCCAAAAATTTTAATTTCAGAAATTTTTCCTATTTTCAGGCATTAAAATAAACATTAAAAAAATTTCAAAATCTAAAAACGATTTCACCATTGTGTAGATTACAATTTAGACTTCCAATACGCACTTTGAAATTTCATTTTCGGACTTTTTTAATATTTTTAAAAATTCACCGAAGTTGCTATTTTGCTACAGATTTTAAATTTCCGAAAATAGAAATTTTCCATTTTAAGGTCAAATTTCATTTTTCCAGTTTTGTTGTGCATTCATGAGCCTATGATGACATTCCCTTCATGGAAATTCCAATTTCATCGAAGGGGTTATGTTTTACGGCATTTTCATAAATTTCCATTTAGGGCATAAAATTACCCTTTCTTCATAAAAATTTCAATTTTACGAAAGAGGGATAATTTGAATACTACATTGAAGGTCTTTTCCTTAAAGCACTTAATTGTTCATCTTGATGAAAATCTGATTTCATTTAAGAGGGATAAGTTAAAGTGACATTTTGAAGCTACATTCGGAGACCATATTCATCATTGAAGATTTAATGCAAGATAAAATCTATCTTAAAATCATCAATATAAAAGGAATTAAAGCATTACATCGTGGTCATATGAGGGCCAACTCACATTTACTTTATCAGGGTTCAATGAACAATCACTAAAGTTTCATGGTAAAATAAACCAACAGTGCCCCTTGTTTTCGCATTACTTGCAACCACTAAGGTGTTCCAAGCATTTCAATTGAATATCTTTATTTGAGATTACTAATGCACATATGCAAATGCTAATATAACAAGAACCTTGGAGAAGTTGTTTGTTTGACTTCTTTGCAAGCAGAGGATTTAGAACCCAAATCCTACCGGAGAGTGTGCTTTCACAATTGGGTGAAAACACCACTCAACACAACTTAACCATATCGCTTCACACACAACTCCACGTGCAACGTGATATTCTGCCTTTGTTGAAGATAAATAAACCACCTATTGTTTTTTACTATGCCATGAGACATGACCATATCCAAGATGAAATACATATCCTGATGTTGATTTTTTGTCATCTAGGGGATCCAGCATAGTTAGAGTCAGTGTAACTCTATAAGAATAATAATTTATTCTTCTTATACTCTAGACCATATTCTACACTACCCTAAATATAGTGAAGAACCCTCTTAGCTGCTTTCCAATGAGAGACCTTTGGTTCCTGCATGAACCAAGAAAGATAGTTTACAACATATGTAATGTCTGGTCTATTATTGGTTAGATAGATGAGGTTTCCAATCATCTATCAATATAGCGTGCCATCTACCTATGGTGAGTCATCATACCGTTATAACTGAAGCCCTAATTCCATCGATGTTGCTTTGGGATTACAATCAATCATACAATATTTTTCTACTAAAGTCTTGGCATATTTTTTTTGAGTCACCCTAAGATGATTCTTCTTTTGTTCTATCTCAAGGCCAATATAGTAGTGGAGAAGTCCAAGATCTGTCATATCAAATGACTCTTTCAAGTCATCTTTCACGGTGTTAATCAATTTCTCTGAATTGCCAATGATGATCAGATCATCTACATACAGTACACGAATCACTATTTTAGAACCTGTGTTCTTGATAGAGAGATTTGCATCTGATGGATTTCTCTTAAATCTGTGCTATAGTAGGTGACTATCCATTTTGATGTACATGCTCTTGGGGCTTGTTTTAACCCATATAATGATTTGACCAATTTGCAAACCTATTGCTCATGGCCTTCCTAAGAAAATCCTGGAGGTTGAGTCATGTATACATATTCTTTTAAGTCACCATTTAGAAAGGCACTTTTTACATCCATTTGATGTAATTTCCATCCAAATTGTGCTGCCATAGTACAAAGAACTCGAATGGTGGTCATCCTTGCAGTGGGTGCAAAGGTTTCCTCATAACCAAGGCCTTACTTTTGAGCATAGACCTTCACCACAAGATGGGACTTATGCTTATCTATGGTGCCATTTGCCTTATATTTGAAAAGGATTGAAAATCCAACTAAGAGTTCTATTATTTGCAAATCATTATATAGGCACTAATGGCCCAAAATACATAACCAACCCATGAAATCATGGATTTGATTCACACACTTAACCCAAAAGCTACAAAGGTGCAAAGAAGAATGCACGTAAACTTCTAAGTTAAGATTGCTAACTAGAAGATCCATTTTAGCTAACTTGAAGCTCACACTTCCTACTTTGAGTTCACACTTGCTAACTAACACTCTAAAAGACAACTAGAAGACAACTAGTGCCCACAAGTGCATATGAGAAAGAGACTCACTTACAATATCAATTTGCTAGAAATAAACTAAGCAAACCTAAGCTAGGAACTACTAGAGGGGTCATATGAAAGATCATACATCAATCCTCATCATGCCTCCCCACAATAGAAGCATTGGACTCCAATGCTTTCAAAAGAATAGGAAAGTCACGGGACATCTGATGAAAAGAAATCCAACGAGCCTGATGTGGCAACTGTCCTCACCGAGCCACAAGATATGAGGTGGTAGACCCCTGATGAGTCTGCCGAGTCTTCATGTCATAGATCTGATCTGCATCCAATGGTAAGCGTAGCTCGGGGAACCACGTCCACGGGATGGCTGATAGTTGGTGCGGTCTCCAATGTAGAGTCAAAGTACAACTTCAAGAGATCCACATTGACGACGTCATGAATTCCCAAGTGTGCGGGAAGATCAAGGCGGAAAGCATTCTCGGACACCTGCTAAAGAATAGTATAAGGCCCATAGCGAATTGGTTTGATTTTGCTATGAGTCTTATCAGTGAAACACCGCTTGTCAAGATGCAACCAAACTTTATCACCAACTTGAAAAGGATGAGGAATTCGATGTCGATCCATGGCCTTTTTCTGCTGCTGTTGTGTCTTTTGCAAAATCTCAACCACCTTTGATTGAAGATTGTGCAAGTGTTGAACAAATGAGTGTGCCTTGTCTTGCTCCTTCTGAAGATGTGAAGTGACAGGAGAAGGCAAAGATAAAGGTAACTCATAAGGTGCCAAGGGCTGAAATCCCATACAAACTTCAAAGGGTGAATGACCTGTAGAAGAGTGTAAGGCCCTATTATAGGCATGTTCAATATGCGTGAGACTCAAGTCCCACTTTGCTGGTGAAGCGTGATGATAGATTCACAAAATTTGCACAAGTGTACGGTTTACCACTTCAGTCTGCCCATCGGACTACGGATGATAGGCGGTAGAGAAGTTAAGGGAAACTCCCAAAATATTCCACAAAGAATGCCAAAAGTGACCCACAAAGCGTGAATCATGATCCGAGATAATGCTGGTAGGTAGACCAAAGGAACACCAAATGCTATCAAAGAAAAATTGAGCTAAGTCTGATGCAGAACTTGTCTTGCGGCATGGAATGAACTTAGCCATTTTGTTGAATCTGTCAACCACCACGAACACACAATCATGTTGGCGCACTGTCATAGGAAAACCACTAACCAAGTCCATGGAAATGCTTTCCCAAGGATGGGAAGGAATGGGCAAAGGCATGCCTAAGCCAAACTTTCTATTAGCTGGTTTTGAGCGACAACAAACTTCACATTGCTTGAGAAATCTCAACACATCCCTCTGCATTTTTGGCCAATAGAAAAATCGTTGCAAATGATGAAGTGTTTTATGTTTCCCAAAGTGACCACCATAAAGTGTAGAATGAGCTTCCTTAAGAAGCGACACTCTAGGTTCACAAGGAACACAAACCTTGTCCAATTTGTAGAGAAGTCCTTCTTTGATGTAGAAATCTTGGAAAGGACGCAAATTGGAAGAAGAAGGCTTACTCACTTGCTCAAATATTTTTCCAAAATAAGGATCCTGAGAATACTGATTAGGCCAAGTCTGAAATCCCAAGTGTGAAGTGGACATGACTGTTAAGGCAAGAGCGGTTGGAGGCCTACTCAAACAATCAGCAATCTGTATTACTCTTCCCCTTTTTGTACTTGATCACCAAGTGAAATTGTTGGAGGTAAGAGGCCCACTTCATATGTCTTGATTCTTCAATTTTACTTTGAGATTGTAAAAACTTGAGAGGCATATGATCGGTGTGTACTACTGTATATTTTCCCAAAAGATAGTGTCTCAAGTACTTAATGGCTTGAACTAAAGCATACAACTCCTTGTCATATGTAGAATAGTTCAACTTAGCAGCAGAAAATGTTTCGAATGATAAGCTACTTGGATGACCATTCTGTTTGAGCACGAGCTCCTAAGGCAACTTTAGAGGCATCTGTTTCAATCTCAAAAGGTTGAGAAAGGTCAGGTAAAGTTAACACCGATGCTGTACACAATTTCTTTTTGAGTTTCTCAAAGGCAACTTCTTGGCTTTTCTCCCAATGAAATGGAGTTTTGGACTTAGTGAGATAATGCAATGGAGCTGCAAGGGTGGAATATTGAGGAATGAACTTGCGATAAAATTTCGCAAGTCCTAGGAAACTCCTTAACTCAGTGAGAGTTGTAGGAGGGGACCACTTAAGCAAAACATCAACTTTAAGGGGATCTACCTGAATTCCACTCTCACTAATCACATAGCCAAGGTAAGAAACTGAAGTATTGCCAAAAGAACACTTGGAAGAGTTGGCATATAATTGATTCTTCGCAAGAAGATCAAGGGTTTGCTTGGATATGCCTAAGGTGTTCCTCCCAAGTTTTTGAGAAAATCAATATATCATCAAGATATATAATGACAAATTTGTCAAGGACTTCACGAAATACATCATTCATCAACCTCATGAAGGTTGCGGGAGCTTTAGTAAGACCGAAGGGCATGACCAACCATTCAAAGAGGCCCATCTTCGTCTTGAAAGCGGTCTTCCATGTATCCTCAGCTTGGATACGCACTTGATGATATCCACTTTTGAGATCTATTTTTGAAAAGAACTTAGCTCCTTGAAGCTGATCTAATAAATCATCAATGCGGGGTAAGGGATATCTATTCTTCACAGAAATTCTATTCAATGCACGAAAATCAATGCATAATCTCCAAGTGCCATCTTTCTTAAGAACTAACAAAATAGGTGATGCACAAGCAGAAGTACTTTCCTTAATGAAACCCTTAGACAACAAATCTTCTATTTGCTTTTTTATTTCTTCATTTTGCAAAATAGATTGTCTATACATGGGAGCATTAGGAAGAGAAGAACCTGGAACTATTTCAATGTTGTGATTAATTGTGCGAATTGGAGGAAGAGACTTTGGCTCCTGAAATATGTGTGAATAACTTTGCAATATTTTATCCATTGAAGAGTGTTGCTTTGTAATGGATGTAGATGTAGAAGTGTTTTGAGAGCGAATGAAAATTAGAGCAACATCACCACCTTTCTTAATTACTCTTTTCATTTGCTTGGAACTTAGAATGATATTAGGAGTGTTGGTGCTCTTAATGAGAAAGACCTTACCATATTTTTGAAGTGTGTAGGTTCTTTTAAAAGCATCATAAACAGCTCTCCTATCATACTGAAAATGTTGTCCAAGCAAAATCCCACAACAATCCATAGGAGTCACATCACAAGTGACTTGATCTATGAAATGTGGGCCAAGTGCAAATTTTAAAGTGCAAGTGTGAGTGATTTATGAGCCTCTTCCACTATCCTTCCAACCCAAAGAATAAGGTTGAGGATGAGGCTCCATAGGTAACTTCAAACGCTCGACAATGGACCTCGCAATTAGATTTTTCTGTGAGCCATTGTCCACTATACAATCAGTTGCAAAGTTGTGAAGTAAGTGGGCTCGAGTGATGAACAAAGCATCACGAGCTCCATCTGAAGAACTTACATTTACTAAGGTAACTTCATTAAGCTTACCTCGTAATTTCGTATATACTCTACTCTCTCCTACAGACTCAAGGGGACCCTTGGAAGCATCCTCCTCTTGAGTAGTAATCACTAAACTCTTCTTTTTGAGCTTAAAGCAATCAGCTTTCTCATGCCCTTTCTTCTTACAATAATTGCAGAATTTCTTAGAAGAAGAAGATGAAGATTTAGAAGAAGAGGAAGAAGGAGTAGAAGCGGAAGGGGAAGGAGAAGAAGGAGATGGAGAAGACACATTCTTCTTTTGAGCAAAATTCTTCTTTTGAGAGAAAGAATTATTCCCTTTTGATGAGTTTCCAACCACTTGAGTAACAGGTGTGCGGAATGGCTGCGATTGCGCCTTGAACTTGTCCTCCGCAAGCTGCGCCTGATTGAAAACTTGATCCAATGTTTCCATAGAAACAAACATTAATTCCCTGTAAAAATGTTCTAACAAGCCACTTTGAAACTTGAGAATCAAACTTGGAATATCATCCTCCACATTCACAAGTATTCTGACCCTGTTAAATTGGAAAATATATTCTTGTACAGACATATTAGTACCTTGGCGAAAACGAAACCATTTAATAACCAATTCTCTAGAATAATTTGAAGGATAGAAATTGGTTTTAAGACATTGTACAAGCTCATCCCATGTGGTGAGTTCTTGTCCTCGTTTTCATTCCACAAGTACTTTGGCTAAGCCAGAAAGTTTAAGCTTAGCATAAGGCACTACATCATCTTCTGAAAGTTGAGAAAAAGCAAACCAAGAACTCATGTCAAGAATCCAACTATTCAAGACATCAGGGTTCCTGGATCCATCATACAATGGAACTTCACAACGAACTCTCAAACGTGAATCATGAGCAAGAAGTGGAGGTATTATGCAAAGAAATGTCATTTACCTTCATGGCAAGGTTGCCAAGGACTTCCGCCATTGTAGTGTCATTTGCCTTATCGGCCAAAGTGTTTACAACATGGGCCAATTATGCCACTTGGGCAGCCAAGTCGAGGCCATGTGTTCTCGGGTATAAGCCAGAAGTACAGTTTAAGAAAGCACTAAATCAAGGAAGCAAAAACACAAATTTACTTGTTACAATGGAGTGCTGCTTAAAATTGAAATTTTACTCCTAAGGCTAGAATTTTGAAAATTTTTAACTAATATAAAGTGCAATTTTAACATTTATTAATTTAAAAATAACTTAATCAAAAATTAAATTTCAATTAATCAAAAGATTAAAGAATTTAATTAAGTCATTAAAAATTAAATTAATAAAATGAAATTTTAACATGCACTCTAAAATAGTAAAAAAAATTAAAATTTTACAATAATTTACCCTCTCTCTGCTGTTAAACTGGACAAAAACTGCAGTTTGCATGAAAATTTGCATGCATTTAAATCTCCCTGGGCACGCTTCCCGAGGTCCAGGTACAGTTGCAGTTCTCCAAACTTCCACAGTGCGACAGAGGGAAAATCCTGGTGCGGGTTCCCAAACCACGCACCCGTGCGGCTGCTCTAAGCATCACCGTCGGTAGACTGCCGAGTGACAGCGTAGCCAGGCCTCCTGCCTGGTGACGATGTTGTCACGCCTGACAGCACGTCAAGCGCTCGTGCGACCTGACGCCAGGAAGAATCGGGTCGGTCGTAAGCGGCCAGCCGCTGCCTACACTGTCAGGCTGACAGCTTGGTCAGCCTGATCGCTGTCAGTACTGACAGGCGACAGGCGCTGAACTGACGCCAAGCGAAACTCGCTTGGCGCAGTCAGCAGGCCGCGATAGCCGACTGTCCCGCCTGGTAGTGTCATCCGGCGACGACAGTCGAGGCTGTCCCGCCTGACGTTGTCAGAATTGACAGCACGTCAGGCGGTCGACCTGAAGCCCAGGCACGGCTTGACGCTGTCAGCGGACAGCGATGGCAGCAATGCTGTCGCTATCACACCTGATAGCAAGCCCGTGCCAACGGCTAAAAGGCCGTTCCGAGTGCTGTCGGACAGCACCGGCGCTGCCGAACGCGGCCGAAGCCTGGCCTACGTTGCCGAAGGCAGCCGAGGCTGGGCCGAGCTGCCACAAAAAAAATAAAATGTTTTTTTTTTTTTTTTACAAAATTACAGCAAGCTAATATATTATAAAAATAATATATTGATCAAAATTTTAAAGCTTTCTAACACAAATTTAAAAAATTTTAAAAATTAACCATGGGGGTTAATCTTAAAATTTGCAAAACTTTAAATTATGCAAATGTGAGCAACCAACTCCCACCAGTAGCTCTCATTTCAAGATCCGGTCGACACACCGACCGGCGTTTGAAAGGCATCCAGCTCTAAGTCGACACACGACCTAGCTTTGGAGTCCTCCTGAAGCTCTTCAATACTCAAAAATGGGGGGGGCAGCAGGGTCAAAAGGCTCCCTAATCCTAATTGGACCGTAGCTACGATCCAATCCCTTCCAAGGATCGGTATACAAAGAACTCTGGGGCAAACTCTTCCTATACTTTTTAAGCATAAGCAAGAAGTTGGAACGAGGGGTTTGTCGGTGAAGGAACTTCCTTCTCCGAATGGTTTTCAAGCTCCCTTTGGGCTTAAACCGAGTCCTCAATGAGAAAATGTTTCTCATAATAATCCTATCTCCTATCCTCTCACCTCACAAGCCCTAGTGCAAACATGAACTAGGCTCTGATACCAATGAAAAGGATTGAAAATCCAACTAAGAGTTCTATTATTTACAAATCATTATATAGGCACTAATGGCCCAAAATACATAACCAACCCATGAAATCATGGATTTGATTCACACGCTTAACCCAAAAGCTACAAAGGTGCAAAGAAGAATGCACGTAAACTTCTAAGTTAATATTGCTAACTAGAAGATCCATTTTAGCTAACTTGAAGCTCACACTTCCTACTTTGAGTTCACACTTGCTAACTAACACTCTAAAAGACAACTAGAAGACAACTAGTGCCCACAAGTGCATGTGAGAAAGAGACTCACTTACAATATCAATTTGCTAGAAATAAACTAAGAAAACCTAAGCTAGGAACTACTAGAGGGGTCATATGAAAGATCATACATCAATCCTCATCAATATTTGACTTTGTAAACCCATTTGCAGCCTATGGGTTTCTTTCCTTTAGGCAAATCCACCAGCTTCCAAGTTTTATTTTTAATGAGAGATTTATGTTCAGCATCCATAGTTGCCTTTCATTGAGGCTGACTAAGTCCTTCATCAATTTTAGAAGGTTCATTTTCATCATATGAAGACATGTAAACCCTCTCCTCATCAATTTCCATATCATTTCCACTTTCTAGATCTCTATCAACAGAAAGATCTTGAAAATCTACACAAAGATCATCAACTGAAGTAGACGCTTATGTAGTTCTCTGTCGAGACATGCTTCATGTCTTTGGATGATTCAGAGTGAGATCTGGTGGTGAAGTGATTTTGGAATATCTCATAGTACTTGTATACCATTTAGGAGGTTTTTTCTAATGTGGAGGAGGAAGTGGTTGTTGCTCCTCATCATCCAGGTATACTGATGTAGTGTTAGGTGTGAAAGCTTCATCAAACACTACATATCTACTAACATGTATTTTCTTGGTGAATGGATCTATCAATCGATAGCCTTTTGAGAATTCATCATATCCAAGAAAAACACATTGTAGGGTCTTCTCATCTAACTTCTTTCTTTTCTCCTTAGGTATATGCATAAAAGCCTTACACCCAAATACTCGTAGATGAGATATGGAGGGTTTCCTTCCACTCCATACTTCTTGAGGAGTCATACCTTCAAGAGCCCATGTGGGTGCCTTAGTTAGAATATATACTACAGTTGTTATAGTTTTAGCCTAGTAAACGTGCTCAAGATTCGATCCCTTAAGCATACATCGAACCATTGCCATAATGGAACAATTTTTCTCTCAGCAACTCCATTTGACTAAGGAGAATAGGCTGTTGTTAACTATATTTTTATCCATGATTCTATAAAAATGAGGAAAATTATTTTGATGTGTATCCCCCCCCTCGATCTAAACGAAGGGTCTTTATGAAACATCCAGATTCTTTCTCAGCAAGCTTCTTGAACTATTGAAAATAGTCAAATTATTTGTTGGCAATTTTGGGTACTTTGGGTACATTGCCTTTGCTCAAGTGTATAAGTTGTCATTGATTTCAAGAAGCTCTTGAAGGAATTTGATTTGATGTCAAATAACTTGTTTTGATGAAGGTTACGACATGACAGTTTCTAAGGTCTTTTATAAACCCCAAGTTGGCAGGTTTAAATATTATAGGTGGATGCATTAGTTTAATGCATTTGGGTCCAGGAGGAAGTATTTATTTAAATAATTAAAAACCTTGCTAAGGTCCCTTTTAATTATTTTTAAATAAATATTTGTTTGCATTGGTTTCTCCTAACCCATGGCACAAATGTCTTAACTTTGATGGCACTATGTTCTAAGTTTGTGGGCGCTATCCAAGACCTCCGCTGACATGTTAAACTCCTTCACCGACATGTTAAACTCCTCACCGACGTCATGAGTTTATGGGAAATTTGCATATAAAACTCCCACGATGAAGATCAAAGTTTATCCCATCTGCATTTTCGAAAATTTTTGCTCGCTGTGCATTCACGATCCGGTGTTCGTTTTCTTCGTTGTGATTTTGGATATCCACTACCGTTCATTTTCTGTATCCATTGTTCATTTTTTGTATCCGTCGTAAGGTTTCATCGTCGTCTTTCGAATCAAAAGATAGGGAGGCCTATTGTTTACTTTAGCCCTGGCATAGAAGGTACAAGGGAACAGAGTGAGGTTCAAACTTCACCAGATGCCTTTTGTGCACCAGTAGCAGCTAGGCTGCTGGCGCGCTACCTGAACAGGAGGTTCCGCGTTCGAATAACATGAAAGGGTTTTTCTTCGTTGAGGTGGATGCAGCGAGTGGTGTAAGAGTTCGTGCGCAATTTCTCTATAGCACGATTTTTGGTGTTGGCCAAGGTATTTTCGAAATTGATTTTTTCTAGTATATTTTGCAGATGGAGGAAGCTTATTAGAGAGAAAAACAGCTTAGGAGTTATAAGGAGATTGATGCTTGTTTTATTTTGATAAAAGATTCTTTTGAAAGTGTTGGTTGCATTATCTTATTGCATTCTTATGAGAGTTAAAGTTTATTGTTGATAATACTATCAGGGAGAAATAAGGTGTATAAGGGATAAATATTTCTTATAATGTTGAGAGTGTTTTTGGTTGATTATGGAAATGAAAGCATGATGTTTTAAGGTTAGAATTGCTTCTTGTGTGAAGTTGTGAAACCTTAAGTGGGAAGCTTTGATATTGACATTAGCTTTCATTAAATTGGTTATAATCAAGCTATTCTTTACTTGGTTAAAGTGTTGGGCTTACTTCTTTGTTGATGATTTGAAAAGTTGTTTTGTGGTTGGTGATTTGAGTTGGTGGATGTTTTTTGTTCAAAAAATATTGGAGAGAAAAGGAGTTCTACTTGTTTCCTTTTCTGATGTTGATTGTGAAATGCTTCAAGGTTGTGTTTTGAGTTGAATGGTGTTGACTAAACCTTGTTTGATGAGCATTGTTGTTGAAACCCTAATTGATGGTGAAAAGAACATGAGTATCATTGTTATGTGATTCTTTGCATAGTTGGCAATTGTTGGGGTTTCATATTCTTGAAAGAAAGCATTCTATCCTATCTATTTCAGATATTGAGTTGAGTTTTTAGATTTGAGATTGAGATTGAGCTGAGTTGATTTGAGTTGAGTTTTGAGATTAGGATTTGAGTATAGAACATATTGAGTCTCTAAAAATTCTCTTTATGCTTCTATGAGTTTGAAAAATCACATTAGGTCTCTAACAATTCACTTTGTGATTTCCTACTAAGAAAGTTTTTCTTGGTGAGCTTGCTGAGTTTTTGGACAGGTTTCGGTGGGGATTTGTGAGCAGTTTTTGGACAGGTTCTGGTGGGGACTTGTGAGCAAATTTGTACAGGTCCTAGCAGAGGACTTGTGAGCTGAGTTTGATAGTTCTATTAGATAACTTGAGGATAGAGATGCATTGGTTCTATGAGAAGAACCTGAGGATAGATTTGGCAAGTCTTTGAGAAGGCTTGTATGTAGAGGTTTGATTTGTTCAAGAGTTGGACAGATCTGACAGATAGAGGAAGACTTGTACTAGATCGACTAACTGTGTTTGGTACAGGTTGTTGAGCTATTGTGGATGTGATCATAGAAGGCAGAGGTCTCTTAGGCTAAGCATTGAGGATAGGAGGTCTTCGATGGAAAGGAGTTCCACGTGCTGGCAAGAGGTAGAGGCAGTTGATCTTCTAAGGGATCATTTACAAAGTAGATGGGAAGGTATCTCCTTTGGGTCAAGGCTCATAAACATTGTAATTGGGAAGGATTCCCAAAGAAATTTGAGATAACTTTTAGAGAAAAGTTTTATGGACGTAGCCCAACCATTTTGGGTGAACCACGTTAAAAATGGGTCTTCAATGTGTGATGCTTTCTGTCTTTATTAATGTTGTGTTGATGCAACTGCTATCTAAAGTTAAAATTATTAATTGGTTAAGTCTTATACTGTTCACCCCCCCCTCTCAGTATAAGTCCATGTTCTTTAATTGGTATCAAAGCAGGTCTCTCCAAAAAGAGCCTAACAGCTTGGAGAAGGATCTATCAGAGAAACATACAGATTCAGAAAGAGATGAAGAGGTTGAGTTTGATCTCAAAGGTGAATTCTTCTTAGCTTTAAGAAAGCTTGAGAAATTTAGAGAAGAGAATTTTGTTCTTAAGCATCAATGTCAGGAAGAAGAGATAGCAAGATTAGAATTGTCTCAAAGTGTTATAGACTTCAAAATTCTAGCTGAAGAAGGGAAGAAGGTTGAACAGGTTCTAAAAGAGGTTCTCAAAGGAAAGGAATCTGATTGCGAGAAACTAGAAGAAGAGGTTATGTCTCTTAGAGTGAAGTTAGAATAGTTGTCTCTCAGACAGAATACTCCGTGTGAAAAGCAAAAGAAGGATGGTATCACCATTCATGAAACAGGGTCTTCGAACAAGATAAATTTTCATCCTAAAGAGCGGTGGATTCCAGTTGGTCACAAGAAGAACAATCATCCAAGGCATCAAAATAGGTTACATAATACTTTCCATGGCTATTGTTTTTCCTGCAATAAATTTGGTCACAAAGCTATGCATTGCAATAAGTCTTTGAATAGCCATAGTAAGGAAAATGTTAACTCTTTTGCACCTCTTATGAATAAAAATGTCATGTGTTACAAGTGCAAGAATTTTGGGAATATAACAAGGATGTGCAGTTTGGATAGATCTAGTCTTGATTTCACTAAAAAGAGAAATGAGACCAAATCTAAGTCAATGATAGTTCAAAATGATTTTCATGCTCAAGAAAAAATAGAAAAATGGTATCTTGATAGTGGTTGTTCAAAACATATGACTGGTGAAAAGGAAAAGTTTTTGGTCTTAAAAGAAACAAAAAGAGGAACAGTCGGTTTTGGAGATAACAGGTCAGCTAAAATCTGTGGTAAAGGGACTCTTAGTTTGGATGGGAAATCCAAAATAGAAAATGTGCTTTATGTAGAAGGCCTAAGACATAATCTTCTAAGTGTGAGTCAACTTTGTGATCAAGGGCACATAGTATCTTTCTTTTCGGATAGATGTGAGATAAGTAAAGAAAAAAATGGAAAACTCATTGCTAGTGCTACAAGGACTCCAAACAATCTTTACATGCTAAGTGAGATAAAAAAGGAAAAGTGTTTTCTAACTCAAGAAGATGAGAGTTGGTTATGGCATAAAATATTGGGGCATTTGAGCTTTGATAATATTGTCAATATTAGTAACAAGGAAGCAGTTAAAGACTTGCCCAAAATGAAAATGCCCCATAACATCATTTGCGGTCCTTGTCAACATGGAAAACAGACCAGAACTAGTTTCAAATCAAAAGGGTATACTTCTTCAAAACCATTGGATCTTACTCATACTAATTTATGTGGCCCTACCAGAACTCAGAGCATTCAGGGAGAAAGCTACTTCATTTTGTTTATAGATGATTATTCTAGAATGACTTGGGTTACTTTTCTCAAAGAAAAATCTAAAGCTTTTGAAAAATTTAAAGCTTTCAAAGAAATGATTGAAAATGAGACTGACAAGAGAATCAAATGCTTAAGATCAGATAGAGGAGGAGAGTTCACTTCAAATGAATTTGTGGAATACTGTGAGCAACAAGGAATCAAAAGAGAATATTCAGTAGCAAGAACTCCTCAACAAAATGGAGTAGTTGAAAGGAAAAATAGAACTATTGAAAATATGGCTAGAGCTATGTTAAATGAGTCAAAACTTTCAGATGGATTTTGGAAAGAGGCATTCAGTACAACAGTCTACATTATCACTAGGGCCCAACTTAGAGTCAATCATCATAAAACTCCTTATGAGTTGTGTAAAGGAAGACCAGCTACAGTAAAATACTTCAAAGTGTTTGGGATTAAGTGCTTCATCAGAAGGGAAGATCATAATTTGGGTAAGTTTGATCCTAGGTGTGATGAGGGGATATTTCTTGGATATTCCAGTAGAAGCAAGGCCTACAAATGCTTCAACAAAAGAACTCATACAATTGTAGAGAGCATAAATGTAACAATTGATGAAAAGATAGGGATAAGAGAACTAGTCAAGGAACTCAATGATGAAATTTGTCAAGAAGAATTCAGAAAGGTTTCAGATGAAGAAGAGGAAAGACAACAACTGCTTCCCAAAACTCCTTCACGATATGTTCAGAAACATCATCCCAAAGATTTGATCATTGGTGATCCAAATAGCAGGAAAAAAAGAAGAAGAGTCATTTCTTCACATGATTCTACAAATGTTTCATTATTATCTCATATTGAGCCAAAATATTTTAGTGAAGCATGTGTAGATAAGTTTTGGGTAAAGCAATGGATGAAGAGCTAAATCAAATAGAGAAAAGTGAAACTTAGGAATTGGTTCCAAGACCTAAGGACAATAATGTCATTGGCACAAAATGGATATTCAGAAATAAACTCAATGAGGATGGAAATATTGTTAGAAACAAAGCTAGGTTAGTCTGCAAAGGTTATGCTCAAGTAGAAGGTGTTGATTTCGAAGAGACGTTTTCTCCTGTTGCTCGTCTTGAAGCTATCAGAATATTTTTGGCCCTTTCAAGCTTCAAATCTTTCAAGATATATCAAATGGATGTAAAGTAAGCTTTTCTAAATGGGGTGTTTGTAGAAGAAGTCTACATAGAACAGCCAAAAGGAGTGTCTCTCTCAGAACAGTTAGACTATGTGTGTAAACTGAAAAAGGCCTTGTATGGGTTAAAGCAAGCACCTAGGGCTTGGTACTCAAGACTTAACAGGTATCTTCATGAGCAGGGCTTCAGGAAAGGCATGGTAGATAGCAATTTGTATATTAATAATGAAGATGATGATATGTTGATTATGGTTGTCTATGTTGATGATATTATTTTTGGGGGAAATAATACTCAGATGTGCAAAGTTTTTGCTAACACCATGCAAAAGGAATTTGAGATGTCTATGATTGGAGAGTTGTCATTATTTTTAGGTCTTTAGATTGCTCAATCAAAAGATGGTATATTTCTCTCTCAAGGAAAGTATATCAAAGAAATGTTGAAGAAATTTGGGATGATGGACAACAAACCAGTGTGTACTCCAATGATTACAGGGTGCAAGATGAGTAAAGATGATGAATCTCCAGTGGTAGATCAGAGGTTGTAAAGATCTATGATTGGTAGTTTATTATATATTATAGCTACCAGAGCATATATCATGCAGGTAGTTGGGTTAGTAGCAAGATTTTAAGCAGCTCCAAAATATTCTCATGTTATAGCAGTTAAGAAGATATTCAGATATCTGAAGGGCACTATGGACTTTGGGCTTTGGTATCCCAAAGGTGATGATTTCAACCTCACAGCTTATACAGATGCAGATTGGGCAGGCAGTATTGATGATAGGAAAAGCACTAGTGGTGGAGCATTATTTCTAGGAAAGAGTTTGGTTTCTTGGCTAAGTAAGAAACAACCTTTAGTTTCCTTATCTACGATAGAGGTTGAATACATAGCAGCAGTGGCTAGGTGTACACAGGTTTTATGGATGAAAACCACCTTGGAGGATTTCAAAGTCAAGCATGAACAACCCATCTCCATACTTTGTGATAATACAAGTGCCATAAGTATTTCAAAAAATCCGGTAATGTACTCAAGGACAAAGCATATTTCCATCAAGTATCACTTTCTAAGGGAGAAAGTGCAAGACAAGCAGGTCAAGGTAGAGTATGTGTCTACTAAAGAGCAGATTGCGAGATATCTTCACCAAACCTCTTCCGAGAGATACGTTTGAGTATCTAAGGGAGAAATTGGGAGTTGTACTCCCACCCCATAATTAATCACCTCATCAGGAGGTGGGGGAGGGACCAAGCTAAGAGGCTCATTCTTAGTCCCAAGCCCCAAAGGTGACCCTTTGCCATTGATGTCAAAGGTGGAGAGATATGAGTAAGGGGGAGAGCTTTAGAGTGAAGAGGAGAGCTTCAAGTCAGGGGGAGCAAAACTTCAAAGGAAGATTCTCAGTTGTGGGCACAGTTGGTCGAGTTGTTAGCACGATTGGTTTCAGTTTTGGCTCTTGAGAAGTGTTTTCAGTAAAGGTTTGTCATCAATGACAAAGGGGGATATTGTTGGCAATTTTGGGTACTTTGGGTACATTGCCTTTGCTCAAGTGTATAAGTTTTCATTGATGTCAAGAAGCTCTTGAAGGAATTTTATTTGATGTCAAATAACTTGTTTTGATGAAGGTTACGACATGAAAATTTCTAAGGTCTTTTATAAACCCCAAGTTGGCAAGTTTAAAGATTACAGGTGGATGCATTAGTTTAATGCATTTGGGTCCAAGAGGAAGTATTTATTTAAATAATTAAAAACCTTGCTAAGGTCCCTTTTAATTATTTTTAAATAAATATTTGTTTGCATTGGTTTCTCCTAACCCATGGCGCAAATGTCTTAACTTTGATGGCGCTATTTTCTAAGTTTGTGGCCGCTATCGAAAACCTCCACCGACATGTTAAACTCCTCTACCGACATGTTAAACTCCTTGCCGATGTCATGAGTTTATGGGAAATTTGCATATAAAACTCCCACGATGAAGATCAAAGTTTATCCCATCCACATTTTTGAAAAGTATTGCTCGATGTGCATTCGCGATCTGGTGTTTGTTTTCTTCGCTATGATTTTGGATATCTATCATCATTCATTTTATGTATCCGTCATTCATTTTATGTATCTACCATAAGGTTTCATCGTCGTCGTTCGCATCAGAAGACAGGGAGGCCTGTTGTTTACTTTAGCCCTAGCGTAGAAGGTACAAGGGAATAGAGTGAGGTTCAAACTTCACCGGACGCCTTTGGCACACCGATAGCAGCTAGGCTATTGGCGTGCTACCTGAACGGGAGGTTTCGTGTTTGAATAATGCAAAAAGGTTTTTCTTCATTGAAGTGGATGCAGCAGGTGGTGTAAGAGTTCGTGCGCAATTTCTCCATAGCACGATTTTTGGTGTTGGCCAAGGTATTTTCAAAATTGATTTTTGCTAGTATATTTTGTAGATGGAGGAAGCTTATTAGAGAGAAAAACAGCTTAGGAGTTATAAGGAGATTGATGCTTGTTTTATTTTGATAAAAGATTCTTTTGAAAGTGTTGGTTGCATTATCTTATTGCATTCTTATGAGAGTTAAAGTTTATTTTTGATAAGACTATAAGGGAGAAATAAGGTGTATAAGGGATAAATATTTCTTGCAATGTTGAGAGTGTTTTTGGTTGATTATGGAAATGAAAGCATGATGTTTTAAGGTTAGAATTGCTTCTTGTGTGAAGTTGTGAAACCTTAAGTGGGCAGCTTTGAGATTGACATTAGCTTTCATTAAATTGGTTATAATCAAGCTATTCTTTACTTGGTTAAAGTGTTGGGCTTACTTCTTTGTTGATGATTTGAAAAGTTGTTTTGTGCTTGGTGATTTGAGTTGGTGGATGCTTTTTGTTCAAACAATATTGGAGAGAAAAGGAGTTCTACTTGTTTCCTTTTCTGATGTTGATTGTGAAATGCTTCAAGGTTGTGTTTTGAGTTGAATGGTGTTGACTAAACCTTGTTTGATGAGCATTGTTGTTGAAACCCTAATTGATGGTGAAAAGAACATGAGTATCATTGTTATGTGATTCTTTGCATAGTTGGCAATTGTTGGGGTTTCATGTTCTTGAAAGAAAGCATTCTATCCTATCTATTTCAGATATTGAGTTGAGTTTTCGGATTTGAGATTGAGATTGAGCTGAGTTGATTTGAGTTGAGTTTTGAGATTGGGATTTGAGTATAGAACATATTGAGTCTCTAACAATTCTCTTTATGCTTCTATGAGTTTGAAAAATCACATTGGGTCTCTAACAATTCACTTTGTGATTTCCTACTAAGAAAGTTTTTCTTGGTGAGCTTGTTGAGTTTTTGGATAGGTTTCGATGGGAAATTGTGAGCAGTTTTTGGACAGGTTTCAGTGGGGACTTATGAGTAGATTTGGATAGGTCCTAGAAGAGGACTTGTGAGCTGAGTTTGATAGTTCTATCAGAGAACTTGAGGATAGAGTTGCATTGGTTCTATGAGAAGAACTTGAGGACAAATTTGGCAAGTCTTTGAGAAGGCTTGTATGCAGAGGTTTGATTTGTTCAAGAGTTGGATAGATCTGACAGACAGAGGAAGACTTGTACTAGACTGACTGACTATGTTTGGTACAGGTTTCTGAGCTGTTGTGGACATGATCATAGAAGGCAGAGGTCTCTTAGGCTAAGCATTGAGGATAGGAGGTCTTCGATGGAAAGGAGTTCCATATGCTGGCAAGAGGTAGAGGCAGTTGATATTTTGAGGGATCATTTCCAGAGCAAAGGGGAAGGTATCTCCTTTGGTCCAAGGCTCATAAACATTATAATTGGAAAGGATTACCAAAGAACTTTGATATAACTTTTAGAGAAAAGTTTTGTGGACGTAGCCCAACCATTTTGGGTGAACCACGTTAAAAATGGGTCTTCAATGTGTGATGCTTTTTGTCTTGATTAATTTTGTGTTGATGCCAGTGCTATCTAAAGTTAAAATTATTAATTGGTTAAGTCTTATACTGTTCCCCCCACCCCTCTCAGTATAAGTCCATGTTCTTCATTATTCAGACTTCAACTGCAAGAAAACCCACATTTTTCATGAGTGATCGTATACAAACAATTGAAAATACCTTTTTCTTCCACAACTAGTATACATAGGACCACATAAATATGTGTGAACTAACTCCAAAGGTACCTTAGCTCAAAAGAAGCTAGGTTAAAAAGGTACTCTATGTTGCTTTCCTGACAAGCAATCTGAGCACACTAGCAAAGTAGATGAAAGAGTAGGCAATACTTTCACCATTTTATATATATTAAGTTCTAGTAAATACCCTAAACTTAGATGCCCAAATCTCTTATGCTATAGAGAAGTGGCCTCTTTTTTGGTTACTACCATTGCAGTATGTGTAGATGTAATTGCATCTAAGATAAACAAACCATGTTTGTATGAACCTGTTGCTATCTATTTTCCTTTCTAGGTGATAAAGCAACATTTTTTTTCTTTGTCGACTTTGAAATTGACATTCATGTTATTTTCTAGGATTTGTGGAACTTACAAGAGATTATTTTTCAATCCTGGTACATAAAGAACTTTTTGAATTTTACATTCTCCATCTGGAAGGGAGACAAAAATACTTCCTTATCCCTAAACTCGATAGGTCTGATCATCAACAATGGTTACCGGTATACCTTCTTGAGCCTCAAATATCTCAAACCAGGACTTATCGCCAGTCATATGTTTACTTGAACCTGAATATATGTACCAAATAGTATCCTTGTGAGAGGATTATGTATGTGTCATGAGCACTTGTGTGCTTTTTTAGAGTCCAAACTAGAATCTTCAGTGGCAATGTGCCCCTGTTGTTGTTTATTGTTGTTCTTTGGTTTACCTTTGCCCTTATTTTGACCTTGTTCATTGGGCGGTTTGTTCTTAAACCAACATATTTTGGTTTCATGAGTGTCTTTATCACAAATTTTACAATACTTCTTCTTCTTCTTAATCTCTTTGCCTTTATCCTTGTCTTTGTTAGAAGAATATCCTTTCTGTTGATTCCACTTTTTCTTTCCACTTTGTTTTTTTGAGAAAAGTGCATTGTTGGATGCCTCATTGTTAGGATCTCATCCTAACCCTTAATGTAATAATTCCCCTTTTGTAATAATTCCTAGTGAACGTGGGTAGTACCCATGATTAATATTTTGTAATGTTCTAAGTTTTAGCTTAGGTAGTGCCTATGACAAATGGCACCCTTTTTATGTAACACATGGTAGATAGGTGGCATTGTGCATGTAATTCGTGTGGCATTGTGCATGAAATTCGAGTGGCATTGTGCATGTAATTCAAAGTGGCACTATGCATGTAATTCGGGTGGCATTATGCATGTAATCCAGGTGGCATTTTGCATGTAAGCCAACCTTGGAAGGAAACTCCTTAAATACCCGAAAAGGCACCAATGTAACCATCTTTTGCAAAATTAATGAAGTATTGAAGGAGGTTGCCCCCTCGAAGAGGCCTCGCGATTCAGTTCTATTGTGAGATTGTTCTTTATGCAAATTTCTGTTATATTAATGTGATGTTTATGTGAGTTATTTCCAAGCAATTTTGTGAGAGTGTGTTATTTGAGTTTATTTTATAGCAGGATCTTAACAAGTGGTATCAGAGCGCTTTCTAGGGCCAAGTTCTGCTGCAACTGCAACGATTCTTGCCATCCAAATCCGCCTGTTAGGTATAAATTCCATGTGTTTTTTCCATTCTGTTTTTCCTTATTAAAAAAATCCAAAACAAATACAGTGTTTTTTTTTCCAGACCAAAAACAAAAAAATATATTATTAGTTGAGTAGGTAGAAACCCTGTACCGGGGGTTTTAAAATATCGCGAAGGATCTATCGTTATTGGCTAAGCTAGATAGCCCATAAATCGTCTAGTGAAGTGAGGGGCGATCAGGCTCCAATACCCAGGCCTCAGACAGAACTCGCGCACGGACTTGAGCTCCCACGTATCTTCGGGTATATCGGGAGACCATCTAGGATTAAACAAACTTTTAGCCATTAGGAAGCTCTTCGGCCTTGTATTACTCATAGTCTACGGGACACAGCATCCTGGACGATTACCCTCTCGTATTGTCAGAGAGGCAGGTAGTGTGCTCAAGGGTATGTGTGGAATCCTCCTTGAGTAGTGGCTTGAAATATTGGTCCGAGCACTATTGTTCGTCACTGTCGGTATATTAGAGGGCCTATGGGTGGTACATACTCCTATACTTAGCATTCCCTGGTTCTGTTAAAACTGCAACCTGTAAAAAATACAAAAATAAAAATCAAAATAAGAATCCAAACACCCCCATTCGTAAACCTGCATTTCAAAAGTGAGCATATGAGAAATGAGTCCTCTACCAAAAAAATAACAAAAGGGACATGCATTCGGGATAAGCCATGAGGGTGACACTTAAGTTGAAAGTCTGGAGAGTAATGATCAAATTTACAGTGGCAGTCCACGATCAAGTCGGTCGAGTAGAGAGGTCAGCACAGTCAGGGCAGAATTCACAGTCTTCAGAGTCAGAACAGAACTGTCATATCAGTCACCTGCAAAATATAGAGAATCTTGAGTGTGAAACATGACCAGTTTTAGATAGTGCTCCAGTACCCAACTTTTGCTCAGTAGCTCAGAATCAGAATCTGTAAACACCGTTAGACTCAGCAAAATAGGAGATAAAAAAAAAAAAAAGTCTGGGGTGCCAAAAAGTAGTGTTAAGAGATATAGCTCATTGTGACCACCTCCTCCTGCTGATCATTTTGATATATAGCACCCAAGCACTTTTTTGGGCATTTACTAAAAATAGTAAGTCAAAAAAATTCAATTCTATTTTTAGTAACTGGTCACAAAAGGTCAAAAAATGGCCCAGGGTACTCGTGGACACCAGAAAGAACTAGAACACTTGGATTCCCTAACAAAAGCCATTGAGAACTTGAACTCGGCTTTTCACTCCATAAGGGAAGAAGTCCAAGGTCTTCGCCTAGAGCATGAGGCCACTAGCAATCGCTTAGAAGAAGCATTGACTGAAGTGGACAGCAAACTGAGAAGAGAACCACCCAAATCAGAATACCAAGCTGAGAGTTCTACAAGGAATCGTGACCATGATACACCCTTCAGAATGCCCAAGTTGGACTTTCCCAAATTCAGTGGGAAGGATGTTGATGGGTGGCTATGTCGGGTTGACCAATTCTTTCGACTTCATAATGTACCAGTATTTCATCGAGTCCAGATGGCTTCCTTTAACTTGGAATCTGAGGCTCTACACTGGTTTCAATGGTTGCGTCTTACCTACCCAAATCTCTCTTGGGAGGATTTTGAATCCCAAATACTCACTCGATTTGGTCCTAGTGAGTTTGAGGACTTCACAGGAGCCTTATCCAAACTACAACAAACAGGGTCAGTTCGAGAGTACCAAGCTCAATTTGAAAAATTGGCCAATCGAACAAGAGGATTGAGTGAAGGGTTCTTTCAGAGTTGTTATATCAGTGGGTTGAAGATGGAACTCCAAGCAGAAGCAAAATGTTGAAACCACGAACTATGATGGAAGCTATCAGTTTGGCCCGTCTGGCCGAATCTAAACTCTCTTCCCAAAGACGCCCATCAAAGTTTCTGCAAAATAGACCTTCATTTCCTCCTAGAGCCCAAAACCCAGTTGATAATAAACTTGCTGCACCAAAGCGCCTCACCACCGAAGAGATGGATGCACGTCGTGCCTAAGGATTATGCTATAATTGTGATGAAATTTTTTTCAAAGGGCATAAGTGTGCACACAAAAAATTGTTCCTGATCGATTTTGAAGAACCTGATACCTCTGATGAGAGTGATAAGGATGAGGACCCTCCATAAACACCTCCTCCACAAGAAGAAGTGAAATAGGAACCTGAAATAGAAATTACAGTCCATGCCCTTGCAGGCATTACTACCCCTCAAACCATGAAGGTTACAAAATTTTTCAAGGGCCAACGTCTTTCCATCCTTTTGGACTCGGGAAGCACACACAACTTTATTGACCCTAGAGTTGCTCAGTGGGAAAATTGCTATATCCACACTTGTAACTCCTTTGAGGTCATGGTAGCCAACGGGGGAACCTTACCTTGTAAGGGAAAGTGTCGCAATGTTAAAATCCAGATAGGGGACTATGCACTCAAGTAGGACATGTTTGCCCTCCAGTTGGGTGGATGTGATATTGTTTTGGGATCTCAATGGTTGAGTACACTGGGCACTATCAGTTGGAACTTTTCTGAACTTTGGATGCAGTTCTCCCAGAATGGCCAAACACACATCATCAAGGGCTCCCCAGTAGGAACACCTCAAATTATCAGTTCAAACGGCATGGAGAAATTGCTAAAGAAATCATCACGTGGGGTCATTGCACAACTATTCTCCATCCAACCATCCACATCCCCAATGGGTGAAATTCCACCAGACATGCAACAGGTTCTCCACAAACATGAGGCCATATTTTCAGAACCAATCACACTACCACCGCATCGCTCTCATGACCATGCCATTCCATTATTGCCAGATAGTACACCTCCCAATATCCGCCCGTACAGATACCCCCATGCCATGAAGTCAGAGATTGAGAAGATGATACAGGAATTACTCAAGGTGGGTGTCATTCGGCCTAGTACTAGTCCCTACTCTGCACCAGTCTTACTGGTCCTCAAGAAGGATGGCTCTTGGCGATTGTGTATTGACTACCGAGAGCTCAACAAGATAACGGTCAAGGATAAATTTCCTATCCCTGTGGTTGATGAATTACTAGATGAATTACATGGGACCATGTACTTCACCAAGCTAGACCTTCGCTCTGGGTACCATCAGATCCGGCTTAGGGATGAAGATATTCCTAAAACTGCTTTTCGCACTCATGAAGGTCATTATGAATTCTTGGTAATGCCATTTGGTCTCACAAATGCTCCTTCCACATTCCAAAGCCTGATGAACAACATCTTTCACCCCTTCTTGCGGAAGTTCATCCTTGTGTTCTTCGATGACATCTTGATTTACAGTCACACATGGGAAGAGCATCTCAATCATGTAGATCAAACTCTCCAACTACTGGCCGACCATAAATTATTTGCAAAAAGGTCCAAGTGCTCCTTTGGTTTGACTGAAGTAGAATATCTGGGACACATTGTCTCAAAGGATGGTGTCAAGGTTGACCCTAAGAAGATCCAAGCAGTCCAAGAATGGCCAAAACCTCGCACACTCAAGGGACTTCGAGGATTTTTAGGGCTTACAGGATATTACCGTAAATTTTTCTGCAATTATGGAAAGATAGCCGCCCCCCTCACCTCCATGTTGAAGAAGGATTCTTTTATGTGGACAAGGCCAGCTGAGCAAGCATTCCTGGACCTCAAACATGCCATGACCACCACTCCGGTTTTAGCCATGCCAGACTTCTCAAAAAAATTTGTCATTGAAAGTGACGCTTCTAGTCGTGGTATTGGGGTAGTATTGATGCAAGAAGGACGCCCTTTGGCTTTTACCAGCAAAGCCCTATCTGATCGCAATCTGGGAAAATCCACCTATGCTAAGGAAATGTTGGCAATATTGCATGCAGTCCTACATTGGCGGCCTTACCTCATTGGGCGCCATTTCTCCATCAAAACTGACCACCAGAGCCTTAAATACTTTCTAGAACAACGAGTTGCCACTCCTGAGCAACAAAAGTGGGTATCAAAACTCATGGGCTATGATTATGACATCACGTACAAAAAAGGGAAGGAAAATCTTGTGGCAGATGCTCTCTCTCGCCAATTTGAGGCCCTTAGTATGCTGTGTGCCATCTCTGCACCATTGCCCCAATGGATTGAGCCCTTACGTCAGGAAATACATCAGGATGCAGATTTGAAAGACTTGGTTGCTTCACTTAGGGATGATCCAGAGTCTACACCAGGATATAGTTGGGATGGCCAAGATCTGCGTTACCATCAACGTCTGGTTCTTCCTCCTAAGTCCCCACTTTTAGAACTCCTCATGAAGGAATCACATGCTACTCCATCTGCTGGCCATTCAGGGTTCCTAAAAACATATGAACGACTCAAGCGCACCTTCTTTTGGAAAGGCATGAAACAGGACATTCGCTCTTTTGTAGCAGATTGCGACACTTGTCAACGGATGAAAGGAGAAATAGTGCGCTCCCCAGGCACTCTTCAACCATTGCCGATACCAGATCAGGTGTGGACTGACATCTCCATGGACTTCATAGAAGGGCTACCTAAATTTGGAGGCAAGTCTGTTATTTTTGTGGTAGTGGACCGCCTTTCAAAGTATGCTCACTTTTGTGCCCTAACCCATCCTTACACAGCATCCACTATTGCCCAAACTTTTCTTGACTCCATATTTCGCCTTCATGGCATGCCCACCTCCATTGTATCTGATCGTGATCCCACATTTACTAGCAATTTTTGGCAAGAGTTTTTTAAGTTGCAGGGGACTCAGCTCAAAATGAGTTCAGCCTACCATCCGCAAACGGAAGGTCAAACAGAGGTTGTTAATAAATGCTTGGAAACCTACCTTCGTTGCTTTGCCTCTGATCATCCTACTCATTGGGCAAAATGGATTTCTTTGGCTGAATGGTGGTACAACACTTCCTATCATACCGCCACCAAACTCACACCATTTGAGGCAGTTTACGGGCGCCCTCCACTCACGCCTTCCTCCTACATTCCGGGAAGCTCCAAGGTCTAGGCCGTCGACAATGCTCTGAGTCAACACACCGAGGTCCTCCGCCAACTCAAGCAAAATTTGAACATGGCCCAGAATCGGATGCGCCAACAAGATGATCAGCATCGTTCTGAGCGTAGTTTTGATGTGGGTGATATGGTCTTCCTTCGCTTGCAGCCATACAAACAATCATCCCTACAACTCCGCAGGTGTCAGAAGCTTGCTCCAAAATTCTATGGTCCTTATCAGGTTCTGCAACGGATTGGTCCAACAACTTACAAATTGGCTCTTCCCCCCACTTCCAAGATCCACCCTATTTTTCATGTTTCCCTTCTCAAGAAAGTTGTGGGAACAAAGGTACAGGTTCAATCAACACTCCCTGAATTGGATGAAGAAGGCTCCATCTTACTTGCACCGAGCAGCTGTTGGATCGTCGAACTCGCACTCTGCGCAACCGTACCATCACAGAGGTCATGGTTCAGTGGCGTGGAATTCAACCTGAGGATGCTACATGGGAGTCTCTCCATCAACTCCAGCAACAGTTTCCTCATTTTCAGCTTTGAGGACAAAGCTCCTTTAAGGAGAAGGGCATGTTAGGATCTCATCCTAACCCTTAATGTAATAATTCCCCTTTTGTAATAATTCCTAGTGAACGTGGGTAGTACCCATGATTAATATTTTGTAATGTTCTAAGTTTTAGCTTAGGTAGTGCCTATGAAAAATGGCACCCTTTTTATGTAACACATGGTAGATAGGTGGCATTGTGCATGTAATTCGTGTGGCATTGTGCATGTAATTCGAGTGGCATTGTGCATGTAATTCGAGTGGCATTGTGCATGTAATTCAAAGTGGCACTATGCATGTAATTCGGGTGGCATTATGCATGTAATCCAGGTGGCATTTTGCATGTAAGCTAACCTTGGAAGGAAACTCCTTAAATACCCGAAAAGGCACCAATGTAACCATCTTTTGCAAAATTAATGAAGTATTGAAGGAGGTTGCTCCCTCGAAGAGGCCTGCGATTCAGTTCTATTGTGATATTGTTCTTTATGCAAATTTCTGTTATATTAATGTGATGTTTATGTGAGTTATTTCCAAGCAATTGTGTGAGAGTGTGTTATTTGAGTTTATTTTATAGCAGGATCTTAACACTCATCTCTTTGGATTTGATTAGTTTCTTCAGTTTGAAGCAAATTTACCAACTCTACAAAAGTCATTGTCCTCCCAGAGACTTGTAGTGATGTGATCAACATTCTATAATAGTCTGGAAGAGCCCTTAAAATGATTGAGGTTAGGACATTGTCTTCCACTTTTTCTCCTAATGCTTGTAGTTTTGTTTTTATATCTGTAACTCTACAAAGGAATAGCTCTATTGTCTCTCTAGATTTCATATGAAGAGTATGAAGCTATTTTTGAAGGTTAAGAATTATTGATTGATTCTTTCCTTAAAAAATGGTGGCTAAGGCATTCCATGCCTCCTTACCATTTTTATCTTCACTTATATGAGGTTGTATGTCATCAGTAATAGCCAGAAATATCAATAAGGAAAGTCTTTTATCCCTTTTATCATAAGTTGTCTGATATTCTCCTGCTAATGTGGGTCTAGAATCAGTGCCATCCACTATTCCCCACATCTCCTCTACAGCTAAAATGGCTTTCATCTTAGTTTTCCAGGAAAAATAATTTGAACCTTTGAGCATTTGGCTCTCATTGAGATACTTGTTGATCATGGCTATGGTGAAGGTTTCAAATTGATATGACTAAGAGGACTTTATCTTGCAGTATACCCTCAAAAGAGTATATGGAAGATTTTTGAATTTGCTCTTTAAGATATTTAATGGCACCTGCCTTAACACCCTTAACAAGGGATAAAAAGTTTGAGGAATTTAAGCCAAACAAAATAGAGTAAATTAAAGGGGTAGATTTTGAAAGACTTTTTATTGTGCTCTCTAGGATATTTAATGGCACCTGCTTTAACACCCTTCAATAAGGATGGAAAGTTTGAGGAAATTAAGCCATAAAAAGAGAGTTAATCAAGGTTTTTGGATTTTGACCTTTGATGGGGAGCAAAAAAAATTGACTTTGTTTTAACCTGTGCAAAGTGTCGCACGATTTTGAGTGAAGTTTGGGTTTTGTGAAATGCTTCTTCAATGTTTTATATGATTGTTTAATTTCACACAAAAATCATGATTGTTAGTGCAATAATAAAAAAAAGAGAGCAACCCAAATTATTATCACTCTAGGTGTCGGATGCAACCGAAAATGCACCTAGTATAGTCAATTTTTAAGAAAATGTGTCGAGTACAATCGAGAATGCACTTTTATTGCTTTGAAATATCCCCCCTTTCTCTTTACAATTTTTCAAAAAAAAATAGAATCACAAAATATGACTTATATCCCCCCCTTAATTTTTACAAAATTGAAAAATTTGAGCACTCCTTTCATGATAAGTCAACACACGACCCGCATTTGAAAGGCGTCCAGGCCAATCGACACATGACTTTGGTTTATGTCTTAAACACTCAAGAATTAGGATCAAAAATAGGTTCAATTTCTTCTCAAGTTTACAATAAAAAGTTTGTAATGTTATGTCTTATATCTCCTTTGTGAAGGAGAAAACAAAAAACAATTTTGTGATTTTGTTGCAAAAATAAAAATGACCTTTGTTCTGTTAGCAATATATTACATTATAGGATTAATTAGTTATTTTAATTTATTCATTGATTATTATTAGCATACTGTTATTGTATTTTTGTAGCGGCATCCTGTTGAGATGCGCCTTCTTCAGGCTAATACAGGAAAGTTGTGTACTATTTATTTATTAATTCAATAAGACAATGTTGTCCGATTTCCTAACATGGAATTAGAGCCTATATGACAGGAGGCTGGAGACCTGTATGCAAAAGAATTTTTTTTTTATTCCACCACAGAAGCATTGACGAAAGCATGCTGGAGAGCTTTAATTTTTTTTTTTTAAAAGGTTGTAGAGCAGCCACCTGTGGGAGTTTGGAAACCTGCTATGCAGACAACAGCCCTCCCACACGGCCCCTCCACCCTCGCACCACCCCAATGCCACCTCGCGTGGCCCCTCCACCCCGCATGGTCCCTCCTCCCTATGCCACCTTAGTGCCACCCCTACGCCACCTCTCGCGCGCTACCTGCGGTTGCCCCACTGCGCGACCTCCATCGTAGACACATGACGTAGAAGTCGCACAACCTCTACCACAATCGCGTGATGCAGAAGCCGCATGATGCAGAGGTCGCATGACCTCCACCACAGCTGTGTGATGCAAAAGCCATGTGATGTAGAGGTCGTGCGACCTCCGATGTGGCCCCATAGCAGCCATGCGACCTCTATCGTGGCCTCGTAGCAGCCATGCGACCTCTGTCGCGGCCCTACAACAACCACGCATCACAGCCGCCGTCGGGCGCCCTCTAATAGGAGTGCCTATGTTTAGAACCCATATCAGCCCACGGGCTCACTGGAAAGTGAGCCGCGTGGTGGGTTCTGGTAACCCAGAGGTCAGTGAGTAATTTTTTTTTTAATAAAGTTTTTTTTTTAATTATTATTTTTTAGTTAAATTAAAATTTAATTTTAATTTATTTTAATAGTTTTTAACTATATAAATTAAAATTAATTTTTTTTTAACTTTAAAACTATATAATAGTTATAAAAATGCTTTATTAATAGATTTTTTTTTTAAGTGGGGGGTATTTTTTTTGAAAAATCAAAGGGGGAAAGTGAGTAATTTTTTCAAAAGCAAATTTGGCATTATTGTAAAGGTGCATTCTCGGCAGCGCCCGACACCTAGAGGTTTATTTTATGTGGGCACTTTTATGTTGTATGTTACATTTTTTCTTGCTTTGCACTACATCATTAAAAGTTAAAATAAAATTCACTCCCTAAGTCCCTAGAATAATTAAAACCCATCCATGCAATTTATTACACTGCAGTGTTTGGTATTTGTGATACCTCTGTCCAACACTTACAGGTAAAGCTATCGTGATTGCACTACTATATCCACCGCCTAATATAGCTACCAAAAATGACATCTAAGCTTATTCTCTATAAATCATCAGGGAGAGATAAGTTTATCATTTTCTTGCATTTTTTTACTCCATCCATTACCCTAATAGTTCTTGTGTTTAGGCGTAAATCTTGATGAAAGTTATGAAATCCAAATTATTTAGGGGAAGTTACACCCCACACATGAGGATTGCAGACTTTCTATGGTAGGTGCCATCAATGATACTATTCCCTTTCAGTACTGCTTAAGTACCATGTATCTTATGATCTTTAAAAATTACCTATAGTTTACCTCACATAAGGGCGAGTGATTTTTTTCTGATCTCTCTAAATACCTATAGTCTCCCTCTAGTAAGGGTAGGTATTTTGTACGGTATAACATCCTAGAAAAATTTATATCGAAAGGGGGACCAATTGGTGTTATAAGGAACCTTCATAATGTGTACAAAATTAATGACTGATTCTCATCAGTTGTTGAAAGGTCCTAACTACACACCATGGAAAAACAAGATGAAGGCAATCCTAGTAATGGATGACTTATGGGATGTTGTATTTGGAGAAAAAACATGACCTTCATCTGCTTCTAGAGCTATAGCTCCATCTGTTGATCAGAAAGACTTTGACAAGAAAGATAGCAAAGCCAAAGTGCTCATCTTTCTTGCTATGTCTGATGAAGTTCAACCCCATATTGTTGACTGTGAACATAGTAAAGAGGCATGGGATGCCCTTAACACTATATATGAGGGAAATAATTATTCCACTATTCTATTCCTTCAATCTCAATTACATAGTCTAAGCATGAAGCAGGGGGAGACAGTTGAACTTTTTCTTTGCAGTGTCTGAATTGAAAGCAAAGTTGAATTATTTGGGAGAACCGGTTGATGACAAGCTCCTTACCTCAATTGTATTGAGAGCTTTACCTGATTATTATAGGGTGTTAATCACTTCCCTTCAGGTGTCACAATGGAAAGTTACTTTTGTAGAGTTGGTTAATATGCATCAATAAGAGGAGGCACGCCAACTACAGCGAGATGATTCTTCTAACACTGCCTTATACACCAACAGGAAGGGGCAACACAAGAAGAAGGATAATTTTCAGAAGGGAGGTAGTTCTCAAAAGGATTCAAAAGGGAAACAACCTCAACAAACAAGAAGATATTGCAAGATATGTGACAAAGATGGTCATGATACAAACAAATGTTAGCATAAGAATAAACAACCTAAATAGAAAGGTGTTAGGATTCTAATCCTAACCACCATACTAATCACATTATTAGTTAATTATTTAATCACTCTCTCTTTCACAAAGGTTGTGACCTTTGATCACACCTTCACCTAGGCATTTCATTTGGTAGAGTTGAGGCATCAAAGAATATAATTATTAATTAATTGTTGGGTTCCCTATACAATACAACATCGATTCCTTAATAAAAGCGATTCCTTTTTATTATTCTAGCATTATAATAAATCTTTCTCTATTGGGTTCACTACTTCTGGTATCAGAGCCACATCCAAAGAGCCATTTTTTAATCCATTTTTCTCTTCTTCCACCACTCATCAGTTTCAATTAACCCATTGCACCATTGTATCACCTGACGTTTCACTCCTTCACCGTGTATCTACCACCAAAATGATAATTTTCACCACAAGGCAACCCTGATCACCATTACACCAGCATACAATCAAACACATAAACATCACTAGACGCTATTTTGCTCTCCCATAAACTAATAGTGCAACATTAGTTTATTTCATCACACCAAAATCAACGACGTGGTGTAAAAACAAGACATTTTGCTATGACGTAACATATAAACCTATTCCAGATCAATTAGGTACAAAGGCAAAAAATATTTAAAAACATTACCAAACACTGTTTTTCGACGAGATAAAACTTTCAGGCATCGACGTAATAAAATTGACAAGTCTAAAGTTTAAATCAAAATTTTATTTTATTCCGATCGTCAGAGGTTTGCCAACGTCAAAATTTATTTTACGTCATAGGAGGAATATAATTTTAATTTTGCGAAGGTTTTAATTTTTGCGTAAGTTACAAAAAACCATCGATGAATTATTCACCTTCATAACCAGGGAATTATCTGATAAATCCATCAATTTGGGTAATAAAAATTTCATCTTTGTAGTGTTGTGACGTAGCACCATTGCTGAAATAATCATTTTTTAAAAATACTCCAATCAGGTTACTTGGTACAAAAACCCTAGCAGCTCCTTGATCATCGGTGACACGCGTCATCTTCACATAGCCTGGGAAGATTTGTGGGAACCCAATCACGTTTCAAGGAATTTCTAGTTTCGGTGTTCTCAGACTTGTGTTTACGACAAGAGTTTACGTGGAAAATTTGATGTTAAGTAATAAGTTTCAACAAAGTTCGTGATGACTTCGTGTATTCCCAGACAAATCTACGACAAGAATTAGAACCTGCCGATAAATTCTTTGAGTAAGACAGTTAGTTTCAATAATACCAAGCAATAAATACGGGGATTTTCAAAAAAATTACATCTGATATTGGTGAATGGGAAATCCAATTTATTTCTAAAGTTTTTAAATACACCAACAAACGACGAGTGTTTTTCCTTCACATTTCAACCCTAAAACGCGACCCTATCCAGTTGCTGCATCTTGCAAATAAAACAATCTTCCGCCTGTGAACCTCCATTCAAAGTGCTGGTATAAAAAAAAAAAATCCTATTCGCTCACAGTGTGAAGGCCAACTGCGTAAAGCAAGCCATTTCTAGCTGCGACGTCTCCAACAAGAAAACAAAACTCCAAATTGACAAAAATAATTTTTGATCTACCGTGGCATCATTTTTTTGCAATAATTCATTCACAGATCAAAGGTGCAGTTAAATCGTCAGAAACGAATACTTCGACAGAAAAAAAATAATTTAAAATAAGCAACACCGATGGTCGGATATCCAAACAGAGCATTCAAGTGTAGTATTATCTATAATGATCGCACTTTTTGATGAAGAGTTGTCCATTCTATACAACTGCGCATGTTGGAAATTTGGTGTGGGCAATTTTATCCATCGAAAAAAAATATATTTAATTCCATTGTTTGGTCCACTCTTGTTCCAAACCATATTCAAGGTCACCACTGCCCCTTCAAACCAGACACAACCACCATATTCAACATAATAGACTTTCATTTAAGTCTTTCAAAATCCAAAGGTGAACGTCCAAAACAGAGGTGACTCAAAACAGACAGCTAAAAAAAAATATATATATATATCATCTAGCTGCCAGCGTATTAATTCGATTGCAGAAGATGCCAAGGAATTAGTTGCTGGTAGCCTGGTTGCTGAAGACATCAAAGGTAAAATTTTACAGCTACACCTAATTTACTCAGATCAAAGGAGGCCTTCAAGGTGTAAAATAAGGAGTAAAACAACCTTCAATCTGCGAGAACAAGAAGCAAATTCGTCGCTTAGCTCTCTGCTCACTTCATAATTGTTGGATTCCATAGCCACCTTGTTTATTGACCGTCACATGCTCATACACCTATCCGCTCGCCACTTAGCTCTTTGCTCACTTCATAATCATTGGATTCCCTAGTCGATGATTTCTCGTGATATTTTTGTGCCAATTTTTTAGCAAATTAGTGAAAATTTCCAAACAATGACTACGCAAATGGCCGATGCTAGAAGAATATATCATGATACCAACCTAATTTTTCTACTTAATCTCACCCACCTACGTCAAGTCACATCAGTGCATGTATATAAAATTCAATTCCAGGATATCGCCAATCGCATCATAGGGTTGGACAAATCAATCCTCATAAGTGGGTTCATCAATGGATTGAAAGAAGAAATTAGAGTGAAGATCATGATGTACACTCCTCGCACCCTACAGGAAGCCATTGGATTAGCCTTGTTAGTCGACGATACATTCAATGTTCAATGTCAACATGGGGAGCAACCTATTGATAAATTGACATTCACGCACACTATTCCAAAACACAAACCCTTGCCAGTTAAGTACCTTAGCCTACAAGAAATGGAGGAGCGATGCGCGAATGACCTCTGCAATACTTGTGATGAGCAATTTGGGCCCCTTCATTATTGTGCTACACAAACATTGTATTTATTGAATATAGTTGATCCCTGTCACTCCATAGAGGAAGAAGGTGAGGAATATGTGCACGACATGACCAAAGCACCTGATCATAACAATGAAGGAAATGAGGTCAATTTGCAAGAAGTGCTCAATGCACCATGAAAATATGAGGTAGACATCCATGCAGTAAAAAATTAAGGTGAGACATACACTCTCAAATAACTACACACAAGTTCATCACCAATAGTGAGTTCTCATCGTATAGGCAGCCTGATTCAGAAAGGAGGCAAAAGAGTGAGTGCACCTTTATTTTCCCTTCATTCTACATAGGAAGAATAGGCTAAAGTGGAAGCCTACCATCATCACAATTCTCCTAAGGAAGATTATACTATTCTTTCTAGCAACCCACCACTAATGATTTGACCTTCAATATATCCCTGCCTTCAAAAAGGTGACATTAAAATAGTACAAGAACTTGCACAAATTCAACTAGGAAAACAAGCAACGAAGCTCCTTACTTTGAGCTTTGAGGACAAAGATATTTTTAAGGAAGGTGGCATGTTAGGATTCTACTCCTAACCACCATACTAATCATATTATTAGTTAATTATTTAATCACTCTCTCTTTCACAAAGGTTGTGACCTTTGATCACACCTTCACACTCCTAGAAATAGGCATTTCATTTGGTAGAGTTGAGGCATCGAAGAATATAATTACTAATTAATTGTTGGGTTCCTCATACAATACAACAACGATTCCTTAATAAAATCGATTCATTTTTATTATTCTAGCATTATAATCAATCTTTCTCTATTGGGTTCACTACAAAAGGCCAGAACAAACCACACAACAAGAACAAGCAACCCAATGTGAATGTTGTTGTTGAAGAATCTGACTTAGATTCTAAGTGGGCACACAAGGTGCTCATGACTACCACAACCTCCAAGCAGACAGATCCTGTATGGTATGTCGATTCTGGTGCTAGTAAGATTATGACTGGCAAAAATTTGTGGTTTGAGTCTTTTGAGGCCAAAGAGGGCAAACCTGTCACTATTGTTGATGATAAAACCTACAAGGTTCAAGGAGAAGGTACTATTTTAGTTACTCTTTTTGATGGCAAGTGTCATATTGAAAAAGTCCTCTATGTTCCAGGATTGGCAAACAATTTATTGTCAGTCACACAAATTCTAGACAAAGATATGGTTGTGAAATTTAGTGTTGAGGGAGGCAAGAAGTGTTTTTCTATTACCATGAGGGGTAAGAATATTGCAACCGCTTCATTTAAGCATGGTTTATTTGCCTTAGATGATATCTCGACTCCACATGTCGCCATGACAATCTCTACAAAGGAAGCAACTTCCCTATGGCACAAGAGATATGGCCATCTTAGTTCTCGTTACTTACTTGAACTAAGTAAGTATGATATGGTAAAGGGTCTTCCTTCCCATTCTACCACATTGCCAGTGTGCTCTGACTATTTTGCAGGAAAGCAGCATAGAGTGCCTTTTGAGAAAAGCTCTACAAGAGCAAAGAAACCTCTAGAGTTGATTCACACCAATCTTTGCGGTCCTTTCACACCCATCAGTTATGGGGGGAAGAGGTATTTTTAGTTATTTGTAGATGATTACTCATGGAAAATGTGGGTGTTCTTTCTTACTCTAAAATCTGAGGCATTTGGTTTCTTTTAGCAATTCAATAAATTTGTTGAGGAGTCAGGGGCTTCTATAAATACTCTCCACTCAGATCGAGGGGGGAGTTTACCTCTAAAGAATTTTTTGCATTCTTGGCTGCACATGGGATCATGAGATAGTTAACTACTGCTTATACTCAGCAAAATGGAGTTGCTAAAAGGAGGAATCATTCCATCATGGAAATGGTTTGTTGCATGCTCACAGGAGCTAGTCTTGGGCAACAATATTGGGCAGAAGCTGTCACCATAGTAGTATATCTATTGAATAGGGCACCCACAAAGGCACTACAAGGAATGACTCCACAAGAAGCATGGAGTGGTAGGAAACCCTCCATTTCTCATCTACGCATTTTTGGATGTAAAGCTTTCATGCACATACCAAAAGAGAAAAGGAAGAAGCTAGATGAGAAGAAATTGAAGTGTATTATTCTTGGCTATGATGAGCACTCTAAGGGTTATTGTTTGATTTATTCCTTGAACAAGAAGATACACATTAGTAGATATGTAGTTTTTGATGAGGATTTCACATCAGAAAACACATCAGATGTATACCTAGACCTTGTGGAAACTAAGGTTGAGAAGTCTCCTTCATCAAAGGTTGGAGGTCCTTCTTCATATTATTCAACACCTCAGAAGAAGAATACAAAGTGGTATACAAATACAATCAAATATTCTAAGCTATCCACTCCACAAGATTTGACATTTAATAGGCCTCATACTTATAGCATGGCTCGACAGGAGAAAGCTGCAACAAAGAATACTGGGGTTGATGATCTGTGTCAATATTTTGAGGAACTTTCTGTAGATCCAGAGAGACATACATAAGATATGGATATTGATTATGACAGTGTGTTTATGTCCTCAATAGACAATCTTGAACCTGCATCAGTGCAATATGCTCTTGGTGAGCCTCAGTGGAAGGTCACCATGGATGCAGAGTATAAGTCTTTGATGAAAAACAAAACTTGGAAGCTTATCGATCTGCCATTTGAAAAGAAGCCCATAGGCTACAAATGGGTGTATAAAGTTAAGTATAAGGCATATGGGACAATAGATAAGCATAAATCCTGACTTGTTGCAAAGGGCTATGCTCAAATAGAAGGCATTGACTACAAGGAAACTTTTGCACCTATTGCTCAGATGATAACCATTCGAGTTCTTTGTGCTTTGGCAACACAATATGGGTGGAAAGTACACCAAATGGATGTCAAAAGTGCTTTTCTAAATGGTGATCTCCAAGAAGTCTACATGACTCAACCATAAGGATTTGAAGTGGAAGGCCAACAACAAAAAGTTTGCAAATTGGTCAAATCCTTATATGGTTTGAAACAGGCCCCTCAGGCTTGGTACATAAAAATGGATAATCACCTACTGCATCATGGATTTGAGAGATGTCCGTCAGATGCAAACCTCTATTTCAAGAAGCAAGGCTCTAAAATAGTGTTGCTTGTACTCTATTTTGAATATCTAATCATAACATGGAGTTCATAAACAATGATCTCTATTGTCAAACATGATTTGAGAAAATATTTTGAAATGATAGATCTTGAGCTTCTCCATTACTGTCTTGGTTTGGAAGTGAACCAGAAGGAGCACTACATCAAAGTGTCTTAGAAAAAATATGCCAATACACTACTAGAAAAATATCGCATGACTGACTGCAAGCTGATGGCAACACCAATGGAAACAGGTCTTCAGTTATCGTGATATGAAAAATCACATCAGGTAGATGTTACTCTCTATTGTCAGTTGATTGGGAGTCTCATATATCTAACTAAAACTAGGCCAAATATCGTATTTGTTGTTAACTATATTTCGATGTTCATGCAGGAACCTAAGACTACACATTGTAAAGCAGCAAAGCGAGTTCTTCACTATGTCCGTGGCACAATGGAATATGACCGAGAATACAAGAGGAACAACAAATTCTTCTTACAGGGATACACGGACTCCGACTATGTCGTATCATATGATGATTGTAAATCAACTTCAGGATATTTGTTTCATCTTGGATCTGGTCCTGTCTCTTGGCACAACAAGAAGCAACAGGTGGTTGCTATTTCATCAATAGAGGCAGAATATCATGCCACATGTGAAGCTGTGTGCGAAGTGATATGGTTGCATCACATCCTGACAAGTATGGGTCTTCCATAAAAATATCCAATACACTTGTTCTACGACAACATGGGTGTTTTGAATATTGTTAAGAATCCATTACATCATGAGAAAACCAAGTACATTGATACACAATGCCACTTTATTCAAGACGAAGTACCAAAACACTGAATTCAGCTTCAGTACACCTCCACCAATGCTCAAGTTGCAGACATTTTTACTAAGGCACTTACACGTGTCAAATTTGAATTGTTTCGCAGCTCTCTATGTATTTCAAAATAATGTAATCTGGGGGGATGTTAGCATAACTAGAAGTTATTCAATTATCCAAGTAATGTAATAAGGGGGGATGTTAGCATAACTAGAAGTTATTCAATTATCCAAATAATGTAATAAGGGGGGATGTTAGCAATATATTACATTATAGGATTAATTAGTTATTTTAATTTATTCGTTGATTATTATTAGCATATTGTTATTGTATTGTTGTAGCGGCATCCTATTGAGATGCGCCTTCTTTAGGCTAATCCAGGAATGTTGTGTACTATTTATTTATTGATTCAATAAGACAATGTTGTTCGATTTCCTAACATGTTCTTGCCCAATATTTTCAATCTCTTATTGGGCAAGACTATAGAACTTGGAGGATTTATTGCAAAAAAAAATGTTGAAGAAATACTTTGTTTTGCAACAAAAAAAAATTGTTTCTTTGTCTCTATTTCTCCAGTGTTTGAAGAAAACAAATGAAGTTTCTGGCTATAGTTACAAAAAAAATGTCTGGAGATAGCAAGTGTCTAAGTTTTAATACTTAAAAATATACATTTAAGGATAAAAAAAAATTCATATAATAAAGTTTAGTTGGAAAAAAAATCATTTAAAATATGTTTAAAAAATGATTTAATAAACCAAATAAAGTCTAAATTATATAAAATATTATCAAAAAATATATATTGAAAGCAAAAAAAAAAAATGACTAGGATTTTTTTTTTTCAAAAAAAATGGCCCGCTTGTAGGAGAGCGCGCGGGTCGAACCCGTGACCTCGCATGGGTAAATTAAGCCCTTAACCAATGGGCTAGGCAGACCACATTGGCAGGATAGTGGCATAGGCTAAACTTATCACAGGCGGCAGACCTTAATGACTTTCCAAAAAAAAAATATTTGGCAAAACTACAATTGCACGGGTCGAACTGTTGACCTCGCATGGGGGAGCAGTGAGTTTTAACCAATGGGCTATGCAGGCTTTGTTGAAATGGTTTTAACACAACAATTATTAAGCATTCGTGGCATGAAAGTTTTTTTTTTAATTTTGGGACATTTGTCCCACATGGATGCAGAAGTAGGCTATGAAGGTGTTTAAAACATGAAACACCCACCTTTATATTCGATTTCCTTTGGGTAATCGACATGGTGCCCCTTTGCCATATGCTCACCATGTACATCGTGATTACCATGCATTAGAGAATGTGATCTTTCCACGTCGGATGCGCCAACTAGTAAGTCCATGTTAGCTCCAAATCGACCACTTCACACACTCAAAATCCAATCGACACATCAGCTTCTCCTATGATAGACACATCAGCTGCAACTTAGCCATGTTAGATGGGCGGGTCCTGCCAGGTAGCTGCCACATAGCAGGCAAACAGTGGTCCAGGTGGTCAATAAGCAGCTGTGGTCTAGGTGCTGATAGGTGTCGTGGGCTAGGAGGGCTGCAAGTAGATTCGATCCACACGAAGGCTTTGTGGCTTCGATAAAATATTTGCATGATGACTTTTCGATCAGATTTTGATCAACGAAATGCAAGCATGTGGACGTCAAAATATTTTAGGTCATCGGTTGTCTCATCTAGTCGCATGAGCTAGATTACGGGCTGATGCAGTCAGCTGACAGGTGAGGCCAATATATAGGCCAATGCGTCTCATGCAGGCTAATTCAATAGGATCAGTCATCGGATGTAGGGCCAAATTGCCAATAGGGTGCCTCAAGATCCATGGAGGACCAACAGGAAATCCGTGCAGGTCCAGATCAGGTGGAACGAGCGAAGCTCGTATTAGGCCACCCAGCGAGGATACCAATGTAGTGAGAAGATACACCAAAATAATAATAATCAAGATATTATCAAATTCAACATTAGCTTCAGCTTAGGAAATTATAAGCTTAAATACATTTACAAAGTAAACTGACTAGCTATAATCACACCAACCAAATGGTTGAGAGAAACGTGATGCTAACCACTAACCTAGGTAGAGAAGTCTAACTGAACAACTAACCTAAAATATCTGACCTAGGATATTTTAGGATTTACTCTAGGTTAACCAATAGATATTTATAACAGTAAATATCTCATGGTATGCAGTAAAAAAGTAAATGTAATAATCTATGTAGTATAATGCAATATACTACCTATTTTACCCTAACAATATTTTCCTTGGTTATTACACTAAGATCAAAGCCTATAGATGCTACAATAAAATATCACATAAAATTATGGAAAGTACAAATGTAAGATTTGATAAAGAAATAGATCTAAGATAACCATCTCAAGAAATTGTGTATCAAGAAGGAGAAAGTTGCAAAGAAGAAGAATGTGAAGAAACTGAGAAAGATGAGACACAAAGGACACCACCTAAGACACCATCCAAGTATGTGCAAAAGAATCATCCGAGAGAACTGATTATTAGGAATCCAGATGAGAGACAAACAAGGAGGAATATAATAGGAACATGTGAACATGCAAATTTGTATTTGCTATCCAAAGTTGAGCCTAAGGATTTCAATGAACCAAGTGAAGATAAATAATGGATTAAATCAATGGAAGAAGATTTAGACCAAATAGAAAAGAGTAAAACTTGGGAACTTGTCCTAAATCCAAAAGATAAGAATGTAATTGGCACCAAATGGGTCTATATAAATAAGTTGAATGAAGATGGTCAGGTTGTTAGAAATAAAGTAAGACTTGTGTGCAAAGGCTATGCACAAGTTGAGGGGATTGACTTTGAAGAAACATTTGCTCCCATTGCACATCTTGAAGCCATAAGAATATTCTTGGATTTCTCAAGCTTCAAAAACTTCAAGGTATATCAAATGGATGTAAAATCAACTTTTCTCAATGGTTACTTAGAGGAAGAGGTCTACATAGAGCAACCAGATGGTTTCAACCTATTGGCATTTTTGCCACATTATGTTGATTATTGATTTTTCATGCATAATATGTTGAAGTTCTCACTCCTTTACATGTTTTGATGCAAAAAAGGCTAAGTTCGAAGACTATCACGAAATTGTGACAAAAAAATAGCATGGAGAGCCAAAGTTGAATACCGTCGCGACATCGTGACATGTCGCGTTATCGTGACATGTCGCATTATCGCGAGTCTGATGAGGAGAGAGAAATCAAACGCAAAGTTGTTATTTCACGACATGTTCCAAAATTGCGGTCAATGCAGTCAATGGCAGCAAGTGGGTAAAATCGTCGCGATATTGCAACGTGTTAGATTTTCATGGTCAAAGTGGTCAACGAGGCTAGCGTAGCAAAATTGTCATGAAATCGTGACATGTCGCATTTTTGCGACATGCAATGATTAGGGAGCATAACATTAGAAACTATCGCAAAATCATGACATAACCACGCAAAGGGTGATGACAATCAAATTCGTCATGATTTCATGACAGAATAGTAAGCAAGGCACAGAAGGTGAAAGACGTCGTGAAATTGCGACGTGTTGCATGGTCATGGTTAAGGTGGAAAGAAAAGCTTAAGGCACGAAAGGCATCGCGATTTCGTGACACTTTTGAAAATGAGACCAAGCACGAAGCAGACGTCGCAAAATCGCGACAGGAGTGGTAACAATAGAGAACACAGAGAAACATCATGATTTCGCGACACATTGGGCAAGAAAGACCAAGTGCAGGGAATTGTCGTGATTTTGTGACATGACGATTTTTGCGGTCGAAGAGCAGCAAAGTCCAAGGAGACAGAACTCGTCACGATTTCACGACGTGCTAAAGATGAAAGAACTACATGAGGAAGAATGTCGTGTTTTCATGGGTTAGAAGCTGGACCGTATAGAATGGATGAAAATTGTAGCAAAATCACGACATGTCGGATTTTTGCGACTGAGAAGAGAAGATTGAGCAGCGAGTAGAAAGTGTAGCGATTGTGCGACTTGTCTTGTTTTCGTGACATATGAGCAAGACACAGCCCAGAGAAAGAAAGGTGTAGCGAAATCATGCAATTTCATGTTTTCGCGATTCGAAGTAGCTAAAGAACAACATGGATGAAGAACGTCATGAAATCATGCATTCTCACATTTTTGTGAAAATAGAGCAGAAAAAGAGCATAACGGTAAGAAACGTTGCGATTTTGCGATGCGTCGCGTTTTTGCGGTTCAAGGTAGCGAAGGAGCCAAAGGAGATGAATACGTCATGATTTTGTGACATGGTTGATTTTCACGGTTCCAAAGGAGACAAAGTGTACGGAGCAGATATACATCATGATTTCATGACATGTCACGTTTTCACGACCTATTACAGTTTCATGCCAGAAAGCAGTTCAAACGGCCCGATGAGGTTTTGCGATTTCCAACGATTAAGAGCACTCCAGAATTAAATGTTTTGCTGCTTCTCGATGCGAGCAAGGTGGAAGAATGTGTCCAAGTCACCAGAATTTAAGATTTCCATTATCCAAAGCTATTGTTCGTGATTTTTCTAATATTTCAAGCATTTTTCAAGAATGACCATTAAATGAAGATGATCGACTCCTTGTTTCATTGAATTTTTGGTTTCTCTGAGGCTGGTTTAAAGTGATGATTTCTTTGTTTTCGTTGCACATGTAGATATCGAGGAAGTTCATTGCAAGTTTTAAATGTTGTAAAGAAGCAAGACTTCTATATAAATCAATGTAGATCTCAGAAAAAGGGATCTCGATTTTGAGAGACAATTTGCATGAAAGCTTTCAAGTTCTTTGCATGAATGAAAGATATTTGGCCTCTGATTTTGCAAACATCTTTCTGTGTGATGATTTCCTTCTATTTCATGTATTTCTTAGTTAAGCTCGTCTTTCTAATCTGCTGTTAGATTTCAATTCTACATCTGAATTTGAATATCGCAAATGAAAAAGTGAGTTCTAGAATGCAATCTTGAAGGTTGTCTGCGCAAGGTCATAAGTGAATTATGTTGTGTTCTATTATTATATGTTGTTTATGCACTTGAAGTTAGATTCTTGCTGAGTTTCTTTCCTTGATCATATAAGTTCGGCCTGTGGCCATATTTCCCGTCTCTTTCGTGTATTTCCCATTTCTTTCTGCACATTTATAATTCCTTTCCAGTAACTTTAGTCTTAATCAAGCTTAGAAATAGTAAGGGAACCAGCCCTCTCTAGAGATTGGTCTGGGAGACATTTCTTTCTCCCAGCCTTTCAATGTTGGCCGGGTCTAGGGTGCATAGACATAGAAAATCCTTTCTTGTGGAAGATTCGTGACCAATAGTTTTTGGCACGCCCGATGGCACAGACTATTTATGTTCCAAAGATCCATAATCAGTGAGGCTGATTGTTTTATTGTTTAACACCGAGAGGTATCAAGATTTTGATGAGCTGTCTTGACCTCATAGCAGAGATTGTAAGTGCATCTGGCGACTCTGCTGATATGAAGATCTGAATTTCTTGATCGTAGAGCCTTTTAAAGCTAAAATAAGATAATGGTAAGGATGTGTTGTCCTAGATGGGATGATCCTGGCCCTCTGAATCTCCAAATTCGGAACGAGATTCCCAAAAGTGCCCTGAAATCCCTAACAAAATATAATGGCACCCAAGGAATGGCCCGAGAGCATGTTGAAGATATTGCCGCTTTGTCAACCCTACATGATATAGTTCACGAAGATGTTATGATCAGACTTCTGGTTTTGTCTTTGCAAGGAAGGGCGTTACAGTGGTACAGACTGCTCAGGCATCAAAGCATCAGCTCATGGGATGACTTAGCGAGAGCACTAATCAGAAGATTTGATGAGGATCTCTTTTACAGCTCTTAGGATCCCTTTCAATTTTTCATGTACATCACGAGAGCACCTATGGAGAGCATCACGGACTTCAATGTCCAATTCAACAAAAGTTGGAAGAGAATTCCAGAGATGATCCGACCAACACCCGCCCAAGCCCACTTCTTCTATGTTTGAGCTTTCCATCCGGACATAAGCCTCCTCTTGCTGCAATCAGGCAAACATAGATTCCATCAAATATTTGAGGAAGCATTACAAGTGGAGCAGCTTTTGCTCCTATCAGGAAAATTACCATGGGGAGAAGCTCCATTACCTTATCCGATAGTCACCACTCCTATCTACCCTATGTAGTATTCATCATGGCAGATCCCACATACGGTGTAGAAGCTTGAAATGCAGTTGTGTGGAACTCAAGGGGTAGATTTCGTCCAAAGCCAACGATGGGAATATGCAAGTACTTTCCCAGCAATGAAAAATATGGTTGCTTGCAATGTCTATCAGGAGATGGGCCAAGGAGAGAAACTGATTCAAGTTACAGAACCTGAGGAGAGCATACTCGTGCACAACATGCAAGTATTTATCCAAAACCTGTTGAGTATGCCTCATCAAGAGGAAGAGCCTGAAGAGATCTTGAAGGAAAATTTATCATCAGAAAGGTTCTGTGATCGCATCCAGGAGTTGGAGGAACCTGTTCTCAGTCCACAACTAGGGAACCCTTCAAGATGGTGGTATTGGATTTAGTCGTTATTACAACTGGTACCTACAGGAGCCCTCCATGTGGCAAATTTATTTGCTACATTATTTGTCGATTGTGTGGGTACTGGCATGTAGGATAACTTGCCCATCTCTACAACATGGAGAACTTTAGGAGGAGGTCATCCCAATTTCAAATACCGACTCAAGTATGATCATATCTGGTCGGGACACTGTAGATTTACCGGATAACCCCCTGAGACTGGGTTTCTGGTGGTGACATGCCAATCATGTCGTAAACTATTGTATATAGCAAAAAAAAAAAAACATAAAAAGAAAAAAAAAGTATTGTTTTCCTTCGTCAACTTCGGCTCTTTTTGCATGCGAGCCCGCATGTACGTATTTCTTTCTTTTTTCTTCTTCCTTCCCAACAGTTAGTGGCTTCCTTTTTATTTCTTCCCTTCCCCTCTTTATTCCCTTCTTCTCCTACTCCTTTTTTTTCTGCAAGTAATCAAGCCACTGATGTTGTTTCTTTTTCCCTTCCTACTATTCTCGTTTCTTCTTTTCCTTTTCTTCTAATTTCATTGTTGTTTTAGCATTTATCGGTTCCATTCCACCACTTCACTCCTTTCACTTCCATTCCATTATTCCATTCACCTCCATTTCCATTTCATAGCAGCTGGTAGCACAGAAGCACTCTGTTACTGTATCTACCGCATCACTCCCTCCATTCTATTATTCCATCATTTATCATTTCCATTCCATGGTCAGCTAAGCCAAATACAAATTTACTTGAAGTTACAGTCATTCAGCAAGAGTTGTTGTAGCAGTCCGTTGAGATGTACCCCATTAGCCAGCTTTCTGTTCTTAGTTTTGCTTGACTTTGTTGCCCAATGGATTCAGGCCTGGGATTCGTGCATCCAGCAGAACTGTATACCCCACGAGCCACCAAGAATGTTGGCATTTTTGCCACATTATGTTGATTATTGATTATTCATGCATAAGATGTTGAAGTTCTCACTCCTTTACAGGTTTTGATGCAAAAAAGGCTAAGTCCGAAGACTGTTGCGAAATCGTGACAAAAAAATAGCATGGAAAGCCAAAGTTGAATACCATCACGATATCGCAACATGTCGCATTATCGCGGGTTTGATGAGGAGAGAGAAATCAAACACAAAGTTGTTGCGATTTCGCGACGTGTTCCAAAATCATGGTCAATGCAGTCAATGGCAGTAGGGGGTAAAACCGTCACGATATCTCAACGTGTTGGATTTTCGCGATCAAAGTGGTCAACAAGGCTAGCGTAGCAAAATTGTGACATGTCACATTTTTGCGACATGCGATGATCAGGGAGCATAACGTTAGAAACTATCGTGAAACTGCGACATAACCACGCAAAGGGTGATGACAATCAAATTCATCATGATTTCGCAACAGAATAGTAAGAAAGGCACAAAAGGTGAAAGACGTCATGAAATCGCGACGTGTTGCATGGTCGCGGTTAAGGTGGAAAGAAAAGCTTAAGGCATGAAAGGCATCACGATTTCGTGACACTTTTGAAAATGAGACCAAGCACGAAGCAGACATCATGAAATCGTGACAGGAAGTGGTAACAGTAGAGAAAATAGAGAAACTTCATGATTTCGTGACACATTGGGAAAGAAAGACCAAGTGCATGGAATTGTCGTGATTTCGCGACATGACGATTTTCACGGTCGAAGAGCAGCAAAGTCCAAGGAGACAGAACTCGTCACGATTTCGCGACGTGCTGAAGATGAAAGAACTACATGAGGAAGAATGTCACATTTTTGCGGGTTAGAAGTTGGACCGTACAGAATGGATGAAAATTGTAATGAAATCATGACATGTCAGATTTTCGCGACTGAGAAAATAAGAAAGTGTAGCAATTGCATGACTTGTCTTGTTTTCATGACATATGAGCAAGACACAGCCCAGAGAAAGAAAGGTGTAGTGAAATCGTGCAGTGTCATGTTTTCGTGGTTCGAAGCAGCTAAAGAACAACATGGATGAAGAACGTCGCAAAATCATGCATTGTCACATTTTCGCGGAAATAGAGCAGAGAAAGAGCATAATGGTACGAAATGTCGAGATTTCGCGACGCGTCGTGTTTTTGCGGTTCAAGGTAGTGAAGGAGCCAAAGGAGCTGAATACATCATGATTTCATGACATGGTTGATTTTTGTGGTTCCAAAGGAGACAAAGTGTACGGAGCAAAGATATTTCACGATTTCACGACATGTCGCATTTTCATGACCTATTACAGTTTCGTTCCAGAAAGCAGTTCAAACGTCCCGATGAGGTTTTGCGATTTCCAATGATTAAGAGCACTCCAGAATTAAATGTTTTGCTGCTTCTCGATGCGAGCAAGGTGGAAGAATGTGTCCAAGTCACCAGAATTTAAGATTTCCATTATCCAAAGCTGTTGTTCATGATTTTTCTAACGGTTCAAGCATGTTTCAAGAACAACCATTAAATGAAGACGACCGACTCCTTGTTTCATTGAATTTATGGTTTCTTCGAGGCTGGTTTAAAGGGATGATTTCCTTGTTTTTGTTGCACATTTTTTAGATCTCGAGGAAGTTCGTTGCAAGTTTTAAATGTTGTAAAGAAGCAAAACTTCTATATAAATCAATGTAGATATCAAAAAAAGGGATCGAGAGTTTGAGAGACAGGTTGCATGAAAGCTTTCAAATTCTTTGCATGAATGAAATATATTTGGCCTCTGATTTTGCAAACGTCTTTGTGTGTGATAATTTCCTTCTATTTCATGTATTTCTTAGTTAAGCTCATATTTCTAATCTGCTGTTAGATTTCAATTCTGCATCTAAATTTGAATATCACAAATGAAAAAGTGAGTTCTGGAATGCAATCCTGAAGGTTGTCTGTGCAAGGTCGTAAGTGAATTATGTTGTGTTCTATTATTATATGTTGTTTATGCACTTGAAGTTAGATTCTTGCTGAGTTTCTTTCCCTAATCATATAAGTTTGGCTTGTGGCCATATTTATCGTCTCTTTCTTGTATTTCTTGTTTCTTTCTGCACATTTATAATTCATTTCCAGTAACTTTAGTCTTAATCAAGCTTAGAAATGGTAAGGGAACCAGCCCTCTCTGGAGATTGGTCTAGGAGACATTTCTTTCTCCCAACCTTTCAATGTTGGCCGGGTCTAGGGTGCATAGACATAGAAAATCCTTTCCAGTGGCAGATTGGTGACCAACACAACCTAATAGATAAATTGGACTACGTATGCAAATTAATGAAAGCTCTCTATGGACTAAAGAAATACCCTAGGGCTTGTGACTCAAGATTGGATAAGTATCTCCAAGAATATGATTTCAAAAAAGGTATAGTTGATAGCAATCTATACATAAAAAATGAAGAAAATAACTTGTTGATTGTAGTGGTCTATGTGGATGATATCATTTTTGGAGGCAGTAATGACAAGATGTGTCAAAAATTTACAAATTGTATGTAAAATGAATTTGAGATGTCTATTCTTGGTGAGTTATATTTATTTCTTGGGTTGTAAATTTCAAAATCAAATAAAGGTATATTTCTCTCTCAGACCAAGTATGTGAAATAAATATTGAAAAAGTTTAGGATGGAGGATTACAATCCAGTGAGTACCCCCATGGTTACATGATGTAAGTTAAGCAAAGATGATGAGTATACTGAAGCAAATAAGACATTGTACAGATCCATGATTGGAAGTTTACTATATGTCATAGCTACTAGACCAAATATAATGTAGGAATTCAGATTGGTGGCAAGCTTTCAAGCTGCACCAAAAGAAACACATGTATATGTAGTAAAAATAATATTTAAGTATTTAAACGGAACTATGAGTTTTGGACTGTGGTACCCCAAATGTAATAATTTCACACTCACTACATATACAGATGCGGATTGGGTAGGCATTATTGATGATAGAAAAAGTACAAGTGGAGGAGCATTCTTTCTTGGAGATTGTTTAGTATCTTGGCTAAGCAAAAAAAAGCATTAGTATCCTTATCCACTGTAGAAGTAGAGTACATTGCAATAGTTGCTTGCTATACACAAGTGTTATGAATGAAGCAGACTTTAAGTGATTTTAAAATAGAATATGATCATCCTATTCCCATACTATGTGATAATAAAAGTGCCATTAATATCTCAAAGAATCTAGTGATGAATTTAAAGACTAAGCACATTTCAATCAAATATCATTTTTGAGAGAGCAAGAGATTGATCAACAATTCAGATTGGAATACATTGCTACAAAGGAATAGATTGTTGACATCTTTACCAAGCCACTTCCAAAGAAAACTTTTTAGTATCTCATAGGAAATTTGGGAGTAACTTCACTCCCATCCCGTAATTAATCACCTCAAGAAAAGGAGGTGGTGAGGGGGCTATACTAAGTGTCTTATCTTTAGCTTCAAGAAGTCCTTTTCCATTGATGTCAAAGGAAGAGATAATTTAGTGAGGGGGAGCAGATTGGGAATCCAATTGCAGTAAAAGGAAATTATTTGTAGGGTTGCTATCAATGACAAAGGGGGATATTGTTGGAAATATTGAGTTGTCATTTATGTCGAAGGGTACATGAGGTGGAAATATTTTGATGTTAAAGGTGCAATGGTATTCAAAGTAAAAATATTCCCATGGGTTTGATAGCAAGCAATGGATAAAATTCAAAGCAAGGTATATGGACATAATTCAAGGTAAGGTATATCTCCAAGATATTTTTCTAAGAGAAGAATTATAATATTTAAATGTCAAATTTAAATATTATGAAGAAGGACAAGGTTTAAAAGATAATATTATATTTTCTTGGAAAAATATTTAAAGACCACAAGAGAAGGCAAAGGTTTAAATACAAAAATGAGATTTAACTTTTCATAGGGACAAAGGTTTAAAAATAATATTATAATATTTATTTTAAATATTATAATATAAGGTTTCAAAATAAAATGAGTACTCATGAATAAGGGTTCAAAATAAAATGGTGCAAATGTCATAAATGTATAAGCAAAAGTATATGAGCATCGAAGTACCCTCATAAAAGAAAAATCCATATATATATGTTGAATTAATTCATTTGGCTTATGTCTAAGTGTGCACGCAATTTGAATATCATTTTTGTGCATTGAAATAGAGAATAAAAAGGTCAAAGAAAAACACGAGCGAAGTGGAAATAAATTTAAAATGATGCATATTTGGTTTCAAGTGGGTGACTAGACCAAATGGTCACCTAGCTAGCGCTAGGGCTCTAGAGGGAAGTATATCGTAGGGTCAAAACCCGTAGGTGCTATTTTTTTTTTAAGGTAGAGAAAGGAATTTGTTGGCATGTTGGTTGAAGGTATGGACAAATATGTTTATTTAAATATAATTTGAAAGGAAATCATTCGCTAATTTGAATAAGCATAAATATTTTTGTTAAGTTTAGGAGATATAAGGTGTACTTTGGTTTATATTTAATTGTATTCTTGCATGATTGAAGAAGGAAAATTTGAGGGTTTCTTGTGAAAAGCTTTATTTAGTGAAGACCAAAAGGAAGTTATAAAATATTATTTTCAAGTCTTATTGTGCACATATTTTTGAGAAAGGTTTTTAATATGGATGATTTGAAAAGGAGATTTTATAACAAACTTTTGAAGTGGTATAAGAAAGAAAAATTATGTTTACGACATGTTTTGAAGGCACATCATCATCAAGGCAGTTTTTAGAGGTATGGTGATTTAACTCCTTCTCAAGGTGGTTTTGTTTGAGGAAAATATTTTGTTGTCATATGATTGGAGGTATAAGGAGTGATTCTATGTGCATTGCTTTGATTGAAATTGGAGAAGATTATAGATCAAATTTATGAGTAAATTTGTGCATTGGTGTTGAATGAAATTGGGAATATATGAGCAAGGGTTTGAGAACAAAAGTTGTACATGAAATTGAAATAAATCTGTAATGGATTGAAAGCAGATTTGTGCATTAGTTTTGAGTGATATTGGGAATGAAAGTGCAAGAGTTATAGATCATTTTTGTGAAGCAAATTTATGTATAGGTTTTTGATTTATTAAAAAGAAATTCAATTATCAAATGCTATACTAAAGCTATCTTTTGGAATGTACTAAATGTGAGATATGAAAGTGAAAGACTTAATGACTATGAAAGAACATATTGGGTACTTTTAATGCATATCATTCTCTTTATGTTCATGAAGAATTCTGGGTAGAATATGTCTAAATTACTTTAGATAAAAAAAGTAATTATGGGAAAGATATGAGCATTGTTTGTTTACAATATATGGGAAAGATATAAGAATTGTTTGTATGTAATATTTGGAAATATTTGAACAGGTTTGGTGAGTAGATTTGAGCAGAGTTGTAAGCAAATTTAAGCAGGTCTAGTGAGAAAATTTGAGCAAGCCTTGTGTGAAAGCTTAGAGCAGATTTAAGAAATTTTTGGTGAGCAAACTTGAGCAGAGTTATCAATATATTTGAGTAGGTTTTGGTGAGCATATTTGAGCAGGTTTTTGTGAGAAAATTCAAGTAAGCCTTGTGAGTAGGATTGGAGCAGATTTGAGCAAGTCTTGTATGTAGGATTGGAGCAGATTCGAGCAGGATTTGGAGTAGACTAGAATAAATGGGATTGGTGACTCCTATGGATAGATTTCCACAAACCAGAGTAGAGGGGATTGGTGTATCCTATGGACAGAGGTCCACAAAAATGAGCATAAGTTATTGGTGTCTCCTTTGGGTTGGTGCCCATAAACATTGTAATAGGGAATTGGTTCCCAAGAGATTTTTTGAGAAAATTTATAAGAAATATTTTCTTTGTGGATGTAGCCCACATTGGGTGAACCACGTTAAATCTATGTCTCTTATGTGTGTGATGATATGTTCATTTTTTCATTATTGCAATTGACAATATTGGATACAACTGTTGTGGAAATAAAAGTAAAAGTTTCATCTTATATTGTTTAGCCCTTCTCTCAATATAAGCTTGTGTTCTTCAATAAGTTTATAGATTGGAGGTTGAGGAACAAGATACAAGTTGTATGCTTAGGTAAGGATCCATATTTTTGGATTTGGATTTAATAGATAATAGTACCAACCATGAGTGGTTATTCTATTACCATGGCCTCGAATTGTTATTTCCTATCTCTGAATTGATTTTTCCTATATATAAAATGTGTGTCTCTTTGGCAAAGTGATTATTTCCAATATTTGAACTAGCAACATCTTCTAAATTTTACTTGATAATATTTCCCTCAGGGGCACCCTCTCCTACATTTTCTAGTTAGGATTAGTAGAGTAACATGTACACCACATTCAACACAATTATATCATTTTATTTAATCTTATAGTTAAATGTATATTGAGAATCATTGAAATTATACAAACTTGAAGAGATGTGCTTTAAAACTAATTCTCTTGATCTAAGAGAAGGGGTTATGTACACACTGGCCTAAACATGATACAAAGTATGAGGTAGATATCATAGAGAGTGAAAAACATTTAGATGTTATCAAACACTTAAAACTAAATAAAATACCTAGAAAAATGGATGCTTGAGTGCTTCAGCTACAATTGGCTTCTTGTTTGGATCCCATGCACAAAGTGACTACAAAATTATTTGAATATTTCTCCTTTAAATAATATTAAATATTTCCTTTAGTTATATCACTTTAGTAAAAATTAAAGTTGCTTATTATTTATTTATATTACATGCATTAGTATATGAATTTTCTTGATGTTTTGACATAAGTTTATAGATTAGAGGTTGAGGCATAAGATACACATTGTATTCTTAGGTAAGGATCCACAACATTTGTATTTTTCTTTAATAGATAATAGTGCCAACCATGAGTGGTTATTCTATTAGCATGGCCTCAAATTGATATTTCATGTTTTTGAATTGGGTATCTCTCTGACAAAGTGATTATTTTCTATCTTTGAATTAGAAACAACCTCTAAATTTTTCTTGCCAATATTTCCCTCAGGGGCACCCTTTCTTGCATTTGCTATTTAGCATTAGCAGAGTAACATGTACACCACATTCAACACAATTATACCATTTTCTTTAATATTATAGTTACATGTGTTTTGAGACTCATTGGCATTATAAAAACCCGAAGAGTTGTGCTTTGAAACTAGTTGTATTGATCTAAGATAAGGGCGTATGTACACATAGGCCTAAACATGATACAAACTATAATTTAGATATCATATAGAATGACAAACATTTAGAAATTATCAAACACTTGAACTAATTAAAATAGCCAGAAAAATGGATGCTTGGGTGCTTCAACTACAATTGCCCACATGTTTGGATCCCATGCACAAAGTGATTGTAAAATTATTTGAATCTTACTACTATAAATAATTTTAAATATTTACTTTAGTCATCTTACTTTAGTACAATTTAAAGTTGTATATTATTTATTTATATTACATTCATTCGTATATCAATTTTCTTGATGTTTTGATATAAGTTTATATATTGGAGATTGAGGTGTAACATACAAGTTGTATGCTTAGATAAGGATCCATATTATTTGACATTTCGATATTATCGAACTCTTAAAACTAAATAAAAGACCTAGAAAAATGGATGCTTGAGTTCTTTAGCTACGGTTGGTCTCTTGTTTGGATCCCACACACAAAGTGAATACAACATTATTTGAATCTTGATCCTTTAAATTATATTAAATCTTTCCTTTAGTCATATCACTTTAGTAAAAATAAAAATTTCTTATTATTTATTTATATTACTTGCATTAGTATATCGGTTTTCTTGATGTTTTGACATAAGTTTATAGATTGGAGGTTGAGGCATAAGTTACAAGTTGTATGCCTAGGTAAGCATCCATAGTCTTTGGATTTACCTTTAATACACAATAGTGCAAACCATGAGTGGTTATTCTATTAGCATGGCCTCAAATTGAATATCAATATACAAATGAAAATCAATGGAATTGGGGAGATTCATTTCAATAATGGACCATAGGATCAATTAGAAGCGGCTCAAAAATCTAATGCTCCTATCTAACATGATGCTCTTTGGTAACCCAAATTATAACTAGACATTGGTAAAAATGTGTCTAGTGGTTTGTTCTATATATTACCTTATTACAAGGTTTTAGAAATCCCATCTTCAAAAATCTATTAATGGAAACAAATATGGAGTCATTACCCTATCTATTCATTAGCATAATTCATAGATAGTTCACCTAGATGGATTTCCATGGTTTATCAAGAATTAGTAGAGGGTGTATAAATATTACTTTTAATTGGAAGGCCTCACAATCACTTAGGCTATGAAGGACAAATATATACATGGTTGGTGTGTCATATCTAAGGCTAATCAAAGAACCTCTATAACAATATGACTATCTTGTCTAACTCAAAGTGTCTTGCTACCCAAGTGTAGAAAAATTCCTCAATCATCTTTTGATACTCATCTACAAGAACATAAATGTGTATAATGACTCCAACATAATCATGTTAGATATCTCTATTATTATTAGATTGAGTCCTAGAATTAAGTTAGTTTACCCTTAAGAATTAGGGTTGGGGATTTTACTGATTTTATATATAAATATAGGAGTTATATATTAGTTTAAATTGTTGGAGAATATTACATTATCTAGTGTTAGTGTGTCATAGATTACGTATCTATTTGTTATTACATTATTAGGGAGGCGTATCTAATTTGTTAGAACGTCCTTCTAATGTCGGCTTTGTCCGTTTGATTAGCTCCATATTCCACGGACTAATCTGGGCACTATTTGTATTATTTATTGTTCATTTTTTTAATGAAAATGTAATCTCGTTTCATAACATGGTATCAGAGCCACGATATTTGAGGCTCTCGTAGCCTCGTCGACTAGGTTGATTGACATGGGTAGCAATCTACTAAATTTAGACTACTCTGAGTTTGACTAGTGTGGGAACTCCCTCTCGGATTGTAGAGCAGCAGCCAGATCTGGACCACTGCCGACCGGACACGAGACAAGTCTGACGAGATCCTACAAGCTAGAGTGAAACCTAGATCTATCCTATGTGGACTCTAGGCTAAGTGAGAGAGTTGTGCGGTCTAACCGGATGACTGGTGAACTGATCTGGAGGGGACTGACACAGACTTAGACCACACACTGGTGGACCCTAGGTGATGTGACGACCCCTAAGGACAGACTACAACTGTGATGCATGGCATGGATAGTTGGATGACTCTTGACAGAGGACCCAAGACGTGACAAGGACACGTGGACTAACTAGACCTGGACTACTAGATGCATCAGACCAGACTCAACTACCGACATGACTGACCTGGATAGCTGCATACATGGACAAAACCTTTAGACCTCGCGTGTGTGACAAGTGAGCATTTTGGGTGGTATAGTCTTCCCCAAGGAAGACATCCTCTAAGGGGAGTATTTTTCCTTTTAAAACACTCAGGGTAACCCGCACAATACATGTGGGATATTTCATACCAATGGACTTCCCATTTACAGGTGATGCGACTGTGCAACAGTCATGGTGGTTGAAGGACAATGCGTTGCATCATCACTCCGGTGATTTAAATCGAGTTTCTGTAATGGATTTTTAGATGTTGTTAGCCGTTTAAATTCTAGAGCTCATCTGGCTCCCAAACCCAAGCCAAGATCTTGCTCGACCACGATGATAGGTTTTAATATGCCTCTATTTGAATGCACATCTACAGTGTTTATGAATGATTTTTTGTTTCTCGACGGATCACATATTGTGTAACCATTGTTTTTTTATTCCTAGCCACAATGATCAAAGAGGATATGGCTGAGAGGATCGATCTGGTGAAGCAAATTGGAGGCGACAAAAGTTTTACGATTTGTTGGCACTTTGACGTTGTTTACCTCTATTAAGCTTTGTCTTTACCATAGCCGCACTTACGGACAGTTGATAGTTTGCAACAGACTAGCTAGCTTGGTGAACAGAATATCTGGAAAAAAATCACACAATGGATCAAACCAGGAGCAAGCTACAAATTTTTGGTGTGAGGAGGGTTTTGAAGGTAACCGAGATATTGAATGCAAATGCTTGAAGCAATAGTGATTTGCAGATCTACATCAATTTCCATAGCAGAGAAAAACCAGCCTCATTTATTCCTATTTGTCGGCTTTAGGAGAGGATAAATTTGTAGTAGACACCCCGATTCCTACTGTCTAGCCACATGCGATCACATCTCTGCATAGGCAAATGGGACACACAGGCAGCGATTTGCTGTAAGGACTTGTCGCCCATCTGGTGGTAATTGGCAGTACTACCTAAAGAATGCAGTATCGATTGAGAAAAATTTTGATAGCCCACAAAGGGACATCGATGGGGTTAGCCAAATTATGCTAAGGCGTTGGTGATCGGGATCATTGCGATCCAAAAATTCCCTTAGGAATAGTGTCGACGAGGAGCCATCGCAACGCCACCGATGGAGGTGGCTAGCCGACGTGAGCTCTTCTCTCTTAGCCATCGATGGGGATAAGTATAAGGCCATTGACCCTTTGTTTCACCGATCGTTGGAGCCAAAATGGTTGGCTGCTGCCTACAAGAAGCTGTCGCCCGATAGGTCGTGGGTTCAAACCCCGTCGACACCCCCCAAGGTAATACAATTTTTTTTTGTTTGTTTAATTTTTTTTTTAATGTTTAAAATTTGTTTTTAGTTTAATTAAATTTTTAATTATTTTCTTTAAAAAGAATTATTTTTAAATATTTCTTTTTGGAAAAGTAATTTAATTAAACTTTAAATATATTTTTTTAAAAACATTAGAAAAATTGTTTTTCAAACTTAAAAAAGGGGGGGCAATTTTTTTTTTTTGCTCCATAAGTGAAGGGGGGATTTTTTTCTCCCCTCATTGAGCAATTTGCATACAATCATCAAAACCTCAAACCCTATTTTTTAGGCTTCATAAATAGCAAACATTTTTTTGTTTGAAGTACTTCACATAGGGGGGATTTTTTTTTTGATGACTTTTTTGGGCTAATCTGCCTAAGAGGAAAATATTGTAATTTTTTTTACAAAACCAGTGGAAAAAGCCTTATGGAGCGCCCATTTTGTGCTTCAAAAAACTTTTGGACTGCCCCTTGGAACCTTGTACAGGGGAGATAATTGTTTTTTGCAAAATCAATGGGGGAAGACTTATAAGGGTGCATTTTCGGCAGTGATCGACACCTTAGTCAAATTATTTTGCAAAATTTTATTGTAAAAGGTGCATTTTTGGCAGAGACCGACACCTTAAGAATGGGTAGATCAAAGAAGAAATCTATCCCAAAACAAACTGATGATGTTGCAAAATTAGTTAAAGGTCCTTACTTTCCACCAGAGATGGAAGGAATGGATTTTTATGAGGATGAAAAATATTCTACACTACGTAGTGGTGTAAAATCCATTCTCAAAGATTCTGAAGATTTTGAAGACCTTCAAAAGAATGGTGTTCAAATCCCTATAGGCGTCATAAGGGCAGTCTACATATCATTGATTTCTCTTGATATTGCCCAACGTAAAGTGTACAGGGACTTTAGTGAGGAAACAGAGGTCAAACCCCTAATGGTCGATGCTTATAGTGACACAAGTGACCTTCAGCCCATGGTGGCGAATGCTTGTTGTGACACATGTGACCTTGAGCCCATGATGGCCAATGCTTTTTGTGATACAAGCGACCTCATGCCTATGATGGCAGATATCAGTTGTAGCATAGGTTATCTCATCATAGTAATAGATTTTTCTTGTGACACTAGTGACTTAAAAATTGAACCTCCTAAAAATGAACTCCATAATATCATCAATAGCGAAAAATCCAATATTGTTAAAAGCATTGATGAAGATGATAAAATTGGGTGTTTTGAAAAACACACCAAAGGATTTGGTTCCAAAATGATGAATAAAATGGCATTCAATGGTGAGAAATTAGGTAAATAGGAACAAGGCATTAAATATCCAATAATGCTAAGTGTCAGGGCAAAGCATGAAGGCCTTGGCTATACTGAACATGCAAGTACCAGTAATTCTATGTTTGTAAAACCTAAATATCCTACAACTCCTAAAAAGCATTGTTGCAGTCACTATGGAAAGATAGGATATGTTGTAGCTAAGTTTTGGAGATTATATCCTTGTGATTCATGTGGATGTGCGAATCACTCTTCTTCCAGTTGTTGGTACAAATTGAAAATGGCCAACAAGGTTCATATAGATTGTGTATGGATAGATTTCACACAATGGACCATGATGAAATAAATGTTGTATGACTTCTACCGAAAAGGTAAAACCTATGGTATACCCAGAGGCAAATCCAATGACCGACCTAGTGGTAGTCCTAGAGATAATGACCCAAAGACAGACCTAAAGACAGACCTAAAGATAGACCTAGAGACAAAGTTCTAGAGGCAGATCTACAGGCAGATCCAGAGGCAATAATCTAGAGGCAGATTCATAGGCAAATCCTGAGATAGACCCACAGGTACAATTCCAGAGGTATGCTTAGAGCCAAATCCAGAGCCATGAGCCAGAGCCAGAGCCGAAGACAAAGCATGAGCCATTATTTTTTCATTTCACTTCTTCTTCACTATATTGGGGCAGTTATATACTTTACCCAAATATGTTGTATGGGGGGATGATAGTGTAGCTAGTAGTTATATTATTACCCAAATAATGTAATAAGGGGGGATGTTAGTGTGTCATAGATTACGTATCTATTTGTTATTACATTATTAGGGAGGCGTATCTAATTTGTTAGAACGTCCTTCTAATGTTGGCTTTGTCCATTTGATTAGCTCCATATTCCATGGACTAATATGGGCACTATTTGTATTATTTATTGTTCATTTGTTTAATGAAAATGTAATCTCGTTTCATAACATTTGGTACATGTAAATGTACCCCCATGGTACCTTTATGGTACAAATATATATATATATATATATGCAATAAATTAGTGTTTGATTATGGTACAAATATAAATATGCAATAGTTTAGATGAATAATTTATCTTTCTCCTTTATGTAAGTGTCTATATGCAGGATATGCACAAGTGTCATGTAAGTAAGAGTGCAAGTGTGTAATGAGATAATGTGCACAAGTTTCATGTATGTAAGTGTATAAATATGTCATGTGAGGAGGTGTACAAGTGTTTTGTATTAAAAGTGCATGTAGAGAGTAAGATTTGTAGAAATGTGCAAGTGTCATAGATTCAAGTGTGCATATAAGTAGAGAGGGACGACTGCATGGTCTACAAAAGAGCATCATTTTTGACAGAGATACCAAGCTTGTTGGGTATTTTTGGAGAACCTTGTGAAAGAAAATGAAGATAGATTTGATATTCAGTTCAGCATACCACCCGCAGACAGATGGACAAACATAGGTGGTGAATAGAAGTTTGGGTAACCAATTGAGATGCTTGATAGGAGATAAGCCCAAAGGATGGGATTTGATTCTATCGCAGGCAAAGTTTGCATATAACAATTCTGTCAACAAGAGTACCAAAAAATATCTATTCCAAATAATATATGGAAGCAGTCCAAGAAATGCTTCTGATTTGAGGAAGCTGGATACAGGGGAAAAGTGCAGTGCCAAGGCTGAGGATTTTACAGAGCATCTGAAGAGCTTGCATGAAGAAGTGAAGAAGCATATTGACAAGATGAATACTCAATATAAGACAAAGGCAGACCAAAAGCGACAGTTTAAGGAATTTGAAGTGGGAGATGAAGTCATGGTCCATCTGATAAAAGAAATATTTCTTGTGAAAACCTATAATAAGCTAAAGATGAAGAAGTTTGGATTGTGCAAAATCATAGCAAAACGAGATTCAGGCAATGCGTATGAAGTAGAATTGCCAAGTGGGTTTAACATATCACCTGTGTTTAATATTTTAGATTTGGTGAAATACCATGAGGGGGATAGTAGTGAGACACCAAACGTAGAGTTGTGGAGTATTCTAGCGTCTACTCCAACCGCAAATGAGATTGAGGAAATACTGGACACTCGAGAAGGCAGAAGTACCAGAAACAGACTGTATTTTGAATATTTGGTCAAGTGGAAGGGCAGACCGATAGAAGATGCAACTTGGTTGTTTAAAATGGAGGTTGACCGCCTGGGTCTTCCCCTAACAGTTCAGAAGTGAGGATCACTTCTCAAATCAACCCCGGGTGTCTGATGCAGGAGCATTCAAGGGCAGCAGAGCAATCTTGCATAAAAAAATATATATATCTAAGTGTTTTTGCAAAGAAAAAAATAATGTGTCACAATATCGCGAGAGGAAAAGTGTCGCAATATCGCGACATGTCGCATTTTTGTGACTCAGAAGGAGAGAGAAAGAGCAGAGGAAAAGATGTTGCGATATCGCGACATAAAAAGTGTCGTGATATCGCGACATAAAAAGGAAAGAGAACTTGCGGAGGAAAAGATGTCACGATATTGCAACATAAAAGGTGTCACGATATCGTGACCGAAACAAGAGAGAGAAAGTTGCGAAGGAAAATGTCGCGATATCGAGACATGTCGCATTTTCGTGACTCCTGGAGGAGAGAGAATGATGCAGAGGAAAATGTCATGATTTCGTGACATGTCACATTTTCGTGATTGAAATAGGAGAGAGAAGGCACAGAAAATAAATGTCGTGATATCGCAACATGTCACGTTTTTGTGACCCAAATAGGAAAGAGAAGGCAGCTAGCGAAGATGCCGCGATTTCGTGAAATGTCACGTTTTTGTGACCCAAACAGGAAAGAGAAGGCAATTAGCAAAGATGTCGCGATTTCGTGACATGTCACGTTTTCGTGACCCAAACAAGAAATAGAAGGCAGCTAGCGAAGATGTCGCAATTTCACGACATGTCGCGATTTTATGACCCGAAGAGGAGAGAGAGAGTGAGGAAGCAGAAATGTCGCGATATCGCGACATGTCACATTTTCATGACAGAAAGGTAGAGAAGGAGCCGGAGACAGAAAAGTGTCGCGATATCGTGACATGTCGCATTTTCACGACGAAAGACAGAGAAAGTTCCCAAGATAGAAAAGCGTCGCGATATCGCGACATGTCGCATTTTTGTGATGAAAGACAAAGAAAGAACCAAATGCAGAAAAATGTCACGATATCGCGACATGTCATATTTTTGCGCCCGAAAGACAAACCGAAGATGAAGAGTCAGAAAGGGAGATGTTTCGAATACCTGGACAACGAAGTGACACGGGAAGGCAAAACGAACGGTTCTGGAAGAGGAAACGAAGGGCCACCAGCTGGAAATGGAGCGTCACCTGAGAACCCTTAAAAAGGAGAACAAAGGCTTGCACAAGGGCTAGAAAATTTTTGTATTGCAGAATTAAGAAATTTTGTAAAGCGCAACTCTTCTGCGACTGTAATATTCAGCTGTGACTGTAATTTTTTGCTGTATCTTGAATAAAATAAAACTGTTTTTCTTCTCTGAAACTTTGGCTCTCGATCACTTTTCAGCATTATTAAAGATGTCAAGGGATTTATAAAAATATTGCTCTTCCAGTATCAAGCTTAAGACATCCAGGAGTGGATGGATCACAAAACGGAACTCAAATGCTCGGTGTTTCTTATCCGATGACTGAAAGAACAAACGGGGGCTTTGAGCTCGTTTGTTGTGGTGGCAGCGTAGTTTTTTTGAGATCTATGATGAATGCGTGTAGGGGTTTCCTGGTGAAAATTCCGCAGGTGGCAGGGGCTTTTGCAACCACTGAGCAGCGATGGAGGTTCCCTATGTACGCCAATTTTTTTTTTTTTGGCATCCTTCATCCTGATCATGGCTGCGTACGCTGGATTTCGTCCCTTTTACTGGATTTTTTCCCTGGGGATAGAAGTGCACCAGAGCCGAAGCTAGGCTTTGTTTTAGCCGCTCCACCGTTGAAGAATAGTCGTTTTCCGGCGAGAGCTTGTAGAAGAGAAGCCTCTGAACGTTGTTGACATGAATCCAAGGAAGGTCGAGGTTGGAAAGAAACATCCGGTGCCTTGCCGAAACAACAGGTTTCCTCCACTATCAACCTCGCAGGCCGAAATAGCGGGATCATCTCTCTGTGGTGGAAATGTGAATCTGACCAGTGAACTGCTTTTATTTTTGGATCTGGTAAAATCAAGGTGACATGGGAACTCACGACCTTTACCCCGATAGGCGACGACGTCGAACCTGAAGAATTTCATGTTCATAGGTTTTTGCTGTTGGCACAACAAATTCTAATGCTATTGATGTAATTTCACATATGCTGCTGCTATTTTTTTAGAAGACGAGTTCGACTAATGGTTTTTTGGATAGTTAAATGTTTTTTTGAATTATAATATGCTCTGATGGGGGGCCACTTTATTTTTAAAAATGTATGGGGACATGAAGTGTCTGTGAAATATAGCTGCGCTGCAACAACCCCTCCACGCAAATCCATAAGAAAATATTTGATCCGAGCCATGAATTTTGAGAAACAACAATACTGGCTTCACAGGACCACTTTACGATGATCAAACATGGCTGAGGTTCTAGGTTGGTGTGTAGTTCTGGTGATGAATATAGTAGTGAGAGAAGCCCCCCCCGCCCATTGGACATGAGTTGTAGACATTGATGTTATGTGATTCCTCTGCCTGTTGATTGCCGACACCCTTGATATAAATTGTTTTTTAAAAATGTTATGTGATTTATTATAAAATGTGCAATGTATATTGGGAGGGAGAAATATTGCAAAATACAGAATGCTACTTGATGTAATATTCAAGCCATCACCATATTGATCGATTAAGTTGACGACCCAAGCCAGTATTTGTTGGTGCTGAAGCCGATGATGGGTTGGTGGCGGGAATAATGTCGCGATGGATGGATATTTCTTCGACCACTGCATAGATTCTGTTTTCTGTGATGAGGAGAGATGAGGCCAAATAATGTGGGAAGCACTGCAACGATTTCGTGGAGGACAAATTTTATGAACTAATGGTTTATGTTTTTTGTCAAATGGCCACTAAAACAAGCTTGAGTGCTATTTTTTATTTTATTATGGGACCCACTACCAACCAATGCCTCACTTACGCATTTTAAAAATGCGTTTCACACATTGATAGAGAGGGGACATTTGTTTTTTAAAAATATTTTTTTACTATTCACATGATGTCTAAAAAGGTGGGCCTCCAACTCAGGACCTCATATAAGGGCCAGCGCTGCAGGCTGCGGGTCTCATGCTTGCAAATTTTTTTTTTGATAATTGTAGGCCACTATCGTTTTTGATCTGCAGTTGATGGGTTGGCAGATTTTTTTTTATGACTACGGGGAGAATATTCTGTTTTCAAGTTGTAAAGGCTATGAACCTGTTCTTTATTTTTACTACTGAGAGGTTGATTGTTTTTCAGTTTTTTTTAGGCTTATTCAGATACGAAGATAGGGGTATTTATAGTCGTTGGAAATATTTTTTCGAGACGGACACATTGGTGGTGTCCATTTGTAATTCTGAGGCTATTTTAATTAAGTTTTTTAGCCTCAAAGTTTTTCTACCTTGGAGTGCACTCTCGGTTGTACCCGACACTCCCAAGGCACTTGTAAGTGAACCTAGTATCTAGTATTCTCCTCATTCTACTTTGCAGATGCAGTGGCTGGTTACCCATGCATTTCGATAAGATGAGGTGAATACCATAAGGACACTTATTCTAGGGACTACAGACATAGACACCCTAGACTCTATTTGAGGTTTTTTTCGGATCTACTTCTGAAGACTACATATGAAGACACTTCAAAAGATTGCCTTCTATTGTTCTTTCTTCTTCTCCTCCATATTTGGATCTATGGCTCATTTTATTGTATTGAGTGCATTTTCGGTAGAGACCGACACTCTTATATGGCTTGTTTTTACTTTGTATTAAGGTGTATTTTTGGCAGAGATCGACACCTTATAGATTGAGTTCACCATGAGGAGGGATTTGATATTCATGGTGGATCTAGTCAGTGACCTACAAGAGGCAACATCCTCTGAGGATGACCTGCAGAGGCAACAGACCCAGAAGTGGCTGACCTTGAGGCACCCATGATGACCCTGAGGCACTTAGACCACTAACCCAGTGGAAACAGACCCATGGAAGTGGCTGACCCTGAGGTAGCAGACTGAGATGTATACATAGTGAATCTAGCATTATTCATAGTTAGAGAGCCAAGAGCAAAGAACACGAGCCTAGACCAAATCAACAATAAAAGAGGATGATAGATTGCTTTTAGAGAAGTCAACATTAAGGGGGAATGTTACCTAATGTTGACTTGTTTTTTCTTTAGTTAGGATAGTGCACTTTAAGGGGGAATGTTAGAATTAAAGTGCACTATGCCTCTTTAATTTGACACTTGTCAGTTTCTCTTGACAAGTGTCATGTGTTTCATATAGGCTTATGCCTATATATTGTAATCCATTTGTATCAATAAATATCTCATCAGTTTCAGTCCCAACAAATCCAATGTGTTGTCAACAACTGTTACCTCATTAATGGAAAGTGAAATAAATTTGGTTTGTTTCACATTCTCTCTTAGGTCTTCATTCTCAACCAGTGATAGATATTTTATCATTTTCCAACCACTTTGATCTGACCAATGTGAACTGGTAAGGTTTTTTTACATCGGCTAGTTGAAGTATATCCTTAAAATCAACAAAATTAGACATTGGTCGACCTTTTTTTTAGAATACTAAATACAATAGCAAACTAAAATTTCTTTGATGCTAATACAGTCTTATTAATTCTTTTAAATTGTGCCTTGATTTTTCCACCCTTCTCAATGAGAGTTTGTTTTTGTTTCATTTCTTTTTCATATTCAAGTGCATAGCTCACATGCACACATTCTATTGCATCCTTCCACCTATGAAATCTGTTAATTGTTCCATCACTTTGTATTTCTTTCATATTTTCCATAATGTTTTTCTATTATGTCTTTCTTATTTTATAATAAATGATCATTTCCCATCTTCCATGTACAAATAATGCATTTACACACATTTAGTTTCTCATCTCGCTCAATAAAAGGGTATAACCTTACCCATTCATTTTTAAAATCCCTTCCAATAGTCCATTCGCTTATCTTTTGACGTTTAGATTTTTGACTGCAAGATTCTCCAGAGGTCTAAATTTTAATTGTACTATCATTTTCTTTTTTGGTTGATGTGTCTGAATTAAAAATCTCCTAAAGTGGTTGTCAAATATCATTATTAGGAAAATTATTGTGTGGTCCCATATCATCTACTAGAATATCTTCGAGTGAACACACATCAAGGTCGACAATGTTTATTGCATTCAATGTTTGGTGTTCTCTATCATTTTTGAAGTAAAAAAGGTACTATTTTAAATAATTAACATAATATAGTTTTACAAAGCATTTAAAAAGAGGTAGATAAGCAGAAAACCATTTATCTATTAATAGAGAAAGGTTTTATGTTTAAAAACAAAAATATTAAAAATTTGATGGTAAAAGATGTTTGTACCTGCAAGTTGTGTAGAATCTATAGATATTGATGCCTCATTGCATTTTGATACTTGTGTAAAATATTTCAGATTGTATTTTTACAAGAATATTTGCCTTCCTTATTTCCATATTCAGTAGGTGACATTGTATCTAGAAAGAAAAACCTTCAGATGTTAGAAAATATATATGAAATTGAAGGAAAATAGCAGACATTCCTCAAGATGAACCTATGCTTCCCTATAGAATGACATATGAAAGATAAGAAGCAGTATGACAAGAAAATTCTTCTAACACAAAACATGACATGGATACTTATCGATAATAGTTGCAGATAGTGCTTACACACTGCCTATGAAACATACTCTAAGAGAGAAGAAGTAGTCTCTAACAAGAGAAATACTCCTAACACACACTCATATGACATTGATAGTTGTCTACCACAGTTGCATATAGTTGACCTATAGTGCCTATGAAATTGAAGAAAAAGAGATTTGGAAAAAAGAAGAATGGAAGAAGAATACCCTACCCATTTTTTAGTCATGAATCCTCTACAATCGATCGACTTTTACCGACAGTCTCTTCTCAGCAACCAATCAACTTAGACCGATTACTACATCTCTACAATCTTGTACTGAAAAATAGTGATCTACAACCAATCAACTTATACCTATAGACACTACTCTACAACTGATAGACTTAAACCGATCGACAAACACTACAAATGATAGGCTTATGCCTACCGACACCTTTGTAATCGAGAGACAAATGTCGATCGATACGGCCCTAAAATGGACAAAAAACAGAAATACTGCTATCACACATCCAGATGACATTGATAGTTGTCTACCACATTTGCGTATAGTTGATCTACAGTGCCTATGAAACTGAAGAAAAAGAGATTTAGAAAAATAACAATGGAAGAAGAATATCCTATTGATTTTTTAGTCGTGAATCCTCTACAACTGATTGGCTTTTACCCATAGTCTCTTCTCAAAAACTGATCAACTTAGGACAATTATTGTGTCTCTAAAACCTTGTGCTAATAGATAGTGCACTACAACCGATCGACTTATGCCTATAGACACTACTCTACAATCAATCATATTGAACTGATCTATAGACACTGCAACCTATAGGCTTATGCCTATCAACACCTCTACAATCGATAGATAAATATTGATCGACATGGCCTTGAAACTGATAGACTAATGATGATTGACACCTCTAAAATTGATTGACAAATATTATTCGACAACCCATACAATCGATAGACAATTATCTATCAATAGTCCCTGCAATCGATTGATGAATACCAATCCTCACCTCTACAACAAACTAACTAAATCCAGTCGACATGGCCCTACAACCAACTGACTAATTCTGACGGATACCTCTACAATCAATAGAAAAATGTTGATTGGCAGTCCCTACAACCTATAGACTAATGGTGATCGACAAATCTATAAATGACCGATGAATTTCGATCGACATGATCCTATAATCGAATGAATAATATCGATAGGCACCTCTGCAACTAAAAGATAATTGTTGATCTACAATCCCTAAAACTAATAGAATAATGGTGATTGACAACCATGCAACTGATCGACTAATTTCGATCGACACAGTACTACAATCGATAGACTAATTTCTATCAGCACCTCTGCAATCGATAGATAATTATCGATCGATAGTCCCTGCAACCGATAACCTACTACCGATCGACCCCTCTGCAATCAACTGACTAATACCAATAGACACGGTGCTGCAACTGACTGACAAATAACGATCAATACCTCTACAACCGATAGATAAATGTTGATCAACAACCCCTACAACCGATAGGCTAATATCAATCGACACTTCTACAATCAACCGACACCTCTATAAGCAATAGATGAATTCCAATCGACACCTCAAGTTTTTTATTGTTTTAGAGCTATTTTTGAGTTACAGTATTTTTGATGTATTTTTATAGATACCTAGTACAATATATACGAGTAGTATATGAGGCAATTTGGGTGGGAAATATAAAATCATTTATAATTTGAAGGTGATTTGGGTGGAAAATAAAAAATCATTTATAATTTGAAGGCTATTTGGGCGAGAATATCAAAATCATTTGTAATTTGAGGTCGAAAAATTAAAATTAAATTATTTTCATGATTATCAATGATGGGAAAATTTACCCCAAAAAAACTTCCACCCCGTAAATTGCGGGTGAATGGACCCTAGTGAAAGGATCCAAAATTAGCCAATTTAAAATCTTAAAAATCCTAAATAAAGCCAATTTGTGATATTTCCCACTTATGCATAATCCTGCATCAAAGAATCAGAGAAGCAAAAAATCCTAAAAGAATTTAATTTTGGATTGTTAGGAGGCCACTATGTAGGGAGACCCATGGTGTTGAAGATCGTCAAAGTAGGTTATTTGTAGCCCACTCTCTTTGCAGATGATTTTGGAGTTTGTCAAAGCTATGAAAAATGATAGAGATATGTCAACATAAGTAGGAATGCATCATTATCCCTTCATTTGATTCAAGTAGAAGCACCATTTTAGCAATGGGGCTTATATTTCTTTAGGGTCATTGATCCTAATTCATTCGTAAGGTCTAAATAATTTTTTATTGCAATTGACTATTTCACTCAATGGGCTAAAGCAATTCTAACTAAGAAAGCCAACCAAGATGTGGTCATCACATTCCTTGAAGGATTGATCACTCATTTTGGCATCCCAAATGCAATTATAATAGATAATGGGACTCCATTCATCGGTGCTAAAATCAACGAGTTCATAGGTAAGTACGATATTTATTTAAAAACCTCATCAAATTATTATCCATAGAGAAATGGTCTAGCAAAATCCACGAACAAGAATCTACTTAAGATTCTAAAGAGGACTCGTACTGATAACAAGCGAAGTTGGCACTTTCTTTTGAACCAAGCCTTATGGGCCGATCACATCTCAATGAAAAATATACCAAGACGTCCCCTTATTTCTTGGTGTACGATAAAGAAGCAATCTTTCCCATTCATATTGAATTGTCGATCCCTAAATTCTTGCACTTAATTGATGGTGAAGATGATGAATCCGACCCCATGAGCGTAAGGTTGGCTTGGCTTTTATAACTGGAGGAAGAGAGGGAGAAAGCGTACGATGCCTTCATGGAATATGCCCAGATGATGAAGAAGTAGTTTGGTAAGAAGACTTATGAGAAGGTGTTCAAAGTGGGTGATCTGGTGTTGAAATGGAACAAGAACAAGGCAAAGCCTGACAATCATCACAAGTTCGAGGTGATTTGGGAGGGCCCTTTCTAGATTTTTTGTGTCAATCAAGTTAACCCGTTTTACTTACAGGATATGCATGGCCAAGTTTTGTCGATTCCAGTAAACGGTCTTCATTTGAAGACCGTTCATCAGTAAAAAAATTTAAACCAAGTATGTAAATATGTGTATAGTTTTCTTTTAATGTCATTTTATTTTTAAATGGCTAGGTATATTTTATTTTAATAATAAAAAAAGAGAGGGAGAAGTAGTTTCACTGAGATAATTTAACATCACCCTAAGTAGGTGATTTTGCTCTGAAAGCACTTCTTTACTAGAATTAATTTTTTTTTGCCCCGAAAACATTTTAAAAGGATATTTTGGTCATTTTTGGTAAAAGCATTAAAAGAAAGTAGGTTATTTTCTCCAAAAAATTTATTAAAAGTGTTATTTTTTCTCACATGAACATATATGGATTTTAATGGTTTGTTTTTAATTAAAAAGTGCCCTCATTTTTAATTTCCAAAAAAAGAAAAGAAAAAAAATATATAGTGAAAAACGAAAAAAAAAAGAAGAAAAAGAAAGTGAGAAAGCAAGAATATAAAAGGTGTTATTTTCGTCCAAAAAAGATAATTCACCATGTATTTTCTATTTTCGGGGTGAAATTCCTATTAAATTTCCCAAAGGAAATTTTCGGAGTGAAAGCTTGAGTTAAGAGATAAATTCACATGCTTTTTTGGGGACTTCAGTTGGCAAAGTTTATTTTCAGCACGGAAGGGGGCAAAATTAATTTACATCTTACTTTTTCCAAATAAAGCTTGTTTTTTCAAGCAAATAAAGAAGAATTATTTTAAATATTTCCAAGCATGTAATTTCACCAAGCAAAGTAGGGAATAATATTTTCATAGTGCTAGTTGAACGAAACCATTATTTACATGATTATTTTCATCCCAATTGATGTTTCTGGAAAAACAAGTGTGCCCGAAAAAGCATTTTTTGCTAACACGAGCTAATTTTAGAGCAAACTCCAGTAAAATGCATGAGATCTAGCTAATTTCACTGGTAAAACTCAAAGAAGATGTTTTTAGCACCAAATCCAATGAATTTACTAATTTCACCCCAAATAGAGCTCCCATCACATTCATCATTCTTGATATCAAACATTAATAACCAGATTATGCCCCTCAAGATTTAAAAATGGTTGTGCACGACATTCAGAGAATATTTACAATGCAAGGGCATTATTGGCAATTGATTGGTAGTTAAAAATCATAAAAACGTGTGTCGGGTAAGAGAACCAAGGATAACATTTTCTTGTATTTCTCAAGGCACACCACATGCATTAAATTGGGTAGTTGGAGGTGAAAATTATAAATAGGGTGAACCGGAAGCTTGCAGATAAAGAAATATCAAGAGCATTTTCTCTTTAACATTACAATATTGTCATTCAACTTTACCGAACTGCTACTTATTTGTATAACTATTAGAGTGCTGAAGTGAAACTACTGAAGGATGAATATGGGGAAGAAAACTATCAAGATAAAGAAAATGCAGAAAATAGTAGAGGGAGGCAAGAAAGCTAAAAATGCTAGGTGAAACAAATATATAGAGCTTAACCGTATTAGGATGCATTGGCTTAGATTGGTGACTGTGTCATTTCAACAAAGTTATGGAAAAATTGTGGAAGGATGTAGAAGTTATTACCATACAAGGCTTTATGCCAGAAATCCTATTAACAATTGTGTATCATGCAAATATTTTTTGATACCTATGTGCACATGTTCATGCTTACCTAGAACTGGTGTTGGTAATTTTGAACTTTTATAATCCTACTATAAGGGTTGTTCAAAATGTGAATGGAGATAGACTGTTCACCATTTTGGCTAATGCAGCTAGAGAAGCATTTTCTTGTGGGGTGGACTCCTCTGGATGTTATTTTTAGGAAGTTAAATCTCAAGGAGCAATATGAAAGGTACCGGTCGACTATGACATTGCACTAGTTCATGAAGAACCAACTGATAAAAACATTGTAGTTTGGAGAGTTGCTAGCTTTGACAAAGCCTTTGATAGATTTTAAGAGTTCAGACATATTTTCTATGTTTTCCTGGGTGATTGGTCTTCCTACCAATTCTATAGTGCATAAATGGTAAGTGGCTATTGTATAGTGTATTTTGTAGGTAGAATTCTATGATCTGACAATAATGACAATGAGCATGAACACAATTTTCTTTGATTGGGAAGATTACATGGCTTGAAGAATGCATACCGAGTTGGAGAGAGTGAAAAGTGAAGAAGAGGTAGTTTTCAGACATTCTTTATTTTTAGCTTGGTATTTCATTTTCTACGTCCACCAACGCTTTTCATTTATAGCTATGAAGAAGACTTATGTGGTAGATAGAAAGCTGCCAATTTGTTTATGGACTCTAAGTTTTTTTAGAAAGGAGTCATATTATAATTTCAACTAAATGTTCTTGGGCCCTAACCTCGAGATTATTTTTGACACTTGTGAGAGAGTGCCATTGATGATGAGAGAGGAGGTTATCACAAAGGAGAAGGGTGACATATTCTTGTTGATGTAAGGTATCGTCATACAAATTTTTAACTTTATTGGTAAGGCGTTTCTCCTCTCATATTTTGTTATATAACACCTTTTTACATTGGAGGTTTCTCTCTAGAATAATTTCATTAATCACATATATGGGGTGGGTCAAGGGAAATGAATGACATGTACCATACCATTTTGCTTTGGTGATATTGAAGTAATCTAGGTTGGACAAAATCAATTGATTACAAAAATCCTCTATAACATCAGCTTGGTTGAGTTGCCCCAGTTATAGAAATATGACCCTTTGGGTCATTTTATGGTGCTTACTAAGGCAAAGAGTTTTCATTGCTATGCCTAGGAAGATATTTAGCAGCAAAGAAATAATCCAGAGGAATAATATCTCAAATTGCACATTGAGAATATGATGATATTCCCACCATGGTATGACTTCTACAAGATGGAGACTGAATATAATCCTAAAATTCACAAACACCAGATTCCTCCTATAGGCCTATTTAGAAAAATTAAGGGTCAGTTAACCGATTCGTCTGAGGAGAAAGTCACCAAATGATGGGTTATGAGGGCCCACCAAGGAAATACTGGGTCGATCTATGGTTTGGTGATGGATGAAATGTTTTCAGATATATATGATGAATATTGTGACAATTACCAATTGATATATTTTGCTAAAATTATACCTCAAAGCTTTCAAAGATGTGACAGTGAAGAAATCGTCACTAAAAAATAGCTACTTATGACTAAAAAAGTGCTACTTGTGGAAGAAGAAAAAAAACCATAACCAAAAAAGTAGCCCTAGCATAAGAAGAGGAGTATGGGTGAGGCATTTTATTTTTTGAAAATATCCAAGAAGCTGAGGATTTGTGCAGTTTCTTCGTCTGGTATAAACTCTACTCTTGTAGTTGTAGTTACACAAGCTAATGTTTCAAAGACCGTTCCTCTGTTCTAGGAAAATTAGCTTGGACAGAAGATGGAGATCATAAATCTTGAAGAGGATATTGAGAAAGAGTTGGAATATTAGGCCAAGGAATAGCTAGTATCACAACCGCCCTCATCATTGGCTCAAATGGTGTTGGAGCCCGAAGGTACATTTTCCCTAACTTCTTTCCTTACTCATGAGCATCTGGTGACTATCACACCCCATTATGTAGTTGTCACTTCTATTTCACCCCCACTTGATATACCTTCCATTTTCATTCTACCTCCCTGTTGGCAATTTAAGTTATTTTATGTTGTCATTGATGTCAAATGGATCACATTGAGTTTTGGTGGCAAAAGCACTTCATAAATATTTATTTATGAAATTTTGGAGAGCATGGATATATATATATAGGGTTTTGTGGCACAAGAGGCATATAATATTTAATTTTTAAATATTATATTAATAGTTTTTATTAAAACCAATGGTAAAGGTTTTTATTAAAACCAATGGCAAGGGTTTTTATTAAAACCGACGAAAATGTTTTTTAATTAGAACAACGGAAAGGGTTTTTATTTAAACCATTGGAAAGGATTTTTTCATTAAAACTAATGTGCTAAGACATATCCAAATGATGATGGATAAAAATGTTTTTTCAATAAAACCTAGGTGCAAAAAGTTTCATGGCAAAATTCAAAAGAACGAAGGAGATATCCCAATTCAAAGATAAGATATGAATTATTAAATATGTATTTAATAATTGTAAGGTCTAAAGTTTAATTAAATTATCCACTGACGTGCAAAGGTTAGGATGGTAAATCAAAGTTTTTCGATGTCATTCAAAGGCATTGAAAGGCCTATAAATCAAAGAAGACTTTGGCTATTTCGTAGCGAAGATAGGATAATAATCAACGCATGAGAGAGAGTCGTAGAAGGGAGGCAACATAGAGGCAAAACAAAATATTTAATTCAACGGCAAAGACAAAATCAAAAGCTATCAGAATTGATGTTACACTATACAACATAGCACAGTTGGCAGGGCATCATCTTTACATAGGAGAGGTATGTGTTCAAATCCCTCCAGTAGCAAAATTTTTTTAAAAGAGATTGATTTTTTTTTTATAGCAGAGCGTAGATATTAAAGGAAGTTTTTGGGATTGAATCCCAATGTGGGCCAACACTCACACGGTAAGCACTTCACAGCGCAAGCAAGGAGAAAAAGAGTTCGACTCTCGTGAAGGTGTGAAGGCGCATTGATTTTTGGGCAAAACATTGATGATTTCGAAGGTGGTAAAGGCGCATTATTTTTTGGTAAATATATTAAATATTTTGAAGGTTGCGGAGGCTACAAAATTCATAAAAATAATTTATATCTAGTGCATGGTAATAGTTGATATTGCCAAAGTTGTGGTGCATTAAAATCATTTCTGCCAAAATTAGGGAGTCATAAGGTATTTTTTGGAAATAAATGATTGTTGTGTGTGCTTAGGGAGATATAAGGTGTTGAGATAGTATTTTTTATTGCTATGTGTATTTAGGGAGTTATAAGGTGTTGAGTTAAATAATTGAAAATTATTGTGTATACTTGTGGAGTTATAAGGTGTGAAAACAAATAAATAAAAGCATAGGTGCTTGTTGTTTAGTGACAGTGAAGATGAAGAAGGGTTTTTATATGGGATAAAATAAGTAGAAGAAGAACATTCACTCCAAATAGAAGAAGTTAAACAAGAGAATATTTTAAGAAAGATAGATGTCTCAGTTGATCTAAAGGAAGAATTCAATGATATCCATGAACAACTACAATAGGTTAAGAAGAATCTAAAATAATTGAGATGTTTCATACTTGAGAATTTTGATCCATCACATGACTCAAAAGGTCAATATATTTTCACTAAGAAGGAAACATGTATTTTAGATACAATAAATATGGATGCCAATTTGCTATTTGACACAAATAAAGAGAAATAAGAGGAAGGTTCCAAAGCACCAAAGGTCTCATATTTCAAGTTTGGGGAATCACACTCAAAAGGAAAGGAAGTTCTAAAATATGAAAGCAAGGAAGCACCTAAGTTTTATGAAGAAATTTCTAAAGTTTCTATGGATCCAAACATTTAGTTTGGATCTCGTTTTGAGATATGTGAATCAAGTTCAAAAGGAAAATAAATTCTTGAAAATGAAGCAAGGAAGAAATTAAGGAAGAGGATTTAGATACTAGAAAGAAGGTTCAAGGATACAGAGCACAAGTCAAAGATGATCACAAGGATAATGTTAAAGATAGGTATGAGGAACCAAGGCATGAACAAAGGGCTTTTCAAGGACATTGTTTTTCTTGGAATGGATTTGGAAACAAGGCTATACACTGCAGGGTTTATGGATCAAAGAAGTTTGATTTTGCAAGAAGGTATGGTTTTCAGGGACATTGCTTCTTATGCAATAGGATTGGTCATAGATATTATTAATGCAAAGAAAATGAGAAACATGGTTTTGGTTTTAGAGCTATACAATTCATAAGTCATGGTCATAATGATTATGAAAACAAAACTTCACAATACAGGATTCAGGAAAGGAATGGATATGGAAATTATTTCAAGAAAGAATTCAGGATATGGGCACCATATAAAGGCTACAATATCAAGTGTTTTAGTTTTAATAACTTTGGACATATTGCAAAATTATGTAGGACTCAATTCCAAACAAATTCAAGACAATAAGGTCAAGCAATTTCAAGGCAAGAAGGTCAAACAGGTTCAATACAAGAAGATCAAGTAACTCATCAAGAAAATGATATCAGAAAAATATGGAAGGAAGTTGATAGAGAAAATAAATAATGTAATATGGGAGTAAAAATACTCCCACCCCAAAATAAATCACCTCAAGAGAGAAGGTGGTGAGGGGGATAAGCTTAAGAGTCATATCTTTTAGCCCCATAGGTGTCCCTTTTGCCATTGATGTCAAAGGGAAAGAGATTTTAGTAAGGGAAGAGCATTGAGTTAGGTGGAGTAGCCTCCAAAGAGAGCATTGAGTTAGTGGGAGCAGCCTTCATAGAGAGTATTGAGTCAAGGGGAGCAACTTTGATTCTCAGAGATGGTTTTTGCAGTGATTGTGGTGATTTGCATTAGAGGTGTTGCCATAAATGACAAAGGGGGATATTGTTGGCAATTTGATTTATTTTATGTTTTCATTGATGTCACATGGATCACATTGAGTTTTGGTGGCAAAATCACTTCATAAATAATCATTTATGATGTTTTGGAGAGCATGGATATATACAGGATTTTTGTGAAAACCAAGGCAGGAAAAATAAAAGGTTTTATTTAAAACCATAGATGGTAGATTTGAAATGGGTTTTTATTAAAACCCAAGTTGGCTTTTCGTTTCATCGAAAAAGATGCCCCGGTGATGGAAATATTTAATTTTAAATATTTAGTTTAAATTTTAAATTATTTAAAATTTAAAATTAAATTTTAAAATTAAAAATAAAAGTAATCCACTGATTTCGTCGAATATGAGGGGGAAAACTATATAAAAGGATGCCTAAGGCTTATTAATCTCAGGTGAGAACTCGTGAATTAATGTGATTGTTGGAAAGCGAAAAGAGCTCGTGAAAATGAGGGTTAAGTGATGGAAGCGAAGAATAAATTGGACGGCGTATGAAACCCTAGTCACCTGGGGCAGTGTGGCGCATTGGCAATTGGATTTTAGCTAATTCAAGTGGCAGAATGAATTTCAAGGTTTCGAATCCCCTTGGCTGCTTTAGAAGGCATTGGAAGAAAGAAGACGTGAAGCGATTTTGGTTTACGTGAGAGGGAGGAGTGTTTTTAAGCACGTGGTGCCTTTCCCTCCCAAACGAGCCCGTAGCTCGTACGACAGCTTGGCCTCAGCTTAAGGCTTTAAGTAAAAGAGGCATCGAGGGATCAAATCCCATCAAGGACAAAGGCAAGTTAATATTTTTTAATATTTTATTTTTCTAAAGTTGCCCTAGGAGAAATAAGGGTTGTGATGCACTTTAGGAAAAAGAGAGATTTTTGGTGATTTTATTTTTGGAAGTATATCATATTATATATCATTGGAAATCTTATTTTGAGGGATATTTGATTAACTTGCTTAGAGGGAGAAATAAGATGTGTGTAAAGAGATATTTATAATTTTGTAAAGGGGTTCAAAAGTGAAGGTTGCCTTATTCTTTTTCAAATAGGATTAATTCTTTCATGAGGGGACATGGTGTATTTTATTGAGTAGGAGTAATAAGGTGTTATTTGGATATTATTGTTGTGTTATTAATAAATATCTCTAACCCTTATTGAAAGTTGAAAAAAAAAGTTATTTGAGTGTGGCAGATTTAGTGGAAAACTAATAAGGCATCAAAAAGGTATGAGCAATATTCTCCATTGACTTTGTTTATGGTGGTTGATTTATGAAATATCATTGGAGAGAAAAGGATTGATTGTGGTCAAAAGTGATTGGTTGAATGCTTCAAGGTTTTCTGGTTTGAGAGTTGTGATTAAACCTTATTTTATAAGCATTGTTGTTGAAGCCCATTACTTGTACAAAGAACTTGAACTTGAGTTAGAGGAGAACATGAGTATCATTGTGATGTGAGAGTTATTGTTGAGTATTTTTGGAGAAATTTTGAGTTGATTGATTCATTCTTGAACTAGGGTTTGTGAGAAAAATTTGTTCCTTAAGGTGATTGGTTGAGTTGAGTTGATTGAGCCTAGTCAAGTGATTGTGTGAAGTGGTTGTTCAAGTTCCATGAAACAAACTTCTATATTCTGATTTGAGTTGAGTTTGAGTTGAGAAAGAAATTGAGTTTGTGAATAAAAAATATTGAGTCTCTAACAATTCTCTTTATTATTCTATAATATTGAGCTGAGTTGAGATTGATTTAAGTTGAGTTTGAGTTGAGAAAGAAAATGAGTTTGTGAATAGAACATACTGACTCTCTAAAAATTATTTTTATGCTTATATAATATTGAGCTGAGTTGAGATTGATTTGATTTGAGTTGAGTTGAGATTGATTTGAGTTGAGATCATCGTGGATCATTGTTTTCATCAATTGAAGAGTGCATTGCCATTCATTATTGAGTTCATCATTGAGCCTTGCCTTCATATATTTGTGGATGATATTTGAGTGCTACTTGAGCATGATTGATTGAGCCTTTAAGAAGGATTTTGGGATAGATTCATAGAAATATTTGAGGCAAATTTTGTGCATGATTTATTAAGCCTTTGAGAAGGCTTTTGGGACAGATTTCTAGACAAATTTGAGGCAGCTTTTGTGCATGATTGATTGAGCCTTTGAGAAGGCTTTTGGGATAGATTTGTGGACAGATTTGCGACAACATTTGAGAAAGTTATTGGTGAGTTTTCTAAGAATATTTGAGCAAGTTCTTGGTGAGCTTTTTGGAGCATATTTGAGCAAGTTATTGGTGAGCTTGCTAAAGAAAATTTGAGCAAGTTCTTGGTGAGCTTGTTAAGCAAATTTGAAAAAGTTCTTAGTGAGCTTGATGGAGCATATTTGAGCATGTTCTTGGTGAGCTTGATGAAGCAGATCAATGGATTGCCTTGCTAAGCAGATTAGTGTATTTCCTACCTGATCATATCAAGATTGCCTAGCTAATCAGATCAATGGATTACCTTGCTAAGCAGATTAGTGGATTGCCTACCTGAACATATCAAAATTTTCTAGCTGAGTAGATCAATGGATTGCCTTGCTGAGCAGATCAGTGGATTACCTACCTAAGTAGATCAATGGATAGCCTAGATTTTAGCAGATCAAAGTAATCATTTGTATTGGTATAAGGATCCCTATTTCTTTATGAAATATTATAAGGATATTATCTTGTGGACTACCCCACATTGGAGAACCACATTAAATCTTATGTCTCAATTGTGTGTGGTGATTTGTACTCTTGATTACTATTGCTATCTATGTCATTAATGCACACTACTATATTTGGTTATTGCAATTAAGGACACTAATTGATGTTGGTTTGGAAAGAAAGTAAAAAGTGGGTGCTATACTGTTCACCCCACCTCTCAGTATAAGCTTGTGTTCTTCATTTTTATGATTCCCTATTCTTATGATCCTATTTTTATTCATAATTATTATTTCTAGCTTCTTGATAATTAGTTGCATAGTAAACATACTTTCCACAGTTGAAACATCTAATAGATTTTGCATCTTTAAATCTTCTTGGATCCTTATTCCTTCTACCATAATTTACTTTTTCATCATTGGATGACTCATTACTTGAATCTAACTTCTTACCCTTTGTTTTCGTAGTAGCTTTGAAGTATGCTTCCTTCTAGATATTAGGTTCCTCTTTTGTTCTCATATCAAAAGATGTAAGAATACCAATTAATACATCTCTTTGCAAAAGATCACCATATTTTGATTCCTCTATAGTAGAGATATTTTCACTAAACCTTTTTGGGAGATATATTAAGATCTTATCATAAACATCAAATTATTCAATCTCAAGTCCAATTCCTTGCATGGCATTAATAACCTCATCTACACGAAGTAGATAAGAACTAATATATTCCTCATCCTTCATTCTTAATTCTTCAAATTATCCTTTGAGATTTCATATCTTTACCTTTTTGATGCTTTTATATCCTTCATATATGCTTTGCAACTTATCCCAAATTCCTTTTGCTTATTTACAATGCATAACCTGTATGAACTTTGTTCTATGAAAACCTCTTAAAATTGGATTCATTGCTTTTAAATTGTAATTATGTAGAAGCTTACCATATTTATATGTAGGTGGAGTAGCGGGTGGTGTGTATCTATTTTCAAATGCTTCTCATATTTCATTACCAAGTGCCATCAGGTGAATATTCATTCTCATACTCCAAAATATATAATCGCTTCCATCAAATACTGGTGTTGAATTATCTAAGTATCCATTCTTAGAATCCATTGTGTTCTTGTAAGCTTTTCTTTCAAGTTGTTAAAATCTTTTGAAGGAACCCGCTCTAATACCAATTGAAGAACACAATATTATATTGAGAGGGGGTGAACAATATAAGACCACTTTTTAATTTTCTTTCCCAATCAATATTATACAATGTATCAATAGCAATATCAAAAATAGTAATCAAAGCAATGCACAAATCACCACACACAATAGAGACACCAATTTAACGTGGTTCACCCAATGTGGGCTACTCCATGAAGAAAATATTTCACTAATATTTTCTCAATAAATATATTGGGAATCCTTTCTCTATTACAATGTTTATAGACCTCTATCCAAAGGATATACCGATCCCCTAATCAAGTTCATGGATCTCTATCCACAAGAGAACTCCTTTATCCTCTGCTCTACCTAGTGATATTCTAGAAGAACTGCTACCTCCACTGCACTGTCTAATGGATATCTATCCACTAAATACTCTTGTCCCCACTCAAAAGACTTGTCCTCACTACCCTGGCTAATGGATCTCTATCCACTAGAGACTATCATCCTCTATAATCTATCACTTCCAAAGATCTATCTCAAATCTACACTAAACATAGTCCTTCAATCTAGTATAAATCTACTCAATATCTATCTATGATCTAGCACAAAACTATCCTCAAATATGCACCAAAATCTATCCTCAAAATTGTACTAAATATAGTCCTTTTTTCTAGCACAAATCTATCCTCAATCTCTGTCCTTTGATCTACACTAAACATAGTCTTTCGGTCTAGCATAAATCTGTCCTCAATCTCTATCCTTTGATATGTCCTAAACACAGTACTTCATTCTAACACAAATCTATCCTCAATATTTGTCCTTTGATCTATACTAAACATAGTCCTTCGGTCTAGCACAAAATTTTCCTCAATATCTATCCTCAAGCTTTAACACAAAGCTTGACTTAATCACAAATCAACTCTACTAGATCTACCTCAAACCTTAACTCAAGGCTTGAACAAATCAATCAATCAACTCTGCTCACAAGTCTTCTCAAATACTTATCTCAAATTTGCCTTTTAAGCTTCCATAAAAGATCACATTAATCTATCCATGATTCCTCTCTAGAACTTTTCCAATATGCTCAACAATTTATGTCCTCAATCTATATTATAATCTTCCATAAAAGCTCACACCAAACTGTCTACAAGTCTATTCAAAGACCTGTCTCAAATCTGCTTAATAAGTCCTCAGTATAACTTGTTCAATGTCATAGAAACATATAGAGAATTGTTAGAGACTCAATATGATTCATATTCACAAAAATTCTCAACAAATTTCAAACTCTCTTTTTACCACAAAAAACATATAAAGAATTGTTAGAGAATCAATATGTTTCACACTTAGGAACACTCAACCTATTTCTCAAATCAATTTAGGATATGAAACAATTTGTTTCACAGAACTTGAACTATCACTTCAACACATCCACTCAACTAAGCTCAATCACTTCAACAAAAATTCTTATCAATTAATCCTCACATAACAATGATACTCATGATCTTTGCAAATCCTAGTTCAAGTTCTTCACTCAACCAATCACTTCAACAACAATGTTTATCAAGTAATCCTCACATAACAATGATACTCATGATATTTGCAAACCCTAGTTCAAGATAGTTCACCACTTCACATAGTAATGATAATAATATTCTTTCACAACTTCGGATAGCAATGATACCTTATTCTTTGCACAAACCCTAGTTCAAGCATATGAAATATTTACTCAATATTTCCAACAATGCTTATAAAACAAAGTTTTTATCATCAACTCTCACTCAAAAAAATCAAACTCAACAACGCTTATCAAACAACCCTTTTCACTCCAACTTAACATTCACAACATTCAACAATTAATAACTAGGAATATGTGCCCATACCTTTTTGTTTGATGAAGAAAATGACCTCAAAACCTATCTTAAACACAATTTTCTTCTTTGCCAATTTCAATGGTTAGATGAAAAAAATATCACTCTAACTCTCTTCAGAAATATTTCTCAATCACAAAAATAATCAAACTCAAATACACCTTATTACTCCTTATTTGAAATTAGAAATCATCAAGGCATACAAAAATTAATTACTCAATTACTCCTTATAATATCCAATATTTAATTAAAAACCTACAAAATCAAATCCTCAAAAATAATGCTTCCTATCCTCTTATATACCTTAAATTCTCAATAATCAAACTTTAAAAAATGAACTTTATAACCCTTAAAAATATTTATTTTAGTCAACCTTTAGCAAATCCGAAACAACAATTAACCTTGGAAAATTATGAGCGCATACCTATCTCTTATGGAAAAGGGCCTCAACGGGTTTTGAATGTGGAACCTCTCCAACCAAGCACCATAGCAAGGCACTAGCCCACCACATGGGCTACGTGCATTCCGACAAAGTGGAAATCTAGCACTTTCCCTTTGTGCCTTCCCCAATGGCGCAATGCACAAACAAAACAATCAGCCCCACTTTGCAAACACTAAAGCAGGAAGATTTCAAACCTTGCACCATGAGCCTGCCACACTTAGCATCTCCCACGATTACCAGCTGTGCTACACAACACTGTGCAATAAAGAAGGAGCTCCACTCCTCTTTGTCTCTTTGTCTGCCACTGAAAACTTTGAAACAAAAATTATCTTTTTCCCTTTACACACGATCGACAAGAGCATAGCACATTTGAATTGGTGGATTGGGTTTAGACAAAGTCTTGCCCCCTTTTTATATGCATAGACCAAGATTTGAAAATGTTGACGGATAATTCAAATTTTTGAATTTGAATTATAAGATAAATTTTATAATCCTAACTTTAGGATTATTTTAATTAACATAAATTAATTTTATAATTAAATTATAATTAATCTATATTTAACTTAATAGATTTAGAAGTTAATTAAATTAATTAATAAATTAATTTATAATGAAATTATTTAAATTAATTTATAATTAATTTAAATCTGTCCTTTTAATATTATAATAAAATATTATAATATTATTTTTCTTGGGCCTCTTTTTCTCTATTTGAACCTCATCTGACCACCTAGAACTGGATCTGACCAACTGGACGTGGACTTTTCTTTGCACTAATTTTGAAATCACTTCTTCTTGTATTGATCACTAAAACTGACTCTTGACATTAATGACAACTCAATTACTCAAAATTTCCAACATTTTATTCTCTCTTGATCTCTTTAACCACTTTATCATCCATGATGTCTGCCAGCTACACCCCTTTGATATTGTTGCAATGATCTTCTGGTTGAGTTTATCATCACCATCAATGTTTCTTGAAATCCATCCCTCTCCACTAATATTACAATTGAATCTGGTTTAGTAGGATGTTCTAGAAGGTTCTAGACTATAACTATTTTGGTTTGGCTTTGAAGGTATCAGTTTTAGTTTTGCCTTACTTTTTGGATTACGAGCGCAAATGTTCACCAAAAACCCTTAGGAGAGGCAAAAGTTTAATTTCTGCTATAGATATGACCATTGGATGACTGTAGTGCTACTTATCATTTGCATTGTGGTAATGAGGGAGGAGGAGAATCGTGTCCCTTTTCTTTGTCACACTTTTCTGCTTCTTATTCTTTAGCTCATTGTTTTTACATTTTATGCACTCTTGACAAAGGAGTCTAATAAGTGCAGCTTTGCATTGCTTTAGCTTGTAACCCTTCCTCGTGCCTTTCTAATTTACATTGTAGATACACAGTGGATGAAAAAGCATGATTCTTTACTCTTCTTACATCTATCCCTTTTCTGGTGCTTCTTCTCTTTAACTACTTTTTAGTGCTTTCTTGTTTATGTTGCTAATGCAAAGATGACCGAGAAGCATAGCTTGTGCAACTTCTTCGTTTTACATCATTTTCAGTGCTTCTTAGTTTCAGAATATTTTTAGTGCTTTACCTCCGTGTTCGATACAAAGGAAGATAAGAAGTGCGGCCTCACCAAACTTCTCACTTTTGGGCTGATCTTGGTGCTTCTCAGATTTGGACTCTTTTCAATGCTTTTATTTCATGCGCTCAATACAAAGGAAGTTAATAAATTATTAAAATAAATATTTATTCTCTTAAGTTCTACTAGGATAGACTTACTTGAGTTACCACTCTCTCATGAGTCCTGTGAAATCTCAATTTACACTATTTAAGACTTGTTGAGTTGTTGTAATCCAACGTATCTCAATGATCAACTTTACTATTTATACAAAGTTGATCCCATAGAATAATCAATCAGTTCTATTCTTCTCTTCAAACTATTGTAATGCTTTGCATATCTACTCTTGGGAAATTATAACATGGTACCAGAGCAGGATAGATTTTTCTAGCATTCTTTTTTTTTAAGGCTCTCCTAGATTGGTTCATTATATTTTTTGTCTTCTTTCTTAAAACCTTCTTTGTATCCACAAAGAGAGGCCAAATATTTGACATAAGACACATCTGTTGAATTTGTTACATATATATATTTTTTAAATATTGGTAAATTTTGGTTATTTTATTTAGAAGGAATAGTACTTTTCTCACATATTTAAAAAGCATTTCTTCTCTATAAAGCCAAATATCTTTTTTCAATAAAAAATCATCTTATTGAAAGCAATATGTTTCATGTTTTTTTTAATGCCATATGCTATTATAACGTTGAAGGAGGTCATATAATATATTGGTGCAAATTTTCTACAGGACCCTATCCTTGTGATGACTACATTTTGCAGCAACATCTTCTCACGTTTTCTCGATGAGCATCAAAACGTTGTAGTGCATTTGGATATAAAAATATGTGCATTGATGTCAAGGGAATGCCATCCATTGTTGCGCAAAAAGAAATCAGCCAAGACACTTGATTTAGAGGCATCACAAGTGTCCAAATCGATGCTCTAGTTGATGTTTGTTTTTTTGCAGCATGTCGTGTTCATCAAAAAATATGCTAATTTTAGCACCCTAATTTTTTTCCAAATGATCGTTACAATTATTGGATGCTTTGACCATCATGCAAATATTAAATGCATTGCCCCTCTCTGACAACATCGACATCCTAAGGAGAATCTTAGGGTATTATCGTAATTTACTTCCTCTGGAGTACGTAGTTTGGCAAAATAACTCGTTAGTCTCACAATGACACTGAGAGGGGGGGGGGGTGAATCAGTGTAGCTTTTAAATTATAAATCTACAAATATTAAAGCTGAAACAATGAAAACTTAAAACCAAATGTAAAACGTGAACCAACATTTTATTATTCAGCAGCAATGTTTATATAGAGTTTACAGCAGCTGGGAATAGCACACCGGCGGAACTGATCTGTTACAGGAGTTGTAACAGTCTGCCTGAAATGAAATATAGACAAAATACAAGTACGCTAACATCCCCCTTTATTACATTATTTGGGTAATGTAATAACTAATAGCTATACTAACATCCCCTTACATTATTTTGCAATACAAATTGAGTTGCGAAACAATTCAAATTTGACACGTCCAAGTGCCTTAGTGAAAATGTCTGCAACTTGAGCATTGGTGGGAATGTGCTGAAGCTGAATTCAGTGCTTTGGAACTTCATCTCGAATGAAATGACATTGTGTGTCAATGTGCTTTGTTCTTTCATGATGGACTGGATTCTTGACGAGGTTCAGAACATCCTGATTGTCGCAAAACAAGTGTATTGGAGATTTTTATGGATGGACCATACTTGTCAGAATGCGACATAACCATATCACTTCGCACACAACTTCACGTGTTGCGCGATACTCTGCCTCTGTTGATGAAATAGCAACCACCTGTTGCTTCTTGCTGTGCCAAGAGACAGGACCAGATCCCAGATGAAAAATGTATCCGAAGTTGACTTGCGATCATCAAATGATCCGGCATAGTCGGAGTCCGTGTATCCTTGCAAGAAGAATTTTTTGTTCTTCTTGTATTCTAGGCCATATTCCATAGTACCACGGACATAGTGAAGAACATGTTTTGTTGCTTTCCAATGAGTGGTCTTAGGCTCCTACATGAACCTTGAAAGATAGTTGACAGCAAATACGAGATTTGGCCTAGTATTGGTCAGATATATGAGACTCCCAATCAACTGTCGATAGAGAGTACCATCTACCTGAGGTGAATCATCATATCGCGATAACTGAAGTCCATTCTCCATTGGAGTTGCCATTGGCTTGCAATCAGTCATGCGATATTTTTCTAGCAATGTCTTGGCATATTTTTTCTAAGACACTTTGATGGAGTGCTCCTTCTGGCTGAATTCCAGACCAAGACAATAATGGAGAAGTCCGAGATCTGTCATCTCAAAATATTTGCACAAGTTTCTTTTGACAGTAGAGATCATAGTTTCTGAACTCCCTGTAATGAGCAGATCATCCACATAGAGTACAAGAAACACTATCTCAGAACCCTGTTTCTTGAAATAGAGGTTTGCATCTGACGGACATCTCTTAAATCCATGCTACATAAGGTGATTGTCCATTTTTATATACCAAGCTCGAGGAGCTTGTTTCAGACCATATAAGGATTTGACCAATTTGCAAACCTTCTACTCTTGGCCTTCCACTTCAAATCCTTTTGGCTGAGTCATGTAGACTTCTTCTTGGAGATCACCATTTAGAAAGGCACTTTTGACATCCATCTGGTGAACTTTCCACCCATATTGTGCTGCCATAGCACACATAACCCGAATTGTGGTCATCCTAGTAGTAGGTGCAAAAGTTTCCTCGTAGTCAATACCTTCCTTTTGAGCATAGCCCTTTGCAACAAGTCAGGCCTTATGCTTATCAATTGTTCCATCTGCATTGTACTTGACTTTATATACCCATTTGCAGCCAATGGGTTTCTTTCCATGCGGCAGATCAACAAGCTTCCAAGTTTTATTTTTCATCAAAGACTCATACTCTGTATCCATAGCGGCCTTCCATTGAGGCTCACTAAGAGCATCTTGCACTGATGCAGGTTCAAGATCATCTATGGTAGAAATGAATGCCCTGTCATCATCAATATCCATATCCTCTACTTCTGTACTTGGAGTTACAGAAAGTTCCTCAAAATATTGACAAAGATCATCAACCTCACCAGTTTCTTTGGCTTCTTTTTCCTTTTGAGCCATACTGCGTGTACGAGGTCTATCCAAATTCAAATTGGGAGGAGTGGATAAATTTGCATCTTTGATTGTATTTGTACACCATTTAGGATTCTTCTTCGATGGAGTTGAAGAAGATGTAGAAGGACCTCCTGTCTGTGTTGACGAAGGAATCTTCTCTTCCTTAGATTCCACAATATCTTGGTGTACTTTAGATGTGCTCTGTGATGTGAAAGCTTCATCAAAGACAACATCTCTGCTAATATGAATTTTCTTGGTCAAAGGATCTATCAACCGATATCCTTTAGAGTGCTCAGAATAACCAAGAAAAATACATCTCAGTGTTTTCTCATCTAGCTTCTTCCTTTTCTCTTTCGGTATGTGCATGAAAGCGTGACATCCGAAAATACGTAGATGAGATATGGAGGTTTTTCGACCACTCCATGCTTCCTGTGGAGTCATTCCTTTTAGGTCCTTTGTGGGTGCCCTATTCAATAGATATACTACAGTGGTGACAGCTTCTACCCAATATTGTTGCCCAAGAGTAGCTCCTGTGAGCATACAACGAACCATTTCCATGATAGAACGGTTCCTTCTCTCAGCAACTCCATTTTGCTGAGGAGTATAGGCAGTTGTTAACTATCTCTTGATTCCATGCTTATCTAGGAATGCAAAAAATTCATTAGAGGTAAACTCTCCCCCTCGATCTGAGCGGAGGGTTTTAATAGAAGCTCCTGACTCCTTCTCAATGAATTTCTTGAACTGCTGGAAGAATGTGAAAGCTTTAGATTTCAGTTGGAGAAAGAAAACCCACATATTTCGTGAGTAGTCATCTACGAATAACTGAAAGTACCTCTTCCCTCCACAACTGTTGGGTGTGAAAGGACCGCACAGATCGGTGTGAATTAACTCCAGAGGTTTTCGTGCTCTTGTTGAGCTCTTCTCAAATGGTACTCTATGCTGCTTTCTTGCCAAGCAGTCAGAGCACACTGATAATGTGGCAAAAAGGGAAGGAAGACCCTTTACCATCTCATACTTATTGAGCTCAAGTAAGTAGCCAGAACTAAGATGCCCATATCTCTTGTGCCATAGGGAAGTTGCCTCCTTGGTAGATATAGTCATGGCAACATGTGGAGTAGAGATAGCATCTAGTGCAAATAAGTTGTGCTTATATGAAGCTATTGCAATCTGCTTACCCTTCCTGGTAATAGTACAACACTTCTTTCCATTCTCAACATGAAAGTTGAAAACCATATTTCTATCTAGGATTTGTGTCACTGACAACAAATTGTTAGCCAATCCCGAAACATAGAGGACTTTGTCAATATGACACTTGCCATCAGGAAGAGTGACTGAAACTATACCCTCTCCTTGAACCCTGTAGGTTTTATCATCAGCAATGGTGACAGGTTTGCCCTCTTTGGCCACAAATGATTCAAACCACGATCTGTCGCCAGTCATATGTTTGCTAACTCCAGAATCGACATACCAAACAGGATTCCTCTATGTGGAATCTGTGGTAGTCATGAGCACCTTGTGTGCCCATTCAGAATCTGAGTCAGATTCTTCAACAACAACATTCACCTAGGGTTGCTTGTTTTTATTTTGTGGTTTGTTTTGGCATTTTTGCTTGTTCTTATGCCAACACCTATTGGTATCATGGTTGTCTTTCTCACAGATCTTGCACCACCTCTTCTTCTGTTGAGGTTGTTTGCCTTTTCCTTTCGTATCCTATTGAGAATTTCCTCCTTTCTGAAAGTTGCCTCCTTTTTGCCCATTACCTTTCTTCCTAGAACCCTATCTGTTGGTGTATAGGGCTGTATTGGAAGAATCATCCTTGTGAAGTTGGCATGCCTCCTGTTGTTGAAGCAGATTGACCAACTCGATGTAGGTAATTTGTCGCTGAGACACCTAGATGGAGGTTATCAACATATCAAATGAATAAGGTAAAGCTCTCATCACAAGTGAAATGAGAAGCTTTTCGTCCACAGTATCTCCCAAAGAATTCAATTTCTCTTTCAATTCAGACACTCTACATAGAAAGAGTTCAACTGTTTCTCCCTGTCTCAAACTCAGGTTATGAAGTTGTTGTTGAAGATGAAGAATGGTTGAATAATTCTTTCCCTCATAGATGGTTCTAAGGGCATCCCATGCCTCTTTACCACTTGCTTTTTCAGCTATATGAGGTTGCACTTCATCTGAAACAACAAACAAAATGAGCACCTTTGCTCGACTGTCTTTCTTGTCAAAAGCTATCTGATCTACGGAAGGACCTGTGGATCCTGCTGTTGGTGAAGGCCTAGTTGCTACTCCAGTAACAATATCCCACAAATCTTCCATTTGGAGAACTGCCTTCATCTTATGTTTCCATGGTGTATAATTTGGACCTTTCAATAACTGATGCGGATCAGTCATCAACTTTGCAACAGCGGCCATAGTGAAGGTTCCTTATATCACCAATTGGTCCCCCTTTCGATATACCTTTTGCTAGGCCGTTATACCATACAAAATACCCGCCCTTATGTGAGGGAAACTATAGGTATTTAAAAAGATCAACAAAAATCACCCGCCCTTATGTGAGGGAGACTATAGGTGAGTTTTAGAGATCATACGATACGTGGAACATAAGCGGTACTGAAAGGGAATTGCCTTGTTGATGGCACCTACCATAGAAGATTCTTCTCATGCGTGGGGTGTAACTTCCCCTAAAAACTATGAAGAATACTTCATCAGGATTTACGCCTAAACACAAGTGCGATAAATGGTAGTGGATGGAGTAAAAAAATGCAAAAATGGCTAACTTATCTCTCCCCGACAATTTATAGAGAACAAGCTCAGACGTCGTTGTAGCAGCTATATTAGGTGGCGGATACAGTAGCCAAATCACGATAGCTTTACTTGTAAGTGCTGGCCAGAGGTATCACAAATACCGAATGCTGCAGTGCAATAAATTGCACGGATGGGTTTTAATTATTCTGGGGACTTAGGGAGTGTTTTGATTTTAATTTTTAATGTTATAGTGCAAAAATGAAATATGCAACATACAACAAAAAAAATGCCCACAAGAATAACCCACAAGGTGTCGGTCACAGCCGAAAATGCACCTTTTACAATTCACCAAATTGCTTTTTCATAAAATTACTCACATTCCCCCTTTGATTTTTTGAAAAAAATATCCCCCCTTAAAAAAAATTCTTTAACAAAGCATTTTAATAATTATTATACATTTAAAATTAAAATAAATAATTTTAATTTATATAGTTTTAAAACTTATAAAAAAATAAATTAAAATTAAAATTTTAATTTATAAAGTTAAAAAACTATATTAAAAAAAATTAAAATTAAAAATTTTAATTAAAAAATAATAATTAAAAAAATAACTTTGAAAAAAAAATTATACCTTGGGGGGAGTCGGCAGGATTTGAACCCTCGACCTGCAGGCTCCCAGAGCCTTACCGCACAGCTCACTGCCAAGTGAGCTTGCGGGCTGATCCGAAAGGATCACTGGAGCCCTCCCTTTTCAACCTCAGTCTGCCCGTCCTCCGTGGCTGCCTCTGCAAGTCGCGGCCGCAGCTTTGCTTGGACGCTGTTGCTAGAAAAATTCCTCGGTCACGCGCGTTCAAAAAAAAAAAAAACAAACTCCTGCAATGGGGCGCGGGATTTTTTTCATCAACGGGGGCGGGGGGGGTTGAAAATTTTTTTCCATTTTTTTTTTAAAACGGGGGGGGGCACCTTTCAATTTTCCCTGCGCGCCCGTTTGAAACACGCTCAACAGGGGGGGGCATTTCCCACCCTGCCTCCGCCTGCAATGCTGGACGCACGTGTTCCAGCAAGGCGCTGCAGGCTGGACATGACGTCCGCTTGGGACGCGACGTCAGCAGACGTCTACAGGTTGAGTCTACTTGAGCGTGGCCGATGCCCGCTTGGGACGCGACGTCTGCTGTAGACTACGCATCTCCAGGCTACATCCGCTTGTGCGCGGCCGATGTCCATGTCTGCTGCAGGGCTATGTCGCTTGTACGTGGTAGCAGCGACGTCTCGGCTCAACGTCTGCGCGGCGTCTGTGCAGTTGGCCTCACGCCTACCTGCGCTTTTTTTTTTTTTTTTTAAGAAATAAAAAAATGCCTGCACAATCCGTGTCTCCCCACCACAGCAGAACAAAAAAATAATGCGCTCCGCTTCTCACGCCACTGGATCACTGCATTGCGTAGCAATCTGGCTCTAATGCCATGTAAAACACGAACCAACATTTTATTATTCAACAACAATGTTTATATAGAGTTTACAGCAGCCGAGAATAGCACACCGGCGGAACTGATCTGTTACAGGAGTTGTAACAGTCTACCTGAAATGAAATATAGACAAAATACAAGTACGCTAACACCAAATAAAGCAAGTATAACAAAAGAACATTACACAACACAAGATGTACCGACGTTCACCGATTTGGCTAATCCTCAAAAAATGACTGCTTGGACTCCCATCCAAATCCAGCCTTTGCAAAACACCAACTTTATAATCAATTTACTAGCACCCAATAGAAGGAGCACAAACCCATGATTTATCTGCACCAACAGAAATGAGCACCAACCCCTAATTTACCAAAGACCAACTGGAAGGAGCACCAACCCCTGATGCCAAGCATCAACTTGGACTTCAATTTTGAAGCTCAAATATTGACATAAAAATACCTTCACTTTTACAAGACCCTGACTGGTCTATTTCTTACCCAACCTCTCTCATGATTCACAAATCACACACTTCGTGGCTCTCTTCCTACACGCAAGCTCACTTCCTGTGCACCCTGCTCAACCTTAATTCTTCATGCAACACTCCTTTTATAACAATGTTTTCTCTTTGTAACTCCTATTTTTAACTTCCATATTCTCACATGCAGTTTATTAATAGTAACTCCTTTTGTAACTTCCATATTCTTGCATGCAACTTATTAATAGTAACGTCTATTTTTTTGGGCTTCGAGACGTTTCTCTTTCCAACTATTGGTCTTCGTTTGATGACATTCAGTATAACCACTGCTCGATGATTTCACTCCGTAATGGTCCTTATAACTGTCGTCTTGACTTCTATTCACTGTCACTCTTCTTATTTTAGCTACATGATTTCACTCTACAACGGCCCCTGTAACTGCCGTAGTGACTTCCATTCACTATCACACTTCTTATTTTAGCTGCATGATTTTACTCTGTAACTACCCCTGTAACTGTTGTACTGATTTCAGTTCACTGTTACTCTTCTTATTTTAGCTGCATGATTTTACACTGTAACTGCCCCTGTAACTGTCGTACTGACTTCAGTTCACTATCACTCTTCTGTTGCTTTTGTCCACAAAAATACATGTCGCGATATCATGAAATTTTTGCCTCTTTGTCCTTTTCTTGGCTTTTTTCCGTGAAAACACATGTCATGATATCGTGACACTTTTGCCTCCTTGCTCTTTTTCTTCTCTTTTGGTCGTGAAACTGCAACATGTCGCGATATCGCAACACTTCTACCTTCTTACTCTCTCTATCTTTAGGTCGCAAAAATGTGACATGTCATGATATCGCGACACTTTTGCCTTCTTACTCTCTCTCTTCTCTTTGGGTCGCAAAAATATGACATGTCGCGATATCGTGACACTTTTGTCTTCTTACTCTCTCTCTTCTCTTTGGGTCACAAAAATGCGACATGTCACGATATCGTGACACTTTTTCCTTCTGACTCTTTCTCTTTTCTTTTGGTCACAAAAATGCGACATGTCACGATATCGCGACACTTTTTCCTTCTGACTCTTTCTTGCTCAACATGTCGCAAAATCATGACACTTTTTATTTCTTGCTCAACATGTCATGATATCAGGACACTATTGCTTGCTTGCTCTTTCTCTTCCAATATGTCACGAAATCGTGACACTTTTTCTTGCTTGCTCTTTCTCTTCAAACATGTCACGAAATCGTGACACTTTTTCCTGCTTGCTCTTTCTCTTCCAACATGTCACGAAATCATGACACTTTTTCTTGCTTGCTCTTTCTCTTCCAACATGTCGCGAAATCATGACACTTTTGCTTGCTTGCTCTTTCTCTTCCAATATGTCATGAAATCATGACACTTTTTCTTGCTTGCTCTTTCTCTTCAAACATGTCGCGAAATTGTGACACTTTTTCCTGGTTGCTCAACATGTCGCAAAATTGCAACACTTTTTCTTTCTTGCTCAACATGTCATGATATCGCGACACTTTTTCTTCTTTGCTTTTTCTCCTTGCTTTGGACCGCAAAAATGCAACATGTCACGATATCGCGACACTTTTCTCTTTGCAATTTTTTTGCTTTTCCTTTCATATTTAGCATATGGGCCACTTCGTTCTTCTTGGAAAACCTCTGAACTCCTATCCACTGCATCAATCCGATCTATATAACTGTGTTGACAACAATGACAATACTTTCGCTGCACCTTGCTCAACAATCTCCCCCTTTGGAATTGTTGGCAACACACGTGCAATTTCTTGTAACTCTTCTCCCCCTTTGACAATAATACCAAAGGACTGCTGCAAACTCCCCCTGAGTCCATGCACAACATTCTCAGACAAAAAATATTACACTTAGCAAAAATCATAAACATGAGCAAAAAGATAAACAAATACACAAATGCTCCCCCTGAGAATGTGGTCCCGATAGCTAGTCAATTCTTGGGAATATCTCTCACTTCATTTCACTGTTTGACAACATCATGATAAGCATAATAGGCATCAACAATATCAATAATATGAATAGCAGTAATAACAAGTGAATGACACCATCACCATCAACTTCACCAATACAATATGTGTAAGAACATGACTGGACCACTGTCTTCTTAGTATCAACCCTCTGTTGCTCTGCAACCTCAAAACTTGTCCACTATTAGTGAAAGCATACAATGTTCGTATATTGCCAACTTTTGTTTTGTAATGCTAGTAGCTTCTGCATATGCATCTTGGATATTCTCAATCAATATTGAACCTAATGATAGTTGTTTGTCTTTCTCTACAGTGAGAATCCAGCAGGCTACCTCAATCCACCCAGCCAAAAATACGTCTGTAGCATGCTCTATGGCCACGAGGGATCCAAAAATACTTCTCCACTTAACTGTGCAACCCGAACATTCAAACATGTAATTTATGGCTGCTTCATACAAATCAGAAGAAATCGGATACTCGAAGATCGGTGACCTGATGGCGACTGAACAAAATATTGCACACGCAGTTGATAAAATGTGTAACGATCAAATGTGGATTGATCTGAATTTGTCTCCCTGAATATTTGTACTCAATTTGTATTGATGTAACTTCCTACTCATGTAGCTGCTTTGAATGCAATGATAAAATGTGAGCTTTATGATTTTGCACGCGAATTAAATATTTTCACCAAAGCATCATAATATATCTAACAATCTTCACATCAATGTGTAGTACAAATACACACTGCTTTTATTGAAACACATATATGCAGCTAGGGCAACATTCTTTCACTAAACCAAATTATCTGAACTATTATAATCCATAACTTTGAACAGTGGTAGTAAGAACCATCAACATTACAACACTGACATATAACAATACTACCAATGGTAAAAACTCTCAATTTAATCACCACCCTTCACGACACCTCCACAAATAACTACATGAACTGAAACACACTTTGACAACTATACGACAACTCCCCCTTACTACTTACCTTTCATCCTCAGATAACCAAAAAAATACATAGTAGCATTAAAATAAAACTTTAAGATTGCTCCCCCTGAGGATGTGCTACCTGGAGTTGCTTAGTGCAATAGAGGTGTAGTCTCCTTCAGTGCAAGGAGACACAATTTCCTCTCTTCTTTATTTCTCCAAACTTTCTTGAACTTGGGCTTGAGTTTTTCAATGACATCCCTTTTTTGAACCTTTTCATGAACTTGAGCATTTCTCTTAGGTGGTTGTCTCTTGTGCATCTTTGATGGATGATTATTTTTCTTTTTTTTATGCACATGGTTTATTCCCTGTCTGTGTTGCATTATTTGTGTCTGATGAAATCTATGGTCTTGCCTTAGATTAGATACAAAAGTGTTTGGACAAAACCTTGCTATGTGCCCATGACCATTACATTTAAAACATTGCACATGGTGTTCAATCAGAAAAGCAGATGTATTTCTACCAGCGCAACTCTTTGACCTGTTATTCAATCCACAATAAATTGCCTTGTGACCATAATGGTTGCATCTAAAACAATAGCCATTAAAAGCATTATTATGAATGGAGTGAGAGTGATAGAACCTCTTTTGTTGTGGTTGCTTTACTGTAGATCTCCTTTGATATTTTCTTCCTTTTGAAGATTCAGATTCAAACTTTTCTTGCTTCGATCCTTCAAGAATGGACTTCTTCTTCTCTGCATATTTGGAATATGAAGGTTGTTCAGCTTCAAATCCAAGACCAAGCTTAACCATGGGGATTCTTTGCTGCCTTATCATTTCATCTAGCAACTCTGTGCTCTTCTCATATTTGAGATTTGTATTGGCCTTTTCTAGTTGTTTCTTCAATAAAACAATCTCTTCTTCTTGTTTGCAACAAAAAATCTCTTTCTCATTGATCTGTTACCTGAGAGTTTCTTCAATCCTTTTGGACATTTCTACTTGCATCTTTAGATCACTAATAACTTTGTTATATTCCTCTTCACATTTGCTACATACATCAAATTTATTAAATTGTAAGAAGAGATCTTCAAACTTATCCCCATATAATTCCAACTTCTTGGATAGTCTTTTGTTCTTTTTTCTTTCTATATTCAACTCTTCAAGTGCGGCGATCAACTCACCTTTTAGATCTACTTCAATCTCAAGTTTTTCATCACATAATTCAGAATTCACTCCTACCTTTTCTAGTTCAATTTTCTCTTCCACAGGAACTGAAACTGACCGAAATGCCTTATTGGAGGAGGATCTATTCTTCTTACCCATTGCATACTAATCCAAGATCAACCCTAGATGATTTAGCTTATTTAGGAACTTGGCTATAATACCAATTGTTAGTCTCACAATGACACAGAGAGGGGGGAGGGTGAATCAATGTAGCTTTTAAATTATAAATCTACAACTCTTAAAGCCAAAAAAATGAAAACTTAAAACCAAATAAAGCAAGTATAACAAAAGAACATCACACAACACAAGATGTACCGAGGTTCACCGATTTGGCTAATCCTCAAAAAATGACTACTTGGACTCCCATCCAAATCTAGCATTTGCAAAGCACCAACTTTACAATCAATTTACCAGCACCCACTGGAAGGAGCACCAACCCCTGATTTATCTGCAACAATAGAAAGGAGCACCAACCCCTGATTTATCTGCACCAACAAAAAGGAGCACCAGCCCCTAATTTACCAGCACCACCTAGAAGGAGCACCAAACCCTGATGCCAAGCATCAACTTGGACTTCAATTTTGAAGCTCGAATATTGACATAAAAATGCTTTCACTTTTACAAGACCCTGACTGGTCTATTGCTTACCCAACCTCTCTCATGATTCATAAATCACACACTTCGTGGCTCTCTTCCTGCGCACGAGCTCACTTCCTGCGCACCCTGCTCAACCTTAATTCTTCATGCAACACTCCTTTTATAATAATGTTTTCTCTTTGTAACTCCTATTTTTAACTTCCATATTCTCACATGCAGTTTATTAATAGTAACTCCTTTTGCAACTTCCATATTCTCGCATGCAACTTATTAATAGTAACGTCTCTTTGTTTGGGCTTTGAGACATTTCTCTTTCCAACTATTGGTATTCATTTGATGACGTTCAGTATAACCACTGCTCGATGATTTCACTCCGTAATGGCCCCTGTAACTGCTGTCCTAACTTCTGTTCACTATCACTCTTCTTATTTTAGCTGCATGATTTCACTCTGCAACGACCCCTGTAACTGCCATAGTGACTTCCGTTCACTGTCACACTTTTTATTTTAGCTGCATGATTTTACTCTGTAACTGCCCCTGTAACTGTTGTACTGACTTCAGTTCACTGTTACTATTCTTATTTTAGTTGCATGATTTTACTCTGTAACTGCCCCTGTAACTATCGTACTGACTTCAGCTCACTGTCACTCTTTTGTTGCTTTTGGCCACGAAAATACATGTCGCGATATCACGACATGTTTGCCTCTTTGTCTTTTTCTTGGCTTTTTCCTATGAAAACACATGTCACGATATCGCGACACTTCTATCTCCTTGCTCTTTTTATTCTCTTTTGGTCGTGAAACTGTGACATGTCGCGATATCACGACACTTCTACCTTCTTACTCTCTCTTCTATTTGGGTCGTGAAAATGCGACATGTCACGATATCACGACACTTTTGCCTTCTTAGTCTCTCTCTTCTCTTTGGGTCACGAAAATGTGACATGTCACGATATCGTGACACTTCTGCCTTCTTACTCTCTCTCTTCTCTTTGGGTCACGAAAATGCGACATGTCACGATATCGCGACACTTTTTCCTTCTGACTCTTTCTCTTTTCTTTCGGTCATGAAAATGCGACATGTCGTGATATCGTGACACTTTTTCCTTCTAACTCTTTCTTGCTCAACATGTCATGAAATCGCGACACTTTTTCTTTCTTACTCAACATGTCGCGATATCGCAACACTTTTGCTTGCTTGCTCTTTCTCTTCCAATATGTTGCGAAATCATGACACTTTTTCTTGCTTGCTCTTTCTCTTCAAACATGTCACGAAATCATGACACTTTTTCCTGCTTGCTCTTTCTCTTCCAACATGTCGTGAAATCGTGACACTTTTTCTTGCTTGCTCTTTCTCTTCCAACATGTCACGAAATCATGACACTTTTTCTTGCTTGCTCTTTCTCTTCCAACATGTCGTGAAATCGTGACACTTTTTCTTGCTTGCTCTTTCTCTTCCAACATGTCACGAAATCATGACACTTTTTCCTGCTTGCTCAACATGTCGCGAAATCGTGACACTTTTTCTTTTTTGCTCAACATGTCGCGATATCGCGACACTTTTTCTTCTTTCCTTTCTCTCCTTGCTTTGGACCATGAAAATGCAACATGTCGTGATATCATGACACTTTTTCTCTTTGAGGTTTTTTTGCTTTTCCTTTCATCTTTAGCATATGGGCCACTTCGTTCTTCTTGGAAAACCTCTGAACTCCTGTCCACTGCATCAATCCGATCTATCTGACTGTGTTGACAACAATGACAATACTTTCGCTGCACCTTGCTCAACACTCCTGTCGAGCAACATGGATATATTGGCATGATTTATGGTAACAAAGTGCTATTTGCAGTCCTTGACCAAAGATGCATATCCTTCACTAATCGAAACTAGGAAATTTCTCTCGGTGGCATCAACATCAGTAACACTTGGTGTAATTTGAAGTGAAATATGAATCTTCCAACGACTCTCCTTGCATCATCTACAATTGAAAGGAGCAAGCGTAAACACTCTTGTGGTGATGCTACAAATATTTTTTACTCTCAATCTTGGTGCCATCGAAGACATTTTGTGCATACGGGGTAGTTAATGTTGAAGTTGGATCAATCGACACTGGTCAAGCCCACTACGGATGACTTCATCACTCCCTAATATTGTTGTGCTCAAGGATGACATCAAGGTTTTTGCCCTATCCACACTATCTTATGAAGGCTTTATGCTATACAAAGGATATTTTTTTTGAAATCTCAAGCCATTGACCCTTCATAAAATTGTATGACATTTGATTTAAAAGACAACACAAAGAATATTACAATTATTGTAATAGAATCACTTTTTTATTTTGGTTATCCTTGAAAGAGAACCCACTGTAAATAAACTTTTTATCAGTTTGTATGTTCTCACCTTCTTTCAAGCCTACTTCTATAGGCTATTTTTTCCATGTTGTAAATAGAATCAATAAAGTTTTTTTGGGGGGGTTATGGTGTATTCCTTCATCATCATTTGTTGCTTGGTTAAAGGGGGTGGGACTTCTTCTTGTGTCATTACCTCACTATCTTAGAAGTCTCTCCTTGTGTTGCACATTTCCTTCTACCGCACTAGTTAAAGAAACCCTACTACCCTATTTTTTGCATTTCTTCTCCTGCAATACTTCAAAGTGATACTTAGAACAGGTTGCTATAGTGGAAAGGGACCCACTCTATTAAATATTTAATGTTTATTGCATGCACTTCTTTCAAGAGCTTTTCATACATGTTGCAATTGCACTAAATTACAGATTCCACTCCAAAGCAAACCACTTATTATCAAGAAAAGCAATAAATTTTGGCCCACATCTTCATATTATTTGCCTAGTTCCACGTATTGATCTCCTTATTGACCTATAGTATCCCTCACGTTAGGATGGGTCATTAATAACTTTAGATATAAAGGTCTGGAAAATAAATCTTGCTTCCCCTTGCCAATGTTCCACGTATCAATCTCCTTATTGACCTATAGTCTCCCTCACGTTAGGATGGGTCATTAAGAAGATCAGGTATAAGGATCACTCTCCTAAATTTACTTATAGTTTCCCTCTCGTAAGGGCAGGTAAATTGAAGAGTTTGGTAAAAGGATCTAGATTTTTTTGCTTTGTTTCATAAAAATTCTTGCTGCCTTGAAATATCATTGTATACTCTAAAGAAGTTATTAAAGTTAAAAGGGGGGATTTTTGGTTCTCTTCAATATTCTTTGGAAAAATGAATACAATTTATCCACTCACCCCTCATAACTATCATACATGGAAACCAAAAATATTAAATTTCATTTCTCAAAAAGGGCTCACACACTTGCTAGAAGAAGAGCAACCTGAATTTGAAAAGGAATATGAAAAATTTATTCATAAAGGAAAGATGTATGAAAAAATGGGTATTATAAGGACAAATGTAAATGAAAGCTTATGGTTTTACATTTATGAATGTAAAACCCCATTTGAAAGTTGGGAAAAACTAAAGAACTTTTTTGGTAAAGTGGATAAAATAAGGTCAATGCAGCTAGAGGCAGAGTTGATAACATTATCTCCTGAAGACTTCAGAAATATTGTTGACTTTCTCACCAAATTTAAATAAGTCCTCAATCAACTAAAAGGTAGTGTCAAGGATAAAATAGAAGAAGAATGCATCTATCTTATACTTTCTAAATTAAATGGAGTGTTTCAAATTTTTGCTAGCACTTTTTTATCTACAAAATATGCACTTGGTACAAGTTTTAAAATGCCCTCTTTAGAGGAGTTTTGTGATAGGCTAACTAGAGAGGAAACGAAACTTGCAAAATATGATATATCTCCCTCTTCCTCAAAAGCCTTAGTAGCATCAACCTCTACTAAAGAAAAATTCAAAAAGAAAGAAAGAAGTCCCATAACTTGTACTCACTGCAAAAAGAATGGTCATTATGTGAATAAATATTGGAAAAGACTATAACAACTAGAGGCAAAAATGAAGGATCACAAGGTATACACTAAGAAATAGATAGGAAAATCCTTATGTTCAAGGCAGAGCTATAAAAACATCATCAAAATACTGGGTTCTATATTCAGGAGCAACTCATCACATGAATTCCTCATATGAGTCATTCACTTCACTCTCCTCAAGTTCAACATGTAGCATAGAAGTTGGTGTCTCATCCTTCATCCTAGTCAAAGTAAAAGGTGACGTATCCATTGATGGTGGTTATATCAAAAATGTTGTCCCAAACATAGCTACAAATATCCTCTCCATCTATCAGATTTTTACTTCTAAAAAAGGCAAAACAATTCTCTTCTCACCAAATGGAGTTGAGATAAGATACTTTCAAGAACCAAACACTCTCATAGCTAAAGGAGATATTGATCACAACACTCACCTATTTCACTTCAAAGGATTCAAAAATTCAGAAGGGACCTCCTGTTTTGTTGCACATGAAGATCTTGAAAGCAAAATTTGGCATGAAAGGTTTGGACATCTCAGTTATAACTACCTAAAGAAATTAAACACCCATAAAATGGTAACAGGGTTGCCAAAAATCTCTTCCATTGATGGAGTATGTCCTGGTTGTGCTCTTGGAAAGCAACATCAAGATCATTTCCACCCAAGTGGTTCTCAAAAAACCTCATCCTCTCTAGAGTTAATCCATAGTGACTCGATGGTCTTCCCATAACCTTCTTTCAAAGGTGCAAAATATGCTTTAAACTTCATTGATGATTTTTCCAGAAGAACTTGGGTCTACTTTCTAAAATACAAAAGTGATGTTCTATCCCACTTAAAAATCTTCAAAGCCTTAGTTGAAAATCAAGCCACTTGTAAAATCAAACAAATTTGTACATATAATGGGGGGAATACTTTAATAGTGAGTTCTCAATTTTCATCTCTAGTCATGGCATAATTCATTAGCACTCAATATCCCATAATCTAGAGAAAAATGGCATTGCAAAAAGGAAAAACATAACTTTAAAGGAAATGGCAAATTGTATGCTTCACTCAAGAGATCTTACACCAGTTTTTTGGGTTGAGGCAATTAACTACGCAAACTATATTCAAAATCATACACCTCACAAAGCTCTTGACCACTTGACTCCCAAGGAAGCATGGACTGGATCAAAACCTGATGTCTCTTTCTTCAAAGTTTTTGGGTGTACTACTTGGGCACATATCCCAAAGAAAAAGAGGAAATATCTAGATAAAAAAAGCAAGAAACTCATATTTGTTGGTTATTGTGAGGAAATGAAAGCCTAGAGGCTCCTTGATCCCACTACTCATGAGGTATTTTTTCAAGAAATGTTCAATTTGATGAAAAATTCCCTTATAAATATTCTCAATCATCTTCTTCCAACATTGATTCTTACGAGCCATCTCCAAAATTTGAGGCTCAATATGATGAAGATCCAATCCTTGAGTTAGATAACCAAAATGAAGAACCTATACTTCAAACACCAACTCAAAGTCCTATCACACCCATTACTCCTTCCACAATGCCAAAATGGGCCTGCATAATTGTTCAAGAGGCCACTCCTTACATCCAAAATCTTCCATCATCTAGATTAAGCAACTATATGGGTTTCGATCTTGTCTGTCAATCTCTTTCCATGGATCCTCAATCCTTCAAAGAAGCAATTGGTATAAAAGAATGGAAAGATGCCATGGAAAATGAATTTTCTTCCTTAATAAAAAAAAACTTGGGATCTAGTACCTCTACCTAAAGGAAGGAAATTGGTTCACTGTAAATGGATTTACAGAACTAAGTATGGACCTGATGGTAAAATTAACAAACACAAAGCTCGGTTGGTAGCTAAAGGTTTTTCATAGATTGAAGGCATTGATTATTCTAAAACCTTTGTACCAATTGCAAAAATGGATTCTGTTAGGTTGGTTCTTGCACTTAATACTTCCCATAAATGGTAAATTTTTCAAATGGATGTTAAAAGTGCTTTCTTGCATGGCAACTTAAAGGAGGAAATATTCATGGAACAACCTGTTGGATTCATTCAGGACTCCTCCCTTGTTTGCAAACTAAGGACATATCTATATGGTCTCAAACAATCTCCTAGAGCTTGGTATGAAAAAATGGACTCCTTCCTTCTTTCCTCAGGTTTTTCTCATTGTGAGTCTGATCCCACAGTCTACATTTGGATAGATGAAGAAAAAATCACTATACTTGTTCTCTATGTTGATGATCTACTACTCACTAGTAGTGACATTTCTCACATCCAGACTATCAAAGACTCTCTCTCTGAGAAATTTGATATGGTTGATATGGGTTTAGCTTATTACTTCCTCAGGATTTAGATAACTCAAATAGATATAGGAATTTCATTATATCAACAAAAATATACTCTAGACCTTCTTCAATGGTTTAAGATGATTGATTATAAACCATCTTCAACACCTTTTTAGACTGGAGTCACTCTAAATACTTCCTGCAAATCCCCTCTATGTGATGCCATGCTATATAGACAACTTGTAGGAAGTCTATTATACCTCACTCATACTCACCCAAATATTTCATATGCTATTGGCTTAATATCTAGATTGTCACATCAACCTCATTTCAGCCATTGGAAAGCAACAAAAAGAATCCTTCTCTACTTGCAAGGAACTACTCACTTTGGGCTCTTATATGAGAGAGGATTCATAGATATCATTGGTTTCATAGATTCTGATTGGGCAGGTTCAGTTGAAGATAGATGTTCCACTTTTGGCTATGTTTTTTGTCTTGGTTCTTCACCTATTGCTTGGTCATGCAAAAAAAAACAAGTAGTAGCATTATCATCTACAGAGGCTGAATACAGAGTAGAAGTTTTGGCCAGTCAGGAGGCCCTTTGGCTTCGTTAGATACTAAGGGAATTTTTTTTATTCCATGACAAATCTATTACCCTTTGGTGTGATAATCAGAGCACAATTCACATTGCCTGCAATCTAGTTGAACATCAGCGCACCAAGCACATTGAGATTCACATGCACTTCATTCGACATCATATACAGAGAGGGGATATTCACTTGGACTACATTCCAATAGAAAATCAAATTGTAGACATCTTCACCAAATCCTTTCCTTCTCCAAGTTACATTCAATTGCGAGAGAAACTTGGGGTTAGGTAGATGCATTAGAAGGGTACACAGAGGTTTTTACCTCTCCCGTCTTCTTACTTTTTTTTTGGAATATGGTTTTTCCCATGAGGTTTTTCACCATCTATCCTATATACATTGTAAATGAGTACCTCATTAGGCCCAGTTGCTAGGACTCATTGTTTTTTTTTAATGTTCAATAGAGGATAATCTTCGCAATCCAAAGACATGCCTCATTTTGTTTCTTTTTTTTTAAGATGGTTTTTTCCCATGAGGTTTTTTTACCATCTCCTCAATAATATCATTGTAAATGAGTACCTCATCAGGCCTTGTTGTCGGGACTCATCTCACATTCACCCCTAGTATCACTTAAGGGGGGTGTTAGAATAAATATTTATTCTCTTAAGTTCTACTAGGATAGACTTACTTGAGTTACCACTCTTTTATGAGTCAGGTGAACTCTCAATTTACACTAGTTCATACTTGTTGAGTTTTTGTAATCCAATGGCTCTCAATGATCAACTTTGCTATTTATACAAAGTTGATCCCATGGAATAATCAATCAGTTCTATTCTTCTCTTCAAACTGTTGTAATGCTTTGCATATCTACTCTTGGGAAATTCTAACAGAAATGCGATCCACTTTTCTTCTTTAATTTGGCCTTCTTTTAGCACTTTTTTGTTTTCACCCTTCTCACGGTGCTTTTCTATTTTTTGTATGTCCTCCACTTTTGCGCGGTAGATACAAAGAGCATTGAGAAGTGCTATTCTCTAGACTTCTCACTTTGGGGCTGATTTAGGCATTTCTCTATTTTAGGCAATTTTTAGCACTTTCGCGTCCCTTCATACTTGATCAAATTTTACAAAATTTTGGCTAAGTATGGACGTAGCCTTTTTTGGCCTACAAAAACCATTAGAAAACTAGTAAGTATTTAGAATATATGGGAATGAGAATCAAGTGTATTGCATGTGCGTAAATGTCTTGAAAATCATTCTCCATTAAGAAAATATCTCTCTCCCATGATGTCTGTTGGGCACTATTCTATGTCAAAATATTGTAACAAACAATGCCATCATGTGGATGATAGGGTGGCTGAGTAAAAGATAAATTAATGGCTCAAGTGAATCCAGTGCGCGAGGCATGACTCAAGATGGTATGGATCTAGGCCACATTAATCAACCATGTCCAAGTAGTTGGAGCAACCATATTTTTGAGGTGGTCCAATAGGTTGGAAAAATCTCTAACATGATAGTGATCCACTTCTTAGGCATTGTTGTTTTTTACTACCATAGGATTATAAACTATCTATAAATACAAGGATGTATAATGAATATTGGTCGACTCTTAGGCATTTACAATTCATATGTAAGGATAGATATTGCACCTTAATGCAAATGGATTATTGTTTGGACTCTGGTTTGATTCATTTATAGAGTATGTATGTCTGTGTTGATGACTGCATATTTTTAATTTAAGCATATTGAATATTTATGGTGATAATTTTGAATCCTAGATTTCTGTTGTACTCATTTACTTGTCTAGAATTTACAGTCTCATTAAGATATAATAAATTAAATTAAAATACTCTATGATTGTTTGTGTAACTAGTTGGTTTGTTAGGTAGTTGGTTTTTTAGTTGCATGATCCTTGTTATTGCATGTCTTGATGTTGCTTAATTTGTACCACTACAAGTTTTGGCTCTAGTTTAGTTTATTTCTTTTAGCACCTTCCCCCTCCACTTTTAGGAATAGTTAGTCGGGACTTCAAGGAACCGACCTCCTCTAGATATTGACTAATGTGGTTCTCATGAGCTCCTCGATATTTCAATGTTGGTTAAGGTCTATGGGTGCACAAACCTTTTTATTAGATAGATTTTTTGACCAACATCTATGTTATAGTGAGGTTGATTAATCCTCAAAATATAGGAAGATTTAAAGTGTTTAAAAACACCAAGCTTGCATATTACGTTTGTGAAGGATATCACAAAAAAGTATGGTAAAATACACCACTAGAATCATCGAATTTTCATAGGTTGACTACCATTGAAGAGTGTAAGAGTAACAATAAAATACAAGGGGGCAAGCACCCTAACAATGTCTAGATGAACAACCACCAAAAGAGCACCCAAGCCAAGAAGGATCACTGTGGAATGACCAAAAAAGGAGCACCCATATAAAAGAAAACTACAATGGAAGAAGCAACCAAAGAAGAGCACTTGAAAGCTACTATTTGTGAAGTTGAAGAGACACCTACAAATCTAGAAATATATCTAGCAAAGAAGAGGCTACATTTTTCTATTGAAAATGTATCAAGGGAGACTAAAGATTCAAGTTTGTGCATCCACCAAGAAAGAAGATATTTGAGCAGATCACATGCACAACCAAGTATCCAAAAGGAAAATGTAACGTAGCCAGGGAACATTACAACTTTGAGCACCAAAATTTGGTCAAAGAAAAATAATTGAAACCCCTCATAGAGTGTGGGAAGCATTGTAACATTGTATGAGACACTTGTCCCAAGAAAGAGGAAGAATTGGAAACCATCCAAGAGTCACAAGAGTGTTGATATTAGTGAAGCCATTTATCATAAAGGAGAAAAAGTGCCACACAACTATATGTTACGTTAACAAGAGCCAAGGAAGAAATCTAGTAACCCTTTTCACTTATCTTGCATAGATTACAAGCGATACTAAGGAAGGTGATAGTTTTTGAGCACTCATTCATTGCATAAGATAAAAAACCATAATAAAGAAGGCATTTACGTAGAAGGGAAGCAACTTGATCGAGTTTAGAAGAAAGTTGACCAAAGGAGTAAGAGCACCCAACAAGTTCAAGTCAAGCAATAAGGAGGGAGTGCTTGGAATAGTAAAGGTAATATCTATTATTAATTTTTAGGATCAAATTTTATGCTAAGTAGGAGTTATAAGGATTAAAGTGATTTATTTTTTCTAAGGTTAAAAGTATTTTTGAAGAGATAATTTTTTTGAAATATTAGTTAAACCTTGGAAATTTGAATTTTTTTATATTTTGGAATTGAAGTATTAATTTTGGGGGTTTTGTAAAATTGCATATTTGAGTTTACAAAACAAATTAAATATTTGCAATTTGATAAGTTTGCATAAATAAAGTATTCTACATTAAACTAGGATTAAAAAACTTACAAATATTATTTTTAGAATTTCTAAATTTCTAGAGTTGGAGATATAAGGACCTCAACATCGAACTAGGACATGTGAAATTTAGAACACATAAAATCAGGAGAAGAACCATGTATTATTGGTATATAGACTTAGGATCAAGAAGAAATATGATTGGAATAAAAAATTGTTTAAGTCTTTACGAGACAAATAGGAGAAACTAGTTACAATAGCAGATAGTAGGACTTATAAAGTGAAAGGAATAGGAGATATTATAGTCAATATAGCATGTGGAAAATGAATAATTAATAATATCTTATATGTTCCTAGTTTGACTACCAATATTATCTCAGTTTCATAACTCATGGATCAAGATATGATAGTAGAATTCAAAATTGTTAAGGGAAGAAAATAATGTCATATTGTGAAACAAGGAAAAATGATAGGTACAAGGTCTTATAAGGAAATTCTATTCATTCTAGACACTACCACTAATATAGATTTTTCAGTCAAAAATTAAAGAGAAATAGAGTTATGGCATAAACATATGGGCATACTAGTGCATCATCTCTAAACAAAGTAGTCAAATATTAAGTGGTTGAAGGGATACCAAATATTTCTTGGGAATCTATAGTTTGTCCAAAAATGTTTGACAGGAAACAACATAGAATACCTTTTGAAATTCATTAGTATAGATCTCAAAAACCACTAGAATTGATAAACATAGATCTATGTGGTCTAATGAATACTACAAGTATTGTAGGACATAAGTATTTTCATCTATTTATTGATGCTCATACTAGAAAAATATGGGTATACTTCATGAAATACAAGTAGAAAGCTTTCAGTTGTTTCAAACAGTTCAAAATACAAGTAGAAAAAGAATTAGGAAAAACTTTCAGAACTCTTAGATCATATAGAGGTGGATAATTAACTTCAAATGAGTTTAATCTATTTCTAAAATAAAATGGAATAAAGAGACAACTTACTACAACATATTCTCCACAATATAATGGTATCGTAGAAATAAGGAATGGATCTATAATGGAAATAATTAGATGTATGATAAAATAAGCTTATTTGGATAATAAATACTAGACATAAGTGGTTCAAACAATAGTATATTTTTATAATAGATTACCTACAAGAATACTCAAGAATATTACTCCCAAAGAAGCATGGTTAGGACATAAATCAAATGTGAAAAAGCTAAGGATTTTTAGATGTAAAGCCTATATGCATATTCCAAAGCAAAAACATACAAAGATGAAAAAATTATGGTTGGTATATTTGTTGGTTATGATGATGAATCAATAGGGTACAATATAATTGATCCACGTACAAAGAAAGTGTATATAAGCATAGATGTAGTCTTTGATGAAGGATTCAAATATGATACTAAAGAATAGAAAAATAGTACTTCAAAAATTCTTCTAGATTTCTCAAAAAAATAGAGTAAAAAGAAGTAGAGATAGAATCTCCAGAAGAAATAGAATTAGAGTTAAAATATATAGAAATTACTACAATTCCCTCAATAAAAGAACCAATATGGCTTAGGAATACTCTTAGATAATCAAATTTGGAACATATGCCAGATATTACTACTACGATACCCCAAAATTGTATTCAAATTAGAATGAATAGAGGGTTACTAAGTGTTATAGAAGATCCAACAACAACACTTCAAGCACTAAATAACTCACAATGGAGAGCAGTTATAGAATCATAATACTCATCACTACAAAAGAACGAAACATAGAATCTTGTAGAGTTACCTCCAAGAAAGAAAGTAGTAGGTTGAAAATGGGTTTATAAGATTAAGTATAAAGTAGATGGAACTCTTGACAAATACAAAGCTCGTTTAGTGGAAAAAGAATATACTCAAATAGAAGGAATTGATTAGGAAGAGATATTTGCACCAATAGCTAGAATGACTACTATCAAAGTAGAATGTGCCAACATTAAACTAATCAAGAAGCAATTTTAAACTAGTTAATAAACTACCTCTTCATAATCCTCTACATATGGCACTAATTTGAGAATGTATAGGTGGTTAGATTAGTCCAATATAGAAAGGTATCAAGCATATGGCATTACAAGTTTCTATATTAGGTTATTATAGAATGGTGACATAGAGGATTTACATTGGCAGCTTTTCAGTTTTGAGTTGGCACCAAAGACATTGTGGTGCCATAATGTGACTTAGCACTATCATATATAGTGAAGATTCCAGATAATCACCAAGGTCTATAAGTTATGATGGTATTGGTATCAATCCCTTGAGAACTCTAAGATATCCTTGATTTACTCAAAGTATTCATTCACCCTTGGCAATAAATGGCTCCATTATATTATCCTCCAACCATGGGAATAGGCACTTGATTTTTCAAAGCATATACCAATTGGCTTCTTATATAAATTATCTCTATTTTAAAATCCTAAAAATATTGTTTGTTATGTGTGAGTAGTCTTTGTTAGCAATTATGCTTAATCAATGTTTAAAAATGAACACTAAGTTCAAATAACTAATGGATTTTAAAGCCTTAATATTAATAAGAAAGTCATAGTATAAAATATAATATAGCCACAAGATAATAAGATCAAATAATAATGTAACGAGATAATATGAGCCAATTAATATGTAAATCTAGGCTTATAATATATCAAATAACATTAATTAATGAACTAAAATATGAATGTATAAATAGCTTGAATCATACATGTAAAATTAAGTAACAAGACTTACAATATTAATTGCTCAAATATATGCAATCTTACTCCTCTTCCTCTTACAAATGTATCATAAAACTCTATTACAATGATGATAACAATTATTTCTATACTCGTTGTGATCACTATGAATGCTATGATGCTATATCTATATATGGAGTAATATATAGCCATTGTAGAGTGAATATTTGGTTACTTGACTATTTATTTCCTTATACCATGTCTCATGACTCTTGGCTTCTCTACTTTATACTTGCATACACATGACTCTATCTTGTATGAACACCTATACATGACTCTTCACTTAGCACTCTCTAATCTAAGGACACTTATGCACACTTACATATAAGACACTTGTGCACATATACACACATCACACATCACACTTGCACACTTACTCACATGATACTTGTGCATTTCTTGCATATTATTACATTACATAAAATATTTACTTACACTCTAATCTAATACTTGACCCTAGTCTAATATTTACAAGATGTACCATGAAGGTACCATGGGGGTGAATTAGCGTGTATCAAATAATGTAATATATACTCCAACACCTGCATGTATTACATTATTTGATTATCGAAGACTTTAGTCTTCAATCATAGTCTTAGTTCTTTAAGTGACTTTACAATGTGTGTGGACTTCCTCTTTATTAGATTCTTCTTCTTATTCTTTCTTGATCTTGTGTTCGGATTCAACTACATGTTATTCAGTCTTTGTAGCCTCTAGATTACAAGTCTCTTGTACCTTCTCATTATCTTTAGATTCTTGCATAATAATTTTTCCTTTTTCTTTGTCCTTAGAATCATATGACTCTTTCTTTTCCTGTATAGATACTTCTAATACTCACTTAAAGCATCATAACAGAATCCAAAGTTAGATGAAATTGGAATATAAATATTACAAGAAGAATGAAATATCTTTTCCAAAAATGATTCATCTACTTTTGCTTTCTTCATGAGATATTTAATAAACTCCTTTTGTTTCATATTCTCTTTTATTTAAAACCTAACTGTAAGCAATGCCATATACATTATGCTACCAATTTCTAAAGGAATTATAATACCACTTTTTCCATTACAAATTGCTTCATCAATTCTTGCATGTAAATAGTATTCAAATGTTTTAAAATTTTCATTTATGTCTTTGCTATAGATTAATTTTGAGACCAAATCTACTTTTTCTTCAAAATTTTCAAGCAAACTTTTGATTTTAAATTTTATGACATCTACCTTTTCATTTCATATCATGAACTTCATTAAGTTTGTAGATTTTGATTCTTTTGAAGTAGACATCATTACAACTCCCTATATTTAAAAAATTCAAAGTCTCTAAGTTACAAAACCTATGAAGTAGAATTCCTTATATCTCCATAATGTTTAGAAACTAGGAAATATGAATTTTGCAAATTTAAGTTTTTCTAAATTTGATGTTAAAATCCTTTTAACTCCCAAATAACTAAATTTGCAAATATGTGTTTTTCAATATTTTCAAAAAATAAAAACCAAAATTTTAAAAAACTTTAAATACACTAATTCTTATACCTTGTCACTCCACTCTTAATTAGAAAACTTCAATAGACAAAAATTAAAAAAAAAAACTATAATTAATAACTTTTAACTCCAATAAAAAACCAACTATAAAATAATCAAACTAATCAATCCTTATCACTCAAACAAAATTAATTAAGACACATTGCTTATTGCTCCTACTAAGAAAATAAAACATTAGAATAAATGAAACCATAAAATTTAATTACCTCTCAAATTTTTTGCTATCCTTATATTTTTCAATTCATATTTCTTAGTGCTTTGGCCATTGGCAATCCACTATTCGGGTATTTTCCCCATAAACCGTGAGTGCCATACCCCTGTTGTAGACTTTATTAACTTACCACATATTTACATAAAATTTTGGCATGCTTGGAATGCCTGGGTAATACATCCTATAGGTCAACTTACAAATCTGCAATGACCAGACTAAATGGCACTGAACTTGAGTTGTTCCTCATGTTGATCTTGGTACTATTTGTTGTCCTCCTCGAATCTCATAGATTGCCATCTAGGTCTAGTAGTATTCTTCCTTGGGATTAGTAGACCCAAGTCATAATCAATCAGGATAGTACGAGCACCTATCCAGTTGTCATCGTTTACTGAATTGACTAGTGAAGAGTGTTAGTGCCCCCTCCCATTTAAGCTCATTAGGTTCGTAATCCATACTATATCTTGGTTTTTTCTTGCCATGGTGTGAGTTATTGTCCAACCATTAATATTATCATGCACTAATTTCCAAATGGCTATAATATTGATATCTAGCTCTCCAAAGAGTGTTGTGGTAGGGAACGTGTCACATGGGACATGCTGATATGTCCATGCTGACTATTCTTTATTTGAGCTGAAATAATACTAGGGTTCAGTTGGCTAGAAAGTGGGTCTTCTAAATATGTCACAAAAAGGCATCAACCTTCCATTTTCTTGCTCAACATCATCGATCAAGAATGATGGCCTTCTTCTTCCTATTGGTCTTAGTTGTCTGGTGGGAGAGTCCAAGAGCACAAAGGGATGTGAAGGTGCCAATCCCTAGGAATTCATGTTTTGGGATGGCGAAGACAAGAAAGTGGTGTTGGTACTTTGGTCAAAAGGTAAGGCGACCTACCTTTTACCTTCTTCAAATTGTGTGTAAGCTTGTGCCATATCCCATTCTTCCAAGAAGTTACTTCGATAGGGATTGATGGAGAAAGCATTTTATGTCCTCTAGGAAAATCCTGAAGTAGATGCTTCCAGGGGTGGTCATGATAAGACTTGATATAAGGTTGGTATAACTTTAGGAGGTAATTTTCCCAACTAAATTAACATATTTTTGGCATAGATAGCCTCCTTATAAATCTTTGAGAATCTCATTTCCTCGAACTACTAAAAAATGAAGCTTATATTTAAGTAGAAGGTCCAGGTATAAAATAGGTATGCCTGAGTAGGAGATGGCCACAGTTGATAGGGTATCCTTTACCAAGTTCTTTGGAAGTGAATGTTGAAGTCAATTATATCTCCTTGAGGATCATGTATGATGAAGGAGAAATGATTGAGTATAAAAGAGGGGTCTCCTAAATCATAAAATGTGTCAATCATTGGCTTCGCTAAATCTACCCATGTAGAAATACTCTCATCCTTCAAGGTATTGTACCACAACTAGGATTTTCCCTTGAGGGAGAGAATAAGGAGTCTAAGAACCATGTCCTCATGCATGATGTCATGCATCATTGCTGAGGAAGCAACATACCGACAATGTTCAAATACAATTTTATTTATCCCATCAAAACTTGACAAGTATTTCAAGGCAGTCATAGGAATCTCATGAGGATTCTAAATATTTAGAGGACCCACATAATTCCAACATGGAACATTGTACTGAGCCATTGTAGCACCTAAGTCCTTGAAATCATCATATGAGCATAACTTATTTTCTAGTGAGGTCAAGGTTGCTCATCAAACCTTGAGTCCTCTACGAGATGTTTTTTTTTCTTTTCAAAATGATGCAGAATGACAACCGGTCATGAACCTCAATTAATTTTTAATAGATTCACCTTATTTTTGTTAAGGAAAATAATCATTAGGGCTAGGTTCAGTCTGTAGGAGATTCACCAGGTGATGGAGATTGTGGACCAAAACTGAATATCACCAAATTCTATTTAGATATGAAAGGCAACTAGTATTATGATGCAGATATATGGATTTGACTAGAGTCACCAAGTGATTTTGATGGATTTGATAACACAAGAAATCACCTATCCTTGTACTATCCAACTAAGGGACCTTTGGGTCCCACCAAGTGTGCTAAGAACTATTGGTCAAAAAATCTATTTAATGGAAAGGTTTATGTGCCCACAGAACTTGACCAACATTGAAAGACCAAGTAGCTCATGAGAACCAAAATGATCAATATCTAGAGGAGGCTGATTATTTTAAGTCCCAACTAACTATTTCTAAAAGTTGGGGGGAAGGGTGCTAAAATAAATAAACTAAACTAGATCCAAAACTTACAATGGTACAGATTAAGCAACATCAAGACATATGCAATAACAAGGATCATATAACTAAACAACCAACTACCTAACATACCAACTAGTTGCACAAATAATCATAGAGTATTTTAATTTAATTTATTGTATCTTAATGAGACTATGAATTCCAGATAAGTAAATGAGTACAATGGAAATCCAAGATTCAAAATTATCACCATAAACATTCAACATGCTTAAATTAGAAATATGCAGTCATCAACACATACATATATACTCTACAAATGAATCAAAGTAGAGGCCAAATAGTATTTTATTTGCATTAAGGTGCAATATCCATCCTTACATATGAATTGTAAATGCCTAAGAGTTTATCAATATTCATTCTACATCCTTGTATTTATAGATATTTTACAATCCTATGGCATTCAAAAACATTATTATCTAAGAAGTGGATCACTTTCATATCATAGATTTTTTTAGCCTATTGGACCACCTCAAAAATATGGCTGCTCCAACTACCTAGACGTGGTTGATTAATGTGACTTGGATATGCATCATCTTGAGTCATGCCCTACATGTTGGATGCACTCATACCATTGATTTCTCTTTTGCTTAACCACTCTATCATCCACATGATGATCTTATTTGTGTTGGAAATATGTTGAATATTTTCCATGTTATTCTGGTGGGGCTAACACTAAAAGGTACTAGATACTTTGTACCTATACTCACCAGGGTTCAGGGCCAGATTGGGCCCCAAACAGGGGTTCGAGGGTGGTAGCCCTCCGAAATATAGGGGTTTAAGGGTGGCAGCCCTCGACCAAAATTTTAGGGTTTAAGTTATTTTTAGACCCATATGGGCTTTTAGGGTTACTATATTTGAACCCATGCTTTTTCGCCCATGATATTGTAAAAATCCATGCATATACCTTTGTTATATATATCACACTTGCATTAGAGTTTGGAAATATAGAAGGAGAATATTATTGTATTAGAGATCATAGTTAATGCAATAATAAGATACACCTATGCTAGTTTTTGCTCGGTTGAGAGTTTACAAGATAAATATTGTGTAATGTGTGAATCTATAATCTTCTTCTTTTGATTCTATTATTACTATTTTTCTGTTTTATTTTATCAGGGCTATTTATTTCTCTTTAGTTTGTTACGATATTTTAAATTCCCAATGGATGTCATGGGGGAGAGGGATGTTTTCTTGTTGGAGAATGATTATTGGTCCATTTGCGCACTTGTGAGATACTTGCTTCTCATTCCCATAGATTTCATCTGCTTACTATTTTCCTAATGGTTTCATCCCTAACCAAACACCATATCTCCCTTACCGGATAATTTAAAATCTTAGCAAGTCTTAGTTGAGTGTAATTCTTTCGATGCCCTCTCTTTGCCTCTACATGCACTGGACCTTTTAGAGTTGTTCGAGTTTTGATCAGGTATGGATATTTTGGTATCCTTTGAACCTTTTTTTATTACACTTCCTTGTCAAATTTTGGGCTCTAGATGAGAACATCGAGATCCTACTAGGCTTTGATCAGACCTAATTATTTTGGACTTTGAACTTAGCCTTTCTCCTATCAGAGTATTTTATGTATTATCAAGGCTCCTATTGAGCCTAATTTTTCTAGCCTCCACTTTACCTAACCAGGTCTTTAATATGCTTATAGGCTCTAGTCGACCCTAACTATTTTGAGCTTCATCCTTGATAGATGTCCCCCTATCCTGGCTAAGGCCAAGATTTGGGGGCCCTATTGAGTTTTGACCAAGTACAATTGTTTTGATCATATCCAAATCTGGTTAATTCATTGCTCATTTTTCTCTTCCTTTTGGGTTCTTGCCATCATAGATGTCCTGACACTTTTTCTACTTAGCCCATTTTATAATGTTCATATGTACCAGATCTTCAGCCTTCTAATGGGTTTTGACCCAAGTGCAATTTTTTTGATATACTTTTAAATTAGCCATTTCTTCCATTTTGCCCTAGTTAGGATCCATCCAGAGGATGGAGAATTGACACCGTCCTAAGCTTTCGGTCAAGTGTAATTTTTTTAACATGATGGAGAGATGGAAATTCTAGCTAAAGCTTATCTTTTGATGGTATGACCCAACATGCTTTCTTTGAATACTTCATCTGGTACCATAGTTCCGATGGCTTTATGCCTTAGTCCATTTGCCTTAATCCTCTTTTGGTGCCCCAGTGGACAATAATGAGCTAACCTTTTCACCAATTCTCGGCTTAGCTCTAATTTTGGTAATTCTTTCAGGATTGCTAATAAAATTTTGTTGGTGATATCTGGTTCATTCTAAAAAATAAATTTAATATATTGCTGCTAGTAGTTAGGCATGGGTAGGTGTAAAAAACACCCACAATAGATAAATATGTCCTTTTGTATTATGAAAACAACATATACTAATCTATTTATTTCTCCTTTTAAGCACTTTACAAGCTTTAAATCTTGTTGTTAGAGTATGCAAATTTCTACAATAATAATGGTGTTCAATAGTGTCTCTTTCCTTTGCTTATAAACACTTTGAAAACCTTTTGCTAGCTCTTAATAGCTCTAAAAATTGATGTTCTTAAAAACTTATAATAAGCACTTTTAATGCTTCTAAAATAATACTTTACATGAAACACCTTTTATGGACTCTTTTGTAGATCTCCTTCTTGATAGCTTGCTAAATCTGCTTGTGATTTGTTGTTCAAAGATGTTCCAAAATTATCCTTAGACTCCTCTAAAATGTAACTTGCTTTACTCTTTCAATGTTGTCCAAATTTGTAGCTCAAACCTCTCGAATCACTGCTTACAAAATCTAATTCATTGATGTCCATAAATATTTAAATATTCTACTCTCTTTTACTATTTAGACTTATCTTAGTTGGTTGTCCAAAGATACTCCAAAATATTTCCAACGCTTTTACAAATCATAGTTTTGTGCTTTCTTCAACTACTTGTCATGTGACCTTTCGACTTCTTCAAAAATCAACAACTTATTTTACAAATTAGCCTACAAAACCTTTGTGGTTGTCCTCAAATATCTCTAAATTATGACCTCTACAATCATCTTGCTTTCTTAAAAATCCTTGGTGAATTTTGACTTCAAATCTGACTTTATTCACTATCTTCTTTCTCAAGAATATTGATGTCTTGAGATCTCCAAAATCTTCTCAAAATTTGGCAAACTTCTTGCCAAATCCTTTTTCCTTTTGTTCTTTTTGTTAGATGGTGATAATTATCCCAATATCTTCTTATCAGATGCTCCTTCTCCTTACAACAAAATTTGCAAAGAGACTTTCTCAAATCTATAATGGACCTTCTATCAAACAATCCCTTGTGTCTCTAATACCAATGTTGGAATTTGAACCATGCTATCTAACTAAGAACTTACTACTAGGAGCATAACTTACTAAGAACAAAGATATTCATGAAACAAATATAAAATCTCTTTATTGATGTAAAAACATGTGTGTTACAATATGGAACTAAGAGTCTATGATATACATTTAAAAAAGACACTTTGTCTTCCTCAAATGATTCTTGATCTTCCTATAGACTCATGCATGATAGACACTTGTGCACATGCACACCTAACTAAGATACTTATTCTTCTACATATCAAATAATGGAATATATTCTAACAAGATTGCATACATTTGAGCAATTAATATTGTAAGTCTTGTTACTTACTTTTACATGTATGATTCAGGCTATTTATACATTCATATTTCAATTTATTAATGAATGTTATTTGATATATTTTAACCCTAGATTTACATATTAATTGGCTCATATTATCTAGTTACATTACTATTTGATCTTATTATCTTGCAGTTATCTTATATTTGATCCTGTAAGTTTCTTATTAATATTAAGGCTTTAAAATCCATTAGTTATTTGAACTTAGTATTCATTTTTAAATATTAATTAAGCATAATTGCTAACAAAGACTACTCACAAAGAACAAACAATATTTTCAGATTTTTAAAATAGAGATAATTTATATAAGAAGCCAAGTGGTATATGCTTTGAAAACTCAAGTGCCTATTTCCATGGTTGGAGGCTAGCATAATGGAGCCATTGATTGCCAAGGGTGAATGAATAATTTGAGTAAAGTAAGGATATTCTAGAGTTATCAAGGGAATGGTACCAATACCATTACAACGTATAGACCTTTGTGTTTATCTAGACTCTTCACTAGATGTGATAGTGGTAAGTCACATTGTGGCACCACAATATCTTTGGTGCCAACTGAAAAGCTGACAAGCTAACAATGTAAATCCTCTATGTCATCATTCTATAATAATCTAATTTAGGAACTTGTAATACCATATGCCTGATACCTCTCTATACTATACTAATCGAACCACCTATATATTCTCAAATAGGTGCCACATGTAGAGGATTATGAAGAGGTAGTTTATTAACTAGACTAAAATTACTTCTTGATTAGTTTAATGTTGAAGAAGATCATATTCCAACTAATTTATAAGTTATGTAAAATTATTGTATATAACTTAGTGTGGGAATTATTTTTTATCTTATTGGTCTTTGGAACTCTCTCTTGTCTTTTTGTTTATTCCCTTTACCTTATTTCCTATAGTTATTTTATTACATGTTTCCCCTATTAGTCCAATAAAATAGAGTTCCCTACACCTTAAAGCATCATAGCCCTTGTATTAAATATTTATACAATTGTTTCATATTTAATAAAAAATTTAATGTATTCTACCATGCATTTGCATCATCATCTATAATTTTCTTTGCTTTTTGTATGAGATATATTTCTTCATCATTCAAAAAGAGAGTCACCTTTGTGTCCTTCTTCCTACAATGAAACTCTAAATATAACTTTAAGGTAACATAAGCCATTTTATGTTGTGATCGATTAACATGTGTATTGTTAGCATTTGGCACATCGTGGGTATCATAACCCTTTAGCTCTAGTCTTGGTAACCTTGTGCTAATCCTAATAGATCCAAACTTGGCATATTTCCAAAGTTTTTCATTGTTCCAAATGGGGAGGTTTTTCTTTGGTGTAAGTCCCACCCTACGAGTTGGAGAAAAGGTGGTAGTTACACTGTTGATCTCAGCCATTTTCTATATTTCTATATAATCCTCTATTCGAGTGCCCTAATTACCTATCTTCCTTCTTCAAGCATGGAGATTCACATATCCCCAAGATAAATGATTTACAGGTCAAATTTTTAGGCTATTTCTACCAGTCCAAACATCCTTTCTATCTATGGTAGAGTGGTGTGTGGTAGAGGGAGTATTATTATTAATAAATATTCTTGGTGTCATGTTAGAGAGTGTATCAAGATGAATACCTTGATCTTGGAGCCACACTTCCTAACTGTAGATGAGGAAGTTTGTAAGATTTAAAAAAATGGGAATATCCTCTAATACCTTTTGAAGTTCACCAACCACCACAGGGCGATGGCAAAATATTTGACATACACATGGTGCAAGAGGATGGTCAGAGTTGGTTATATGGAGTTTAATATTAACATCCCTTTGTTAGCTGAAGTGACCAGGCTGGAGGTTTATGGGTTGGTGCATAATAAAGAGAAGCACTCCCTAGTGAAGGAGGTTCAAGTTTTTTTGGGAGATGAAGAGGAGCTGGTTAAAACCCAAAATGGTTTTAGGTAAAACTCTCTAAGGGCTACATGGGATCATATAGTTCTAGTAATTATGTAGTATTTTACCTTGGATGAGAACCAAGAGATCCTTTAGAGCTATCACTTCATGTTTTTGAACCATTTGTACCATAAAAAATGATGAATATTCTATTATTTTTATTTCAATCTCTGACCAAGACAATCTCTAAGGTGAATAAGGGGGTGGCCCCTAACCTAGTTTACTAGGGATTGGTGAACCATGTGGTCAAATCGAGAGGCTTGGATGGTGATAGCATTCTCAATTCTTTGAATAGGGTCTCATCTCCAATTGTAGATTACTCAATTTCCTCTACCTTGGGATATTATAACATCTTGAACTAGGAATCCATCAATGCTACTCGCTTGGTGGCATAGGAAATAAGGGGGAATAATATCCTCACAAAGGCACAAGAGGTAGCGATGAGGGGACAATAAGGTCTAAGTGTTTAGTTATGAATATGGCTAACAATGAAAAGTCACCAATGAATATTGATGATTTGAAGTTTGAGGAGTATCTACTGCCTCCTAAGAAGCTAAAGTTAAATCTCTAGGTAGGTAGTGTTAGAAAGAACCAACACCCTCATATCCAGGTTGGGACCTTGAATCTAACATCTCTCAAGGTGATGATGATGAAGCTCCAGTGTTCCCTGATCCACTCCATGCAGTCGATGATTTCATAGGCTAAAGAGGTGCTAACTTGTATGGGATGACAAGTTTTAAAAATGAACAAGTTCAAGGATGAGAATAGGGTGAGATCTAGTAGATCTAAATTTTGAGTGGTTTTGGATCTCTTGTCTCCTTTCCTGCATTCTCTTTTGGTTGGTCCTATTTTGGGTCTACTAGCCTACGCATCTGGTTTTGCTACCCCTGTATGGGCATGTGGTTTTTGTAGTCTAACATCTTGTTAGTTCTATTTCTATTTGGATTCTTTGGTTCCTAGGGTTATTTTTCTTAGTGGCTCATAAGATTTTGATGTATTGTTGTGTATGGTTTCATTTTGTTCTCCCTCTATGTGTGGGTCACTAGCTTCTTTTTATAAAAGGATTGGAGGTCCTTTCAAAACTTCTTTCATCCACATTATCAAAAACAAAACATAAGCCATTTTATGATTTTTTCTCCATACTACCTTGTCCTAGGCCATTGAACATATATTATTAATATTTGAGAAAGTTCTTATAATGTGTTAAGCAATGTTTTAAAGGAGGATAGTTCTTCTTATTTAAGGATTCACTCATATTCTACTTGTCGATAGTCTATAAAACTTAAGAATCCTATAAGAAATAACTAGTGGAACACTATGGGTCCTACAAGATAGAACATACCACTCATTAACAAAATACTTGTTCTATAACTCTCCTCTTGCTATGGAATTTTACCATAGATTGTAGAATAAATAGATCATAAGAAAATACCCCAATATATAGAAGTGAATGAGGTGGCTTGATATTAAATATGAGACCTAAGTTGACACAAAGACTAGATGGAGCCTAGATAAAGCCAATCCTAAGGAGGCTTAATTATTGTTGGAATCTCAATGATAAAATACTCCTCCTAAGGAATAATGATTTTTTTTTGTGGAGTTTCCATGGCTTATCTCTTTGTTGATTATCAAATTTTTAAATTCTTTGAGCAATGCTTGAACTACTATAATTTATTTTTGATATATCACTTGTGATATTTATCCTATGTTATATTCTAATATAATTTGAGAGTGTCATAAGTGTGAATTTATTTATTTTTTTAATAATGTAAGATGTAAGAATGATGTGGGGATAGAAACAATTCAATGTACGTATTTAGTGCATTATATTAAGTAATCATTTATTCTATAATTTAGTTTAATTATACTTACTACTATTATTAATAATTTAATGATAAATATAATATTATTCATACATTGACATTCTAATTTTGATTGATTATCATGTTTAATGTTGAATATTATTTGATACAACATTTCATAACATTTTTTAATTAATTTGGTATTATCTATCACATGAAAATCATGAAATATTTTTAATTATTCTTATAAACACACTTTGAAAGTTATATTTATAGACTCTATATTATTTGAAGGTCCCTTCACCATTTAGATTATATCTAAATTTTAAAAATTCTTACAATAAACATAAATTTACAAAGAAAAAATATTAACCATCGTAACATGAGACTTAAAAAAAAAAAAAGAGAAAGGTGCTAATCAATTTAAAAATATTAAAATGAAATTATGTCATCAAAAAAATCTCGAGATAGATAAATAAAGAATGAAGAGATGGAGCCATAGAGCCCTACATGACTATAAGGATAGATAAATAAAGAATGAAGAGATGGAGCCATAGAGCCATACATGACTATAAGGAAAAATGGGAATAAATTATGAAAGGCCATTTTTTTAGCCCACACTTTAACACCATAATTGTTTTAGCGTCAAACCCTATCATTGGTGATCATGTGAATTCAATAAATAATTAACATTTATGCCATAAAGCATCATCTAACAACCATTATAATATTCAACTTAAATGTTTTAGACCAGTTTAATCACTTGTCTATTACACCAATGATTGCCCCATCCAAATCAAAATGTTCTAGTTCAATTTAACCTCTTGCCCATTACAAAAATTGATAACTGATTTTTTTTTTAATATAGGAAAATAAATTCTTAAATATTTCTTAATCTAATATTATTCTTTCTTGATTTGATGTACATACCATAAAGTAAAGAAATTCAAGAAGAAATAATAATAATAATAATAATATTAATATTAATATTAATTAGTGGACACCGAACTGAAACCAAACTGAAAACACAGTAACACTAGCACATTTGTGAAAAACTGACGACACAAATCGTATACATACTGAAGCACGTTTGTGAACACACGAAACACAGATACAAACACAGATAATAGGCACTCAAAGCTTATTCTAGATGCATAGGGGTATTGTATTAAGTCTTGAGGGGGAATTAATTTCCCTTGCGCCAAGCAAGCAGTTGAGCATTGATATTATTATCTACTACCAAGCCCCATCTTGTTAGAGTAGGTGATCTTGACAGACGTGAACTTGATGGGATTCTCAGGCAGAAACTCGGAGGCCTGTGGCACAAGCGTGACGATGATACTCTCGTCCTCGGATGCACCGATGTCCTCCAGTGTCTCCGTGATACCCACCTTGAACGACCTCGTAATTTTCGTGGACGTTTTCTTGGTCGTCCCCGACTCCATCTGGTGATTGCCGTGGCTTAAAGTCACAAAGGAACCCGCATAATGGCGGGTAACCGCGGAGGTGCTCGCGTCTGCGTCGGGCAGGTTTATGAAAATAGCCAACTTGGAGGTCTCATTCGTGCCCAACTCAATCCCCTCCACGGTAAGAACCTCCTCGTCCTCTTCTTTCTCCCTGTTGCTACGTTTCTGCCTCGGTCTCTTCACCCGCACTGAGACAGGAGCCTTCAACTCCGTGAGCTGGTTAAGGGACTCTTTAAACTTCTCCACAGCAGGCATGGCCTTGAACGTTCCGGCCATCTTGATGATGCTGTTAGAAAAATAAACCCAGATTTCACGCTTGTGCCCAACTGCGCTGCGAACCTTGGGCGAAACCGGACTGCGCTCCAGACATGGGCGATGTCGGACTGCGCTGCTGCAGTCCGAGATCCTGGCAAAAGTGTGACATGACGTTGTACTTATCTTCTGACAGATTTGACACCTGACAGATCCGATCTCCGCAGGAGTTAATGCCCAGTCGGTGTTTGTTAGAAACCCTAGACGAGGGTCGGTCCGAGGATAACCCTTATCCGGAGCTGTCAGAGGATAAACCTTATCCTCCTCTCCCCGCGGCTATAAAAGGACGGTTCGGGTCTACAGACAAATTAGTGTGCGTAGAAGAAGGAAGCAGAGCGGGTGTGAGAGAAGTTCGTGAAAGTGAGCAGAGAAAGAAAGCAGAGCGATTCAGTGAGCAGTGTGGCTCAGCTGAGAAATGTCCGAGCAGCAGACTCGACATTTCCCTTGTTCAGTTTATCCTATAGCACTGCCTGCAGATGTTGTTACTTCCTCGGTTAAGGAATTCTGTAACCCTAGTTGTTCATATGAATAAAGTTTGCTTTTGTTTGTGGCATCTTTAGGGTTTGCAGTTGTTTAGGTGTTAACCTTGTTGTTCTCTGTTTCGGCGTCTCTCTCCTCTCTTCCGGGTCTTGCCAAGCCAGGCAAACCCAGCGGTAGCCGCGAAAGAAGAAAAAAGTCGAAGGCCAGAGTGGCCAAGTCTAAAGCAGCTCGAGTGCGCGAGAGAAGAGTTAAAGTCGGCCACAGTCCGCACTTCGCCTAGCGCAAGTCCGTCGGCTGACCAAAGTCTGCTTGCTTCCCGAAGTGCGAACTTCACCCAAATTTCGGGCGAAGTCTATCATAGCCGCGAAGTTCGAATTTCGCCCAAATTTTGGCCGAAGTCCGTCGCGGCTGCGAAGTGCGAACTTCACGCAGTTTCAAGCGAAGTCCGGAAGCGGCCCCGAAGTGCGAACTTCACCCAAGTTTGGGCGAAGTCCGGCTGCGTAGCCGAAGTGCGCACTTCACCCATTTCTGGGCGAATTTCGGCTGCGTAGCCGAAGTGCGCACTTCGCCCATTTCTAGGCGAAGTCCGTCGGTGCAGCCGAAGTGCGCACTGCGCTCTCCAGGCTGCAGCGCCGTGCAGACTTCGGTGACGTCCGATTTCAGCGACGAGAAGGAGAAAAAAGAAATTAAATTCCTTCAAATTGGTATTAGAGCTAATAGTGCCATGACACGGAGATAGAAGCATGGCTTCCGAGAGAAACTCGCTACAGTTGCAGATCCCATGATTTAATGGCAAGAACTACGATTACTGGAGCATCCAGATGACGATCCTGTTCGGATCTCAGGAGCTATGGGAGTTAGTCGAGAACGGCTACCTAGAACCGACAGATGCAACGACCGGCTGCCCTCTCTCAGCGGACAAGGATCCGTTGAAAGAGCACAAGAAGAAGGACCAGAAGGCCTTCTTCTACATCATGCAAGCGGTTGAGGACACCATCTTCTCGCGGATTGCATCATCCACCAAGGCCAAGCAGGCCTGGGAAACCCTGGAAAGTTCGTATCAGGGCATCGACAAAGTGAAGTTGGTAAAACTGCAGATGCTTAGAAGACAGTTTGAGAACCTGAAGATGAGCGAGTCCGAGTCGATGAGCGACTTCTTCACCCGGACGACTGACATTATCAACCAGATGCGATTGAACGGAGAAAATGTCCAGAGCCAGAGAATCATGGAGAAGATTCTCAAAAGTCTGCCTACGAAGTTTGACTCGGTTGTGATAGCGATCGAAGAGTCGAGGGATCTGACAACCCTCTCGACAGACGAACTCATGGGTTCATTGCAGACCCATGAACAGAGGCTGAGTCGTTCATCTCAGACCTCTCTAGAGCAAGCATTTCAGGCTCAGGCCTTAGTCCGAGACAGCGGTAGACAAGACTCCCACCATAGCGCTTCTAGTTCTCAAGGAGGAAGAGGCAGAAGCAGGTGTGGGAGAGGTAACAAGCGAGGAGGGAACTCAAACCCTCAGGACGCTGAGCCAAGTTGCAACTTTCATCAGCAAGAAGGAAGAGGCACTGGCAAAAATTAGCAAGGTGGCTCTCAGCAGAAGGACATGTCAAAGGTCCAATGCTACTACTGCAGCAAGTTCGACCATTATGCCACACAGTGCAGAAAGAATATGGTGAATGAGAATCAGCAGCAAGCCCATTATTCAGAGGAACCTGAAAATACGATAGGAGGAAATGTGTTGTTGACCTAGAGTATTGAAGAGGAGAGCAAGAAAAACATCTAGTATCTTGACAATGGTTGCAGCAACCACATGACTGGGAACAAGGAGATGTTCTCACAACTGGATGAATCAGTCTAGTCCGAAGTCAAGATGGGGAACAACATCAAAGTTCTGTGATGGGGAAAGGAAAGATCCTCATCCGCACCCAGCACGATGATAGAAAAACAATTCAATATGTTTTTTATGTGCCTGGGTTGAAGCACAATCTGCTAAGTTTTGGATAGCTTGTGCAAAAGGGGCACACTGTACTGTTCAAAGATGGTGTTTGTTCCATCAAAGACAAAGTCCATGGACAAATCGCAACTGTGTCCATGACGAAAAACAAGATGTTTTCGTTGCAGATTCAGAATGAATCTCTGATGTCTCTGAATGTAGTTGAGAAGAATGCTACCTGGTTGTGGCATCTCAGATTCGGTCACCTGAGTTTCAGTGGCTTGAATCTATTGCACAAGAAGTAGATGGTGAAGGGTTTACCCCTTATCGAGCAACCGAACCAAGTGTGTGAAGGTTGCCTAGTCGGCAAGCAGCACAGGGATGCATTCCTTGTAGGACAGTCTTGGAGAGCATCACGGCCTTTGGAACTGGTGCACTCAGACATTTGTGGTCCAATGCAAACCACCACATTTGCTGGCAACAAATACTTCTTGACATTCATAGATGACTTCAGTTGGAAGACTTGGATTTATGCCATCAAGCTGAAGTCAAAGGCATTTTCCAGATTCAAGGAGTTCAAGGCTCGGTGGAGAAAGAGCGGTTATTATGTGAAGACTCTGAAGCGATGGAGGTGGAAGTACATCTCCAATGAATTCCACAAATTTTGCAAGCAGCACGGAATTCAAAGGTAGTTCACTGCCAGATACATGCCACAGCAAAATGGCGTAGCTGAGAGGAAGAACCGAACCATCATGGAGATGGCACGGAGCATGCTGAAGGCAAAAAGTTTGCCACATGAGTTCGGGGGAAGTTGTGCGGTTTATCTTGAATCGATGCCCCACCAAGAGTGTGAGGGACAAAATTCCAGAGGAAGTCTGGAGCAAGTTGAAGCCAAGTGTGGCTCATTTCGAGTTTGGGTCATACATATGCACATGTTCCAGATGAGAAAAGGCAAAAGTGGATGACAAAGTGAAAGATGCATCTTCACGGGATCGACGAACCATCAAAGGCATACGTGACAATCTTGTGACAAAGAAATTTGTCATCGATGAGATGTGAAGTTCTTGGAGGATGAAGTCCGGAACGGAAGTCAAGACTGGTCGGTCTAAACCAGCAACTATTGATTCTAGACTTGGAGGAAGACGTGTCCAACCACTGTGCCTTCAAGCATCAACGGTGGTGCCCAGCGTAGCACACCCTCATCATCCCGATCACCTCCACTTGCAAGAAGAATTCAAAACCTGAGGACTCCTGCAAAGACTCGGAGCTTGTAAGACATCTATGAGGTAACCCGTAATCATTTAGATGAAGATTATTCTGATTTTGCTCTCTTTATTGAATGTGATCCAGTGGAGTTTGAAGAGGCAAGTCAGAATCGCAGATGGGTGAATGCGATGGATGAGGAAATAGCAGCCATTGAGAAGAATCAGACATGGCAGCTAATAGATATTCCAGCACGAAAGAAGACCATTGGGGTCAAGTGGGTATATAAAACAAAGTTTAATGCCCAAGGAGAAGTTGACAGCATAAGGCCAGATTAATGGCGAAAGGCTACAAGCAGAAGTCAGGAGTTGACTATCATGAGGTGTATGCACCTGTAGCCCGACTTGACACTGTCAGAATGATTTTGGCACTCGCATCTCAAAAAGGATGGAGCGTGTACCAGATGGATGTCAAGTCTGCCTTCCTCAACGAAGTGTTGGAAGAAGAGGTCTACATAGACCAGCCGCTCGGTTATGAAATACAAGGGCAAGAAGGCAAAGTCCTGAAGCTGAAAAAGGCCCTGTACGGTTTGAAGCAGCCACCCCGAGCTTAGTACAACCGGATTGACAATTATTTTTAGGAGAATGGGTTTCAGAAATTCCCATATGAACACACCCTGTACATGAAGACAAATGAAGTAGGTGAGCTCATTATCGTCTGCCTGTATGTGGACGATCTGATTTATACTGGCAACAGCAATGTCCTGTTCGACCATTTCAGAACATCCATGAAGGAGTTCGAGATGACGGACTTGGGGCTGATGAAATATTTTCTCGGCATTGAAGTTGACCAATCAACAGATGGCATTTTCATTTCTCAGGGCAAGTATGTGAAGGATGTCCTGAAGCGCTTCAAGATGGAGGACAGCAAACTTGCCATCACACCGTAGCCAGGTGTTTGAAGCTGAGCAAGTTGGATACAGGGAGGTATGTAGATCCAACCTTGTTCAAAAGGCTAGTTGGCAGTCTGATGTACTTGACTGTAACTCGGCCAGATCTAATGTTCGGAGTCAGTGTGATCAGTCGTTTCATGGAGACTCTGAAGGACACGCAGCAGCGAGTGGCAAGAGGATCTTGCACTATGTCAGCAGGACACGTAACCATGGCCTATTTTACGCCAGACGGGACCAGTTGGAGCTAGTGGGCTTCATAGATAGTGACTAGGCTGGCAGTACTGACGATCGAAAAAGCACCTCCGGGTATGCTTTCCATCTCAGATCAGGGGCAGTCTCATGGGCATCCAATAAGCAACCCATCGTTGCGTTGTCCACATTCGAAGCAAAATATGTCGCCGCCACGACATCCGCATGCCAGGTAGTATGGCTGTGAAGAGTTCTGAGCGAACTGTTTAATCCTCCAGAAGGTGCGACAACAGTTTTCTGTGATAACAATTCGGCCATTGCATTGTCAAAGGATCCCGTGTTCCATGGTCGGACGAAGCACATTGATATTCGTTATCACTTCATCAGAGAGTTGGTGAAGTTCGGAGAAATTCATTTGCGCTTTGCGATCCAAGGAGCGGTGGGATATTTTCACGAAGCCTTTGAAGGAGGAAGACTTCGTCGGATTGCGAGAGCGACTTGGAGTCAAATTCCTTGTGAAATCCGGTTTAAAGGAGGGTGTTAGAAAATATAAACCCAATTTCATGCCTATGCCCAACTGCGCTGCGAACCTTGGGCTAAACCGGATTGCGCTCCGGACATGGCGATGTCGGATCTATGTCGCGATCCGGATCCTCGGGCAAAAGTGTGACATGACGTCGCACTTATCTTCTGATAGATTTGACACCTGACAGATCCGATCTCCGTAGGAGTTAATGCCCAATCGGCGTTTGTCAGAAACCCTAGACGAGGGTCGGTCCGAGGATAACCCTTATCCGGAGCTGTCAGAGGATAAACCTTATCCTCCTCTCCCCGCGGCTATAAAAGGACGGTTCGGGTCTACAGACAAATTAGTGTGCGTAGAAGAAGGAAGCAGAGCGGGTGTGAGAGAAGTTCGTGAAAGTGAGCAGAGAAAGAAAGCAGAGCGATTCAGTGAGCAGTGTGGCTCAGCTAAGAAATGTCCGAGCAGCAAACTCGACATTTCCCTTGTTCAGTTTATCCTGTAGCGCTGCAGATGTTGTTACTTCCTCGGTTGAGGAATTCTGTAACCCTAGTTGTTCATATGAATAAAGTTTGTTTTTGTCTGTGGCATCTTTAGGGTTTGCAGTTGTTTAGGTGTTAACCTTGTTGTTCTCTGTTCCGGCGTCTCTCTCCTCTCTTTCGGGTCTTGCCAAGCCAGGCAAACCCAGCGGCAGCCGCGAAAGAAGAAAAAGTCGAAGGCCAGAGTGGCCAAGTCTGAAGCAGCTCGAGTGCGCGAGAGAAGAGTCGAAGTCGGCCGCAGTCCGCACTTCGCCCAGCGCAAGTCCGTCGGCTGACCAAAGTCTGCTTGCTTCCCGAAGTGCGAACTTCGCCCAAATTTCGGGCGAAGTCTGTCGTAGCCGCGAAGTTCGAACTTCGCCCAAATTTTGGGCGAAGTCCGTCGCAGCCGCGAAGTGCGAACTTCACCCTATTTCAGGCGAAGTTCGGCTGCGGCCCCGAAGTGCGAACTTCGCCCAAGTTTGGGCGAAGTCCGGCTGCGCAGCCGAAGTGCGCACTTCGCCCATTCTTGGGCGAAGTCCGTCGGCGCGCGCGACTTGCGCACTGCGCTCTCCGGGCTGCAGCGCCGTGCAGACTTCGGCGACGTCCGGTTTCAGCGGCGAGAAGGAGAAAAAAGAAATTAAATTCCTTCAGATACGTCCGGTAGTCAACAATGGAAGATCCAACTCTTGGTATTCATACCTCAGCTTATTAATGTCGTAACAGTCGCCGGCATTCACCTGCACCAACTGTTTGTTCTCGTCGTAGAAAAGAAATTTTGAGTTGAGAAGGTCCGGGTCTTGGTAGTTCTTGCGGCAAAGCACGGAGTTCCAGATCTCCCACATGCGGTCCACGTTGGCGTGGTGGCAGTAGAAGAGTGGATCCCGCCCGGCAGAGTAGAGGCTCCCCAGGTCCTCGCGGTTGGGATTCTCGGAAGAGCCCGTCCACCTGTGCACCAAATTATGAGGGGAGGTTTCTAGTTTTCCATGGTGGAGTTTAGCGCAGCGGTCGCCGAATCTGTAGACGGCACCGTGGAACAGCTCTGGCGTGGTGGAGCCGGCCACCAAGTTGGTGTAGATCTCGGCGTAGTTGTACAAGGCGCAGCCGTTTTTGCAGGACTTGGGCTCCTGCAAATTGAGGATGACGGGAGGCTGGTGGCACGGTTCCCTGTTCTTGTTGTAGATGGAAAGCTCTCTGTTGGTGAACATGGGCGGGATCGACATGCCGGCTTCGTTGTCCCAGTTCCAGAAGGGCAGCGCGAACGTGTCGTCGTTGATCAATTTGGCGAGAATGCGCTCGTAGAAGTAGAGGAACCAGCGATGCCACGGCGCGAAGAACCACGTTTCGTGGACTCTGTAGTTCTGCTTCTGCTCGCCTACAAGGTATGCGCAGTGGACGTTGGCCTGCTTCATGAAACTGCGCGGGTCCTCCTCCGGAAGAGCTCTCATGGCCTTGATGGCCGCATGGTATTTGTGGATGTATTCGTCGTCCACCAAGTGCGCTGCCACGCGCGTCCGCATTGGCAGCTTTTTGGGAAACTTGAACTCCACGATATCCGATGAGTACGGAGGACAACAACCGTCCTCGGCCTCCAGGTCGGCGTCGCAGGGGAGATCCGTAGGAGGATTCTGGCAGCTGGCTAAGTCAGGAGCCGGAAACGGATTGGAGAGGGCCTTTCCGGCGGTGAGAGTGGACAGGCCCAATGTAGACGACGACAACAGCAATCGGCGACGGTCGATGTCGCCTTCGCTTTTTTCAGAGCGAACGCGCACCGCATGGTTGGATAGCAATTTTTTTCTGGCATAGCGTTTGCTTCTCTCCGATATCCAGCCCAGTTTGGTTGGACACGAAGGAAGCGAGCATTTTGAGCTTAGTGCAGGCGAGCATGCCCCGACTAAGCTTGCAGACTCCATGGTTTCACAGAATCGACTACCTTTAAACTCAGACAACAATCTGACTTGGGATCGATTCATAATTGCATCGGCAATATATACGCATTTTGGGCCGGAATTATCTATATGACCGACTTACGCACGCGAATTGTCGCCCCGCGGTCCATTGTTAAAATTCGCTACTATTTGGTAGTTTAGGATTGTTTGGAGATTGTAACGGCTTTGTTAGAAGTGTAGAATTTCTATTGGTTTTTTCAATCGAAGTTTGTATAATATTTTTATATATAATAATTGCTTTATTAAAATACATGATTTGTTAAGAGTATAAAAGTGTGGATTAATAATAATCAACTCTAAAATTTTACTATTTTTTCCAAAAAAAAATTATGATAAAAATAATCGTGTTTATTTTAAATATTATTTTTCTCCTATTTTAAATTAACATTTTTAAAATAAATTTACCAATCTCTTCATTTTAATGGTAATGGCACAATTTTAAAATAAGCATAGTTATGATCACAGTAGCAGTACAACCTAATTCAAAAATCTTTTCTAATCATGAACGTATTGTTCTTCTTGACAGAATATGGACAAATGTGAACCACGCCGTCTGCTACGACAAGCTGAAGCATAGGCAGTGTATTAAGCATACACATTAAATCATATAAACCATTTCTTAAATTAGAGAGAGTACAAACACTTTTTTTTTGAAGTCTTGAATTCCAAGATCTAATGCTTCACGTTTCGGTCATACTCGGCATATTTAAAGGGTAAAGTGTTGGAAATATTATTTAATCCAAATTTCGTACTCGCCTTCATCGTTGGAATGTCCCGTTTGGCAGAGGAAGCATGGGCGAGTTAAGGGAGTAGGTGAACTCCGTATGCCTCCAGGCTGGCCTCGAGAATCCCGCCATGTCAGCCTAAGGTCCTTTGCAGCTATAAATGCCGGCCTTTGAGTCGGCAGTCGTATTCTGGGCAGCAGCCCCAGTTTCCCTGCACACCAGCTGTGCAGGCTATTCCCTGCACACCAGCAGTGCAGAGGATTCAGCGGCCAAGCAATGCCGCAGTTTGTATGCCCAGCAGACGTGTTTCTGCAGTTGGGTTCAGGCGGCAATGTCCGCAGTTGTAATCGCTCAGCAGAGCATTTGGTGACCTTCGTGGTCTTGTAGGCTCAGCAGGAGCCATTTCGCAGTTCGGGTTATGGGGGTTTATTCCGCAAGCGGCAGTTACCGCAGATGTAAAGCTCCGCAAGCCAATCCCTTGATTGTTCCCATCCCCTGTTTTATTAATATAATCGCTGTACATTTTCTGCCTCCGCCTGCGTATGATTAGCCTGTAACAGGGCTGTCTAAATCCTCCTAATTTAATTTGTCTGGTTTAGTTTAAGCTTCCGACATAAAGGAGAGTATTAAGTACAAAAGAAAATGACATTCAAAGCTTTAATTCTTAAGACAATCTGTCATTTTTTTTGGAATTCTAGAGACATTAGAAGACTTAAAAGAAAGAATTAGTTTGTGTTGAAAGATCAAACTATATTTTTTCAAATTAATATATATATATATATATATAATTACGGAAAAGATGTTGCATAGTCTATATGTACTTTCAGGCAGCCAATTGAGTGTTCTACGTGATATTTTCAGGGAGGTTGTATCTAGAAATGATTTTCTTTTGTACTTTAGCTACGCTTTATTCAGTCTCAAGGGTGGTGGATTGTGATTTTGAAAGAATTTTTAAGAGAAGATCTGGTTCAAAATTTTAGAAGTTAGTTTTATTTTAGAATAGGAGTAATCTGACTACGCTCAAAATCCGAACTACCCTAAAATCTTTTACTGAGATCACTTTTACCCAAAGAGCTTTGTAATCAAAGAAAACTACGCTTTATAATCCGAACTACCCTAAAATCTTTTACTGAGATCACTTTTACCCAAAGAGCTTTGTAATCAAAGAAAACTACGCTTTATTCCCTCTCTACCCGCCGAAACATCACACCTGTCCCTTTCTCCCTTAATAAAGCAAAAGTTAAAGGCAGGAAGATATTTACCGTCGTAATTAGAATCAATGATTCCCTTTTGCCCTTCCCCGCGGGAACATCTTTACAGCCGTGCCGTAATAAAAAGGAAAAGAGAGGAAGAAAGCCTACGATCTCTGCCTTGCTGTAATAAAAAAGAAAAGAGAGGAAGAAAGCCTTCGATACCACTTTCTTCTTCGATCTCTGCCATCATGATACCTCCTTCTTCGATCTCTGCCATTGTGGAAGTCCACTTTTCTTGTTACTCTCTCTGCGGGGGGCCAAACAAAGACTAAAGAAAGAGCTTTTCCCCCTTCTTATTCTCTCTACGTGGCGCCACAACGATAAAAAATTGAGAGCATTCTCCTTTCTATTTTTCCATGTGGAGACAAACGGCAAGACCAAAAAAAACGCGCGTCTTAGTCCTTTAACTAAAATACACTACATTTTCTTAGCTCTCTCCAATGCTTCACATGTTTAGTCGTATAACGTTGTAATATGGAAATGCAATGTTTTATAATTTACTTATTGATCACATTATCTTGATTTAATTTCTTTTATAAGAGTGTAATAATTATATTATTTCAAAAAAATAATATATTACATTAAATTATAAAAAGTAAGTAGATAGAAAATCTTTTAAGTTAAGTAAGTTGTAATTTCTTTAAGCTATTATTAAAAAAAAAATGTTTATTATGTCTTTTTCATAATACCCTTTAAAGTTAGGAAGATGATTGAACAGTTCTTTAAAAGATTTATGTGGGTTCGGGTGAAAGATAAACAGAGGGTGTCCCTTGTCTCTTGGGATATAGTTTGCTTTTCTAAGAAAGAAGGTGGTCTTGGGATTAGAAATTTGTTGTTGTTCAATAAGACGTTGATTGCAAAAACAACCTGGAGATTATGTGTTGAGGAGGTTCAATTGCTAAAAGATATTATCAGAGGTAAGTATCTAGAAAATTACATTCCTTTTTTTAGAAGTGTTGCTCCTCCTAGGGGCTATGTGATTTGGAATGGTTTGCTACGGGTCAAAAGTTTGGTTATGGAAGGGATGTGGTGGCAGATTGGGAATGGCAAGGATGTGTTCTTCTAGGAGGATACTTGAATTCTTCTTGAACCTTTCTTTCTTAGTCTTGAATTTTATGAGTTGAAGGCTCCTTTGTCACTGAAATATGGAGAAAAGGTTATTGCTTATATAATCATCACTATTGGCAAGATGATTTGTAAGCATCTGAATTTACATATAGTTAATATTCAGATCCTTCAAAGTTTGGTAAATTTGAACATGTTGCTACAACAATACTTTCTTCCTCAATAGAATGACAAGGGCTTTTTTTATGGACTAATTCTCCTAAAGACCTTTTTTATGTCAAGACTGCATATGATGCCCAATATTGTCTAGGGGAGGATATTTTTAGTGGAAAGAGTTTGGTATCCTCATTTGATCCCCAAAATTACATTTTTTTGTAGTTGTGTTTTCCAAACAAAAATTTAACTATTGATAATTTATGTAAGAAAAGCTTTCATCTTCCCAATATTTGTCTCTTGTGTTCTAAGGGTGTTGAATCTATGGATCATCTTTTCATCCATTGTAATTTCTCAAATAAGGTGTTCAATGCTTTACTGGGTTCTTTTTCTATCAAGTGGATGTTACCTCAAACTTTCAAGAAAATTTTCACTCAGTGGAAATCTCGCTTTATCAATCATAGCCTCACTAGGGTGTGGGACCTAGTTCTTCCTCATTTTTTATGGGGCATCTAGTAAGAGAGGAACAAAATAACTTTCAAAGATATTTCTAGGGATGACTCCTTTGTCTTTAGAAGGATTAAAGTTGCTATTGAGAATAACTTGGTTGTCATTGCTACTGAAAATGGTAGAGAGAAATCTATAGAGAAAAATGTTGTTAGTTGGAAATTGAATCTAGGATCTTCTACTTTTGTATCCACTATTTAAAAAATATTGGCTACTAGATGGCATAAACCAGCTAAAGGGTGGGTCATTTTGAACTTTGATGGGGCTACCAAAGGTAACCTCAAGAGGGCTGGTGGAGGGATTGTTGTCAAAAATAATAATGGTGAGGTCATTTGGGCTTACACCCAAGATTATCATATTCAGACCAACCATCTAGCTAAAGCTAAGGTGCATTTTTTGAGTGTTAATTAGGATTTTGAGAGGGCTACAAATGATTTCTCATATAAGGTGACTCCTTGAACATCATTTGTGATTTACAGGCTATAAATATTAACAATTGTTTCATCTTGAATATTATTAAGGACACTACAAAGATTTTGTAAGGTATGTTAGAAGTTAAAATTGAGCATATTTATAGGGAAGGTAACCAGACTACAGATGTTATGGCTAGTTTGGGGGTGGATAGTGGCCAATTTAGAATTTGGGAAGACAATGTCCCTTCATAGTTAAATGGTAATTATTGCTTTGAAAGCATTGGTCCTACTTATCCAATAGGCCTTTTTATTATCTTTCTGCTTGGATGAGGTCTCCTTTGTGTTGTACTGATCCTCTCTCTAGAGGGTCTTTTTTGGGGGCTAGCCATTTTTCTCCCTAGTGGTTTCCATTCTTAGGAAATATGCTTTGTGTATTGCTCTCACTCTTGCTCTTTGGGATTGGGGTATCATTTGCATCTTGATGTATTTTCTACCCTTCCAATATTATGCAAAAATGGAGCAGGATCTTTGGTGCCTCTAAAATAAAGTTGAAACAAAAATTCTCCTTTATGCCCTATTGGGTAGTGGGTTGCTCTATGTTGTATCATGGAATTGTATTTCTCTTTTGTTCTCTTAGGTGGTTGTTGGGTTTAGTTTCTATTCTTTTGGCCTTGGAGGTTGACCTATTCCTAATTGGCCTTCTTTTTCTCTGCCTTCTCTAATGTAAAAGTTTTTAGAACCCTTCAAAACCTTATTTTTTCACCATTAATAAAAAAAATTAGATAGAAAATCACATCTCAAAACTTATATTAAGTAGAGTTATTAAATTATAATGATAAAAAATTAGATATAGAAAATCAATTGTAAGTTATTTATGCAACAAGAGCTATGAAGTCAGAATGAGATAATAGATCATAGTCCAAAGGGCATCCCCATCTAAAAGGTGGATCCTACATGTTTGGTGGAGGATTTCAACACTAGTTGGCACATTTGCTAGCTAGTTCTATTTCTTAGTTATTTTTTACATCCCTCCTCAAGGAGATGGTAAGGTTGAGACAAAGAAATTTGTTATTGTTGTGCCATAATTGGGCTTCCTAGTCATAGGGTTAAAAGGGACAAGGCAACAAGTGGTTCTAGTCCCCAAATTTGTGCTGAGGACTTTGATAAGGAGCTTGTAAAGCATAACTATGGTAATGCTTATATCCTCAAGACCAACTCCTACCTGGAGGAGAATTTGGCAAGATGTAATCCATCATGTATGGATTGTTAAGCCAATGGTCCATAAGAGTCTATGAACGAGCCATCTCCAATGTTACCTTGTTCACATGTATCTATAACTATAAAAGCACATTGGAACAAATTTTTACTTTAGTAGTCAATAACAAATGGGTATCAACATATGCTTTGAAAAAAATAGCTATATTTTTATCTTTCTAGAAATCAAATAAAATCTTCACTTTAAATGTATGCCATAGTTGGGTGTATTTGGATGGCATGTTGAGCTCGTCACCCAAAAGAATCATGTTCCAAGATAAAGGATCTAATATAAAAGGTCTAAAGAAATTATGGATTCATGTCCATGCAGTTTGAGTTCTAGGACAAAACCAAAAGAGGTGTTTGATGCTTTCACATCATCCATAAAATGGGCATCATAGGTTGGAGATCCTTAAATGAGAGAATATGTCACCAAGAGGGAGGTCTTGATAGAGGATACACAAAAAAAATGGATAAGTTTGTGTTTCACGATGGTAAACTAGATAGTTTGAAATTTGCATTGCCAAATTTTATTAGCAGACTATAGCCTCCATATGTCATTGAGTTTGTGCACCATTGAGAGATGGGATAAAATTCATACATATTCTTTATTTGGCTTGTGCCTACAAAATAGGGTATCTAGGAACCATTTCCATTTTGTTCACTAAGGTTGGGAGGATCTGATCCTAATTGTATGAAGCATTTATGGAGGGTCAAAGTCCACAACCACCTATAAGGATTCCATATCCTAATTAGCCATTTTTAAATTGCATTTGGCCTTAGGCCAAGAAAGGCAATTTCTTATCACTCTGGAAAAGAGGTCTGAAACCAATCAAATCCCATGGTTAAAGATTTTTAAAGCATAAATCCATGGGACATTGGCAAGGGGTTAGTCCTAGTGAATGATTACAAGTGACACCATAAAGACTATTGGTTAACTAATGATGGGACCATAAAATATCTCAACTTTTTTTGCCTACTTTTATTTAAAATACTATAGTATTTTACAAGCACTTTGATTATTATTTATGGTAATATTAGTGTTAATATAGTAAATTGAAGGAAATGCTTTAATTACTATTTGAATTATTTTTTTTGTATTTTTAAGATTAACTTGCATGATTTTAGATTGTTAATGGATACAATAAAGTTAGGAATAAATATATTATGATTTATGGAATAGGATATAGATCTAAAAATTTAATGGATTGATATGTTTAGACCATTTTTTATCCATTTCCTATGTTGTTGTAGTGATCTAGCTCCAACCCGTGTCATCAGATCATCACATGTCTACATAACAAAAATTGCAAGAAATGCTCTAGAAGATCTGGATAAAAAATTATAGGTTTATGGTAAAAGTGAACATCATGACAAAATGAGTGGTCAAAAATATTTGTTAGCACACAGTCAAGAAGGGGAGTCATATATTTGACATTGGAATTAACCAATTAGCAATCAGGTGGAAATTGCGCATAAGGAGAAAAATTTATCATATGATCCAGAGAACCTACAGTCAACCCATGCTAGAATAGAATAGAATTGTAGGAAGATTTAAAGCTAAAAATAATGAGCTACTTCAGATTCGATATGGATTTTCCTTAGATCTATTTCAAGGTAGTCAATAATAGATAGAGGTGTAAAATAAGGAGACTCATCCAATTTGATATATTGTCTTCAATCTGTTTGGTCATATTTGACAATGGGACTATGTAATCAATGCAAGATAGACCATTCTCTGAATTAACCCCCGTTCATAGGAAAATATGTTACCTTTTGATGCTAAATATTTAATGAAAAATATTCTCAAGATGTAAAATAAAGATACTATATCAAATATAATATAATGGCAATATTCTAAACATATAAAACTCATAAATAACTTTTTCAACAGATCATAAAATTACCATTAACAAATGCTCATGAAAATAATAATTTGATATAGAATTAAGATCTCAAGTACATCATACTTCCTCACACACACCCTCTACATTGTGTTCATTGTCACTCAGTTGTATTACTTGCACACATACATAGAGACACATATATAATGGAATGTGACTACTCATATGGAGCACTCTTGGCCTTCACTCTTCTTGAGACTCTTCACTTTCCTATTCTAAGGAAACATGTGCACATGGACTATTATGCACATTTACATTATTAAATACTTTTCACATTATAATGATACTTGTACATTTATTGCATTGTATAAAGTAAATACTCACACTCTAATCTAAGACATACTCCGAATCTAAATATGTATCCAAGATTGTACATTAGCATGTACCAAATAATGTATTATTATTCAAAACCCCTCTATAGTACATTATTTGGTTATTGAAGACTTTAGTCTTCAATTTGATCTTTGTCTTGGTTGTGGAACTTATGCTCTTCTTTTCTACTTTCTTCATTTTACTTCTTGTTTGTATCTTGGTCAAGTAGATGATTAGTATTCTCATAAAATATTTTCCTTGTTGAACAAGCTTTAACTTCATGTTCTTCTACAAGATCTTTTAGTTCTTGAATTTCCTTAATCTTTTGAGTTAAGTGTCTCTCCTAATTTCTTGAATTGAATCTACAATAGTTTGTACTATGTCCTATATTTCTACAATGATGATTATTCCATTTTGATTTGTTAGCCTTATTCTTTCCTTCAAATATAATACATAATTTCTCTCATGCTATTTGTGAGGTTTCTATTTCACTAATGTGTTCTTGTATTTCATCTGATATACCAAATAGAATTAACATAAGAGCTTTAGCATCATCTTATTTGAATTTTTAAATCCCTCTTTTATTTACTATAATGTTTCTTTCTCCATTTACTACATCCCAAAGTTTTTCAATAGTAAGTGTGACTTGTATAAAGCTCAGCGCAAACACAGGTGGTGTTTTGAAAGAAAGTAATCTTGACTTGTATAAGGCTCAACGCAATCATAGGTGCAGTGGAAAAGATATCAACGGGTGTTTTGAATGAAAGTAATGCCCTGTCGTGTAGAAAGCTCACCCCAATTCGACGATGCCAATGCTTAGATTCTTATTTTTTTATTCAGTCGTATAAGATTGCATATGTTTAAGTATTTTTATTTTAAATATATTTATTTTAAAGTTAAAAGTTATATTTATCAATAGATTATAATTTTTGTTAATATTTATAAGATTAAAATACAAACCATATTTAATGGTAAATCTAAAAAAACCTAAATAAGTGATTGTTATTAGTAAAATGTATGTTTAAATATAAAACAACATTATACTAACAACCTGTGGTGGAAATCTTAACTATTTATAATTCTCATATTGCTTATCTTAAATGATTTGTTTAAATGATTCTTATTCATCACATGCATATTTAAATATAAATCATGTAAAGCAATCATATGAACGGTCTTTTAATTTACGATATTTTTATTGTATATGGTTTTTATATGAATACTTTTAGTTTTAATCATTCTAACTATTTTATAATAAATATTTAATAAAAATTATAATTAAATAAAAAATTTATATGATTTTTTATAAATAATATTAATTATTTAATTATTATTAAAAGTATGTAATAAATAAACGGTATGATTTTAATGAATAGTTTTAATTATTCAACTACTTCTAATGGTATGTAATAAATAGTTTTTTTAATAAAAAAATATAATATATTAATTTAACATTATAATTGATAAAAAATATAATTGATTAGGAGTCTTTACATATTCTTACATAAATAGTTTTAATGACTCAAATATAATAAATAGTTGATAGAATCAAACCTCAATGTAGAAGGCATTAGGTGTGTATGGGTAGTAGGGGTTTTTCACACTTCCCCAACCAAAAAAATAAAAATAAATAAATAATTAATAAAAATTATAACCAATTAAATTTTTACATAAATAATTTTAATCACTCAACTACTTTTAATAGTATGTAATAAATAGTTCACATGGTTCTTTTATGAATAACCATAATCACTCAACTACTTTTCATGGTATGCAATAAATAATTGGTAGAAATCTTAATCAATTAAAAAGTCTTCATATGTTTTTATATATGAGGTTGCAATATTTTGCTTGAGGAATTCAGTTTGTCATCATCACTTGAAGCTACAATGATAGAGATGGAACTTTGGAAGTATTAGGTTTTGAATTTTACATGGTTATTCTATAGATAATTTTAATCACTCAACTACTTTAATGGTTGCACTAAATAAATGGTAGAAATCATAACTAGGAGGTTTCATATATTCTTACATTAGTAATTCTAACAAAACTCAATTATAATAATATAAATCGTAACCAACTAAAATCCATATAATTAGTTGAATTGTTTGTAATATATATAATAAATAATTTATAAAAAATTTCTATAAATAATTATAATCTCATTTAAATTTTAATAGTGTAAAAAAACTAATAAATTATTTATGTAACACCATGTAAAAACTTTTAGTTGATTATAATTTTAATAGCATGCAATAAATAGCTGATAGAAATCATAATCAATAAAAATTCTTCACACGGTGTTGCATAAGTAATTCTAACAAGTCAACTATATGTAATACATTCCAACACAATGAATAACAACGGGTGTTTTTGAAAGAAAGGAATGTCTTGACGTGTATAAAGCTCAGCGTCAAATGACTCAACTACTTCCCACGGTATGGAATGAATTCCGACACAATAACAACGGGCTCAAGTACTTCCCACCGACACAATAACAACGGGTATTTTTGAAAGAAAGTAATGTCTGGACGTGTATAAAGCTCGGCGTCAAATGAGCAGTGGAAAAACATTTCATAGATGCATGTCATGACAGTTCAAAAGTCTTACATAAATAGTTCTAAAGACTCAACTACTTCAGACGGTACACAATGAATAAAGACGGGTGTTTTCAAAGAAAGTAATGTGTTGACGTGTATGAAGCTGTCACAACTTATAATAATAGCCTCTAAAGAGGCTTAATAGAAATCATTCTCATCCCTAAGTTGGCAAGAGTGTGTCTTACTAGTCTACCACTCAACTAATGCTATCAATTTTATTATTTAATGCATTTCATTATACTTCTAAAATGATAAAGCCAACTAAACACCTTCCACTTTCAACAAACAAAAAAAAACTTGGTCTTACAATTGGTCACAAAACATCTATAATAAACAATTATTATTTTATATAATATTATTTTAATAAAAAAATAAAATATATAATTAAATATTTATGACTCTACCTTTTGATAACATAAACTAGTTTTTAAAAATCCCTTACATTTTGGATTACAATATTGCATTGATCTTTGTTTAAGGCTAATAATACTCCCCTACTTCTTTTTAATCTAGTTATTCTAATACATTTAATTCAAAATCCAAAACCATTACACCATTTAAGATTGAACTAAACACCGAAATAAACATGCCTGATTGCAATTGGTCACACATTGGCCATAATGAAAAATTATTATCATATATAGCAAACTGAAATCTATGACTATACATTATCGATCCTTATTAGGTTAATAATTCTAAATATTAAATTAAATATTCATATTAATGTGAAACACTTATTTCTTTGTCCTCTAAAGATTGTTTTTTTTATTGACTATCTAGGATTGAAATGACCTCACTCCTATTACAGTATGATCAAGCATTAAAAACAACTTAACAATTATACATGTTTTGTTTGACAAGATTCGAATTTGTGTAAACCATTAAACTTATGCCATTTAATCTCTTAAAATTTATTTTTATTTTATATATACATGGCAGTTAAAATTCTCTAATTATTTTACTTTAAAAAAAAATTATCTTTATTTTATATATGTTTTTTTTTGGTTAAACCTATTATTCTAATTTAAAAGATCATGTAAAAATATAATGCAAAACTTGAGCAAGGTGATACAGTGGTTTGTGATTATAAATTAAAAAACAGTATACAAATGGACTCATATTATAACATAAATCAAAAACCATATTTTTTAAAGGACTACATGTTTATAAAACTAAATACCAAAAGACAATTTCAGCGGATGAAATGGCCAGTCAAGGTCCACAAGCTTTTCAAACAAGAATGACGTTTGATTTTCAATGACGGTACTCAAATTTACTTATCTTCAAGTTTCAAATATCAATCATGTCGACGAGACAGACGAATGGGAAAGCCTTTAACCATATAAGTGGACGGAAAGTAATGGATATAATCCTCCTCCGTCGGTTCCCACCTGCGTCCGTTCCACCGCATCAGTACTCAGTACTCGTACGTTTAATTGAATTTTCCAAGATAAAAAAATAAATAAACAGTTTGACGAGGTGAAGGTCAAGTGGGGCAAGCTGACCTGAACTTCGTGACGAAGCAGTGGAGGAAGAGAGCCATCTCAACTTTGGCAAAATGATATCCAGGACAAAATCTAGCGCCTCCTCCGAAAGGCAAGAACCATGGCTTCTTACTAAACTCCTGCACCCACCAATATTATATTATGCATCCATATCAAATGTTCATCTATCTCATGTGGCATGACACAAAAGAAACGAAAGGAAATAAGGGGTTTCCGCTTACTAGACCAGGCTCATTTTGCCAGCGCCATGGGTCGAAAGTCAGAGGTTGAGCATAGTGCTTCTCATTCAAATGAATGGCGTTCAAGAAAACGAAGATGGTCCATCCTTCAGGAATTACAAAATCTGCATTGCATAACATGGCGTCCGTTTACGCTTTCTGGAAAACCTAGTTATTATTCACCTCAAACCAGGCAGACCACAACAAACACCATGAGTTACCATTGGTTTTGATGTCTTGTGCGGTTTCTCTGAAAACACCTGGGGCAACATTGCCAAGACGTAGAGTTTCCTTTATCACCTGCCACACCAAGGAGATGGAGATAGAGATGAGACGGCGATGAATGTATTTTATTGATGGATGAATCACGTTATACTTGGAGAAGAATGAGGGAAAAATATGTACCGAATGTGTGAAGTTCATTGAGACGTGGTCGTTCCATGTGAGCTTTTGGTCGCCTTTGGCCCTTACGATGGCGTCATGTTCGGCCTGCGTGTTCCAACGGATTTCCATTAGTTTTACTGTCATACGTACCTAGAATGAATCAATTTCATAGCAGACTGTTCACCCTCATTTCCTCCGATGCACGCGGATTGTCGCTGAGAAACTTGATTGCGAATGTGACGGCTTTGGAGGAAGTCTCGTAAGAAGCAAAAAAGAGCGAGAGTATCATATCTGCAATAATCTCCTCCGAAAACGTCGCTTCTCTCACGAGTTCCGTTAACATATCCTCGCGAACCACTTCCGGATGCTCCTTCCTATCTCTAATGCATTCGTAGATCTTTTCTAGGAGAACCTTCCTGGCCTGCCAATCATCATTTCTATCATCAGCTAATGATTGTGATTGGTATTTCCATTCGTCCCGAGACAAAATATTGATACCTATTTGTTACCTTTATTCCTTTGGAGAAACCAGACCCGGGAATGTTGATGGGAACGGCGATAATAGCACCGGCCAAGTCGTCCAGAGCCCTAAGTCGATTAATTTCATTCAGTTCCGTCTCTGCATTTAGGTCGAGAAGTTTCTTTGCCATCAAGTTCAAAACAACCTGCATGCACCCAATTCAATTGAACGGAATGGAAGGCGTTAAAGAAACAACGAAAATAACTAAAATAATATTTGGGTTACGTAATAGCAATAGCAACAGTGGTAGCTTGCCTTGTGGATCTCCTCTTGAAGATGCAATTCTTTCTTGTCTTCCCATTTCTCCATGCCCATTTGGAAGATAGTTTGTATCTCGGCAATGGAGTCAGAACTCATCAGCTTCTCCGTACTAAAAAATTTGACAATGGTTCCGTGGAGTTTCCTCTGAAGTTCTCCGCGCACCCCGAGCACGCTATATTGGCCTATGATACTTCTCATGGATTTCAGGTATTTGGTATGAAACAACCTTCCCTCGTTTTGCAGCACGTATTTACTGAACTCTGGATCCACCGTCACCACGTTCTCCGACCTTCCAAACAAATTACTCCTGAAAACAGGGCCGTACCTGCAATTCAATTTCAATTTCCATTATGGTTCGATTCTATCCTTCAACTGAAATAAAATTGTAACAAGGTAGGTACCAATATAATTAGTGCAGTGAAGAGTAGAGCAATATTACCTGCGCTCATGTTCGTCAATGAACTTTCGAGGATGTTGAGGGGGAGGGGAATTAATGGCTCGAAAGAAGCTGATATTCTCCCCGATTAAAGGCCATCCGACCTTGCCTGGGGGAAGCTTGTGATGATTTTTGGAGGTTCCGCCCCATATCAACCTCCACACCAGCACCACAACTGCCAAGGTTATGAGCCCTACCACCCAAGAATCCATGCTCATTCGATCCTCTCCACTGTCCTTCGACCTCTACAATGCAATATATGTCAATATATACAGCTAACCTAAGTTAAGGATGAGATATGATCCTAAAGCAAAAGAGAAAACGAATTGCATATTACTTCTGATTCCGAATTTTATCCTCTTTGTGCCTAGCCCGAGATTCCCAATCGGTACCCTGCACGCCTTATCTACCCTCTAGCGATGGCAACTAGGTAAAGTCATGGCCGGGAAAGGAGTTTGACGGGTACATTGAACCTCAACTCATGTCACACTATAGATGAGAATGTCATCTAAGTAGATTATTATGAATGAGTTGGCAATGAATGTGGTTGGTGTATGAGTTGGCATAGGGATACATGATGCTATAGGTCCATCGAAAAGACATAATTAACCACTCATACAAATAATTAATTACTCAAACAAACCCTTTTGTATTTAAACGTTTTCACAAAGAGGGTAGATATTGAAAAGTCAATGGCCGGGAAAGGAGTTTTAAAAGTAGGTTTAATTGAACCCAATCATTCATTAGAAAGGTTGTCACCATAAATATCATAGCCAATAGGTTTAATCACCGTAAACATGAAAATTTTTGATCTCAAAGTAGGTTTAATTGTTTTTTAATCATTTCAATTTAATTATTCACCCAACACAAAGATTTTTACTATAAATATCTTAATTTTCATAATTATAAACATGGAAAGTAGGTTTAGCTGTTTTTTAATAATTTCAATTAAATTATTCACTCAGCACAAAGGTTTTTACCATAAATATCATAATTTTCATAATTGTAAACATGGAAAGAAAATTTTGACATCGAGTAGGTTTAATTGTTATTATAATTACTTGAACCTAATCATTCATCAAACAAAAAAACAAAAAGTATGTATATCATAGCCAATAGTTTTAATAATCCTAAACATAGAAAATTTTGACCTCAAGGTAGGTTTAATTGTTCTTTTAATCACTTTTACCAAATATAAAGGGTTTTCACCTTAAATGAGAAATATTTTTTTCACTTTCACCAAATATAAAGGATTTTCACCTTAAATGAGATAGTTTTTCACTCTAATATGTCTATATCATTTATTAAACATAAAGGGTTTTCACCATAAATGAGAAATCATTTTTCATTCTAATATGTTCATATCATTCATCAAACATAAAGGGTTTTTACCATAAATGAGAAATCCCTTTTCACTCTAATATATCCATATGTTGAAAAGATAATTTGTATATAAATTTTTATATTAAATTAATATAAAGAATGTCAAAGGCTACATTATTATAATAATTTTTTTTTAAATGATAGATGTGAGATCTTGACTTATAAAAAATCTTAATAGTGAACATAAACCCTGGGTAGATAAGGCGCTTCAAAGGTAAAGTCATGGACGACAAAGGAGTTTTCAAAGTAGGTTTAATTGAACCTAATCATTCATCAAATACAAAGGGTTTTCACCATAAATATCATAACCAATAGTTTTAATCATTGTAAACATGGGAAATTTTGATCTCAAAGTAGGTTTAATTGTTCTTTTAATCACTTGAATCTTATTATTCATCGAATACAAAGGCTTTTTATCATAAATATCATAACCAATAGTTTTAATAATTGTAAACATGGAAAATTTTGACCTCAAAGTAGGTTTAATTGTTACTTTAATCACTTGAACCTAATCATTCATCAAAAAAAAATAGTCACCATAAATATCATAGCCAATAGTTTTAATCATCGTAAACATGGAAAATTTTGACCTCAAGGTAGATTTTATTGTTTCTTTTAATCACTTAAACTTAATCATTCATCAAATATAAAGGGTTTTCACTATAAATGAGAAATTATTTTCACTCTAATATGTCCATATCATTCACCAAACATAAAATATTTTCACCATAAATGAGAAATCATTTTTCACTCTAATATGTCCATATCATTCATCAAACATATAGGGTTTTCATCATAAATGAGAAATCAATTTTCACTCTAATATGTCCATATGTTGAAAAGATAATTTGTATATTAAGTTAATGTAACGAATGTCAAAGGTTGTCACTATTATAATAATTTCCTTTAAAATAATAGATGTAAAATTTTGAGTATATAAATTTTTATATTAAGTTAATGTAACGAATGTCAAAGGTTGTCACTATTATAATAATTTCCTTTAAAATAATAGATGTGAAATTTTGATTTATAGAAAGTTTCAATAATAAAGGTTGTCATTGTTACCTTTATTTCTTACAAAGAGTAGATTTGAGATGTTGATTTATTAAATAAATATCTTTTGAATTTAGTATATCATATCTTTCACTTGGAGGAAAGAAAACAACATACTAACAAATATGTTAAAAAGTCCACTTGTATACTTTTCATATCAAAATAATTTAAAGAATATTAAAGGTTGTCACCATTATCATAATTTCGTTTAAAATGATAGATGTGAGATCTTGAGGTATAGAAAAGTCTCAATATTAAAGCTTCTCATTGTTATCCTTATTTCTTACAAAGAGGTAGATTTGAGGTGTTGATTTTGTGACCAGGAGATCATAGTTTGATTAATAAAATGATAAATTGCATTAGTCATATAGTTTAGGAACTATAGTTTAAATAGGATACAAAATAGCATATAAAACAATAATGTTGAAATCACACTAACCAACACGTCATAGGAGGTAGAGCGTTTGGTTTAGGATTATTAACCTAGGATATTTAGGAATTACCATTAGATATTTAAGACAATAAATATCTACATGGTAGAAAGTAGAAAAGTAAATGTAATAATCTACCTATGTAGTATAATGCAATATACTACCTATTTTACCTAGTGGAGTAAAAGGGTAAATATCCCAAAGAATAGAATATTACTCTAACATCCCCCCTTATTACATTATTTGGGTAATACATATACATCCTCCTATACAACAATATTTGGGTAAAGTATATAACTGTCCCAATATAGTGAAAAAGATGTTTGATCTGCTGGTTCTTGCTCTGTCACAATGCTCTAGCTGCTCCTAAGCAAAAAATGGGTCATTCCTCACTTTGTCTTCACATCAATGAATGTCCTTATTGTAATCTTGTCATCCAACCGAATTGCATGGGTAACCAACCACTGCAATCGCTAGGTGTAGTAGAATAGATCACTTCATATGAGGTTCATTCAAGTACAATATGAGTTTGCAAAAGATAAGGTAGCTAAGGTGTCGGTCGTTGTCAAAAATGCACCCTTATAAGTTTCCCCTTCTTTTTGCAAAACATGTTGTAATTAATTTCTAAAAGAAGTATGACTAAGGTGTTGGTTGCTACCGAAAATGCACCCTTATAATTCTTCTTCTCTTTTTACAAAAAATTGTGAAGAAAAAGAAATGTATATCCCCTCTAAATAGCAAAAATATGTGCAACTCAAGAGTTTTGTGAAGGATTTTTACAAAGATTGCCTCCTAGGCAATTTTACACCAAAAAATTCCCTCCTTTTGTTACAAGAACTTCAAAAATGAGAGTTTGCTATTTTATGAAGCCTAAAAGAGGTACAAACACCCCTTTATTACAAGTACTTAAAACAAAAACTTATGCTATTTATGAAGCCTAGAAAAAGAGAGAGGAAATGGTGTTTTGCTCAAGGTGACAAATGTGTTTTCCTTCTACAATATTGTTTTAGCAATAAGCACTTTGTGTGTTTTTTATGAACTAGAATTAGAATCGGAACTAGACACTTCACTAGCAATATTGCCTTTTTTTTGCTTCTGTGTTGTGTCTTTGTCTTTCTTGTTTTTCTTGTTTTTGAACCAACACCAATTGGTGTCATGGTTGTCCTTTTTACAATGCGAGCAAAACCTCTTTTGAGATACCCTTTGAGGATGATCCTCCCTTTTGAAAGTTTATTTTCTTCTTATCACCCTTATTGTTTGAATAAAGTGCATTGTTTGACACTTCATCATTTTGGAGTTGATTTGCTTCCTCATTTTGAAGCAAATTGACTAACTCCACAAAGGTGACAACTCTTTGTGAAACATTAAGGGATGTAATCAACATTTTGTAGGTTTTAGGAAGAGCTCTCAAAATTACTGAAGTCAAAATGGTGTCTTCAACTTTGGCCCCAAAAGCATTAAGTTTCGACTTCAGATCTACCACTCTATGGAGGAATAGTTCTATTGATTCACCTGACTTCATATGGAGTGTATGAAGTTGTGTTTGAAGGTTTAGAATAGTTGATTGATTTTTGCCTTCAAAAATGGTACTAAGAGCATCCCATGCCTCTTTACTAGTTTTACCTTCACTTAGGTGAGGCTGGATCTCATCAGTAGTTGCTAGGAGTATTAACATGAGAAGACGATTGTTCTTTTTATCCCATGCTTTTTGATCTACTCCTGCTGTTGCAGGTCTTGATTCAGTACCATCAACTAAATCCCACATGTCCTCTATAGTCAAGATGGCTTTCATCTTAGTTTTCCATGTTGAATAGTTAGGACCTTTTAACAATTGTGTATCACTTAAGTATTTATTGATAATTGCCATGATGAAGGTCCTACAATTTATACTAAGATGATATTTCTTTTAGTATACCCTCAAAAGAGTATATTAATGAATTTAATTTGTTCTATAATATATTTAATGGCACCTGCCTTAACACCCTTAATAAGGGATGAAAATTTTGAGGAATTTTAAGCTAAACAAATAGAGCAAATTAAAGGCATAGGTTTTTGAAAACTTTTGATTTTGCTCTCTAGGATATTTAATGGCACCTGCCTTAACACCCTTCAATAAGGATGGAAATTTTGAGGAAATTAAGCCAAAAAAAGAGAGTGAATCAAGGTGTTTGAATTCTGACCTTTGATGGGGAGTAAAAATTGACTTGTTTAACTTGTGCAAAGTGTAGCACGATTTAGTGAAGTTTGGGTTTTTGAAATGCTCTTCAATGTTTATGATTGTTTAATTGCAAAAACATGATGGTTAGTGCAATAATAAAAAAGAGAGCAACCCAAATTTTTATCACTATAGGTGTCGGATGCAACCGAAAATGCACCTAGTATAGTCAATTTTTAAGAAAAGGTGTTGAGTATAATCAAGAATGCACCTATATTGTTTTGAAATATCCCCCCTTTCTCTTTCAAATTTTGCAAAAAATAGAATCACAAGATATGACTTCTATCCCCCCTTAATTTTTACAAAATTGAAAAATGCGAGCACTCCTTTCAAGACAAGTCGACACATGACCCACGTTTGAAAGGCTTCTAGACCAGTCGACACACGACTTGGATTTTGTTTTCAACACTCGAAAATAGGTGGTGCATTAGGATCAAAAGGTTCACGAATCCTCATGGGACCATAGCTTCTGTCCAACCCATTCCATGGATCAGTATAGATAATTGAGTGAGGAATGGTTCTACGATATTCATGAAGCATATGACAAAAATGAGATCGTGTTGTTTGCCTTTGTAATTCATTTCTCTTTCTTATGATTCTTTGTTGATGAAGAGCTTTCCTTACCCAAGACTTGATCTTCATGAAAACTTGAAGAGTTAGGAGCAATAAAGGAAATTTTGATGAAAATTTGATAATTAGAGCAACAAAATGTCTTCTATACTTTGTCTCTTTATCCCCACATTTGGAGAAAACTAAAGAAAGACAATTGCTTAGTTGCATAAAAAAAATTGGCACTTCTATTTTCAATTTGAATGCTAAAAAAATAAGTTTTTAAAGCTTTTTAAATAGAAAATAACATTATTTTTGTAATAAAAAGATCAATTTAATAGTTTAAAAAAATATTGATACAATTTATTTTGCAAAAAAAATGAAAAAATTCTTAAAAAAAAAACTAAAATAAACAATTTTAATTAAGCATAAAAATTAAAAAATTAAACTTTAGTTTGCCAAAATTTTAAAAAATTCCATACAAAATTATTTCCCTTTGTAAATCGACGAGTGAGGGAGTTGAACCTGTGACCCGATCTGGCCTAAGGCATCCGCCTTGGCCAACCAACCAAGAGTCGAGCTTGGTTCTCAGGCCTTGGCGCCTAAGTGTTGAAGAAGCCTTCGGGCTTCTTTGAGGACTCTGTGGGAATTATCCCACATGCATCCAAAAATCGGATGCAAAGGCCTTTAAAGGCCTTGACGAGCTTATCGTTCGTGATTGCCCTAGGACAATCGAGTCTGGAACCTCCTTTTGTCGGCATCCACATGGCATGGCAAGGGGTTCCAAGTCAAGTCTTGTCAGTCCAGTGGTTGTCTGCCATGTCAGGTTTGCATCATCCAGTGGTTGTCCACCACGTAAGGTTTGTGTCGTCTAATGGGTCTATTCCATGGCCAGGTGGCACGTGGCCATAGTGCCACATGTCATGTAGGTAGCAGGCCATGTCAGTGCATATCGAGGTGCATGCAGGTCGATAGTGATATGTCGGCACCTCCTTGGGGTGCATGTTGTGGGAAGCATGAGGGCACTCATGCCCTCTAGGCGTTCCCATTGACAGTATTGGTATGTGGGCCCAGTAGGGGAGCCAATAAAGCTCTACCCATGCCACAGAGAGTGTGAGGACCACCTACCCTCAGATGCTCCCATGGGAAATTTGTAGGCCCATAGAGAGGATTGTCGATGGGGAGTAAAATCCTCGGTGGTCACGATCCGCAATGGGGAAAAGAACCCTGTAGGTGGCGATCACCATTGGGGGTCAAATGATCCCAACGTCGAGATCTGTGCCCTATGCTATGGGCACTAAGCCACTGTGGGCCTTCCTGCCCTCTCGTGTCACATCCTGCGGGGTTTCCAGTCGAGGTGGGGTGAAAATTAGGATGCACAAGATAATCAAACAATAGGGAGAATTAAAAACATTAGGAGCATAAAATGGAAATTAATTAGAGGTCACCCATGGTGCCAAAATTCCAATGCTCCTTGCTAAACTCCCTTGCTCCAGCTCTAGTACCAATGTGACCAAGAGATCATAGTTTGATTAATCAAATGATAAATTGCATTAGTCATATAGTTTAGGAACTATAGTTTAAATAGGATACAAAATAGCATATAAAATAATAATGCTGAAATCACACTAACCAACGTATCATAGGAGGTAGAGCATTTGGTTTAGGATTCTTAACCTAGGATATTTAGGAATTACCATTAGATATTTAAGACAATAAATATCTACATGGTAGAAAGTAGAAAAGTAAATGTAATTATCTACCTATGTAGTATAATGCAATATACTACCTATTTTACCTAGTGGAGTAAAAGGGTAAATATCCCAAAGAATGGAATATTACTCTAACAGATTTATTAGAAAAATATTTTTTTTGACTTTAATATATCCATCTCTTTCACCTCAAGGAAAGAAAATAACTTATTAACAATATATTAAAAAAATATTTATAAATTAAAATTTCTACCAAAGTAATGCAAATATATCAAAGGTTGTCATGTTATCATAATTTCCTTTAAGATGGTCGATGTGAGATCTTGAATTAAAGAAAATTTCTCAAAACTTTATGGGCAAAAATTTCTTTTTAACTATTCCATTTGTTTGAGGAAAATAGAGAATAATATTGTGAAGGAATACATTATGACCATTCCACTTTGGGGAACCAAGATAGTTTTTCATTACTCATACCCATCTCAAACATGACTTCCCAATGGATTGTATCATTGACAATGGTTTGTAGAAAAACTTAATTAGAAGATCCATAGTCAACAAATTGTATTTGTCAATGTATCCTCATCCTCATTCATATGCTCTTAGATGGAAGGATCATGGTTCATCCACACCAATCACACATATATGCACTATGTCCTTTGTTTTTTGTCACAAGTACATGCATAAGGTGATGTGGCCAGTCTAGATAGTTGTGGATTGTTGCTTGGAGAATATTATTAGTATGGTAGAAAAACCGATGATGATGCATACAACAATATCTATAAATTGTAAAAATATGAAAAAATAGTACGTAATAAAGAGTAGTAAAAAATGATAAATTTGATACATATGTAAGCAAGCATGCAAAGTAGTCAATCAATCCACACCACTAGCATTATTTTTTGTTAGGGCATAAGCTAATCTAGAGAAAACAAGCATCACATTCTCCATATAGCATGCTGATCTTAGACAATTTTTGGAATCTTATTTTGATTGTTTCACGATCCCAAAGTATTTCCACAAAATCAAGCAATCAATCACTGAATTAAGCTACTACCTATTATTTCTCTTCCTAATACATCATTGTACCCCTCATCAATGGTACAAAGTGAAGAAATTAAAAGATAAATTTAAGATTTGTTAAATAAATGCTTCATCAAGCTAAGTACATCCACTTGTGCTCCTCCCATTTTAGTTGTGCTAAAGAAATATGGGGCATCATGTCTTTCCATATATTTTTAGGTGTTAAAAAAATCACAATAAAAAATGTATCCACTTCCTTGTATTGGTGACTTATAGGCCAACTTTAAGGTACACCATTTTTTTCAAAATTTATCTCAAAAGTGGAAATCATCAAGTAAAAGTTTAGGTAGAAGAGACATGGAAGACAACTTTCAAAATTAAAATAGGTCTTTTTGAGTGGCATATATTTCTTTTTGCGTTGACCAATATACCTACCACATTCATGATATTGACCTACCACGTTTGTGATATTGATAAATGATATTTTTTAAGAAATGTACTCACAAATTTGTTATCATTAATTTGGATGATATTGTCTTTTCAAAAGGATAGAAGGCACATCTTCAACACTTGAAATGAGCTCTTCATATTTTTAAGAAAAAAACTTGTTCATTTGCATAAACATCAATCTCATACCTTAAATTTAGGAAGGCACTTAAAAGGGATCCTACCAAAGTGGATGTTACGCACAAACTCTTTCCAATGTCACTGAATTAAAATATTTTTCTACGAGTTTTCTGGATCTCTATGTAACAAATAATATTTTGGCCTACCGAAGTGGATGTTGCGCACAAAAGGCCAACTCTTTCCAATGTCATTGAATTAAAATATTTTTCTATGAGTTTTCTAGGTCTCTATGTACCAAATAACATTTTGGCCTTATATATATATATATATATATATATATATATATATATATATATATATATGCGTGCATAGATAGAGTCTGAGCAGAAGAAAGTCAAGCACGTGAATTGTCTTTATTCCATATCTATTCTATGAAAATAGCCCAAGTTTTCTGCTCGCCATTACATTTAGTTTGTAGTACCAAGTCTTCGGGATGGTTTTCATGTAAGTTAAAGAAATTTGATGGTCTTCAGCTACACAGAAGGCATCCCCATGCAAACAGATTAGGTATTTTTGCCTTCCTACTTTGCCTTGTTCATTTCCTGCACTCATAAACAGAATATGATTGTAATGGATTATGTAATGTATTGATTGTATGCAGATTGACATAGCTACATCCGATCAATGGCTATTAAACAGGACACGAAATCTCTTCATGGCGATGTGCATTAGAAAATCCATAATAGTTTGTACTACATTATGCCTAAAACTGTGTGTATTCTTTAATTCCATAATTGGGTCATTATATTTACAGGTATGAATGTCCTTACAAATTTATGGGCAATGCTGACGGAGTCACAATCATATACTAATCAAGATTCCAACCATTCTCATGCAAAATTTGAGGTTGGAATTCTATTCTATTCTATCTAAATTCTAGTATAGCAAAAATTGATCAATTTTTTTATTATTAATTCCCAAAATCATATAGTTGTTGATGACTCATTCATTGACCGTGGTTTTTTTATCCTCGGATGACAAGGGTGCACATATGGATAAATTGATCACAAGAGATCAAGTAAATATTTGAATCCATGGAATATGAGGAGATAAGCCCCCATGCATATGATACCGTATGAGTGGCAAGAGTTCCCGCTATCAATGGCTTTGGTCAACCCTAATTTCCCCAAATATTTGAGTGGATTCCTCATAATCAGTTACCTGATGGTTCTTGGGGAGAACCCCATTGCTTCCTGCCCTTTGATAGAATCCTCAATACTCTTGCCTACCTAACTACACTCACCTTATGGAACATTGGCCACGTTCAAGTGCAAATAGGTAATATGATAATCACTAATGGATACTCTTATTACTTGGATATCCTTATCCTCCATCTTTTCTAGATGGTTTTACATTCAAGTTGTTTTAGGTCTCGATTTCATAAAAAGACATGCAAAATCAATTAGGAGAGAAGCACTAGCTAATTGTTAGAAATTAAATAGGTCTTATCACCCAAATATGATCACATATCTTTGACATTCGATCATCGTAATTTTTAAATGTGTGTAGTTAATACCGAAAGTTGCATTTGTTCAGTGATTGATCAGAAAACCTAGTTTTGCATTAAAGGTATGTAAGAAGATAAGCCTTATCCTATCTTCCACCTAGCTATATAAGGTGGTGGTACCTTTTAGAAAGTTATAGGAGTGCACAATAGTGTAGAGAGAGAACGGAGTGAAATAGAGGTGTTAGAGAAAGGAGTTAGAACAATAGTCTATTGAATACTCCTCTGGTGTTTAACCTGCAATTGAGCTTGCAGATGTTTGTAAAGATTTTGGATAAAGAAGCATTTGTGTAAGGTTTCAGTTTGCCTTGTATAACTGCAACCGCAGTCAAATTTGTTTTAATTAATAGAATTTATATCTATTTCAACATACTTGTAGCTTTTGCATGTTTATATTGTTGTGTGCTCTGAAAAACCTGTTTCTCTGGTTCGAAAGGGTATTTCACCCATTCTCCCTTTGAATAGTCATTGCGCTATTTCACATAAGCATAAAGATGTTGCACACTTCACATCCTCTGAAAAGACATTTGTTTTGTCTTGTTGCACAATTTTAACTTGCACTCCTAAATTTGATTGTGATCAACTTTCAAATTGCAATTAATTCTTACCGATAAGGCATTGTGTTGTTTTTATAAGAAAATAGGCATTGCACACTTTATATCTCCATAAAAGACATGTAAAAAATATTTTATCTTGTAGCACCTCCAAAATCAAATCACGATTTATTTTAAGCAAAAGGACATTTCAGGAATTGTTTTCCTGCAAAACATTTTGACTTGAGTCAACTTCTGTTTCATCCTTTTATCATGTGCAATCAGGTGTTGTGCTCATTTTTTGAGTGATTCAGGTGCTTTACTCCTTTGTTGAGTTATTTGGGTGTTGCACTCTTTTTTTGAGTTATTCGGGTGTTTCGCTCCTCTCATGCATGATTCAATATTGCGCTTCATCCACTGTGTGCAAGTCCTTTGTTGTGCTTATCTCAAATTGGTATTAGAGCTAACACCTTCTCATGGATGATAAGAAGCAATGGCTTCTAGAAGTAACCCTTTTTAGTTGCAGATCCCATGTTTCAATGGTAAAAGTTACGATTACTAGAGCATCCAGATGAAGATCATGTTTGGGTATCAAGAGTTATGGGACCTAGTCTATAATGGTTACACAGAATGAGAAAATATAATAGCATTGAGTGCACTCTCCCATGCAGAGTCATATTTGTTGAAAGAGAATCGAAAGGACCAAAAGGTATTATTCTACATAATATAGGCAATCGACGAGACAATCTTCCCGTGAATAGCATTAGCAACCAAATTAAAGGAGGCTTGGGAAATATTAGCCAGCTCCTTCCAGGGCACCAATAAGGTGAAGCTGGTGTGATTGTAGATTTTTATGAGGGAGTTCAAGAAATTGCAAATGAGTGAGTCTGAGTTTATTAGCGACTTCTTTAACCGAATAATGGATGTCATTTACCAGATGTGGTTGAATGTGGAGAATCAGAGGATTATGGAGAAGATACTTAGGAGCCTACCAGCCAGGTTCGACTTAGTAGTGATCATGATTGAAGAATTGAGGTATTTGAAAACCCTCTTTGTAGATGAGCTCATGGGTTCTCTACAAAAATATGAGTAGAGGCTGAGTTGGTCATCTCAGTCCTCTTTGGAGCAAGAGTTCAAGATGCAGGTCTAATTTTGAGATAGTGGCAGAAGATAATAATCGCACAAAGGAGCCTCCAGTTCTCAAGGAGGAAGAGGTAGAGGCAAGCATGGAAGAGGTAACAAGTGAGGAGGAAGATCCAACTCTAGTGAAGGAGAGAACAATTACAACTTCCATCAAGCAGGAGGAAGAGGTAACGATAGAAATCAGTAAGGAGGATCTAATCAAAGGTATGATAAATCAAAGATCTAATGTTATTACTACAAGAAATTTGATCATTATATTTCTGAGTGTAGAAAGAAGATGACCAAGGATAACAAATAGTAAGCCCATTACACAAATGAAAATGATAATGTAGAGTGTAGAGATGATTGTGGGAATATGTTATTGACCTATAGTATTGAGGAGGATAGCTAAAAGAATATATAGTATCTCGACAGTGGGTGCAACAACCACATGACTGGGAACAGAGAGATGTTCTCACAACTTGATGAAATAATCAACTCTAAGGTAAATATGGGGAACAATAGCAAGGTTCTTGTAATGGGTAAAGGAAAAATAACCATATACACCAGACAAGGTGAAATTAAGTAGATCATCGATGTGTATTATGTGCCTGGGTTGAAACATAACTTGCTAAGTGTTGGACATATTGTGCAGAAGGAGCACATTGTGCAATTCAAGAATGAAGTATGTACCATCAGAGATAAAGAGCATGGGCAAGTTGCAACTGTTTCCATAATAAAGAACATGATATTTCCCCTTTAGATCCATAATGAACTATTATTGTAACTTAGTACAGTGCTGAAGGATGCTATCTGGCTGTGGCATCTTAGATTTGGTTAGCTAAGCTTCAATGACCTAAAATTGTTGCACAAGAAATAAATGGTGAAGGTTTTACCCCTCATAGAGCAACCTAATCAAGTTTGTGAAGGTTTCTTAGTCGATAAGAAACATAGGGATGCATTCCCTATAGGGAAGTCTTGGAGAGCTTCATAGCCATTGGAGATGGTACATTCTAATATATACGGTCCTATGCAGAATAGCTCATTTATCGATAATAAATACTTCCTAACTTTCATTGATGTCAGTCAAAAGACATGGGTATATCCCATTAAGCAAAAGTTAAAATCATTTGGTAAATTCAAGGAGTTCAAGGCTCTGGTTGAGAAACAAAGTGAATATTATATGAAGACTCTCAGGACAAATGGAGGAGGTGAGTATATCTCCAATGAGTTCCAAAATTTTTGCAAGCAAAATAGAATTCGTAGGTAACTCACTGCCAGATACACACCACAATAGAATGGTGTTGTAGAGAGGAAGAACTGGACAATCATGGAGATGGCATGGAGCATGTTGAAGGCAACAAATTTACAATATAAGTTTTGGGTAGAAGTTGTATTTTGTGCAGTTTATCTACTAAATCGGTGTCCCATGAAGAGTGTTTTTTTTTTTGAATTTATATGATGGAATCGATAGTTACCATGAAACCGGGCAGGCTATCTAGATTTTTATGGCCGCCATAGTATTTTGCACTGTCCACCCTAGAATTTGCCACACAGATCTTTGCAAAGTCTACCCCTATAACCATCATGCCATAATCATTTTCAACCTTTTACACAATTGAAAGCACTAGGAAAGGGACATGCGTTCAGTTCGACGAGGCTCGAGATTTGAACCTTGGACCTCTGCCCCCTTTATGGGGTTTGGATGAACCAATTGGTCTACACCCTAGACCTGTCCCATGAAGAGTGTTAAGAACATGATTCCTAAATAAGCCTAGAGCAATCAGAAACCTAGTGTGGCTCATTTGAGAGTTTTTAGGTGCATAGCTTATGCACATGTTTAAAATGAGAAGAGGAAGAAGCTAGATGATAAGGCAAAGAAATGCATATTCACTAGGTATAGTGAAGAGTCCAAGGCATATAGGTTGTATAATATTATGACAAAGAAGTTGATTATCAGCAGAGATATGAATTTCCTGGAGGATGAAGCCTAGAACTAAAAATCAAAGACTGGTTAGCTCGAGCCAACAATTATTGAGTCTGAGAACTTGGAAGAAAATAGGGTGCATCAGCTTGTAACTTCAAGTAGCAATACTAGAGCTAGTAGTAGCACTACCTCATCATCACAAATGCCTCAAATTGCAAGTAGAATCTCAAATTTGATGACACCAGCAAAGACAAGGAGCTTGCAAGACATTTATGAGGTAACCTAAAATCAAGTAGATGAAGAACATTCTGATTTTACTTTATTTTTTGAGTGTGATCCAATTTCATTTGAAGAAGCAATTCAGAATCATAAATGGGTGAAGGTTATGGATGAGGAAATAAAAGCCATAGAGAAGAATTAGACATGGCAGTTGATGGATCTCCTAGTAGGGAGGAAGACCATTGGAGTCAAGTGGGTATATAAAATAAAGTTTAATTCCCAAGGAGAAGTTGATAGGCATAAGGTCATATTGGTGGTGAAAGGCTACAAAAAAAATTTAGGGATTGACTATCATGAGGTATATGCACCTGTAGTGATACTTGATACAGTCAAGATGATCCTGACACTGGAAGCCCAAAAAGGTTGGGGTGTTTACCAGATGGATGTCAAGTATTCCTTCCTCAACTGAGTGTTGGAAGAAGAGGTCTACATACACCAGCCACTAGGATATGAGTTGGAAGTACAAGAAGATAAGGTATTAAAGCTGAATAAGGCCATGTATGGGTTGAAGCAAGCACCTAGAGATTGGTAAAGTTAGATTGATGTTTACTTTTAGGAGAATGAGTTCATAAAATGCCCATATGAGCACACCTTATACCTAAAGATAAATGTAGAAGGAGAGATGATGATAGTCTACTTGTAAGTAGATGATCTAATTTACATTGGCAACAATAATGTGCTATTTGACTAGTTTAGAACAACCATGATGAAGGAGTTTGAGATGACGAACTTAGGGCTAATGAAATACTTTCTAGACATAGAAGTGGACCAATCTACAATTGGCACCTTCATTTCTTAGGGCAAGTATGCAAGATATGTCTTGAATAGGTTTAATATATAGGACAACAAACTTGCCATCATACCTATTGCCACAGGTCTAAAGCTGAGTAAAATGGATTGCAACATAAATGTTGATCCAACCTTGTATAAAAGGTTAGTTGGTAGTCTCATGTATTTGACTGCAACTAGACCATATTTGATGTTTGGAGTGATTTTAATTAGTAGGTTTATGGAGACTCCAAATGATAATGATTGGCAATCAGGTAAAAATATTTTGCATTATGTCAATGGGACCAGGAACCATGGAATTTTTTATTTTAGAAAAGATAAGCTGGAACTAGTTGGCTACACAGATAGATATGGGGTTGGTAGCACTGACGATCGAAAGAGCACTTCTGGCTATGATTTTCATCTTAGATCAAGAGTAGTTTTGTGGTCCTCAAATAAGAAACCCATAGTTGCATTGTCCACTACAAATGCAAAGTATGTTTTCACCACGTCAACCGTATGCCAGGGAGTATGGCTGCGAAGAATCTTGGGTGAGCTAAATCATCCATCGAAAGGGGCAACAAAAATTTTCTATGAAAAAAATTCTACCATAGCATTGTCAAAGGATCCAATGTTTCATGGAAATACCAAGCATATTGATATTCGTTATCATTTCATCATAGGGTTGGTGAAAGCTAACAAAATTGAGTTACTATTTTGCAGGTCAAAAGAGAAGGTAGTAGATATTTTTACAAAATCTTTGAAGGAGGAGGAATTTAATAGGATGAGGGAAATTTTGGGCATCAAAGTCTTTGTGAAATCTTGTTTAAAAGGGGATGTTAGAAATTAAACTCAATTTCATGCTTATAAGATCTCTGATAGATCTTATCGCCCAAATTTGATCATAGATCTTTGAAATCCAATCGTCATAATTTTCAAGCATGTGTAGTTAATACCAGTAGTTGCATTCATTCGATGATTGATTAGAAATCCTAGTTTTTATTTAAAGGCATGTCAGAATATAAGCCTTATCCTCCCTTTCGCTTGACTATATAAGGTGATGGTACCTTTCAAAAAATTGTAGGATTGCACAATAGTGCAGAGGGAGAACAAAGTGAAATAGAGGCATTAGAGAAAGGAGTCAGAACAACAGTCTACTAAATACTCCTCTGGTGTTTAACCTACAACTGAGCTTGTAGATGTTTGTAAAGCTTTTGGACAAAGAAGCATTTGTGTAAGGTTTTATTTTGCCTTGTATAACTCTAGTCGTAGTCAAATTTGTTTTAATTAATAGAATTTATATCTATTTCAGCATACTTGTAGCTTCCACATGTTTATATTATTGTGTGCTATGAAAAACCTATTTCTCTGGTCTAAAAGGATATTTTGCCCACTCTCCCTCTGAATAGCCCCTGTGCTATTTCACATGAGCGGAAAGACATTGCACACTTCACATCTTCCGAAAAGACATTTATTTTGTCTTGTTGCGTGATTTTAAATTGCTCTCCTAAATTTGACTATGGTCAACTTTCAAATCGCAATTAATTCTTACCAATAAGGCATTGCACTATTTTTATAAGTGAATAGGCATTACACACTTTGTGTCTCCAAAAAAGATATTTAAAAAATATTTTGTCTTGTAGCACCTCCAAAATCAAATTGTGATTTGTTTTAAGCAAAAGGACATTTCAAGAATTGTTTTCCTGCAAAACATTTTGACTAGGGTCAACTTCTATTTTAACCGTTTATCATGTGTGATCAGGTGTTGTGCTCCTTTGTTGAGTGATTTGGGTGCTTCGCTCCTTTATTGAGCGATTTGGGTGTTGCAGTCATTTGTTGAGTGATTCAGGTGTTTCGCTCTTCCTATGCGTTATTTGGTATTGAGAATCATTCACTTTGCGCAAGTCCTTTGTTGCGTTTCTCTCACCAATTACGATTTTCTAAAAGGATTTCATACGATCTTTCCTGCAATGTTAAAGGAGGCCAAACTGCTATACTTGGAACTTCCTAATTTTTAGTCATATGTTATGAATAAAATCAACCAAAAGTGGGATGCCCACATCAAAAATTGAAGTTCTACCTACCCTGCATTTCTCTTTCTATTATGATATCTTTTATTCTAAGCGAATTTCAAAATAAAAATATCTATCTATTTGAAGAAGTTTGTTGTGACTCAAGATTTCTATTGATCATTTGCACACCGTTCCTACGGTTATGTTTTACTACCTAGAGGGCATTCAAGAGGTAGTCGATTGGCAAAAATATCCTCAAAATGCAATCCAAATATGGTTCGTTCCTGAGCTCACCAGCATCTATCGCTTGTGTATACATACACACTCAGGACAACAAGTGTTTGAAATTCTTGACTGGCCTTCTTCTAAAGTTTGAAGATCATGGTAAATATTCTAATACTCTTAAGCATGCTCAAGTGCTATTATTCACCAAGTAAGTGATATTTAGGACTAAATGTCTAGTTTGGTAGTGCCATGCATGTATCTAGTGGATATCTCAGAACGTTTAAGGGTAGTAGATACAGTTGAACATCTGGGGCTAGAACGTCATTTCCAAAAGAAGATAAAACAAGCCTTGTATTATGTGTATAGGTGATCATCTCTTTGGAGTGCTATTAAATCATGGGATAGTCATAATATTCTATAAACATGTTTCATAGATATTGGCACGACAGAGGCCTCGAATTTGGAAGGGATAGTCCCATTCTTGATATTGATGTTACGACCATAGGCCTTAGACTTCTAAGAATATACGAGTATGATGTATCTTCAGGTAATAAATGCATTCATATTCAAAGGTTTTACATGGCTATTACGAACCGAAGTTCTAGTTTTCTAATTCTATAAATAATTTGAATGGCAGACGTTATTGAAAATATCAAAATGGATGTTGAATTACTTCTTAACGTCTTTGATGATCAAGACTTAGGAGAGCTCCTAGAGAAATTTAGTTTGTACAGATGTTCACAGGTGAATTTTCTAGGTTAAAACATGCAATAGATAATAACATTAACCAAGAATGACTTACTCAAATTTGTAGAGAATGGTGACTTTTCTCATGCTTTGCATGTCAAAGAAAACCTTCACACATAGGTGAAACTCTCTATTGTCTTTGCTACTTTATGGATATAACTAAATAGCACTATAAATTTTACAATAGCTATTGTGAGTATACTTAACTTGTTATGTCTATTGCCTAGATTGAGGATGCCTTGGTGTATCCCTGAAATAGAAATATACTAAGATTGATGTCCCAAAATTACATAGATCACTATAGTTCCAATGACTTGTGGCTGGGGAAGACTTTATATCAGTAAGATACAATATCCCAAACTAAAGGTTTCGTATCATGTTCTCTAGTGTTCATAACTGTAGAAAATGTTGTTGGGAATTGAGCCAATCAAAGTTGCAAATTTGTGTTCTCTATTCCAAAATGCAAACCCTTATGTTCCAAAATAGAGAATGTCAAACTCTAGAATGGTTTATTGTGTGTAGATTGCATACAAATGTCTCCATATTGTGATCCATTGTTTCTTTTCTGTTAGTTATCTGCGTGCGTCTAGTTTTGGGCATTTTCTAATTATTGGGTGTGATTTTTGCCATGATTCTTCATGGATTTTCTATTGTTAACATATAGTTTGTATTATAACAATTATAGCTGATTGTACTTATCTTTTAGCCTCCTATGGATATTCTTATGTTGAGACTCCAAGGCTATATATTTTTGTAATCATTTCTAAATAAATCAATTAGCATTTATCATTGTGGTATCAAATCTAGTCAGGTCTTGTGGGTTGGAGAGAGCCTGTGGAGTGTTTGTAAGAGTTTATTAATATTTTTCACATTGCCTCAAGGTTCCTTGCTATTTTTTTAGCATCATGGCTAACAACAACAACTCATTGCCAATTCTAGAATTCAATGGTGAAGATTATGAGTATTGGGCCATAAAAATGAAGACCCTACTCATTGGAAAAGGATGTTGGGATATAATTGAATATGGATATACTGAGCCTGCTAATTGGAATGTTGTACCAATTGCTGATAGACAAGAAAAAAGAGAAGCACACAAGAGAAATAGCTTTTCTCTCTACCACATCCAAACAACCTTGGATAAGAGCCTCTTTCCTAGAATTTCTAGTTGTACAACAACTAAGGATGCTTGGAAAGATTTTAAGGATGGCTTTCAAGGCAATGATCAAGTGAAGCAAGTCAAATTGCAAACTCTCAAGAGGGATTTTGAGAATTTGAGAATGAAGGAAGATGAAAATGTGGGAGAATATTATGTGAGAGTAAAATATTGTGTGGACAAGATGAAGTCTCTTGGTGAAGAGGTGAACAATGAAGTCATGGTGAAGAAAGTGTTGAGAAAACTTCTTCCAAAGTGGAATCATGTAGCTATCATAATTGAAGAGAGTAAAAATCTCACTACTCTTAATTATGATCAGCTCATTGGATCTTTAACATCCCATGAAGAAAGGCTATCTTCATCTTCAAATGTTGGTGGAGTTGAAGAAAAAGCCTTTACATCCAAAGAAGGTGAATCTAGTTCAAGAGGCCAAGGTAGAGGGAGAGGTAGATCTCCTTCAAGAGGAAGAGGTAGAGGAAGAAGAGGTGGCTTCCAAGGAAGAGGAGGTGCTCAAGGAAGAGGAAGAGGTGACAAGAGTGACAAGACATGTTACTATTATAACAAATTTTGACACTTCCAACAAGATTGTAGATTGAAGGCATCCCATGAAGGAAGAAGTAGTGCACACTATGGAGAGGAGGAATACTCCTCAATTTTATTTTTGTCATATGGCAAATCAGATCAGAATTTGAATGAGATATGGCTCCTAGATACTGGTTGTTCCAACCACATGACTGACAAGGGGGAGTTGTTTTCCACAATGGACAATTCCTACAAGTCCAAGATCAAGCTTGGAGATGATAATGCATTACAAGTTGAAGGTAAAGGAGCTATGGAGGTGCACACCAATGAAGGTAAAAATAAGGTGAATGATATATACTACACTCCAAATCTGAAACATAATTTGTTGAGTGTTGGTCAAATCATGAAAATAATTATAAGATTATTTTTGAAGATAACAAATATGTCATCTGTGATAAGAATCATGGGCATAGGATTATCACCACTATTCCTATGACCAAGAATAGATTATTTCCTCTCAATTTTGGAGAACAAGGATCTAATTTTGTAAATATTACCATTGATAACAAGAGCTGGTTGTGGCACTTAAGATTTGGGCATTTAAATTTTCTAATTTTGAGATCAATGGTATCTCAAAAAATGGTGTATGGGCTGCCCAAGGTTGAATATCACAAAGGTGTGTGTGAAGGATGTGCTTTGGGAAAGCACTCAAGAATGCATTTTCCAAGAGGAAAAGCATGGAGAGCCTCCTATCCTCTTCAATTGGTGCATTTTGACATTTGTGGGCCAATGCAAACTCAAATTATTGGTAAGAATTCATACTTCCTCACTTTCATAGATGATTTTTCAAGAATGTGTTGGGTCTATTTTTTGAAAGCAAAATATGAGGCATTTTCTTGTTTTAAATATTTTAAGAATCATGTTGAAAAGCAAATTGGATGCTATATAAAATGCTTAAGAACTGATAGAGGAGGAGAATTTTGTTCAAATTAATTCTTACAATTTTGTAAATATTATGGTGTTAAAAAGCAACTCGCTACTACCTATACTCCACAACAAAATGGTGTGGTTGAACGAAAAAATAGAATAGTTGTAAACATGGCAAGGAGTATACTAAAAACAAAGAAATTAAGTAATATGTATTGGGCTTAAGATGTTAGGACAACCATCTATATTTTGAATATAATTCCAACTTCTAGCTTGGATGGCATCACTCCATATGAAGCATGGTATGCAAAGAAACCAAATGTAACTCATTTAAGAATTTTTGGTTGTTTGGCTTATGCACATATTCCAAAAGAACATAGAAGGAAACTTGATCCAAAAAGTGAAGCATGCATTTTTATTGGGTATTGTGAAAATACCAAAGCCTATAGGCTCTATAATCCAAAAAATCATAAGAGTATTGTATCAAGAGATGTGATTTTCTATGAAGGATGAGTTTATGGTCATAAAAAAGGCCATATTGAGAAGTCAAAATATGTTTTTAATGGTGATATTATTGATGATATTGATTATATTGATGATGAGAATCCCACTCATGTTTTAGTTCCAAGTGCTACTAATCCATCAAGAAGCCCCTCATCTAGTTATCGACCAAGCAAACTCTCATCTAGTTCTTCAGTTTCAAGTGCAATTCCAAGTCCACAAAGGAAGGTAGATTAAGTGATATTTATCGAAGGAGTACAATTCAAAAACATGAAGATAACCCAAGAGTTTAGACAATCAATTTTGATTTATCTTCACAAACTAATTTTGAACCATCAAGTTTTGAAGAAGCATGTAATAATGAAGCGTGGATCAAAGCAATGCAATATGAAATGAACTCTATCATGAAGAATGATACTTGGGAGCTAGTTGAGTTTCCAAAAGGTAAGAAGATTGTGTGCTCTAAATGGGTCTACAAAACAAAATATAATAGTGATGGAAGTATTAATATGCACAAAGCAAGGCTTGTGGCCAAGGGGTTCACACAAATGTATGGCATTGATTCTGAGGAGACCTTTGTTCCAATTGCAAGACAAGAAATAGTAAGGATGGTTCTTTCTATTGCTGCCCATAAAAGATGGAAGGTACATCATTTATATGTAAAGAGTGTATTCTTGAATGGCTATCTTGATGAAAATGTTTATGTGCAACAACCTCAAGGATTTTAAGTGCAAGGTAAGGAGAATATTGTGTATAGGTTGAAGAAGGTCTTGTATGGTCTTAAGCAAGCTCCAAGAGCTTGGTATTCAAGGATTGATGGTTACTTTCATCAATATGGCTTCATGATAAGCAAGAGTGAGCCAACCTTATACTACAAGAAGGAAGGTAATGATATTATCCTTATTTATCTCTATGTGGATGATTTGATTTACTTGGGTAGTAACTCAAAGATGAATGATGATTTCAAAGATGCAATGATGCAGAGTTTAAAATGAAATTTTTAGGCTTGATGCATTATTTCCTTGGTATGGATGTGTATCAACAAAATTATTAAATCTTCATTTGTCAAACTAAATATGCCAATGATATGTTGAAAACAAATGGCATGGAGAATTGTAAACCTATTGCAACACCAATAGCTCATGGTGAGTTGTTGAGTAAAGATGATGGAACTAAAAAAGTTGATGTGACCACATATAGAAGCATTGTTGGGAGTTTGATGTTTCTCACCAACACTAGACCAGACATTGCATGTGTTGTCTCACTTGTATCAAGGTATATGAGTGACCCTTCTGAATTACATATGAAAGCAACAAAAAGAATACTGAGGTATGTAAAAGGTACAACTGATTTTGGTATTCATTATTGTAAAAATGATGATATAAAACTTGTTGGCTTTAGTGATTCAGATTGGGGAAGTAATATAGATGATAGAAAATCTACATCAGGTAATTGTTTCAGTATTGGGTCTGGTTTGATTACATGGTATTCAAAAAAATAAAGCACAATTGTTCTTTATTCTACAGAGGTTGGATACATTGCAATCACAAGTGCTAGTGCTCAAGCATTGTGGTTGAGAAAAGTCCTTGAAGAAATTGGAGAAAAACAATATGGTCCTACTACCTTGTATTGTGACAACATGAGTGCTATACATTTAGCAAAAAACCCAGTTCATCACAACAGGTAAATTTTTTTTTACTTGAAGTATCACTTCATTTGAGACATGGTTGATAAGAAGGTCATTGTGTTGAAGCATTGCAATACTAAATATAATATTGTTGATTTTTTTACCAAGTAGTCCAAGCTTAATTTTTGAAGTTGAGGAACTGTTGGTCACGAATCTGCCACAGGAAAGGATTTTTACAATTGCGCCCTAGACCCGGCCAACATTGAAAGGCTGGAAGCAAGAAATGGCTCCCAGACCAATCTCCAGAGTGGGCTGGTTCCCTTCACTATTCTAAAATTTGTTAAGATAAGAGTTGTTGGAAAGAGATTTAAAAGGTTGCAGAAAGGAATGGGAAATATGGCCACAGGCCGAAGTGATGGGATCAAAAAAACAACAGCAGGAAACTACAAACGCAACAACGACGAAGTAACACAAGAAATCAGCTTCATCCTCGCACAATCACATGCCGCAAATCCCTCCAAACCCACATTCCAGGAATTGTACCCTGACCATAGTATTTAAATCCAGTATGCAGAATTTAAATGTAATAGCAATGCAGGAGTACGAATGCTATTAGAAATGCAGAAAACAGAAAGCAAATTCATCCATGCGACGCTTGAAAAATTAGAAGTCGATCCTTGTATTCCCGCAAATACAATTCCAGTTTCTAGCAGCAAGTTTTTCCAACCCTTGCAAATGAAAATTACATTGGTTTTTATAGAGGTCCGTCCTATTTGCAGCATTAAATAATTAAAACCAACTTCCTCGTGATCTACAATCATGCGAAGGAAACGAGGAACATGATCCCCTTAATCGCAGTCTCGAAGAAATAAAAATTAAATTCCATGAAACGCTTGCGGCCCTTCATTAAATTCGATTCTTTGAATATGTGCATGAAAAACCGTTGAATTAATCCACGAACGACAACTTCAAACCAATAAACCCTTTAATTTTGGTAGCCTGGGCACTCTTTGACCTTAACCGCATTGGAAATCCGCAAATTATTTAATTCGGGTCAGCATTAAATCATCGGAAATCGGAAAAACCCTCTCGGCCGTTCATACTGCACTTGGCGGGAAAACTGCGCAGGTCGCGAAAACGCGACGGGTCGCGAAATCGCGACATGATTTTACGCCGTACGCTTCGCTGCTGAAGACCCGCGATTCCGGAACATGTCGCGATATCGCTACATGTCCGGCTCCCTTTGCTCCTCCCTGCGCTCTGCCCCGCGAAAATGGAACACGTAGCGATTTCGCTACATGTTCCTTCTCTCCGCATCAATCGCCATTTTCGGTCGCGATTCGCTGACATGTCAGCGACGCGCTGCAAGTTTGCACTTTTTGCCTTCGACGCTCCCCGGGTCGTGATTCGCTGACATGTCAGCGAATCGCTGCATGTTTCAACTTAATGCTTTTTTGCCCGCCGACCCGCGATTTCGGAACACGTCGCGATATCGCGACGGATCCGCCAACCTGCCTGCGTTGACTGCGTTGACCGCGATTCTGCAACATGTCAGCGCGTCGCTGCAATTTTTAGACTTAACCATTTTTTGCTCATTTTTTCTCCTTTTTTCGCTCAAGCTGCATCAATCAAAGGTCAGATCCCCAACAATACATCAATGCATTCATCAATGAGAATCAATGTGGCAAAAATGCCAACAGGAACTTCCTGGTTAGTCCCCTCGGTATCAAGGGGGAGAATGTTGGAAATTAAGCCGACCAAAGTTGTAAATTTGTGTTCTTTGTTCCAAAACACAGATCTCTATATTCCAAAACTGAGAATTTTGGGCTCCTGAATGGTTTATTGTGTGTAGATTGTGTACAACTATCTCCAAATTACGGGCCACTATTTCTTTTCTATTAGTTATCCATGTGCATCCAGTTTTGGGTATTTTCTAATTATTGGATGTGTTGTTTGCCACAATTATTCATGGATTTTCTATTGTTAACATATAGTTTGTATTGTAATAGTTTTAGCTGATTGTATTTGTCTTTTAGCCTCCTCTGGAGATTCTTCTGTTGAGACTCCAAGGTTATATTTTCCTAAATAAATCAATGAGCATTTATCAAACTTATCGAACTAATCCAATTAAATATAATTCACTTTCTTCGCAACAAGTATTTAGAATTGGCCAAACTGGACTTCAAAAACGTGCAGGCTCTTCACATATAAAAAATTCTAGAAATCTAGAGGTTGTATATTTTGTGTATTTCAATAATATAATCCACCACTAGAGCCACCAATGCCAACAATTGAAATTATTAACAACTTTTACTTCAATTTAATAAAGCAGTTTTAATTCTATATATGTATATGACATCAGATAGACAACTACTTACCACATGCAATTCCCTTATAATTGTCGCGCTTGTTCCCCTATATCATTTAAACTATTATAGAGTCCTAGGAAACATATTTGCATGCCTTCTGGCAGATTGTATGTAAGAGATGGATCCCATCTACGAAAATAAAAAACACGCATGATTAAGAGAGTGGAGTAGATACGATGGAGATAAGTACCATGTCGAATTCAAGAGTTGGCATTTGGGAATGGGTAACCTTTTTACAACTTCATTGAAGAGATTTACTTGGTGGACAAGAGCATGAGTCGTAAAGATCATCCAGGATAACTTCCAAGATATCGGCTTTTGTGTATGCGAGTCTACATGCGGCGTATTTTGGTTTATGCATCACAACCGAAGAGGTCCAATAGATTGCCACTTATCTATGGTGAATGAATGTTAATTATGGAAAAATAGACTCCTTGTACCATATTTGCCACACACATTGACCCCAAATTAATAATTTTCTACTCATCTATCCAAAGATTCCAAAATAATTAGTAAAAGTATCATTTGTTCACAATTGGAAGGTATAAAATTTTTCCATTAAATAAGAATATGTGCAAAAGACCAAAAATATTAATGTTGATTTTATTAATATGTTCAATTTTTCCAACAAAAATTGTTAATGTTAATTTAACCAAAATGTTCAGTTTTACCAACATAAATCATTAATATTGATTTTTATTAAAATAAAAGGGTTTTCCAGTCAAATTTAACTTATCAATAGAATTTAATTTATCCAACCGTTGATTGAATCATCTATTCAAATCACTCCTCCTCTTAAGATACAATGGGTCCCATTACATATAATTATAGAAATATATGATAATACTTTTGTTGAACTAGGTTTCTAGTGCAACACTTCCCCATGTGCAAACATTTATCTTCCTTGACCACCTAAAATAGGAAAATTTATGGTTGCCTAATCTTCTTCACTTTAATGTTAATGGTATGATCTATAAAAATGGTGTGATAGAGTTTGGATTGAGCTTAATAATTTATAAATATTATGCTATGTAAAATATGTCCAATAGTTAAAAATATATATTTGGTGTAATTTCATAATAAAAAATAGTGTAGTCCAAGATATAGAAGCTAGTTGAAATCAAAAGGATTGGCCCCTGCATTCTTGTGTAGACACCCAATATTTGTCTTATTAACATTGGTCTAAGGTAAATAATAAATGATCCTGAAAAGGTTTCAATTAATTTAAATAGTTGGAAATTCAAGCTTAGAAACATCAAATCAACCCTTCTAGCCCATTTTGACTACTAAGCCCCATATTACTTTCCCACTTCCCCTAGTCTATGTGAACATTCCCCTACTTTACCCTTTGACTTTAGATTAGGTCCACCTCACCCTAGCCTAGCCTACCCCCTACTCTCCACATTTCCTTACACCCACACATCCTCCCATGCTATTTAATGCATTTGGATGGGGTGAGGACTCTCCCCACTCAAGGGTATTATTGCGGCATGGTGTATACATAACACTTGAGTACAATGAGGACTCTCCCCACCCAAGGATATTAATGAGGCATGGTGCACACCATACCCATTTGACCATACAACTTTAAAATATTAGATTTCCCTCCCCTCACCCAAGCCACTTTGTTTCAATGTCATATCCACCTCACATCCACATCACTACCCCTAACCTTCCTAGAATTTTATAAATAGGTCCCCATTTCCTTCATTTGCAAAGAGAGTGTGAGATTACATACCAAAAATCTACCAAAATTTAGTTAGATTTCTCTTGTATGCACAATACTTGCTTGCATATCATACATGAAAAACATTACATCCTTCCATTTGAACATCCTTATTTTTTAAATTTCTCATAGGTGGAAGCTCCAGTCAATTACAAAATTAGACCAGAACCTGATAGTCCACAAAATATACTCTAAAAGTTTCATGAAATTTTGGGCATCACAAAGTGAACCATCTACCCCTAAAAGGTTCATAGTCCTAATTGCCTACCCCTATATGTTTGACCTATAGTGACCAAACACAGTCAAATATCTAGTTACAAATAGTCAATAAAGGTGAGCAAGGTAAAATTTTGATCTTTTAATCTCATTTTGAGGATGTTTAATGAATTTAATTCAACTTGTTATTATTTTCTCCTTTAAAAATTGGGTCCAACTTAGGTGGACCCAAGAGGTTCTACTAAACATTATTTTTGGTTATGAGTAGGTATTTTGGAGGTACATTCAACCAAGAGTGGTCATCAAGCACAAAACTCCACCCACACTTTGAGGTGGTGTAGAAGAATATTTTTTACCATTGCATTTATATTTGTAAAAGGGATATCCCACCTTGTAAACCCTTATTTTAGTCCATGGGTCATTATAAAAGCATGTATTATCACATCCTTTATAATGAATAAAATGACACATTTTCTATTCTACATTTTGGCTATCACGATGGGACATTCTAACCTTTGACCACACATGGAATTTTTGTTTTGTAGGATTTTTAAATTGATTTTTCTTATCATAATTTACTTTAATGAATTGCTTTCTGTGCTATCTTTAACTCTTGTAAATATTGCTCACAATTTTTATATTTTGTTTATGTTTTTTAGGTCCAAAATTGTCTCAAAATGGTCAAAAACTATTCTAAAACATGTCCAAAATAGGGCGCATCCAAGTTGGTCCCAAAATAAATTATCCATAGTGCCAACCATCATGCCCTATGTATTTCATAGTTCCAACCATACTACCATAGATTATCACAATTCAAACTACTACATGGGCTAATCATAGTCCAAAATTATCTTGCATACGTGATTCCTACTAAGCTCTAAATCGAGACCCAAACGATCAAGTATCTAACTTCAAACATCTAAACATAGAATAAGTAGATGAGTATGAGTCCTTACTCCTGAATAACTTATCATCACTATTATTTAAGCACCTCCTTAGGCCCAATAAATCAATTTGAGGTGTCCAAAAAATTTGCACCTTTTGTAAAATCAATCACTTTGTCCAATCGTCTCTTTTTATACTTTCATTTGATGATAAGAATGCCAAATGATATAAATTAATCAACGATAATATTTCATAATCAAGTGTTTAAATAACACTTGATTAACCTTACAATAGCCTAGGACTAAAATAGCCCGTAGGTATAGGATCTGTAACCAGATTAGATGCTAACAAATATCGGTAGAATAGATGCTAATCCTAACCTACTAACCAACGTAGTCAAAATGACTACAATGACTAACTAGTAAAAGAAATTTACTAGTGGTAAAAAGTAAGAATTTACTTTTTACCATGAGGTAAATTATATCTACCTAAATGAGGTAATATTTATAGTTACTAACACAGTAACTCTAACATCCCCCCTTATTACATTATTTTGGTAATACATACATATCCCTCTATACAACAATATTTGGGTAAAGTATATAATTGCCCCAATACAGTGAAGAAGATGTTGATCTGCTGGTTCTTTGCTTTGTCACAGTACTCTGGCTACTCCTAAGCAAAAAGTGGGTCATTCCTCACTTTTTCTTCACGCCAACGAATGTCCTTATAGTAATCACATCATCCAACCAAATTGCATGGGTAACCAGCCACTACAATCGCTAGGTGTAGTAGAACAGATCACTTCATATGAGGTTCATCCGTTTTACAATATGAGTTTGCAAAATATAACGTATCTAAGGTGTCGGTCACTATCAAAAATGCACCCTTATAAGTTCCCCCCTTCTCATTGCAAAATATAGTGTAATTAATTTCTGAAGGAAGTGTGACTAAGGTGTCGGTCGAAACCAAAAATGCACCCTTATAAGCCATCTTACCTTTTTACAAAAATTGTGAAGAAAAGAAATTTATATCCCCCCTCAATTGCCAAAATTTTGCAATGCAAGAATGTTGTGAAGGATTTTAGAAATATTGCCTCCTAGACAATTTTACATCACAAAAAGTCGCTCCTCTTGTTACAAGTACTTCAAAAACCTAGAATTTGCTATTTATGAAGCCTAAAAGAGGTAAAAGCACCCCTTATTGCAAGGTCTTCAAACAAAATACTTATGCTATTTATGAAGCCAAAAAGAGGAGAGAGAGAAAATGGTGCTTTTGCCCAAGGGACACATGTGTTTTCCCTCTACAAAAATGTTCTAGCAATTAGCACTCTGTGTGCTTTCTCTGAACCAGAATCAGAATCTATATTAGACATCTCATTTGCAACATTGCCTTGGTTTTTCTTTTGACATTTCTCTTTGGGAGGCTTGTTCTTAAACCAACATATCTTGGTTTGATGAGTTTCTTTGTCACAGATTTTACAATACTGCTTCTTCTTCTTAGTGTCTTGGCCTTGACATTTGTTTTTGTTAGAAGAAGAGCCTTGTTGTTGATTCCACTTTTTCTTCCTTGTTGTTTATTTGAGAAAAGTGCATTGTAAGATGCCTCATCTCTTTGGAATTGATTAGCTTCTTCAGTTTGAAGCATGTTCACCAACTCTACAAAAGTCATTGTCCTACCAGAGATTTGAAGGGATGTAATCAACATTCGATAGGAGTAAAGAAGAGCTCTCAAAATAATTGAGATTAATACTTTTTCTTCCATAGTTTCTCCTAGGGCTTACAGTTTTGTTTTCAAATTGGCCACTCTGGAGAGGAATAGCTCTATTATTTCTCTAGATTTCATGTGAAGTGTATGAAGCTGTGTTTGAAGGTTAAGAATCATGGATTTATTCTTTCCCTCAAAGATGGTAGTTAAGGCATCCCATGCCTCATTTATAGTTTTAGCTTCACTTATATGAGGTTGGATATCATCAGTAATAGCTAGTAATATCATTAAGAATAGTTTTTTATCCTTTTTATCAAATTCTCTTTGATCTGCTCTGGGTGATTGAGGTCTAATGACACTTCCATCCACTATTGACCACAAATCCTCTATAGTTAAGATAGCTTTCATCTTAGTCTTCCAAGCTGAATAATTTTAACCTTTGAGCAGTTGGCTCTTAGTGAGATACTTGTGTATCATGGCCATGGTTTAGGTTTCAAATTTGATAGGACTAAGATGAATGTAGCTTGCACTATACCCTCAAAAGAGTATATGGAAGTTTTCAATTTGCCTCTATAAGAAATTTAATGGCACCTGCCTTAACACCCCTACCAAGGGACAAAAATTTGGAGGAAATTAAGCCAAACAAATAGAGCAAATGAAAGAGGGTAGATTTGTGAAAAACTTTTGATTGTGCTCTCTAGGATATTTAATGGCACCTACCTTAACACTTTTCAAGAAGGATGAAAAGATTGAGGATATTAAGCCAAACAAAGAGAGTGAATCAAGGTGATTATGAATTTTTTACCTTTGATGGGGAGTAAAAAAAAATGACTTGTTTTTAACCTATGCAAGATGTAGCATGGTTTTTGAGTGAAATTTAGGTTTTGTGAAATGCTTCTTAAAATGTTTGTATTTGACTGTTTAATTGCACACAAAAATATGAGTGTTAGTGCAATAATTAAAACATGAGAGCAACCCAAATTTTTATCACTCTAGGTGTTCGATACAACCGAAAATGCACCTAGTACAAGCAATTTTTAAGATAAGGTGTCGAGTACAATCGAGAATGCAAATTTCTTACTCTGAAATATCCCCCCTTTTTCGTTACAATTTTGCAAATTATAGAATCAAAAAATTGAATTCTATCTCCCCTCAATGTTTACAAAATGTAGAATTTAGAGCACTCCTTTCAAGACAAGTCGACACACGACCCACATTTGAAAGGCTTCCAGAACTAGTCGACACACGACTTAGTTTTTATGGGCCCAAGGTTACAATTTCTTCTCAAGTTTGCAAAAACAAGAATGTGCAATTTTATGTCTTATATCCCCAATTGGAGAAAACAAATGCACACTTTCAATTTTGATGTTTTGCAAATTTTGAAGTCTCCTTGAGTTCCAATTTTGCAAGCAAATGTTTTGATATTTGTCTCCATTTTATGTTGCAAAATTGACAAGGATTGAGAAGTATTTAAGGGCTCTCTAATTTGCAATAAAATGTTTGCTATTGAATGTCTTATATCCCCTTTGTAGGAGAAAACAAATGCACTATTGCCTTTTTAAAATTGCAAAAATAGGTCCTTTATATTTATTTTAATTTGCTAAATTTTAAATAAAAATTAATCAAAAATTTTTTTTTTTAATAATAAAAAAATAAAATATTTGTTAAAATAAATCAAGTTTAATAAATAAAATTTATTTAAAACAAAAATTTATATTTAAATCATTAAAAAAATATGAATAATTTTCATAAAAAATTAAAAAACAAATTAAAAAAAATTACTAACCTTAGGGCCTTTTCATTTGCCCCTTTTAGCAAAAAATAACCTTTTAGACCCTGTCGGGACTCGAACTAGGTCTGGTGGGTAGTGGCTTAACCTGTCCGTTGTTACCAGTTGGGTTAGCTAACCCGATGACAATGGAAGGTTGTGACCTTCCATAAGAAGGCTATCTTGCCTTCGTGCGAGAGGAAAAATGGGATTTTATCCCACATTCTTCCTGTAAAAACAATTTTGCTATATAAAGGGTGTAACACGCCCTTAGTCTCTTGATTACCTTCGGGAAGTCAACTTGACCACCCCTTTTGCTGCACACGCTAACCAATGAGAAGACGCCACATTCTTGTGTGGTCAGCCACCCAAAGGATACCATGTCAATCATGGAGCTATCTAGATCGCCTTGTCAGTGCCACGTGTCATCCACCCGAAGGATGCCATGTCAGCAACTCTGAGTGTTGTGCCTTGATTTTTGTGCCCCGTCAGTAGGTATAGGTATCCGTGATAGTCTTATGTCCTATGTGCATCTGACAAATGTCAGTCTTCTCGATTAGGTGTCTCGACAGTATTGTCAGATCCAATTGTCATGTCGGTCCCACGGGAGGGCACTCTTGCCCTTCGTGGTGGGCCGCATGCTGGTTTCGATGGGATCTGATAGCCCGTAGGCTGTCAGCCCGAGCCTGATAGGGTTAGATCCTTGTCAGGGCTTATGGTGCTGCATGGGGCTCCCAATGGCTCGTGGGAGCCATGACTTGCGGGCGATGGCCAAGAAAAAAATTGGTCTCCATCCTCATGCAATCGTGTATGGTGCCGCACAGACACTCCAGCTGGGAACTCCTACCCATGGGGGCCATGGGGTGACCGCCTAGTCTATGGGGGAGGGCACTCCTGCCCCCCTCCTAAACAATGGTGGGTCCTACGAGGGAGGGTGCGCTTGCCCTCATCCTAAACCTCGAATGCTTCAATCGAGGGGCCGAAGGCTCCTCTTCGGTCCTCTCAATTAAAAATTAAATGTGCGAGAAACATTAATTAAAAATTGAACCTAATACGAGATCAAATGCATCAATTGGTCTCCTGGCATGACGAAAGAGGGGCCTCTCGCCTTCTCCAGTGGAACGAGAGTTGCTCTCGTCTTCTCCACTTGGAATGAGGGTTGCTCTCTCCGCGCTCACAGGAACCAGGTGAAACCTCACGAATGATACCAATGATGATAAGAATGCCAAATGATATAAATTAATCAACAATAATATTTCATAATCAAGTGTTTAAATAACACTTGATTAACCTTACAATAGCCTAGGACTAAAATAGCCCATAGGTATAGGATCTGTAACCAGATTAGATGCTAACAAATGTCGGTAGAATAAATGCTAATCCTAACCTACTAACCAATGTAGTCAAAATGATTACAATGACTAACTAGTAAAACAAATTTACTAGTGGTAAAAAGTAAGAATTTACTTTTTACCATGAGGTAAATTATATCTACCTAAATGAGGTAATATTTATAGTTACTAACACAGTAACTCACATCATTTAAAAGTTTTACTACTATGCTAGTTATATTTGATCTTTTGCTAGATTAAACAAATCTCAAATTTATTTTTATACTTTTGTTAGTTATTTTTTGTAATCTTGGATTTTTATCATCTTTTTTCTACCCAAAAAAACAATTTTCAAACTTTTGTTTTCTAGGTTTTGTAGGAAACCTTACCACACTACCCCTCTAAGATAGAAAACTAAGAAAGGAGACCATATCCCCTCTTAATCCCAATTGTTTACATTGGATATAGAGGGAGAGAGCATGTTACTTACTATAAATTTAAATATCAAATTAACATTATTCTAGTTAAGCCCACAAGAAAAGAATTTACTAAGCAATCACAATATTATTTATTTGATCAATACATTAAGATTCATTCCATTGTAGTTGTAATAACATACAAATGTAGTTAATTATTATCAAATAATTGATTACAATGTTTGTTGCGGGTATTACATTATTTGATCTGTAAATAATTTAGAAAGTGTTTAATATATAATTATTTAGTTTAGGGATTATTTCATATTTAAGTATTTAGTAAGCATCATGTTATTAAGTATGAGCATGTGTCATGTATATAAGTGTGAGTTATATGAGTGAAGTATCAAGTTTAGAAGTGATGATTTATATTCAATCATGAGAGACTTTATCTTTATGTAATATGTGAGATTTATAATGTAAGAGGGAAATATGAAGAGTTGGTTCTTCTGTAAGTTTGAGGAAATCAAAGGTCAAGAATCATATAATATGAAGAGTCACATATATGTATATAATAAAGACAAATCCATGTAATAGCCATCAAAGTAACATTGCATTTATGCATTGCTATAGTAGATTTTTTAATAAAATATTATGAATTTTTTCTTTGATAATTAAAATGAGGATTTTGAGAGGCTCCCACAACCCGATACAGACACTCCCGAGGGAGACCAGAAAGATAAAATCCAAAAGGAAACCAACTAGTACAACACAAAACCTAGGATTTAGAGTAAAACAAAAACAACGGCCTTCCAAGTGATAAACTCCAAAACTACCCTATAGGAGTAGGACCTAGAATCTTATAACTAAAACATAGACTTATCAAAAGTGTTCATGCCTGAAGCAATGATGTCCAGCATAATACTCACCTATCTGTTCATGTCCTCCATAAAGTCTACTGCTATTTTAAATGTGCCCAACACTAAATTTTACTTATTTACAATGGACTTAATCGGCTAAATAAAAAATAATTCATTCTTGGTGTTGTCTAAAATAGTCTTCCCAGCAGACCACCTCTGGTGATGCTCATCCTGGAAGACCTCCATTGAGGAAAATGGGTCCTTATAGCTAGAAAAATCCTTAACAATATTCTTTGAAAGTCTTATGGAGCGATGATTTTTTTTGCCCCTGATCCTAGTCGAGGTGACTGAAAGCCCTCCTGAGTGCTAACTACCATCCAAAGATTCAATATCCTTGGGCTCCAAATTCAAGCGTAAATCAAAGCCACTGGAGATCTCATGTGCAGATAGAGAGGCTTTGGAAGTAGGAAGCTCTGGTGTAACCAGAGGGTTATTTTCAGTAAATTTTATAATTTTGACCATGTCTATCCCATTTTTAGTAGCCATTAATTCAATAATTACAAATATTAAGCCTTGGTACAAAGGATTCGGATACCATTTCGAATGTTCGAAAGAGTTTTCTTCAGTGAGTGGTACATAAAAATAGGCACAATAATGTGCCTCCCTCTCCTAAACTTTTTGAGAAACATAACATGATAACTTTTTATAATTTTGCATGAAGGATCCAGGGTAAAAGAATCCATAACATGATCCTAGGGTAGGAAGAAGGCCTTAGCTTTGAATCCTCTCTTCTCCTTTGGTATAAATTCTCCATCATCAAGGAATAATCCTAACTCCATAAGAAAAGAATTCTCATATCTATTATGGTGGTTCCCATCCACTGATAGTCCAGTCACCTTTGCTATAATATCATCATTTATTTTAAATTTTAGGTTACCCACCTGAACCGTGCTTTCACTCCATGAAAATGCCACCCACTTGGAGAGTAGGGGGTTATGGCCATGAATTTTTTTGATACACTCTAGTATCTCTCCCTTGATTAGAATGTCTATCACATCCATATCCATGACCAGAGTCACATTATCAAGGTAAAGTTTTGATAAAATAGATTTATGTTTCAATGCTTCTGCTTTTCCCATTGACCCAGACCAGGTTCTGCAGCACACAACAAGGCAAAAATCATTTAGATAATTTATCGCTATGAACTAGACCCATACAAAGTTAGGGGATAGTTCTAGGTATTTTCTAGCATAGAATACTAGGATGACTAATTTTCCTAGGCACCAGAATCACATACACAAGTTAAAGTTAAAACTTTGATTACCAAGTTAAAATTAAAACTACATACACAATCTAAGACAATCCTAAAATTCCACTGAATACCATAGGATATAGAAGAGAGAACCATATTAGAGCTAGAATTTAAAGTCACATGATTTTCCTGATTAGGAAACCTCATGCCCACTGAGCACTAGACCAACCAAACATCACAGTTGACTACCAACTGGTTGAAAAGACCAAAAATACCATCCAAGGGGAGCCATCCAATAGATCCTGGGATTCCCTCATTTACGTAATGAATAGTAAACATTCAACAAGTTACTTAGGTCATCCAGGAAATTATCTCTCCAATCCTCTCTTCCTGGGTGTCCAACCCCCCAATTCGCCATAAAGTCTACCACTTTATTCCCTTCATGCCATATATGAATGAATTGGGCTTCTTCCATCATAATTATTAATCTTTTAAAATTTGATACCTCATTAAAAACTTATCAATTTGGAGCCTTGTTCAAGTTTCACAAGTTAATGAGACTCATGGAATCTCCTTCCACAATTTCTTTTTTGAAACCTAAAACATGCACCAAGGAGACTACAAGAAAAGTGGGTCTAGTCTCTGCAAAGAAGGAATATTGGGTGGACAGGTGCTCCACAAATGTTGTAATAGCTCTACCATCATGGTCTATAATGAAGCCCCATACCCTTGCTAAAATATTATAAATTTTATATGCATTATTGTGTGAGATTTATATTTGAATAATTATGATATCCTATGAATAAATCTTGTAAGAATAGTTTTGATTTACTAATAGTGGTATCATAACCACATTGAGTGGACTTCATGAAATTCATGGTGAGCATTGGAGTGATTGAGATAGTGATGAGAAGAAATTACTAGAAATTATCTTTGATTATACCAAGTGAGAGCTAATTCTAGGTTTGAAAAGAACTATTTTACAAGAAATCTAGTGAACGATAAATACAATAAAGAGGAGTGAAGAGAAGAGGAAATAAGAAGAATTAACAAAAAAAATAAGAAAGTAGAAGCGTCTAGGTTGAGAGAAACCATGTTGATAAAGTGCACCCAAATATTGAAGATAAGAAGGGTTTATATCACCCAAATTTGAAGATTGCCAACCCAAAAAAGTATTGGAAATTACAAAATACGAGAGGAAAATCCAAGGTAGGGAAAAGTTATTTATTTTAAGAGAGTGATTTTATTGAAAATAAAATTGAATTAAAGTGAAAAAGAAAATAATCGTTGGGAGGAGAAATTAATATTTGGAGGAAGAAGGAATTAATATTATTGTTGGGAGATATAAGAAGAATTTTTAAGGAAGAAAATTTATAGGAATTATAAGAAGAATTGAAGAATAAATACATGACAAGATTGAAGAAGAATAAATTGAAATAGAAAATATTAAAGTAAATTTTGAAGAAGAATAAGAAGAAGAAGAAAATTGAATATTGTAGAGAAGAAAAAACAATATTGAAAGAGTAGTAAAATAATAAAGAATTTGAAGAAAGAAATTAAAGATTGAAAATAAACTTGAAGATAATTGAAAAATAATTGAATGGAAGACTGAAAATAAATATTGAAGAAATAAGGAAATTAAAAAAAATTGAAGGCATTTCAAATATTCGCTGAGAGTACAAAATCCAAAGAAGCTCAAGCAGGATAAGCACATTGAAGAACATTGAACGTCCAAGTTGTAGACAAGAAGACTGGACGAGCAAACTATTGTAAGAAAAAATTCAAGACAAGAAATATTAAAAGGAATAGAAAGTAAAAGCATTTGAAAGCTATTTATAATTTCCTACAAAACACAAATGTCTAAGACAAAAATGTCTTAGGTAGACCTAAAATATAAATATGGACTATATAATCTGAGATGTGTCATTTTGAAAGGAGTAGAATGGTCGATAGAAAATTTTATCTCAGTGAAAATAGTAATGTATGAGTAGTGCATATATTATTAATATTTTAATCTACCTTAGAGAGAGTACTACTAGTCATAGATAAATTATATGATGTCGGTAAAACTATTATAATTAAATTCCTAAAGCACATATGCAATAAAATAGTATTTGTTATAAAAGCTAGTTGTATTGTTCAAATGGTTGGTATGATGGGTGTGGCCTTGTTAGTATGCACAATACCATGTTGGGTCACTTCAAATAAGCTAGTTCCTAGATAAATGGAGCTTGGTCTTGTAATACATGGTGAACTTGGAGTTGTAGTGGATGATTCACAACTAGTCGATATCTTGAATGTTCTTAAATAGATTTTATCGAAGGAACCACAATACATTCCAACTAAACAAGGAAGAAAAGTTGTATTACTAGGTAATAGGTTGGGTGTTACAATTTTGATGGAGTTAATCATTGTAGCTAGAATAAGTACACTTGTAGACATTGTAGATATCATAGATGTAGTTTGATCTATCAAGGGGATTGAAAAATGAGAGCTTTTAGTATATTTAAAGGAATTTTCAATTCTCAGTATGGGACCAAAAAGGTATACATGAGTACTTAAATAAGGACAACAAATGAATAATAAAACCAAACCATAATAAAACTATAAACTCCTTATCAAATAATGTAATATGAGGGACGTTGGAGGTATTTCATTATTTTGTCATATTAATAGTTTAGGGAATATTTAATATTTAAGTATTTAGTTTAGGGAGTGTTTAATATTTATGTATTTAGTATGTGTCATGTTATTAAATGTGAGTGTGTGTTTTTTTTAAGTGTGAGTTATGTGAGTGAAGTGTCAAGTTTAGAAACAAGGAGTTATATGCAACCATGAGAGATTTTATCTTTATGTAATATGAGAGATTTATTATGTAAGAGAAAAATATGAAGATTTGGTTCTCCTATAAGTTTGAGGAGAGAAAATATCAAGAGTATTACAATATGAAGAGTCTCATATATATATATTGAAAACAAATTCATGTAATAGGAATCAAAGTAACATTGCATTTATGCATTGTTATTATAGGTTTTTTAATAAAACATTCTAAGTTTTATGTGCACTATTGTGTGAAATTTATATTTGAATTATTGTGATATCCTATGAATAAATCCAAATTTGCTAACAATGTTCAAGTTACTTTATGAGGTATTTTTGGTAATTAATGTGAAAAGTTTATAAATTTTAACAATGCATTTGTTTAATCTTCTAAAGTAGAAGGTATGTAGAGCATCTTTTAATGAATGTATGTTAGAAAGAAAAAAGATAATTTGCAATTCTCTTATACCAACTAGAATTTTTTGCGTTGTGATAATTATGTATAACTTTCATTAATCATATCATAAAAAACTATGTTTGATACCATAATCATTATGTACAACTCTCTTTTTAAGAAAAGAAAAGAAAAAGGAAATAAATTAGAGAAAAAAGATACAAAGGAACAATAGGCACCAGAAAATATAGGATGCCCGTATATAAAAGACATTTGAAAGGTCATAGAAAATCAGAAAGTGCCAAAAGACTAGGGTACTAGCATTCAGTAGAAGAAGAAAGACAAAAAATAGAACCAACAACATAAAAGCAGAAAAGAAACCTTTTATTTCTATAATAAAGGATGAAGCTCATGCACATCCTTCTCTTTGCTAAGATCTATTCCTAGTAATTTTGAGATTGAAATATTTACTTTTAATAGCATTGTTGGCAAGTGCATTTGTTGTCCTTTTAAATTCACAACGAATGTAGAAATAGTGCACTTGAATAAAATGTTTAATTAGCTCTTTCATTCTGACCAAAAGGAGTTGAAACTAAATGGAGATAACCAAATTTTCATTGGAGAGAGCATTTATAGTAAGGATAAAGTCACCATAAATGTGCAGGTTTCTTATTTGCTACTCAATAGCCATCTTCAATCCAAACTCACAAGCCAAAGCTTTCGTAACATTGTTGGAAGCAATTCCAAGGTTGATACAATAATTGAGGGTAAGCCTCCCATATTCTTTCATGATCACTCCACCTACAGTAGCTATGCTCATATTAGACTTAGATGTCCCATCAAATAACAAGGTAGGGTAATGTATCTTTGGGTCATAATAGTAAAAATATTCATTGCTGGTAGATTGAATTCTTGAAGATCATGCTGACTAATAAGATTCAATTCCTGCACGGTTATGGTTTGTTGATTTTTCTTATATTTGAATGTGGTTTTGAAATTTATCACAAGGTATTTGACTATTCTTTCAATGAGGGTGCTATTTTTTTCCTTTTTACCTTCAAACATCAACTTGTTCCTATTCTTTCAAATGTTCCATATAACAAAGAAGGGGATGAAATTCCAAAGGGATTTGATTAGAGGTTTTTCCTTATAATTTTATTATCAATTGATCAAATATTTTTCCATGTTGAGAGTACCAGATAGGGGAGATCCAAAATGGAAGGCTATATTTAAACATATGGGTGTGGAAAAACTACATTCAAAGAATAAGTGGTGCATAGTTTCATTGTGTTTCAAGCATCTTGAACACACATGAGGGCCAACAATATTCCTTTTTTGTAAGTTATCACCTGTGAGGATATTATTTTGAAGAACTAACCAAGAAAATATTTGCACCCTAGGAGGAAATTTTAGATTCCAAATCACAACCAATCTTTTATTGGGAATTCCAACAAGTTTCATTTGAATACCCATCTAAACAGTGTAAACACTAGATTTAATGATGTCACCCCAAATAAGTTGGTCCATATTTTTTTGTCATAGTAGTTTCATATTAGTGTATTGTTTCTTGAAATATTTCCATTCAACAATTAGGGGAGATGGTAGAGGAGGTTCTCTCCATTCCACAACGTTGATGTGCCAATACAAAATTTTAGAAAGCTTAGATATTTGTAAATGTTGTAGCTCTTATTTGAGAGCTGGGATGCAACTTATTAGAAGAGGAAGCTTGCCAAGAATGGGATCATGCCAAAGGTGAATTTGAGTGTCATCTCCTTGAAGCCAAGAGGTCTTGTCTAGAATCAATTGCTTGGCTTCTATAATATGTTTCCATATTAAAGAAGCACCTAACCTTATATTCAAATTTCTCATTAGGTGCATTCCTATAGTTGAGGTGGCATATTTTATTTTTAAGATCTTTTTCCATGGGGTGTCTGGGGGCTGAGATAGACGCCATAAAAATTTAACCCCTAAATCCTTGCATACTATTTCAACATGAACTATACCAAGTTCCCCTTGATTCATTATTGTAGTAACAGGTTCCCAACAAACTAAATAGAGTTTTTGACCAACCTATTAATTTTTTGAAGAATATTTTAGGAGTATGATAAACCAAAAGTTGATATATAGGAAGGTCGGATAAAACAAATCTAATTAGCACTCTTCTCTAGCTAAACTCAACCAACCATTAATATAAGTAAGAATTCACTTTTGAATTTTCTCAATAGTTGGTAACCAACTATTTTAAGATTTAAGATGAAATATCATAGGAAATCCTAAGTATCTAAATTTTTGATATGATCCTTTATAGAATACAAGAAGTTTTTACAAAAATATCAATTTTCTTCTAGAGTGGTGTTAAAGTGATTTTTTCTACAATTAATTAAGGCACCTAAGCCTTCTTCAAAATCATTAAGACAACTCTTGAAGCTCTTAATGTTGTGCTTGGTTGCTTCTTCGAGCAATATGGTATCATTATTAAATTGGGCATGCGTGAAAGGTCTAACACCATGAACAACTTTTTTCCAATTAACTTCTCAGCTCTACACAAGTTGTTAAGAGCTCTGCCAAGAGTTTCAACAAATAAAATATAGAGATAAGGAGATAGTGGGCAGCCCTATAGAATTTCCCTAGAAGGTTGAAATAAGGTAGAAGGTTCTTCATTTATCAATGGGGAGGTCCAAGGATATTTGATACAAGCTCCAATCCATTAAACCATTTGGGCTAGAAACCAAAACTTAACGAGAATTATTTCAAAAAACTGTAAGTTGACTCTATCAAAACCATTTGACATATCCAATTTTATGGAAATATTCTTTTATTTGAGATTGGAATAGTAATGAAAAGTCCCATGAAAAAAAATTATATTTTCATATACTTACTTTTTAGGGATAAAGCCTCCTTGTTCTTCAAAGATCAATTTTCTAAGCAACTTTTTTATTTGATTAGCAAGTATCTTTGTCATGATTGTATAAGAACAATCACAAAGAGAAATTGGCCTGAATAGGTTAAAAGTAGTGGAATTATTATCCTTGGGTATTAGAGCAAGGAATATTGAATTAATGGCTCTAAAGAGAGTACCTATATTTCTAACATCATAAATCATGTGGATTTTGTCATCACCAATAAGATGCATGAATTTCTAATAGAAATTATTAGTGAAACCATCCAATCCTAGAGCTTTATATTTAGGGAGAGAATGCACCACAAACTCCAATTCATATTTAGTAAATTGGACACATAAACTAGCTTTGTCCTCTTGGGTAAGAGAATATGGAATATTTTAAAGCAAAAGATCTTGGTCTTGAAGATCTCTAGGTTCATGAGTGAGTAACCTTGAGAAGTAAATTTTAGCCAGTTATTTTAACTTTTCTTTCTCTGTGTAGATGATGTCATCATCCTTAGTACTTATAATAGCATACATACAAGATTTTTGTAGAGTTTTGGGATGATTTTTTTTTGTATTTTTGTCCCATTTTTGTAATCATACCATCCTAGATTTTAATCTCCATTGGTCCTCTTCTACAACATTCAACTTGCATAGTTCAACCAACAACTCATTTCTTTTCTCAACATGTTGAGGGAGAGGAGAAGTGTCTTTTAACTTTGTTTCCAATTTCTCAAGCTGTTGTAAAATCAACTATTTTGTGGATTTTCAAATAACCATTTTCTAATTTCTTTGTTAAGTCTTAGAATTTTCTCCTTCTAGATGTCTTGTGGTCTTTTTGAAGTAGTTTCTCATTTCCAATTATTCTCAAATAGAGTTATGAAATAATCGAGCTCTATCCACCCTAAGTTATATTTAAATGGAATCTTTCTAACTTCCTGAATATTCTATCCTTTTTCCAAAGGAGTTGGTTTATGATCAGATATTGTACTTTGGATGATATGACTAGTTAGAAGAGGGTAAATGGATAAAATATTTTCACTAACTAGAAATATGTCCAATATTTTAGCAATGTATTGAATCCCTGATCCATTTTTCCAAGTATACTTCCATTTTTGAAGGATGATAGCTTGTAGATTTTCTTGGGTAATTATATGATAAACTAGGTCTCTGTTGGAATCATGATTCTTGTTTCCCCCTGTATTTTACCAATACTCTAAAGTGACATTGATATATCCTCTAATAATAAGGTTCTTAGGTTGTTCTTGGATGATCCAATGATACCACTACACCAAAAAAGGGCTTTAACAACAGTTAAAGTAAGGCAATTTTTTATGTTGGTAAAATATTACCTTAATAGATCCTAAGAGGGCGATTAAAAACCACCCTCTTACAATAATCACCCTCTTAGGTTCATCCTAAGAGGGTGGTTTTAAACCGTCCTCTTAGGTCTAAGAGGGTAGTTTATAACCACCCTCTTAGGGTGTGTTTGTAAACCACCCTTTTAGACCTAAGAGGGTGGTTTATAACCGCCCTCTTAGACCTAAGAGGGTAGTTTATAAACTCCCTCTTAGGTCACCCTAAGATGATGGTTTTAAACCATCGTATTAGGGTGATCTAACAAGGAGTTTATAAACTACCCTCTTAGTTCTAAGAGGGTGGCTTAGGTAACCTAAGAGGGAAGTTTATATCCACCCTCTTAGAGTATAAAAAAAATAGAATTATAAAGATTACGGGAAAAGCCTAGGGTGCATTTTGACACTTTGAGAAGTTTACAATGCATGATAGAGGTGTTGTGGTTGTTCCACAATGTACCCCAAAATTGGGGACCCACCTTTTACTTTTGTTTTTTTTGTTTCATTGTGAATGACTAACTCCAAAAATAGCTGATGCACCCTGTTGGCATTTTGCCACATTGTTTTTGTTGTTGCATAAAATATAAAAATACTCACTCCTTTGTGTTTTCTTCCAATATTTCTACCAAAGAAAGTCAGCTCAAATATGTCGCGATATCGTGACCAAAAGAAGCAATGGAGAGTGCAGATGCAAAAGTGTCGCGATATCATGACATGTTGCGTTCTTGCGGCTCATAGAGGAGAGAGAAGGCAAAATGGAAAAATGTCACGATATCACAATGTGTTGTGAAATCACGATCAAATGCAGAAATAGGAATAGTCAACGCAAAGTTGTCATGATATCGTGACATGTCGCATTTTCACGGCTCAGATCAGCTAAATACAGCAAGATGAAAAAGTGTCACGATATCGCGACATGTCTCATTTTCGCGGCTCAGAAAGAGAAAGTGTCACAATATCGCAACATGTGTTTTCATGGCGAAAAGGAAAAAAGTGTCACGATATCACGACATGTTTCGGTCTTGCGACCAAATGGAAAAAGTGTCACGATATCGTGACATGTTTCGGTCTCACGACCAAATGGAAAAGGTGTCACGATATCGCGACATGTTTCGGTCTCACGACCGAATGAAAAAAGTGTCGCGATATCGCGACATGTTTCAGTCTCACGATCGAAATGAAAAAAGTGTCGCGATATCGCGACATGTTTCAGTCTCACAGCCAAATGAAAAAAGTGTCACGATATCGCGACATGTTTCGGTCTCGTGGTCGAAAGGAAAAAAGTGTCACGATATCGCGACATGTTTCGGTCTTGCGACCAAATGGAAAAGGTGTCACAATATCGTGACATGTTTCGGTCTTGCAACCAAATGGAAAAGGTGTCGTGATATCGTGACATATTTCGGTCTTGCGACCAAATTAAAAAAGTGTCGTGATATCACAACATGTTTCAGTCTCGCGGTCGAAAAGAAAAGTGTCGTGATATCGCGACATGCTTCGGTCTCGCGATCGAAAGGAAAAAAGTGTCGCGATATCACAACATGTCTCATTTTCACGATGCACAAAGAAGAACAATGCTGAAGAAATGGAAATGTCATGATTTCATGATATGGTGTTTTTTCTTTGCGATCTAGAAAATGGCAGGAAGACAGCTAAGAGTAAGAGGCATGATAGTGAGTGGAAGTCAGAGGGTCCGTTACAATGGAAATCATCGAGCTACGAATATACCGAATGTCACCATGGGCAGACAAGGCGTCCAGAGTTTATAGTGGCAGCATTGAACATGTGGCACCAAGGCGCAAGATTTATAATGTAACACTCTATACAAACGATTGCAGACAATGATTATAGTCAGCGACAGATCAGCACAACCATGGGGCACGAGAAGACCAAGAGTAAAAAAGAAAATCATTTCGAGGCCCAACAAAGAAGCATGAGAAGGCAAAACGAAAGGCTTAGAGAAGTGAAATGAAGCGCCACAGACTAGAAATAGAGAGTCACACCAGAAACTTTAAAAGGGAAAAAATGCATGCAATAAGGGGGCTGGAAATTGTAACAAGAAAAGTATTATTTTTTTGGAATAAAGGAGTTTATTTGGCAAGAGCAACTTTTGTGTGTGAAATCAAAAGGAGATTGAAAACTAAGACTACTGTTATTTCTGCAAATCTTTCCTTTGCATTATTTTTTTCTTGTATCTATTCGTTTACACCATGAAGTGGGTTACGATAGGTGAATGATAGAATGATGCAATTATTTGTTTCCTTAGAGTCTTGCATCTGATCTAATTCAACTATGTTTTATTGCAGGTCTGTTAGGTCAGGTTGTTTTAGAATTTCATCTCATAACTTGGGGTTTTACAGGGAGGAGATTGCTAACCAAATCAATGTCCTATTTCGGTTTTTCCAGCTAACTCTTGTAAACAAACAAAAAAGTGTTTCTATTTTAATTTTTTTATTTTTAGATTAATATTTCTTTAAAGGTCTACTTCTATGATTCTGGTTCATTCCAGAAGTTCTGCTAATTTAACTAACACCAAAACGCTAACATAGGGATAGTAGAACAATTTTAAGTGAAGATAAAATGAATCTGCTAACTCTAAAATGAACCTCATGTTAAAGGCACGAATGTTAAAATGAAGTAGCTTATACCACGCACTTTCTCATTTGAAATATTTTTAAGCTGAAAGATAAAAGAGGTTACTAACTTGTTTTCGGGTTGACTACATTGATCTCAAGAACATTAAGAAAATATATTTGCACAGTTGGTTAATTTAACATATTACGGTTGCAAAGTACTCTTTTGAATCATTAAAGGCCCCTTTTTAACTGTTACTTGCAGGGTTTAAGCTATTATGGTATACATGCATTTATTTGCTTTAGTCTTTGATTGATTATATGCATATGAATGTTTGTTCATAAGAACCTTGGAGAAATAACTAATTTCTCTGCAAGAGAGAGTTTCCTGTCCGAGATTCTAGTTGCGTGATCATTTTGTTATAGGGCAAAATATTCACTCAACATTTTGGTGCTAGAAGGAGGGCAGATTTGGAAGTAGAGGCTACTGGAAAATGGAATAAGATGTCGAATGAGAAGGCTTCATTAGAGAAATTTTTTGATATCGGATACCAACCAAAAGGAGGTAGAAAGGTTCCACCTCCCAAAGAGGCCTGTGACTTAGTTAATATTGGAAGTACAGAAAACCCTCGTGAAGTATTCATTGCAAAAGCATGTACCAAACATGAGAAGGATTCCATTGCCAATGCATTAAAGGAATACATAGATTGCATAGCTTGGAGCTGTATGGAATTGAAAACTTATGATCAAAATTTTATAATGCATACAATTCCTTTGAAGCTAGACTCCAAGCCTTTTAGGCAAAGACAGAGGCCAGTCAATACATTATTAGAACCCTTGATAGAGAAAGAGGTAAAGCGACTGTTAGAAGCTAAAATCATCTTTCCTGTTAGAAATTCCACATGGGTTGCTAACTTGGTCCCCGTGAGAAAAAAGAGTGGAGAGATAAGGCTATGTATTGATTTTAGAAATCTTAATAAAGCCTCACAAAAGGACAATTACCATTTACCCACCATTGATGTAATACTTCAAAAGGTAAATGGGTCAGAAATGATGTCATTCTTGGATGGTTATTCGGGGTATAATCAAGTCCTTATCCATCCTAATGATAGGATGAAAACCGCCTTCACCACAAAATGGGGCACCTTTGCATACAGGAGAATGCCTTTCAGACTATTGAATGTAGGTGCCACATTCCAACGATCCATGGACTTTGATTTTAAGGGGCTCATAGGTAAGTGCATTATTGTCTATGTAGATGACATTCTTGTATTTTCTAAGAGCAGGGAAAACCATGTCAGGGATCTAAATAAAGTTCTTCAAAGGTGTAGGGAACATGGCATTTCACTCAACCCAAAGAAGTGCATTTTTAGGGTAACAAAAGGAAAATTATTGGGACATGTAATATCCAAGGATGGAATTTCCATTGATCCTGAAAGAATATATGCCATACAACAGATTCCTTGTCCCAATAGCAAGAAATAATTGAAATTGTTTTTTGTGAAGATTAATTTCATTAGAAAATTTATTGCAGATTTTGTAGAAATAACAAAGCCCTTGAATGATATGTTAAAGAAAGATGTTCAAATTAAATGGAAAAATGAAAACAGAGATGCCTTCAAAGGACTCAAGGATGTGTTTTCTAAAGCCCCAGTTTTAGTGAGTCCTGACTATACGAAGCCTTTCTACATTTACACATTTGCTTCAGACCATTCCTTTGCGAGTGTTTTAACTCAGAAGAGTGAAGGCAACATTGAAAATCCTATTGCCTTCCTTAGTAATCCTCTCAAAGATGCAAAATTGAGATATTCCATCTTGGAAAAGCAAATGTATGCTCTATTTAAAACGGTTAAAAAATTCAGACATTATATAGTCCACAATAGGGTGTTCGCTATAGTCCCGGATCCTGTAGTTAAAGCCATGTTTATACAAAATGAATTGGGTGAAAGGTGAGGTAAATGGATTTCAACTCTCCAAGAATTCAATCTTGAAATTCAATCTATGAAGATAGTACAGGGACAAGGGTTGGTTAAGGCCATAGCAGAAAAGGATCCCTTAATTTCATGTCAACACTATGAAATAGCAGATATAACCAAAGATGAGTGGTATGTAGATGTTGTGTATTTTTTACTAAATGGTAAATGTCCACCACATTTGAATTCTACTCAATGAAGAGCCTTGCGTTTAAAATCTACTAATTTTCTAATCAGATCTGGTGTTTTATATAGAAAAAACCATGAAGGAATTTACCTTCATTGCATCGATAAAAAAGAAGCAACACAAACGCTCGAGGAATTTCATGGTTAGTATGGGACAGGACATGGGTCTGCTAATGCCACAACCCATCAAATCCTTATAGCTGGTTACTATTGGCCTCAATTTTTCAAATATGCTCATGCTCATGTGAGGTCATGTCATACATGTCAAATTGTAGCGAATAGGGAAAGGGGTGCCTCCATGCCATTACAATCTGTAGTTGAGTCTAGACATTTTGCACAATGGGGTTTGGATTTTGTTGGGATCATCAGTCCCAATTCATGCGATTCACATAAATACATTCTCACAGCTACAGACTATTGCACAAGGTGTACGAAAGCTATCCCCACAAAAAATGCCACTTCGGAGGTTGTTATTAAATTCCTAGAGGAAAACATTGTCACTCGATTTGGAATGCCTAACTCCATTGTAAGTGACAATGGTTCAGCTTTCTCCTCTCTAGAATTTGCAAATTGGGCATTTGAAAACAAGGTGAGTTTAAAATTCTCTTCCAATTATTATCCGCAAGGTAATGGCTTGGCTGAGTCTTCTAACGAGAATTTGTTATGCATCATTAAAAAGTTTCTTGAAAGAAATCCTAGAGATTGGCATAACAAACTTAAGTTTGCTCTTTGGGCTGATAGAATCAGAGTCAAAGAATCAATAGGAACATCTCCTTACCACCTGGTTTATGGACAAGATCCCATTTTTCCTATAAATCTCAAGTTACAAACACTGCATTTCATGAAATATTACTTTGGAACTGATGATAAAATTGAGTTTAGATTAACACAATTAATGCATCTGGATGAAAATAGGGATGAGGCTATGTTTCATTTTAGTAAACCCCAAGATGTAGTAAAAATATGGTTCGATAAAAATTCTAGAGTCAAAGCATTCAAATTTTTAGATTTAGTGTTGTTGTGGGATAAGAGACATGAGAGGAAAGGGGATCATGATAAATTCGATTAATTATGGTTAGGTCCTTACCAGATCTCAAAAATCCTAGGGGAAAATAGCTTTAGATTAAAAACCTTGGACGGAAAAGATTTGGCTTTACCTATCAATGGGTTGCATCTAAAACACTATTTCCAGGCTTGAAATGGTGGGGTTTTGTATTATATGTAATTATGTCATGCTTTGTTTCTTTTGTGTGTGCAGATTTGATGTTTAGTTTGGTGTGTTAGAACATATTATTTGTTTAAAAAAAAAAAAAATAGAGAATAAAATGAGATGTCAACTTTAATCCTTATGAATGTTGACTAAGGCTAGGAGAATATGAAACATTGGAATTGTATTGCAGAAAGCTCCACAAATAACGCAAACACTTTAAATAATATCGTTTGAAATTTGTGATGCATGAAATTGTCAGTTGTTTACAAATTATGGCAACATGGGTGGCATATTTCATCTGCAATTCAGAAAAAGCAATGCATTCATTCATATTTCACGTTACATTCCACATTGCATATACATTCCATCTCAGTTGCATTCTCATTTCAAATATAATAATTGAAAATGTGTCAAATCCTCTTAGGGTTATTCTATAACATAAAAAACCTAAGGTTGGGAACTGATGCCCAAACTATCTTGAACCAAGCACGTTCTATGCACATTAAAGAAGATCTTGAGCAAAATGATCAAAACCATGCTTGGAAGAAAAGGTCAGGCGAAAGGAGTATTTCATGTCTGAACTATCATGCAACATAATCCTTAAAATAGTGGTTTTTACCACTCCCATAAAGCTTAAAGCCTAAAACAGAGTAGTAAGGATAGGGTTAAATTATCATCGAATTTAGGTTGAAGATCCAACTCCCCAAAGCTCTTATTTGACCCACATGGAGTAGTAAGAATAGGGCATAATTCTCATCTCGCTTAGGTTGAGAATTCAATTCCCCAAAGCTTCTATTTTTTTTTATTTTCATCATAAATCTTGGATTGGAAGGATCGTACTATATGTCCCTTGCAAGGATGGGTAGTCATCCCCAAGGTCCAAGAAACAATAGTAAAGTTAATATTTTCCATTTCATCATAATCTTGGATTGGAAGGATCGTATTACATGTCCCTCGCAAGGATGGGTAGTCATCCCCAAGGTCCAATAAATAAAAGTAAAACTAATATTTTCCATTTCATCTTAATATTGGATTGGAAGGATCGTACTACATGTCCCTCGCAAGGATGGGTAGTCATCCCCAAGGTCCAAGAAATAAAAAATGAAGTCAAATCATGGATTATGGGGTTAATATCCACCAGGGCTATAGAAACTTGACCGAAAATGGAGTATGCTCACGCATGGTAGCATGTCTTGTCTAAAAGCAAGACCACTGACTGCTCAAACAGACATACTAGCTTGAAAATTTCATCCATAACAAGTTAAATCATTTTGTTCAAGGTGAGGTAAAGAATTCCAGATCAGAGTAGCAAGTATAGGGTTAAATTCCCATCTCGCTTAGGTTGGGAATATTATTCCCTAAAGCTATAATTTCACTTACACTTGCACATGGGTTCAAGATGGTAGTGACACATAACCAACTTTGGGATCTAATCAATTAATTCATTATACACATATTTGATCCTAAGAGGGTTTGACAATTTCAAATGTTTATGTATGATATTAGAAGGTTTGAATTTTTTAGCAGGTGGTTATATTTCTAGCATATTTGTCATGCATTAAATCTTGCACAAATCATTCATAACCTCACATATGCATTTAGGTAAAACTGACAATGGAATGTTGATCAATTTCAAACGATAAGGAATGGATCACACTGCATACACCGAGCTGATGCTTAACGATTCTAACGTTTCATGTATCTCCGATCTGTCTACATTTTTTTTGGATATTTGTTGACGCTTGTATTTGAATTCATGTATTTTCAAGGTGGGTTCTCACCGAAATTCTCAGAAGCATTTCCCAGTAGAGTCACCATTTGTTGTGGCTATTCCACAATGTACCCCAAAATTGGGGACCCACCTTTTAGTTTTGTTTTTCCCGTTTCATTATGAATGACTAACTCCAAAAATAGCTGATGCACCCTGTTGGCATTTTGCCACATTGTTTTTGTTGTTGCATAAAATATAAAAATACTCACTCCTTTGTGTTTTCCTACAAGATTTCTGCCAAAGCAAGTCAGTTCAAATATGTCGTGATACTGCGACCAAAAGAAGCAATGGAGAGTGCGGAGGCAAAAGTGTCATGATATCGTGACATGTTGCATTATCATGTTTCATAGAGGATAGATAGGGCAAAATGGGAAAATGTCACGATATCGTGACGTGTTGTGAAATCATGGTCAAAACGGTCAAATAGAACGAGACGCAAAAAATGTCGCGATATCGGGACATTTTGAGAAATCGCGATCAAAGGCAGAAAGAGGAACAGTCAACGCAAAGTTTTCGTGATATCGCGACATGTCGCATTTTTGCGGCTTAGATCTTCTAAATACAACAGGATGAAAAAGTGTCACAATATCATGACATGTCACGTTTCGCAGCTCAAAAAGAGAAAGTGTTGCGATATCGTGACATGTGTTTTCACGGTGAAAAGGAAAAAAGTGTCACAATATCGTGACATGTTTTGGTCTCGTGACCAAATGGAAAAAGTGTCATGATATGACAACATGTTTTGGTATCGCGACCAAATGGAAAAGGTGTTGCGATATCACGACATGTTTCGGTCTCATGGCTGAATGAAAAAAGTGTCGCGATATCGTGACATGTTTCGGTCTCGCAGCCGAAATGAAAAAAGTGTCACGATATCGCGACATGTTTCGGTATCACGACCAAAAGGAAAAAGTGTCGCGATATCACGACATGTTTTGGTCTCGCAGCCGAAAGGAAAAAAATGTAGCGATATCGTGACATGTTTTGGTCTCGCGACCAAATGGAAAAGGTGTCACGATATCGCGACATGTTTCGGTCTTGCGGCCGAATGAAAAAAGTGTTGCGATATCGCGACATGTTTCAGTTTCGCGGCCAAATGAAAAAAGTGTCGCGATATCGCGACATGTTTCGGTCTCCCGGTTGAAAAGAAAAAGTGTTACGATATCGCGACATGCTTCGGTCTCACGACCGAAAGGAAAAAAGTGTCACGATATCGTGACATGTCTCATTTTCGTGATGCATGAAGAAGAACAATGCTGAAGATATGGAAATGTCATGATTTTGTGATATGGTTTTTTTCTTTGCGATCCAAAAAATGGCAGGTAGACAGCTAAGAGTAAGAGGCATGACAGTGAGCGAAAGTTAGAGGGGTCGTTACAGTGGAAATCATCAAGCTGCGAATATACAAAATGTCACCATGGGCCAACAAGGCGTTCAAAGTTTACAGTGGTAGCATCGAACACGTGGCACCAAGGTGCAAGATTTATAATGTAACGCTCCATACAAATGATTGCAGAAAGTGATTACAGTCAGCGATAGATTAGCACAACCTTGGGGCACGCGAAGACCAAGAGTCGGAAAGAAAATCGTTTTGAGGCCCAACGAAGAAGCATCGAAAGGTGAAACGAAAGGCTTCAAGAAGTGAAATGAAGCACCACATACTGGAAACAGAGAGTCACACCAGAAACTTTAAAAGGCAAAAAATGCATGCAATAATGGGGCTGGAAATTGTAACAAGAAAAGTATTATTTTTTTGAAATAAAGGAATTTATTTGGCAAGAGCAACTTTTGTGTGTGAAATCAAAAGGATATTGAAAACGAAGACTACTGTTATTTCTGCAAATCTTTCCTTTGCATTATTTTTTTCTTGTATCTATTATTTTACACCACAAAGTGGGTTACGATAGGTGAATGATAGAATGATGTAATTATTTTTTTCCTTAGAGTCTTGCACCTGATCTAATTCAACTGTGTTTTATTGCAGGTCTGTTAGGTCAGGTTGTTTTAGAATTTCATCTCATAACTTGGGGTTTTACAGGGAGGAGATTGCTAACCAAATCAATGTCCTGTTTCGGTTTTTCCAGCTAACTCTTGTAAACAAACAAAAAAGTGTTTCTATTTTAATTTTCTGATTTTTAGATTAATCTTCCTTTAAAGGTCTACTTCTCTGATTCTGGTTCATTCCAGAAGTTTTGCTAATTTGACTAACACCAAAACGCTAACATAGGGATAGTAGAACAATTTTAAGTGAAGATAAAATGAATCCGCTAACTCTAAAATGAACCTCATGTTAAAGGCACAGATGTTAAAATGAAGTGGCTTATACCACACACTTTCTCATTTGAAATATTTTTAAGTTGAAAGATAAAAGAGGTTACTAACTTGTTTTCGGGTAGACTCCATTAATCTCAAGAACATTAAGAAAAGATATTTGTGCAGTTGGTAATTTAACGGATTACGGTTGCAAAGTACTCTTTTGAATCATTAAAGGCCCCTTGTTAACTATTACTTGCAGGGTTTAAGCTATTCTGGTATACATGCATTTATTTGCTTTAGTATTTGATTGATTATATGCATATGAATGTTTGTTCATAAGAACCTTGGAGAAATAACTAATTTCTCTGCAAGAGAGAGTTTCCTATCTGAGACTCTAGTTGCGTGATCATTTTGTTATAGGGCAAAATATTCACTCAACAAGAGGTAGAGCTAGGGATTTGAGCAACATTTTTTTAGTATGCAATGGAGGCAGAGCTAGGGCTTTGAGTAGCATTTCACAATGCACAATGAATCATGATACCAAAGAAGATTACTAGTTTCTTCCTAACTATTATTGCCAAGTTCCTTCGATCAAATCCCCTTCCCATTTAGTCACTTTATCATCTCTTCACTGTACCAGCTGAAAACCCTCTCTATTTGAGGGTTTAGTTAAAATATTCTTAGATCCCTTACAAATCCTATTTCTACACAAGGAAGTGGAGAGTTTCTCTAGGGCTTAAATAAGGATAGAGATGTTCATCTTCAAGAATCCATCAAGAGTAAAAGTCTCTTTTCTCTATTAAGGTCTTGAACTATAGAATATCTTGAATCTTGGACTAGCCCACCTCTCTATTTTGAAATAGTAGAGATAGGTATTTGGTCATTTTGGTAGCACACGATGGAGGTAGAGCTAGGGCTTTGAGCATTTTAACAGTGTGTAATGGAGGTAGAGCTAGGGCTTTGAGCATTTTTACAGTGCACGATGGAGGCAAAGCTATAACTTTGAGCATTTATGTAGCACATGATGGAGGCAGAGCTAGGACTTTGAGCTTTGAATATAAACTTGTATATTTTGGTATGCAAAATTTAAACTTGAATATAAGAATTGAGCTTATACCATTTGATCTAAAAAAACTTATGTTGTGACAAGTAGATATTTGAATATATTTTTTGATTACTATGTATATGTATTTGGGTGTTCTCTCTATTTTCATTTAGAGATTCATTGGGTCTTCTCTCGGTTTTTAGTTTTATTAATACCAATATTAAAATCCTAACCAAATTTTGTATTTGAGTGTTCTTTCTATTTTTATATAGATCTTCATTTGGGCTTCCTTTGATTTTTAGTTTCACTAATACTAATATGAAAACCCATAGCGACTTTCTTCTATTTTCATTTTAGAGCTTCATTTGGTCTTCCTTAAATTTTCAATTTTATTAATACCAATATGAAAACCCATAGTGGCTTCCTTCTATTTTCATTTTAGAGCTTCATTTGGTCTTCCTTCAATTTTTAGTTTTATTAATACCAATATGAAAATCCATAGTGGCTTCCTTTTATTTTCATTTTAAATATTCATATGGTGTTCCCTTGTTTTTCATTTTTGTTAATACCAATGTGAAAATTTGGTAGTGGCTTCCTTCTATTTTTATTTTAGAGATTTTTTTGGTCTTCCTTCGATTTCCAATTTTATTAATACCAATATGAAAACCCACAATGACTTCCTTCTATTTTAATTTAAGAGCTTTGTTTGGTCTTCCTTTGATTTTCAGTTTATTAATACTAATATGAAAACCCATAGTGGCTTCCTTTTATTTTCATTTTAGAGCTTCATTTGGTGTTATTTCTTCCACATTCGACATTGAGTGGAAAACCGCATAAACAAGGATTTCCTGAGAAATAATAAATGTGCATGTTATCCATGTGTACATGAGTCTGGAATATGTAGTGTCATAGAAATATGGAAGTCCAAGAGTCATATTCTATTATATATTGGCCTTTGTAGTAGAGAGAAAAATAAGGGAGAGTACAAGAGCACATTAGAGTAGCGTACATGTTCAAATTAGATACAATGTAGAGCATGTATAAAGAATGAAATATTTGAGATCTCCACATTTGTATGAAGATCCCATTTTGGTGAGCTTTCATTAATAGTAGTTTTATGAGTTATTATAGAATTTTCTTATGAGTTTTACATTCTTAGTATATTACCATTATCAAATATTTAATAGTGCATGCTCATTTTATGCCTTGTGGTTACATATCATTAAGTATTTTAGCATCAAAATCTAACAGTGGTATCAGAGCACAAGGTAGATTTATAGGATATTGGGAGGGCCAAAATAATATTGAGAGGAGATAGGGATATTTCACTTTTAATATTTTAATAATTTCTTGCTGACTGAAGTCTTTACATAGGGTTGCAGGAAAACTCATGAAGACTAGGACTCAACATAGAACTCTTTCCACTAGATTAAAGGATAACTAGTGTTGTTTATTGATTTATAGAGATCTAGATATTTGCATGGATTTGCTTGCTACTATATAAGTTTTTTTTCTACATAAAATTAGTTATCAGAAGTTGAGAAGATTCCTACAATGGATAGAGAAGAATTTTATCTTCAATTTCCTGAAAGTGCATGTGCTTTCCTCGTGCAGGGATTAGTTCTTTGCTGTAGAAAAAATAGACATTGAAGATTGAGGAAACCCAAGAAGGAGGTCCCCATAGAAGATTGGATATTGGATATTAAGGAGAACCAAGAAGGAGGTCCCTATAGAATATTGAAGATTGTAGATAAAGGAGTAGAACCAAGAAAAGGTCCCATTGAAGAAATTTTAGATTTGGAAGTTATAATATTGAAGATTGAAGATAGAGGAGGACAAAAAAAAGTCCTATTGAATATTTGAGAAGTTGTAGAATTTGAAGACCCAAAATAAGAGGTCTCAAGAAAATCTTGAAAGGAGAAAGAATAAGAAGGCTATAAAAAATCCTATCGAATAAAGTTGAAGTGGCTACTGGAGGATATTTGAAGGAAGCTCAAGGTAGAATATCACAAGAAGGAGTAGCTCCTGAAATTAAGAATATGGGATAATTGTTGCCATATGAAAACAAGTCCAAAAGGAAAAGTATTTGGCAAGAAGGTTGCCAAATTTAATAAAGGATTCTTGAAAATCTCAAGACATTCATATTATTGAGAAAAAGGTCAACCAAATAAGCCAAGTTTGAAGTCATAATTCTGGAGGAGAAAGAAGGTGGAAGACACCATAAATTTGAGAGTACTATAAAATTTTATTATTTGAACATTTAGATTAGCTTATTATTAAGTCTTTAAAAACACCACATTTGTGTTTTTAAAGTAGCCAAAGGAAAGGTCTCAAGTTTATATCTTCAAATTTGGAGAAAATAGCATTCCCAATGGATTAAAACCTGCAACAAATAAAAGAGAAGCTAGAAATAATATAAGGAAATTAAAAATATCAAATCCTTACTATATCTTGGAAAGTAAATAAGTCAATAGTTTACAACAAAGAATAGAAGTATTATTCTATTTGAAAGGCACATGTTTTGACACAAATTAGAATCTTGGAGTCACCAAAGAAGAAACCACCAATCTTAGAGATGTTGAGTCATTATGGAAGAGTAGCCAATAATGATAAGCTAGTGTGGAAGAAAAACCATCATTAAAAAGTCTTAGTAAAGAGAATATGTGCCACCATATTGGATAAGAAAGTCATCATTTCACGAAAGCTAGTGTAACTTTTTAAGAAGCACTGAAAGTACAAGGGGGCAAGCAATAGAAATTCATGAGCTAGTGTCTCTCTATAGGTACATACAATAGTTAGCAATATATTACAACAAATGAGTACAAAGCTCTATTGGAGTTAACCACCCAGAAGTAGTGCCATTTATGTAGCAAAGTGCCAAGCTACTTGTAAAGGGAAATGTCATAATATTAAGCCCCCCTTGGGCAATTAACCATGAAACATGACATGTATGCAATTCCATTAGGAGGTTGTGATATTAATTTAGGTGTACAATATCTATGAATGCTCAACACAATTCAATGGGTCTTTGATGACTTACGGATGAAGTTCACACAAAAGGATAAAACATATACTCTTAAAGGGATAAAATTTGGTCCTTCACTAGCAAGCTCTCATCGCATGGAGGAAGTTGTTTGTAGAGGAGGCAAGAAATATTTTCCCATTTATTTTCTCTCCAAGCCATGACAAAGCCACCAACACTTCAACCTTCCCAATATCCTTGCTTACGGAACAATGATATTAAAATAGTGCAAGAACATAAGCACATAATACTAGGGAAACAAAGGATGAAGCTTCTCACTTCGAGCTTTGAGGACAAAGCTCCTTTTAAGGAGGGTGGCATGTTAGGACCCTATTCCTAACATAATAATCATAATAATTATTAATTATACTTTATTATATTTCAAGGACCAACACATCCTTTCATCTCATAACCATTGGTAGATCTAAATAGGGCATTCATAGGATATCTTTTGGGCATCCAATAAAGAACATATACATTTAATTACTCAATTAGGTGGTTTCACTCCAATTCAAGCAATGATTCATTCTATTAATAGTGATTCGTTACTTTATTCTACATTCATTGTTTTATTTTACTTAACAGGGAGTCAGCACTCTAATACAAGCGAGCCAACTATTGAAAAAAGATGTAAGAGCACAAGTAATAGAAAGAAACCAATTGATGCCATGTTGAGAAACCACCAAAAAATTGGAATAACCATCAATCCAACATAGAGGAGCCATCACCATCATCAAAGAAGGTTACCTAGAGTATCACCGCCATTCAATTGAGAACATAGTTGAGGAAGAGAATCACCATCGAAAGAGCTTTGGTGAAGTTAAGCGAACCACCATTAGGGTTGCATAAAATAAACACAATTCCATTTAAAGGATGATAATGGAGAGTTAATCATCATTTGTATCATTTTATATAACACTTTATATATAACACAAAAGTAAGGTAAGCCACTTAAGTAATGACTAGTGTAACATACATCTATTGGCATACTTTTAATGGAGCTTCATGGACCATATTTCATAATTATTTTTTATTAGTAGGAAAGCTTATTGATTATAAAACCTATTTATACCTTTGGAAGAATGAGGGCAACTAGGTTAAATTGTGTCATCATTGAATAGAGAAGCTTGAAGAGGAATTCAATAAATATGGAGGTGATGTTTCTCTTTTTTCTTGTATTGGAGATGATGAGTAGCATGTAAGTTATACCTTGCATGCATTGTTATTCATTTGGCCTATTGGACCTGCACATATTCAAAAGAACAAGTTGCATATTTAGGGGTAACATGACACATGACTGCCAATATATTTGAAGGTTATTATATCTCTATATCTCAATTGGAATTGGAGAAGTGGGGTATAATTATATAAAAGCATTTATGTAGAACTAAAAATTATAAAATAAATATATGTATCATCATGCAATTGGATTAAAATTAAAATAAACACTTAAGTTTGTGATCCAATATTAATTTTACCTAGGTGTTGTAGGTGAGTTGGAGAGGAGAGGGCAATCTTCCAAGGGAGGTCCCAGGTTCAAATATTCACCCTACCAAAAAGCTAAATTGGGTATCCAAAATCCAATTGATAATGTTGGTGCGGGTAGGGTCGGGTGTGACTCCCGGGTGACTTTGACGTTGTAGAACCCCTTGTTCATGGTCTCTCAGACCAAGGCGACTTCGTAAGGGGTTTTTCACTTAAAAAAAAGATTAATTTTTCTATTTTATAGCTTCTATGGTTGAATAACTTTATACAGTAATATTGTATCTATATAGGATAAAATAATCACCAATGATTGATTTTGTTAATACATTGTTGTGTTATAATTTCATTTTTACTTTCCTCATTTCACCATGTCTTTCCATATTCTCTCTTACAAAGTAAAATTTCACATGACCAAGATACTTTCACTTTGTACGGGAAGCTGGATTCTTAGAGAATGCAATAGAAATTTGGCTATTACATTGCATTTTCAAACCATTTTGTTTGATCCTAATATATATATATATATATATATATATATATATATATATTAGAAAAAAACCCCTTGCGGAGCCACCTTGGTCTAAGAGACCACGAACAGGGGGTACTACACCATCAAAGTCACCCGGGGGTCACACCCGGCCCCTGCCCGCACCAACATTATCAATTGGATTTTAGATACCCAATTCAGCTTTTTGGTAGGGTGGAGATTTGAACCTGGAACCTCCCTTGGAGGATTGCCCTCTCCTCTCCAACTCACCTACAACACCTGGGTTGTTTGATCCTAATATTATTACATAATATTTATAAATAAATTAATTCTTTAGTAGCTTTAGTAGTAGCAACATATTTTTTCTCTAATATATTGGAATATCCAATGTTAATCTTCACTTAGAGGGGTTTAAATACCATGTGTTATATTCAATTGTTTTTATCTATGGGACATTGCACACCTTGAAATATTGTGATATTAGAATAATATACCTTAAGGTTTGTTCTTTAACCTTGAGATAAGGTCATATGCAATTTGGGAATTTATACCCATAATTTCTTTAATGATTGAAATTTTTTATTCTTTTATTAGTGAGATCATCTACTGTCTAAGATAACCTAATTTATCATGTTGTGCTTATATGATTTTATATTTTATTTATTGGATAATGTGTTGAATTATTTTATTCCTATATATGTTAAAAATATAACATGGTATTAGAGCAAATGTAAATATCTATTAGATGAACTCAAATTTTAGCATATATCTCCTTCTATGGTAATTCTAGAAGTAGTGTGATATTTTTTGGAAAACTATTGTAGAAGATTTTGTATGATCAAAATTTTTAGGGTTTTACCAAAAACCCTAGTTGGAGCTAGGATTATGAGGATTTATCCATATTGCTATAAGATATTTGGTTTATGAGAAAAAAACAACTAGAGGATCATGAATTTTTTTTGACAATCAATCCTTTTGGATAATTGTTTTGTGATGGGTTATTCTAGTGATGTCATGGATAATGAAGAAGCAACTTTGATATAAAATATTCGATTGAATTTTATGAGGTTATTTGCAAATATTTAGTAGTTTTTTATTGTTTCTGGTAAAAAATCAATTTCCTCCACTACATATTTTTGGACATTAGTGTAGCATGCATGGGAGGATGATATATATGATTTTCAAAAAATATAACAAGAATCTTTCAGTCACTCCCAATTGGAAAAAACATCTTGGGAAGACATCGATGCATGGCAAAGACTTCAATCCACTTTAAAAAAATTGTCAGAATGATCCAACAACTTTTATTATGATTTGGTAAGAGAGGATGGCTAGATGTGTATAGTTCTTAAAAATTATTTTATAGGAAAAACCATAGTAGATATGGATGAGCTACTAATATTTTTGTATTATTTGTAAAATTTAGGGGATTTTAGTTTAATAATGTTTAATATTTTATATCTAAAAATTAGATCTTTCCTTTCAAAATTTAAATTTTTAAATTCTAAATGTAGAATATTACCTTTATGTGGTAGGAAAATGATGGTCACCATATGAGGTGAAGAAATATTTGTGCATAGATGATAAGGTCAACTCCCATAATATACTATCATACAATTACAAGGGTTCATTATCTGAAAGCACAGTTTGGAGTAATTCATTGGCTCAACTCATGATGTTGTTTGGCTTAATGTTTTTTTATGGTCTAGTTATGAGTAGGGTAAGATTATTTGTGAGCCTGAAGTACATTTATTTTTTAAAGCACTATGCAAGACGAGTACAATTTATTCATGCCAATTGATACAATGGCAAGTTCTTCCTATCGATAACTAATAGGTCAAGTATTCAAGTTTAGGTTACATATTTTTAAAGTAAGGATGACAAATCAAAACATGATAGAAGTAATGCATGTTATGAACATATATTACCCTATATTTTTTATGATGTATGGATATGTATCGATGTATCTATTGACCAAATTATTTTATTATTGATTGGTGCAAGTGTAAGATCTATCCTCAATGTTGTTGCTCATTTTGATGCACAAATACTATTCACATGATTGATCCCAAATAATATCATTGTATGTTTGCTTGGTACACTAGTAGGTGTATGTTGATGGAGATAACAATACTTGTCATCAATGAATACAATCACATATTGGTTAAGCATGTTGGAATTCCTACCTATAAGTTCCATGTTGAAATCTCTATGTAATTTTTATGTTGGTTAATGTAAGGATAACTATAAAATAGATATGTTCTAGTCATAGTTGGCATGATAAGACATGAAGGAAGAAAATCATAGGTTATATTTTCAGACTTTGTTCCATTGAGTATCCATTTCATTGCTTATTTGATGTTTTCTTGGAAACCAATGATGTAGATATGGTAGTATGTTCATGATCATTAAGGAATTAAGTATTAAGGTATGTTTTATTATTCATAATTCTTTTTATATTTGGTGAGGTCCTTGGTGTAATAAATACATGAAGCAACCTTTTAATGTTTGATATATATGTAGGCATGATGGCTAATGAACAACCTTATTAGGAAGAGATCAATGCATTCAATCCTCTTATCCACTATTATTATTTGATTTTTATCTTTAGTGGGTGGTTGTAGATGTGGTGCTAACCATTGAAATTGCAAATTGGATGGCCGATGTGGGGTCTAATTAAGTAGATGCAAAAATAGGTTTATTGGTATATAGGTAGGATTTTGTTTAATCAAATATTGACATTATACAATCACTAACCCAACTAGTAGAAAATATTGTGGGTAGGTGATGATTTTTTATTTTTTGGAGCTATGACATATGGTATTATCCAATTGGTCATATGTAATTTTTATTTTTCAAATTTAAAAGGTTTTGGTGGCTTAATTTTTAGTTTGAAAGAAAAATTTTTAGAAGGCATATTTTTCTTATACAAAAGCAATTTAACTCTTTTTTTCAAATCATACAATTTTCAAGTTCTTCATAGTCATGGTCTCTATATTATTATGTTATATGTACATAATTTTAATAAATCATCATGGATAATATACCAAAATTATCTTTGATTGGTGGAAATACATTTTTATTGATTATAAAACATATTTGTATTTTGCAAGAAAAAGGGCCACTGGGGTAAATATTTTAATGTTTGAATAGATAAGCTTGAAGAGGAATTCAAGAAAGGTGGAAGTGATGTTTCTATATTTTCTTGCATATAATATTATGAGTATCTATATTAGGCCTTGGATATGTTTATATTCATTCAACCTAGTGGATGTTAAAAACTACATTGATGATTTCCATTATGAATTGATAGATATTTAAATACATTAGATACCTATTTTTTACATAACAAACTTCTAACATATCTAGAAACTACCCTTGAATTTTAATGCATGCATAGTCATTGTAATGGGTAGTTATACCATTCTCATCCTCACATCATCCATGATGTAATAATTTCCTAACATATTGCCCTTATTAAATCATAGTCTTAGCTCTAGCTCTATCTTTAACTCTTGGCTTTTTCTCTAGCTCCAATATGTCTTTGGTTAAAGTGCTTTCAATATATTTTTCTCGTATGCTTATGGTATTGTATAGTGAGTGCTCATAAATAAAAGTATATATAGATAGTGTATTATTTTGTGAATTTATTTTCAACTAACACCTTTTGGATAGTTTCATTGCTCTGCTACTTTTTTATCCAAGGTCCTTGATTGAGTCTCCTCTTAAACAATTATCTCTTGTTATTATATATTGTAGAATATGGCTAGTATATTCCATTAGAACATGAAGCACTTAGGGAGATATGCTTTCATATTTTTAAACTAATCACTTGTTTGAGTTTGTGTCTACCTTATGCATAGATCAAATTAATACAATAATTTTTTTTTACCAAATTTGGTCATTGAAGCTAACAACCTCAAGAGCATTTCATTTTCCATGCAAACTTAGTTGATACCTTCTATCAACCCTGTGAATGCATCCATTTTGATGTTGTACCCATATATTTTCAATCTTCAATAGACTTTAACATGATTTGAATATTATTTCTCTTGCTTTAGGTACATTCGTGATCCTTTTGGTTAAAGAACATATTTTCTTGGTTCTTTTCTCAAACACCCTAGTCTAATATTGTATGCATGTTCCTTATTAGATATAGGTTTCTTTTTTGGTTTGAATTTTCATGGTAAAGATTATTTGCCTAGAGAGAATTTACAACCTATACCTTCACTATTTTTTTAGAATATGGAATCCTTCCAAGTTCTTCAAATAAAAGGAGTTTTTCTTCCTACTTGAAACATTAGTTCCTCTCCAAACCTTACTAAGATGTTTAGGTTTAGATTCTTCCATGAAGTTTCTTTACAAAGAATATGGTTACCTATTTTTTTAAGGTTAACCTAATCAATCTTCAATAGGGTAGTTTTCTACTACTTGATCACTTTTTGATAGAGTACTTTTACAACATATTTGGAATGAAGGATAAAATTGTTTTCCTTAAACCTGCTCGGATACCATATGTTAAAAATTACTTCAATAATTTCAATTATGAAATGATAATTATTTAAATACAATAGATGCCCATTTTTGGGATAACAAATGTCTAACATATCTTGTACTATACTTAATGTTGAGTGTAGTGCATGATTATTCCTTGTGTTGGATGGTTATATCACTTTCATTGTTACATGGGCTATTGTATAATAATCCTAATAGTGGATCTTCACATATTTAAAGGAATATATTGATTGTTTAAATATAATAAGATGCATGTATGTTAATGCATATAATGGTCACTATACCCTATATTTCAATTAGAATTGGTGTTTGTTGTTTTGAAAAGTAGAATTATACAAAAGTCTTTCTTTGCCACTAAAAAATTATAAAATCAATATGAATAATCTTACAATTGAATTAAAAATAAAGTAAATAGTTATGTTTATGACCGAAAACTAATTTTATTGTATTATAGCATCTATTATTGAACAACATTATATGTAATTCATGTATCTAGGATAAAATAATCACTAGTGATTGTCTTTATTAATGCATTATTGCTTTATCTTTGATTTGTACTTTCTTAGCTTCACCATGCCTAATTTTCTCTTATAATTTACAAAGTGATACTTCGCATGACCAAAATGCTTTTGTATATCATAAAAATTTGGAATCTTAGATAATATAATAGAACATTAGCTATCGCATTGTAATTCCAAACCAATTTTGTTTGTTCCAATATTATTACATAATATTAATAAACCAAATTAGCTATTTAGTAGCTTCTTTAGTAGAAATATATTGTTCCTCTAATTTTATGGAATATGTGGTGTTAATATTTACTTAAGTGCATAAAATACCTTGTATTATATTCATGTGTATATCCCTATGGGCCATTAGACACCTTGAAATATTTTGATATTATAATAACAAATATCATGGTTTGTTATTTAACCTTGACATAAGATAACTTGTAATTTGGTATTTATAATAACAATCCTCAAGGTTTATTTTAAATATTTATCCACCTAGAAAAGTTGTTAGAATGACACAACACCATTTATGTTACTTTTACAAGAAAATATGGTTTCATGTGTTGAGTTATAAAAAAACATTTGACAAGGAAAACCATGCTAAACATGGATGAACTATTAATATTTTTGAATTATTTACAATATTTTAAGGGGTCCTATTTCAATAATTTTCAATATTGTGTTATTTTGTGCCTTAATTTTGCATTTGGAAATCTTATTCTTTCCCTTAAAAATTGGGTGCCATAGTCCTTCAATATACTCTAAGGTCTAATCTTCTAATCATCCTCCTTGACCTCCTTTGGTCCTCCATTGAAAATGAAATTCCTCTAAAGGGCCACCATTAATCATGCAATCTCAAAATAAGGACAAGGGTGTTCTTGATCTTTGACAATAATTGAAAGTACATCAACAAATATTTCCCTTCTTGAATACATCAAATCATCTCTAATGCATAGAGAGATATTGTTCAAGCTCTTGAGTGAAGAAGTGGTTCCTCAAGACCTAAACCTTAGTAATATTACTAATGTTGTAGGGTCTCTTTGGATTAATCATGCCATGTATCATTCTAGAAATATGACATTCTTTCCACATATATGGTAGGAGAACTCACACTTTAAATCACAAGTTACATTGGTGATATCTTTATTAAATATACTCCCATTGATAATGGTTTAACCATTAATGTTTGTAGCCTAAAATTTATTAGTAATTTTAGGCTAACTAAGCAAGATTTGGAGAAATCTAGTCTTATTATTTGGGCATTTGACAATGAAGAGCATGAGACTAGTGCCACATTAGTATTACATCTAAAGATTAGAAATTAAATCCTTAAGACCCTTTTCTATGTTATACCTTTTGAGTTAGCCTAAAATATTATTCTCGGAAGTCATTGGATCCATACAATGTGCTTCATTCCATTTGCCTATCATCAATGTCTCAAATATGAGTATCTAGGAAAAAGATATCATATTTCTACCAACCCTAAATCTTTTGCATATTGGCAAGAAATTGAGATCAAAAACCTAAAAAATTCTCTTTGCCTCTCTTTAATACAACTTATTATTCTTCTCAAATCCCTATTGATGATGCATTAAGGGACTTAACTATAAAATCTCAAACCAATCAACTTAATAATCATCTTTAAGATTAAAAATCTAATAAAACTAATGCAAATAATAATAATAAACCTAAAATTCATGGTGATAAACAAACTAAAAGTTGAAATGTTAATCAAATCAACCTAAATAGTCAAGATACTAACCAAAGAATTGTAGACCTAACCAAACTCCCACCTATTCCCCAAACCATGGGATTACTCTTTAGAAAGGTTAAAATCGTACAAATAGGGAGTTATGTCTTTATTTATGTAAACAAGCAGCAAATTCATGACAGTAATACTCACTCAGTTAAATGATAGTATGCTTCATGCTACTTGTTAGGCTTATATCCTATATTAAAGTAAATGCTTTGAAACATGGGATATTGAGGTAAATTATTAGGCATTTATAACCAAGGAATAAAAGAGCCCTTAGAGGTTGAAGATTATTTGGATCATTGTAGGATAGGATGTATCTTTAGTTGTAATGAGCCTCTTCATACTTCATGTTCTAATAAGGATGACAAAGCTAATATTTTGTTTTGGGAATAACCTAATGATACCATTTTATTAAATGTATTGAATTTAGATGAGGAGGATGACAAGAAATTTTAGATTCTCTTAGGTTCTAACTATAGTCAATTCACATGCAATGCTAGTTAGGATTTATTAGTTGTAGTTTATCCTATATTGATTGCCAATAAAAGCAACTATGAGGTGGTGTTAATCCTCTATAATTATCATCAAGATGGTCTCTTCAACTATATTATTTAGAATAAGTTTTTTATAGAGGATACTTTCCCCAAATAGATAGAATCATCACCTTGTAGTTGTTTGATCATGAATAACCATATTTAGATATTATAGACCTTGATATCCTAGGGGTGTTGCATGCTCCTCCTAAATTAGAATATGAATCCCATATTTTAATCAAGAAGACTATTCACATTAACAATGGACATCAAGATAACCCTAAAATTCTAAATTTATAAAAGGTTTTAACCCTAGAAGAATGTGAGGAGTACACAAAAGTCTTGATAGAGTTTGTTGATACTTTTACCTAGTTTGATGTTGATATGTTAGGACTACATTCATTTCTAATTCTTTATCATTTATTTGTTTGACAAGATGTAAATACCATTAAGTAGAATTTCCAAAACATGCATCCTAAGGTCACTTTGTTTGTTAAGAAGGAGCTTCAAGAACTCTTAGAAGTTGGATTGATCAAGGTAATTAATTATTTTGACTAGATATCTAACATCATTCCTATTTATGAAAAGGAAGTTACTATCAAGGTTTATATTGAATTCAAAATACATCAAAAAATCATTGTCCCAACGATGATTTTTTATTACCTAATATTGAAATGATTATCAAATTTATTGTAGGGTATGGGATGTTGTCCCTCATGGATGGGTTATTTGGGTACAAATAAATTAGAATCACCCCTAAACACTAGTTCAAAATGATTTTGAACACGCCTTAGGGAGCCTTCTATTATTATTCCATGCCCTTTGGCCTAAATAATATTATATCCACTTATCAAATAGCTATGCCATGTATCTTTCATGATATGGTAAACAATATCATGGGGGATTATGTTGATGGTTTTCATGATTGAACTCTATACTGGGAAGATCATATTTAAGATTTAAGATGCATATTTCTATCTTTGAGAGAATATAAGGTTTGCCTTAAACCCTCATAGTGTGTGTTTGGGGTGATATTAGAGAATCTATTGAGATTCATTGTATCCCTACATGGTATAGATGTAGACCCTAACAAAATAAAATATATTGTCAATATATTGCCTCATTAAACATTAACCTAACATAAAAGCCTCCAAGACAAGCTAAAAGTCTTTTGGAGGTTCATATCCTAGCTTACCTTCAAACTATTAAGAAAAAATGTATATTTTAAGTGGAATGTAGATTTTCAAGAAAAGTTTTACACTCTAAATTCCTATATCTAATCCTCACCTATTTATCGAGGATTGATGTTCACTCACATGACCCCTCTTTCTCCTAGCTAGGATTGCATTTTTATTTATTAGCATAGAATATTGTTCTTGCTAATAATTTATCCCATGTGAGAATAGTATTCCAAGTGCATCTTAGTTGCTTAGGTGTATTTCTAGATGGATGGATAATATTAGTCATGATTTATCTTTAGTTGCTATATTTTTGGATGCTATCTTGGCATATCACCTTTATTTGGCCTCCAATAAGATATGGTGAATGGTGATTATTATAATTTTGGCATCATATTGCCTTTATATTCAAGTAATGGAATAATACATTCAGTTGGATTTCAATCCTTTTCATTGGTATCAGAGCATTTTGGTTTTGGAGACTTGGGTAGTTTCCATTTCCATGTTGTTTAGTGTTTCATCCACTAAGGTTATTGCTTGTTCAACTCTATCTCTATCTTGTTGGTGATTGAGTGAAGTGGACAACTAAGAGCTTGCAGATTTGGATTTGCTTTCCAAAGTTGATCATCGATCAACTGGATTTGGTTTTGTCTTCCAAAATTTGGTCATGTGTTGCATGGATCTTGGGTTTTACTCTGCATATAGATATCTCAATTTGCCAAAATTGCATGAATTTATGTTATTCTTGGAAAATTTGATCATTTTTAGGGGTAATTTTAATAATTCTAAATAAAAAATAAGGTTTAACCTTAGCTAAAGTGGGCATAAATAAAAATATATATAATTGCTTTTTTATATATATTATTAAAAAAAAAAAAATAAATACCCACTAATTGGCGACCAGAGGTGATAATTAGCATTTTTGGGTGTTAATCGACCATCGGCGATCCTTCTACATCTAATCATAGGTACAACCCCATCATCACAATATTATAGTGATTAGGACCACACCTCAATGATGATAGAGACTAACATCCAGTTACCTTTCACTAGAAACAAGGGGCCAAGTCACATCACTAGAATTTGATAATGTTACCCCTGACGATAGTGCCCTCTAGACAATGGTGATATTTATCGATTGATAGATGCATATTTTCCTGACAAGCATGATAATGTCTGTGTTAGGAACAATTATCAAAATTTAGGCATATTAGCACCTATTGTAGGCATCAACACCTATGTTAGGCATCAGTGCCTATTGTAGGCCACAATGCTTGTGTAGGTAGCAACATCTTGGATTTTAGGCATGCAACCTTGGATTGCATCAGGGCTAATCATATGCTATCATGCCTCAAATGATGTGATACCCGATGCTAGGCCCGATACAAAGACTGAATTTGGCCTAGTTCTCTAGAGATATTTGCACACAAAAATCTCCTTACTTTTTGATGATGTAGACCTCTAGATTGGGTACTCAGAACAACATTGGTTTGCAATAAAAGCAAGGTGGCATCCTCCAAAGTGGGTAAATTGGAAGACTAATATTAGAATAATTATTTATTATTTTTTGTTTTTAATTTTATTTTATTTATTAATTTAAACATTAACTTAATTAATTTTAATTAATCAATTTTTGATTAATTAATTTTTTTTTATTAATTAAGTTAGTTTAAATTAATAATTTAAAAATGGAATTTAATTAAATATCATTTATTGAATTAATTTTTCCATTTACAAGAACTATTAAAAAAACTATTTCAAGCTATTTTCTTTCAACACCAGCAAAATTTCAAGTTTGTGAAGAAGCTTTGTTAACCTACACTCATTTAGGTTTAGATAGATATTTTGTTTCTTGTACTTATATAGGAACCATATCATTTTAATGGAAATAATTTATGTTCATGGTCCTCAAATTTACCTTCTTATGTGCCTTTTCCCCTTGCTCCTGGCTTATACCCGATTTTAAAGTAGCTCATATTGGGCTAGCCAAGTGACCAATTTGGCCCAAATTGTAAGTAAACTTGTAGATAAAGTTAATGATAATATAAGTATGCAAAATATTCCCCCTAATGTCAAAATTTATAACAATGACCCATGCTCCAAGGCCAAGTGTGAGGTCCCAATGTATGCTGGATCTAGGGATTCATATACCTTGAATAGTTGGATCCTAGATATGGAAACTTGATTTTTCGTATTCCCAAAATCTTGATGAAGATAAAGTTTCCTTTTCAAAGCTTAAGCTTTTAACCTTAGCCAAAGTGTTGGTAGAAATAAGAGAAGGTCAAGATGTATTAACCACTTGGGACAATATTGTAAAAGCACTCAAGCAAAACATTTACCCCTCAAACTATGAACAAGAATTGATTATTAAGTGGTTTCATTTTTGAAAAGGAGCTAGCATGTTTGTTTAGGAATACATATTTCATTTCAATAGGTTTCACCTCCTTCTTGGTGTGACTAATGAAGTAGAAGCTCTTATTCTTAAATTTAAGAGTGGGCTTTTGGAACATATGTATCGAGAGATAATGTATGTTCTTTTGACAACATTGGACCTTGTTTTCAACCATTCTTTGTTTGCTAAATATAAGCTTTTTGTGTACTCAAGGGGGTTTCATTCTTCTTCTTCATATTTTGGAGGTTCATCAAAGGGAAAAAGTTCTTCTTCTCAAAAGAAATCTTTTCCACCAAATAAGACTTCTTCTTTCTCCATATCCTTCTCCTTCTCCTTCTCCTTCTTCTTCTTCATCTTCAAATAAATTTTGTAATTATTGTAAGAAATGACATGAGTAGTCCAATTTTTTTAAGTTGAGGAAGAAAAGTTTAATTGTAAAGTCTCAAGTAGAGGACCAAGTGCAAAGTCCCATTGAGGATACAAGAGAAGATCACCCACACAAATAAGTAAAAGGTAAACTTAATCAAGTTACCTTGACGTACCAAAATTCATCCACTAGTGCTCATGATTCCTTGTTTATCACTTGAGCACATTTAACTCAATATTTTTCAATAGATTGCATTATCGACAATGGCTCACATAAGAACTTAATTACGAGATCCATAGTCAACGAGTTACATTTGTTGATGGAGCCTCATCCTCATTCATATTCTTTGGGATGGAAGGATAGTAGTAGGAGCTCAAGATTATTTACACTTGCATTGTGAGTTTTGCATTTGGTCCTAAATTCATTGATAGGGTCACTTGTGATGTGATGCTTATGGACTGTTGTGGACTTTTTCTTGGTCAACCTTAAAATATGATAGGAAAGTAGTATATGATACCTATTATAAAACATACACAATGCAACAAAATGATAAGGCATATCTCATAAGATGCACTAAAAAATACATAATTTGGTTTTGAGTTGCAAGCATGCAAAATTGCACTTGTATTCGTACATCCACAATAAACTCATGCTTTTGCTTCACCACATAATCAACATGCTAATTTGGATAAATTTTTGAAAAAATACTCAAACATTTTTTAGGATCCTAAGTCACTTCCAGCAATATACACTATTAATCATAGCATTGAAATCATCCTCACCGCTTCACTTCCTAATGCACCCATGTATAGACAGTCTATTTTGTAATATGAAGAAATCAAAAGGCAAATAGAAGACTTGTTGTATAAGGGTTTCATTAAACCTAGTACTTCTCGTTGTTCATATTAAATATTGTTAGTGCTTAAAAAGGATGGTACTTGGATATTGTGTATAGATTTTATGGCTTTGAAAAATATTTATATCAAGAATAGATATCCACTTCCCCACATAGATGATCTCTTACATTAGATCCAAGGAGAAAAATTATTTCTAATATAGATCTTAAGAGTAGGTATCACCAAGTGTGTATACAAGTAGAAGATACATAGAAGACAACCTTTAAGATTAGTATGGGCCTTTTTGAATGGTTGGTCATGTCTTTTAGTCTTACCAATGCTCCTGGGACTTTCATAAGATTGATGAATGAGGTGTATCATGATTTTCTTGAAAAAATTGTAATCATATAGTTTAATGACATATTGATTTTCTTATCTACTTGGGAGGAATACCTTGAGCATATTCAACAAGTACTTGACATCCTTCATAGGAATCAGTTATATGCCAACCTCACCAAGTGCTCTTTTGGCAACACTTCCATATCTTACCTTGGTTTTGTGATTAGTGAGTGTGGAATTTAGGTAGATCCCACTAAAGTAGAAGTCTTACTTAAGTGGCCTCCTCCTACTACTCTTATTGAGTTGAGAAGTTTTCTAGAACTTGTGAACTTCTATCACAAGTTAATAACTCATTATTCCATTATTGTAGCTTCATTACACTATTTGACAAAGGCTAAGTTTTCTTTTCAATGGGTAAATAAACAAGAAGTTGTATTTGATGTTTTGAAAAAGAAACTTTGTACAACACTTCTGATTGATTTACCTAATCTCTCTCAACATTTTGAGATTGAGAAAAATGCTTATCAAGTTGCTTTAGGTACTATCCTTAAACAAAATGGTCATCTAGTAGCTTATCATTCTAAAATATTTTTTGCTGCCAAGTTGAACTTTTTGACATATGACAAGGAGTTGTATGTCTAAGTTAAATCCATTAAGTACTAGAGTAATCCATTAAGTACTAGATTCATTATCTCTTGGGGAAAGAAATAATTGTTCACACTGATCATATGCCCCTCAAATTCCTTCAATATAAAAATAAAATTGAATAATTACAACATATGAAGTGGGCCTCTTATCTCCAAGACTTTTATTTGATCATCAAGTACAAATAGGATAAGAGTAACTCCTGAAGCAGATGAAAGATTTCATTTGATCCAACAACTTGATATAACACAAATTATCCAAAAATGCTTATTTTATTAATTAAAGAAATGCTTTATGTTACAAATAGTTAGTATTCCCATTCTTCTTTCACAAATATACAACAATCTTGATGATATATTTTGAGGACTCATCAATGTAGGTGGGCTTCATGTGTAATGCATTCCACCAATAGTTTTGTTGCTGATATTTACCCTTTGCACCTATTTGGAACATGAAAAAGAGAGTTAGTGTGTTTGGGGGCTTGCCTTAGTTAGACCCCATTTTGAAGAAGACAAATTGACATTAAATATGCAAATAAAAGTGATGTAAACTAGATAAATGACTATAAAAACATGAAAAGAAGTGTACCTAATATATTTGTTGCTACAGGCCTACTGTAGGGTCAATTCATATGGCAAGGGGTGAATTGAAGTCTGAATTTGTAGGGCAGGGGACAAATTGATCTATAGGTACTTCTTGCTATAGATTATTTTTATGGATGTGCTCCTGGGATGATATTATGGTGTATGCACAATGCAAATATGTCAAATTGTATTCTAGTTAGATTTATGTAGAGTTTTTATAAGTTAGCTAAAAGGGATAGAGAGGTAGAATAGGATGGGGAGCCCTCTATTTATATAAAAATATGAGGTTAGGAGAAGGATTTAGATAGATAAACCTTTATATTTACTCCATGTTGGATATAGGTTAGGGTTTGAATAGGTGTTAAACCCTCATTCTCTAGAGAAATATCTCCTCCTCACACTATGAGGAAGAGTTAGGATTAACTAGGGTTAGTTAGATCCTAGGTTAGGTTAGGGTTTAGTTAGAATATTTGGAAATATCCTAACTAATATCATGTGCACACATGTGTGGGAGTGTTCTTAGGGCTAAATTTGGTTTAGAACCCTAATTAATCCTACTTAAGTAAAAAATGCTTTTAATTAAATGTCAATGATGAATTATATCACTAATAAATCTGATTAGGATTTTGGATAGGGATAAGGTCCCATGGAGGTTAATTAGGTGTAGGGGAGGGCTTAAGTTACCTTAGGAGGCTAATAGGTAGTATCTTAGTGGGAAGGAGGTGTTTTGGAGGATTTTTACCTAGTTTTGTAGGTTTAGGAGCCTACAGATAACTAAGATAGCCTATGGATGACTACAATGGTCTATGATGGCCTATGTAATCTACAAGTATCTATGTAGATATGTAGGTGTTTAGAAGTGAGCATGTTAAATTTTAGGTGTCTAAACTTATCCCCTTTGTACTATGTTGTGTGGAACACAGTTTATTGTAAAAATATGAGATGAGAAGGTGATGAGATGTTTTTTAATCGAAGGGAAAGAAGAGAAGAGAAGAAGAAGAAGAATGGAAAATAATGGGATCTAATAAAAGGTATGTAGCTGCTCAAAGCATGACCATACAACATTGATCGATAGCCAAGAAAAGAAGAGAAAAGAATAAGAAGGGAAAAGAATGAGATCTAATCAAAGGTATGTAGCCGCTCGAAGCATGACCATACAACATTGATCGATAGCCAAGAAAAGAAGGGAAAAGAAAGAAAGGAAAATAAGGAGAATAGGAGAAGGGGAAGAATTTGTGGATGCAAATGATGATATGGAGGTGAATGGATGCATGTGGATGATTGCAGATGCAGCATGATGATTGTTGATTTTGTACAATATTTTGCAATGTCGGACCAATTGCTTGGGAGGGAAACTTATGATTGATTTGCTTTTGCAACCAATACAAGATGGTCCAAATACGAATAGAACACATGTCTTTTCAATTTTTTTCTTCTAATTGATTGATGAGTACAAGGTGACACTTGTCAAACCATTTGAATTAGGTGGCATGGATTATTCAAATGTACCATTCATTATGTGATCATCATCGACATACATGAATGCCAGAGTGGCATCTACATTATTGGGTTATTCAAGTGTACCATTTAGTATTTGGTCAGGGTTGACTAAATTCTAGAGTGACATCTCCAATATTATGCTTGGCTCTCATGAGTTAACAAATATCTGGTTTGGTATGGGGTTTTATCTTGAGATAATCTTTAGCAAACAATTTTGTAGACAGATGCGATATCCATGATTTGGATGTTTGATTGTTTGGTTGAATGCAAAGTAGATTTTGGATATGAATACCCCCTCAAATGAAGAATAAACAATGAGGTGAATGAAATGTGATGAAGTGATGATGAGGCAATTGAAAGAAGAAAATGGATGATAATAAGGATGAAAAATTAGATGGAGAAAAAGAGGAAAAGGTAATTTAGGGGTTGGAGTGAAAATTTGATGATTTTGGAGGAAGGAGTTTCAATTTGCATGGTGGGGGTGAATTGAACCTAAATTCATAGTTCGGGGGGTGAATTGGACCTAAATTGCAAGTTAGGGGGTGAATTAGGGGTTTTAGGTGTTTTTATGCCCTTTTGACGTGCATGGGGGTCATTTGCAATGTAGTGACTTGGAGAGCAAGGAGTGATTGATGTTTGGCAAAACTGAGTGCTTGCAATTTGAGTATTTGGGTGTAGTGATGGTGAGGGGATAGACTGGTTCTGGCAATCGATGCAAGGACCCACCGGTAAGTGGTTGTAACTTACTTTTGTTTGTATTTTGTTGTTTTTAGAAAATCTTGAAATGAGATGGGAGGTTTTTTTTTAATTTACATAATTTTTTATGAAAATTGAAACACAAAGTATTAAATAAGCCAAATGGGTATCTAGATGTGTGATTACATTTTCATTTTGACCATTTTTTGTATTAGTTTGACTGATTTATGGGTAGTGTAGTTTGAATGAATGGGGTTTGCTATTGGGAGAAAATGATGTACTATTATTGAGATTTGATTGAATTTTATTTGTAAAAATGGTAAATAGGTATCTAGATGTACGACTATGTTTTACCTTTGTTTGGTGTGTGATGTTGATGTGTGTATTTTAGGTGTAAGTTGGTTGAAGTTGACTTTGATATTGGTGATTATCGATGTGCTATTTTTAAAATTTGTTGAAACTTTCATTGTAAAAGGGAAAAATGGGTATTAAAAAATGTATTTTGTTTTTGCATGTTGTGGCATTTGATGCATGTTTGCATTTCGTGCCATGACGTGTATTTGGGTAAACATGGAATTGGTTTTTGGGAGCTAGATATGCACTATTTTTCAAATTTGTTTGGAATAATACCATGAAATGGCAAAATGGGTATCCAAAAATGTGACTGTGCTTTTGTTTTATCATGTTTTGTGCATTGTACATGATTTTACATCTTGAAATGCATGAGAGAGTAAATTAATAATTTTGTAGTTGTGAAATGTGTTCTAGTGAAAAAGAAAAAAAAAAAAAAAATTATAAAAAAATATAAAGGAAAAATTTAAAAAATATTGCAGCAAATCTTGTCGGAGAATAACAATTTCTATGATGGACTGTCTAAATTTTTTTCCTCCCTTTTCAATACAAAGATAAGCAAATTTTTATAGATACACCATCGAAATCACACAAAAATGTTTTAGTAAACATTCCCTTCTGAAAACTGAAACCAGCGCTTCATTGAAACCAAAGCCTCACTGAAATGCAGCATGAAAATTGAAACCCAGTGGTAACAGAGCTTATCTTCAATTTTTTTGGTGGACCGTGCAAAGATGCAGCAAAAGTGAGGCATTGAGGAGTTAGGATTGAGGAGCCATACTGCCATGAGGCCATCAATGCCATGAGACCATCCAAACCTAGAATTTAATATAAAAAAATTCAATATTAATTCACCACTCCCATGACGGTAATTGAATGTAACTTGATTCACCACTCATACTTTGTGAGTTGGTTTTGGTATCCTTGTCACGCATGCTAACAAAAGACCATTACAACATAAATAAAATTCAGAGTGAGGTACATGATATCATGTGCTCAGGAGGAGTCATTAAACTGACGCATTGAGGAGGCATGGACATACTATAAGTATAACAATGAGAAATGGTCATCATTTGAAAACATTACATTTGCAGAAGGGAAGATTCATACAAGTGGCAGTGAGGAGTTGTAAGCACCGTTGAAATAGCCCCGCTCGGTCGACGGACGTAATTCACAAGAATCACCACTAACCCACTCTCGGGACAACAACTTATAAAGGGAAAAATATAAAAACAATTTTAATGATAAGTAAAATCTACGGTTTTTAAAAATATTTGCTTATAAAATTCAGTTTTTAAAAATTAACAAGTAAATCAACAACTTATAAAGGTAAAAATATAAAAGCAATTTTAACAGATGATAAGTAAAATCTACGGTTTTTAAATATATTTGTCTGTAAAATTTACAGTTTTTAAGAAAAGCAACAAGTAAAAATCTACTATCATCATAAAATTAAAACCATATTTTACAATTTCAAATGCAAAATACAGTGTCAGCATCCAGGCTTGGAATTTAAAAAAAAAAACTACCTGTCTAAAAGAATTTTTATGACGGTTAAACATTTTTGCTGACTTTCAAGTTACAGTTTACAATTTTATTTACCTTTAACCATTAAAATTTTTTATTGACTTTTAATTACGATTTAAAATTTAATTTATCTTGGTCTACACATAACTTAAATTTATTGACTGAATGATAGCTAAAATGATGATGAAATTCTTGCAAAGCATGTGAAGCCCAAGTCCCATGTTTTCTCCTTTCGGTGACTACCCATGTCATAAATTTGAAAACGCTACATCAAGAGAGTAAGTGTTGATAACTCCTCCACATCGATCTTAAATTGAGAGATGATTAAGATATGTGAATGAGATCAACAAAAACATAATTAGTAACATTGTCACGTTATTAATCATCATCGTATGATTGCAAGATGTGAAGGGGCATTAGCAGAAAGCAAATGAGATTAAATAGGAGGAGATTTGAACCATTGCTAAAAAAAAAAAGAGTTTTTAACGTTTCGAATCACTTTTGAAGGTACTATTACCTTGTTGCCAGAGTTTTTAGTTTTACTTCTAATATTTCGGAGGGCAAAAGTAGAGTCCTTGACAAACTTCATAGTACTATGAAAGTATAGATAGGCTGTTACACATACTTGTCAAAAAGGAAAAATAAAATAAAAATTGACATCAATCACCATTCCAAAATTTTGTGTTTTAAAAATGGTTTAGTCTCAAAGTAATATAACGTTTACATTATGATGGTTCTAAAAATAAATAAAAAATTAAAAAATATTGCAGCAAATCTTCTCGCAGAATGATAATTTTTAGGATGGATACAGAGAGACTATCTAATTTATCATGAGAATGGTAAATTATAATTAAGATTTTTTACATTCTTTTCAATGCGAAGATAAACAAGTTTTTATAAATACAAAAAGTTTTTAATAGATTTACCTTTAAGGCTATCTGGAATCTGAAACCAGCGCCTCATTGAAATGCAGAGTAAAAACTGAAACCCAATTGCAACAGAGCTTATTTTCAATTTTTTTGGTGGACCATGCAAAGGTGCAGCAAAGGTGAGGATTGAGGAGCCATACTACTATGAGGCCATCCAAGCCACTCTCGCTGTCACGCATGGAGCCATACTGCTATGAGGCCATCCAAGCCACTCTCGCTGTCAGGCATGCACCATTACAGCATAAATAAAATTCAGAATGAGGTACATTATCATGCACCCAAGAGGAGCCTTTAAACAGGAGGAACCGTTAAACTGAGGCATCGAGGAGGCACGGGCAAACTATAAGTTTATAACAATGTCAAATGGTCACCTAACGCCAGTGAAGCCTGCCACCTAACGAACAATGACCAAGTAATAAAAATAAATTTAAACTATTATAGACATTATAACAGTTCTAAATTTGCGAGAAGAGTAGTGCATCATTACTCATTAGGCGTTATATCTGAAATTGAATAGTGCATCATATGGCCTACGTTACAATCACTATCAGAATAGCCGCGCTGGACGGACGTAATTTACCACTCTGCACAGCAACTTATGAAAGGGAAAAAATAAATGCAATAATTTACCACTTTGAAGGGAATAAAATAAATGCAATTTTAATAGATGATAAGTAAAAATTACGGTTTTAAAATATATTTACCACTAAAATTTAAGGTTTATAAAAAATAACCAGTATAAATCTACTGTCCTCTTAAAATTAAAATCATATTTTAAGATTTCAAATGCAAAATACGGTCATATGCCTGACAAATTCCAGTGCTGCATGTATCCATCAAAAGTTTATCGAGGACACTGAGGATTATACACGTGAAGACATTACTTACTTTCACAACATCCGTCGTTATTAATTGTGTTTAAATTTAGTACATACTGTCTGAAGTAGTTGTCTTTAAGACTATTCATGTAAGACTTTTGATGACATGCATCTATTATATACCTTTCGAAGTCGTTGAGTCGTTACACTTATTATGCAAAACCGTGTAAGGAATTTTAGTTGATTATGATTTAAAAGACTTTTAGTCGATTATGATTTGACATATCTTTCGAAGTCGTTGAGTCGTTAGACTTATTTATGGAACACCGTGTAAAGAGTTTTAGTTGATTATGATTTGAAAAGACTTTTAGTTAATTATGATTTGAAAAATAAAAAAAATTAACTAAAACTATTTACACGGTGTTGCATAAATAATGGATTATGATTAGAATTATACGTATTATATATTATTAATTTTTTTTTTTAAATCATGTAAAGATTTTAGTTGTTCATAATTTTATGAACTATTAAAATATTAAAATTATTATTTAGTTATTCATAATTTTTATGAACTATTGAAATATTAAAATTATTATTTATGTAAGAATATGTGAAGATTCTTAATGGATTATGTTTTTTTCCAACTATTTATCATATGTCATTGAACGATTAAAATTATTCATGAAAGCATTATATAAACTATTTATTAGAAACTTTTAAATAGTCAAAATAATTAATTAAAATTATTATTTATTAGATACTTTTAAATAATTAAAATTATTTAAGAATCATACGAAGATTTTATTTGGTTATAACTTTATCAAATGATTAAAGACTTGTTGGTTATAATTTTTATTAATTGAATAATTAAAATTATTCGTATAAAAATCATGGAGACCGTTAATATTATGATCGCTTTCTAGAATTTATATTTAAATATGCATCTAATGAATACAAACCATTTTAGGTAATATGAGTATTATTAATTAGTTATGAATTCCACCTATAAAAAATATGCTGTTAGTATAATTATTGTTTTATATTTAAACATACATCTTATTAAAAAGAATCATCTAAGCATTGGCATCGTCGGATTTGGCTCAGCTTTATACACGACAGGACATTGCTTTCTTTCATTGAAAACACCGTGATATCTTTTCCACTGCACCTGTGATTGCGCTGAGCTTTATACAAGTCAAGACATTACTTTCTTTCAAAACACCACCTGTGATTGTGCTGAGCTTTATACAAGTCAAGACATTACTTTCTTTCAAAACACCACCTGTGATTGTGCTGAGCTTTATACAAGTCAAGACATTACTTTCTTTCAAAACACCACCTGTGATTGTGCTGAGCTTTATACAAGTCAAGACATTACTTTCTTTCAAAACACCACCTGTGATTGTGCTGGCTTTCTCAATTTTTAACGAGTTGTTTTCAGTTCTTTCTTTCACCCTGGTTGTGCTGGTTTTGTAGTTCTTTCTTTCACCCCCTGTGTTGGCTGGCTTTTCGCAAGCATTCTTTCTTTCAAACCACCTGGATTGTGCTGAGCTTTATACAAGTCAAGACATTACTTTCTTTCAAAACACCACCTGTGATTGTGCTGAGCTTTATACAAGTCTAAGACATTACTTTCTTTCAAAACACCACCTGTGATTGTGCTGAGCTTTATACAAGTCAAGACATTACTTCCTTTCAAAACATTCGCTGTTATCTTCTAGCGCCCGCATTAAGACGCAAAACACAGAGATGTTGTAAAAACTCCAAGAATGTGATGGGAAAACGACGATGATGAGTGAAAGTACACCTCCCCCGACATCAAACCACGACGATCTATTTATGTAATGCATTAAAGCCCATCGTCATTTCTGATACCAGCAGCAACTTGAAAAAGTTTAGTCTAAACTGGACGTTCGTTTTTATTTAGCTATCTAAAATTTATATTAGTTTTTACTAAGAAAATAATTTTGAAATGTGTCCAAAATCAAGGCATATGGAGGCTCACTTTTGATGGTTTATGCCTGCTGCCTGCTACCTTCACTCTTCTCATCCATTTTGTCTATATGTGAATCAAAGTCTGTAAATGTAACAAATTCCTTCCTCCATCTTTCTAAGGCAAGCGTACATTGCTTCCATAATGAAATCAATCCTCTTTCTCTTTTATATATATTTGGGTTTTTATTAAAAATAAATTAATTATATTATATTTTATTTAAAAATTATATAAATTTTAAAATATTATTATTTTACGGAATGGGTTTTGGTTCTTTTTTCGGAGGTTGAAGGTTCGAGAATCATGAGCGAGTATGAGGGATGGGTGTGTGTATGGTTGTGTGTTTGATCCTATTGATAAGCTCAGCTTTCACCTTTATCAAAGGTCATGGTTGCCCATTAGTGAGAGTGAGTCTAGGGATTTTTCACACTAACCTTAATTAAAAAAATTATGGTATAATAAAAGAAAAAATATTTTTTATTTTACATTTAAATTTATTAAGATATATAGTTAAAAAATTAATATATTTATAATTTAAAATGCACAAAGCTAGATGAATTATTTTTAAAAATAGTATTTTAAGGTTTATATTATCTTTTTTTTCCACAATATGTACTATTTTTCATTAGTTAAAACATTTTGTAGAGACATACTATTTTATAAATTTTTATTTGAAATAAGCTCATAATTGTTTATAATTTTATGTTCACAACTATATAAGCAAGAGGTGATGTAAATCTTGTAATAATGAAATGAAATGCATGGTTCGTATTTATTATTAATAATAAATTATACATTTTTCATTGACATAACTCTTGGTTCTTTTAGGGTTTAATATCTACTGATTCATGCAATTGAGTGTGTTTTATGGTATTTTGTGACTCATGAGTTTATGTCTCATATACATTACATACACTATTTTACATTTTATGCTTCTATTTTATATTTATTAGATATATCATGTTTATGCTAAAATGGTTAAAGTTAATTTAAAATATGGTAAAAGTCAACATGAAATTAGATCATAGTTGTAAATTATAAGCTTCTATGAAAATGATTATAATAATTATGATAGATCCTTATTTACTTTATCATGAATGATGGAAATAATCAATATTTGTAGTGGTAAGGAAACTTTCTCATGATGATTTAAATTTTAATGGGTAATTTGGAAGGGACAACACACAAATATAAAATTTTATGTGATATAAAAAGAAAAATAAAATTAAAACAAGGACAATATGAAATCATTGTAAGAAGTGTTATCTTTGTGAGATTGATGCAGGAGCATCCAGTGGCAGCAGAGCAATCTTGCATCAACAAAAAAAAAGTGTCGCAATATCGCGATAGGTTTTGCAAAGGAGAAAAGGTGTCGCGATATCGTGACAGGTTTGCAAAGGAGAAAAGGTGTCGCGATATCGTGACAGGTTTTGCAAAGGAGAAAAGTGTCGCGATATCGTGACATGTTGGCAAAGAAAATGCAAGGACGATGAAGTGTCACGATATCATGACATGTTGAAAAAGAAGAGAAAAGTGTCGCGATATCGTGACATGTCGTGTTTTCATGACCAAAGGGCGAGAGCAAGAGCAAGCAAGAAAAATGTCGTGATATCGCGACATGTCGCATTTTCGCGACCCAAAGAGGAGAGAGAAGCACAAGGGAGAAAAATGTCGTGATATCGCGACATGTCACATTTTCGTGACCCAAAGAGGAGAGAGAAGCACAAGGGAGAAAAATGTCGTGATATTGTGACATGTCGCATTTTCATGACCCAAAGAGGAGAGAGAAGCACAAGGGAGAAAAATGTCACGATATCATGACATGTCGCATTTTTGCGACCACAGGACAAGAGAAAGCACCAGAGGGAAATAGTGTCATGATATCGCAACATGTCGCATTTTCGCGACCCGAGGAGAAAAAAAGCGCAATAAATAAAAAGTGTCACGATATTGCGACATGTCACATTTTTGTGACCACAGGACAAGAGAAAGCGCCAGAGGGAAACAGTATCGCGATATCGTGACATGTCACATTTTCATGACCCAAGGAGAAAGAAAGCGCAAGGAAGGAAAAGTGTCGCGAGATCATGACATGATGTGTTTTCGCGATGCAAGAAGAAGAACCAACGGAGGACATAGAAATGTCATGATTTTGTGACATGTTGTTCATGACTCAAGAAGGGTAGGCGGTTACAGGGGCCATTACAGGGGCACATGGCACCAAGGTACAAGCGGCTACAGAGCACTCCGCCATTCTATGTAATGATGACTCAGAGGGTCAAGGTGTAGGTGGCGACAAAGCACTCCACCATTTTGTGTAATGATGACCCAAGGGATCGGGTCCGCTATAAAAGAAAACCGAGGCATTGTAATGAGGGATGGCTATTAGTTTCTGTAATTTGTTTCCAAGCTTTTGAATGAAGAATTGGGTTGCTCTTGGTTGTTAAATTTGGCTCTACGTCAAGTGGTATCAGAGCTAGAGTTCCTGAGTGTGTGAGAAGATCACCGAAAGTGAGGCAGTTTGCACCAAGATCTGTGGTTTAGGTTTGTGAGAGAAGTGAGCAGAATGCCTCCATAAAGAAACCATGGTGGTGGGAGAAATATGGTGCTAGAGGTAGATTTCAGAGCATTGCAGAGGCAAGTGCAAGCCCTGCAGGAGGAATTGCGAAGAGGGGTTGAGCCAAGGAGAGAAGACCATAGTGAAGATGAAGCTTGGGAGGTTGAGGATCCATCAGATGAAGAAGAAGCAATGGATCCTGCAGAAGCTAGATTGTTTAGGGCCATATCCCAGATCGGGAAGAAGCCAAAGTTTGAAGTCTCCACATATTCTGGGAATCTCAACCTAGAGGAGTTGATTGATTGGATCAATGATATGGAGGAATATTTTGAGTATGAGGAGGTTGTAGATCCAAATCGGATCAGGTTCACAAAAACAAAGTTGAAAGGCCATGCTAGCATATGGTGGAAAGGAGTGCAGCTGGAAAGAAACATAAGAGGAAAGGAAAATATCACCAGATGGGATCGAATGGTAGAAAAGTTGAAGAGGCAGTTTATTCCTATAGATTACGAATTGGATCTGTTGAGAAAAATGCAGAGTTTAAGACAGGCAAGCAAATCTATCAAAGAATACACAGAGGAGTTTTATAAGATCTCAATTAGAACCGGCCATTCTGAGGCTAACAAGGAGAAGGTAGCTCGTTACATCAACGGATTGAGAACCAGTATTCAAGAAGAGTTGAGTCTGGTTAGGATGAGCACCATTGAGGATGCTTACCAGTTTGCTCTAAAAGTTGAAGAGAAGTTGAACAGAAGGTTTGAGGGTAAGCAGAGAGGAAGAGATCATGGTGGGAGAACTGGTGGAAGAACCAGTGGAGAAAAATATAAAGATCAGAAGAAGATTGGGGAAACAAGTAATCACCAGGATCAGAAAGAGGAGAATACCTACCGCCCTCGTAATTAGAACAATGGTTACCAAAGAGGAAGAGGTAGACCTGGATGTGGGTATGGAAGAGGAATATTTCGTGGAACCTATTACCATTGTGGGGAAGAGGGACATTGGGCATTCGAGTGTCCCCAACATCAAGAGAGGATGAATAAGAGACCCGAGGGTCATGCCAGAGCTGCGATAGCAGATGAAGGTGTTGAGTATGAGCACTCTGAGGAGGCAAAGAAAGGAGAAGTTATGGTCACAAGGAGAACCTTGTTGAATGAGGAGAAAGAACCAGACCAGAGGAAGAGCCTATTTTGCACAAGGTGCAAATGTTCAGGTAAGGTCTATAGTGTCATAATAGACAATGGTAGCACAGATAACCTAGTTTCAGAAGGAATGGTTACCAAATTACAATTAGAGAGGAAGAGACACCCGCATCCATATCGGATTGCATGGTTACAGAAGGACCATAGGGCTTTGGTCAATGAGCAATGCTTGGTAAAATTTAATATTGGGAATTATCGTGATGAGGTCCTATGTGACATCCTACCTATGGATGCTTGCCACATGTTGTTGGGAAGGCCATGGCAGTTTGATCGGTATGCAGTGCATGATGGTCATGCCAAAACTTATTCCTTGACAAAGAATGGAGTTCGTCATAAGCTGAAGCCCCTGAAGGAGGAGGACGAAAAGGTATGTAGCAGTGCTAGGATCTGTTTAGTTGAAGGGAGAAGATTTTTGGATGGTTTGAAGTAGGAGCATATGTGCTATGCATTAATTCCTAGAGTTAGGGAAGAAGAATGCAAAGATACCCCAGTAGAAGTCATAGATCTGTTAGAAGAATTTCTAGATATTCTATCAGATAATGTGCCTAAGGGTTTACCACCAGTGAGGAAGATCAGTCACCATATAGATTTGGTACCAGGATCTAGTTTACCCAATAAGGCAGCCCATAGAATGACTCCTATAGAAAGTGAGGAGCTAAACAGGCAAGTCCAAGAGTTGCTAAAAAAGGGACTGATTCGGGAGAGCTTGAGTCCATGTGCAGTACCTGCAGTACTAGCACCAAAGAAATATGGAGAGTGGAGAATGTGTATAGACTCTCGAGCTATTAACAAGATCACCATAAAATATAGATTTCCATTGCCAAGGATGGATGACATTATGGACTATTTGAGTGGAGCCAAGTACTTCACCAAGATTGACCTGAAGAGTGGGTACCATCAGATTCGTGTCCGAGAAGGAGATGAGTGGAAGACAACCTTCAAGACCAGAGAGGGTTTGTATGAGTGGTTGGTCATGCCATTTGGGCTGACCAATGCACCAAGCACATTCATGCGGCTGATGAATGAGGTATTGAAGGAGTTTTTAGGAAAATTTGTCATTGTCTATTTGGATGATATTTTAATATTTAGCAGGACCCTGGAAGAGCACCTGGTGCATATCAGAAGGGTTTTTGAGAAGCTGAGGGAGGAGCAGTTATTAATTAATTTGAAGAAGTGTAATTTTGTGAAGAAGGAGTTAGTGTATCTAGGATTTGTCATCTCAGCCGAAGGTCTAAAAATGGACCCAAAAAAGGTGAGGGCTATCATCGAATGGCCTGCTCCAAGAAGCATAACTGAGGTAAGATCATTTCATGGTCTAGCAAGTTTTTACAAAAAATTCATTAGAGATTTCAGCAGTATTTGTGCGCCCCTTACAGAAACAATGAGAGGGGATAAGAAAGAATTTAAGTGGACCTCAGGAGCAGATAAGAGTTTTGATATGTTAAAGAAGAAGGTCACAGAGCAACCTATTTTAGCACTTCCAAATTTTAATAAGGTATTTCAGGTAGATTGTGATGCTAGTGGTAGTGCCATAGGAGTAGTATTGAGTCAAGAAGGTAAACCTGTTGCTTATTTTAGTGAGAAACTCAATGATGCTAGGAAGAAGTATTCAATTTATGATCAAGAGTTTTATGCTATAGTTCAGGCTCTAAAGAAGTGGAGGCATTATTTGTTGCCAAAAGAGTTTGTTCTATATACTGATCATTAGGCATTACAATATATTAATAGCCAAGGGAAGCTAAATCAGAGGCACTTGAAGTGGGTTGAGTTTCTACAGAGTTATACCTTTGTGTTGAAGCACAGGAGTGGAAAGTCAAACAGAGTTGCAGATGCCTTAAGTAGAAGGCAATGTTTGTTGATAGAAATGAAGGTGGAAGTTGTAGGGTTTGATGAACTTAAGGGTTTGTACCCTAAAGACCCTGATTTCGTAGAGGCTTGGAGGGATTGCTTGGCACCTGTTACTTTGGACAGGACTAAGTGGTTGGATTTTCTGATCCAAGATGGAATGTTGTTTAGAGGAAATCAATTATGCATTCCAAGGAGTTCAATGAGGGAGAATCTGGTCAAGGAGAAACACAGTGGAGGGTTGGCTGGACACTTTGGTCGAGACAAGACCATTGCCCTTGTTAGTGAGAACTACTACTGGCCACAGTTGCAACAAGATGTGAAGAGATTTGTGCAAAGTTGTAGGGTATGCCAGATGGCAAAGGGTGTGAGACAACACACTGGATTATATCAGCCATTACCTGTACCAGAGAGGCCATGGGAGGACATCAGTATGGATTTTGTTCTTGGCCTACCAAGGACGCAGAGGGGAAATGACTCCATACTTGTGGTGGTTGACAGGTTTTCAAAGATGGCACATTTTATTCCCTGCCAGAAAACTAGTGATGCGGTTCATATTGCAGGTTTATTTTTCAAAGAGGTGGTACGACTTCATGGTCTACCAAAGAGTATCGTTTTTGATAGAGATACCAAGTTTGTTGGGTATTTCTGGAGAACCTTATGGAAGAAATTGAAGACAGATTTGAAATTCAGTTTTGCATACCACCCACAGACTGATGGAAAAACAGAGGTGGTGAATAGAAGTTTGGGTAATCTATTGAGATGCTTGATAGGAGATAAGCCCAAGGGATGGGATTTGGTTTTGCCACAGGCGGAATTTGCATACAACAATTTTGTCAATAGGAGTACTAACAAATCTCCATTCCAGATAATATATGGGAGCAGTCCAAGAAATGCTTCTGAGTTGAGGAAGATGGATACAAGGGAAAAGTGTAGTGCCGAGGCTAAGGACTTTGCAGAGCATCTGAAGAGCTTGCATGAAGAAGTGAAGAAGCAAATTACTAAGATGAATACTCAATATAAGACAAGGGCAGACCAGAAGCGACGGTTTAAGGAATTCAAAGTGGGAGATGAAGTCATGGTCCATCTGAGAAAAGAAATATTTCCTGCTAAAACCTATAACAAGCTGAAGATGAAGAAGTTTGGACCATGCAGAATCATAGAAAAATGGGATTCAGGCAATGCATATGAAGTGGAATTGCCAAGTGGGCTTAACATATCACCTATCTTTAACATTTTAGATTTGGTAGAATATCATGAAGGAGGTAGTAGTGGGACACCAAGTATAGACTTGTGGAGTATTCCAGCATCTACTCCAGCCGTAGATGAGCTCGAGGAAATACTAGATACTCGAGAAGGCAGGAGTACCAGGAACCGGCAATATTCTGAATATTTGGTCAAGTGGAAGGGCAGACCCATAGAAGACGCAACTTGGTTGTCAAAAATAGAGGTTGACCACCTGGGTCTTCCTCTAATAGTACAGAAGTGAAGGTCACTTCTCAATCCACCTCGGGTGTCTGATGCAGGAGCATCCAGTGGCAGTAGAGCAATCTTGCATCAACAAAAAAAAAAGTGTCACGATATCGCGACAGTTTTTGCAAAGGAGAAAAGGTGTCGCGATATCACGACAGGTTTGCAAAGGAGAAAAGGTGTTGCGATATCGCGACATGTTTTGCAAAGGAGAAAAGGTGTCGTGATATCGCGACATGTTTTGCAAAGGAGAAAAGTGTCACGATATCGTGACATGTTGGCAAAGAAGAGGCAAGGACGACGAAGTGTCGCGATATCGTGACATGTTGACAAAGAAGAGAAAAGTGTCACGATATCGTGACATGTCACGTTTTCATGGCCAAAGGGCGAGAGCAAGAGCAAGCAAGAAAAATGTCACGATATCGTGACATGTCACATTTTCACGACCCAAAGAGGAGAGAGAAGCACAAGGGAGAAAAATGTCGCGATATCGCGACATGTCGCATTTTCGTGACCCAAAGAGGAGAGAGAAGCACAAGGGAGAAAAATGTCGCGATATCGTGACATGTCGCATTTTCGTGACCCAAAGAGGAGAGAGAAGCACAAGGGAGAAAAATGTCGCGATATCGCGACATGTCGCATTTTTGCGACCACAGGACAAGAGAAAGTGCCAGAGGGAAAAAGTGTCATGATATCATGACATGTCGCATTTTTGTGACCCGAGGAGAAAGAAAGCGCAATAAAGAAAAAGTGTCGTGATATCGCGACATGTCGCATTTTCACGACCACAAGAGAAGAGAAAGCGCCGAAGAGAAAAAGTGTCACGATATCACGACATGTCGCATTTTCGTGACCCGAGGAGAAAGAAAGCGCAAGGAAGGAAAAGTGTCATGATATCGTGACATTTCGCGTTTTCGCGATGCAAGAAGAAGAACCAACGGAGGACACAGAAATGTCACGATTTCATGACATGTTGTTCATGACTCAAGAAGGGCAGGCGGTTACAGGGGCCATTACAGGGGCACGTGGCACCAAGGTACAGGTGGCTATAGAGCACTCTACCATTCTGTGTAATGATGACTCAGAGGGTCGAGGTGCAGGCGGTGATAGAGCACTCTGCCATTTTGTGTAATGATGACCCAAGGGATCGGGTCCGCTATAAAATAAAACCGAGGCATTGTAATGAGGGATGGCTGTTAGTTTCTGTAATTTGTTTCCAAGCTTTTGAATGAAGAATTGGGTTGCTCTTGGTTGTTAAATTTGGCTCTACGTCAGAGATAGATGTTTTACTTTTGAATTTTGTCTAATTACATTTAAACCTATTTACTTATAGAATTTGTAAGTGGAAGATGAGGAGTTGCTAAAATAAAAAGTCAAGGGTTACCCTTTGGGATGTGAAAAGTTACTACATGATGGAGTGCCAATTATTGAAAGGTATAAAATATTTCTAGTAAATACAAATATGTGCAAAAGACAAAAATCATTAATGTTGATTTTATTAAGATATTCAATTTTACCAACAAAAATTATTAATGTTAATTTAATCAAAACATTAATTTTTTTTATAAAGGAAAATATTTATTTACTTAACAAAAAGGTACAAAATTCTCTAACCAAAGAGATCAAAGTGAAAAAGCATTCTGAAAAATAGAACATGAAGACAAAAAATGAACCTCATTATTGGAGTCATCATCATTCTCTCATACCACCCCTGCCCTTCTACTTCTTAGATGATTTAGCAATAATAACCATAGGATATATTTATAGCTTGATTCACTAGTGTGTCAGACTCTTTGTTTTACCAATTGTCCTACCTAGTTGTTTAATCTTTTCTTGAATAATCTTCAAATATAATGATCTAAAATCTTTATTTTTGGCAAGAGTTATTATTATCAGTTTAGAATATTTGTAAACTGTGACCTAAGTGACTCCTTCCTTTGCCACCAAGCCGATTCCACATTCAATAGCCTCTACTACGTTGTTAGATGTCGTTCTCAAGATGATCATGTATTTGACCAAGATCTCATAGGGTCCTATAAGAATTAGTCCCCTTGTTGATGCTTTACTAGGAATGGACTTGGAGGCACCATAAAAAAAGAGCATAAAAAAATATATGTCAGGAAAATAATTATTTTCTCTACAACCTCCATGTGTCAAGAAATCTTGGATATTAAGTTGGTAGATCATTCTTATTTCTATGGGTGACAAATCTTCTTCATACAATTATTGACAAAAACTAGATTTGACATTTAGGACTAATTCTTTTTTATCCTTCGTATTATATTTTTATTGTCCTTACATTTACCTTAAAAATCCTCTGGTTTCTGTCCAACCAAACGTACCAAATGAAAAAACATGGTATAAAGATCCACGGATATTTTAGGAGGGGCTTACCTGCTAGTTTACCTTTAAATTTTTTGTTCCACTTGGTAAAACATGTGTCTATGATTAACCTTCCAGAGTAAGAAGTACCAAGAATGTTTGTTATTATAAACTAAATTAAAATTGCCTTTGGGAATTCAAAGAACAGATGGAAAATTATTTCATTGTTCTACATGCACCTATAACAAACATGAGCCTCTACTATAATCCTCTTTTGCAGATTATCACCTATTAATATTTTATTTTGAGAGACTAACCAGTTGAATTATTACAATTTAGATGGAGCTCTATTTTTCACACTATCGATAGTTTTTGTTGGTAGGCCTAATTTGTTGATGTTGGACTCCTAGATGCACTAAGTATTTCCTATTATTGTTGATGCTACCCCAAATAAGTTTGTTTGGTATCTTGGGATGAAGAGGTCTAATGCTCGCCATATGGGACTTTAAATAATCACAATATCCTTGAAGTTGAGATGGAATGGGAGGGGAGATTCAGTTCAAAGTTTTTGATTTTCAATAAAACAAGTCACCTAATTTAAGTATTCTTTGTCTTTCCAAGTGATTCTGCAATTCAATTGGACTTCTCTCTCTTAATGGTGGATTTCCTAGGATTTTATCCTCCCATAGATTAATTAACTTACCATCTCTCGATAGACAAGAAATTATATCCTATATTATTCTCTTTGCTACCACTATATGTTTCCAAACCAACAAGGCTCTAGAAAGTTTGTCTATGTGTTTGAGCATTTGAATACCTATTTTGTTATTTACAGACTTGCTGACTAGTATGTACTACCATGTTCGATTGTCTTTAAGTATATTCCAAAGAAATTTTTCTCCTAGTGCTTTTGAAACTATCTCCATTTTTCTAATTTCTAGTTCTCCTTGAATTTTAACTTTGATGAGCATCTCCCAATTGACAAAGTGAAACTTTACATATGATAAGAATTTACATATGATTCCATTTACCTTTTGCAAAATAAACTTGGAAGCATGATATACTAATAGTTGGTAGACTGGAAGAGAAGCTAATATTGATTTGATCAATACTACCATTCCTAAAAGACTAAGCCAACTATTACTGTAACTCTATATCCTCCTAACCATCTTATCCAATGTTTGGGTCCAATAATCTGAGGCTTTGAGGTGGAATCTCATGGGCCCTCTTAGATATTTGAAGTATTTTTCTATAGCAGAACAAAATCCTAGGATAGTGCAAAAGAGTTTAATTCTTATTGTTGTAATATTTTATGTATAGAAATGACTATTTTGAGTGTTTATATGAGCCTTGGTACCTCTTGTGAACCAATATAGGTATTACTTGAATTGTCTAACATTTTTCTTGGTGGCTTCATCTAGAAGAGTGATATCATCTATAAATTGGGCATGTGTTACAACTTTACATCCTACTACTATTACTATCCATATAATTTTTATTTCTCTTTGAAGATGGTTAATTAATATTCCAAGAGTCTTAGCTAAAATTATGTAAAGATATGGTGATAGTGGACACCCTTGTCTATTTCCCCTTCTATCCTAAAATAAATTTGTTGGTTCTCAATTTATTATGGGGGTTATCCATAAGTTTTTTATGCATACTTCGATCCACTTGATGACCTAATATGGAAATCCAAAATTTTGTCGGACCTATTCTACAAATTGTATATTAACTCGATCAAAGGCATTTTCCATATCTTATAACAATTTGTTTCTTTTTTTATTTCTACTACTATGGAGGACTTCACGTATTTTTATGATATTATCATATATTTGTTTTCCAGGCATGAACCCTCCTTGCTCTTATTATATTAGTTTTTCAAGATTATTCTTTTGTCTATTGGCCAATAGTTTCGTAATAATTTAATAGGAAGAGTTACATAGAGAAATTGGTTTGAATCTAGAGAAAGACACTCAAGTGATGTCACCCATAGTAAATCCAATTCAATTAGATCTTCTATTTTTAAAAGTTGAAGCTCTTTAAATTGGAGAGTGGCCTAAAATTCATAAATATTTTTTTCATTCATCTATATTTAAATTGTAATAAAAAACATTTAACAAAGTATTATTCCAAATTTGCATCGTCTATTATGAGTTACTTTTCTATACCTACTTATAGTTTTTTCACAAAATTTTTAGTTTTTCATTGCGTATTCCTAAATAATATAAATTTTGTAGAGAAAGCCATGAAGCTATGCTTGTATATCTACAATACTCAAGCTTAAGATATAGCAATGCTATTGATGGCCCTGGACAGTAAGCTGAATTCTCTAAAACATAAGTAATTTTATCTATCATGTTCAACTGCAAGATAGAATAGATACACCTGACACTACTACCATTGAATTGGCTAAGGATATATTGAAATACCTACATTCAAATATCTAGGTCAAGTTATAATATTTTGAATAAACCCTCACAAAACAATATTTTGGACGAAAGGCTTTTAATTTTTGAATATAGAAAATGTAACATAAACCATAAAGCACACCAAAGATTCAAGAAATATGAGGTGCCACCTTCCATAAATCCCCACCTTCCCCTCCCCATTCCATGCATCCCTCCTTTCTCTTCCCTTTCCATGTGTCCCTCCTTCCCCTCCCCCTTCCATGTGTCACCCCTTTCCTTCCCCTCCCCTTTCTACACATCACCCCTTCCCCTCCCCTCCCCTCCTATTTCCATGCATTCATACCCCTTCACTTACTTTCATCCCCTCCCATCCCCTTTCTACGTGTCCCCCCTTCCCCTTCCCTTACCTCCCCTTTCCACACATCCCTACCCCTTCACTTACTTTCTTCTTTATTTTTATTAGATATCTATAAAATTATGGATATAGCAATTATCATGAGTAATAATTTTATCATTTTAAGGTCAAGAGGAATTAAATGCTTTCACAGGCTTGCAACCTCACATTTTTTTGCTAGGGTTGTAGTGTTTTTCTTGTGGAATTTAGTTTGACATCATGACTTGAAGCTACAATGACATAGGTGGAAATTTGTTCATATTGGATTTTGAATTTTACATAATTACTACTTTTTATGTTGGTTTTGGATTGAAGATGATATCTTACAATTCAAAATTTTTGAGTGATTGGTCTACAATTTCTCTAAAGGTGGGTTATTTTATTCATATTTCACGTCATAAAGAAAATCTTAAAATGAAATTGATGAAAAACATCTATTTTAAGAAAACGTCATTCTTATATATGCCAATAACCTTGTTTAATATTCTTCATGCAGACTTTGTTGTTAGGCATGTAGTACTTGCACCATCTGTTCTTGGATTTAGCATCTTTGTTTCTTGGGTGAAGGGCTCAATATGTACATTGCTTACATTTATTTTCTAGCACTAGTCCACCTTTAAGCTTTTAAAATTTCTCTAACATTTTTCTAAAACAAAGCCATTGATATGGTCATTTTAGTTTTTGGAATCCTTTTTACTATTTATAGCACATATTGAACATGGCTTGAAGTCTTTATTAATCAATAGGTATTCCCAAGTAGTTCGGTTTTGAACAAATACACACTATAAATCACATGTTAATATTCATAGGGTCAACTTAGAAAAACTTTTTTGTTTATATTTTAGTTAATAGGGAGATGTTTTAACCTTAGTCTGGTATTGACATCACTTGCTTTCTACTATATTTTTATCATATGTCTGTAAAATTATGGATATGGAAATTATCATGAGGAATGATTTTATATCATTTTAAGGTCAAGAGGAGTTTTTATTAGATGTCTACAAAATTATGGCTATGGCAATTATCACGAGGAATAATTTTATATCATTTTAAGGTTAGGAGGAGTTAAATGCTTTCACAGGTTTGTAATTCTCACATTCTACTATTGAGGTTGCAGTGTTTTGCTTAAGGAATTCAGTTTGACATCATCGCCTAAAGCTACAATAATAGAGATATAAATTTGGAAGTATTGGGTTTTGAATTTTACACTATTACTACTTTTTATGTTGAGTTTAGTTACCTAAGAGCATATATTACAATTCAAATCTTTCAAGTGACTGGTCTACAATTGCTCTATAGGTGGACTATTTTATTCATATTTCAAGTCATTAAAAAAAATAAAATAAAATTGATGAAAAACAACTAGTTTCAGAAAACATCATTCTTACATATGTCAATGGCCTTGTTTAAGATTTTTTCATGTGGACTTTGCTGTCAAGAATGCATTACTTGCATCATCTATTCTTGGATTCAGCATATTTATTTCTTGGATGGAGAGCTTAGTCTATATATTGCTTACATTTATTTTACACCACTGTTTCACCTTAAATGTTTTAAAATTTTTCCAAATTTTCTAGAAAGAAACCATTGATATGGTCATTTTAGTTTTTGGAATTCTTTTTAGTGTTGGTGATGAGATTCGAGCAAGACTCTCCTAGTCATTCTTCTTCTTCTTCCAAGACTAGAAGTTCTTCAATGAGATCTTCAAAAATCCACCACTAAGCATGACCATGTTAAACCTTTGAAATTTACTAAAACTCATCCACATCACCAAAATATCTTGGTATAACTAATCAAGAAATCACTCAATGCAAACCAAAATTTTCCATAAACATCAAAATTTAAGGTGGATCCCCAAATTTGGGGTAAGTTGTGCTACGACAACAACACAACTTCCATGTCTTCATCCTTATTCTTTATCTAAACCACTACCTTCAGATCCTCCCAAGTGTCATTCATCATATGCTTAAACCTTTGAATGTGTTTCTCATGATTGAAAGTATGTTGAAAATGGATGTCCTCCTCAACTTGAACCCCTCTTCTAACCATGACTTTTTATTTCTGAGTAACCACTTTCACTTTTATTACCTGAAGATGAGTCTATACTACTTGAGGAAAATTAAGATGATTTACCTAGAATAAAATTGATCTTTCTTGTTGTCTTTTTTTAGGATTTGTTTCAACATTTTATTTTGCACATTTAATTCCTTTCAAACCTGCCAAGTGATACTGTAGATAGGCTTTCTTTACCTCTTATTTTAGAGTAGTATATCATTGATTTGACCTTATATTCCTTTACTATATGATTTCATTGCTTTGCCCTGAAGTTTATCTCAGTACTAAATTTTTTTATCTCTTTCTTCATAGTTTTCACTTTGCAAACTCTTGCCATGTGTCCAATATTATAACAGTTGTGACAGTGAAATGTGATATTTTCATAATCTACTTGTTGATCCCATTCTCTTGATTCAAATTTAATTTTAATATATTGTGGCAAAGATTTTAAAATATCCATAGCAACGCATATTCGAGTATATATTATCATATTTATAATTTGTTATAGAAGTCCAAAAATCCTAACCCATACCAGAAGCTTCTTAATGGTTTCTATGTCAACAAAAAAAAAAAAATCATTCCACGATCTCAAATAAAGTGAATCTCTTCCCCTAAACCATGGGCCACAAACTATTATTTTATCCCTAATTTTTGTATTGGAAAAGATGATGAGGAAAAATCCTTTAGAAAGAAAAATCAGAATAATTTAAATTCAATCTCCACTTCAACTTGATCAAATTTTGAATCTTCGAAAACCTTGGTTATAATCTATAGAATTTACATATTAACCCTTTATGTTTAAGAACCATTATATCATGCTCAATCATCTCATCCTTGATACTTACTTCTAGTGTAACATCTTCTACTTGGATTGAACTTGCCATATTTTGTTCTTCTACTTATCTCCAACTTGGGCCTCCATAATTCCAACTAGGGAATCCTAAATTCTAGCTAAGGCATCCTGACTTCCCATTAGGGCTTTGAAATATGACTTTCCTTCCATAATAGGTAATGGAACTCGCACTCCCTCTCGCCTTACACTCACTATTGGCTTACACTTTTTCTTGTCTTGCACTCAATCTCATATTACAATTCCTCCTCGTTCATAGCTTCCCATATATCTTATTTTTTTGATGTTCCTTCACTTCAATAATTTTTTAAAAATAATGTTCCATGCATTCATGAACCCATCGCTCCTCTACCATGACTAAATTCTGGCTCACACTTCCTCTTAGTTTGCACTCCCTCTTGGATCACACTAACTCCCGACTTGCACTCTCTCCTACCTCGTACTCGATCTTGGTTTGAATTCCCTCTTGGCTCACAATTACCCCTATCTCTTCTTTTTTTAGCATTCATTTGCTTTAGCAATTTTTTGGAAACAATATTCCACACACTCATGGTAAGTATTTGAAGCATTGATGCACTATGGATGAACCCTCCACTCTTCTGCTATGATTAAATCTTGGCTCACACCCCTTCTTGGTTCATGCTCCCTCTCAAATCACATTTACTTCCAACTTGCACTCTCTCCTAGATTTTCTTCAACTAAATACTTTAAATTCTAGAACAAGAAGTGATACTTGATCCTTGTTCACTCTTTGCTTTCTACTTCCTACTTCCTGCTCACACTTCCTCCTCGCTCCCGACACGCGCTCGCACTCGCTTCTAGCTACACTTATTCTTGACTTATGTTGGTACTCGATTCTAAATTTACTCACTTTTAGCTTACTCTCATACTCACTTCTAACTACACTCACTCGTACTCACCTTCTACTATGTTGACAATCCTTTAGATAGTATTCATTTTTTAAATAAAATTATATTTATTTACCTTCAAAATATATAATAGTTAACTCTTTTACACTAATCAAAGATTTAAAGGTAATAATTACTTTTAAATATATTTATTTATAATAAATTATATAATTAATTTAGATTTTACATTAATCACATAACTAATAAAAAATATATATTTAATAATCTTTTTAAAATTATTAATATTAAAAAAATTATAATTTAAATTATTTCCTTTTTAAGTCGACTATATACTTTAACTTTGATACTTGTGAACAAGAAGCTACTTCCAAAACCTTTGAGAAAATTTTCCCTAATTCTTTCGCAAGAAGATGTGATAGCAAATGGAATTATTTGATGGTCGAAATTGATTAGACGTTTTTCACAGGACTGCCCAAACTGCCGAACTTGTTTCGATCATATCTCACTCATCCGGACTCAGATTGAGCTAAAATTTTGAGGGTAGATGCCTGAAAAACCCTAAAATGTCTCCACCAATTTTCATATCATTTGGAGCAACATAGATCCTAGCACATCCCTATGTGTGAATGATATATTTGGCAAGCGGCTATGCAAGGGTTTCATCTAGGTTGAGTGCAAGCAGCTCCAGAGGTTGGTTTTTAGGGCCTACGGGCCCTAGCGGCCAATATTTTTATGGTTTATGCTCAATATTTTAGCAAGAAATGTTGTAGGGGATACAAGATGGGTTAGAAATTTGTCTTTCAATAGATCATACTGTGAACTTGAGTGACAACGGCTTCCAATTTGCTGCACAAAAAAAAAGTGAAAACCATACCTTTCCACGACATCTAGGGCAAGGATTAAAGAGATCACAAAACAAGTTTCAAGTAGTTGATCAAAAAATGGCTCATATCTCAAGTGAATCTGGTGCTAAGGTGCACCCACAAAATAATTCTATTGTGAAAACCCCTATCAAGGGTAAGAATTTTGAAGACTCAGTCCCAAAAATGAATTTTAGGGATGCCCTTCATGGTGGACAGCCTCAGCCCAATGCTAATATCAATATTAGGGCTTCCCATAAACCTCTAAGAATGACTAAGATTGATCCCAGGAAAATGGAGTCAGGATGTCTTAAAGCAGTTGATGGAACTCCTATTGTTAAGCTTGATATGGGTAACATTCAGTTCGGCATTGAAGATTTGGAAAAAAAGGACTAATTTGTTCGGGTCGTGGGTTTTCATCCGAGTCTATCTCGCTTTCAAAGTCTGGGCTGCAAAAGTCTGGAAAACTAAAGGTGAGTTACAAATCTCTATTTATCCAAATGGTTATTTTCTTGTTTTATTTGCTAATAATGAAGATAGAGAGAAAACTTTTCAAGGGGGTCCTTGGTTTTTTGGAAGGGCGGGGCTTTTCATGAAGCCCTAGCATACTAAATTTAAAGCCAAAGAAGAGATGCCTTCTATAGCTCCCGTGTGGGTTAGACTCTTTGGACTCCCTATTGAATTTTAGAATCCTACTATTTTTTCTTCAATTGGAAACTCTTTAGGAACTTTTATGATGACTGCTGATTGTACTCAAAATTTTGAACATATTATTTATGCTCGGATTTGTGTTTTAATGGATTTTGACAAACCCCTACCTAAAAATATCACATTACAAATTGGGGAAGACACTTGGGAGCAAGTAGTGGACTATGAGAACATTCCTTTTCGTTGTAGAATTTGCCATGAATATGGTCATTTGGCCGATGCTTGCCCAAATAAAATTCTTGATCAAAAGAAAGAAGATATAAACTTAGCAGGTTTCCAAATACCTAAGAAGAAGAAAACTCAAAAAAAACTAGTTATGAAGGATCAATCAAAGTCATCTGCCAATATGTTTGAAATCCTTTCCAAAAAGGATGTCCCAAGTGAGGAAGAGGAAATAATGGAAACTAAAATCTTAGAAACACAATTTAAATATGAAGGGAAGAACTCAGAGACAAACCAACAAATCAAAGGTTTTCAATAGAAAAAAAAGGAGAAAATTTACACAAGAAAAACAATATTTCAAATGTAAAAACTTCAAATAATGCAGGTCCCAATATAGACTCCGTTGAACCATCTAGTGAAATTTTGGCTGTGTACGATCATTCTTCAAGGTTAGAAGCCATCTCAGATTCAATTGGAATAAGTCAAGAAACAAGGAAAAAAAAATTGAAGATGGATTCTAATCAAAAAGTAGGTCGCAAGACCAATCAATATCATATGGTAAAAGAAGGTGAAAAGCTTGTAGAGGAAGGTAAGATTAATGCCCTTCCCAACTTTTTTAGCCCTGGTATTAATGAAGATCATCACTTGGAATATTAGAGGACTCAAAGGGAGTATTTCAAAACAAAATGAAATTAGAAGAATGATTCAGATAAATCATCCACATCTTGTTTTCCTTCAAGAAACAAATATGTCAATGGAGGATATGGAATTAAAATTTGGCCAGCTTGGAAAAGTGGTTTCCCTCAGTTCCCAAGGGACTTCGGGTGGCATTGCTTGTCTTTGGGACCCAAAAGAGGTAGTTATTCACCATATGATTGGCAGTTGGGGTTTGTTGGCTATAGCTATTCAAAGTAGACATTCCAACCAGATTATGCTCTGCATTATTGTTTATGCTCCAACTTCTTTGGAGGAAAAAAGAAGACAGTGGAAGGATATTACTCATATTATCTCTCATTTTCCTAAAGCTTGGATCTTGATCGGAGGAGATTTCAATACCATCCTCTCTCTGGATGAGAAAATGGGGGGAAATAGAAATTTGGACAAAAGCACTGACCTCATGAGCGAATATATTGCAAACCTCCATCTTGTGGATATCCAACAAGATAATGGCCTTATGACTTGGTCTAACAGAAGGCAAGGCTTAGCTTGTATAATGGAGAGATTGGATAGGTTTTTGCTCTCTAAAAATTTCTTAATCCATGGTCACATTCCTAAAGTGAAGACTCTTAATAATGCTGGGTCGGATCATTGGCCGAGTCATGGTGGAAATGTGGAAAACCAATGTGAGTTTCTCTCCTTTTCGTTTTCAATTAATGTGGCTTAGAGACATTTCCTTCAAACCTCGTGTGCAACAATGGTGGAAGGAAGGTAAACCTAGGCATGGGACTAAGATGTTCTGTTTTGCCAAAAGACTGCAATACATTAAATCCAAAATCAAGACTTGGAACTGGAAAGAGTTTGGGGATGTTCATAAAAAAAAACATGAAGTTATTGCTCATCTTGAAAATTTGAATAAGAAAATCCATTTAGATGGCCTCACAGTGAAGAGAAGTGCAGATGAAATTAAACTCACAACTCAGTTAGAGGAATGGCAAAAAAGATAAGAAATCTTATGGAAGCAAAAATCTAGAATTCAATGGCTCAAAGAAGGAGATCGAAACACAAATTTCTTCCACAAGTCTCTTCTAGCTCGAAGATCTCACAACTTTATTTCTTCCTTAAAATCAGATTCTGGAGATGTTGTTTATACTTGGGATGGCATGAACTCTATTGTTGTTGATTACTTTTCCCATCTTTTTGTTGCTACTCCTCTTGACTCAGCTTCTCAACATAATATTCTTCAAGCAATCCCTTCTCTTATCACTTCTGAGGAGAACTCTATTTTGACTGCTCTTGATACTATCAATGAGCTTCAACAAGTAGTTTTTAAAATGCAAAAAGGGAAAACCCCAGGTCCTGATGGTTTTCCTATTGAGTTCTACTAAGAGTTCTGGGATATCCTTCATGTTGATTTATTAGAGGTGGTGGAAGAAGCCAGGAATGCCAAAGAAATTTTGAAGGTTATCAATAAAACTTATATTACTCTTGTTCCAAAAGCTCAAGAGGTTGATCATATCTCAGCTTTTAGACCTATTGCTTTATGTAATGTTCTTCTCAAAATCATTACTAAAATCATGGTAGAAAGGTTGAAGCCTCTTTTGCATAAGATTATTTCCCCAGAGCAAGGGGGTTATGTGGAAGGACGTCAAATAGTAGATGAGATAGTTCTTGCTTAGGAAGCCATCCATTCCATGGATATGCAAAATTCTCCTTCCATGTTCATTCGGTTAGACTTATCCAAAGCTTATGACAGAGTGGATTGACACTTCCTTATCAAAGTTTTGAGGCAATTTGGTTTCTCTAAGGATTGGATGGATTGGATTATGGGATGTATCTCTTCAGTTTCCTACTTAGTTATTATCAATGGTAGGCCTTCTCAGTCTTTCCCAGCTTCCAGAGGTATTAGGCAAGGTGACCCGCTATCCCCTTATTTATTCATCATTCTTGTCGAATGCTTGGGTAGGACTATAACCAAAAAGAGGGAAAACAAAACCCTTGAGGGAGTTACCATTGCTCATGGAGCTAGACCTATCTCTCATCTTCAATTTGTGGATGACTCTACTCTTTTAGGTAAAGCTACAGTTAAGGAAGCTTCTAATATTAAGCAAATCATTAGCTATTTTTCTAAGGATACTGGGCAGTTGATCAATGAAGACAAATCTAAAGTTATTTTCTTTCACTGCTCTGCTAGACGAGGAATCCATGGTCTTGGATAAATTAAGATATAAGAAGACCTCTCTTCCAATCACTTATTTAGGTATTCCCATAAATATTCAAAGGCAAAAAAATAAATATTGGAATTGGTTGTTGGACAAAGTCAAGAAGAAAATTGGAAAGTGGACCAACAAGTGGCTTTCTTCTAGGGGTAGAATCACCTTGGTAAAATCAGTCCTTCAAGCTATTCCTATTTATGTTTCTTTCATTTTGAATATCCCAAAGGCTGTTCTTCAAGAATTTCAGTCATCATTTCCTTTGGAGTGGTACTAAGGAGAAAAGAAAATGGGCCTTGGTGAAATGGGATACTTTATGTCTTCCTAAGAGTGAAGGGGAGTTAGGATTCCGGTCTTCAATTAATAACAACAAAGCTTTAGCTGCTAAATTATATTGGAGGATGTTGCATAACCCCAATGCTCTTTGGGCCAATAATCTCCGTGCTAAATATGCTGAGAACAAAAGTCCTAAAGACCTTGTTCGCTATCAACTTCCTACCAAAGGTTCTCCCATTTTAGCAGTTCTTAATACTGGTGAGGATTTGATAAAGAAAAAAATATTTTGGATCATTCATAATGGTCAACATGCAAATTTTTGGACAGATTCTTGGGATGGTCACAAGCCTTTGATAACTCAGTTTCTCGATTGGAGGCCTTGGATGGAGGAGCTTCACCGAGCTAATTGGATAAAGGTGGCTAATTACTATCGGTACCATACTTGGTAATTCAAATGTTGGTAGATATTGGATCCCTATTGAGGACTGGCCTATTCAAATCCCAGAAAGGCAAAGACAAGATATCCAAGGCATCCTTCATATGAGATCCCTCTCTTGGTCCCATGAAAAATATTGTTTTGGATGGAACAACACTACTAAGGGTGAGTATTCAGTTGCTCAAGGTTATTTGACCTTATGCCATAATAATCCCAACCATTCTTATGACATCTTTTCTCGATTGTGGGCTCAAAAGCTCTGGCCTAAGGTGAGGTTCTTTAATTGGCTTTTATTGCATCGTAGGGTGCTTATTGGTGAGCAACTTATGAAGCGTGGTTTTCATGGCCCTTTTAGATGTGAAATGTGTGAAGAGAATGTAGAAAATATCAACCATATTTTTATTTAGTGTACTTTAGCCTCTGAGCTATGGAGGAGAATGGCCACTTTACTTGGCTTACAGTGGTCCAATTTTTTTACTTTTGAACATTTGGAGGGATTGGCCTAATCAAGAGGGTGTTGATCATTTTATTAGGAAGTTAGTTTGGATGGGTTCTACCATTCTTCTTTGGAATATTTGGAATGAAAGGAACATCCGAATTTTTAATCAAGATAGGAAGGATATTCACTATATTTGGCAAAAGACCATAGCCAACTTAGTTGAATCAGTCCATCAACTCCTTAATCACCCCAAAAACTCCCACCAAAGATGGGATCAAGTGATGCAAAGATTAAATATTAAACCTTCTAAGGGCAACCAACTTAAAGGGAATGTGAGTATTAGTAAGATGGATAGGACTAGAAATTGGCAACCTCCTCCTAAGAATTTTGGAAAAGTCAATATTGATGGAGCCTCTAGAGGGAACCCTGGAAAAGCCAGTGTGGAAGGAATTGGTAGACTTTCAGATGGCTCCTTGGTTTTTACTTTTGTTGAGAATTTGGGTATTCTTTCCAATAACCTTGTTGAGGGGTATGGTATCCTCAAAGGTCTTCAGGAGGCTACTAAGGTTGGATGGGAAAAGGTGTTAGTTGAGTCTGACTCTCAACTTATGATTAATCTCTTGAAGACTCCTTCTAAGAATCATAAGGTGAATTGGAGAATAAAAAGAATTATTGAGAAGATTCGAGTTAATCCAAATGGGATTTTTGAAAGTTGATTACAATCATGTGGTTAGAGATCAAAACAAGAGTGCTTGATGCTTTAGCTAATTGGGCTTTGGACAAAGGTGATCTTACTTGTTATGGCCACCCTCCTATATGGTGGGCTTCTCAAATTAGGGAAGCTCTTCTTTCTATCATTTCTTTGGATGGCTCCAGTTCTGAAGGTACCTAGTTTCTTCTTGTTTTTTTTTTTTTTTGCTTCTCTTTGGTTCATTCAGTTTTTTTTGAGTTCCCTAGCTCATTCTATTCTTTATTTTGTTTCCTCTGTTGATTCTTGCCTTAATAGTCTTCTGGTCTAGATAGGTCATTGTTTTGTTCATTTTTTTTTTTTTTCTTTTTTGTTTTTTTTGTTTAGTTTTTTAAGGTGGGTGGGTTCTTTTGTTTTGTTTTGTTTTTGTGTTCTTTGTGTTGTTTTTTGTTGTTCTTGTGTTTTTGTTGTTGTTGTTTTTTTTTTTTTTTATGTTTTTTGTTATTGTTCTTGTGTTTTTTTCGTTCTTGTTCTTGGGTTTCTCTTTGTTTGTGTTATTTCGTGTTTTTATGTGTGAGTGTTTTCTATGTATTTTGTTTTTGTTTATTGTCTGTTGTTGGTTGTTTTTTATTTTTATTTTTATTTTATTTTTTTAATTTTTTAGGTTTTGGTTGTGTTTATTTTTCATGTTTTTTTGGGTTATGTCTTTGTAGTGTTCTGTTGTTTTTGTCTTGTTTGTGTTTTGTTATATGGTTCTTGTGTTTTTCTATGTGGTTTGTGTTGTGGTTTCTTTTATCTTATTGTGCGTGTTTGGTTGTGCTTTTGTTTTTGACACACTCAAGGAGCATGTTTTTTATTTTATTTTATTATTTTTGTTGTTATTTACTTATTTTTAAATTAGTTTTGTGTGTTTGTTTGCTCCTTGAGTATGTCAAAGGTGGTAGGCCAGGTCCGAGTCTTGGGCGTTTTTAGCGGAATGGATACCCCTGCCTCCTTGGGTCTTACCCGAAAATAACATCCTTTTGAAATGTTTTCCAAAAAAAATATATACTTTCACTTAGGATTCTTATCCCTTTCCCCCTGCCTTTTAATTTTGTTTTTGCCTTTTACTTTTGCCCTTCGTCAGTTCCAACGTGACATCTTACTTTTAAAGTAAGTTCTCGTTGTTCATTACTCCATTGCAACTCGCCATATGTACACCTTAAGTTTTAGTACAGTGCCATCAAAACACAAAACATATATATTTATATATTATTTAATATAAGGAATAATAATTAAATTATCACTATAAACTTTGGAACTGGGACAACCGACAGCTACTATCAAAACACAATGCAATACATATGTCCCAGCTACTATCAAAATACAAGACATATTATTATAAATCCACCGGCTTCTACTGGTTGCCCTGCAACATTTCAATTCTTAAAACCTGGACATGTTGTTATTCTTCGGTGCTTCCTGCATTCTGTGCATCTGCCCTCCTTTGTTTAGGATTGGATTGCTTCGAAAATTTTGAAGTAGCCGAAAAGGAAAGTAGCATTCCCAGTTAACATTAAGCCTTGCCTCATCTTTGTTCTCTGACGATTCCATAGGTTATCTTTGTTCTCAGACAAAATGGTAGACCCAGGCTGTTTAGTCTCCCGATTTGTTGGCGCGGGCATAGACATGGCAATCAAGGAGATTCTTCACCACATCTCCATTGCCGTCCGTTGCAGGAAAGAGTTGGAAGACCTTCGCACTCTACTTAGCAGTCTTCAAGATATCAACTCCGCTATGCAGAAGTATCGAGTGGCCCTCACCTCAGGTCAGTTTAGCTCTTCTGAAAATCTTGTGCCTGGAGCTGTAAATAAGTGGCTGAAACAACTAGACAGGCTTCTCCAGAAAGCAAATGAAGTGGTTGAGGAGTGTACAATTCCAATTCCAAGATATAATGTCATTTCTCTTTACAAAACGAGTAAACATATTGCTAGTATTATCAGAAGCATAAAGGAGCATCGAGAGAATGCAGCGTTGATTGGCATCACCACCCAGCTTGTCCAATCCCTAAGCTATGTTCAGCACTGCAACAGAGAAATTGCCGCATCAACCAGCTCCAGCTCGGCGCCGCCTGTGATAGAAAGGACAAAGTATATAGGGGAGCCGCTTATTGTTGGGCAAGACAAGGTTTTCACTAGTGTTCAGGAGTTAGTGCAGAATACCTCTCGCATTGGCGTTGTGGGTAAGGGAGGATCAGGGAAGACTTTGCTTCTCAAAAGACTCTTCAACGGCCCTCAGGTACAAAATTTGTTTTCCAATGACTTATTACTTTGGCTTACTGTATCCCATACTCCCTCCTTTGATAGCCTCAGAGAACAGCTTGTCAAGCAAATAACTTTCAAATTAAATGAAAGAATAGTGGGGTTGGAGGGAGATGATGTGCAAATGTGGCTAAGTGCAAAATTGAGGGAAAATAAGTTTGCCTTGTTTCTGGATGATGTCTGGGAAGAAGGTGCAAGCTCTTTATTAGAGGGCTTGGCTGTGCCTTCACCACACAACTGTAGCATAATCATTGTGAGTTCAAGAGATCGGAGAACTCTTTTACGGGTAGGAATTTCAGATTCTTCCACAGTGAGTATGGAAGACCTGGGTGAGAATGATAGTTGGCAACTGTTTGCTTCATATGCTTTCCCACATAGTGATGGGAATTTACCCACAACCATCAACGAAGAAATAGCCAGAGGTGTTTGCAACGAGTGCGGGGGCCTTCCTCTAGCAATCAAGGTGATTGCACGATCCATGTCAGGGATCCTGGACACAAAGGAATGGGAATTTACGCTCTGTAGGTTGCAGAATTCAGAGTCTCTAAAGGATCGTGATGTAACAAACTCACTTTATTGTAAGGTCCGATTAAGCTATGACATGTTGGCCCACAGAGATGTTTCTCTGCAATTGTGCTTTCTCTACCTCGCTGCCTTCCAAGAAGATGCAATCATAAGAACTAATTCTGTGGTTTGCTTATGGATGGGAGAAGAGTTGCTACAAGGAGACGATCCAAGGCAAACTGGAGAGACTTACATTAATCTTTTGGTTGACCGCTGTTTGATTGAAACAATTCAGAAAGATATTCATGAAAATGTGATCTGTTTCAGGGTGCACGATGTGTTGCACGATTTAGCAAGACAAATTGCTAAGGAAGAAGAAAATTGTTTCTTTCAAGCAGGCAGGGGCCTCCAACGGTTTCCAGCCGATGAGTGTTTGAAAAACACAAGAATTTCATTGGCCGACAACAGGTTAACAAGTGTTCCTCACACATTTAGAGGTCCACATATCCCCTCGTTGCTAATGGATCGAAATATAGATCTGAAAGTAATACCAAAAAAGGTGATCGGCAGTATGACATCTCTCCGAATCCTGAATTTGTCAGGTACATCCCTTGACTCACTGCCCGAAAGCATAGGAGAGTTGAAGCATTTGGTTTTCTTAAGGTTAGCCAATGTGCCTATCAAGAAACTGCCCAATTCTATCACTTCACTAAAGAAGCTTCAAATGCTGCAATTGTGGGGATCTAGTATCCAGGAGCTGCCGTCCAGAATCAACAAGTTGAGTTCCCTAAAGGCTTTGGACATTGGTTATTGTGCAGATTTGCAATCCATACCTCATGGAATTTCGCAACTTGCTTCTTTAGAGTGCTTGTACGTTGATGCTTGCCCAAATGCATGGATAGAGAGTGGGCGGGATAAGAGAAAAAGGCCTCCGCTGTCAATCAAGGATTTAAGCTCTCTAAAGCAACTAAAAAGATTGTTTCTTGGAAACAATGGGAAAACAATCGAAGAAGAAACGCTGGGAAGCATGGTGCGTATGGAATATCTCTTCTTAAATCTCACAATGATGGAAAGACTACCGACGGACATGACTGCAATGTCAAAATTGAGGAGACTATCGCTAAATTGCCCTCAATTGATCAAAATGGAGCATTCGTTTTGTGGATTTCACCAGTTAGGCATTCTCCGTTTGACTGGTTGTGAGGCATTAAAAGAAGTACCTGCTGACTTGCACAAAGTTGCTAGGCTTAAGCAACTGGACATCGCTTACTGCCCCAGTATAGAGAAGTTGCCCCAGGCATTTGGTGAGAGAGGGGCATTTCCATTGCTGGAGGAATTTTCTCTTACGGGATTGGATAGCTTGGAGGAGTTGCCAGTGGTGGAGGAAGGAGCCATGCCTTCGCTCAAGACATTCACAGTTGTGCTGTGCGAAGCATTGAGGATGTTGCCAGAGCATTATTGGCATTTACAAAGTGTGCAAAAGATAAGAGTATACGGTTGTTCAATGGCTTTGAGGAAAATCGAAGAAGGAAAGTACAGAGAAAGAAATAAAAGGGTCCAAACAATTACAATGTCCACTGCAGACACCGAGGCATCCTTGACTAAGTTCCATGTGCTGCGCAAACGGGGCGATGACTTTTGGCGATACGGTGAGCATTGGTCTAATGAATTCTTGGTATTCTTAGCTATGCTTAATTTCCCGTATGTAATAAAAGGGCCCAAAGCATTACAATATCCGCTGAACTAATCTTAATAAAAGGGCCCAAAGCATTACAATATCCGCTGAACTAATCTTCTTTGCTCGCATGTAACAGAGAAGATGTAATTAACTGCTTTAGGTATATGTAATTAACTGCTTTAAGAAGTTCCATTAAAAAAAATATTTTTAAAAATTGAAAAGGAAAAAAAGAATGCAAGTGTGTTTTTTAAGTGACAAGGGATTTTATTGAAAAGTGGGGACTTTATTTTGTGAAGAGAAGTGTGTGGAGAAAAATAAATTAGGGGTTGGTGTTCCTTTCTGTTGGGATAAATCAGGGGTTGGTGCTCCTTCCAGTGGGTGTTGGTAAATTGATTGTAAAGTTGGTGCTTTGCAAAGGCTGGATTTGGATGGGAGTCCAAATAGTCATTTTCGAGGATGTAGCCAAATCATTGAAGCTCGATACATCTTGTGTTGTGTGATGTTCTCTTGTTATACTTGTTTTATTTGGTTTTATGTTTTCATTATTTTGACTTTGAATGTTGAAGATTTAATTTTTAAAGAGTTACACTGATTCACCCCTCTCAGTGTCATTGTGAGACTAACAAAACATTTATCAATAGTTTTCCCACTGTTTATTTGACCTGAAGCCATTACTTTCTTTCAAAACACCCGTCGTTATTAATTGTGTTGAAATTTAGTACAATTGAGTCTTTAGAACTATTCGTGCAAGACTTTTGAATTGTCATGAAATGCATCGACGTGTGGAATTTAAAAAAAAATTACCTTTCAATAAATTTTTTTATAACAATTAAATAATTTTACTGATTTTTAAGTTACAGTTTAAAATTTTATTTGCCTTTCAATCACCACCTTAAAATTTTGTCCCAAAAATTTTGTGTTTTCAAAATAGTATATTGTATTTTGAAAATGGTTTACTGTCACAACAATATAATGTTCTTACACATTATGGATCAGGATTGAAAAGCTCGAAAGAAGGTGATACATTTGTAAAAACGGATGCATAAGTCCCAAAACGCGAGAGTTTGAAAATTGGCATATTTGGCATAAACAGAAAGCAGGGCAAGAAATAGTTGTTCTTTTAAGTCAAGCACCGCGTCTTTATAGTTGGCGGGATGTATGCTTCTTTTTGATCGGGCTAGAATTATCGATGTTGTACAGGAGAAATTGTCAATGTTTTTCCCATTATTATCAAACTTTTTTATCAGGATAAAATGAAAAAAACGAAAGAATTTAAAAAACTTTAAAACAAAAAAAGCAGAAGAATTTTAAAAAACTTCAAATAAAAAATGGAAGAATTAAAAAAAAAACTTCAATAAGAGTGGACAAAAAAATTAGAGTAGGTTTTGATATTTGGAGTCCGGGGAAAAAGAAATATTGAGTTATTGTGTAGCCGCTGTTGTTCTCAAAAAATAAAAATAAAAAATAATTATAAATAAAATATAAAGGAAAAATTTAAAAAATATTGCAGCAAATCTTGTCGGAGAATAACAATTTCTATGATGGATACACGGATTGTCTAAATTTTTTTCTCCCTTTTCGATAAACAATTTTTTATAAATACACCATCGAAATCACAAAAAAATGTTTTAGTAAACATTCCCTTTTGAAAACTGAAACCAGCGCTTCACCGAAACCAAAGCCTCACTGAAATGTAGCATGAAAACTGAAACCCAATGGTAACAGAGCTTATCTTCAATTTTTTTGGTGGACCGTGCAAAGATGCAGCAAAAGTGATGCATTGAGGAGTTAGGATTTGTTAGAAAAATAAACCCAGATTTCACGCCTGTGCCCAACTGCGCTGCGAACCTTGGGCGAAATCGGAATGCGCTCCAGACATGGGCGAAGTCAGACTGCGCTGCCGTAGTCCAGGATCCCGGCAAATGTGTGACATGATGTCACACCTATCTTCTGACAGATTTGACACCTGACAAATCCAATCTCCATAGGAGTTAATGCCAATTTGGCATTTGTCAGAAACCCTAGACGAGGGTCGGTCCGAGGATAACCCTTATTCGGAGCTATCAGAGGATAACCCTTATCCTCCTCTCCTCGCAGCTATAAAATGCATTTTGGGTCTACAGACAAACGAGTGCAAAAATAGGAGAAGCAGAGCGGGTGTGAGAGAAGTTCATGAAAGTGAGCAGAGAAAGAAAGCAGAGCGATTCAGTGAGCAGTGTGGCTCAGCTGAGAAATGTTCGAGCTGCAGACTCGACATTTCCCCTGTTTAGTTTGTCCTGCAGCGTAGTCTGCAGATGTTGTTATTTCCTCGATTGAGGAATTTTGTAACCCTAGTTGTTCATATGAATAAAGTTTGCTTTTATCTGTGGCATCTTTAGGGTTTGCAGTAGTTTAGGTGTTAACCTTGTTGTTCTCTGTTTCGTCATTTCTTTCCTATCTTTCGGGTCTTGCCAAGCCAGGCAAACCCAATGACAGCCGTGAAAGACGAAGAAGTTGAAGGCCAGATTTGGCCAAGTCTAAAGCTTACAAATCGTTGTCATGCGAAGTTGGTCATCGAGCGAAGTTCGACACTTCGCTGGGATAGCCGTGCTTCGGCAGCTAAAGGTGCGAAGCTCGCACCTCGCTGCGACCACCGCACTTCGACAGTTGTTGGTGCGAATCGCGCACCTCCCTGCGACAGTTGCACTTCGACAGCTATTGGTGCGAAGAGTGCACCTCGCTATGACAGTCGCACTTCGGTAGCTAAAGCTGCGAAGTGCGCACTTTGGCCGAAGTGCGCACTTCGGCAGCTTGCCTAGTGAAGTTTGCACTTCGGCCAAAGTGCGCACTTCGACTGCTTGCCCAGCGTAGTCTGCACTGCGTGCGAGTGCCAGACTTTGGTAGCTTGGCCAGCGTAGTCTGCACTGCGTGCGAGTGCCAGACTTCGACAGCTTGGCCAGCGTAGTCCACACTACGCATAAGTGCCGGACTTCGTCTGTGAGTAGGTGCCATCCGCACTTCGTTCTGAAGCAGGCATCTGGCTGAGAGCCCTGCGTAGTTCGAGAAAGAACTGGTCATGCACCCTACGCAGTCGAACCATGTAGACTTCGATGACTGTTGGAAAAAGAAATCAAATTTCCTTCAAATTGGTATCAGAGCTGATAGTGCCGTGACATGGAGATAGAAGCATAGATTCCAAGAGAAACTCACTACAGTTATAGATCCCACGATTTAACGGTAAGAACTATGATTACTGGAGCATCCAGATGAAGATCCTATTCAGATCTCAGGAGCTATGGGAGTTAGTCGAGAACGGTTACCCAGAACCGGTAGATGCAGCAGCACTGGCCGCCCTCTCTCAAGTAGATAAGGATCTGTTGAAAGAGCACAAGAAGAAGGACCAGAAGGCCCTCTTCTACATGATGCAAGTGGTTGAGGAGACCATCTTCCCATGGATTGCATCAGCCACCAAGGCCAAGCAGGCCTGGGAAACCCTGGCGAGTTCGTATCAGGGCATCGACAAAGTGAAGTTGGTGAAGCTGCAGATGCTCAAGAGAGAGTTCAAAAATCTGTAGATGAGCGAGTCCGAGTCGATGAGTGACTTCTTCACCCGGATGACGGACATTATCAACCAGATGCGGTTGAACGGAGAAAATGTCCAGAGCTAGAGAATCGTGGAGAAGATTCTCAGAAGTCTACCTATGAAGTTTGACTCGATTGTGATAGTAATCAAAGAGTCGAGAGATTTGACAACCCTCTCGACAGACGAACTCATGGGTTCCCTGTAGACCCATGAACAAAGGCTGAGTCACTCAACTCAGTCTTCTTTGGAGCAAGCCTTCAAAGCACAAGTCTCAGTCCAAGACGATGGCAGACAAGACTCTCGGCACAGCGCTTCTAGTTCTCAAGGAGGAAGAGGTAGAAGCAGACATGGGAGAAGGACCAAGCAAGGAGGGAGTTCAAACCCTCAGGATGCCAAGCCAAGTTGCAACTTTCATCAGCAAGGAGGAAGAGGCACTGGCAGAAATTAGCAAGGTGGCTCTCAGCAAAAGAAGGACATGTCAAAGGTCCAATGCTACTACTGCAGCAAGTTCAGCCATTATGCCACACAATGCAGAAAGAAGATGGCAAACGAGAATCAATAGCAAGCCTATTATTCGGAGGAACCCAAAAATGTGGCAAGAGGAAATGTGCTGCTAACTTGCAGTATTGAAGAGGAGAGCAAGAAAAACATCTGGTATCTTGATAGTGGTTGTAGCAACCATATGACTAGGAACAAGGAGATGTTCTCACAACTGGATGAATCAGTCCAGTCCGAAGTCAATATGGGGAACAACATCAAATTTCCTGTGATGGGAAAAGGAAAGATCCTCATCCGCACCCGGCACAATGATAGAAAAACAATTCAAGATGTTTTTTATGTGCCTGGGTTGAAGCACAATATGCTAAGTTTTGGACAGCTTGTGCAGAAGGGGCACACTATAATGTTCTGTATCGCTCCAAATTTTTTGCACCCCTACCTTCAGGCTATTGGATCCGCGCCGGAAGGAGGATGGGAAAAGGATGGTGCGGTACCTCGGATGAGAGGACTTTGCGAAGGTCCCGCCTCTCAAGGGAGGTGCATTTTGGTGATTTTTCGACGGATGGTGGGTTCACCAGGAAACATTTGATGACAGTTTCCACGCCTAGGTTTTGGGAATGAGTTTTGATGAGTTCGTTTTATTTTTAAACATTCATCCTAGGTTTGGCCGAATGATTCTAACTTAAACTACATGAAAATGCAATTTAAATGCATACAACAAACAGAAAGGAAAACAGAAACAGAGAATTTGCAGGAGGCCAATGAAGATTACCTGATCCGAAAGTCTGATGGAGTTTTTGAAGCTTGAAGCAGTCTGGATCGTCCGCAATTCAACAGAATCGCCTTCAATTTGATAAAATCGTCTGAACTGACAAGATCGTCTGCAATCTGACGAATTCGTCAGACGAATTCATCAGAGACCTGCAAAACAGCAAGCAGATGCGAAATACGAGAAATTCTATTTTGCAAACAGGGGCAAACTATGTAAAACAATAATATGAGTGTTGAACAATATACAGGAATAGAAGTAAATGCAAATAACTGTGTTTAGATAGCAGAATATGATCTTAATCTATAAACTAGACAAAATGGGTGAACTCCAAATGCAATATAATATAAAAACTGAATAAACAATCTAATTTATAACATAAAATGACAGAGAAAAGAGGCAGAAGAACAAACTCCAGGCACTGATTGCCTCGATGTGCGCTGCGATCGAAATCGTCTCGCATCAGTACGAGATCATCCCGAATTTGACGAGATCGCCTCCGATCTTGACGGGTTCGTCGAGCTGCGATAGGTGCGGCTCCGGCTGAAAACCAGTGGTGTACCTGCAATGAAATGACTATAGGACTAATGCAAAATATGAATTACGATGTTTTAGAGCATAAGGGTTCAATTTGCATAAAAATTCAGCCAGGGGTTGGGGAGGGAAAAGCCTTAGAGTTAAATAGGCATAGGATAGTTGTTGGGAGGTTGGAGATCATCCCAATTTGGGAGATCTCCAACGGGGGAAGGGTCCCAATGGCGCAGACACGCTTCTTCCCGGATTGGAGACCCGTTGGAACGGATTCCAACTATGCAAATTCAGTTTTGCGACGAAATCGTCTGGACGTTCTAGTCCAGACGAAATCGTCAAATGCGAGGCGATATCGTCCGATCGGAGACGATATCGTCAAGCGGTCAAAACAAGCTGCTAAAAATGGCACGAAAAAGGAGGAAACGGGTTTCTCGGTGGTTAATGGGCGGTTTGGGAGGTTAAATTTGAATTTTAAATTTATTTACTAAGGTGAATGTAATTATTCAAATTTTACTGCGCCAATTTTAGGGTGCTACATTTTGCCCCCTCTTTAGCGAATTTTCCGAAGAAAATGCGTTAAAGATGAGTTCTTCTCGATCTACGAGAAAGCAAAAAATTATTCCCATTTTTAGGCGACGATTCTTGGTCGAATCGTACGACAGCTTACTATGGTGCCCCCTCCATGTTTTTACCCAAATCGAACGTTTGAGGTAAAAACGCGAAAAAGCAAAAATTATTTGTTGAATAAAATTAAGAAAAATAGGGTAAAACCCTAATTCATTTGTTACTGTTCATTTTATTGTTTTGAGAGCTCTGGAGCAAAAAATGGTAGAGACAGCGCACAGATCTGCAGAGGTCCACCGCGGTCTACGGGTAAGGGTTTAAACTGATCTAGAATTGATTTAATTTGATTTTACATGCTTTTTAGATGGATTTTTAGGTGAATTTTGAGCATCGCGGCCGTTTTTGGCCATCGACGTCGTCCGGACGAAATCGTCCCTAGTTCGACGAAATCGTCTCAAGTTCGTCAATTTCGCCCAAGGGCGAAATCGACGAAAAAGGGACGATTTCGTCAAATTAGAGACGATTTCGACACGCGAAATCGGAGACGATTTTGCTCAAATTTTGGACGATATCGGCCAATAGTGGGCGATATCATCAATTGCAAAATTTTGATCTTTAAGTTGCATTATTGATTGCTAAAATTGTTATTAATGATTGTTTGTTGTTTTGATGTTTATGCTTGCAGAGAGGATTACTAAAGAGCGGGGAGTGGAAATATGGAGGTTTAAGAGATGACTTGGCCGCTCCGACACAAGCGAGAGCGAGATCAGGCAGCACGAGCCGGCTTACTACATGTGGCGGAGATGCCACAAGTATCTACAGACATGGGGCTACTGACGGCCCTAGCGGAGAGGTGGTACCGGGCTCTTCATGTTTTCGGTTACCGACAAGGGAGATGACTCCCACACTAGAGGATGTATGGAGGATTCTTAGAATCCCCATACAAGGGAGGATGATCACACCTGCGGCCAATCAGGGCCACGCGATGGGACGACTCTGCGGTGACCCGAGCTTCGCCCTGGAGAAGGGCGGAGTGAACATCGAGGCACTGCGCCAGATGCCTGGGGCATCTACACTGACATGAGTTTCGGTTGGGGTGGTTGGTGGACTTCTGATGTGCCACCAAAGCGGCTGCAGGGTACCATGGATGCTGGCAGATGTGATCTGCGACATGCGTGACCATGGCTACAGATTTGCTTGGGGCAGCTTTGTTCTATGCCGATTGTATAGGATCCTGCATGGGGTCGTATACAAGGGCGGCCGATGTCTGGTTATGACATCGCTCCTATAGGTTTGGTTTTGGGAGCACATTGCGGTGCAGAGGCCGGTAGGGCTTCCACTGATAGGGGTTGACGGGGAGAGGCCCCGAGTCTTCTACTGGTGGCTCCGGAGAGGGGCACAGTGACGGATCGACCTGCCGGTGTCCCGGAGACTCTTGGATGACTTGGTCCCCGGACCGATATCACCTGGAGGCCGTGGAGGCGAGCATCCAGGGTGGGCGAGGAGGACGCACGGGAGCTGGCTCGCATCGGGCGAGTCTGCTGGCTACGGATGGAGAGGGGAGAGGTGGAGCTCCACCGCTATGACCGAGTTTTGCGATAGTTCGGTCTACAATAGGGGATCCCATCTCTCAGGGATTATGAGTTTTCCTGGACTATCCGGGATAACACCACGGTTAGCGGGGCTCCGGATATGCGGCGATTACGGAGTCGGGACACGGACGATGCCCCCATTCAGCCGGTGGATGGGGACGACGCGAGGGTAGCCGATGGCTACGATGCCAGTACGCAGGCATCCGCCCTCCTCAGATGACGAGGGCACAGGGTCTAATTCACACGGTTGTGCGTCGGATAGGGAGGTGGCGCCAGGCGGTGGTAGAGGCAGCCCGGGGTCATGGCAGAGGAGAGCAGAGGAGGCCATAGGCACAGGAGAGGCCACGATAGAGGGAGAGGGAGAGGAGGGAGGCGAGACCCCCATCTCCATAGAGGCCACCATCGCCTGATAAGGGCAAGGGTGTGGACATTGGAGAGAGTAGCGAGATGGCTACTCTTCGGGCAGAGAGAGATCGTCTGCGAGCTCAGGTGCAGACGTTATAGGATGCAGCTGCACAGCACCAGGCTGAGGTGTCGCAGCTACGAGACGAGAATGCTCGTCTCAAGGCACGAGGCGGAGGGGTAAGCACTCAGGAGCTGCTACGGTCGGTTTCTCAGACCGCATTCTATCAGGCGCTATACTACCAGGCGGTGCCAGAGGGCCAGAGGGTACGGGTGCCACCTGCCATAGCGGATCCGATCGGGACGAGGGTCGATGAGGAGCTCATCCCGGTCGATGACGAGGACTCGCGGTACCACACATACTGCGATGGGACCACCTCGTCCTCCGTAGGGCGGGGGAGGAGATGAGGCCGAGAGCTCTAGAGGCTCTCGAGGCTAGAGGGCGGGATACTGCCATTGAGATTGTATTATACTTGTATTGATAGAGGATTGAGTATGCCGAGGTGTAGATTGTGGCATACCAATCTAGTTTTGATGATGTATATATTATGTTGATATATATAGATGAGATATTTTTTGATCATATGACTTGTCTTATGTGATGTTTATGATGCTTTTTATGTTTGATTGATTGATTGAGTTGATTGATGTAATGATTTTATTGATGATTCATGTAATTATGTCGTTTTGGAAAATATTATAACTTGGATGTCATGCTATAAATATTTTAAATGAAATAATCTGATGTAACAAATTGATTGGTTTTAATGAAATGTGATAAAAAAAATTTCTAACAATAATTTCAAAGGACATTGTCGCTATTATAGACCATTTCATGGAGTCGTTGCTCACTCGGTCGTCAAGCTAGTCCCAGGATAGAAATATTGTTAAAAGAAAAGAGTGCTTAAGAGACTGTCTTAAGACTTTGTTGTGATGATGCAAATGATGATGATGATGATGGTTTGTTTTCAGATTTCCATGAACATATTATGCATGAAATATTGTAAAAATGATTTTTGCTAGGCATAAATTCCTAAGTGTGATAAAAATTGTTGAATAATTCCTTAAGAATTATACCATCATTGCAAAATGCAAAGGTTGACATAATGATATGAAATAATAAAAATGTGTTTGCTTTTGAAAAGCATAATTTGTGTAATAGAATGAAGTCATATGGTTTTTATGAATTTTGATAAATTGGAGAAAATATTGTTACAATGGTTTGCGCTAGGCATAGAATATGTAGGTATAGACTTATACCATCATCGCGAAGATCAAAGAAAATAGTTTTATTGCATGATTGATTTTTAATGAACAGAAAAGATGAAAATGAGGACTTGCGCTAAGCATAAGATTCCAATTTTGGTTTTGAAACTATACCATCGTTGCGAAAGTCGATAAGATATATATGATATGTTTTGATTGAAATTTTTGATTTCTTCTATTATAGAGTTGTCTTTGTGGTAAATAATTGTACTTGATTATTCCAAACAAGTTGCAAAAATAATATTTCAAAGTATTTTGAAAAAAATTAGATTTATAAGGAATCCCATGTGCATAAGTGAATTCATTGCCAATCTTGATTTATCATAATGATAGACAAAATCTCTCAAATACAAATGTGTGTGCAATTGTATGGTTCAGTTACCAATTTTGAGCAAGATACTATGATACAAGTGATTTGAATAAACCAACTAAGTGTTCATTAACCATGATGTAGATGCATATAACCATACTAGGCTACTATGTAGATCGGATTATCAAGAGCTAGCTAATCCATAAGCAAGACATAGGTACTGTACAAAAGAAGGTCGCTAATGTGACGGACATATCGCCACGCTAGGAGTTACCCAAGGCCAAGCGAGGTTGGGCATAAACCACCTGTTATGGGGCTTACCTCACAGTTTTCGAATAATTGAGAATTCCAGGGATTCAAGCTCATTCACCCTTCTTTTCTTTTCAAAGGGTAGGGAAAGGGATTTTATTGTTTTCTTGCTTTCTTTTGAACTTTGCTTATTTTTCTTTTGCTTTATTTCTTTGCTTGAGAATACTTGGAACATTGCTGAAATAACATTTTTCTTTTCTCTTTTTCTTGAATTTTTCTTTTCTTTTTCTTTTTCTAGGGATACTTGCTCGGATTAGCTGTAGAGCAAGGGATTTTTATTCTAGGTAGGGGTGAGCTTGTCCTTTTGCCAATTCTCAAAGATTCTAGACCATGTGCATGATAGGATAGCAGGGGAAACTTTTCACTCAAGAAATCGGTTCTACTATGTAGCAAAACATGGAAATTACAAATATAATCATTTTATTGTGAAAAGATGTGCTTGGTTTAAGTAAATACCAAGATCAATTCTCTATGCTCAAACTTTATTTAATTGATTTTTGTGAACTTTGATATAAGAGAGATTAGTAATCATGCCAGATAAAATCAAGATATTTATTATGTGAGTGTGCAAGTGAGGGATGCCAAATAAATGCTAGTTTTATCCAAAATAAGTTGAAACATATAAGCTGCAATAATTGTAAGAAAATAATGATTTTGAGAAAGTTTTGAGAATGTTGACTCTCTCTTTATTCTGTATATTGTTTTGGTTTCGAAAGAGTCAAGCATATAGCTGTTTTTGGATTTTTTATGTTGATTTTTGTTTTAAAGTAAAAGAAACTTTACAAAATAAATGCGATAAATATTTTTGAAGATTTTTGAAGATTTTATGAATGTTTTTGAGGGTTTTGAATGATTTTGAACAAATATATACATGGATGAAATAATCAAATTTATGCATAATAACGTTTGAGATGTAAAATATTCATGGGTTCTTTAAGTTCTTTACCATCTAAGGTAGATAATTTATATGCTCTGATTCAAATTTTGCGGTAATGATGTATGGTCCAAGCCAGTTGGGCTCAAATTTACCTTTCGGTTCTTTGGTTGCATTTGTATTTTTTTGATTTTCTTTTAGAACAAGATCGCCAATCTCAAAGGATCGATGACGAACTTTCTTATTATATGCTCTTTTAAGCTTGTTTTGGTATGCACGGAGATGCTCTAAAGCATTGATGCATTTTTCGTCTAGGAGTTCCAGCTGTCGAGTGCTGCCAGCACGATATTCATCTCCTACTTCGGTGTCTTGAAGTAGCAGAGCCAAAGAAGGAACTTCTAATTCAAATGGAAAAACTGCTTTGGCACCATATACCAAAACAAATGGTGAAGTGCCTGTGGGGGTTCGAACACTAGTTCGATAAGCCCATAGGGCTGGATATAATTGAATATGCCAGTCACGGCCAGTTTTATTGACTAGTCTTTTGAGAATTTTGATTAGAGTTTTGTTAGAAGCTTCTGCTTGACCATTACCCCGAGGATAATAGGGAGTAGACCAGCGATGTTGAATCTTATATTTTTGACATAATTTTTTAACATCTTTATTTTTGAATGGAGTTCCATTGTCAGAGATGAGATTTGCAGGAATTCCGAACCTGCAGATGATTTGATTAAAAATGAATTTAGAGACTTGTGAACTAGTGCAGGAAGCTAAAGGCATAGCTTCGACCCACTTCGTGAAATACTCAGTGGCGGTTATGATGAACTTATGTCCATCAGAAGACACAGGGTTAATTTTACCAATAATATCCAAGCCCCATTTAGAAAAGGGCCAAGGAGAAGAAATAGCCTGCAGCTCTTATGCAGGCGCATGGACAAGGTCGGCATGTTTTTGACACTTGTCGCAATGGCGCACATATTCATGTGCATCCGTTTCCATGGTAGGCCAAAAGTATCCTATCCGAAGGAGCTTTTTAGCAATGACGCTACCACTAAAGTGTCCTCCACAAGATCCATCGTGGGCTTCACTTAAGGCTGATTTAGACTCTTCTAAATTTAGACATCTTAATAGGATACCTTCAAAAGATCTCCTATATAAAGTATTGCCAATGATTACAAATCGACTTGCTCGTCGACGTAATAACCGACGCTGGTTTCTATTGGAATTAGCAGGGAAAGTCCCATTTTGGAGGAAATCAAATATGTCTGTATACCAGAGTTCAGGAGTGGTTTCCTTGATTAGAAACACATCCAAAGGCTCTAAGCATGACTTATGTGAAGCGGGTTCCTGGAGTCGACGAATGATGATAGTGGCATATTCGTCGTCTAACTCCAAGGGCAAGAGAGATGCAGCGGCGGCCATGGCGTCGGCTGCACGGTTGCTAGTTCGAGGAATGGCTTCCAAGGTAACTTGATCAAACAAGGCCATTAGTTGTAAAACATAGGCCTTATATGGGCAAAGTTTATCATCTCTGGTTTGATAAACTTCATTAATTTGGTTTATAACCAATTGGGAATCCCCAAAAACTAAGAGGTTTTTAATTTTAAGCGCTAAAGCGGCTCGTAATCCAAGGATTAGAGCTTCATACTCAACGATATTGTTGGTGCAAGCAAAGGTTAGTTTGAAGGACGAGAGGAATAAGATGTTTTTGCGGGAGATATTAAAATAATACCCACTTCTGACCCCACTCATGCATCGGGCTCCATCAAAGTATAAGGACCATTGTTCAACAAGGTCTGCCTCTAATTGAAGGCATTCATCAGGAAACTCGATAATGAGGGGATGAGTAGACTCTAAGGGTGCAGCAGCTAATTGATCTGCTATGATTTGACCCTTAACAGACTTTTGTCCTATGAAGGTGAGATCAAACTCGCTTAGAGCAAGAACCCACTTGGCTGTGCGACCCGATAAATAAGGTCGACTCATGAGATATCTTAAAGGATCATATTTGGCAATGACATACATTTTTTGGCTAAGCATGTAATGTCATAATTTTTGCGTAGCAAACACGACTGCTAGACATAACTTTTCTAACGTTGTATAGCGAGTTTCATAACTGACGAAAGTTCGGCTAATATAATAATTAGCGCGTTCTCGTTTTTCATCATCAAGCTGAGCTAACATAGCTCCTAAGGCGAGAATCCGAAGCGAGAAATATATAAAAGAAATGGGCGATCAGATTTAGGCGGTGAAAGCACCGGAGGGTTAAGGAGATATTGCTTGAGAAGTTCAAAAGCTTCTCTACATTCTGTATCCCAATTAAAGGGGACGTCCTTCTTAAGGAGTTTAAGAAAGGGACCAGTTTTGTCTGCCAGCTTATCAATGAAGCGACGGATAGCTTGAAGTTTACCTTGTAAACTTCGTAATTCAGATATATTAGTGGGTGCGGGCATATCAGTGATAGCCGCAATTTTGAGAGGGTCAATTTCGATACCACGTAAAGAAACTAAAACCCCTAATAACTTGCCGGATTTAACTCCGAATATACATTTTTTTGGATTTAATCGAATGAGATATTCTCGTAATCGATTAAAAACTTTTCTTAAATCGTCTAAATGATGATCTTCAATAAGAGAGCGAGCTATAATATCATCTACATAATCATGTAGGATATCATGCATCATATCATGAAAGATGTAGGTCATGGCCCGTTGATAAGTTGCCCCGGCATTCTTTAGGCCAAAGGGCATCACTTTCCAGCAAAAGGTACCCCAGGGGGTAATGAAGGTTGTTTTAGCCTGGTCTTCAGGAGCTATCCTGATCTGATTATAGCCGGAGAATCCGTCCATTAAGGACATCATCCCACTTCCGGCAGTAAAATCAATAATTTGGTCCATATTTGGAAGAGGAAAGTCGTCTTTAGGGCATGCAGCGTTAATATCTCTGAAATCTGTGCAAACCCTAACTTTGGTGGCTTCTTTCTTGGTGACTGGAACTACATTGGAGATCCATTCAGCATAATCAATAGCTTGTATGAAGATGACATTCGGGAGTTTTTCTAACTCCCCTTTGACTAGCCGAGCCACTTTGGGATGCATTTTTCTAAGTTTTTGTTTAACGAGGTTTAGCATCCGGATGGACCACTAGGTGGTGCATGACTACAGAAGGGTCTAGACCTGGCATATCTTCATATGTCCAAGCGAAGACATCTTCGTACCCTTTAAGAAATGCAATGTATTGTTCTTGTTTTTCTTGACTTAGTTCTGCTCCAATGTTGATTATGTGAGGGTTGTCCTCAGTTCCAATATTAATTTTAAGGACATTTTCTACCTCCATGTGTAGATCTCTTTCAAAATTAGGTGGGGGCGGGTGAAACGCCCAACTCTTGTAACTCTTGTAAAGTTAAATTAGATAATTCGTTACGAGGGTTGGGTGGCCTCAAGTTGAGCTATGGTTGGTATAGAACCATCAAAATAAAACCCGTTATACAACATCTCTTCAACGAGAGACATCATGGAAGATATCTCCTTCCAACTCTTCATCGGGGTCGACAATCATTTCGGGGTATGCTATGGATAGCATGTTGCATGAAAATGATGGATTTTTAAGAGGTAAATCAACATGTCTATCCAAATAGTCTTGATAGCATATGAGATGATCATCATCCTCAAAAGGAAAGGGTTGACCCTTACTAGGTAATAGGCCCACACCACATCGGGCAGGCCATGGTTCTACCTCGAAAGGTTCTTTCATGCCATTTTGGAAAGGTCCTAAGCCTTTCCCTTTATATCCCATTTTAAGCATCATGGGTTTAGCTTTAATATAATCGTTGGTAAAATAGCACCGAGCATATCCATCATGATGGGTTTTGATATTACGAGGGATTCTTCCCCAGTCATATCCTTTGTAAATGAAGGCGCAACTCCCGACTTGGTAAGTACTTCCCATAGGTTGTGGGAGGCCCAAAGTACGAGGAGATGGCGGCAATTGATTTAAAAGGTCTGAATCTTGCATGAAATCATTCATTTTTTTTTATATTAAGATTGTAGATAAATCTGGTAAAAGATCATCAGAAAGGGCATAAGATGTAGAAGGCTTATTACCTATGTTTTGAGATGTGGAAGGTATGATAGATGTGTCTGAAGGTTTTGAATTTATGGGATTAGAACTTGAAGAATTGGTTGTAGTTTTAAGAGCTTTTTGATGTTCTACAGTGATTTGTTTAGCAGGTGGTTGATCTATATGGGAAGATGAAGTTAATGGAGGAGGAATAGATGAAATGATGGGTTTATATTTCACGAGTTTTAGATGAAGAAGAACTAGGATATGTGGATGACAAGAGCAGGGGCAAAATTGCACTCCAAGCTGGTTACGCCAATGCACACATATCAAAAGGTCTAGGGTCACCATGAATAGTGACCAACTGATTTTTAAACTCAAACTTAACACATTGGTGTAAAGTTGATGGGTCTGCTCGCATGGCGTTAATCCAAGGGCGACCCAAAAGTATATTGTACGATCTTTGGGCAATGTACAATGAACACAATTGTCTCAAGGGTTCTAGGACCAACTTGCAATGGGAGGGTAATGACTCCACACGTTTCTTGTGTTTCGTCATTAAAGGCTTTGATAATCATATCAGTCTTCTTCATTTCATCACTTCTAAAACCAAATCGTTGGTAGAAGTCAAAGGTGCAGATGTTTAGAGATGAGCCATTATCAATCAGGACTCGTTTGATAGCTACATCCCCAATTAAAGTTGTAATATACAAGGGATTATCCTTGTGTAAACTGTGTTGTGGGATATCTTTATCCTGAAAGTCAATACAATCAATCTCTCACGTGATGATAGTATTGGCCATAGCTTCGGGTTGGATGTTTTGAGGTACCATCATCTGGCTCAAAGTAAGCATCAATTCATCCCTATGGGTGGGGGAGGATCTTAATAAATCTAAAAGGGAGATTCCGGCGGTGGTATTAGACAATTGTTCATTAATCTTTGTAAGGAGGTTTGGTTTGAACAATAGGAGCATGACTTCCTTTATTAGGATTTTTCAGAACAAATGGGGTTGATCCATCGTTCTGGTTTGGTTCTTGTTGGGGATTTTGAGCTTGTTGTCGGGTGACGACTCCGATGGTACCTACAATGTTATAGTGATGACGTTGAAAGGGTCTTGGTTGAGAGTTTATGGCTTGTTCATAAGGAAGGACTTCATTAGAAGAAGGTCGAATAGTGAATCTTCTGGGAAATGGTTCTTACGGAACATTAGCATCTGTGATAGGTTGAATAGGATCTGATTCATTTTCAGAACTATTCGATTGAATGGTGTCTACTTCACTTTCACTATCTGACTCTATATCGCTAGAATCAAAAGTTTGAAAATTATGTAAGGGCCTGGTTGTAACCAGGGATAAGGTTGTGTCGAATGTGTGAGAGTCTGAGCAGGTAATTGCTCGCTAATGGTTCCTACATATCGGGTAGGAGGGGGAACATTGTGATGTTCAATTTGATTGGCTACCTCTTTACCATGTCTTGGTAAAGGGTGTTGAAATATGTCTAGAGTTTGATTGGCATTCGATTTTGATTTTGGGGAACAGTATTTTGGGTATTATTAGGAGGGTTTTGTTTAGGTTGGAAGGCTTGCACTTCCATTTCATTATTGTCAATCAAATCTTGTATTTTATGTTTCAATCTCTTACAAGCGTTAGTAGAATGTCCAGGACCTCTATGAAAATCACAGTGCAAATCAGCTCTATATCCGGGTATGCTTGGGTCGGGGTTCCCGGATAGTGGCGGTTGGATTAAACCTCTTTCAAGAAGTTGAGGTAAAATAGTTGATAAAGGTTGGTTTAATCTAGTGAACTCTCGAGGAGGCTTATCGGGGAGGTTTCAAGATGAATTTTTCTGTTGTTTTTTTTGCATTGACATTAGCAACATTTCTGCTATCAGTGACTCCATCACCGACAACCTGTTTGTTTTTATATTGATTTCTAGATGTTTTCTCATCATCCTTCTTTCTAAGTTGGCCTCTCCTAATGAGGGCATCTTCTACCCTTCGAGCTAAGTCTATAGCTTGATCGAAGGTAGTCAAAGTAGCTATTGATAGCTCATAAGAAAGTTGTTCTTGTAAATTGTTAATGAAAATGTCTAACATTTCCCTATAGGGTAGCACAAAGTGCAGTTTTCCTGTCAATTGTCTCCATCTTGCTAAGAAATCAGCAAAACATTCGTCTTTATCTTGTTTTAAATTGTATAGGTCTTTAATAGTTACATGCCTCTCGATGTAGGCACTAAATTGATGAACAAATGACTCAGCTGTTTCTTCAAAGTTTCTTAAGGAGTGAGTGGGCAATTGATAATACCACTCTAACGCCATTCCACCTAAACTTTTGGGGAACATTTTTAGTAATAGCAAGTCGTTATGCGATATGTCATGACATGCTATCCTAAACATGCGAAGATGTTCTATGGGATCTTCGGTTCCTTTATAGATAGGCAGGACGGGCATGGGAAAATGTTTAGGGTATGGTTGAGCTACCACTATGGGATCCAATGGTTGGCTACAAATCTCTCGATAATTATACGAGGGACGGTAGGGATCTATCTGGTCCATACGTGAAGCCAATTGTTTCACCATAGCTTCCAAACTACTAGTTTGCCCCCCATATTGATTCGGTGGGGCATTGCCATAAGTGTTATGGGCGTAGGATGGAGGAACATGCAGATTAGATGCCATGTTACTATTGTGTAAAACATTGGTAGGAAAAATATTATGGAGGAGTTTTGAAGTTGGATTGTGTTGTATTGTAGATTGTTGAAAGTTTGTATTTGGCTTTGTTTTAGATTTTTGTCTATTTAAAGCATTTTTCTCAATAGTTTGGAGGAAGGAAGTAGTGAAGGGAATTTTATTTTGTGCGGGAGTGATTTTAGGTTGAGTAACAGGTTGCTTAGGAGGTTGGGTGACCTGTTGTTTGGTCATGGCTTGGGCTATAGTGACCATATTCGCATTAGATGGTCCACCCTTATCACTTTCTTGATCAATGAAAGACAAAGGATTAGTTTGCATATCAATCGCCCATTCTAAGACTGCTTGAGCATCACTAATTTCCCCTTTATCAATACAGATTGCCACATTAAGGATGTCGATATGTTGATTAAGAAATTTTTTGAAAATGTTATGCGTTGTCAAAAGTGATGCCTCCATTTGGAGCTATTCTAGGGGACGAAGATTCTTTAACACTTCCTTCTTGTTCCTTATCTTCACCTAAGTCTTCATCTGATTGACCTAGAGTTTCACCTTCCGGATTTGTATCTCCAAGAAGGACATTTGGGTTTTCAGGTTGTATTTTGTAGCCAATCTTCTCCTTCTCCTAAAATTTCTTTACCATTCCTAAGTTTAGTCATGGTGCTAAGTTTTGATTTCAGCAAATATATATATATTTATATATATATATATATATGCAACAAATTAAAAGGTATATATTTATATATACCTAATGCAATATTGTAAATGAAATGTTTAAGTTTTTTACTATGTTTTTTGATTTTTTTATTTTTTTTATTTTTAGTTTTTTAGTTTTTCTTTGAAACAATATAATAAAGACAGCAAATGAAACAATAAATGCACACAATAATAATAAGGCTAAAAGTAGATGAACTAATCTTCTATGAATAATTTATGAATATCATTAATAGGTTCAAGCTCGTTCAGGGGTCATGAAATGTTCTTCTTCAAATTGAAAGTTTTCTTTTAAGAATTTGATGAAAAGGGCTATGGTAATATTGTCTATCTCAGATGTTGGTTGGAAATAATAATTCTCACGACAATATTTACAATATAACATAGCTCTAGGAGTTTTGTTCCATATTCTCCTAACTATAAGATCATCTTCTAAGGAATCTATATGAACTAAAAATGGGCGCACTATAACGGTGCTTTCAAGATCTTCCCTGAAAGTTAAAACTTTTGCAGATACAAGAGCTCTACTATAGGCTAACCACCTATGGCAAGCTCTCTGAAGTTCATGATAGAACACTAATTGATGAGGATCCAGGATTCTATCCAAGACTAGCCTCTTAATCTGTTTAAGTTGTGTGGACCTAGATGAAATGATACTAAGTCTTCTGATAAGCTCGTCCCACAAGGATTGATTTCTACTTGCTTCAGGGACACTAAGGACAGAATTAACTTCTATGGCCGCTAATTGGTTTACTACGTTTATAGTAACTGCTAACCTCTTTTTAGGAGCTACCATCTAAACATGATTTTGAACCTTAAATGTTTTAAAATGCATCTAAATTTTTTTTTTTTTTTTTTGTCTTGTTTGTTTTTGTTCAAAAGGTTATGATGCATTCACGTCGGGTTCACCAAAATGTATCGCTCCAAATTTTTTGCACCCCTACCTTCAGGCTATTGGATCCACGCCCGGAAGGAGGATGGGAAAAGGATGGTGCGGTACCTCGGACGAGAGGACTTTGCGAAGGTCCCGCCTCTCAAGGGAGGTGCATTTTGGTGATTTTTCGACGGATGGTGGGTTCACCAAGAAACATTTGATGGTAGTTTCCACGCCTAGGTTTTGGGAATGAGTTTTGATGAGTTCGTTTTATTTTTAAACATTCATCCTAGGTTTGGCCGAATGATTCTAACTTAAACTACATGAAAATGCAATTTAAATGCATACAACAAACAAAAAGGAAAACAGAAACGAGAGAATTTGCAGGAGGCCAATGAAGATTACCTGATCCGGAAGTCTGATGGAGTTTCTAAAGCTTGAAGCAGTTTGGATCATCCGCAATTCAACAGAATCGCCTTCAATTTGATAAAATCATCTGAACTGACAAGATCGTATGCAATCTGACGAATTCGTCAGACGAATTCATCAGAGACCTGCAAAACAGCAAGCAGATGCGAAATACGAGAAATTCTATTTTGCAAATAGGGGAAAACTATGTAAAATAGTAATATGAGTGTTGAAAAATATACAGGAATAGAAGTAAATGCAAATAACTGTGTTTAGATAGCAGAATATGATCTTAATATGTAAACTAGACAAAATGGGTGAACTCCAAATGCAATATAATATAAAAACTGAATAAACAATCTAATTTATAACATAAAATGACGAGAGAAAAGAGGCAGAAGAACAAACTCCGAGCACCGATTGCCTTGATGTGTGTTGCAATCGAAATCGTCTCGCATCAGTACGAGATCATCCCGAATTTGACGAGATCGCCTCCGATCTTGACAGGTTCAGTCGGCTACGATAGGTGCTGGCTCCGACTGAAAACCAGTGGTGTACCTGCAATGAAATGACTATAGGACTAATGCAAAATATGAATTACGATGTTTTAGAGCATAAGGGTTCAATTTGCATAAAAATTCAGCCAGGGGTTGGGGAGGGAAAAGCCTTAGAGTTAAATAGGCATAGGATAGTTGTTGGGAGGTTGGAGATCATCCCAATTTGGGAGATCTCCAAGGGGGAAGGGTCCCAACGGTGCAGACACACTTCTACCCGGATTGGAGACCCGTTGGAATGGATTCCAACTATGCAAATTCAGTTTTGCGACGAAATCGTACGGACGTTCTAGTCCGGATGAAATCGTCAAATGCGAGGCGATATCGTCTGATCGGAGACGATATCGTCAAACGGTAAAAACAACTGCTAAAAATGGCACGAAAAAGGAGGAAACGGGTTTCTCGATGGTTAACGGGCGGTTTGGGAGGTTAAATTTGAATTTTAAATTTATTTACTAAGGTGAATGTAATTATTCCAATTTTACTGCGCCAATTTTAGGGTGCTACATGTTCAAAGATGGTGTCTATTCCATCAAAGACAAAGTCAATGGACAAATCACAACTATGTCTATGATGAAAAACAAAATGTTTCCGCTACAGATTTAGAATGAATCTTTGATGTCTCTAAGTGTAGTTGAGAAGGATGCTACCTGGCTGTGGCATCTCAGATTCGGTCACTTGAGTTTCAGTGGCCTGAATCTATTGCACAAGAAGCAGATGGTGAAGGGTTTACCCCTTATTGAGCAACCAAACAAAGTCTGTGAAGGTTGCCTGGTCAGAAAGCAACACAGGGATGCATTCCCTATAGGGCAGTCTTGGAGAGCATCACAGCCTTTCAAGCTAGTGCACTCAGACATCTGTGGTCCCATGCAAACCACCTCATATGTCGAAAATAAGTATTTCTTGACCTTCATTGATGACTTCAGCCGGAAGACTTGGATTTATCCAATCAAGTTGAAGTCAGAAGAATTTGCAAGGTTTAGGGAGTTCAAGGATTTGGTTGAGAAGCAGAGCGGTCATTATGTGAAGACTCTCAGAACTGATGGAGGTGGAGAGTACATCTCCAATGAATTCCACAACTTTTGCAAACAACATGGAATTCGAAGGCAGTTCACTACCAGATACACGTCGCAGCAGAATGGCGTAGCTGAGAGAAAGAATAGAACTATCATGGAGATGGCATGGAGCATGCTGAAGGCAAAAAGTTTGTCACATGAGTTTTGGGCAGAAGCTGTAAGTTGTGCAGTTTATCTGCTGAACCGATGTCCCACCAAGAGTGTGAGGGACAAAATTCCAGAAGAATCCTGGAGCAAGTTGAAGCCAAGTGTGGCTTATTTGCAAGTTTTCGGGTGCATAGCATATGCACATGTTCCAGATGAGAAGCGATAGAAGCTAGATGAAAAAGCTGAAAGATGCATCTTCACAGGGTATAGTGAACTAGCAAAGGCATACAGGCTGTACAATCCTGTGACAAAGAAACTTGTCATCAGTCGAGACGTGAAGTTCCTGGAGGATGAAGTCTGGAATGGGAAGTCAAAGACTGGTCAGACTGGACTAGCAACTATTGAATCTATAGACTTGGAGGAAGACAGTGTCCTACCACCTGTGCCTTCAAGCAGCAACAGTGGTGCCAGCAGTAGCACACCCTCATCATCACAATCACCTCCACTTGCAAGCAAAATTCAAAACCTAAGGACTCCTGCAAAGACTCGGAGCTTGCAAGACATCTATGAGGTAACCCGTAATCATTTAGATGAAGATTATTCTGATTTTGCTCTCTTTATTGAATGTGATCCAGTGGAGTTTGAAGAGGCAAGTTAGAATCGCAAATGGGTGAATGCGATGAATGAGGAGATAGCAGCCATTGAGAAAAATGAGACATGGAAACTAATAGATTAGTGGTCAAGTCGATATATAAAATGAAGTTTAATGCCCAAGGAGAAGTTGACAGGCATAAGGCCAGATTAGTGGTGAAAGGCTACAAGCAGAAGTCAGGAGTTGACTATCATGAGGTGTATGCACCTATAGCTTGACTTGACATAGTCAGAATGATTCTGGCACTTGCAGCTCAGAAAGGATGGAGCATGTACCAGATGGATGTCAAGTCTGCCTTCCTTAATGGAGTGTTGGAAGAAGAGGTCTACATAGACCAGTCGCCCGATTATGAAATACAAGGGCAAGAAGGAAAAGTCCTAAAACTGAAGAAGGCCCTGTATGGGTTGAAGCAAGCACCCAGGGCATGGTACAACCGTATTGACGGCTATTTTTAGGAGAATGGGTTTCAAAAATTCCCATATGAGCACTCCCTGTACATGAAGACAAATGCAGCAGGTGAGCTCATCATCGTCTTCCTGTATGTAGACGATCTGATATTTATTGGCAATAGCAGCAACCTATTTGCGCAGTTTAGAACAGCCATGAAGTTCGAGTTTGAAATGACAGACATGGGGCTGATGAAATATTTTCTTCATTTCTCAAGGCAAGTATGTGAAGGATGTCCTGAAGCGCTTTAAGATGGAGGACAGCAAACCTGCCATCACACCTATAGCCATAGGTTTGAAGCTGAGCAAGTTGGATACAGGCAGGTCTATAGATCCAACCTTGTTCAAGAGGCTAGTTGGCAGTCTGATGTATTTGACTGCAACTCGGCCAGATCTGATGTTCAGATTCAGTCTGATCAGTCATGTCATGGAGACTCCGAAGGGCACGCACTGGAAAGCAGGCAAGAGGATCTTGTGCTATGTCAGTGGGACGCAAAACCATGGCCTATTTTACGCTAAACGGGACCAGTTGGAACTAGTGGGCTACATAGACAGTGACTGGGCTGGCAGTATTGATGATCGGAAGAGCACCTCCGGGTATGCTTTCCATCTCGAATAAAGGGCAGTCTCATGGGCGTCTAAGAAGAAACCCATTGTTGCATTTTCCACAGCCAAAGCAAAATATGTCGCTACCACGACATCCGCATGCTAGGCAGTATGGCTGCGAAGAGTTCTGAGTAAACTGTACAATACTTCGAAAGGCACGACAACAATTTTCTGTGATAACAATTCGACCATTGCACTGTCAAAGTATCCTGTGTTCCATGGCCGAACGAAGCACATTGATATTCGTTATCACTTCATCAGAGATTTGGTGAAGTCCAGAGAAATTCATCTGTAGTTTTGTAGATCTAAGGAGCAGTTAGCAGATATTTTCACGAAGCCTTTGAAGGAGGAAGACTTCAGCAGTTACGAGAGCGACTTAGAGTCAAAGTGCTTATGAAATCAGGTTTAAAGGAGGGTGTTAGAAAAATAAACCCAGATTTCATGCCTGTGCCCAACTGCACTGTGAACCTTGGGCGAAACCAAAATGCGCTCTAGACATGGGCGAAGTCGGACTGCGCTGTCGCAGTCCAGGATCCTGACAAATGTGTGACAGGACGTCGCACCTATCTTCTGATAGATTTGACACCTGACAAATCTGATATCTGCAGGAGTTAATGCCATGTTAGCGTTTGTCAAAAACCCTAGACAAGGGTCGGTCTGAGGATAACCCTTATCCGGAGCTGTCATAGGATAACCCTTATCCTCCTCTCCCTACGGCTATAAAAGGCGTTTTGGGTCTACAGACAAACGAGTGCAAAAATAGGAGAAGCAGAGCGGGTGTGAGAGAAGTTCATGAAAGTGAACAAAGAAAGAAAGCATAGCGATTCAGTGAGCAGTGTGGCTTAGCTAAGAAATGTTCGAGCTGCAGACTCGACATTTCCCCTGTTTAGTTTGTCTTGTAGCGTAGTCTGTAGTTGTTGTTATTTCCTCGGTTGAGGAATTCTGTAACCCTAGTTGTTCATATGAATAAAGTTTGCTTTTGTCTGTGGCATCTTTAGGGTTTGCAGTAGTTTAGGTGTTAACCTTGTTGTTCTCTATTTCGTCATTTCTCTCCTATCTTTCGGGTCTTGCCAAGCCAGGAAAACACAGCGACAGCCACGAAAGACGAAGAAGTTGAACGCCAGAGTTGGCCAAGTTTGAAGCTTGCAAATCATTGCCGTGTGAAGTTGGTCGTCGAGTGAAGTTCGACACTTCGCTGCGACAGCCGTGCTTCGATAGCTGAAGGTGTAAAGCGCACACTTCGCTGCGACAGCCACGCTTCGATAGCTGAAGGTGCGAAGCTCGCACCTCGCTGCGATCGTCGTGCTTCAGCAGTTATTGGTGTGAAGCGTGCACCTCCTTGCGACAACCATGCTTTGGTAGTTGTTGGTGTGAAGCACGCACCTCACTACGATAGCCGTGCTTCGTCAGCTGAAGCTGTGAAGTCCACACTCCGCACGAAGTGCGCACTTTGGCAGCTTGCCCAACGAAGTTCGCACTTCGATCGAAGTGCGCACTTCGACAGCTTGCCCAGCGTAGTCCGCACTGCGTGCGAGTTTCGGACTTCGATAACTTTGCCAGCGTAGTCCGCACTGCGTGCGAGTGCCGAACTTCGATAGCTTGGCCAGCACAGTCCGCACTGTGCACAAGTGCCGGACTTCGCCTATGAGTAGGCATCGTCCGCACTTCGCTCCGAAATAGGTAGCTGGCCGAGAGCCCTGCGTAGTCCGAGATAGAACTGGCCGTGCGCCCTATGCAGTTGAACCGTGCAGACTTTGGTGACTATTGGAAAAATAAATCAAATTTCCTTCAGGATTGAGGAGCCATACTGCCATGAGGCCATCAATGCCATGAGACCATCCAAACCTAGAATTTAATATAAAAAAATTCAATATTAATTCATCACTCCCATGATGACTGTAACTTGATTCAACACTCATGCTTTGTGAGTTGGTTTTGGTATCCTTGTCACGCATGCTAACAAAAGACCATTACAACATAAATAAAATTCAGAGTGACGTACATGATATCATGTGCTTAGGAGGAGCCGTTAAACTGATGCATTGAGGAGGCTCAGGAGGAGCCGTTAACAATGAGAAATGATCATCATTTGAAAACATTACATTCACAGAAGGGAAGATTCATACAAGTGGCAGTGAGGAGTTGTAAGCACCGTTGAAATAGCCCCGCTCTGCCGACGGACGTAATTCACAAGAATCACCCTCACCCACTCTCGGGACAACAACTTATAAAGGGAAAAATATAAAAACAATTTTAACAGATGATATTTAAAATCTATGGTTTTTAAATATATTTGCTTATAAAATTTACGGTTTTTAAGAAAATTAACAAGTAAATCAACAACTTATAAAGGTAAAAATATAAAAGCAATTTTATAAATTCTACTGTTTTTAAAGCTTATAAAATTTATAATTTTTAAGAAAAGTAACAAGTAAAAATTTACTATCATTATAAAATTAAAACCATATTTTACAATTTCAAATGCAAAATAAGGTGTCAGCGTCCAGGCTTGGAATTTCAAAAAAAAATTACCTGTCTAAAAGAATTTTGATGATAGTTAAACATTTTTACTGACTTTGAAGTTACCGTTTATAATTTTATTTGCCTTTAACCATTAAAATTTTTTATTGACTTTTAATTACGATTTACGTTGTCTACACAACTTAAATTTATTGACTGAATGATGGCTAAAATGATGATGAAATTCTTGCAAAGCATGTGAAGCCCAAGTCCCATGTTTTCTCCTTTCGGTGACTACCCATGTCATAAATTTGAAAACCCTACATCAAGAGAGTAAGTGTTATAACTCCACATCGATCTTAAATTGAGAGATGATTAAGATATGTGAATGAGATCAACAAAAACATAATTAGTAACATTGTCACGTTATTAATCATCATCGTATGATTCCAAGATGTGAAGGGGCATTAGTAGAAAGCAAATGAGATTAAATAGGAGATTTGAACCATTGCAAAAAAGAAGAGGTTTTAACGTTTCGAATCACTTTTGAAGGTACTATTACCTTGTTGCCAGAGTTTTTAGTTTTAATTCTAATATTTCGAAGGGCAAAAGTAGAGTCCTTGACAAACTTCATAGTACTATGAAAGTATAGATAGGCTGTTACACATACTTGTCAAAAAGGAAAAATAAAATAAAAATTGACATCAATCACCATCCAAAATTTTGTGTTTTGAAAATGGTTTAGTCTCAAAGTAATATAACGTTTACATTAAGTTTACATTACGATGGTTCTAAAAATAAATAAAGAATTAAAAAATATTGCAGCAAATCTTGTCGCAGAATGATAATTTTTAGGATGGATACAGAGAGACTATCTAATTTATCATGAGAATGGTAAATTATAATTAAGATTTTTTCTTGAAGATAAACAAGTTTTTATAAATACATCATGAAATCACACAAAAAGTTTTTAATAGATTTACCTTTAAGGCTATCTGGAATCTGAAACCAGTGCCTCATTGTTTTGCAGAGTAAAAACTGAAACCCAATTGCAACAGAGGTTATTTTCAATTTTTTTGGTGGACTATGCAAAGGTGCAGAAAAGGTGAGGATTGAGGAGCCATACTACTATGAGGCCATCCAAGCCACTCTCGCATAAATAGAATGAGGTACATTTGTTGGAAATGTTAAATCAAACCTCACGCCTGCAAATGTTTCGACACGAAGCACTTATGTTTTGCCTTCGGGAAGTGCTTCACCGCGAAGCAAATTTAACTCGGCCATTGAAAACACTTCGCCGCGAAGCTATTCAACTTGGCCCTTAGAGGATGCTTCGTTGTGAAGCAAAATTAAAACGACCCCTAAAATCACTTCACCGCGAAGTAAATTAAATTTGCCCTCCGAAGTGAAAATCAGCCGAAGAGGAAATTTGATGCGGGAATTGATGCATTAATTTCCAAGCATGCCAGTAATTGGGGTTGTTCGGCAATTGGTCAAAAACTCACTTCGGTATTTAATCTCTATCAATCGATTGGTGGATTTATCCCACCTTTTGTCCTCGTCCCTCGCCTATAAATACCGGGGCATTTGTCATTTTGTGCAGAGAGGAAGCAGAAGAGGATAGTGGAAGGAGTAGAGCAGCAGAAAGGATTGGAGAGCCTAGAGCAGCCGCAGAGCTAGGGTTTTGACCAGCAGAGCAGTAGAAGGGCAGAAGCAGCAGCCGCCATCAACCGGAGAGTGGAGCAGCAGTCTCCAACATTTATCCGTGTATTATCCTACAGATATTTTATCTAATAAAAGTTTGTAATCGCTTTAGAAGGAAGCCCTTGTAAATCCGACAATATATTTAATATATAAAATATTTATTCTGCTATTTGGGTCTCTGTGTATTGTTCTCTGTCTCGGAGTATTATTTTATCCGCAGACATTCCTCAGCTAGGGTTTGCCCCGAAGTGGCAAAACACCCGTCCGATCCAGAAAGGAAGTGTGTTTATTTGTTTGTGCCGAAGCACATTGCGAGACTTTGTCTCCCCAAAGTTGGAACCAGCAGTCACTTCGCCGAAGTTGTCGTGAGCTATTGTCCTTCGCAACTCTCTTGTCCGAAGCAGTCACTTCAAGTTGAAAATTCCCAAAGTGATTTCACTTCAAAAGAAAACTGTGTGAAGCAGTTGCTTCACCAGGATATTTGCCAAAGTAGTTTTACTTCGGCAGTATTTCCCCCGAAGTACTTACTTCAAGAGTATTTTTCCCAAAGCTCCCTCCCTCGCTAAAAATTCCCCAAAGCATTTTTATTGACGCGTTTTCATGCGATTTGGAATTTAATTAATTCCTTCAAATTGGTATTAGAACTATTATTGCCGTGACGCGAATATTGAAGCATGGCTTCTGAAAACAATTCCCTGTAGTTGCAGATCCCATAATTTAATGGAAAGAACTACGATTACTAGAGCATCCAGATGAAGATTCTTTTTGGGTCTCAAGAGTTGTGGGACTTGATTGAGAATGGGTACCTAGAACCGGTAGATGCAGTATCACTGGTCGCCCTCTCCCAAGCTGACAAAGACCTTCTGAAGGAGAACCAAAAGAAAGACCAAAAGGCCCTGTTCTATATCATGCAAGCGGTTGATCAGCCACCAAGGCCAAGCAGGCCTGGGAAATTTTGGCCAGTTCATACCAAGGCACCAACAAAGTGAAGTTGGTAAAACTGCAAATGCTCAGAAGAGAGTTCGAGAACCTACAGATAAGTGAGTCCGAGTCGATGAGTGACTTTTTCACCCAAATGACAGATGTCATCAACCAGATGCGGTTGAATGGTGAAATTATGCAGAATCAAAGGATCATGGAGAAAATTTTGCGAAGTCTACCAGCTAAGTTTGATTTTGTGGTAATCGTAATAGAGGAGTCAAGAGATTTGACAACCCTTTCAGTGGATGAACTAATGGGTTCTTTGCAGACACATGAGTAAAGGCTGAGCTGCTCAACTTAGTTTTCTTTGGAGCAAGCCTTCAAAGCGTAAGTCTCAATCTGAGACAACAGCAGACAATATTCCCACCATGGCGCCTCTAGTTCTCAAGTTTGAAGAGGCAGAAGTAGGCGTGGGAGAAGTAACAAGCAAGGAGGGAGATCAAACCCTCATGACAGTGAGCCCATCTGCAACTTTCATCAGCAAGGAGGAAGAGGCACTAGCAAAAATAAACAAAGGGGATTTAGTCAGAAGGACATGTCAAAGGTCCAATGCTACTACTACAAAAATTTTGGCCATTACATCTCACAGTGCAGAAAAAGGATGGCGAATGAGAATCAGCAGCAAGCCCATTATACGGATGAAGCCAAAAATGCAATAGGAGGAAATATGCTGCTGACTTGTAGTTTTGAGGAGGAAAGTAAGAAAAACATTTGGTATCTTGATAGTGGGTGCAACAACCACATGACTGGGAACAGAGAGATGTTCTCACAATTGGATGAAACAGTCCAATCTAAAGTCAATATGGGGAACAACAACAAAGTTCCCATGATGGGGAAAGGAAAAATCCTCATCCGCACCCGACATGGTGAAAGAAAACAAATTTGTGATGTTTATTATGTGCCTGGGTTGAAACACAATCTGCTGAGTGTTGGACCGCTTGTGCAGAAGGGGCACACTATTCAATTCAAATATGGTGTTTGTACCATCAGAGACAAAGTGCATGGACAAATCGCAACCGTGTCCATGACAAAAAACAAAATGTTTTCGCTACAAATTTTGAATTAATCTTTAATGTCTCTGAGTGTAGCTGTGAAGGATGCTACCTGGTTATGGCATCTTAGATTCGGTCACTTGAGTTTTAGTGGCTTGAACTTGTTGCACAAGAAGCAGATGGTGAAGGATTTACCCCTTATTGAGCAACCGAACCAAGTTTGTGAAAGTTGCCTGGTCGATAAGAAGCACAGGGATTCATGCCCTGTAAGACAGTCTTGGAGAGCATCTCAACCATTGGAGCTGGTGCACTCAGACATTTACGATCCCATGCAGACCAACACATATGCCGGCAACAAATACTTCCTAACTTTCATAGACGACTTCAGCCAGAAGACATGGGTTTATCCCATCAAGTTGAAGTTAGAGTCATTTACGAAGTTTAAGGAGTTCAAGGCTTTGGTTGAGAAATAGAGTAGGTATTATGTGAAGACTCTCAAAACTGATGGAGGAGGAGAATACATCTCCAATGAGTTCCATAACTTCTGCAAGCATCATGGAATTTGAAGGCAGTTCATTGCTAGATACACACAGCAGCAGAATGGTGTAGTTGAGAGGAAGAATAGAACTATCATGGAGATGGCACGGAGCATGCTGAAGGCAAAAATTTTGCCACATGAGTTCTATGCAGAAGCTGTGTCATGTGTAGTTTATCTACTGAACCGGTGTCCCACCAAGAGTGTGAGGAATTTTTTTTTGGAGGAATCCTAGAGAAATATGAAGCCAAGTGTGGCTCATCTGCAATTTTTTGGGTGCATTGCATATGCACATGTTCTAGATGAGAAAATGTAGAAGCTGGATGACAAGGCTGAAAAATGCATCTTCACAGGGTACAGTGAACCAGCAAAGGCATATAGGCTATACAATACGGTGACAAAGAAACTTGTCATTAGCCGCGATGTGAAGTTCTTGGAGGATGAAGCCTGGAACTGGAAGTCAAAGACTGGTCAGCCTGAACTAGCATCTAGTGAACCTATAAACTTGGAGGAAGATAGTGTGCAACCACCTGTACCTTCAAACAACAATAGTGGTGCCAGCAGCAACACAGCCTCATCATCCTGGTCACCTCCACTTGCAAGAAAAATTCAAAATTTGAGGACACCTACGAAGACTTGAAGCTTGCAAGATATTTATGAGGTAACCTGTAATCAGTCAGATGAAGAATATTTTGACTTTGCCTTATTTACTGAGTGTGATCTAGTGGAGTTTGAAGAAGCAAGTCAGAATTGCAAATGGGTGAATGCGATGGATGAAGAGATAGCATCCATTGAGAAGAATGAGACATGGCAACTGACAGATCTTCCAGCAGGAAAGAAGACCATTGGGGTCAAGTGGGTGTATAAAACGAAGTTTAACGCCCAAGGAGAAGTTGACAGGCATAATGCCAGATTAGTGGCGAAGGGCTACAAGCAGAAGTCAAGAGTTGACTATCACGAGGTGTATGCACCTGTAGCCCGACTTGACATAGTCAGAATGATTATGGCACTAGCAGCTCAGAAAGGCTGGAGCGTGTACCAGATGGATGTCAAGTATGCCTTCTTGAATGGAGTGTTGGAAGAAGAGGTCTATATAGAAGAAGACAAAGTTTTGAAACTGAAGAAGGCCCTGTATGGGTTGAAGCAAGCACCCCAGGCATGGTATAGCCGAATTGACGACTATTTTTAGGAGAATGGGTTCATTAAATGCCCATGTGAGCACACCCTATATCTGAAGACAAACACAGAGGGTGAAATGATAATCGTCTGCTTGTACGTGGATGATCTGATATACACTGGCAATAGCAGCAGCCTATTTGCACAGTTCATAACAACCATGAAGATCGAGTTTGAAATGACAGACATGGGGCTGATGAAATTCTTTCTTGGCATTGAAGTTGTCCAATCAGCAGATGACATCTTCATTTCTCAAGGCAAGTATGCTAAGGATGTCATGAAGTGTTTTAAGATGGAGGACAACAAGCCTGCCATCACCCCGATAGCCACTGGCTTGAAGCTGAGCAAGACTGACAATAGCAGAAGCGTTGATCCAACTCTCTATAAAAGGTTAGTTGGAAGCCTGATGTACTTGACTGCAACCAAGCCAAACTTGATGTTTGTCGTGAGTCTAATCAGTCGGTTTATGGAGTCACCCAAAGACACTCACTGGAAAGCATGCAAGAGAATTCTACGATATGTCAATGGCACGAGGAACCATGGACTTCACTATGCTAGACAAGAACAACTTGAGTTAATTGGCTACACCGACAGCGATTGGGCTGGTAGCGTAGATGACAGGAAGAGAACTTCGGGATATGCATTCCATTTTGGATCCGGAGTTGTATCTTGGTCCTCGAAGAAGCAGCCAATTGTTGCTTTATCTACAGCAGAGGCAGAGTATGTTGCTACCACCTTAGCCGCCTGCTAGGCAGTCTTGGCTGAGAAGAGTTTTGATTGAACTACATCATCCGTCGAAAGCAACAACAATAATATTTTGCTACAATAACTCTGCCATCGCGCTCTCGAAGGACCCAGTCTTCCACAGCCGAACAAAGCACATAGATATCCGATATCATTTCATCAGAGAGCTGGTGAAATTTGGCAAAGTACAATTGTAGTTTTGCAGGTCCAAGGAGCAGTTGGCTGACATCTTTACAAAACCCTTGAAGGAGGAGGACTTCGCAAGAATGCGAGAGATGTTGGGTGTTAGAGAATTTATGAAGTTTGATTTAAAGGAGGGTGTTGGAAATGTTAAATCAAACCTCACGCCCGCAAGTACTTCGACGCGAAGCACTTATGTTTTGCCTTCGGGAAGTGCTTCGCCGCGAAGCAAATTTAACTCGCCCATTGAAAACACTTCGTCGTGAAGCTATTCAACTTGGCCCTCGGAGGATGCTTCGCTGCGAAGCAAAATTAAGACGCCCCCTAAAATCACTTCACCGTGAAGTAAATTAAATTTGCCCTCCGAAGTGAAAATCAGCCGAAGCGAAAATCCGACGCGGGAATCAACGCATTAATTCCCAAGCGTGCGAGTAGTTGGGGTTGTTCGACAATTGGTCGAAAACTCACTTCGGCATTTAATTTTTGTCAGCCGGTTGGTGGATTTATCCCGCCTTTTGTCCTCATCCCCCGCCTATAAATACTAGGGCATTTGTCATTTTGTGCAGAGAGGAAGCAGAAGAGGATAGCGGAAGGAGCAGAGCAGTAGAAAGGATTGGAGAGCCCAGAGTAGCTGCAGAGCTAGGTTTTTGACCAGCAGAGCAACAGAAGTGTAGAAGCAGCAGCCGCCATCAACCGAAGAGTGGAGCAACAGTCTCCAACATTTATCCGTGTATTATCCTGCAAATATTTTATCTAGTAGAAGTTTGTAATCGCTTCAGAAGGAAGCCCTTGTAAATCCGACAATATATTTAATATATAAAATATTTATTTTGTTATTTGGGTCTCTGTGTATTGTTCTTTGTCTCGGAGTATTGTTTTATCCGTGGACATTCCTCAGCTAGGGTTTGCCCCAAAGTGGCAAAACACCCGTCCGATCTAGAAAGGAAGTGTGTTTATTTGTTTGTGCCGAAGCACATTGCGAGACTTTGTCTCCCCGAAGTTGGAACCAGCAGTCACTTCGCCGAAGTTGCCGTGAGCTGCTGTGCTTCGCAACTCTCCTGTCCGAAGCAGTCACTTCGGGTTGAAAATTTCCGAAGTGATTTCACTTCGGATGAAAACTGTGCGAAGCAGTTGCTTCGCTAGGATATTTCCCGAAGTAGTTTTACTTCGACAGTATTTCCCCCGAAGTACTTACTTCGTGAGTATTTTCCCCAAAGCTCCCTCCCTCGCTGAAAATTCCCCGAAGCATTTTTATTGACGCATTTTCACGCGATTTGGAATTTAATTAATTCCTTCAACATTTTTTTTTTGATTGGTTGAAAGGGTGTTGAAAGGTCCCTGAACCTTGTACAAGAAGATTTACATGAAATCCAGATCGACCGAGGTGTTCCAAGATATAAAGATCAAAGAGCGAGCAAACCTCCACACGAGAAAAGGTGTCGCGAAATCGCGACCAGTTTGATGATGTCGCGAAATCACGACAAGTTGCACCCAAAAGGAGCCTTTAAACAGGAGGAACCGTTAAACTGAGGCATCGAGGAGGCACGGGCAAACTATAAGTTTATAACAATGTCAAATGGTCACCCAACGCCAGTGAAGCCTGCTACCTAACGAACAATGACCAAGTAATAAAAATAAATTTAAACTATTATAGACATTATAACAGTTCTAAATTTGCGAGAAGAGTAGCGCATCATTACTCATTAGGCGTTATATCTGAAATTGAATAGTGCATCATATGGCCTACGTTACAATCACTATCAGAATAGCCGCGCTGGACGGACGTAATTTACCACTCTGCACAGCAACTTCTGAAAGGGAAAAAATAAATGCAATAATTTACCACTTTGAAGGGAATAAAATAAATCAATTTTAATAGATGATAAGTAAAAATTACAGTTTTTAAATATATTTTTGTAAAAGTACAAATCTACTGTCCTCTTAAAATTAAAAGGATTTCAAATGCGATCATATGCCTGTCAAATTCCAGGGCTGCATGCATTTATGAAAAGTGTTTCCAGGGCACTGAGCTTTATACACGTGAAGACATTACTTACTTTCACAACATCCGTCGTTATTAATTGTGTTGAAATTTAGTACATACTGTCTGAAGTAGTTGTCTTTAAAACTATTCAGGTAAGACTTTTGATGACATGCATCTATCACATACCTTTCGAAGTCGTGGAGTCGTTACACTTATTTATACCAAACCTTTCGAAATCGTGGAGTCGTTAGACTTATTATATACCTTTCGAAGTCGTGGAGTCGTTAGACTTATTAATCTATTATATACCTTTCGAAGTCGTAGAGTCGTTAGACTTATTATGCAAAACCGTGTAAAGACTTTTAGTTGATTATGATTCTATCGACTTTAGTCGATTATGATTTGACATATCTTTCGAAGTCGTTGAGTCGTTAGACTTATTTATGGAACACCGTGTAAAGAGTTTTAGTTGATTATGATTTGAAAAGACTTTTAGTTAATTATGATTTGAAAAATAAAAAAAATTAACTAAAACTATTTACATGGTGTTCCATAAATAATGGATTATGATTAGAATTATACGTATTATATATTATTAAAAGTAGTTGAGTGATTAATTTTTTTTTTAAATCAGGTGAAGATTTTAGTTGTTCATAATTTTATGAACTATTGAAATATTAAAATTATTATTTAGTTATTCATAATTTTTATGAACTATTGAAATATTAAAATTATTATTTAGGTAAGAATATGTGAAGATTCTTAATGGATTATGTTTTTTTCAGCTATTTATCATATGTCATTAACAGTAATTGAACAATTAAAATTATTCATGAAAGCATTATATAAACTATTTATTACAAACTTTTAAATAATCAAAATAATTAATTAAAATTATTATTTATTATATACTTTTAAATAATTAATATTATTTAATACCAAGATTTTATTTGGTTATAATTTTATCAAATGATTAAAGACTTGTTGGTTATAATTTTTACAATCAACTATTTATTTATTGAATAATTAAAATTATTCGTATAAAAATCATGGAGACCGTTAATATTATGATCGCTTTCTAGAATTTATATTTAAATATGCATCTAATGAATAAAAACCATTTAAACAAACCATTTAAGATAGGCAATATGAGTATTATTAATTAGTTATGAATTCCACCTATAAAAATATGCTGTTAGTATAATTATTGTTTTATATTTAAAAATACATCTTATTAAAAAGAATCATCTAAGCATTGGCATCGTCGGATTTGGCTGAGCTTTATACACGACAGGACGTTGCTTTCTTTCATTGAAAACACCCGTGATATCTTTTCAACTGCGCCTGTGATTGCGCTGAGCTTTATACACGACAGGACGTTGCTTTCTTTCATTGAAAACACCCGTCATATCTTTTACACTGCACCTGTGATTGTGCTGAGCTTTATACAAGTCAAGACATTACTTTCTTTCAAAACACCACCTGTGATTGTGCTGAGCTTTATACAAGTCAAGACATTACATTCTTTCAAAACACCACCTGTGATTGTGCTGAGCTTTATACAAGTCAAGACATTACTTCCTTTCAAAACATTCGCTGTTATCTTCTAGCGCCCGCATTAAGACGCAAAACACAGAGATGTTGTAAAAACTCCAAGTATGTGATGGGAAAACGACGATGATGAGTGAAAGTACACCTCCCCCGACATCAAACCACGACGATCTATTTAATGCATTAAAGCCCATCGTCATTTCTGATACCAGCAGCAACTTGAAAAAGTTTAGTCTAAACTGGACGTTTGTTTTTATTTAGCTATCTAAAATTTAAATTAGTTTTTACTAAGAAAATAATTTTGAAATGTGTCCAAAATCAAGGCATATGGAGGCTCACTTTTGATGGTTTATACCTGCTGCCTGCTACCTTTACTCTTCTCATCCATTTTGTCTATATGTGAATCAAAGTCTGTAAATGTAACAAATTCCTTCCTCCATCTTTCTAAGGCAAGCGTACATTGCTTCCATAATGAAATCAATCCTCTTTTTCTTTTATATATATTTGGGTTTTTATTAAAAATAAATTAATTATATTATATATTTTTTTTTAAATTATGTAAATTTTAAAATATTATTATTTGACGGAATGGGTTTTGGTTCTGTTTTGGGAGGTTGAAGGTTCGAACCATGAGCGAGTGTGAGGGATGGGTGTGTGTATGGCTGTGTGTTTGATCCTATTGATAAGCTCAGCTTTCACCTTTATCAAAGGTCATGGTTGCCCATTAGTGAGAGTGAGTCTAGGGATTTCTCACACTAAGCTTAATAAAAAAAATTATGATATAATAAAAAATATATATATTTATTTTACATTTAAATTTATTAAGATATATAGTTAAAAAATTAATATATTTATAATTTAAAATGCACAAAGTCGTACTAGATGAATTATTTTTAAAAATAGTATTTTAAGGTTTATATTATCTTTTTTTTCCACAATATGTACTATTTTTCATTAGTTAAAACATTTTGTAGAGACATACTATTTTATAAATTTTTATTTGAAATAAGCTCATAATTGTTTATAATTTTATGTTCAAACTATATGAGTAAGTAAGAGGTGATGTAAATCTTGTAACAATTAAATGAAATGCATGGTTTGTATTTATTATTATTAATAAATTATACATTTTTCATTGACATAACTCTTGGTTCTTTTAGGGTTTAATATAATGGGTCATCTACTGATTCATGCAATTGAGTGTGTTTTATGGTATTCTGTGACTTATGAGTTTATGTCTGATACATCCACTTATTTAGCAAATTGAGTTCCTTATTTTTAATTACATACACTATTTTACATTTTATGCTTCTATTTTATATTTATTAGATATATCATGTTTATGCTAAACTGGTTAAAGTTAATTTAAAATATGGTAAAATTCAACACTAAATTAGATCAAAGTTATAAATTATAAGCTTCTATGAAAATGATTATAATAATTATGATAGATCCTTATTTACTTTATCATCAATGATGGAAATAATCAATATTTGTAGTGGTAAGAAAACTTTATCATGATGATTTAAATTTCATTGGGTAATTTGGAAGGGACAACACACAAATATAAAATTTTATGTGATATAAAAGGAAAAACAAAATTAAAACAAGGATAATACAAAATCATTGTAAGAAGCGTTTTCTTTGTGATATAGATGTTTTACTTTTGAATTTTGTCTAATTACATTTAAACCTATTTACTTATAGAATTTGTAAGTGGAATATGAAGAGTTGGTAAAATAAAAAGTCAAGGGTCACCCTTTGGGATGTGAAAAGTTACCACACGATGGAGTGCCAATTATTGAAAGGTATAAAATATTTCTAGTAAATACAAATATGTACAAAAGACAAAAACCATTAATGTTGATTTTATTAAGATATTCAATTTTACCAACAAAAATTATTAATATTAATTTAATCAAAATATTCATTTTTTATAAAGGAAAATATTTATTTACTTAACAAAAAGGTACAAAATTATCTAATTAGAGAGATCAAAGTGAAAAAACATTCTAAAAAATAGAACATGAAGACAAAAAATGAACCTCATTATTGAAGTCACCATCGTTCTCGCATACCACCCCTACCCTTCTAATTATTAGATGATTTAGCAATAATAACCATAGGATATATTTATAGCTTGATTCACTAGTGTGTCAGACTCTTTATTTTACCAATTTTCCTACCTAGTTGTTTAATCTTGTCTTGAATAATCTTCAAATATAATGATCTAAAATCTTTATTTTTGGCAAGAGTTGTTATTATCAGTTTATAATATTTGTAAACTGTGACCTAAGTGAATCCTTGCTTTGCCACCGAGACGATTCCACATTAGGCTCTACCACATTGTTAGATGTTATTCTCAAGCTGATCATGTATTTGACCAAAATCTCATAGGGTACTATAAGAATCAGTCCCCTTGTTGATGTTTTACTAGGAATGGACTTGGAGGCACCATCAAAAAAGAGTATAAAAAAATATATGTCAAGCAAATAATTATTTTCTCTACAACCTCCATGTGTCAAGAAATCTTGGATATTAAGTTGGTAGATCATTCTTATTTCTATGGGTGACGGATTTTCTTCATACAACTATTGACAAAAACTAGATTTGACATTTAGGACTAATTATTTTTTTATCCTTTGTATTAGAGTTTTATTTTCCTTACATTTGCCTTAAAAATCCTCTGGTTTCTGTCCAACCAAACATACCAAATGAAAAAACATGGTATAGAGATCCACAGATATTTCAGGAGGGGCTTACCTGCTAGTTTACCTTTAAATTATTTGTTCCACTTGGTAAAACATGTGTCTATGGTTAACCTTCTAGAGTAAGAAGTACCAAGAATGTTGGTTATTACTAACCAAATTAAAATTGCCTTTGGGCATTCAAAGAATAGATGGAAAATTATTTCACTGTTCTACATGCACCTATAACAAACATGAGCCTCTACTATAATCCTCTTTTGCAGATTATCACCTATTAATATTTTATTTTGAGAGACTAACCAGTTGAATTATTACAATTTAGGTGGAGCTCTATTTTTCACACTATCGATATTTTTTGTTGGTAGACCTAATTTGTTGATGTTGGACTCCTAGATGCACTAAGTATTTCCCATTACTGTTGATGCTACACCAAATAAGTTTGTTTGGTATCTTGGGATGAAGAGGTCTAATGCTCACCATATGGGACTTTATATAATCCCAATATCCTTGAATTTGATATGGAAAGGGAGGGAAGATTCAGTTCAAAGCTTTTGATTTTCAATAAAACAAGTCACCTAATTTAAGTATTCTGTCTTTCCAAGTGATTCTGCAATTCAATTGGACTTCTCTCTCTTAATGGTGGATTTCCTAGGATTGGATCCTCCCATAGATTAATTGACTTACCATCTCTCGATAGACAAGAAATTATATCCTATATTATTCTCTTTGCTACCACTATATGTTTCCAAACCAACAAGGCTCTAGAAAGTTTGTCTATGTGTTTGAGCATTTGAATACCTATTTTGTTATTTACATACTTGTTGACTAGTATGCACTACCATGTTCGATTCTCTTTAAGTATATTCCAAAGAAATTTTTCTCCTAGTGCTTTTGAAACAATCTCCATTTTTCTAATTTCTATTTCTCCTTGAATTTTAACTTTGATGAGCCTCTCCCAATTGACAAAGTGAAACTTTACATATGATTCCATTTACCTTTTGCAGAATAAACTTGGAAGCATGATATACTAATAGTTTTTAGACTAGAAGAGAAGCTAATATTGATTTGATCAATACTACCCTTCCTACAAGATTGAGCCAACTATTACTGTAACTTTGTATCCTCCTAACCATCTTATCCAATGTTGGGGTCCAATAATCTGAGGCTTTGAGGTGGAAGCTCATGGGCACTCTTAGATATTTGAAGTATTTTTATATACCAGAACAAAATCCTAGGATAGTGCAAAAGAGTTTAACTCTTATTGTTGTAATATTTTATGTATAGAAATGACTATTTTGAGTGTTTATATGATCCTTGGTAGCTTGTGTGAACCAATATAGGTATTCCTTGAATTTTCTAACATTTTCTTGGTGGCTTCATCTAGAAGAGTGACATCATCTATAAATTGGGCATGTGTTACAACTTTACATCCTACTACTATTTCTATCCATATTATTTTTATTTCTCTTTGAATATGGTTAATTAATATTCCAAGAGTCTTAGCTAAAATTATGTAAAGATATGGTGAAAGTGGACACCCTTGTCTATTTCCACTTCTATCCTAAAATAATTTTTTTGGTTCTCAATTTATTATGGGGGTTATCCATATGTTTTTTATGCATACTCTAATCCACTTGATGACCTGATATGGAAATCCAAAATTTTGTCGGACCTATTCTACAAATTGTATATTAACTTGATCAAAGGCATTTTCCATATCTTATAACAATTTGTTTATTTTTTTATATCTACTACTATGGAGGGTTTCATGTATTTTTATGATATTATCATATATTTGTTTTCCAGGCATGAACCCTCCTTGCTCTTATTATATTAGTTTTTCATGTTTATTCTTTTGTCTATTGGCCAATAGTTTCGTAATAATTTAATATGAAGAGTTACATAGAGAAATTGGTTTGAATCTAGAGAAAGACGCTTAAGTGATGTCACCCATAGTAAATCCAATTCAATTAGATCTTCTATTTTTAAAAACTGAAGCTCTTTCAATTGGAGAGTGGCCTAAAATTCACAAATATTTTTTTCATTCATCTATATTTAAATTGTAATAAAAAACATTTAACAAAGTATTATTCCAAATTTGCATCGTCTATTATGAGTTACTTTTCTATACCTACTTATAGTTTTTTCACAAAATTTTAATATTTTCATTGTGTATTCATAAATACTATAAATTTTGTAGAGAAAGCCATGAAGGTATTGTTGGCAATTTTGGGTACTTTGAGTACTTTGCATTTGCTCAAGTGAATAAGTTGTCATTAATGTCAAAGAGATTTTGAAAGAATTTGATTTGATGTAAAATAATGTGTTTTTTATGAAGGTTCGACTTGATAGGTTTGAAATCAATAAGTTGGAAAAATGTCGCGATATCGTGACATGTCGCTTTTTTGCGACTCAGGCAGGAGAGAGAAAGATTTTTGAAAATGTGTCGCGATATCATATGTCACATTTTCACGACTTAGACAGGAGAGAGAAAGCTTTTTGAAAAAGTGTCGTGATTTTGGACATGTTGAAAGAGAAAGAAGAAGCTAGAAAAACTATCGCGATTTCATGACATGTTGGAAGATAGAGAAAAAGCTGGCAAAACTATCGTGATTTCACGACATGTTGGCAGAGAAAGAAAGCAAGGTGGAAAGCGTCACGATTTTGCGACATGTCAGGTTTTCACGACCCGAAGAAAAGAAAAGCGCTAAGGAGGAAAAGTGTCACGATTTTGCGACATGCTACAGAAGGTGAATTAAGAAGCGTCGCGATTTCACGACATGCTACAAAAGACTAAGTGAGGACTGTCATGATTTTGTGACATGCTGAAAAGCTCAAAGTGAGAACTGTCACGATTTTGTGACATGCAGCAAAGGGAAGAGTCTAAAATGAGAAGCGTTGTGATTTTGTGATAGGCTACAAAGAAGTTGTACAGATGCAGAATGTGTCATGATTTTACGATAGGTTGAAGAGAAATCTTGTGAATGTAGAAAGTGTCACGATTTTGTGATAGGTTGAGATGGCAGCATTGAGTTGGAGAAAGTGTCATGATTTTGCGACAGAAATAGTAAGCAAGTCTTCAACAGAAGAAGTGTCATGATTTCATGATGAATTGAAGAAGGAAGAGCTCGAAGGCGAAAGCGTCACGATTTTGTGACATGTTCCAGTTTCGCTAGTGTCTGCAGAGAAGAGTGTATGGAAGCGAAAGGCATCACGATTTTGTGACATGTTCCAATTTTGCTAGTGTCTATAGAGAAGAGTGTATGGAAGCGAAAGGCATCGTGATTTCATGACGTGTTCCAATTTCGTGGGCATAAGGCAGAGAAAAGCTTAAGGCAGCGAAAGTGTCACGATTTTGTGACATGTTCTATTTTCGCTAGTGCAAACCTAGAAGAAGGCCATGAAGACAAAAGGGTCACGATTTCGTGACATAAGTGAAGATGACATCAGCAAAGGTAGGAGTGTCATGATTTCATGACAAAAGCAGAGAAGAAGGCAATGAAGACTAAAGTGTCACGATTTCACGATAGGAGTGGAGATGACGTCAGCAAAGACAAAAGTGTCATGATATCACGACATGTTGTAGTTTCATGGTAGAAGCTATAGGAGAGTTGCAAAGGTGGTTGAAGGACAGAGTTAACTTTGATCTGACAAAGTTAAATTTGGGCCGACGTAAATTAGGGCATGCAGCCGATGGAGTTAGGGTTTGCATTTGCATAACAGCCAACTAAGACCAAGGTTTTAGATCTTGATTGTTAGTATAAAAAGAGGGTTATTTGAAGAGATTCATCATAGATCGAAGTGTGCGTTCGAAGTGTGACTTTCATAGAAGCAGAGTGCGAGGAGAAGTTCGATCATCGAGAAGCAGAGTGTGCAAAATTTGTGTTGCTGTGTTTTTCGTAGAAGTGCATAAATTGATCAAGTGCTGCTGTGTTTGCGCGTTTAGTGCAAAAGTTGGTTTCGACCAAGTGTGGCTGTAATAGAACAAAACGAGATTTAAGGATAGAATTGTGCCAAGACCGAAGTATTATGTTTTATGCAGACCAAAGAATAGAGGAAGAGGACAGACTTGTGCCAGACCGAAGGACTGTGTTTGGTGCAGACCAGAGAAACAGAATCGATGACATTTGTGCTAGATTGAATGACTGTGTTTAGTGCAAATTTGAGGACCGACTTTGTAGTGATAGAGTTGAGGATAGATATCTCTAGCTAGAGCAAGGAAGACAGGTGTCTTCTATGGATAGAGTTCCACTTGCTAAGGGCAAAGGAGGTAGAGGTCTTCTAGAGGATCACCACTAAAGAGCAGAGCTAGGGGAAGGTGTCTCCTTTGGGTTGGTGCCCATAAAATTTGTAATTGGAAAAGGTTTCCCAGAATTTGAGGTGATAAAATTTAGTGAGAAATTTTATCCGTGAAGTAGCCCGCATTGGGTGAACCACATAAATTGTTGTGTCTCTTTGCGGATGGTGTGTTGTGCATTTTTTTCATTGCTGCTATTGATACTGCTATATATACTCTACATAATACTGCTTTGAAAGTTGATTTAAAGCAAAAGTAAAAATTGGTCTTATACTGTTCACCCCCCCTCTCAGTATAAGCTTGTGTTCTTCAATTGGTATTAGAGCGAGTTCCTTTGTAAAGGTTTAACAACGTGAAGGAAGAACTAGTTAAGAACATAATGGATTATTCAAGTGGCAATGCAACACCTATTCTTGATGGATCAGATTTTAGTTTATGGAGTGCAAGAATGAAGGTTTATCTAATGACACTTGGTAATGAGGTATGGGAAGTGATTGAAGATGAGTACACTATTTTTGAACATGTGTTGAGCAAGGTGCAGCAAAAGTATTATCATTATTGTCAACACAGACAGATTGATGTAGTTGATGCAGGTCAAAGGTTAGTCAGAACAAGTACAATGATTTTCTAAGAACAAAGAAGTGGCTCAGATTTAGAAATTTATAGAAAAATACAAGTAAGAAAACTGTCGCGATATCGCGACATGTTTTCTGTCATGATTTTGTGACAAAATTGAGGAGATAGAAGGTACAGCCAAAAATGTCACGATTTCACGACAAAACTGAGGAGAGAGAAGGTGCAGCCAAAAATGTCATGATTTCGTGACATATCAGAGGAGAGAGAAAAATTTGGAGAAACTGTCACGATTTTGTGACATTCTAGAAGGAAAGAAGCAAAGTCGAAAAACTATCACGATTTTGCGACATGTTTGGAGTAAAGGTGCATGCAATGAAAAGTGTCACGATTTCGCGACAAGTTCGGTGAAGAAGCGCCAAGGATGAAAAAGTGTAGCAATTTCGCTACATGTTGGATTTTCGCTGGCAGAAGCAAAGAAAAGGTGCTAAGTTGAAAAAGTGTAGCGATTTTTCTACATGTTGGATTTTCGAAGGCCGTAGCAAAAGAAATTGCAAAGGAAAAAAGGTGTAGCAATTTCGCTACATGTCTTGATTTCGCTAGTGCATGAAGAGAGAGTTGTACGGATGCGAAAGATGTCACGATTTTGTGACATGTTGCATTTTTGCGAGCAAAATGCAAAGAACAGCGCTAAGGCAGAAAAGTGTCATGATTTCGTGACATGTTGCATTTTCATGGGCGAAAGGCAAAGAACAGCGCTAAGGCAGAAAAGCATCGTGATTTCGTGACATGTTTCAATTTCGTTGAGGCATGCGGAGAAAAGTATTGCAATTTTGCGACGTGTTCCATTTTTGCTGGGGCAAGCGAAGTAAAGTGCTGGAAAGCAAAAAGTGTCACGATTTTGTGACGTGTTCCATTTTCATGGGTGCAAGTGAAGTAAAGTGCTGGAAAGTGAAAAGTATCACGATTTTGCAATGTGTTCCATTTTTGCAGGTGGAAGCGAAGTAGAGTGCAGGAAAGCAAAAAGTGTTGCGATTTCGTGACATGTTCTATTTTGACGGTTGCATGCCGAGGTAAGGACTAGGAGGCGGAAAATGTCGTGATATCGCGACAAGTTAGGTTTTCATGGTCAACAGTCAAGTAAAGGTCAAAGGGGCAGAAATGTCACGATATTGTGACATGTCTCAGTTGCACAGGTAAAAGCCAAGAAGCTTACACAGTGATAGTTGTCGGGGTAAGTGCAGAAGAAAATCATGTAGCCAGTTAGGTAAGAGTTAACTGGAGTTAGAACTAAAGCTACAGGTGGCAAAACAGTGCATTAAAGAAAAGAATGGTTGTTACAAGGCCGTGATGCTACAAGGCTATAAAAAGTGTAGATATCGAGAATCTCAATAAATGAGAAATCCTCTCGGAGGTTGCGTGTGTCAGAAATGGAAGTTACGGGCAGAAGAGAAAGTTCGAGTTAGATTTGAAAAGAGTGCCATCTGGAAGTGTAAAGGTGCCGAGAGGGCAGTTACATAAAGGATAAAAGAAAATAATGACAGAGCATCGAAATACACAGAAAATGTTATCAGGGTGCACAGAAAAAGCTGTCAGAATGAGCAGAGAAGACTGTTAGAATGAGTCAAAAATAAAGCGGCTAAAAGACAGAGTGAATCAGAGAGGGTGTGACAGATTGAAAGAAGCCGAGAATGCATGAAAAATTGGAGGGAAAATTAGAGTCATTTTGAAAAGATCCGTTCCAATAAACTGAGTATAAAGAATCGAAAAGGCGCAGTAAGTGAGGTTATTGCAACCGTGTTTAATCTTGAAAAATAAAAAGTGTGGTTGGGTAAGAGTGCTGTAAGAAAAATAGCTACAGAACCAAAAACCTGGTTTTATTCTAAAAATTTGACAGAGAGGTTTTTTTATGCAATAGAAGATATTAAGTTTCTAACAATTCTCTTTATGATTCTATGAGATTGATTTGAATGAGCAATAGACCAGAGAGGGTCTTGTAAAAGAGAAGACATTTTTTATGTCAATCTATTATTCAAAATAAAAATCCAATTTGGTGCTTGGTATAAGGGGTTGGTGCTCCTATCTGTTGTTACAGATAAATCAGGGGTTGATGCTCCTTATAGTGGGTGCTGGTAAACTATTTGTAAAGATTGAATCCTTGCAAAGGCTGGATTTGGATGGTAGTCAAAACAGTCATTATTTGAGGAGTAGCCACATCGATGAACCTCGTTAAATCTTGTTTTGTGTGATGCTTTTTGTTTTACTTGCTATATCTATTTTTAAGCTTGCATTTTTAAGTTTTAAGAGTTGCAGATTCAAGTTTTAAAATAGTTACATTGATTCACCCCCCCCTCTCAGTGTCATTGTGAGAATATCAATTAGTATCAAAGCAAGGTACCTGAACAAGCTTAATCAGCTAAGGTGATCTTGGAAGATACACAATGGCCAATGGTGAAGGTTTTTCTTCCAACAAAGCCCCTTTGTTTGATGGAACAAATTACTCTTTCTGGAGACTCAGGATGTAGATATATCTGTGTGCATTGGGGTATGACATTTGGGAGTCTATTGAAAATGGATACATAATACCCTCTACTCCTCCAACTGATGCGGCTGAGAAGAAAAAGTTTGAGAACAACTCTAAAGCTAAGAATGCTATTATGTGTGGGTTAGTAGATAGTGAATTGATAAGGATCATGAGCTATAAAACGGCAAAAGACATATGGGACAAACTGCAGAGCATTCATGAAGGAGATGGCAAGATCAAGGATGCCAAGATACAAACACATCGAGCCCAGTTCGAAGCATTAAAGATGAATGATGATGAGAACATAGAGGCCTATATGCTGAGAGTAAATGGAATCATTAATGCTATTAGAGGACTCGATGAGGAAATAGAAGATGCAATTGTTGTGAAAAAGGTACTAAGAACTCTCCATAAAATATTTGATGCTAAAGTTTTTACCATAGAAGAAGCTAAAGATTTAAATTTTTTTAGTATGGATGAAATGCATGGTTCTTTAACAGCATATGAAATGATAATAGGACAAACTAAGCCCTCAGACAAAGAAGCTGCTTTCCAAGCATAGAAAAATATAAAAGCTAAACAAGAATATGAGAAAGAAGAATCTGCAGATGAAACTAAAGCAAACTTTGTTAGGAAACTAATAAAGGGAAAAGGAAAGTACAAAGGTAAGCTACCATTCAAGTGTTTCAATTGTGGAGGCATCGGGCACTTTGCAGCTAAATGCCCAATGAATGAAAAAAACAAAAGTGATGAAGGGACACATCAAGAAAGAAGTGACTGGAAGAAGAAACCACATTTTTTAAAAAGGAACTTCAAGAATAAAAGTTTCATTTCCAAGAATGTTAACTCTTCTAAAGACAACTCCAGTGAGGACTCTGAAGAAGAAACTGGTGAAGCCTTGTTCATGGCTTTTGAAGAAGAAAGAACAGAGGAAACCCAGGAGTGTGATGAAAAATTAGAGGATGAGGCTGAGGTAGATCTGGAAGGTGAGTTGGTTGCTGCACTTGAAGAGTTAAGTACAAAAAGGAAAAATAATAAAAAAAATTCAAGAAAATTTGAGGATGCCAACAAATTAATAATCAATTTGAAAGTACAGACTGAAGAATCTAAGAAAAAATTTGAATATTTTGAAGCAAAGCTAACCGTGAAAATAGATGAGTGCAATAAGCTAGAAGAAGACATAGTTGGATTAAGGATGCAGCTAGAAGAGATGAATCGAAAATTGAGTTATTGTCATAAATTTGAAGACAGTTCTGCGAAGCTGAATAAAATGTTAAATAACCAAAGGCCTATAGGCATCAAATTTGGTTTGGGATTTGATGAAGGAGAATCCTCAAATGAATCAAAGGCTATAACTATAGAACCAATAAAGAATAAATATAATACCAAGGTTGTTCAAGAAAAATCATATCATGCAAAAGAAAACAATAAGGCCAAGCATGAAAGGAGTACTGCAAATGATGGATTCACCAAAGTCACATATCAAAGAAGAAGAAGACCCATGGCTCCTACTACAACATGGAAAAAACCATTACCCAGGTACACTCGTTCCTTTTTTGGTTATTGTTTTAAATGTAATGCTTACGGTCATAAAATTTCAAATTGTAGATATAATGTAGGACAAAGGAATTTCACTAGTAGAAATGCTTTTTCACCTTTGATAGATTATGCTATAGAATGTTATAACTGTCATAACTTTGGACATATTGCAAGAAATTGTCGTAGCTCTTTTGCAAGAAATAAATATCAGGGAAGAAAGTATCAATCAACTGGATTGAAACAAAATAGAAAATTTCCCGAAAAACAGTCACAAGCCAATGAAAGGGAGAAGGTAAAACAAGTGACCAGATCTGTTGTCAAATCACAGTGGAAAGAAAAGGAACAACCTAAGAAAGATAAGGAATCCTTGATCGTTCAAATAGCTCTCAAATCCCATAACAAATCTGCACCTTGGATTCTAGATAGTGGATGCTCCAGTCATATGACAGGAGATAAACAGAAGTTTGATAAGTTACAGACTTACGAAGGTGGTTCTATAAAATTTGGAAACAATGATGGAGCCAAGATAGTGGGTAAAGGATCAGTTAAGTTAAGTGACAGAAAAATCAACTCTAAAGAAGTCCTTTTTGTGGTTGGTCTGAAGCATAACTTACTGAGTGTAAGTCAAATTTGTGACAGAGGTCATGAAGTAATTTTCAAGAAGCAGGGTTGTGAAGTAAGAAAGACAAAAAATGGGAAGTTGATAGCTACTAGACTGAGAACTTCTGGAAATCAATATACTCTTTCAGAGACTTCAGAAGGAGCTTGCTTGGTTGGACAGGAGGAAGAAAATTGGCTATGGCACAAGAGACTCGGTCATATAAGCTTTGAAAATATCATAAAAATCAGCTCAAAAAGGGCAGTAAGAGATATACCCACTATTGGCAAACCTTCAAATAGCATTTGTGCTTCATGCCAAAAGGGGAAGCAAACCCGAGCCACATTCAAAGCAAAAGAGTACTTCACGAGCAAGCTATTAGAACTAATTCACACTGATTTATGTGGACCCATGAGAACAGAAAGCATAAATGGATACAAATATTTTATGCTATGTATAGATGACTATTCCAGAATGACATGGGTACTATTTTTGAAACTTAAATTAGAAGCCTTTGAGATGTTTAAAACTTTCAAAAATCTTGTTGAGAATCAATCAAGAAAAAGAATTAAATGTTTAATATCAGATAGAGGAGGAGAGTTTATTTCAGATGAGTTTGCATAATACTGTGAAAAACATGGGATTAGAAGACAGTTTTCGACAGCAAAAACACCTCAGTAGAATGGAGTAGTAGAAAAAAAGAACAAAACTGTGCAGGAAATGGCATGGACCATGTTGAAAGAGAGCAAAATTGCTGACAGATTTTGGAAAGAGGCAGTTCATACTATAGTTTACATCTAGAACAGGTGCATGTTGAGGCTGCATGAAAGCAAAACACCTTATGAACTATGGTTTGGCAAAAATGCTACAACAAAATACTTCAAAGTGTTCAGCAGCAAGTGTTACATTAAACGAACTAAAGACAATCTTGGCAAGCTTGAAGATAGAGCTGATGAAGGAATTTTTCTTGGTTACTCAACAAAAAGCAAAGCCTACACATGCTACAACAAAAGACTAAAGAAAATTGTGGAGAGTGCGGATGTTAAGGTTGATGAAGGTAGGAAACAAGAAATCAACCATAATGAAAACTACCCGAATTATGAAGAATTTATTGAAGAGGATGAAGATCAAGAAAAGGAAGAGAGACATAAATCAGATTCAGATGATTTAGAAATAGAAGAAAACGGGAAATCTAAAACAGGTAGCTGATAGAAAAATCATCCCAGAGAGCAGATTATTAGGGACCCCACAGTTGGTATTCAAACAAGAAGAAGAGTAGTAAACAACTACTCTCTTTTATCAAGCATTGAGCCCAAAAATATTATTGAAGCAAGCATAGATGAAAGTTGGATGAAGGAAGTAAATGAAGAACTAGATCAAATTGAGAAAAACAAAACCTAGGAATTAGTACCAAGGCCTGAAAATAAAAATATAATCGGTACTAAATGGATATTTCAAAACAAACTGAATGAAGATGGACAGGTTGTAAGGAATAAAGCAAGATTGGTATGTAAAGGATATGCACAAGTTGAAGGGATTGATTTTGAAGAAACTTTTGCACTAGTGGCCAAACTTGAAGCAATCAGACTGTTTCTGGCTTTAGCAGTTCATAGGAATTTCAAAGTTTATCAGATGGATGTGAAATCAACATTTCTAAATGGAAATCTTGAAGAAGTGTATATTGAACAACCTAATGGTTTTCAACTCTGTGATAATCCTAACTTTGTTTGCAAGCTAAAGAAAGCATTGTATGGCTTGAAACAAGCACCTAGAGCTTGGTATGCAAGATTGGACAGTTATCTCACTAAGCAAGGATTCAAGAAAGGTATGGTGGATAGCAATTTATATATCAAAACTGAGAATGGCAATTTCATTGTCCTTGTTGTTTATGTAGATGATATAATATTTGGGAGCAGCAATGATGAATCATGCAAAGACATAGCAAATAAAATGCAGAAAGAATTTGAAATTTCTATGATTGGTGAACTTTCATATTTCCTTGGACTACAAGTTAATCAAACTGAAAAGGGGATTTTTATTTCTCAAATTAAATATGTGAAAGAAATGCTGAAAAAGTTCACAATGGAGGATAGTAAGCTCGTTAGCACTCCCATGACAATAGGTCGCAAGTTGAGCAAGGATGACAAATCTCCGGATGTTGATCAAACAATGTACGGATCTATGATTGGGAGCTCGTTGTATTTGACGACCACCAGACCGGATATCTTACAGGCAGTTTGCATGGTTGCAAGATTTCAGGCTAGTCCTAAAGAGACTCATGTGACAGCTGTGAAAAGGATATTTAGGTACCTCAAAGGTACTATGGAGTATGGACTATGGTATCCAAAAGGAAAAGACTTCACTCTTTTTGCATATTCTGATGTAGATTGGGTAAGATGTATTGATAACATAAAAAGTACTAGTTGAGGAGCATTTTATCTTGGAGATAATCTGGTAGCATGGCACAGCAAGAAATAAGAATCAGTCTCTCTATCCATAGCAGAGGCAAAATACATTGCAGCAACAACATGCTATACATAGATATTATGGATGAGACAAACACTGAAAGATCTTGGTATCCACTTCAATGAGCCAATCTCAGTTAAATGTGATAACACTAGTGCTATCAACATATCAAAGAACCCAGTTTTGCATTCTCAAACAAAACATATTGCGATCCGATATCATTTCTTGAAGGATAAAGTTGCAGAAGGAGAGGTCAAATTGGAGTTTGTTCCAACTATAGAGCAAGTAGCAGATATATTCACTAAACCATTGCCCAAGGAAGTTTTTGAGTACCTTCGGAGTAAGTTGGGAGTAATCACACTACCCAAGCACTGACTAGCTATGGGGAACACATTCTCAAGGGGAGCATTAAATTATTTATGCCTGAGAATGTTGTGCATAGACTCATGGGGAGTCTGCAGTAGCCCTTTGGCATTATTGGCAAAGGGGGAGAAGAATCACTACAGGAAATTGAAATTGCACATGTGTTGCCAACAATTCCAAAGGGGGAGATTGTTGAGCAAGGTGCAGCAAAAGTATTGTCATTGTTGTCAACACAGACAAATTGATATAGTTGATGCAGTTCAGAGGTCATTCAGAACAAGTACAGTGATTTTCCAAGAAGAAAGAAGTGGCTCAGATAAATTTGCAGAAAAAAACAAGTAAGAAAACTGTTGCGATATCGCGACATGTTTTCTGTCGTGATTTCATGACAAAACTGAGGAGAGAGAAGGCACAACCAAAAATGTTGTGATTTCATGACAAAACTGAGGAGAGAGAAGGTGTAGCCAAAAATGTCGTCATTTCGCGACATATCGAAGGAGAGAGAAAAAGCTGGAGAAACTGTCGCAATTTCGTGACATGCTGGAAGGAAAGAAGCAAAGTCAAAAAACTATCGCGATTTCATGACATGTTTGGAGTAAAGGCACAGGCAATGAAAAGTGTCACGATTTTGCGACAAGTTCGGTGAAGAAGCGCCAAGGATGAAAAAGTGTAGCGATTTCGCTACATGTTGGATTTTCGCTGGCAAAAGCAAAGAAAAGGTGCTAAGTTGAAAAAGTGTAGCGATTTTGCTACATGTTGGATTTTCGGAGGCCGCAGCAAAAGAAATTGCAAAGGAAAAAAGGTGTAGCGATTTCGCTACATGTCTTGATTTTGCTAGTGCATGAAGAGAGAGTTGTATGAATGCAAAATATGTCACGATTTCATGACATGTTGCATTTTCAAGGGCAAAATGCAAAGAACAGCGCTAAGGTAGAAAAGTGTCGCGATTTCATGACATGTTGCATTTTCGCGGGCAGAAGGCAAAGAACAGCGCTAAGGCAGAAAAGCGTTGCAATTTCGTGACATGTTCTGATTTCACTAAGGCATGCGGAGAAAAGTGTCGCGATTTCGCGACGTGTTCCATTTTCATGGGTGCAAGCGAAGTAAAGTGCTGGAAACCAAAAAGTGTCACGATTTTGCGACGTGTTCCATTTTCATGGGTGCAAGCGAAGTAAAGTGCTGGAAAGCGAAAAGTGTCACGATTTCATGACGTGTTCCATTTTCGCGGGTGGAAGCGAAGTAGAGTGTAGGAAAGCAAAAAGTGTCACGATTTCGCGACATGTTCTATTTTCATGGTTGCATACCGAGGTAAGGACTAGGAGGCAAAAAACGTCGTGATATCATGACAGGTCAGGTTTTTGCGATCAACAGTCAAGTAAAGGTCAAAGGGGCAGAAATGTCATGATATCGCGACATGTCTCAGTTGCACAGGTAAAAGCTGATAAGCTTACACAGTGACAATTGTCAGGGTAAGTGCAGAAGAAAATCATGCAGCCAGTTAGGTAAGAGTTAACTGGAGTTAGAACTGAAGCTACAGGTGGCAGAACAGTGCATTAAAGAAAAGAACGGCTGTTATAGGGCCATGATGCTGTAAGGCTATAAAAAGTGCAGATACTGAGAATCTCGATAAATGAGAAATCCTCTCGAAATTTGCATGTGTCAGAAATGGAAGTTGTGGGTAGAAGAGAAAGTCTGACTTAGATTTGAAAAGAGTACCATCTAGAAGTGTAAAGGTGCCGAGAGGGCAGTTACATAAAGGATAAAAGAAAAGAATGACAGAGCATCAAAATATGTAGAAAAGGTTGTCAAGGTGCACATAAAAAGCTATCAGAATGAACAGAGAAGACTATCAGAATGATTCAAAAATAAAGCAGGTAAAAGATAGAGCGCATCAGAGAGGGTGTGATAGATTGAACGCAGTCGAGAATGCATGAAAAATTAGAGGGAAAATTAGAGCCATTTTGAAAATAGCTGTTTGAATAAACCAAGTATAAAGAATCAAAAAGGTGCAGTAAGTGAGGTTACTGCAATCGTGTTTAATCTTGAAAAACAAAAAGTGTAGTTGGGTAAGAGTGCTGTAAGAAAAATAGCTACAGAACCAAAAACCTAGTTTTATTCTAAAAATTTGACAGAGAGGTTTTTGTATGCAATAGAAGATATTGAGTTTCTAACAATTCTCTTTATGATTCTATGACATTGATTTGAATGAGCAATAGACCAGAGAGGGTCTTGTAAAAGAGAAGACATTTTTTATGTCAATCTATTATTCAAAATAAAAATCCAAGTTGGTGCTTGGTATAAGGGGTTGGTGCTCCTATCTATTGTTGCAGATAAATCAGGGGTTGGTGCTCCTTCTAGTGGGTGTTGGTAAACTATTTGTAAATATTGAATCCTTGCAAAGGCTGGATTTGGATGGTAGTCCAAACAGTCATTATTTGAGGAGTAGCCACATCGGTGAACCTCGTTAAATCTTATGTTGTGTGATGCTTTTTGTTTTACTTGCTATATCTATTTTTAAGCTTGCATTTTTAAGTTTTAAGAGTTGCAGATTCAAGTTTTAAAATAGTTACACTGATTGACCCCCCCCCTCTCAGTGTCATTGTGAGAATATCAACATGGTCCTTATACTAAATAAGACAGGCTCATGCTTCACAGCAATTCAAAATCCATGAATGCAATTCTGAAAGGCTTACAGAAAGCAGATCTCACCAAAGTTATTCACTACAAGACAGCTAGTGAAATGTGAAAACAATTGCAGGTGGTTCATACAGGTGATGCAAATGTCCAAAAGGCCAAATTGAGACACTTTAAATGTATGTTTGAACAACTCAAAATGAATGATGATGAAAATATTAGTGACTACATGCTTCGTATGGATGAGGTTGTTAACTCCATGAAAGACCTAGGTCTTGAACTTGCTGAAAATGATGTGTGTGATAAGATTTTAAGATCTCTTCCTAATAGATTTAGTGAAAATATTTTTGCCATTGAGGAAGCTAAAGATTTAGATAAATTGAAAAAGGATGAGCTCCATAGTATACTTGCAGCATTTGAGCTGAGAACTCAAGTGAAAGTTGATGTCAAGAAAGAGGCAGCCTTCAAAGCTACCAAGAAATCAAAGGGCAAACAGATTCAAGAAAGTGATGAGTCTTCTAGTGATGAAGAAGCTTACTACAACAAGAAATGCAAGTTCACTAGGAAGAGCAAAAGCGTGAAAAAGATAAGATGTTTTAATTGTGGAAAGTTTGGTCATTATGCTACTGACTGTACTGTTTCAAAGAATGAAAGTGATGAAGAGAAACAGGATGTTAAGAGCAAGGATTCTAAAAAACATAGGTATTACAGAAAGAACAAAGATGATCACAGCAATCAAGGAAAGAGGCATTCTCACAAGCACAAGAAGAGCTTCTACCTAGACAAAGCAAGTAAGTGTTCTAGCAGTGATAGTGAAAGTTCTTCTAGTGATGATGAAAATGAGATGCTTTTCATTTCATAAAAGGAGGAAGAACCGAAACATAAATTCATTATCATGAAATGTTTTAGATGTGGAAATTTTGGGCACCTTGAGGATGATTGCACAAATAATGAATTGGTTGCTAGTATGTATGAGGATGTTTCAAAAAATGATAAGGAAGATGCATGTATGGTTTTTGAAAAGGGTGGCACCTCTAGTGATAAGAAATCTGAAAAAGGCCTTGATGATTCAAAATGCATTCAAATAGAGGATCTTGAAAGTGAACTTACTAATGCTCTTAGTGTTTTGAAAAAGGAAAGAAAGAAGAATGCTAGACTCAAGGATAAGTTAGATGAATGTTGTATGGGGAGAGATGAACTTATAGAAAGTCTTGACGTCTCTATGGCTAAGACACAAGAACTCAAGAATAAGTTAGAATCTAAGGTTCTTGAGTATAGTGAATTAGAACAAAAAATGGCTTCCTTGAAAGAGGAAAATAAAGAGTACAAGGATAAGTTGTACAGGTTTCAAGAAAGCTCCAAAAAGGTTAAATCTCTTATCAAAGGTCAAAGAAAGACAACAGATAAAATAGGTCTTGGTTTTTTTAAACCACACAAGAAGTAGGTTTGGGATTCTAGTAAAAGATTTCAAAAATAAGAGAGTTCTGATGAAGAGAGTGGTTCAGAGAAAGAGTCCGTGAGTGATAAATGCACAAAAATAGAAAACAAAATTCTAAATGTGAAGAAGAAGTATTCGGGACCCAAGAGGTCAAACAGAAGAATATTTCATGACAGATGTTTTGCGTGTCAAAGGTTTGGTCACATGGCTTCACAGTGCATAGATCAAATGAAGAGGGTAAACAACAATTTCAAAAGTTTTAGTTTCTTTCAAGGGTATTGTTACTCTTGTCAATAGTTTGGGCACAAGGCAGTTTACTGCAAGACAAATAATAGGAATAGATTTGGTCAGAACAGGCAGATTCAAAGAACCAGTATGCCTAAAAGAAATAACTTTGTTACTTGTTATAAATGCAACAATGCAGGTCACACAGCTAGACAGTGCAAAACTGAACTGCCAAGGTACAAAAATAGGAAAAGTGATATGAACAGGTCCATGGATCAAGGCATGGATAAGAACAAAAATGAGAACAAGAACAAAAACAATGACAAGAACAAAAATACGGACAAAGAATTCAAGAGAAGACCTGGCAAGGAAATTGTAGACACTGATGATGATGAGTGCCTAATGGGAGTTTTACTACCACCCTTGTTTTAAATCACCTCATTAGGAGGTGGGGGAGGGACTAAGCTAAGAAGCTCATTCTTAGTCCCGAGCCCCAAAAGGTGACCCTTTTCCATTGATGACAAAGGGGGAGAGAATTGAGTAAGGGGGAGAGATTCAATGTGAAGAGGAAAGCTTCAAGTCAGGGGGAGCAAAAACTTCAAAGGCAGAGTCTCAGTTATGGGCATAGTTTCTCAGCTGTTATCTCGGTTGGTTTCAGTTTTGGCTCTTAAGACGTGTTTTTAGTAAAGGGTTGCCATCAATGACAAAGGGGGAGATTGTTGGCAATTTTGGGTACTTTGAGTACTTTGCATTTGCTCAAGTGAATAAGTTGTCATTAATGTCAAAGAGCTTTTGAAAGAATTTGATTTGATGTAAAATAATGTGTTTTTGATGAAGGTTCGGCTTGACAGGTTCAAAATCAGTAAGTTGGAAAAATGTCACGATATCGTGACATGTCACATTTTTGCGACTCAGGTAGGAGAGAGAAAGATTTTTGAAAAAGTGTCGCGATATCGCGACATGTCGCATTTTCACGACTTAGGTAGGAGAGAGAAAGATTTTTGAAAAAGTGTCGTGATTTTGCAACATGTTGAAAGAGAAAGAAGAAGCTGGCAAAACTGTCATGATTTCGCACATGTTGGAAGAGAGAGAAGAAGCTGGCAAAACTATCGCGATTTCGTGACATGTTGGTAGAGAAAGAAAGCAAGGTGGAAAGTGTCACGATTTTGTGACATGTCGGGTTTTCGCGACCCAAAGAAAAGAAAAGCGCTAAGGAGGAAAAGTGTCACGATTTTGCGACATGCTACAGAAGGTGAATTAAGAAGCGTCGCGATTTTGCGACATGCTGCAAAAGACTAAGTGAGGACTGTCACGATTTCGTGACATGCTGAAAAGCTCGAAGTGAGAACTATCATGATTTTGCGACATGCAGCAAAGGGAAGAGTCTGAAATGAGAAGCGTCATGATTTTGTGATAGGCTACAAAGAAGTTGTATGGATGCAGAATGTGTCACAATTTCATGATAGGTTGAAGAGAAAGCTTACGAATGTAAAGAGTGTCGTGATTTCACGACAGGTTGAGATGGCAGCATTGAGTTGGAGAAAGTGTCACGATTTCACGATAGAAATAGTAAGCAAGTCTTCAACAGAAGAAGCGTCGTGATTTCACGACGAATTGAAGAAGGAAGAGCTCGAAGGCGAAAGCATCACGATTTCGTGACATGTTCCAGTTTTGCTAGTGTCTACAGAGAAGAGTGTACGGAAGCGAAAGGCGTCACGATTTCATGACATGTTCCAATTTTGCTAGTGTCTACAGAGAAGAGTGTACGAAAGCAAAAGGCATCATGATTTTGTGACATGTTCCAGTTTTGTGGGCGAAATGCAGAGAAAAGCTTAAGGCAACGAAAGTGTCACGATTTCGTGACATGTTTCATTTTCACTAGTGCAAACCTAGAAGAAGGCCATGAAGATAGAAGGGTCGCGATTTCGTGACATAAGTGAAGATGACGTCAACAAAGGTAGGAGTGTCATGATTTCATGACAAAAGTAGAGAAGAAGGCAATGAAGACTAAAGTGTCACGATTTCGTGACAAGAGTGGAGATGACATCAGCAAAGACAAAAGTGTCACGATATCATGACATGTTGTAGTTTCACGACAGAAGCTACAAGAGAGTTGCAGAGGCGGTTGAAGGATAGAGTTAACTTTGAGCCGACAAAGTTAAATCTGGGCCGATGTAAATTAGGGCATGCAGCCGACGGAGTTAGGGTTTGCATTTGCATAACAGCCGACTAAGACCAAGGTTTTAGATCTTGATTATTAGTATAAAAATAGGGCTATTTGAAGAGATTCATCATAGATCGAAGTGTGCGTTCAAAGTGTGACCTTCGTAGAAGCAGAGTGCGGGGAGAAGTTCGATCGTCGAGAAGTAGAGTGTGCGAAATCTGTGTTGTTGTGTTTTTCGTAGAAGTGCATAAGTTGATCAAGTGTTGCTGTGTTTGCGCATTTAGTGCAAAAGTTGGTTTCGACCAAGTGCGGTTGTAACAGAACAGAAAGAGATTTAAGGATAGAATTGTGCCAAGACCGAAGTACTATGTTTTATGTAGACCAAAGAACAGAGGAAGAGGACAGACTTGTGCCAGACCGAAGGACTATGTTTGGTGCAGACCAGAGAAACAAAATCGAGGACATTTGTGCTAGACCGAAGGACTGTGTTTAGTGCGAATTTGAGGACCGACTTTGTAGTGATAGAGTTGAGGACAGAGATCTCCAGCCAGAGCAGGGAAGACAGGTGTCTTTTGTGGATAGAGTTCCACTTGCTAAGGGAAAAGGAGGTAGAGGTCTTCTAGAGGATCACCACTAAAGAGCAGAGCTAGGGGAAGGTGTCTCCTTTGGGTTGGTGCCCATAAACTTTGTAATCGGGAAAGGTTTCCCAGAATTTGAGGTGATAAAATTTAGTGAGAAATTTTATCCGTGGAGTAGCCCGCATTGGATGAACCATGTAAATTATTGTGTCTCTTTATGGATGGTGTGTTGTGCATTGTTTTAATTACTGCTATTGATATTGCTATCTATACTTTGCATAATACTGATTTGAAAGTTGATTTAAAGTAAAAGTAAAAATTGGTCTTATACTGTTCACCCCCCCCTCTCAGTATAAGCTTGTGTTCTTCAGGTATGCTTGTATATCTACAATACTCAAGCTTAAGATATAGCAATTCTATTGATGGCCCTAGATAGTCAGTTGAATTCTTTAAAAAACAAGTAATTTTATCTATCATGTTCAACTGCAAGATAGAATAGATACACTTGACACTACTACCATTGACTTGGCTAAGGATATATTGAAATACCGACATTCAAATATCTAGGTCAAGTTATAATATTTTGAATAAACCCTCACAAAAAAATATTTTGGATGAAAGGATTTTAATTTTTGAATATAGAAAATGTAACATACACAATAAAGCACACCAAATATTCAAGAAATATGAGGTTCCACCTTCCATAAATCCCCACATTCCCCTCCCCATTCCATACATCCTCCCTTTTCCCTCCCTTTCCATGGGTCTCCCTTCCCCTCCCCCTTCCATGTGTCACCCCTTTCCTTCACCTCCCCTTTCTACACATCCCCACTTCCCCTCCCCTCCCCTCCTATTTCCTTGCATCCATACCCCTTCACTTACTTTCATCCCCTTTCTACGTGTCCCCCCTTACCCTTCCCTTCCCTCCCGTTTCCACACATCCCTACCCCTTCACTTACTTTATTCTTTATTTTTATTAGATATCTATATAATTATGGATATAGCAATTATCATGAGTAATAATTTTATCATTTTAAGATCAAGAGGAATTAAATGCTTTCACAGGCTTGCAACCTCACATTTTTTTGCTAGGGTTGTAGTGTTTTGCTTGTGGAATTTAGTTTGACATCATGACTTGAAGCTACAATGACATAGGTGGAAATTTGTTAGTATTGGATTTTGAATTTTACATAGTTACTACTTTTTATGTTGGTTTTGGATTGAAGGTGATATCTTACAATTCAAAATTTTTGAGTGACTGGTCTACAATTTCTCTAAAGGTGGGTTATTTTATTCATATTTCAAGTCATAAAGAAAATTTTAAAATAAAATTGATGAAAAATATCTATTTTAAGAGAACATCATTCTTATATATGCCAATAACCTTGTTTAATATTCTTCATGCAGATTTTGTTGTTAGGCATGTAGTACTTGCACCATCTGTTCTTGGATTTAGCATCTTTGTTTCTTGGGTGAAGGGCTCAATTTGTACACTGCTTAGATTTATTTTCTAGCACTAGTCCACCTTTAAGCTTTTAAAATTTCTCTAACATTTTTCTAAGACAAAGCCATTGATATGGTCATTTTAGTTTTTCAAATTCTTTTACTATTTATGTCACATATTGAACACTATAAATCACATGTTAATATTCATAGGGTCAACTTAGAAAAACTTTTTTGTTTATATTTTATTTAATAGGGAGATGTTTTAACCTTAGTATGGTATTGGCATCACTTACTTTCTACTATATTTTTATCAGATGTCTGTAAAATTATGGATATGGAAATTATCATGAGGAATTATTTTATATCATTTTAAGGTCAATAGGAGTTTTTATTAGATGTCTACAAAATTATGGCTATGGCAATTATCACGAGAAATAATTTTATATCATTTTAAGGTAGGAGGAGTTAAATGCTTTCACAAGTTTACAATTCTCACATTCTGCTATTGAGTTTGTAGTGTTTTTCTTAAGGAATTCATTTTGACATCATTACCTGAAGCTACAATAATAGAGATATAAATTTGGAAGTATTGGGTTTTGAATTTTACACTATTACTACTCTTTATGTTGAGTTTAGTTACCAAAGAGCATATCTTACAATTCAAAACTTTCAAGTTACTGGTCTACAATTGCTCTATAGGTGGACTATTTTATTCATATTTCAATTCATTAAAAAAAATTAAATAAAATTGATGAAAAACAACTAGTTTCATAAAACATAATTCTTACATATGCCAATGGCCTTGTTTAAGATTTTTTCAAGTGGACTTTGTTGTCAGGCATGGAGTACTTGCATCATCTATTCTTGGATTCAGCATATTTATTTCTTGTATGGAGAGCTTAGTCTGTATATTGTTTACCTTTATTTTACACCACTGTTTCACCTTAAATATTTTAAAATTTCTCCAAATTTTCTAGAAAGAAACCATTGATATGGTCATTTTAGTTTTTGGAATCCTTTTTAGTGTTGGTGATGAGATATTGTTCTAGATATCTAATTGTGTTGCTTCTAGATTCGAGCAAGACTCTCCTAGTCCTTGTTCTTCTTCCAAGACTAGAAGTTCTCCAATGAGATCTTCAAAAATCCACCACTAAGCATGACCATGTTAAAAATTTGAAATTTACTAAAACTCGTCCACATCACCAAAATATCTCAGTATAATTATTCAAGAAATCACTCAATGCAATCAAAAATTTTCCATAAACATCAAAATTTAAGGTGGATCCCCAAATTTGGGGTAAGTTATGCGACGACAACAACACAACTTCCATGTCTTAATCCTTCTTCTTTATCTAAACCACTACCTTCAGATCCTCCCAAGTGTCATTCATCATATATTTAAACCTTTGAATGTATTTCTCATGATTGAAAGTATGTTCAAAATTGATGTCCTCCTCAACTTGAACCCCTCTTCTAACCATGACTTTTTATTTCTGAGTAACCACTTTCACTTTTATTACCTGAAGATGATTCTATACTACTTGAGGAAAATTAAGATGATTTACCTAGAATAAAATTGATCTTTCTTGTTGTCTTTTTTTAGGATTTGTTTCCACATTTTATTTTGCACCTTTAATTCCTTTCAAACTTGCCAAGTGATATTGTAGATAGGCTTTCTTTACCTCTTATTTTAGAGTAGAATATCATTGATTTGACCTTAGCTTCCTTTACTATATGATTTCATTGCTTTACCCTGAAGTTTATCTCAGTACTAATTTTTTTTCTCTTTCTTCATAGTTTTCACTTTGCAAACTCTTGCCATGTGTCCAATATTATAACAATTGTGATAGTGAAATGTGATATTTTCATAATCTACTTGTTGATCCCATTCTCTTGATTCAAATTTAATTTTAATAGATTGTGGCAAAGGTTCTAGAATATCCATAGCAACACATATTCGAGTATATATAGCATGCTTTTGCTCCTTAGTAGTTGGTCAGTCCTTGATGAATTCCCCTAGGATATTTCCAATATTCTTCAAAACATACTTATTTATAAGTTGATATAGAAGTCCAATAAGGCTAACCCATACTAGAAGCTTTTTAATGGTTTCTATGTCAACAAAAAAAAATCATTCCACGGTCTCAAATAAAGTGCATCTCTTCCCCTAAACCATAGGCCACAAACTATTTTTTTATCACTAATTTTTGTATTGGAAAAGATGATGAGGAAAAATCCTTTAGAAAGAAAAATCAGAATAATTTAAATTCAATCTCCACTTGAACTTGCTCAAATTTTGAATCTTCAAAAACCTTGGTTATAATCTATAGAATTTACATATTAACCCTTTATGTTGAAGAACCATTATATCATGCTAAATCATCTCATCCTTGATATTTACTTCTAGTGTAACATCTTCTACTTGGATTGAACTTGCCATATTTTGTTCTTCTACTTATCTCCATCTAGGGCCTCCATAATTCCAACTAGGGCATCCTAAATTCTAGCTAAGGCATCGTGACTTCCCATTAGGGCTTTCAAATATGACTTTCCTTCCATAATAGGTAATGGAACTCGCACTCCCTCTCGCCTTACACTGGCTATTGGCTTACACTTTCTCTTGTCTTGCACTCACTCTCAGCTTACAATTCCTCCTCATTCATAGCTTCCCATGTATCTTATTTTTTTGACGTTCCTTCACTTCAACAATTTTTTAAAAATAATGTTCCATGCATTCATGGTAATGGTTTGAAGCAATGATGCACTCTAGATGAACCCATCGCTCCTCTACCATGACTAAATCCTGGCTCACACTTCCTCTTAGTTTGCACTCCCTCTTGGATCACACTAACTCTCGAATTGCACTCTCTCCTACCTCGTACTCGCTCTCGGCTTGCATTCCCTCTTGGCTCACAATTATCCCTATCTCTTCTTTTTTTAGCATTCATTTGCTTCAGAAATTTTTTGGAAAAAATATTCTGCACATTCATGGTAAGTATTTGAAGCATTGATGCACTATGGATGAACCCTCCACTCATCTACTATGATTAAATCTTGGCTCACACCCCTTCTTGGTTGACGCTCCCTCTCAAATCACATTTACTCCCAACTTGCACTCTCTCCCTAGATTTTCTTCAACTAAATACTTTAAATTCTAGAACAAGAAGTGATACTTGATCCTTGTTCGCTCTTTTCTTTCTACTTCCTACTTCCTACTCACACTTCCTCCTCGCTCCTGACTCGCGCAGCTACACTTACTCTTGACTTATGCTGGTACTCACTTCTAAATGTACTCACTTTTAGCTTACTCTCATACTCACTTCTAACTACACTCACTCGTACTCACCTTCTACTATGTTGACAATCCTTTAGATAGTATTCATTTTTTAAATAAAATTATATTTATTTACCTTCAAAATATATAATAGTTAACTCTTTTACACTAATCAAAGATTTAAAGGTAATAATTACTTTTAAATTTATTTATTTATAATAAATTATATAATTAATTTAGATTTTACATTAATCACATAACTAATAAAAATATATATATTTAATAATCTTTTTAAAATTATTAATATTAAAAAAATTATAATTTAAATTATTTCCTTTTTTTAAGTCGACTGTATACTTTCACTTTCACTTAGGATTCTTATCCCTTTCCCCCTACCTTTTAATTTTGTTTTTGCCTTTTACTTTTGCCCTTCCCCTTCGTCAGTTCCAACATGACATCTTTGTAAAAGTAAGTCCTCGCTGTTCATTACTCCATTGCAAATCGCCTGTGCCATCAAAACACAAAACATATATATTTATATATTTTTAAAAAATAATATAAGGAATAATAATTAAATTATCACTATAAACTTTGGAACTGGGACAACCGACAGCTACTATCAAAACACAATACAATACATATGTCCCAGCTACTATCAAAATACAATACATATTATTATAAATCCACCGGCTTCTACTGGTTGCCCTGCAACATTTCAATTCTTAAGACCTGGACATGTTGTTATTCTTCGGTGCTTCCTGCATTCTGTGCATCTGCCCTCCTTTGTTTAGGATTGGATTGCTTCGAAAATTTTGAAGTAGCCGAAAAGGAAAGTAGCATTCCCAGTTAACATTAAGCCTTGCCTCATCTTTGTTCTCTGAGGATTCCGTAGGTTATCTTTGTTCTCAGACAAAATGGTAGACCCAGGCTGTTTAGTCTCCCGATTTGCTGGCGCGGTCATAGACATGGCAATCAAGGAGATTCTTCACCACATCTCCATTGCCGTCCGTTGCAGGAAAGCGTTGGAAGACCTTCGCACTCTACTTAGCAGTCTTCAAGATATCAACTCCGCTATGCAGAAGTATCGAGTGGCCCTCACCTCAGGTCAGTTTAGCTCTTCTGAAAATCTTGTGCCTGGAGCTGTAAATGAGTGGCTGAAATAACTAGACAGGCTTCTCCAGCAAGCAAAAGAAGTGGTTGAGGAGTGTACAATTCCAATTCCGAGATATAATGTCATTTCTCTTTACAAAACGAGTAAACATATTGCTAGTATTATCAGAAGCATAAAGGAGCATCGAGAGAATGCAGCGTTGATTGGCATCACCACCCAGCTTGTCCAATCCCTAAGCTATGTTCAGCACTGCAACAGAGAAATTGCCGCATCAACCAGCTCCAGCTCGGCGCCGCCTGTGATAGAAAGGACAAAGTATATAGGGGAGCCGCTTATTGTTGGGCAAGACAGGGTTTTCACTAGTGTTCAGGAGTTAGTGCAGAATACCTCTCGCATTGGCGTTGTGGGTAAGGGAGGATCAGGGAAGACTTTGCTTCTCAAAAGACTCTTCAACGGCCCTCAGGTACAAAATTTGTTTTCCAATGACTTATTACTTTGGCGTACTGTATCCCATACTCCCTCCTTTGATAGCCTCAGAGAACAGCTTGTCAAGCAAATAATTTTCAAATTAAATGAAAGAATAGTGGGGCTGGAGGGAGATGATGTGCAAATGTGGCTAAGTGCAAAATTGAGGGAAAATAAGTTTGCCTTGTTTCTGGATGATGTCTTGGCTGTGCCTTCACCACACAACTGTAGCATAATCATTGTGAGTTCAAGAGATCGGAGAACTCTTTTACGGGTAGGAATTTCAGATTCTTCTACAGTGAGTATGGAAGACCTGGGTGAGAATGATAGTTGGCAACTGTTTGCTTCATATGGTTTCCCACATAGTGATGGGAATTTACCCACAACCATCAACGAAGAAATAGCCAGAGGTGTTTGCAACGAGTGCGGGGGCCTTCCTCTAGCAATCAAGGTGATTGCACGATCCATGTCAGGGATCCTGGACACAAAGGAATGGGAATTTACGCTCTGTAGGTTGCAGAATTCAGAGTCTCTAAAGGATCGTGATGTAACAAACTCACTTTATTGTAAGGTCCGATTAAGCTATGACATGTTGGCCTACAGAGATGTTTCTCTGCAATTGTGCTTTCTCTACCTCGCTGCCTTCCAAGAAGATGCAATCATAAGAACTAATTCTGTGCTTTGCTTATGGATGGGAGAAGAGTTTCTACAAGGAGACGATCCAATGCAAACTGGAGAGACTTACATTAATCTTTTGGTTGACCGCTGTTTGATTGAAACAATTCAGAAAGATATTCATGAAGATGTGGTCTGTTTCAGGGTGCACGATGTGTTGCACGATTTAGCAAGACAAATTGCTAAGGAAGAAGAAAATTGTTTCTTTCAAGCAGGCAGGGGCCTCCAACGGTTTCCAGCCGATGAGTGTTCGAAAAACACAAGAATTTCATTGGCCGACAACAGGTTAACAAGTGTTCCTCACACATTTAGAGGTCCACATATCCGCTCGTTGCTAATAGATCGAAATATAGATCTGAAAGTAATACCAAAAAAGGTGATCGGCAGTATGACATCTCTCCGAATGCTGAATTTGTCAGGGACATCCCTTGACTCACTGCCCGAAAGCATAGGAGAGTTGAAGCATTTGGTTTACTTAAGGTTAGCCAATGTGCCTATCAAGAAACTGCCCAATTCTATCACTTCACTGAAGAAGCTTCAAATGCTGCAACTGTGGGGATCTAGTATCCAGGAGCTGCCGTCCAGAATCAACAAGTTGAGTTCCCTAAAGGATTTGGACATTGGTTATTGTGCAGATTTGCAATCCATACCTCATGGAATTTCGTAACTTGCTTCTTTAGAGCGCTTGTACGTTGATGCTTGCCCAAATGCATGGATAGAGAGTGGGCGGGATAAGAGAAAAAGGCCTCCGCTGTCAATCAAGGATTTAAGCTCTCTAAAGCAACTAAAAAGAATGTTTCTTGGAAACAATGGGAAAACTCGAAGAAGAAACGCTGGGAAGCATGGTGCGTATATCTCATCTTAAATCTCACAATGATGGAAAGACTACCGACGGACATGACTGCAATGTCAAAATTGAGGAGACTATGTCTAAATTGCCCTCAATTGATCAAAATGGAGCATTCTTTTTGTGGATTTCACCAGTTAGGCCTTCTCCGTTTGACTGGTTGTGAGGAATTAAAAGAAGTACCTGCTGGCTTGCACAAAGTTGCAAGGCTTAAGCAACTGGACATCGCTTACTGCCCCAGTATAGAGAACTTGCCCCAGGCATTTGGTGAGAGAGGGGCATTTCCATTGCTGGAGGAATTTTCTCTTATGGGATTGGATAGCTTGGAGGAGTTGCCAGTGGTGGAGGAAGGAGCCATGCCTTCGCTCAAGACATTCACAGTTGTCCTGTGCGAAGCATTGAGGATGTTGCCAGAGAATTATTGGCATTTACAAAGTGTGGAAAAGATAAGAGTATACGGTTGTTCAATGGCTTTGAGGAAAATCGAAGAAGGAAAGTACAGAGAAAGAAATAAAAGGGTCCAAACAATTACAATGTCCACCGCAGACACCGAGGCATCCTTGACTAAGTTCCATGGGCTGCGCAAGCCGGGCGATGACTTTTGGCGATACGGTGAGCATTGGTCTAATGAATTCTTGGTATTCTTAGCTATTCTTAATTTCCCGTATGTAATAAAAGCGTCCAAAGCATTACAATATCCGCTGAGCTAATCTTCTTTGCTCGCATGTAACAGAGAAGATGTAATTAGGTATATGTTATTATTGTGTGTTTGATGACGCGTTACGAAAATAGTTGATGAATATTTTATTTACGTCACATCTATTTATTTTATTTTATTTTTAAAGATGATTTGTTTTTAATTTTGTTATTTTCAATGGGTTTAAGAGTGGATACTTTAGAATTTTAAACAAAGGTTTAAGGTTTGGATCAGTGGAGATGGGGTTGTACATAAGTTTCATTAATTAGAGTATGGTTGATAACAACATATTAGGTTAAAATTACTTTACTTTTTTATATTAAAATTATACTAAAATTTGATTAAGGATGTACGCTGAAGGAAAAGGTCATATAAAGGAGAAGTACAAGTAAAGTTATTAACTCAATCGGTTAGATTCATAGGAATTTAATGAGAAGATCCAAGTTCAAATCTTGATTCTTCGATATTCAATGAGAAGATCCAAGTTCAGATCTTGTCAAGCGATACATAGATAATGTGCAAGTTATTGTAATACCACTACTTGGTGATGATCTAAAATCCTATATAATCAATTGACCAAGAAAATGGTAAAGAAATTTTATAGTTTAAGAAAGTTTATTTGCATCATCATACGATAAAATTCATTATAATTTACTTAAGTAAACCATTAGAAGGAAAAAATACACAAGGATGAGAAAGTATAATATGCGAATTTAAATTTAAGAGTTAAAGTACAAGGGAATCTAGGTAGGCAAATTTTAGAGAAAATGAGGCGAAGAAGGTCAATGTTAATAAGGGTAAATCATCTTTGTTTTTTGCAAGCGGTATAATGGATGAGGAAGTATAATATGTAAATTTAAATTTAAGAGTTAAAGTAGAAAGGAATCTAGGAAAGAAATCTAGATAGACAAATTATAGAGAAAATGATACAAAGAAGGTCAATGTTAATAATCTAGATAGGCATTGGGTTCTACCATTCTTCTTTGGAATATTTGGAATGAAAGGAACAACCAAATTTTTAATCAAGATAGGAAGGATATTCACTATATTTGGCAGAATACCATAGCCAACTTAGTTGAATCAGTCCATCAACTCCTTAATCACCCCCAAAACTCCCACCATAGATGGGATCAAGTGATGCAAATATTGAAGATTAAACCTTCTAAGGACAACCAACTTAAAGGGAATGTGAGTATTACTAAGATGGATAGGACTAGAAATTGGCAACCTCCTCCTAAGGATTTTGGAAAAGTCAATATTGATGGAGCCTCTAGAGGGAACCCTGGAAAAGCCGAGTGTGGGAGGAATTGGTATACTTTCGGATGGCTCCCTGGTTTTTACTTTTGCTTGAGAATTTGGGTATTCTTTCCAATAACCTTGTTGAGGGGTATGGTATCCTCAGAGGCCTTTAGGAGGCTACTAAGGTTGGATGGGAAAAGGTGTTAGTTGAGTCTGACTCTCAACTTATGATTAATCTCTTGAAGAATCCTTCTAAGAATCATAAGGTAGATTGGAGAATAAAAAGCATTATTGAGAAGATTCAGTTAATCCAAATGGGATTTTTGAAAGTTGATTACAGTCATGTGGTCAGATATCAAAACAAGAGTGTTGATGCTTTAGCTAATTGGGCTTTGGACAAAGGTGATCTTACTAGTTATGGCCACCCTCCTATATGTTGGGCTTCTCAAATTAGGGAAGCTCTTCTTTCTATCATTTCTTTGGATGGCTCCAGTTCTGAAGGTACCTAGTTTCTTCTTGTTTTTTTTTGCTTCTCTTTGGTTCATTCAGTTTTTTTTAGTTCCCTAGCTCATTCTATTCTTTATTTTGTTTACTCTGTTCTTCTTGCCTTAATAGTCTTCCGGTCTAGATAGGTCATTGTTTTGTTCATTGTTTTTTTTTCTTTTATTTTTTCTTCTTTGTTTTTTTTGTTTAGTTTTTTAAGGTGGGTGGGTTCTTTTTTTTTTTGTTCTTTGTGTTGTTTTTCATTGTTCTTGTGTTTTTGTTGTTTTGTTTTTTGTTATTGTTCTTGTGTTTTTTTTAATGTTTTTTGTTATTGTTCTTGTGTTTTTTTCGTTCTTGTTCTTGGGTTTCTTTTTGTTTGTGTTATTTTGTGTTTTTATGTGTGAGTGTTTTCTGTGTTTTTTATTTTTTTTTATTGTCTGTTGTTAGTTGTTTTTTATTTTTATTTTATTTACTTTATTTTTTAGGTTTTGGTTGTGTTTATTTTTCATGTTTTTTTTGGGTTATGTCTTTGTAGTGTTATGTTGTTTTTGTCTTGTTTGTGTTTTGTTATGTGGTTCTTGTGTTTTTCTATGTGGTTTGTGTTGTGGTTTCTTTTTTCTTATTGTGCGTGTTTGGTTGTGCTTTTTTTTTTGACACACTCAAGGAGCATGTTTTTTATTTTATTTTATTATTTTTGTTGTTATTTACTTATTTTTAAATTGGTTTTGTGTGTTTCTTTGCTCCTTGAGTATGTCAAAGGTGGTAGGCTAGGTCCGAGTCCTGGGCATTTTTGGTAGAATCGATACCTCTGCCTCCTTGGGTCTTACTCGAAAGTGGCATCCCTTTTGGGATGTTTTCCACAAATAAAAAAAATAAATAAATAATCTAGATAGGCATATTTTACAGCAAATGAGATAAAGAAGGTCAATGTTTTTTTTTTAAATATTGCTTATATTAATACAAAAAAATCAAAATACAAGACATCATAGTAGATTACAAAAATTTGTTCAAGGACATCCAACCATCTGATTTATCCTAAGCGGAGCAGTCTTTGACATATTTTATTATAAGCCTCTTAAAGGCTCTACATTGAAACTGAATATCAATAATAGCATTGGACACAATACCAAAAACATGAATAGCTTCATTTTGAAAAACTAAACTGCATCTCGCCTTCCAAATAGCATATAAATGTGTTGTTTTGATAACAAACCACACCTCCCTAATATGTTGAGGGCAGCCAAATGCATCTCACAAAAGAACCAATTTCCAACTCCACCAATCAATTAGGATAGGATAATAGGTCCATTTCAATATTTTCCAAACATTCCTTGCTACACTACAATCCCAAAAGATATATTTAACAATTTTTTTTCTTAGCCACAACTGTTATAGAGGTCTGAGATATTCATCCACCTTGCCAACCTTACCTTGCAATGGGTACCTTAGAAAATAAGTAGTCAAATAAAAACCTTGAGTTGAGCAGATAATCAGAAATTCTAAACCTGCTTTAACCTCTTCTTCCACTTCTTCTCTAGAAGGACAATGTCCCAACATCTATTTAACAAGATATGCAAAGAAGTCTTAGGCAATAGAGTTATGTAAATTCTTAGTGGATTTGTAAGAAATGATACTCCCATGAAAGTTCCACCTCTAGTCATACCATATAGGGCCAGGCAAACCACCATTTAACTTATACTGTTGTTAAGATAGAAGAAGAGAAAAAATTTGAAAAATAGAATCCATGTAAGAAGCTTTCAACTTAAACTTATTACAAAGATCCTCCCACTTAATCCAATTAGTGGCTCCTAAATCCCATAGATCTACCCATTTCCTAATTTCCCTATTAACAAACCTCTTGTATCTAAGCGGAGGAAGGTTCGAGGCATACACTCCATTGTCTTTCTATATTCAAATAGACCTATATGGAAGCACCCAGCCTCTATGCTCTTACATATAGGCCCAATAAACCGTAGAGCCAACCATCTTCCATGCCTCCTAGATCCTCTTAATAAAGATACAACCCCATATTTTAAATTGAACAGGTTGACCTACAATATCCTCAATATGAAAATTCCCTTTAACACCATCAACATGAAGACAGTTATGAATTCTATATCTCAAGAGTTTTTACCAAGGATCAACACCTTCCAATGCTCTGACTACCCATTTGGCTGCCAACACCTTACCTTGTATTTGAATATCCAAAATACCTAGACCACCTTCCTCCTTAGGAATAATTTAGAGGGTATTCTCTTGGGGCCATAAAAATTAGACCAAAGAAATCCTCTAATAAGTATTTCCAATCTTCCAAACTGAGAAGAATTGAGAAGCCAACATGAATAATAATAAAAACGATAAGCTTGTAATATTTTTCCAACAATAATTATTCTACCAGTAAAGGATATGAGCTTATTTTTCTAGAACTAAATTTTCTTTTCAAATATCGCAAGACACTAACCCCACATACCCTTCAAATAAAGGGCCACGCCAAATAGTATTCCAAGGTATCTAACAATTTTTCCATCCTTCACCCATCGCCAACTAGGAGAGAAATTATTTGGAAAAGTGTCACTGCCAATCAACCAATAGTCTGATTTTTCTTCACTAATGATGGCTCCAGAGGCTTTGCAAAATTGCTTCAAGCAACATTTGACATTATGAAGTGACAAGGCATCCAATTAAAAATAAATAAGGGAATCATCCATAAAATGATTATTCAGAACAAGACCTCTAGAAGTATCAATCCCTTTGATTAAACCCACACATCTCTTTGATTCCAACATATAGCCCAGAGCATTAGTAGTGATAAAAAATAGAAGGAGAGCAAGAGGGCACCCTTGTCTAATGGATTTGAAAATATTTATTTGATTAGTGAGCTTACCGTTAATTACAAATTGAGCAAAGGCATAGGTGAATAAGACCTTGATTTTATCCACTACCCATTTGTTGAAGCCAAGTCATTCCATCATACTAAAAAAAATGACCAATCCATCCGATCATAGACATTCTTGGGAATGGATAATGTTTTATTTGATGATTTACCATTGTTAATATTGACCTTCTTTCTATCACTCTTGCATTGGGAGGCAGAAAGAAGGTCAATGTTATCAAGGGTAAATCATCAAATCAAACATTATCCATTCCCAAGAAAGTGGAAAATAAATTTTATCTCCATCATCATACGGTGAAATTCATTATATTTTACTTGAATAAACCATTAGAAAAAAAATACACAAGGTATGAGGGAAAGAAATCTAGATAGGCAGATTTTAGAGCAAATGAGACAAATAGGGTCAGTGGTAATGAGGGTAAATCATCTTTGTTTTCCTCAAGTAGTATAAAGGATGATGAATTATAATATGCAAACTTAAATTTAAGAGTTAAAGTACAAAGGAATATAGGGAAGAAATCTAAAGCAAATTTTAATGAAAATGAGACAAATAAGGTCAATGTTTTTTTTTTTTTTTTGAAAAATGAAAACTTGTATTAATACAAGAACCAGATACAAGCGGGAGAGAACACATCCCGATCCAGAGCCACTAGCAAAATAGCAAGGAAAGCGCACAAAGGCAACGCTAGGAACCACAAGGCACAGAGAACGGACGACACGAAACAACATGTCGTGAAAATGTGACATGTTGCAAAAATGCGACAAGAAAACCCGTCACGGCCACTTCGGCACCAACAGGCGATAACGCGACATGTCACGAAACGATAGGAAGGGCCTCACATCCACCCAACGCGAAAGCGCGAAAAAAGAAAAGAAGCAGAAGGGCGATATCGCACGAAACCACCCGCAAGGAGCCAAACATCCGTGAAATCCCAGAAAAGAAAGACACATCGCTATGACAATTTCCAGTATAAGTGCGGAAATAGAAGAACCATGTAACAAATTGTAGAAAACGTGACGAAATATTACATTACTATTAAAATTCAAGAAGGGAATGAGAGCAACGATGAAAGCGGAGAATCATAATGGGAAGCGAAAAAGTCATCAGATATCGATGACATGTCAGATATCATGAAGAGGCCAACACGAGACAACGGGAGACAACATGTTGCGATATCACGACAAAAAGGGCCCTTAGCATAAAAACTTTGCACATTATTTCAGAAATTGTTCAAGGCCTTGTCTGATCTCGGCATTCTCCACAGAAAAATTGCTATGCATATGAATCCCAACCTCTCTCTCAGCACCCAACTTAGCAAGGAAATCAACCACTTTATTGAGAGATCTACTAGCATAAACAAGATCACATCCTCAATTTCCTTCCAAAGCTCTAAAATTTGGGAAACCAAAATTTGGAGCCTCCAAGCTTTTAAGGCAAAGTTCCTCCGGCAATCAAGAGCACCAACCAAGATTTGGGAATCAGACTCAATGATTATCTTTCTGTGACCATGTTTGACGGCCCAGATGGAGGCATATTTAATAGCAAAGGCCTCAGCTTCATTATTTGTGGCATATCCCAGACCTTGCAATTCCCAATATAGTACAGTCCCAGCATGATCACGGTAGATAACACCACTGCCAGCATTGCCCAAATTACCTTTAGCAACTCCATCAGTATTGATTTTGACCCAGCCTTCTGGGGGAGGTTTCCAACAACTTCTAACCTTCAACCTCCTCCCACTCAAAGGATTAGAAGTCGAGGTTTTCCTTCTCATAGATGGCAACGGTTTCCACAACTTTGCTCCAGATGACCTACCAAATCCCATCCACCGAAGAGAAGGTTTCACGAAAATACGAGCATTTCTTTCCAACCAAACCTGCCACCAAATAAAAATGAAACCGAGCTCCCACCACGAGAAGAGCTTTAGAAATAAATCTACCTCTCTTCCACTTTCCCATAAATTGGTCGGGACAAATCTCCAAGCACCCGAAGTTTAAAGTGGGAGAACCAACGTACTGTGAAAGAGCAATCAAATAGAAGATGATCCACAGTTTCCCCATTCCTATAACATAAAACACACCGGAAGGGCCAATGATGCCTCTAATTCTGAGGTTGTCAAAGTTCAAGATACCATTATGCATCGGTTCAAAAGAAGTTCACTTTCGCCCCCTTGGGATGCCATATCTTCCTCCATTCATGAAAGAAAAGAGTGTGGGGGGCTGTAGGATCGAAGCATAGCCCTCCTTCACGAATAAAACCCAAGGTTCCCAAAGCCCCAAGCAAGCTCATCCTCCTCATCTCTCCCGATAGAAACCTTTCCCAAAATTTTTCCAGAGTTGGGGCCTGTCCGGAGGGATTGGAATAGGCCATTCACCCAGCCGCTTAAATTTTTTAACCTTATACTCCCCCAATTGGCTGGTAGTGAAGTAGCTCTGAATATTAATCCAACCTTTATCTTCAAGAGCTATTTTTAACGGAAGCAAATCAGGAAACACAGCAAGGATAGGAGGATGTTGATCCCAAGAGTCAGTCCAAAATCGGGCCTTCTCCCCTCTCCCCACTTTCCAGAACAATTGATCTTTGATAATGCAAGATCCAAGCTTGAGTGCCTGCCACACAAGAGAACCATTACCTTCCAGAGGATAGCGGCCCAAGTCGTTGGGAGGAACAAGACCCAAGTATTTGCTAGAAAGGATTCTACTGCAGAGGGAGGAAGGCTGGGAAATCCACCTCCAATACAATTTCCCAGCCAGGGACCGATTGTTAAACTTGGAACTTCTTAAGCCCAGACCACCATTTTCCTTGGGCTGGGTGACCTTATCCCAACCAACCAAGGCCCATTTCCTCTCTCCATTGGCACCTTCCCAAAGAAAACTTCTAGCCGCTTTGTCCAACTCTTTCCAGATTGAGGGAGGGGCGGCCTGAATTGAGAATTTGTAAATAGGCATTGCTGAATAACGACTTGAGTTAGTCGGCCCCATAGCTTAACCATCTATGAGACCAGTGATTCATTCTCTCTTTTATGCCATCTAGCGTCCTTCCAAATTAGTGTCATTTTTTGTAATGCGAGGAACCCCCAAATAAACAACAGAAGGGAGGTTCGAGTGAAATCGTAATCTCCATAACTCTCTCTTGCGACCTTTGATCAAGGTTGAAGAAGACCACTTTTGATTTTGAATCATTGATGACTTGATTAGAAGCCCGAAGGTAGACGTTAAGAGTATCTTTGATTCCTCTTGCTTCTCTGAGGCTGGCAACTCCCACCAAGCCCGTATCATCCACAAACTATAAATGAGTCAAAACTTCGGCTTCGATTTTAATTCCTGTAATCTGTCCTTGACGTCTTCTTCTCAGGAGTCTGCCTAAACCTTCACCCAAGATAAGAAAGAGATATGGAGAGCAGGGATCTCCTTGATGGAGACCCCGAGAGGCTCCAAAATGTGGCGAGGGAAGCCCCTTAATTAAAACAGAGTATGAAGGTGTAGAGATACAGCTCATGACCCAGGCAATCCAGTCCTGAGAAAAACCAAAGGCTACCAACATCTTGACCAAGAAACCCCACTCTACTCTGTCATAAGCCTTAGACATATCCAATTTGATGAACATTCCCTTGTTACCTGAATTATGCATAGAATGGATAGCCTCCCGAGCCAAGATCACTCCATCCAAGATCTGTCTTCCTTCAACAAAACCCCCTTGCTCGGGGAAATAAAATTTTGAAGAAGGGGTTTTAGTCTTTCAGACATAAGTTTAGTGATAATTTTGTAGATCACATTACATAAATCAATAGGTCTGAAATCAGAAATGTGAGCCCCCCTCTCCTTTAGGAATTAAAGTGATAAAGGTGTGATTTAGAGCCTTGAGCATTCTTTTGTTAATTCTTGATTCCTCAATGACAGCCAACACGTCCTCCTCCAAGATATCCTGTAAGGCTGAAAGAACTCAATAGGGAAACCGTCTGACTGGCGACTTTCCGTGCACATCCCAAAGACCACCTTCTTGAGTTCATCACGATCAATGGGCTTAAGAAGGGCTTGATTCTCTTCATGAGAAATAATAGAGGGAATTCCCTCAATGACTTCATTTTGAGCTTCCACATCATGCTGCATACTTTCCTTGAAGAGGTTTGAGAAGTACTCCATAGAAAGGGAATGCATATCAGGAAGAGTGTCAAAAGAGTTTCCAAACTCATCTTGAAGGAACTCCATGTTATTCAATTGCCTTCTAGCACAGGGAGAGCGATGGAAAAATTTAGTATTTCGTCTCTTCTAATAGCCAAGTATTTCTAGCTCTCTGTCTCCGAGATCTCTTCTTGATTATCAATGTCCTCAACCGCTTTGCGTAAAGCATCATCCTCAAATTTAAGATGCTCATAAATAATTCCTTCTCTGAATTGTTTTTGCACCTCATTCCATTTGTCCAAAAGGGAGCCCGTTGGAGGGAAATCAGATTTGTTAGTTTGCTTCCCTGTTTGTTACTCTTAACATAGAGAAGCTGTTTATGAAATTTGAACATAGCTGTTCCAAAATGGGGACGGCCTTCTTCCCACCACTGTGGAATTTTACTTCGTAGGTCCTCTTTTTGCAACCAAAAATTTTCAAATTTAAAAGGTTTGTAATACTTTCCTGACATAGTCCCTCCCTCCAAAGAAATGGGAGAGTGATCGAACTGGCCCTCCAAGATCCGGAATTTGATATTCCATCTAACATAAACTTCCTTCGAGACCAAAAACCTGTCAACCTTAACCCTCCTACTGTATGGCTCTCTTCTCTTATTAGTCCAGGTAAAATTTGTACCAGGGCCTTTGATGTCAACAAGGTTAAAGGCCTGGACGTGGGCAATAAACAGCCGATCCCCTGTATCCAGAATAGGGATGCCACCTTCCTGATCTCTAGCAGATAATTTAGCATTGAAGTCCCCAACTAAAATCCAATCAAGATCTTCCCCGGAGGACCTCATGTTTTGAACGACTTTCCATTGAAACCGCCGACCTTCGTATTCCCGAGCCCCATAGAAATTTGTAATTAAGACTTGTTTAGTCTGTAACTATATTCTTGAAAAGAGATGTTAGGACCCCTCTCCGTGCTATATGATCTATTGCTATCCACGCCAAAGGATTCCAAAGAGTAGCAATCCCCCCGAGGCACCAAGAGCAACTCGCCATATGGCCGCACCCTCCGCATTCGCCGACGCTTTACTCATGAGGTCTAATGACATTTTTATTTCCCGAATGAGCATAAAGTCTGCTTTACTTCTTTCTAAAAGTCTTTGACACAGCATTGATGGGTTCTATTGTTTAAACCCCTCACATTCCAAGATTGTATAATCATTGGAAACCTTGGGAGCAATACGAATCAATTGTTCTTGCCAATCCTCCATTGATTAGATTATCCCCTTGCACTGCAATTAGATCCTTATTGTATTTCCCCCACCCCTTGGGAATTCCTTTTTTGACCTCTTCTCCACCTCGGAAATTCCAAGAGCTCGGTCTTTCTCTGAGCTTTTCTACAATTCCCATGGAAACATCTTTAATAACGGGCTGGGCTGGGGAGTGGATTACCAGAGTCCCGGGGTTTTCATGATGCAAAGTCTCAGATGAGTCAATCGCCTATTCAAGTACAGGGGTTGAGTAAGGAGGAGCATGAGTAAGGATGATATTATCCTCAAGGATCCCATCTGCTCCTTCCATAGTTTGGTCTTCTTGATCCATAAGAGATTTGAATATTTCATACCGATTTGTTGGCTTGGGAAGAGCTTGCTCCTTACCATTTCTCTTTTTGTTTCTTCTCCTCTTCTGCTATTCAAATCCATCATTCTGGCCCTCAACCCAGTGGGAATGACAGGTGGTTCCTTGGCCGAAGTGGACTTACCTCCTCGGGAGCGATTTGACATTCCCTGTGTAGCATCCACATTGGTGCTCAAGATATTTGGACAGGACCTTGCCAAATGGCCATGCAAATGACAGACTCTACAACGGAAAGGTAGGTCTTCATAGTCTAAATGTTGTACCCAAGATTGTCCTGCTAGCTCCAATTCCATCTCAACTGGTAGTGGTTGACTAATATCCAATTCTACACAGATTCTTGCATAAACAGCGGTATTTCCTTCAATGGTATCCTTAGAAACTCCCAAAAATCTACCTAGAGAGTTGCCTATCAATTCAAGAATCCGCTCACCCCAAAACTCCATCGGGAGAGCATACGGGATCCAAACCGGAGGTGGGTTCAATGCGAGGGTCGAACCCCTCTCCACGGCTGGACAAATACCCTCGGACCATGGCTCCTCTTCTCTCGATTCAAATCTCCTCGTTTCTATCCATTAGGGAAGAAAAACTAATAATGAAATACCCATTGCTAATGGGCCATAAGGAGTACTCACCGATTGGCTCCCAGTTTTGTCTCACCCAGGAATGCAAAAAGTGCAGGGTGGGTCGAATGCCCATGTTCATGAGTGGCTCGATAGTTTATCGTGTCTTCAACCAGCTCTGGTTCGATGACTATTTTTGGTCTTGATGCCGTTGCGGGAGACATCCATTGATTCCTCTCCGGGAGAGCCCTTGCCCGCATTCTTGGCTAGCAGATGGAAGGCACCCGCATTGAGCATCGAGTAAGACGGGATTTTCTCGTAGAATCTCCGCATAAGAGGTCTTTTTGCCCTCGCGAGAACCAGGAAGAGACCCCATTGGGTCCTCCCGGGACACCGAAATATCCTAGACCAGAAGCCTGCAACAAACCCCAAACACGCTGGAGGAGGTTTCCAAACTGAAACCCTAGAGCCACGGTCGTCGGCAGTGCAGAAGCATTCCCGCCAAATCGCCAGAGCTCAAAAAACCATCCCACTCAAAGTCAATTTCAAAAATAAGGTCAATGTTAATAAGGGTAAATCATCTTTATTTTTCACAAGCGGTATAAAGGATGATGAAGTATAATATGTAAATTTAAATTCAAGAGTTAAAGTACAAATGAATCTAGGAAATAAATCTAGATAGATATATTTTAGAGCAAATGAGACAAAGAAGGTCAATGTTAACAAGGGTAAATCATCAAATCAAAAATTATCCATTCCCAAGAAAGTGGAAATGAAAGTTTATCTAGATCATCATACGATAAAATTTATTATAGTTTACTTGAATAAACCATTAGAAAAAAATACACAAAGGATGAGGGAAAGAAATCTAGATAGGCATATTTTAGAGCAAATGAGACAAAGAAGGTCAATGGTAATAAGGGTAAATCATCTTTATTTTCCTCAAGTAGTATAAAGGATGAGGAATTATAATATGTAAATTTAAATTTAAGAGTTAAAGTACAAAGGAATACAGGAAAGAAATCTAAAGCAAATTTTAGTGCAAATGAGACAAAGAAGGTCAATGTTAATAAGGGTAAATCATCTTTATTTTTTGCAAGTGGTATAAAGGATGAGGAAGTATAATATGTAAATTTAAATTTAAGAGTTAAAGTACAAAGGAATCTAGGAAATAAATCTATATAGACAAATTCTAGAGCAAATGAGACAAAGAAGGTCAATGTTAATAATCTAGATAGGCATATTTTAGAGCAAATGGGGCAAAGAAGGTCAATGTTAACAATGGTAAATCATCAAATCAAACATTATCCATTCCCAAGAAAGTGCAAAAGAAAGTTTATTTGCATCATCATACGATGAAATTCATTATAGTTTACTTGACTAAACTATTATAAAAACAAATACACAAGGGATGAGGAAAAGAAATCTAGATAGACATATTTTAGAGAAAATAAGACAGAGAAGGTCAATGGTAATAAGGCTAAATCATTTTTATTTTCCTCAAGTAGTATAAAGTATGAGGAATTATATTATGTAAATTTAAATTTAAGAGTTGAAGTACAAAGGAATATAGGAAATAAATCTAAAGCAAATTTTAGTGTAAATGAGACAAAGAAGGTCAATGTTAATAAGGGTAAATCATCTTTGTTTTTCGCAAGTGGTATAAAGGATGAGGAAGTATAATATGTAATTTAAATTTAAGAGTTAAAGTACAAAGGAATCTAGGAAAGAAATCTAGATAGATAAATTTTAGAGCAAATGAGACAAAGAAGGTCAAATATAATAATCTAGATAGGCAAATTTTAGAGCAAATGAGACAAAGAAGGTCAATGTTAACAAGGGTAAATCATCAAATCAAATATTTTCCTTTCCAAATAAAGTGGTAAAGAAATTTTATCTACATCATCATACCATGAAATTCATTATAGTTTACTTGAATAAACCATTAGAAAAAAATACACAAGGGATGAGGGAAATAAATCTAGATAGGTAGATTTTAGAGCAAATGAGACAAAGAAGGTCAATGGTAAGAAGGGTAAATCATATTTTTTTTCTCAATTATTATAAAGGATGAGGAAGTATAATATGCAAAATTAAATTTAAGAGTTAAAGTATAAAGGAATCTATGAAATAAATCTAAAGCAAATTTTAGAGAAAATGAGACAAAGAAGGTCAATGTTAATAAAGGGTAAATCATATATTTTTTTTGTATTCGGTATAAAGGATGAGGAAGTATAATATGTAAATTTAAATTTAAGAGTTAAAGTACAAAGTAATCTAGGAAAGAAATCTAAATAGACAAATTTTAGAACAAATGAGACAAAGAAGGTCAACGTTAATAATCTAGATAGGCATATTTTAGAGCAAATGAGACAAAGAAAGTCAATGTTAACAAGGGTAAATAATCAAATCAAACATCATTCATTCCCAAGAAATGGGTAAAGAAAGTTAATCTGCATCATCATACGATGAAATTCATTATAGTTTACTTGAACAAACCATTAGAAAAACAATACACAAGGGATGAGGGAAAGGAATCTAGATAGACAAATTTTAGAGCAAATGAGACGAAGAAGGTCAATGGTAATAAATGTAAATCTTCTTTGTTTTCCTCAAGTATTATAAAGTATGAGGAAGTATAATATGCAAATTTAAATTTAAGAGCTAAAGTACAAAGGAATCTAGGAAAGAAATCTAAAGCAAGTTTTAGAGCAAATGAGACAAAGAAGTTCAATGTTAACAAGAGTAAATCATATTTATTTTCAAGTAGAATAAATGATAATGAAGTATAATATGTAAATTGAAATTTAAGAGTTAAAGTACAAAGGAATCTAGGAAAGAAATCTAGATAGGCAAATTTTAGAGCAAATGAGACAAAGAAGATCAATGTTAATAAGGGTAAATTATCTTTTTTTTTCACAAGTAGTATAAAGGATGAAGAATTATAATATACAAATTTAAATTTAAGATTTAAAGTACAAAGGAATCTAGATATGAAGGTTTTAGAGCAAATGAGACAAAGAAGGTCAATGTTAATAAGTGAAAATCATCTTTGTTTTCCACAAGTATAAAATCTTCTCTTTGCTAAAAATGAAAGAGGTATATAGTGTATCCCTTAAGTATTTTAAGAGTTGTATAATAAAGAAATATGTATGGAAGATATCCATGGAAATTTATGGTTTCTAAAGCAACATAAGAATGTAATTCTTCCACTTTAGCATTTTTTGGAAAATATCAAGGGTTTTTAGATCAGCATACAAAAATAATTATTAGGTAGGGTCATATTTGTACTTTTGGGCCTCTCGAACAATGTAAAAAAGAAAGTGTTTGTGATTTTAGTCCTTGCATTTCAAATTCTCTAAGGCAACATAAAATTTGGGATATAAATCATATTATGAACAATATAGAGAAAATAGAAGAGATTGTTTGAAGATAAGTGTTGGTGGGAATGAAAAAATAGGAGATGAAGTCCCTTAACAAAAGAATAAAGAAAATATAACTTAAAGTAATATCAATTTGGAAAACCAAAATTAAATATCTTAAGTGTTAATGAGAAGTGGGCCTAAGCCCATAAATAAGAATAAAAAATAAAGAGAAAAATGGTATCATGGAATATTAAGAAAAAAATTATTTAGGAATTAATTGGTTGTTATAACCTATGTATTTAAATACAAGAAATAAAATTTAGTGATAAATGTAAGGAGACATTCATAACAATTTAGAATATACAGGATTGTTTGACAATTTCTTCTATAGGAGTTTCTAGAAGTATTGCCACAATTTTAGATAAACATAAATGGGATGGGCAATTGCTAGAAGCAAAAAGTAATTGGGTTGCTCATCCACTTTATAAGAAAGAGGAAAAGATAGAAATAAGGCCTATAAATGTATATGCTCCAACTATAGTTACCCCTCATGAAATATGTTGAAAAAACCTTAACATATTTTCATTAAATACAATGATGATCCATAATTGTGGTCTATATATTCATGGGAAACTTCAACATAGTTATCTCTCTCTTGGAAAAGGAGTATGGTACTCTTATATGGTCAAATAAATGTAGGATCTTGCTTCACTTGTCAATTAAAAATAGCCTTGGCATATTATTCCTTTAATCTTTCTATATACATGGGACACTAAACACATTGAACAAACTCATATAACAAAAAAATTGAATACATTTTGTTATCCCAAACATGGTTTCAAATAGAGTATGCAATCTCTTTGGACATTTTATTGTGAGCAACATCATACAACAAACTTATTTTATTGAGATGTTATTTACTATGTAATGGTCATCCAATGCCATTTTTCTTTAGGTATATGTACTTCTAAGACCCTAATTTCTTTTAAATTGTTATAGTATGGTGGGATGGACCAAGTTTTGAAGGGTCAAATATAGAAAAATTTATTGAAACATGAAATATCTAAAGTGGAAAATGATAATAAAAAAATATTTTGGTAATATATTTAAAGAACAAGAAAATTTTGAATTTAAGCTCAAAATTTAATAAAAATGGTAGAAATCAATGGAATTGACCATGATGCTTAAATACAAGAAAAATAATCACTATTTCATTATCATAATGTAAATAAAAAGGATTCTTATTGGTTCCAAAAATATAGAAAAATAGAAGGCCAAACATCCCTAGTTGGAGAGTAAAAATTCCAAGGAAGGTCTTATTGAAGGTTTTGATAAGTTACAAGTTTGAATACCTTGGAGAGGTCTCAAGAGGAAGGCTTGGTGAGCCTCATTGAAGGATTTCCTAGAAGAACTCATTGGAGAAATTTACTACCAAGGGAGAAGCTCGTGATAGCTAAGGAATTGGGATAATTATTGCCATCTAACAACAAGCCCAAAAGAGAAGGTTTGGAAAGAAGATTATCAAATTTCAAGGTAGTTTGGAATAGACTTCAAGATTATCAGATTGTTTGAGGAGGAGATCTGATTTGAACTTGAAATTCATTAAGAGAAAGGAGATAGAAAAAACACCAAATATGAGATATTTGGAGGTCATAATTGAAGGGTTCTTGAGTGAACATCTAAACTGTGATTTGGAGGAGTATCCTACCAAATTTTGGGGATTCATGGATAACATTGTAGTGAAGGTATTGATTGCTTTACAATCTAATATTTTTCAGATTTGAGGATAAAAAAAGTAGTAATTTGGGCAGCGTTTAAAGATCATATTTTAGAGGTACATCTTGAAAGAACATTTGAACCACCAAGCTACAGTGTTGGGCAGCAAACTAGTGAAGTGTTAAAGCTATAAAAAGGTGAGCAAGTTGTTTTAGACAGCCTAGAAGAGTTGCAATCACATCTATAAAAGGCAGAAAATTTAAGTGACTAAAGTTATCATCATCATCATCTACAAAGATAGAAAGGTTTGCAACAGAAGGTGAAAATTTTCATTAGTTGATATTTTATATTTGATTTCTTATTAAAATTTTATGAAGAACCAGTTTCAAGGTTTAAAGGATTGCATAAGATAGTATTCATTTTAAGTCTTCGAGATAATTGTAGAAGTTATAGTCCAGAAAGTTCAATCCTGCACAATAGAATAAAATAGAAGTTAGATATATTTTGAGAGAAAGAAACATATAATCATTCTATTGCTTATTGTAAGTAAAATAAGACTCTATGTATTTACATTTTCTATAGTGAAAAATACAATATTGAAATCTTGAATTTATTAGTGCAAACATAGCCAAGCAAAGGAAAACATTGCCAAGGATTTGGAAGCAATATTGAACCCTATCTTATCCCATGTTAGATTTACTACAGTAATTCTTATTATTAATTTATTTATGTTGATAGGGTAGTTAGTTAACTACCTAGATTAGTTACGCTATTGTTAGCGTACTAATATTTGGTCTATTTTAATTTTTTATTTACAAACCTAAGTTGTTGATTAGATCCTACGTTTACGAGCTAATCTGAGCTCTCACTGTAATATTTAAGCTGGTTCTAATCAATAGAAATGTTGTTTGGTTTATTTCACATGGCATCAGAGCCAGAAGGGTGAGAAAGAGAGGAGGCGAAAGCTGGCTGGTCTTGCTTGGAGAGAAGTTTTTTTTTGCAGGAAGCGGAAGGCTTAAGGTCTATTTTTTTTCCAGCGCTGGTCTTGAAAATTTTTATTTCCCAGCGCTGGTCTGTGCATGTTTTTGCTGAGCACGCATTTAAAAAAAAAAAAACACACAGACCCCCCTGTGCTATGCACCTCCTGTGTGTGTTTTTCCCAGCGTTGGTCTGGATTTTTTTCCCAAGCACCTCCACGAGATTTTTAATCACGTCGCCCCCCCCCGCCGTGAAATTTTTAATTACACCATCCACCCCTCCCCCCCCACCGTGCGTGATTTATTTACAAAAAAAAAAAAAAAAAAATTGTGCGGAGCGCGCCCCCGTCGCGATGTGATTTTCATCACGTGCGGCGGTCGTGCACCCCCTCCCGTCGTGACGTGGCCCACCCACCTCCCCTCCCACCGCAACGTGGCCCACCCACCTCCCCCTCCCCCCTTCCCCTCCCCTACATCGCACGCACGATGTGACGCATGATGCGTGGTGAGCTGTAGCCATGGCCAAAATAGTCGTCATGGCCAACTGCAGCAGCAGCCATCACGGGTTGTCTAGCCGTAGGTTGCCTACTGCAGTCACGTGCTGCGGATGCCGTTGTGACCAACAGCAGAGGAGGGGGTATCTGTGGCCACCTGGCATAGGTAGCCATAGAGGGAGCTTCAGCCAGGCGACCGCACTCTGGCAAAGGGCTGGGGACCCTCCTCAAATAGGAGGGGGTCCCTGATCCTTTCGGATCAGCCCGTTAGTCCACCTGGTGGTGGACTGTGTGGTAAGGCTTAGGGAGCCTACAGGTCGGGGGTTCCAATCCCGTCGACTCCCCCTTGGAGAAAAAAAAAAAAGGTGAAAAAAAAAATTCCTAAAGTTTTTTTTTTATTATTATTATTTTTAGTTAAATTAAAATTTTTAATTTTAATTTATTTTTCTATAGTTTTAAAACTATATAAATTAAAATTTGATTTTAATTTATATTTTCATAGTTTTTTAAACTATATAAATTAAAATTATTTTTTTTTAACTTTAAAAAAATATAATAATTATTAAAAAAAATGCTTTGTTAAAGTTTTTTTTTCCAGGGGTATTTTTTTTCCAAAAATTACAGGGGGAAAGTGAGTAATTTTTTGAAAAGCAATTGTGGCATTATTGTAAAGGTGCATTTTTGGCTACGCCCGACACCTAGTGGGTTATTTCTGTGGGCACTTTTATGTTGTATGTTGCATATTTCATTTTTTGCACTATAACATTAAAAGTTAAAATGAAATTCACTCCTAAGTCCTCGGAATAATTAAAACCCATCCGTGCAATTTATTGCACTACAGCATTCGGTATTTGTGATACCTCTGGCTAGCACTTATAGGTAAAGTTGTCGTGATTGCGCTACTGTATCCGTCGCCTAATATAGCTACTACAACGACGTCTGAGATTGTTCTCTATAAATCGTCGAGGAGAGATAAGTTTGCCATTTTGCATTTTTTTACTCCATCCATTCCCTAATAGTTCTTGTGTTTAGGCGTAAATCATGACGAAAAATTTGAAATCCAAATATTTTAGGGGAAGTTACGCCCCACGCATGAGGATTGTAGGCTTTCTATGGTAGGTGCCATCAACAAGACTATTCCCTTTTAGTACTGCTTAAGTTCCATGTATCGTATGATCTCTAAAAATTACCTATAGTTTCCCTCACGTAAGGGCGGGTGATTTTTTTTTTGATATTTCTAAATACCTATAGTTTCCCTCATGTAAGGGCGGGTATTTTGTATGGTATATTGGCCTAGCAAAAGGTATATCGAAAGGGGGACCAATTGGTGTTATAAGGAACCTTCACCATGTCTACAAAATTAATGATTGATTCTCATCAGTTGTTGAAAGGTCCTAATTACACACCATGGAAAAACAAGATGAAGTCTATCCTAGTCATGGATGACTTATGGGATGTTGTATCCGGAACAACAACAAGACCTTCATATGTTGTTGGTGCTACGACTCCATCTACTGCTCAAAGAGACTTTGACAAGCTAGACAGCAAAGCAAAGGTGCTCATTTTGCTTGTTGTAGCTGATGAAGTTTAGCCCCATATTATTGACTATGCAAATAGTAAAGAGGCATGGGATGCCCTTAAAACTATCTATGAGGGAAAGAATGATTCCACTATTCTATTTCTTCAATCTCAATTACACGGTCTAAGCATGAAGCAAGGGGAGACAGTTGAATTTTTTCTTTGCAGAGTGTCAGAATTGAAAGCAAAGTTGAATTCTTTAGGAGAACCAATTGAAGATAAGCTCCTTACCTCAATTGTATTGAGAGCTTTACCTGATTCTTATCAGGTGTTTATTACTTCCCTTTAGGTGTCACAATGAAAAGTTACTTTTGTAGAATTGGTTAATATGCTTCAAGAGGAGGAGGCACGCCAACTACAGCAAGATGATTCTTCTAACACTGCCCTCTACATCAACAAGAAAGGGCAGAACTAGAAGAAGGGTAATTTTTAGAAGGGAGGGAATTCATAGAAGGATTCAAAAGGGAAACAAACTCAACAACCTCAATAGAAAAAGTGCTATTGCAAGATCTGTGACAAAGAAGGTCATGATACAAACAGATGTTGGCATAAGAATAAACAATCAAAACAGAAAGGTCGAAACAAACCACAAAAGAAAAAACAAGTGAATGTTGCTGTTGAAGAATCTAACATGGATTTTGAGAGAGCCCACAAAGTTCTCATGACTACCACAGTGTCCAAGCAGAGGGATCCTATCTGGTATGTTGATTCTAGAGCTAGTAAGCACATGACTAGTGACAAATCATGGTTTGAGTCTTTTGAGGCAAAAGAGGGCAAACCTGTCACTATTTCTGATGATAAAACCTACAAGGTTCAGGGAGAAGGTACTGTTTTAGTCACTCTTCCTGATGGCAAGTGTCAGATTGACAAATTTCTCTATGTTCCAGGATTGGCAAATAATTTGTTGTCAATCACACAGATTCTGGGCAAAGATATGGTTGTGCACTTTAGTGTTGATGGAGGCAAGAAGTGTTGTTCTATTACCTAGGAGGGGTAATAACATTGCCACTACTTCATATAAGCATGGCTTATTTGCCTTAGATGCTATCTCTACTCCACATGTTGCCATGACAGTCTCTACAAAGGAGGCAACTTCCCTATGGAACAAGAGATATGGACATTTGAGTTCTAGTTACTTACTTGAGTTAAGTAAGTATGAAATGGTAAAAGGTCTTCCTTCCCTTTCAACCACTTTACCAGTTTGCTCTGACTTCTTGGCAGGAAAGAAGCGTAGAGTGCCTTTTGAAATAAGCTCTACAAGAGCAAAGAAACCTCTGGAGTTGATTCACACCGATCTGTGCGGTCCCTTAACTCCCAACAGTTGTGGGGGTAAGAGGTATTTTTAGTTATTCATAGATGATTACTCATGAAAGATGTGGGTATTCTTTCTTCAACTAAAATATGAAGCATTTGGCTTCTTTCAGCAATTCAAGAAATTTTTTGAAAAGGATTCAGGGACTTCTATCAAGACCCTCTACTCAGATCGAGGGGGGAGTTCACCTCTAAATAATTCTTTGAGTTATTGAAATAAAATGGGATCACACGATAGTTAACTACTGCTTATACTCCTCAGCAAAATGGAGTTGTTGAAAGGAGGAATCGTTCCATCATGGAAATGGTTTGTTGCATGCTCACAGGAGCTAGGATTGAGCAACTATATTGGGCAGAAGCTATCACCACAATAGTATATTTGTTGAATAGGGCACCCACAAAGACTCTACAAGGAATGACTCCACAGGAAGCATGGAGTGGTAGGAAACCCTCCATTTCTCATCTATGTATTTTTGGATGTAAAGCTTTCATGCAAATACCAAAAGAGAAAAGGAAGAAGCTAGATGTGAAGACACTGAAGTGTATTCTTCTTGGGTATGATGAGCACTCTAAGGGTTATCATTTGATTTATCCCTTAAACAAGAAGATACACGTCAGTAGAGATGTATTTTTTGATAAGGCTTTCACATCATAACCCACATCAGATGTATACCTAGACCTTGTGGAACCTAAGATTGATAAATCTCCTTCCTCAAAAGTTGGAGGTTCATCTTCATCTTCTTCAACACCTCAGAAGAAGAATCCAAAGTGGTATACAAATACAATAAAAGACTCTAAGCTATCCACTCCACTATATTTGACATTGGATAGGCCTCGTACTCACAGCATGGCTCGACAGGAGAAAGCTACAATAGAGAATATTGGGGTTGATGACCTGTGTCAATATTTTGAGGAAAAACAAAACTTGGAAGCTTTTCCTGTGTAGGTCCATAGAGAGATACAAAAGATATGGATATTGATAGTGACAGGGTATTTATGTCTTCCATAGATGATCTTGAACCCACATCAGTGCAAGTTGCTCTTGGTGAGCCTCAGTGGAAGGCTGCTATGGATGCATAGTATAAGTCTTTGATGAAAAACAAAACTTGGAAGCTTGTCGATTTGCCATATGGAAAGAAGCCCATAGGCTGCAAATGGGTGTATAAAATGAAGTATAATGCATATGGTACACTAGATAAGCATAAGGCCCGCCTTGTCGCAAAGGGCTATGCTCAAAGAGAAGGCATTGACTATGAGGAAACTTTTGCACCTACTGCTCAGATGACAACCATTCGAGTTCTTTGTGCTATGGCAGCACAATATGGGTGGAAAGTACACCAAATGGATGTCAAGAGTGCTTTTCTAAATGGTGATCTCCAAGAAGAAGTCTACATGACTCAACCAAAAGGATTTGAAGTGGAATGCCAACAGTAGAAAGTTTGCAGATTGGTAAAATCCTTATATGGTTTGAAACAAGCCCCTCGGGCTTGGTATATAAAAATGGATCATCACCTTTTGTAGCATGGTTTTAAGAGATGTCCGTCAAATGCAAACCTCTATTTTAAGAAATAAGATTCTGAAATAGTGTTGCTCGTACTCTATGTTGATGATCTGCTCATTATAGGGAGTTCAAAAACAATGATTTCTACTATCAAAAGAGACTTGTGTCAATCTTTTGAGATGTCAGATCTTGAACTTCTCCATTATTGTCTTGGTCTGGAAGTCAGCCAGAAGGAGCACTCCATCAAAGTGTCTCAAAAAAAATATTGCAAGACCCTATTAGAAAAATATCGCATGACTGATTGCAAGCCAATGTCTACTCCAATGGAAACAAGAATTCAGTTATCATGATATGATGATTCACCTCAGGTAGATGGTACTCTCTATCGCCAGTTGATTGGGAGTCTCATATATCTGACCAACACTAGGCCAAATATCATTTTTGTTGTCACTTATCTTTTGAGGTTCATGTAGGAGCCTAAGACTACACACTAGAAATTAGCAAAGCATGTTCTTCACTATGTCTATGGCACAATGGAATATGGCCTAGAATATAAGAGGAACAACAAATTCTTCTTACAGGGATACACGGACTTCGACTATGTCGGATCATATGATGACCGTAAATCAACTTCATGATATTTGTTTCATCTTGGATCTAGTCCTATCTCTTGGCATAGCAAGAAGCAATAGGTGGTTTCTATTTCATCAATAGAGGTAGAATATCGTGCTACACGTGAAGCTGTGTGCGAAGTGATATGGTTGCATCGCATCCTCACAAGTATGGGTCTTCCATAAAAATCTCCAATACACTTGTTCTGCGACAACATGGGTGTTTTGAATCTTGTCAAGAATCCAATACATCATGAAAGAACCAAGAACATTGACACACAATGTCACTTCATTCGAGATGAAGTTCCAAGGCACCGAATTCAGCTTTAGCACATTCCCACCAATGCAGAAATTTTCACTAAGGCACTTGCACGTGTCAAATTTGAATTGTTTCGCAGCTCTCTTTGTATTACCAACTGATGTAATCAGGGGGGATGTTAGTCATTTTTAGATTACATAAATAATGTCATAAGGGGGGATGTTAGATTTACTATAGTAATTCTTATTATTACTTTATTTATGTTGATAGGGTAGTTAGTTAACTACCTAGATTAGCTACGCTATTGTTAACGTACTAATATTTGGTCTATTTTAATTTTTTATTTATAGACCTAAGTTGTTGATTAGATCCTATGTTTACGAGCTAATCTGAGCTCTCACTATAATATTTAAGCTGGTTCTAATCAATAGAAATGTTGTTTGGTTTATTTCACATCCCACTCATGTCAATTTTGAAAAGAAGTGGAAGTGACCAATTTCAAGAGGTCAAAAGAATAAATTTAATAGAACAAGTGGGGAAAATTTTTATACCTTCATAATCTATGTTTGCATAGCATATTGATTAGATCCACTCAAGAAAGCTCTAAATTAAAAGTATCTCCAAGGAAAGGGAGACAAGGTTAATAGCATTGGAAGGAGAAATGAAATATTCAATCAAAAGTGAAAATCATATTGCCATCTACCCTATGTTGGAAGTATACAAGGTAGGAAGTTTCTCAAAGATATATTATATTAAGCAGCCACCATTAGAAAAAATAAAAAGCATAGTCAGAGTGCTTGGAAGAGAAGTTGTCGAAAAAAATTTAGCATTCACCATATCAAGATTCGAATAGCACCATAGCTAGGTGCAACGAGAAATACAAGGATAACATTATCATAAGAGAACATTGCCATGACAAAGACCTACAAAGGATAAAAAAGTATACATATTATTTTAGAGTTAGAGCAAAGTATAAAAGAAAAGGAGTATTCATTACCAAATAGTAGAGAAAGCCATTGCATAGCTTACCATCCATGTTGAAGAAATCATCTCAAAATTCATTATTGTATACAAAGAATTCACTATCATACAAGAGCTAAATAACACATCGTGCCATCGTGGTATCATCTAAGTCAAAACAAGAAAGGTATCTCAAAACTCACTGTTATAGAAGTCCGAAGTAAACATATATAGTTGGCTAAGAGCAAGTGTTGAAGCCCTAAGTTCTACATTGGAAATTGCATGGACCAATAGATCGAACACTTGTGAATGTTGTGCTATAAAAGAGTGCCACTTGGAATAATAAATATAGTTATCTCATAATGCACATGTCTAGGAAGAAGGTGCATTCATTCAAAATAACGCTCAAAATAACCAACATAGTATAGTAATGTCTCAAAGAAAGAAGATCATTGCACAAGGATCAATACCACTTGTCATAAGTTGGTAATACTTTATATTTGCACTTAGAGTAAGTTTGGAACCATTTAGTTCAAATATTATTTAGCTAAGTAATTCCCAGTAGGAAAGAACACTCACAACCTTGGAAATATTGTGACGCTTGTCACATACCATATGATTGATTAACCATATTAAAAGGTACAAAATAGGAAGAAAAAAAGTGAAGAGCATAGAAAATTCAAGGAGCATTAAAGAAGCCAAAAATAAGACATAGATAAGCACATAGAATAACCCATTAGTGAGAGCATCAGTTACAATAGATAGCAGCAACATTAAATACTATCACAAGGAGGAGTTGATAGTATCGATCGACCATTGAATCAAAGCACGAGTTGATTACAGAATTAGGTGAGCACATAACATAGTGAACAACAGGTATTATCAAGGTAATTTTAAAGTTGTTTACTATTGCAAAGGATTTATAAGGTTATATGTATTGCAATTTATACTAATCAAATTATTCATTATCTAGGGATATCTAGGAGTTATAAGGTAATCAAGGGGGTGTTAATAAGTAATCAAAGTATTCTATCAATTATTTTTGTTTTACATTCTAGTCCTTGTAACATTTTAACATAAGTAGCACCACGTATAATATTTTACCAAAGTCTAAAGGAATTTGAATGTCAATTTTTCGATTATCAATTGCTTCAGTGAATCGAGCATGTAGATAGAATTCCATAGTTTCAAATTTGTCTCTTAATACTTCAGTATGAATCACTTTTGAAGTAAGGTCTATTTCTCATTTAGAATTTATAATTAAATTCTTGATTCCTCTTTTTATGGCACTTGCTCTTTCATTTGTAATAGTGTTATTCATATCATTTTTCATTGTGTTCTTTGAAGTAGACATCTCTCTTAGTTTTAGTTTTTTTATATTTTAAGAACACTTTTGTTAGATCCTTTGTAGTAGACTATCTTATGACTCCCTAGTAGATTAATTTTATGATCAAACTACAAGCTATGAAATTTTTAACATGTAGTATTCCTTTTGTTTCCTTAAAACTTAGATTTAGGATTTGTAGAATACTATATCTTTCTCAAGTAAATTGAGTATATGATCCAATTTGTTAAAAGTCTTTATAGAATTAGGTTTTGTAGAATTCCTTGTCTCCCTAGTGATTAGAGTAAGCTATAATCTTAATAAAGTTCTTAGTAAATAATAGTTCACTTTTGAGTTGATTTTGTAATGTTTTGTAAGTAACAATAATTCTCTCCTAATGAACTATGCACTTAATTTGAAGTTCTCTATGGTTGGATTTTTTGTGTCCCTTTAGTATAAATATGAGAAAAGTGTAAGTATATAATTCCAACTCCTTTAATTAAATGAAGAACTTCCTTTTATAAACCTTAATGTCCAATAGTTTAATATTTCTAAATTCCAATAAACTATTTTTATGTAATATACCATATAACTCCCTACTTTGGAATATTAGAAAAAAATGATAATAGTATTTGCAAATTTAATATTTCTAGTTTACTAAGGTTGACAACCTTATATCTCCTACTTGGTGATTTGCAAATATCTATAATTTCTTCTACTTTTTTTAGGATGGTTTCCTTGCTTCTAGGGTTGTTATTTTAATAATAGTAATCAACCTTATACTTAAAACCTTATAACTCCAACTTTTAGAAAGCAAATAATTAAATAATATTCTTATATTCCTTCAACGTAGGTAGCTCGGCTGGCAGTGAGTATAGGATGCTCTCACTAGATCGTGGTAATAAAACTGGTTTTTTCTCCCTTGATGGTTGTGATCTAGGTGATTTTGCTCTCCCTTAATCATAGTGATTTAAGTGGTTCAGCTCTCTTTTGACGATGGTGATGTAATATTTCACTAGATGTTGGTATTATATTTTCCACCTAAACATATTCCACCTAATGTAATCATTTATTTATGATAGGATTTTAGTGGACATCCTTTGACTCCTTGGATTTGGGATTTCAATGCATCTTCATTGTAAACTTGTTTCTATTCTCTGCGCAAACTACACTTACAATTGCTTGGACTTCACTATAATTGCTTGGACTCAAGTGCTTATGTAGCTTCTCCTCTCCTTATACTTGCACCCATGTGAACTGCTATTTGGTGAGGCATTATTATAATACTTTGATCTTTGAGTAACACTTAATTATTTTTCAATTGATGAGTGATGATGATGATGCTCCCAATTAGGCCTTTCAACATCTAAAATTTAGATGTTATTGTAGCCACAAAATTTTGACACACCTCAAAATTCCCTTTTCCTAGTAAAACATGTTGATTATCCTAACGACATAAATTTTACCCTTAAAAACCCCTACCTCAATTTATGTGTAAAGAAAATTAAAAATGATTTAATTTCCCCCATTTATGATAAATTTGGGCAAGCCCGATGAAATCGAACTTGTTCAATAATTTTGGCTGATCCAAAATCATCCAAATCCCACATGCATCTAATTTAGGTGGTTTGTTGGGATTTTAAACCTAATTTAGGTGAATCCAAATTCTCGACAAATTTGGGTGATCCAAATTTATCCAAATCAAGAAAAAATCCAAATTGGCTTAACAACCTGGTCTATTCTCATCTACCTCCCTGATTTCTTGACATGCATCAGGCATTTAAACTCCTAGATCCCTCCTAAACAAGCTAATGGTGATAATTTTCAAGAAATATTGATTGAAGAAGGAGATTTAGGAGCTTTTTGGCAGGTTGTAGTGAATATTTCGACCTTTTGATCACCGTTCTAGGATTCCATAGACATGGTGGCACCTAATGCATACTTAGACATGGTTTATACTTAGCTACAATTTTTTTTCTTACATTATTTTTACAAATTTAGGTTACCCAATTTTATCATAATTGTCCAATTTTAACCATTATTTTTTTAGAACTAGCCGTTAGATGATTTCAGATCACTCGAAAAAATACATAGCATCTAAAATAATGCATAGAATCTGAAATCATTACAATTTCATATTGGGAGTAATATTATGATACCTATATTACTATTTTGATTCAGATTTGCATTGTACTTTCTTATCTACTTTTAGTACTTCATTGCTTATTACTATTGCTATTGTATTTACCGCATTTAATCTTACATGTTTTTGCTTTAAATCAGTAGATCTTTTACTTTATATATGGTTTTCTAAAATAACTAAGGGGTTTTGACCGTTACAGATCACAATATGCTATAACCTATGTAGATCCCCATCCCTAATTTCAAATTTTAGTGTTGCATTGTGAAATTGCAAGTTTTTGATATATTTAGTTGATCTGAATTTGTCTGATGAATTCGAATGTATGAATTCATCCTGTAGACATTCGAATTCATCTTGTTAACCCGAATTCATTCAAAATAAAACATCTAGATTAGGTAAGGATCTACACTTGTCTTCTCATACTTCATATTTATATTTCTTTGTCTTATAGGCATCTGCATTTAATCATAAAAATAGAAAACACCAAAACATAGACTTTACTATATTTTTCCATATTATTCAAAATACAAAATACAAAACACACAAAAAGGACAAAGAAAAAAAACATATTAGCATAGATCTTCACATCTTGTTTTTTAACAAAACCATTGCATATTAGTCAAAATTTACAAATCTTTCTAGCTAGATCTGTATACTTTATTTTCTAGCTAGGTAGTAATTTCATTTTGGTCAAACCCTAGGTATGTGCACATAAAAGAATTCAACAAACACCCATCTTACCTAGGTGTGAAAACCGCCATAGAAAGTGTTTCCTAGTGAACCCTCACCCTATTCATTGACAAACACCAGGGAGAACGCAAATCAAGTGCTTCTCGTTTGAGGTGTAGATTCATCATTTTCCCTCCTCCTTTTAGGCATGGATCCATTATCCTGAGAGAAAGGGGTGAGAAAATTTTGGGTCTACATTCTTTGGTGAATCCGACGTGAACTACACCGTTATTGTCAACTTTGATGTTTTCCATATCATAAAAAAATAAAATATTTCTAAATGGTAGAAAATAATCTTAAAGATTCTTTCTTTATAGACCTTATAAAAATGTTCATAGAGCAGGAAGTTGACCTCTTCTACAAAATTTATCATTTAGAATTTCAGGTGGACTTGTGGAAAAACTTTGGTATCATTGAGAATAGATATGAAGAAATAAGGAAAATTAAAAGAATTGGTGTTACTAAAGCCATAGGGCTAGGTTATTACTCTCCCTATTTTAAAATCAAAAGAAGTTGTGAACATTGAATTAGAAAAAAATGAGCTAGTGTTCATTCAAGCATCTATCATTGGGATAACTATCTAGAAGAGGCATTAAATGTCCATAAATTATTAGTATACATAGAGAACAATGAGTTAACCCTAGAACAAAGAAGAAGATACCACAAATCACCTAGGGTAGTCCTCTTTCAAGACTATTGTTATGAATTGCAATTTCAACCTTATATGTCAAAAACTAAGGAACTTACCCTTGTCCACTTCATCCGAATTTTAGTAAATGATTTATCTTTTGAGGAAGAACACTATATGAGTCCTGAATATTTAGAGCTCATTAATGACATTCACAAGATTTTAAAGGAATATTAAACCATTTAGCATTGTTATCAAAATTCTGTAAATACTTGAGTTAAAATTATTTTCTTTTAGAACAAGGATAAAAACAATAACAAAATCAATAAAAACAAAAACAAAATAAAAAGTAAAAAAACAAAACAAAAAAAAACAACAACAAAAAAAACAATAAACAAAAAAAACAAACAAAAAAATTTTAATTAGAATCGATGGGAAAGATGCCTAAAAAATTAAGGCATGGTAAACAAGTGGCAATTGGCTTAGAAGATGAGTCAAAAACTGAAAACCCTAATGCTAAAATAGAAATAGAAGAAATTATAGGAGAACAACAACTACAAATAGAACAAAATAAATAAAATGAAGTAGTCGACCGCATTGACTCAATGTTGGGACCTCAAGGGGACATTCACTTTCAATCCATGCAACACTTTTATGGTTTTTTAAACTATAATTGAGCTGCCATCACTAATGTGTTAGAAATAGAATATAATCTCGCAAAGGGTGACTTCTCGATGGAAGTAGCCCTAGAAGAAGCTTTCCTAATTTACCCACAAACTGAGACATATATAAATGCTTCATTGTGACATGACACTTATGATCATTCCTTAGGTAATACCCAAAATATACCTCCTCAAGAATATGATGCTCAAATGTAAGCATCTATGGTACTACAACAACAACCTATTTTTGCAACTACCACAACCACTTCCACCCAAAAGAAACCTTCTCCATCTAATAATAATACTATTCTTTCTCAATATTTCCAACATCTATTCTCTCAAAGTGCTATTTCTCAAAAAAATAAAAATAAGCAAAATCCTAACTCTCCATGATCAAATGCTCAACAGAATGTAGCTCCTTATAAACTCCAAATTCCTCATATTTCAAACACTAGGCACAATTGTATCTCCATTTCCACTCCTTATAAGGTAGCACAACAGACATATTATCCTCCACATAGCAACATAGTAACACAAAATAGGCATGATGGACAAACACATCATATTGAAACTATAGTGAAACAATTAGCTTCATGATTGGACCAAATAGACCCTTATCACCCTACATATAGCTATAAATAAATGTGTAACAAATAATTATATCCTATTGTTGCTACTAGAACATACCCTAAACATTTCCCCATGCCGATATTGCTAATTTATAATGGGTTCAAAGATCCAATCGAGAATATTTGTATGTTTAGGATATTTTGTCATGACATTGTCTATGATGATATGTTATTGTTAAAGATATTCCCAAAAATATCTAGGAGTTATGGCATTAGAATGGTATTATCAATTACCAACACATTCTTAAAAATTTTTTGAAGAAACTGCAGAATTGTTTGTACATCAATTTGGTGCCTACATAGAGAGGCATATCACAATTAAATATCTGTACAATCTCAAACAAGGAAAAGAAGATATCTTCGTAGGATTTCTAGATCAATGAAGAAAACTTCTAGGAAAACTATATTTCACTTTACCTCTTAGAAATTTTCATTGGGAACTTACAAGAGCAACTATCCTATGAGTTAGCCACAACAACTGTAACATCCTTTGATCAAGCTATAGACTTGGCTAGAAGAGTGGAAGAAGCCCTAATCATAAGGGGATAGTTAAAAAATAAATATAAAGATAATTCATCTAAAAATCAATACAAAAAAAATAACATGTGGTAGGATATGGGGTTACAGATAGTAGATCCCCTCCAAATGTTAATATCATAGAAACTACATAGAAGTTTGTGTTAAAAGCACCTCAAAGACCTCCATAATGCAACTTCACAAGATTAAACCAATCATTGAAAATAGTCTTACCACAATTGGCGGAAAGAGGTTTGATAAAACATCCAAAGATATGGCAACCTGAGCCCTCTCAACCTTGGTACATATCAGATCAATATTGTGATTTCCACCAAGTTGATGGACATACAACCAACACTTATAAAAGGTTAAAACACTTAGTATAAGATTTAATTGAGAATGGAAAGTTAGGAGTGGAAAATCCTTCACCTAAGGCTAATACACCAATAGAAACACAAAAGAAATAGACACAAAACACCAATCAAGATCTACACTTATAAAAGGTTAAAACACTTAGTATAAGATTTAATTGAGAATGGAAAGTTAGGAGTGGAAAATCCTTCGCCTAAGGTTGAAATAACAGAACAAAACACCAATCAAGATCTACACATCTTCTAAAATTATTTATCAAACTGTGGTAAGGAAGTTGTAAATCAGCTAGACTATAAGACTGTACCTCAACCGACATGTTATGTCAAAATTATTAGTAGTCACTTACCATCATAACCTTCACAAACTCCCATTTTTCCTACTTAATATGTTATCACAATTGAGCCATCTCAAGGAAATACAATATGATTCTCATTTTTGAACCATATAGAAAATGAAACTAAATTCGAGGTAGACATTATTTCATTACATTCTAATAGATCGGAATATAAATTAGAATCAATTTTACCTATCACAGATTTATTAATTTCGAAGGAACCATTTCCAATAAGGATAAAAACCCATCCTTCTTCACAACAACTTCTTCCCATAGAACAAACATCAAATGCTAGATCACAACTTGTTCAATATGATCCTCCCATTCCCCATTAATCAAACAATATTGTGGTCACAGTTGGAAATATTACTAGACACCAAGCTTAAAACCAAAATTCTCAATCGCAATTACCTACAACTCAACCAAATAATGAGGACCAACCACCTTTTATTTTGAAACCACCTTATAAGGGAAATAATGTAATTCGACCTCAACAAAAGGCTCCCTTTTATATTAATGAACAACTAGTTAATACAACTACTAGGATTTCCCTCTTAGATCTTCTTATAGCTTCATCAGTTCATAGAGAGGAATTAATGAACACCTTGAGTCAAATGATGGTACCTCAGGATATAGAACCAACTGTTGTAGTGAATGTTGTAGCTTCTCATGGAGTTGACTACATTGATTTTCACAATAAATATATACCTCCACACAGTATGCATAAGGATAATCCTTTATACATAATAGCATTAATAGGATATGTAGGCATTAAGAGAGTATTAATTGACAATAGCTCATCCTTAAATATTTGCAGCTATTACTTTTTTAAAATGTTTGGGTTCAAAAATGAAGATTTATAGAGAACTAAAATGATTATAAAAGCTTTTAATGATGAAACCCAAGAAGCTTGTGGTGTGATATCTATCCCATTACAATTTGGACCTAGAATATTGGATACATTTATCTTTGTTGTATCTTATCTTGCATCATATAACATCCTTCTAATATGCCCTTGGATTAATGCAATGTGGGCAATTCCCTCTACCCTACATCAATGTGTCAAGTTTGAGTTTAAAAATCAATTGGTCACCATCCATGGAGATCCTAGATCTTTTGATATGTGTGCAATGATAGAACCTATTGATGTTCAATTTTTTCCAGCCTTATCATCATCAATTTATGTTCCCCCTAAGTCTTATTTTCCAAAAATTGAACCTCTACCTTCTTTTGACACGACTACACTATCTAAAACTGATAATCCTTCCACTTCATATCCTCTCATAGATGAAGCCTTACCAGACTTGTCTACTATATTAGCACCTACGGAGCATGCTATTTTTTTTGTACAAGACTCCATTGTCTTATCCCAATTATCATCATACCCGTGAGCGATAGGTTTACCTCGCAAACAGGAAAATATGTCATGTTGGAAATTGTACTTGTATTTTTGTGGGATATTTTTTCGATAAAATCAATATTAAGAAAATAAAATTTACATTCGATGAAGATAGTTTTGCTCAATTTTAATTTTCCAATAAATATATAAAATCAAATAAAATTATGTGTGATATGGGATACATAGGTAAAGGTTTGGGTCATTTTAAAAATGGCATACGTGAACCATTTAAGGTTGATGAATGGCCTACATGATGTGGTGTAGGCTATATCCCTACAAAAAATCAACATTTCTCTTTCAATTATGATGATAATCTAATCACCTATGATGAATATTTAGAAAATCAAAAACATTTAATGAATAATAAGATGAGAAGACAAACTCATTTTTCCTACAATATGATTTCAATAGTCCATCCAAAAATGATTGCCACTCCAGATGAGTGTATAGAATGAGATGTCTTTTTTGACATCTCCCTTGCATAAGTTATGAGGAATATTTTCTTCTTCAATGGATCTATCCCATGTATAGCCCATGTACACACAAAAACCCCACAATAAAATTAGCCAAATTATCCGTAGAACTTCAAGAAATGGGTGTTTCACCCACCCCTCCTAAATTTGAAAGGGACTTAAATATTTTGGTAGAATATATCTTGAAAATCAATATTGGAACAAAAATTAATCCACACTCGTTTTTGATAATGGAACTTGCTTCAAAAATAAAGATATATAAAAACTTTGTGCTAAGTATACAATCCAACATAGATGGTCTAATCCTTACTATCCACAAAGAAATGGCCAAGTTGAATCATCCAATAAAACTTTAATTAAAATACTAAAAATATTGGTTAATAAATTAGGATGAGATTGGCATACTCAATTATATCCTGCTTTATGGGATTATCAAACTAGTGTTCGAATCCCTACTACCGCTTCACCTTTTGTCTTGGTATATGACACTGAAGCCATATTTCCTTTTGAGCTTTAAGTCCCTTCTTTAGGTATTTTACTTCAAGACACCAAATTAGGAGATGAATATCATGTTGGACGACTAAGCCAATTGTAATTACTATATGAAAAGCACATAAAAATGCTTTATAGCACCTTCACTCCTATAAATATAAACTCAAAAGATCATATTATAAGAAATTCCATACTCGATCTTTTGAGGTTGGAGATTTATTTCTTAAAGAAAATTAAAAAAAATACAAATGCTCAATATGATTTAAAAGGAAAATTTCAAACAAATTGGCTAGGTCCATTCATCATCACTACAAAATTTGGATTAGGTGCATATCATTTGGCTACCTTATATGGAAAAGACCTTAAGGAACCACTGAACGCTATGCATCTTAAAACATACTATGCATAAAATAAAGAAGTCTCACCATTGTACATAGTTGTAAATACCTTGTACATACATTTCTTGCATCTACTTCAATCATCATATTTAAATCATCTTTCACTTAGTTTCATTTATCTATGAATTTATCAAAATAAAATTATGGTCTAATTACATACAACATATGGTCACATACAATTTTTATTCTAATTAAAAATTAGACCAATGCTGTCAAAATTCATAGTTAATTTTGGTTTACTTAGGAATAATTCAAAAATTATCTTGAACCACTCACAAAAATACACATTTTAATAAAATATTGATTCTTGGTATTGATTATAAATCTCTCTTGAACCAAAATCATTACTGCTTCACTAAATAAATTTTGAAGTTTTGGGAACTGATCTGGCCACTTTTTAAACCAAGAATCACATACACATATTAAAGATGATTTTGCACAAGGGAAGATGATGCTACATAGTAGACCTAGCTCCTTAAGTGAAAGGTTTACCTTGCTATACTATTATGCACATAATCTAAATTACTGAGAATTTTCAAAAGGACAAGCTTCCCCCTACCCAAATAAATCCCTTGCTCCTATAAAAAACGAGCAAGTATCTCAAAAAAAAAGAGATAAATAAAAGTAAAAAGCAAAAGAAAAAAATGAATTTTACTACAAAGAAAATAAACATCCCCTTGTTCAAAAAATTAAACAAGAATCCCTACTTAAATAAATCAAAATAAAATAAGAGGGTAATGATCTTGAAACTCTGGAATTCCTTGATTATTTGAAAACCATGGGGTGATCCCTATTACAACAATGGGATGAATAAATACCACCTAGAAATAGGGTATTCTTACACGTGGCAACATGTCTGTCACGATAGCGATCTTCTTTTGTATAGACTAATGTCATCTTGTGGATTAGCTATCTTTTTGTAGCTTGTATTACATAGTAGTTAAGTCCAACTGAGTACAAAAATCATGGTAAATGAACTCCTTATTTTACACACACATTGGTTCTTAAAGTTGGTTTGCATCACTACCTTACTCAAAATTGGTAAATAAACTTCATAAGCACACACAGTTGATCCTCGAGAGATTTTGTATCATAATTAAGGTCAAGATGGAAAATGAATACACAAATCACACACTGGTGCTTGATAAATTTTATTTCATCCTAAAAATGACCAAAATTCACCTTGAAGGTTGATTAGCAAACATCATTATTTCATCATGGATTTTTATGATTGTTAACATACACAATTGGTCCTAAAAACAATTAATATTACATTTTAATACCTATTACTTAGCATAAATGCTCCCATTTTACTATATTGTATGATTTCTTATCATTTATAAAAAATTGCATTTGATCATACATAATCGCTTTCTCATATAACTACATATTGACATTGCAGTTATGGCATGAGATAACCTTAATAAAATCTTTATATTTACTACACACTAGGAATCTTATACCTAGTGCAAGTCCTCTACCCAATTTTTCATGCTTAGTTGCCTTCATCTAATAATACTTCCTTTTAATATTAAGTTAGAATTAATACATAAAATACTTTTCATTAAACTTATCACTTTTAAACCAACAAAATCTCAAAATTATTTTGTTGACCACAACACTTTGATGTTAGCAATATAAAAAAATCTCATACAGGATCTCCTTAATGACTAATGTGATGGGAAGCCTCCATAGACGGTCATATACAAGCATACATCCTCGAGGTATATTGTTAACTGATCAAAATCAATATGGTTCATTTTCAAAATACTTTTTTCTACAAAACAATCCAATCACATTACATTACAAAATATCAATTTCATTAAATCAGATTTCACCTTTTCTATATCTTGATTAAGCATGATAAAAGAACAATTAGCCATCAAACATGATTGAAAGCATGATTATGTAGATCATCAAAAAAAAAACATATTTTCAATTACACATACACATAAAAATAGAAATACTAAAAAGAGAACAACAATAATTATATATATACCTCATCAAAAATATATAGAGTACAAAAAATTGACTGGTAGGCCACAATCATAAAATAGGTATACTCAGTCACTAGGGGGTATACCACAAAATCCAACTTGGTATATTATCCCTACAACCCTTGGAACTCTAGGCCTCATCACTTGGAGATAGTCTAGGCTACTACAACTAAGGAACCCCAAATACTGACCTAGATCCTGACCTAGAACAACTCAAACGAGTAAACTCTGGGGGCACAAGAGCCCTCTGGCCCTCTAAAACCAATTGATAGTACAAATTTTGATAGACATATGCCCATTATAATGTCGTGACTAACTCTACCACCACTATATTTATCCCTGAAGACTGGATTGAACCCACGCTCCTTGTCTTATGGTATTGTACCTGTGTCTAGCATGATGACACATGTCCCTGAATTCGGGATAGTTAAGCCTGAGCCTAACTCAAGAGCATCCATGCCTATGAGAGTTGTCCCTAGAACAATTGGATATAGCTCACCTGAATGCCAATATGACTCCTCAAACCAAAATCTCTTACCTAAGAGTAGCTACCTCTCCCGCACTGCTCGACTCCCCAACCTTTGTAGCAATGCCCTTCCCAGGTGAGTCATGATGAGAAACTGTAGGCACCTCTTGCTAAGGTGATAAGGTAGTATGCTCAGGTAGGGGCACATGCTGCTAAGAACCTCTTGCTCGCTATCATTGCCCACTCTCTCCCTAAATATGGAGAGCCCTATCTCTTTAAGAGCCCTTGAAAATGAATTAGGATTTTGACATAACTTCTATTTTATATCACCTTTTTACCCCTTTTTCACTTCAAATTTTGATTTTTGCAATAAATTTTAATTTTTTTACAAAACACAAAAGGGGTACCCTAGACAATAAACATAAAAAGAAAAATTGAACAAATTTTGTTTCTTCACAACATAATACCCATTTTTTCTATATATTTCTTTAACAAATATATTGTTCATAAATGCACCAAAGAGGGGGTAAAATGTAGCCGTAGAATTTTTATACACCTCAAACTTCCCTTTCCTAGTAAAACATGTTGATTACCCTAACAATGTGAAATTTACCCTTAAATATGCCTACCTCAATTTCTATGCCAAGAAAATAAAAATGATTTAATTTCTCCCTTTTTCGATAAATTTGGGCAAGCCCGACGAAAATGAACCTGTCCAACAATTTTGGATGACACAAAATAATCCAAATCCCACGTGCATCTAATTTAGGCACTCTATTGGGATTTTGAACCTAATTTGGGTGAATCCATATTTCTAATAAATTCAGGTGATCCGAATTAGTCTAAATTGAGCAAAAACCTAAATTAGCTTAACAACCTAGCCTATTCTTGCCTACCTCCTTGATTCCTCGATCTGCATTAGGAATTTAAACCCCCAGATACCCCCTAAATGAACTAATTGTGATAATTTGTAGGAAATATTGATTGAAGAAGGATATTTAGGAGCTTTGTTGCAAGTTGTAGTGAATATTTCAGCCTTTGGATCATCGTTCCAAGATCCCACAGACATGGTGACACCTACTGCATACTTAGACTTTTTTTTTTTAAGGCAAAATACCGCTTGTGGGGCCGCCTTGGTCTGAGAGACCATGAACAGGGGGTTCTACACCGTCAAAGTCACCCGGGAGTCGCACCCGACCCTGCCTACACCAACATTAACTGCATACTTAGACTTGGTTTATAGTTAGCTGCAATTTGATTTCTTACATTGTTTTTATAAATTTGGGTTACCCGAATTTATCATAAGCATCTAGTTTTAACCACCATTTTTGTGAAACTAGTTGTTAGATGATTTTAGATCACTCAAAATAATACATAGCATATGAAATAATGCATAGCATCTAAAATCATACCAATTTCATATTGGGGTAAGATTTTGATACCTATATTACCAGTTTGATTTAGATTTGCATTGTACTTTCTTATCTACTTTTAGTACTTCACTACCTATTACTATTGCTACTGTATTTACCGCATTTAATCTTACATGTTTTTACTTTAAATCAATAGATCATTTACTTTCTTTATGATTTGCTAAAATAATCGAGGGGATTTTACTGTTACAGATCATGATATGATATGACCTATGCAGATCCCCCATCCCTAATTTTAAATTTTAGTGTTGCATTGTGAAATTGTAGGTTTTTGACATATTCGGTTGACCATGATGAATTCAGACGTACAAATTCATCCTACAAATATCTAAATTCATCTTGTTAACCTAAATTCATTCGAAAGCAAACATCCAGATCAAGTAAAGATCTAAACTTGTCTTCTCATACTTCATATTTATACTTCTATGTCTTATAGGCATATGCATTTAATCATAAAAATAGAAAACACCAAAAACATAGACTTTACTATATTTTTGCATACTAGTCAAAATACAAAATACAAAACACAAAAAAAAAAAAAAACATGTTAGCATAGATCTTCATCTCTTGTTTTTTTTACAAAACCATTGCATCTTAGTCAAACTTTACAAAGCTTTCTAGCTAGATATGTATAGTTTATTTTCATAAAAATTTGAAAAGCATATAGCTATGTAGTAATTACATTTTGGTCAAACCCTAGGTATGTGCACATAAAATAATTCAACAAACACCCACCTTACCCAGGTGTGGAAACTTCCATAGAAAGTGTTTCCTGCTAAACTGTCACCCCATTCATCGACAAACACCAAGGATAGCACAACTTAAGTGCTTCTCGTCCGAGGTGTAGATCCATTATTTTCCCTCCCCATTTCAAGAGTGGATCCATTAGCCTAAGAGAAATGGGTGCAAAAAGTTTGGGTCTACAATTATCTTGAGCATTTACTTTGTAAGCATTATCGAATGCTTTATCATATGTGACAAGTGATAGTTTGCATGAAATATTTCCTCCAATACCTTCCTTAACCTATATACTCATCTTACCAATATAAATCTAGTTGGTTTCTTTCTCTCAATGCTTCTTTGAAGGAGCTATTCTTCTCAATATTTTGGCTCTTGGTTCAATGGAGGTCTTGGGAACTTTAGAGATGGTCTTATGGCACTCCTTTAGTGATTACAAAGTGTTGACCTTGGATTCTTCGATGGATCCCATCTTATTTGACAATATTATGTTGTATTGAGGTAATATTATGTGTCCTTCACTTTGCTTCTATGCAAATTCTCTCACTATTATTCTACATTGCTTTTCAATAGAAATATAATAGTTGCAAGGCTTCTAATATGGTTTTAGGTTGACATCATTTGTAGATGCTTACTTTGGTGATTGGAATGGTGTTTCTAGAAACCAAAAATTGATGCTTGTGAACCATAGATTGGTTCTCCTTCTACCTTCATTGCTTCACCAATAGTAGACATAGAATACCTATTGTGTTAGTATCTTTAAGACACTTAATATTTTGTCCTCCTTATGAGGAATGTGGTACACTAACATAGAATGAATAAGAAATTTTATTTTGCATCAATGTTTAGTGAGATCCTTGTCTCCTTGTGATGTTATTTTCTCCTTTGATATGATGACTTCTTGTTGTGTAGATAGATCTACTCCTCATTGTATAGCCTGAGGACAACTGTATATGAATTGAATAGTTTTCATTGTTTCTTAGATACGGTCACTATTTGCTCTATTCCTTGAGAGCAATGTATTATTACCTTTATATTCAAACAAAACTAACTCCTTCAGTTGGATAGTTTAGTAACAATAAATCCAAGCTAATAATCATGTATATTATATGTTGTTAAAAGATTTATTTCTACACTAACTTTCACCTTTAATGAAACCATTAATGCACCTTAAATCTGAGACTCTTCAAGTCTTGATTTGTAGCTTCTTTCAATTATTTTAATGGTGGTTTTCTTCTCCACTCCTTGGAGGAATATGAATATGTTTGATGGCTTCTCTAGGCCATAATAGATTGTAGATTTTATGCACTAAATAGTGTCTCTAAACACTTTGATATTTTGAGCTTTGTGCTCTTTGGTTTATTACCTTAATTCAATGAACCAATGCATATAATAATATTTAAGAGTAAATAAGTTAGACAATATAGAATAGTGTAATAGTAGACTCACCTTATTGCTCCTTTAATGCACTAATAGAAACTCTTAAAGAACTATCAAATGCACTAATAATTTCTACAAATCTCTTAAGAGTATTTATAAACAACCCATAAAAGTAATTTTTAATATGCACTACGAATTTCTAGAGGATGTAAATAATCAAATGATTGGGTTTTTGGATGGGGTTACCTCATGCACAAACATTCCGATGAAAACAATATTTAGTTCATGCTCTGGGACCTTGCTCTGATAGGTTAGTTGTATGGTTTGTTCTTGGGGTAGTTTTACACCTCCTTAGTGATGTTGAGCAAGGTGCAGCAACAGTATTGTCATTGTTGTCAACACAGTCAGATAGATCTATTGATGCAGTGGACAAGAAGTTCAAAAGCTATTCAGATGTAGAAGACAGGAGTTCAAAGGTTATTCAAAGTATGTACAGTGATTTTCCAAGAAGACCGAAGTGGCCCATTTGCAAAAGATCAAAGAAAAATACAAGTAAGAAAAGTGTCACGATATCATGACATATACAACAGGCAGGAAAAACTGTCACGATTTCGCAACATGTTGGAAGAGAGAGAAAAAGCAGGAAAAATTGTCGCGATTTCGTGACATGTTGGAAGAGAGAAAAAATAGGAAAAATTGTCACGATTTCGCGACATGTTGGAAGAAAGAGAAAAAGCAAGAAAAACTATCATGATTTCGCAACATGTTGGAAGAGAGAAAAAAGCAGGAAAAACTATCGTGATTTCATGACATGTTGGAAGAGAGAAAAAGCAAGAAAAACTGTCACGATTTCACATGTTGGAAGAGAAAAAGGCAAGTGGAAAAATTGTCGTGATTTCGCGACATGTTGGAAGAGAGAGAAAAAGCAAGAAAAACTATCACGATTTCGTGACATGTTGGAAGAGAAAAAGGCAAGTGGAAAAATTGTCACGATTTCATGACATGTTGGAAGAGAAATAGAAAGCAGGAAGAACTATCACGATTTCGTGACAAGTTCGAAGAAAGAGAACAAGTAAGAAAAGTGTCACGATTTCATGACATGTCACATTTTCGTGACTAAAATAGGAGAGAGAAAGTAAGTTTGAAAAGTGTCACGATATCACGACATGTCGCATTTTCACGACAAAAGAAAGAGAGGAAGCGTACGAAAGCAAAACTATCGTGATTTCGTGACAAGTTCGAAGAAAGAGAACAAGTAAGAAAAGTGTCATGATTTCGTGACATGTCGCATTTTTGTGACTAAAATAGGAGAGAGAAAGTAAGTTTGAAAAGTGTCGCGATATCACGACATGTCGCATTTTCATGACAAAAGAAAGAGAGGAAGCGTACGGAAGCAGAACTGTCATGATTTCACGACAAAAGCAAAAAGCAAGACTTCGGAAGCAGAAGTGTCACGATTTCATGACAAAAGAAAAGAAGTAAAGTACGAAAGTAGAAGTGTCACGATTTTATGACAAAAGTAGAGAAGAAGACTTCGAAGATAGAAGTGTCGCGATTTCGTGACAAGAGTAGAGAAGAAGACTTCGAAGGCAGAAGTGTCGTGATTTTGTGACAAAAGCAAAGAAGCTAAGTACGAAAGCAGAAGTGTCACGATTTCGTGACAAAAGCAAAGAAGAAGACTTTGAAGGCAAAAGTGTCACGATTTTGTGACAAAAGCAAAGAAGCTAAGTACGAAAGCAGAAGTGTCGTGATTTCACGATAAAAGCTAAGTTGAAGACTACGGAGGTAGAAGTGTCGCGATATCATGACAAAAGCAAAGTCAAAGTCTATGGAAGCAAAAATGTCGTGATATCATGACAAAAGAAAAGATGAAGTCTATGGAGGCAAAAATGTCATGATATCGCGACAAAAGAATAGAGAAAGCATATGGAGGTGAAAGTGTCACGATATCACGACATGTATTTTTGCGGCAACAACAACAAAAGAAGATACAGAGGTAGAAATGTTGTGATTCCATGACATGTCGTAAATGTGCAAGTCAAGAAGGAGAACCCGACTGAAATGAGAAGTATGATAGTGGACCGACATCACTATGGCATTTACAGGGGCAGTTATAGAGTGATTTCATACTGCTAAAATACGAAGAGTGGTCTGTCCAGAATGAAATCATCAAGCGATGGATAAACTGAACATCTTCTTGAGTTGAAGCCGATGAATACCAATGAAAACCAACTAAAATTAGGTTTTATAATTGTATGAAATTCAACTAATATTAGGATTTATGGTCTACTAAGATTAGGGTTTTCATCATAAAAATGTTGTTATAAAAGGAGGGCTATTTGGAGAATTGAGTATATGGTTGAATGTGTGTAAAATACGGTCATTGTGAGTAGAGAGCAAGTCATGTCGAATCATGCCAAGTGTGAAATTCACAAAGAGAGCAGAGTGCACAAAAGGGAGAAGATGATCATGAAGTTTTACTGTAACAAATCAGAGTGTGCGAAGTGATTACACAAAGAGAGCAGAGTGTGTAGAGAATGCAAAGGTGAAGAAGACCAATTAGGGTCTTACAAAATCAAAGGTATCTTATTGTCAAACTTATAGATTCAAATTGAAGTCCAGGTTGTAGCTTGGCATCAAGGGTTGGTGCTCCTTTATGTTGGTGCAGATAAATAAGGGTTTGGTGCTCCTTCCATTTGGTGCTAGTAAATTAGGGGTTGGTGCTCCTTTCTGTTGGTGCAGATAAATCAGGGGTTGGTGCTCCTTCCAATTGGTGCTTTGCAAAGGCTAGATTTGGATGGTAGTCCAAGTAGTTAATTTTTGAGGAGTAGCAACTTTGGTGAACCTCGTTAAATCTTGTGTTGTGTGATGCTCTTTTGTTATACTTGATGTATCTAGTAATAAGTTTTAATTGTTGTGGTATTAAGAGCTATAAATTTAAGTTTATAGAGCTGCACTGATTCACTCCCCCTCTCAGTTTCATTGTAAGACTAACAATTGGTATCATAGCTAAGTTCCTATACAAGCTTAACCGGCTAGGGTGATCTTGGAAGTAACACAATGGCAGGAGGTGAAGCTCTTCTCATGGCATTTGAAGAAGTAAAATCAGAAAAGGAAGAAGGAGTGAACTCTGAAGTATGTGGTGAAAATCCTGAGGCTGAAGTAGATCTAGAAGGTGAGTTGATCTCTGCACTTGAAGAGTGGAAAATAGAGAGGAAAAATAATAAGAAAATTTCAAGAAAGCTTGAGGATGCAAACGCAATCATAATCAGTCTAAAAATATAGGCAGAAGAATACAAGAAAATATTTGAAGATCTCAAAGTACAAATTACCATGAAAATAGATTATTGCTACAAACTAGAAGAAGAGAATGTTGGTTTACGGATGCATATAGAAGAGATGAATCACAAAATTAGTTGCTATCACAAACACGAAGAAAGTTCTATGAAGATGGATAAGATTATAAATGACCAAAGGCCTGCAGGCATAAAATTTGGTCTGGGTTTCATCGAAGGAGAATCATCAAATGGATCAAAGGCCAAAAATGTAGAATCCATAAATAATGAAGATAAGAAATAGGTTGATCAAGAAAAAATGTCTCATGCAAAAGAAAGCAATAATGCTAGGCACGAAAGGAGAATTGACAATGATGGATTCACCAATGTCACACATCAAAGAAGAAGAAGACCTATGGCTCCTACAGCAACATGGCAAATACCATCACCTAGGTTCAATTATACCTTTTCTGGTTTCTATTTTAAATGCAATGGATATGGACATAAAATCTTAGACTGCAAATATAATGTAAGAGCAAGGAATTTCACCAGTAGAAATGTTTTTTTTTCTGATGAATTATACAGTAGAATGTTATAACTATCATAATTTTGGGCACATTGCAAGAAATTGTAGAAGTACATTTGCATCAAATCAATTTTAGGGAAGAAAATTTCAACCAAATAGGATGAGACAAAATAGAAAACTTCTTGAAAAACATGCACAAGCTATTGATAAGGGAAAGGCAAAACAAGAACCCAAAACTACTATCAAAACAGAGTGGAAAGAAAAAGAGCGACTTAAGGAAGAAAAGAAATCCTTAATCGTATAAACAACATTTAAAGCACAAAATAAATATGTACCATGGATACTTGATAGTGGATGCTCCAGTCATATGATAGGTGACAAATAGAAATTTGAGAAGTTACAGAAATATGAAGGTGGTTCAATAAAGTTTGGAAATAATGATGGAGCTAAGATAGTTGGCAAAGGTTCAGTTAAAATTAGTGACAAAAAAATTAAGTCAGAAGAAGTCTTGTTTGTGGATGGTTTGAAACATAACTTGTTGAGCGTAAGTCAAATTTGTGATAAAGGTCATGAAGTAGTTTTTATGAAGCAGGTTTGTGAAGTCAAAAAAACAAACAGTGGAAAATTGATAGCAACTGGATCAAGTACATCTAGCAACCTATACACGCTCTTAAAGACTTCAGAAGGAGCTTGTTTTATTGGATAGGAAGAAGAAAATTGGTTGTGGCACAAGAGACTCAGTCATATCAGTTTTGATAATCTAATAAAAATCAACTCAAAAAGGGCAATGAGAGATATTCCCACCATCAGCAAACCTACAAACAACATTTGTTCTTCATGCCAAAAGGGGAAGCAAACTAGAGTCACATTCAAAAAAAAAGAGTACTACACAAGCAAACCTTTGGAACTAATACACACTGATTTATGTGGACCCATGAGAACACAAAGCATAAATGGTGACAAATATTTTATGTTGTGCATTGATGACTATTCCAGAATGACATGGATATTTTTCTTGAAGCATAAATCAAAGCTTTTAAAATGTTTAATATTTTCAAAAACCATGTTGAGAATGAAACAAGAAAGAGGATCAAATGTTTAAGATCAGATAGAGGAGGAGAATTCATTTTAGAAGAGTTTACAGAGTATTGTGAAAAATACGGTATTAGGAGACAATTTTTAGTAGCCAGGACACCTCAGCAGAATGGAGTGGTAGAAAGAAAGAATAGGACAATGCAGGAAATGGCATGGACTATGTTGGCTGAAAGCAGAGTAGCAGACAGATTTTGGAAAGAAGCAGTCCATACTACGGTGTATATCCAAAATAGGTACATGTTGAGAACACATGAAAGCAAAACTCCTTATGAGTTGTGGTTCAATAAAAGGGCAACAACAAAATACCTCAAATTTTTTGGCAGCAAGTGCTACATCAAAAGAACTAAAGATAATCTTGGTAAGTTTGAAGATAGAGCGGATGAAGGTATTTTTGTTGGTTATTCGTCAAAAAGCAAAGCTTACAAATGCTACAACAAGAGGCTAAAGAAAATTGTGGACAGTGTCAATGTTAAATTTGATGAAGGTAGAGAACGATTAATTAGATATGAAAAGAACTACCCAATGTATGAAGAAGTTATTGAAGGAGATGAGGAAAACAAAATGAAAAAGATACAAAAAATTGACTCAGATGATTTAAGTTGTGATTCAGAAGTGGAAGAAAATAAGAAATTCAAAACAGGAAACTGGCAAAAAAATCATCCTAGAGAGCAAATAATTGGAGACCCCAAAGTTGGTGTTCAGACAAGAAGAAGAGTAGTAAGTAACTACTCTCTATTATCCAACATTGAGCCCAAAAATGTTGCTGACGCAAGCAAAGATGAAAGTTGGATGAAGGCAATAAATGAAGAATTATATCAGATCGAGAAAAATGAAACTTGGGAGTTAGTACCTAGACCTACAAATAAAAATATAATCGGGACTAAATGGATTTTTTGAAACAAATTGAATGAAGACAGACAGGTAGTCAAAAATAAAGCAATATTGGTATGTAAGGGTTATGCACAAGTTGAAGGCATTGACTTTGAGGAAAATTTTGCACCAGTAGCTAGACTAGAGGCAATTAGAATGTTTTTGGCTTTAGCAATCTACAAGAATTTCAAAAGTTTATCAAATGAATGTGAAATCAGTGTTTTTGAATGAAAAACTTGAAGAAGAGGTTTATATTGAGCAACTAGATGGTTTCCAACTTGGTGATGATCCCAACTTGGTTTGCAAGTTGAAGAAAGCATTATATGGCTTAAAACAGGCACCTCGAGCATGGCATGCAATGCTAGACAACTATCTCACTCAACAAAGGTTTAAGAAAGGTATGGTGGATAGTAATTTGTATTTCAAAATAGAAAATGGGCATCTTATTGTTCTTGTTGTATACGTAGATGATATCATATTTGGCAGCAACAAAGATGATTCGTGTAAAGATTTAGTAAATAAGATGCAGAAAGAATTTGAAATGTCAATGATTGGTGAACTTTCGTATTTCCTCGAGTTGCAAGTTAATCAAAATAAGAAAGGCATATTTATTTCTCAAGTTAAATATGTGAAAGAGATGTTAAAAAAGTTCACAATGGAGGATTGTAAGCCAGTTAGTACTCCCATGACGATAGGTTGCAAGTTGAGCAAGGATGACAAATCTCCATCTGTTGATCAAACCATGTACAGATCTATGATTGGAAGCTTACTATACCCGATGACTACCAGACCAGATATTTTGTAGGTAGTATGCATGGTAGCACGATTTTAGGCTAATCCCAAGGAGACTCATGTGACAGCAGTGAAGAGGATTCTTCGGTACCTCAAGGGTACTATGGAGTATGGGTTATGGTATCCGAAAGGTAAATACTTCACCCTTATTTTGTATTCAAATGCAGATTGGGTAGGATGTGTAGATGATAGAAAGAGTACCAGTGGAGGTGCATTCTATCTTAGAGACAGATTGGTCACGTGGCATAGTAAGAAACAAGAGTCAATTTCTTTATTGACAGTAGAGGCATAATATATTACAGTGACAACATGTTGTATGCAGGTATTATGGATGAAATAAACACTGAAAGATCTTGGTATTAGCTTCAGTGAGCCGATATCAGTTAAGTGTGATAACACTAGTACCATTAACATCTCCAAGAATCTGGTTATGCATTCACGCACAAAACACATTGCTATAAGGTATCACTTTTTGAAGGAGAATGTTGTGGAAGGTGAGGTTAAGTTGGATTTTATTTCAACTACAAAGCAAGTAGCAGATATCTTCACAAAACCATTGCCCAAGGAATTTTTTGAGTACCTTCGCAATAAATTGAGAGTGGTCACACTTCCCAAGAATTAACTAGCTACAGGGATCACATTCTCAGGGGGAGCATTTAAGTATTTGATTATCTTTTCACTCATGTTCATGATTTTTGCTAAGTGTAATAAATTGTGCCTATGAATGTTGTGCATGGACTCAGGGGGAGTTTGCAGTAGCCTTTTGGTATTATTGTCAAAGGGGGAGAAGAGTTATAGGAAATTGCACATGTGTTGCCAACAATTCCAAAGGGGGAGATTGTTGAGTAAGGTGCAGCAACAATATTGTCATTTTTGTCAACATAGTTAGATAGATATATTGATGCAGTGGACAAGAAGTTCAAAATCTATTTAGATGCAGAAGACAAGAGTTCAAAGGTTATTAAGAGTATGTACAGTGATTTTCCAAGAAGACCGAAGTGGCCCATTTGCAAAAGATCAAAGAAAAAGACAAGTAAAAAAAGTGTCACGATATCGTGACATATACAACAGGCAGGAAAAACTATCATGATTTCACATGTTGGAAGAGAGAGAAAAAGTAGGAAAAACTGTCGTGATTTCGCGACATGTTGGAAGAGAAAAAATAGGAAAAACTGTCGCAATTTCACATGTTGGAAGAGAGAAAAAGCAGGAAAAACTGTCACGATTTCACATGTTGGAAGAGAGAGAAAAAGCAGGAAAAACTGTCGTGATTTCGTGACATGTTGGAATAGAGAAAAATCAGGAAAAATTGTTGCGATTTCGTGACATGTTGGAAGAGAAAAAGGAAAGTGGAAAAACTGTCGTGATTTCGCGACATGTTGGAAGAGAGAAAAAAGGTAGGAAAAACTATTGCGATTTCGTGACATGTGGGAAGACAAAAAGGCAAGTGGAAAACTATCATGATTTCCTGACATGTTGGAAGAGAGAGAAAAAGTAGGAAAAACTGTCATGATTTCGTGACATGTTGGAAGAGAAAAAGGCAAGTGGAAAAACTATCACAATTTTGTGACATGTTGGAAGAGAAAGAGAAAGCAGGAAGAACTGTCACGATTTCGTGACAAGCTTGAAGAATGAGAACAAGTAACGAAAGTGTCACGATTTCGCGACATGTCACATTTTTGTGACTAAAATAGGAGAGATAAAGTAAGTTTGAAAAGTGTCGCGATATCACGACATGTCGTATTTTCATGACAAAAGAAAGAGAGGAAGTGTACGAAAGCAGAACTGTCATGATTTCACAAGTTCGAAGAAAGAGAACAAGTAAGAAAAGTGTCGCAATTTCATGACATGTCGCATTTTTGTGACTAAAATAGGAGAGAGAAAGTAAGTTTGAAAAGTGTCGCGATATCACGACATGTCACATTTTTGTGACAAAAGAAAGAGAGGAAGCATATGGAAGCAGAACTATCATGATTTCATGATAAAAGAAGAAAGCAAGACTTCAAAAGCAGAAGTGTCATGTTTTAGCAAAAAAAGCAAAGAAGTAAAGTATGAAAGCATAAGTGTCGTGATATCATGACAAAATTAGAGAAGAATACTTCGAAGGCAGAAGTGTCACGATTTCACGACAAAAGCAAAGAAGAAGACTTCGAAGGCAGAAGTGTCACGATTTTGCAACAAAAGCAAAGAAGCTAAGTATGGAAGCAGAAGTGTCATGATTTTGCAACAAAATCAGAGAAGAACACTTCAAAGGCAGAAGTGTCACAATTTCATGACAAAAGCAAAGAAGCTAAGTATGAAAGCAGAAGTTTCGTGATTTTATGACAAAAGCTAAGTTGAAGACTACGGAGGCATAAGTGTCGCGATATCATGACAAAAGCAAAGTTGAAGTCTATGGAAGTAGAAATGTCACGATATCACGACAAAAGAAAAGACGAAGTCTACAGAGGCAAAAATGTCATGATATCATGACAAAAGAATAGAGAAAGCGTATGGAGGTGAAAGTGTCACGATATCGTGACATGTATTTTCATGGCAACAGCAACAAAAGAAGCTACAGAGGCAGAAATGTCATGATTTCGTGATAGGTCATAAATGCACAAGTCAATAAGGAGAACCCGACTAAAATGAGAAGTATGACAGTGGACCGACATCACTACGACATTTATAAGGGCAGTTACATAGTGATTTCATACTGCTAAAATACGAAGAGTGACCAAAAGTCAGTATGACGATTATAGGGTTTGTCCAAAATGAAATCATCAAGCGATGGATAAACCGAACATCTTCTTGAGTTGAAGCCGACGAAGACCAATGATAGCCGACTAAAATTAGGGTTTACAATTGTATGAAATTCGACTAATATTAGGATTTACAGTCGACTAAGATTAGGGTTTTCATCATAAAAATGTTGTTATAAAAGGAGGGTTTTTTGGAGAATTGAGTATATGGTTGAATGTGTGTAAAATACGATCATTGTGCGTAGAGAGCAAGTCATGTCGAATCATGCTAAGTGTGAAATTCACAAAGAGAGCAGAGTGTGCAAAAGGGAGAAGATGATCGTGAAGTTCGATTGTAATGAAGCAGAGTGTGCGAAGTGATTGCATAGAGAGAGTAGAGTGTGTAGAGAACACAAAGGTGAAGAAGACCATTTAGGGTCTTGCAAAAGCAAAGGTATCTTACTGTCTGATCTAGAGCTATTATAACACATAGCAAAATCACCCAATTTTGACAACAGAGGTCTTTTTAATTCAAAAATATAGCACTTACATTCAAAATGGCCCAGCCTCGAATACAATGCATGCGCAACCCTTTTATCCCAGACCCTAGCTTCTTTCGACATCATTACACAAAGTGCGGGATTCCCTATAACCATCAGCATGAATGTTTTGTGGCCGTCTGTAAGATGCTTCCAGGTGCCCCGTATTCTCATGGTATGTAATGGTGGAGTGCACTGCAGTTGCCTGTCAATCCATTCGTGACCACTTTGCATTTTAGAACCTTGCCTCCGAAAGTGTCACGATTTTGTGCCACTTTGCGTCGTTGAGCCTTCACATTAAAAGCGTCACGATTTTGTGACCACTTTGCGTTTTAGAACCTTGCCTCTGGAAGTGTCACGATTTCACGACCATTCTGTGCCTTAGAGCTTCTGCCTCCGAAGATGTCATGATTTCACGACCATTTTGTGCCTTGGCCTCTCTGCTTGGAAAATGTCATGATTTTGCGACCGTTTTGCATCCAGGCTGCCTTGCTTCAGAAACGTCACGATTTTGCGACCATTTTGCGTCCAAACTGTGTTGCTTCAAAAACATCGTGATTCCGTGACCATTTGGCACCTTGGCCCTTTTCATCAAAAAGCATCACGATATCGCGACAGTTTTGGCACTTAAAGAAAAAAACATTTTTGGGTGATGCAAGATTGCTTCTTCGCCTTCGGATGCTCCTGCATCAGACACCCGGGGTGAGTTTGAGAAGTGACCTTCACTTCTAATCTTTCCGAGGTAGACCCAGGCGATCAACCTCTACCTTTGATAACCAAGTCACATCTTCTATGGGTTTGCCCTTCCATTTGACTAAATACTCAGAGTAACTCCTGTTTCGAGTACTTCGACCCTCACGCGTATCAAGAACTTCTTCTATCTCGTATACAACTGGGATGATTGTTGGAATGCTCCACAAATCTGGGTTGGGCATCTCACTGCTTTCTCCTTCATGATACTCGACCAAATCTGAAATGTTAAATATGAGGGAGATGTTAAGTTCACTTGGTAGCTCCACCTCGTATGCATTACCCGAATCCCGTTTGCCAATGATCCTACATGGTCCAAATTTCTTCATTTTTAGTTTGTTATAGGTCTTGGCAGGAAACCGCTCTTTCCTCAGGTGGACCATGACAGAATCTCCTACTTTGAACTCTTTAGCTCGGTGTTTTTGGTCCGCCCTTGTCTTGTACTAAGCATTCATCTTGGCAATGTGTCTTGTCACTTCGTCATGCACTCCCTTCAGGTGTTCGGCAAAGTCTTTTGCCTCAGCACTGCATTTATCCCTCGTATCTATCCTTCTCAACTCTGAAGCATTTCTTAGGCTACTCCCATAAATGATCTGGAATGGTGATTTATTGGTACTTCGATTGACCGAGATGTTATACGCAAATTTAGCTTGTGGCAGAACTAGATCCCATCCCTTGGGCTTGTCCCCTACCAAGCATCGCAGTAGGTTGCCCAAAATCCTATTAACCACCTCTGTTTGGCCATCTGTTTAGGGGTGGTAAGCAGAACTAAATTTTAAATCTGTCTTCAGTTTCTTCCATAGGGTCCTCCAAAAATACCCTACAAACTTGGTATCCCTATCCGACACAATGCTTCTTGGTAGCCCATGAAGGCGTCCTACTTCCTTAAAGAACAAACCAGCTACATGGAACACATCGCTAGTCTTCTGGCATGGGATAAAGTGAGCCATTTTCAAAAATCTATCCACTACCAAAAATATGGAATCGTGTCCCCTCTGCGTCCTGGGCAAACCAAGCACAAAATCCATACTAATATCTTCCCATGGTCTTTCAGGTATAGGTAGCGGTTGATACAAACTAGTAGGCTGACTCACACCTTTTTCCATCTGGCATACCCTACAACTCTGTACAAACTTTGCCACATCCTGTTGTAATTGTGGCCAGTAATATTTTTCGCTAACAAGTGAGATGGTTTTGTCACGACCAAAATGTCCAGCTAGGCCTCCACTGTGCTTTTCCTTGATGAGATTCTCTCTCATTGAGCTCATCAAAATGCATAATTTGTTCCCCCTGAATAACATCTCCTCTTGAACCAGGTAATTCAACCACTTAGTCCTATCCAACGTAATAGGCATAGTGCAGGCTTTCCAAGCTTCTACGAAATCGGGGTCTACAGGGTATAAGCTCTTGCGCTCAGCAAACCCTACAACCTCCACTTTCATTTCCATCATCAGACATTGCCTCCTACTCAATGCATCTGCCACCCTATTGGATCTTCTGCTCTGATTCTTCAGCATAAAGGTATATCTCTGCAAGAATTCTACCCATTTCAGGTGCCTCTGATTCAATTTTCCTTGACTGTTAATATACTGTAGCGCTTGATGGTCGGTATAGAGAACAAACTCCTTTGGCAACAAGTAATGCCTCCATTTATTAAGCACTTGAACTATGGCATAGAACTCCTGATCATATACTGAATACTTCCTTCTGGCATCATTGAGATTTTTGCTAAAATAAACTACAGGCCTACCCTCTTGGCTCAATACGGATCCTATCGCACTGCCACTCGCATCGCAGTCTACTTGAAACACCTTATTAAAATTTGGAAGTGCTAAGACAGGCTGCTCAGTGACCTTCTTCAGCATAGCAAAAATTTTTTCTGCTCCAGCTGTCCACTTGAATTCTTTCTTGTTTCCCTTCATTGTCTCCGTAAGAGATGCACAAATACTGCTGAAGTTCCTGATGAACTTTTTGTAGAAATTGGCCAGACCATGAAATGATCTAACCTCGGTCACACTTCTTGGAGCAGGACATTCTATGATAGCCCTCACCTTTTCAAGGTCCATTTTGAGACCATTTGCTGAGATAACAAATCCCAGGTATACCAGCTCCTTCTTCATGAAGTTGCACTTCTTTAGATTGATCAGTAACTGCTCCTCCCGTAGTTTCTCAAAAACCCTCTTGATGTGCATCAGGTGCTCCTCTAGGGTCCTGTTAAAAATCAGGATATCATCCAAGTAGACAATAATAAATTTTCCTAGAAATTCCTTTAGGACTTCATTCATTAATCGCATGAAGGTACTCGATGCATTGGTTAGCCCAAATGGCATAACCAACCACTCATACAGCCCCTCTTTGGTTTTAAAGGTTGTCTTCCACTCATCCCCTTCTCGAATGCGGATCTGATGGTAACCACTTTTCAAGTCAATCTTTGTGAAGTACTCATCTCCACTTAAACAATCCATGATATCATCCATCCTTGGCAGTGGGAATCTGTATTTGATGGTGATCTTGTTAATTTCCCGAGAGTCTGTGCACATCCTCCATTCTCCATCCTTCTTGGGTGCTAGTACTGCTGGTACTGCACATGGACTAAGAATCTCCCTAATCAGCCCTTTCTTCAACAGATCTTGAACTTGTCGATTCAACTCCTCAGTTTCCATAGGCGTCATTCGATGTGCAGCCTTGTTTGGCAAGCTCGATCTAGGCACCAAATATATGTGGTGACTGATCTTCCTAATAGGCGGTAAACCTTCAGGAACATTATCAGAAATGATATCTAGGAATTCCTCTAACAGTCCCATGAATTCCAATGGAATTTCCTTGCATCCTTCTTCTCTAACCCTAGATATTATGGCATAGCACATATGATTTGACTTCAGGCCTTCCAAAAATCTTCTGCCATAAACTAGACAAACTCGTGCACTACTGCATACCTTCTCATCTGCCTCCTTCAAGGGTTTCAGCTTGTGGCGAAATCCATTCTTTGACAAAGAGTATGTGTTGGCTCGACCATCATGTACAACACTTCAATCAAACTGCCATGGTCTCCCAAGCAACAGGTGACATGCATCCATAGGCAAGATGTCACATAAGACCTCATCTTGGTAAGTTCCAATATTGAACTTCACCATGCATTGCTCACTTACTAGCACCCGATGGTCCTTTTGCAACCATGCAATTCAATAAGGGTGTGGGTGTTTTCTCCTCTCCAACTGTAGCTTGGCAACCATTTCCTCAGAAACAAAATTGGCAGTGCTTCCATTATCGATGATGATGTTACAGACCTTGCCTGCGCACTTGCATCTTGTTCGAAACAAGATGTTCCTTTGGTCTACCTTTTTCTCTTCATTCAATAAGACCCTTCTGATGATCATCACTTCTCCTCTTTCTGCCTCCTCTGAGTGCTCAGACTCTACACCTTCGTCTGCTACAGTGGCTCGGGCCTGACCCTCAGGTCATCGATTTGGCCTTTCTTGATGTTGCGGGTAGTTGTATGCTCGATGTCCTTCTTCCCAACAGTTAAAGTAGGTCCCTTAAAAGACACCTCTTTCGAACCCTTGCCCAGGCCTACCTCTTCCCCTCGGGTAGTTGTTGTTCTGATTACGTGGGTGTTGGTTGCTCTCCTCCTTCTCTTCTTTCTATTTTTGGCTACTGCTAGCTTCACCAGTTTTCCCCAAATCTCTGTATCTTCCACCAGCTCTTCCACCCCTGTCCTTTCCTCTCTACTTTCCATCAAATCTCCTATTTAGTTTCTCTTCTACCTTCAAGGCAAACTGGTATGCATCCTCCACCGTGCCCATCCTAACCAGTCCCAGCTCTTCTTGAATGCTGGTTCGCAACCCATTGATGTATCGTGCGACTTTCTCCTTATTTGCCTTAGAATGGCCAGTTCTAATCGAGATCTGATAGAACTCCTCCGTATACTCCTTGACAGATTTACTTGCCTGTCGAAGACTCTGTATCTTTCTCAATAAGTCCAACTCATAATTTGTAGGGATGAACTACCTTTGCAATCTCTCCACCATCCTATCCCACCTGGTGATCTTTTCCTTTCCCCTCCTGTTCCTTTCCAGCTACACTCCTTTCCACCAGATGCTAGCATGTCCCTTCAGCTTGGTTTTTGCGAACCTGATCCGATTTGGGTTTGAGATCTCTTCATACTCGAAATACTCCATGTCGTTGATCCAATCTATCAACTCCTCGGGGTTGAGGTTCCCAGAGTAAGTAGAGACATTAAATTTTGGCTTCTTCCCAATCTATGAGATGGCCCTGTACAACCTAGCCTCTGCTATATCCAAGGCTTCTTCCTCATCGGATGGACCCTCTTCTTACTAGACTTCATCCTCACTAGGTTCCTCCCTTCTTGGCTCAACTCCTCTTCTAATTTCCTCTTGCAGGGCTTCAACTTGCCTCTACAAGGCTCTCAGATCAACCTCTTCTTGTTTGTTCCTCACACCACCACGGTTCCTGCACGGAGGCATCCTACTTCTACTTCACAACCCACAACCACAATCCTGGCACAAACTGCCTCACTGGCGGTGATTGGTTTGCACACTCAGAATCAACCTGCTCTGATACCACTTGATCTAGAGCTATTATAACACATAGCAAAATCACCCAATTTCGACAACAGAGGTATTTTTAATTCAAAAATACAACACTTACATTCAAAATGGCCTATCCCCAAATACAATGCATGCGCGACCCTTTTATCCCAGACCCCAGCTTCTTTCGACATCATTACACAAAGTACAGGATTCCTTGTAACCATTCGCACGAATGTTCTGTGGTCGTCTACAAGATGCTGCCAAGTGCCCCATATTCTCATGGTCTGTAATGGTGGAGTACGCTGTAGCCACCTGTCAATCCATCTGCCAAGTCATCATTCATAGGAATGTGCCAAAGCCGCTTGTAGTTTGTTGCCACGTGTCCCTTTGTCAAAGTCCTAGTAACCGCTTCATACTCTAGGGCCACCTGTAACTTTATGCCATGTGTCCCTCTGCAACGGCCTCTGCAATCGTCGGCTAGTCAGGCGTCATGAGTGTTCTATCACGATATCGCAATGTGTTTGCCTCTTTATGCCATCTCTCCTTTTCGATCGCAATATCATGACCATTCTACCTCTGGGTGCCTTTGCCCCAAAAGCATCACGATTTCGTGACCTCTTGGCACCCTGTCACCTTTCCTCCGAAGGTGTCATGATTTCGTGACCACCTTGCGCCTTTAAGCCCTTACTCTGGAAGTGTCGTGATTTCGTGACCATTTCACGCCCTTGAGTCTTCGGCCCGAAAGTGTCGCGATTTTGTGACCACTTTGCACCGTTGAGCGTTCGCATTGAAAGCATTGCGATTTCGTGAACACTTTGCGTTTTAGAACCTTGCCTCCAGAAGTGTCATGATTTCGTGACCACTTTGCGCCGTTGAACCTTCACACCGAAAGCATCGCGATTTTGTGACCACTTTGCATTTTAGAACCTTGCCTCTGGAAGTGTCGCAATTTTGTGACCACTTTGCACCGTTGAGCCTTCGCACCGAAAGCGTCACGATTTCATGACCACTTTGCGTTTTAGAACCTTGCCTCCGAAAGTGTCGTGATTTCATGACCATTCTGTGCCTTAGAGCTTTTGCCTCCGAAGATGTCACGATTTCACGACCATTTTGTGCCTTGGCCTCTCTGCTTGGAAAATGTCATGATTTCACGACCATTTTGCGTCTAGGCTGCCTTGCTTTAGAAACGTCGTGATTTCGCGACCATTTTGCGTCCAGACTATTTTGCTTCAAAAACATCGTGATTTCACGACCATTTGGTGCCTTGGCCCTTTTCATCAAAAAGCATTCCGATATCGTGACAGTTTTGGCACTTAAAGAAAAAAACATTTTTGGGTGATGCAAGATTGCTTCTTCACCTCCGGATGCTCCTACATCACTGTCAAACTTATAGATTCAAATTCAAGTCCAGGTTGCAACTTGGCATCAGGGGTTTGTGCTCCTTTCTGTTGGTGCAGATAAATAAGGGGTTGGTGCTCCTTCCATTTGGTGCTGGTAAATCAGGGGTTGGTGCTCTTTTTTGTTGGTGCAGATAAATCAGGGGTTGGTGCTCCTTCTAGTTGGTGTTGGTAAATTGATTGTAAAGTTGGTGCTTTGCAAAGGTTGGATTTGGATGGTAGTCCAAGCAGTCAATTTTTGAGGAGTAGCCACTTTGGTGAACCTCATTAAATCTTGTGTTTTGTGATGCTCTTTTGTTATACTTGATGTATCTAGTAATAAGTTTTAATTGTTGCGGTATTAAGAGCTATAAATTTAAGTTTATAGAGCTACACCGATTCACCCCCCTCTCAATGTCATTGTAAGACTAACAAGTGTTGTTTTTATTTTGTTGTATCTCAACTGGGCCTTTGTCCTTCTGGTATCCTATGGGATTTTTGTTTTAGGTTGTGGGAGCATCTTCAAACCCTCACCTTTAATTACCAAAAAAAAAGAAAATTTGTAATATGCACTACAATCAATATTTTAGGATGTAGTCTTCTTGATTATTAGATAGAAAATAGGTAGATGATATTTTTCTTTCTATCAAAATATATCTAAATCCTATTTAATGTGTATATAATAACCTTAAAAGTAATTTCCTTCTACACTCCTTGAAGACTATAAAATGCAATCTTCTCTTTGCAAATTTTGAATTCTAATAAGGTGTTTTAATGGAACTGAATAATAACCTAAATTATAGTTTAACTAATGAACCTATTTGTACCCAAGTTGCTTACCTTATTGATATATAGATGAATTATTGCAAGGTGATTTGATTCACCTTAATGCTACCCTTATATTGGATGTATGTGTAGCTATTCTTGGCTATCCTAAACAACTCCTTAACTCATCAATTTATAGATTAATAACTCCTCTATCTTGTTGCCCTTTAATCTATAGTATGTGACTCCTATTAGCCTTCAAGATGAACTATGCAACTCTAAAGTCTTGTAGCTAGTAATGTTGTCTTGATTGTTACTCTTTCACAGTCAATTTTTGCACTGAAATGTTGTTCTTGAAACTAATAAATATTGTAGGGAGCTCCCCCAAATTGTATCTAAGTTTTCCTTCAAGGAACCTTTTAGTATTTTGTTGTAGATTCAACAAACCCCTATATTCGAATGAGTCTTGTAACCTCCAAAGATAATCTTCAAACCTTTCTGGTTTGGTAGTAATATCTGGATCCTTTCTCTTTATAAAATTTTAACTTTGATCCTGGTCTCCTTCTCAAGAATCTAAATGTATTAAGGTTTTCAGTATTCTCCTTCAGTATTTGGAACTCCTTGCCAAATTCTTCTCCTTTTAGTCTTGTTGTCAGATAGCTATAATTGTCCCAAATTCTACCTTGTTAGTAACTACTCCTTGTTGGTAGATTTATCCAATGAGTTCTAGGAACTTTTTCAATGGCCTTCTTCAAATTCTAAAAATAAGTCTCTCCAAACCTTCTCCTTGTTTCTCCTTGAAACCTCTCTGAGGTTTTCAGTCTTCCAGCTTCTGTGGTCTTTTGAATGAGACCTTTCCTTCAACCTTATGCTATGGAAGTATTGGTAATGAGATCTTTCTCATGGATATTTGAAATCTAGAATTTGGAATAGGATATTTGTTGGTCCCTCATTACTTTTGCAATATGTAGGCTTTAATGGAGATCAGAAACCTCCAATATTTTAAAACTAGAAGTTTTGTAACTAGACCTTCTAAGTGTCTCTTAATCTTCATCTAGATTATTTTTTAGTCTGCTATCTATAGTATTTGATGGATATCACCAACCTCCAATATTCTTCTTGAATATTCTATGGAGTCTTTTAAATCAATAGTAAGGCTACTAGAGCCTTTTCTTCTTTTGCACTCCTACAGGTCTGTAATCTCTAGTAATGATACCTCTCCTCAAGTCTCTAAAATATTCAGTCTTCTACTTGTTGTTGTAAGTGCTAGAATGATTCTAATAATATATTCTTCCTAAATCTCTTTTAAGAAGCTTCCCAACCTTTTTTGAATCTCTTTTTCCTAAAACAAGATGTTAAAAACTGAAATGGTGGAAACTATAAAATCTAAAGATAATGACTCTTAACTAGTTGATTTGTCAATCTAGTGGGATGAATGTTGAGTCCTAGTCTTCATGAGTTTTTTTGCAAATTTGTGGGAAGACTCTAGCCAAATGCAATCTTAGAATTTTTGGTATTGAGATTTTCTTCTCTCCTCTCAACTTTTCTTGAGGTGGTGTTTGCATGTAAGGACGCACAACGGTGAATCTGATTTACAAAGATGTAGTAGAGTTCTGTGTGGCTCTCCCTATTTCTATTTATCTACCATGTGTTATAATACCATTGTTATATTTTTATGGGAGGTAGTACAATCACAATATGAAGGATAACTAATTTGATATAACTATAAAACTAATGGTACAATAATATGTAGGAAAATAAAGAAATGAAAATCTACAAATAACTTAGAAATATGTCGTTAATGAGAATGATGAAAATAGTACAATGCTATATAATGGAGTACATAAACACTCCATGAAAGTATATGAAATAACTACATTGTACCACACTACATCTACTACACACTATATACTTACAATATCACTCTCACTCTCTCTTACTACACCTATAAGGCCTTTACATAGAAATATTAGATTGCTTGGCCTTTACTCTACCTAAGACTCATGTACATGTGGACTACATGCACATTTACAACTTGCACATTGGAACTTGTGCATTTATTGTAATACTTGAAGTAACTAACTAAATTTACTCTGAAGTAAACTCTTACTCTAGATATGTACCAAATGTGGTATATTTATATGACCCAAATAATGTAATATACTCTAACAAACTAAATATGTAAGAATATTTCAATAGACATACACACATAAGAGATTGAAGATTGTAGACAAGTATGTTTAGAGAGAACATTAGGAGGAATTAGAAGAAAGTTCCTAAGAGGAGAAATAAAATATGAAAGCAACCCAAAAATATTCAAAGGAGTAGAAAAAATATTGCGTACTAGTGTAAATACTTGTGCAAGTAAAGTCTAAAATAGTTGACACATAAAAGTAATAGCTAAGTGTAAGAATAAATGATTAAGTAGAGAGCAACACAAGAAGAGTAACGTACAAGTGGAAGGAGAAAGGACAAATTTTGGGGTGCAGGTGAGCAAGAAATTTTAGTTTGAGTTTGGCTTGGGTTGGACAAAAAAATCTGAATTCCCTATTTTTAAATTTATTTTTCCAAAGTTAGACTTGATGTTGAGGAGAAGGTTTAGAATTTATTTTAAAGAGGAAATTTATTAAATGATAATTAAAACGATATTAGAAGGAAATTAATTTTAAAAAAGAGAATTGATAGATTTTAAGAAAGAATGGATAAAAAAATAGAAAAAAATAAGATTGAAAATATTTGTAGGTCAAATGGTATGTATACATAAATGAAGCTCTATTTTATATGGGGCTTCAATGGATATTGATGCAAAAATATAGACATTATGTCCAACAGGAATCATAAGAACATGCACATGGTTTGTGTACTTTCTCAATTAATTTTTTTATGAAATGAACTACAAATTCAAACCCATAATAACTCTAATTGATTTCAAAAACTTGAACGATAATTACTTTCTTGATGAGTTAAAACAAAAAGATGTCATATGCATAATTTAGGAATTCTATGTATTAATTGAAGTGGTGTCAGCTACTATCCATGAGGTATCATCATGTAGTGATAGAAAAATATATTATAATGGAGTTTCAACAATAGAATATCCCTATGCTACTTTAGAGAATAAAAATTTATTGTGTTATACAATACCATGCATGGAATAGAATATGTTCCTAGCTACCATTAAAAATAGAGTATGATGATGGATGCAAAAAACTAATAAAAAATTGATTGTAAGCCCAAAATATATCAAAGTTATGTTGTGTTGTGCAAATTTGTTTGTTCCAGGTGTTATGGCCTATAGTACACATGTAGATAAAGACACCACTTTAGCAGTATTTGATGTTATGGAACATCATGATTCTAGTGGTGGGTGGATAGTTGGTATTACATGTGGTTTTACCTTAAATTGCCATTTTAAAATGGATAAATATATACAAATTCGTCACATTATTTGTTAGGTACCCAAGATAGGTACTTAATAATTTAATATTGTATTGTATAATGGTATGATCCATAAATGAATTATTGAGTAAGGAAGGTCATATGTCAAATTAGAAATAGGTATGTCATAGAATCATATATGTAATCATTGGAAAATATTATCATATGTGACCACAAGAAATATTATCATATTATTATGCACTTTGTAACTATTGGAAATTGAACCAACACATGGGTGATCTTGTAACTCATAGAAGGTGAACCATCACACTCATGTATAAAGAGAGATGTACCCCCATTGTAAAATGCATCTATGATGTATTCTTGTATAAGTCTTTTCTTTTGGATCTAGAGATCTTGTGGAGTGTCTTCCTTCCAAAAGGAGCATTTTATGGTGTTTCCCTATCTCAAGGGTATAATAAATATCTATTTTATTGTGAGCAATTTATTTGTAATTAATTTATTTGTGGATGCATGTTGAATATTTTTATATATTGTTGAATGATTTATGGTATGATAAGAGATCTTCATAACATGCTTTTGAAACACATATTGCATGTAAAGGTTTCATTATAGATACTATATAAATTCTTATTATGCTTTAAAAAATGTGCAAATGTATTCTTATAGGAGTTTCAAAATTGGGAAACATAGATAGTAGATGCTCTTTTATGTGGTTACCTATGAATGTAGAAATTTATAGAAATGGAAGATAGAGAAATGAAATCCAATGGGAATATTGAATTTGGTCAATGGAGTATTCAAACTCTATCACCTCAAGCATATAGACCAACTCTTATAGGTTGAAAGATTGATCATTAGTTGTATTCATACTTTAACACAAATTGCATTGAAATTGTCACATCAAGAACTACATATTTTTGTGAAAGTGATTGAGAATTATATTCAAAGCATGGATTTGGAGAATATAAGGTCCCAAAGCTCATAAAGAGTCTATCATATGGAAGGAAATAAAAAAATCCTAAAAACCATCTTAACCAATACAATAATAGTTGTAATGAGATATGAGGAAAAATGCAAGGCATATCACAGACACTACTTGTATCGTTTGAAATTTGTTTTTGTAGGTTCTTTTAGAAATATAGAGAACAATGCAAGGAATACAAATTTGCTCTATATATATTTAAACTTTGAATTATTCTAGCCGATGCTTGTTTTTTTGAAAACTAAATTTGTTGAAGTTGTCAATTCTTCTCGAAAGTGCCATTTACGTAAGAATATTGAAGATGTGTGTATTTTAAATAATAGGAATGACAACTTCAACTCGTTAAGTTTTTATTATTTAAAAGAACTTAGTTTGAATTTTGAAATCCTAGAAAATGAATGATGTGTTTTAAATGGTGGAAATTTGCACCTCTTATGAGGATTGTTACAATATTGGTGAACTGGACAACATTCAATTATTCCAAAGATAATGGACACTGAAATATCAACAACGAAATCCAATTACCCTTGTGTAGATTTGATGAAAAACACAACCAAATATATTTTTTCTCAATATATGGGAAGAAGCTATTGTTGGAGCACATAGATAGTCAAGGCATTACAATCCAAGATATATTCCATGAGAAAAACAAGAGAGAAACTATAGTGTTCGAGTTTATTACATTATTTGGTATCTTATAAATATTATGAAAATATTTGATAGGTGTCTTTACTTAGAGTTTCATGTAAATATTAGAAGTTTTTTTTCTTTATATAATTATAAGGTGTCTACGTGTTTGACTTATAAATAAAATTTCCACCTTCATGAGAAACATGAAGAGTCAACTTTCATGTGAGGTAGAAGGAAGTTGAAAAAGTTAGATGAAGTATAAAGTTCAAGAGTCTCAAGCATATAAAGAGACTCATATTGAGTTGTATTTATTAAAAACATGACTTTATAATGGTTATAAAATAAGCTTTGTAATACATTATGTTTGCATTGCTTAAGTAGATTCATTTTTAATAATATTGTCAAGTTGTTTTTATTATCATTATTAGCCATGGATTTAATGCCTATTATTATGATTATTATTTTTATATTTTTATCATTGTTGAATATTGATTTTTTCCCAATTGCTAACATAATCTTCTCTATAATTTTGTAGACACCTAAAAATGTCACTTTATCCCTTATGCAATGCTAATGATTAATTGTTTTGTAAAAATCCCTAAAAATCCAATTAATTTGCATTAAAGCACTAATTAGCCATCTTAGCCCCTTTTCCCCACTAAACCCCATCCTACACCTAGCCCATGGTCATCATGTGACCATCCCACTAACCGAGCATAGGTCCACCTCACCTAACCTATGTGAACACCACCCTAGTCTACCTCTTAATTATAGCCTAGGTCCACCTCACTCTACCCTACCTTACCTCCAACTCTCCACATCCCCATGCTCATTAAATGCCTTAAATGGGATGAAAAATTTCTCCATCCATGTTCATTAATGACATGAATATTCTCATCCATATGCCATAAATGGTATGAAGACTTTCTCCATCCCCATGTATTTATGATATATGGTGCACCCACGCCCATTTAACACATATGTGTGTATGAGGACTTTCTTCACCCAAACTCATTGATGAGGCATGGTGCACTCATGCCACCTCATATGCCACATCACCCCCTAATCCTTGCCAATTTTTTTAAATAGGCCCTCATTTATTTCATTTGCAATAATATGATAAGTGCTTAGAGTAGCTGTTAGGATCCTACTATAAAATAAACTCAAATAAACACACTCTCACACAATTGCTTGGAAATAAACTCACATAAACATCATATTAATATTTAGAAAAAAATACGCATTATAATAGAAATTTGCATAAAGTAACAATATCACAATAAGATAGAATCACAGGCCTCTTCGAGGGGGCAACCTCATTCAACACTTCATTAACTTGCAAAAAATATGAATACATTGGTGCCTTATCGGGTATTCAAAGAGTTCCCTTCCATGGTTGGATTACATGAAAAATGCCACCTGGATTACATGCATAATGCCACCTGAATTACATGCATAGTGCCACTCGAATTACATGCACAATGCCACTCGAATTACATGCACAAGGCCACCTTACATAACCTATCTACAATGTGTTACATAAAAGGGTGTCATTTGTCATAGGCACTACATAAGCTAAAACTTAGAACATTACAAAATATTAATCATGGGTACTACCCATGTTCTTTAGGAATTATTACATCATGGAAGTTATTACATTAAGGGTTAGGATGGGATCCTAACATGTCCTTTCCCTTGAAGAAGCTTTCTCCTCAAAGCTGAAATGAAGAAATTGTTACTGGAGTTGGTGGAGAGACTCCCATGTAGCATCTTCAGGTTGAAGCCCACGCCAATAAACTAGGATCTCTGTAATTGTATGGTTGTAAAGAGTGTGATTTCGATGATCCAATAACTACTTAGGTTCAAGTAATATGGAGCCTTCTTCATGTGTGGATTGAACCTCTACCTGTGTGCCCACAACTTTCTTAAGAGCAAAAACATGAAAAACAAGATGAAGCTTAGAAGTAGGTGGAAGCACCAATTTGTAAGCTATGTGGCCAATCCTTTATAGAACCTGGTAAGGACCATAGTATTTTACAGCAAGATTCTGACACCTATGAAGTTGTATGGATGATTTTTTGTACGGATGCAAGCGAAGTAAGACCATATCACCTACATAAAAACTACGCTCAAAACGATGTTGATCGGCTTGTTGGCGCATCCAATTTTGGGCCATGTTCAAATTTTGCTTAAGTTGGTGAAGGACCTCAGTGTTTTGACTCAGAGTGTTATCGATGACCTGGACCTTGGAGCTTCCAAGAATGTAAGAGGAAGGTGTAAGTGGAAGGCACCCGTAGTCTACTTCAAATGGTGTGAGTTTGGTTGCGGTATGATAGGAAGTGTTGTACCACCATTCGACCAAGGATAACCATTTTTCCCATTGAGTGGGATGATCTGAGATAAAGCAATGAAGGTAGGTTTCCAAGCATTTATTAACAACTTTTGTTTGACCATCCGTTTGTGGATGGTAGGCTAAACTCATTTTGAGCTAAGTTCCCTGCAACTTAAACAACTCTTTCCAGAAATGACTAGTGAAGGTGGGATCATGATCAGATATAATGGAGGTGGGCATACCATGAAGGTGAAATATGGAGTCAAGAACAATTTGTGCAACAATGTATGTTGTATAAGGATGGACAAGGGCACAAAAGTGAGCATATTTTGAAAGGTGGTCCACTACCATGAAAATAACTGACTTACCTCTAAATTTTGGGAGCCCTTCTATAAAGTCCATGGAAATGTTAGTCCAAACCTAATATGGGATAGTAAATGGCTGAAGAGTTGTCGTAGAGCACACTATTTCACCTTTCATCCTTTGACATGTGTCACAGGTAGCAACAAAAGAGTGGATGTCATGTTTCATACCTTTCCAAAAGAAGGTGCGCTTGAGTCGCTCATATGTTTTAAGGAACCCTAAATGTCTTGCAGAGGGAGTGGCATGCAATTCCTTCATGAGGATCTCTCGAAGTTGGGACTTATGAGGTAGAACCAGGAATTTATGGTAGTGCAAATCATGACCATTCCAACTATACCCTGGTGCAGAATTTGGATCATCCATAAGTGAGGCTATCAAAGATTGCAAATTTGCATCCTGACGTGCTTATTGACTCAAGGAATCAATCCATTAGGGAAGTGGTGCTGATATGGAACACAACATACTTATAGTATCCATTTGGCAAGAAATAGCATCATCCACAATATTCTTCTCTTTTTTTTTAGGTAATATCATAATCATAGCCCATGAGTTTAGACATCCACTTTTTTGGTCAAGCGTGGCAACTCTTTGTTCCAAAAAATATTTGAGACTTTGATGGTCGGTTTTGATGGAGAAGTGATGCACAATGAGGTAAGGTCACCAATGTGTGATAGTATGTAATATGGCTAACATTTCCTTAGCATATATGGATTTCCCCAAATTACGATCAGAGAGTGCCTTGCTAGTAAAAGCCACAGGTCATCCTTCTTGCATCAATACTACCCGAATACCATGACTAGAAGCATCACTTTCAATGAAAAATGGTTTGGATAATTTTGGCATGGCTAAAACGAGAGTGGTGATAATAGCATGCTTGAGTTCAATGAAGGCTTGGTCAGCAGGCCCTGTCCAAGTGAAGGAATATTTTTTCAACATGGAGGTGAGGGGGGTAGCTATCTTCCCATAATTGTAGACAAATTTGTTATAATAGCCCATAAGCCCTAAAAATCCTCGAATTCCCTTAAGGGTACGATGTTTCAGCCTCTCTTGAACTACTTGAATCTTATTAGGGTCAACCTTGATGCCATCTTGTGAGACAATGTGTCCTAGATACTCTACTTCAATCAGACCAAAGGAACACTTGGACCTTTTGGAAAAAATGTGATGGGTTACCAACAACTGTAAATTTTGATACACATGATTGAGGTGCTCTTCCCATGTGCAGTTGTATATCAAGATGTCATCGAAGAACACAAGGACAAAATTCCGTAGAAAGGGCCGAAATATGTTGTTCATAAGACTTTGGAATGTAGAAGGAGCATTTGTGAGACCAAATGGTATTACCAAAAATTCATAATGACCTTCATGAGTGTGAAAGGCAATTTTGGGGATGTCCTCATCCTTGATCCGGATCTGATGGTACCCAGAGTGGATAACAAGCTTGGTGAAATACATGTCATCGAGTAATTCATCAACCACTGGAATAGAAAATTTATCCTTAACTGTAGTCTTGTTGAGTTCCCGATAGTCAATACATAGGTGCCATGAGCCATATTTATTGGGAACAAGTAGGACATGCAAGGAGTAGGGGCTAGTACTAGGCTGGATGACACCAGCCATGAGTAATTCCTATACCAATTTTTCTAGTTTTGATTTCATAGCATGAAGGTACCTATATGGCCTGATATTTGGTGGTGCGCTACCCGAGAGCAATTGGATAGAATTATCATGAGAGCAACATCGTGGTAGTGTAGTTGGATCTACAAATACAACATCATGTTTGTGTAGAACTAGTTGTAGGTTTGATGGAATTTTAGCCATTAGTGAAGTGGTTGGTTGGATGGAGAAGATTTGTGCAATGACCCCACATTTTGATTTATTTAGCACTTTCTCCATACGATTGGAACTAATGAGGTGAGGTGTTCCTATAGGGGAGCCCTTGAGTAAGTGTGTCTATCCATTTTGGGAGAATTGCATCCAGAGTTCTACAAAGTTCCAATTAATAGTGCCCAACGTACTCAACCATTGATATCCCAAAACCATATCACATCCTACCAACTGGAGGGCAAACATGTCATGCTTGAGTTCATAGTCCCCTATCCTGATCTTGACATTGCGACATTTTCCTTTACAAGGTAATTTTCCCCCATTGGCTACCATGACCTCGAATGAATTACAAGTGTGGATATAGCAATTTTTTGCTTAGCAACTCGAGGATCAATGAAGTTGTGTGTGTTGTATGAATCAATAAGGATGGTAATACGTTGGCCCTTGAAAAATCCCACAACTTTCATGGTTTGTGGAGTGGTAATACCTAAAAGAGCATGGACTGAAATCTCTGCCTCAGACCCCCGTGTATCTTCTTTCTATGGAGAAGGTGTTTCAGAAGGGTCCTCATCCTCATCACTCTAGTTAGTGTTAGCAGGTTCCTCAACATCTATCAAGAATAGTATTTTATTTGCACACTTATGTCTTTTAAAAACTTTTCATCACAATGATAACATAATCCTCGGGTACGACGTGCATCCATCTCCTATGTAGTCAGTCGCTTGGGTGTAGTAGGTTTACTATCCACTGAATTTTGGGTTTGATAAGGAAATGAAGTTCAATTTTGAGGAAACCGTAGTGGGTGCCTTTGGTTTGAGAGTTTAGATTCAGCCAGATGGGCCAAACTAATAGCTTTCATCATGGACTATGGTTTCAACATCTTTATTTCAGCTTGGAGATCCCTTTTTAACCCACTGACAAAACAACTCATGAAGAACCCTTCCATCAATCCTCTTGTATTATTGGCAAAATTTTAAAATTGATTTTGGTAGTCACAGACTGAGGATTTTTTTTGCAATTTGGTCAAGGCCCCTATGAAGTCCTCATACTCACTAGGTCCAAATCGGGTCATTAGTTGGGACTCAAAGTCCTCCCAAGAGATATTTGGGTTGGAATTGCGTAACAACTAGAACCAGTGTAGAGCCTCAAATTCCAAATTGAAGGAAGCCATCTGAACTCAATGATATATGGGAAAATTATGAAGTCTAAATAATTGATCAACCCTACATAACCACCCATCAACATTCTTCCCATTAAATCGAGGGAAGTCCAATTTTGGCATTTTAAAGGATGGGTCATGGTCATTCCTTGTAGAATTTTTAGCCTGGTGTTTTTTTTTGAGTGGTCCCTTATGTAACTTGCTACCCACTTCTATCAATGTTTCTTCTAAGCGAGCGCTAGTGGCCTCATGATCTAGACGAAGACCTTGGACCTCTTCCCTTATGGATAAAATTGCCAAGTTCAAATTCTCAATGGATTTTGTTAAGGAGTCCATCTGTTCTAGCTCTTTTTGATGTCCACGGGTACCCTGGGCCATTTTGGAACCTTTTGTGACCAGTTACTAAAAATAGAATTGGGTTTCAGGACTTACTATTTTTAGTGACCAAAAAAGTGTTTGGGTGCTATATGTCAAAACGATCAGCTCAAAGAGGTGGTCACAATGAGCTATATAACACAACACTACATTTTGGCACCCTAGAATTTTTTTTTCTCCTATTTTTCTGAGTCTAATGGTGTTTACAGTTTTGGATTTTGAGCTACAGTACCAAAAGTTGGGTACTAGAGCACTATCTATAATTGGTCTCTTGTCACTCACTCAATGTTTTGCTTAGACCTGGTAGTCTCTCTGACACTACTTACCTCACTAGTCTAAAGATTTTATGTATTGTGTAGGTTACTATTATGACAGTTCTATTCTGACTCTAAAAACTACAATTTCTAACATGATTGTGCTGACCTAACTGACCTGAATATTACTGCCATCGTAAATCTAACTGTTATTCTCCAGAATATCAACGTAACTGTCACCCTCATATTCTATCCTAAATTCATGCAATTTATGCTATTTTTTTTGTAGAGGATTCCTTTCTCATATGCTCACTTTTTGGGATTTGGAATGCAAGTTTACAAATAGGGAGTTTTGGTTTGTGATTTTGTTGCAGGTTGAAGTTTTAACAGAACCAGGGTATGCTAGGTAAAGGAGTATGTAACACCCATAGGCCCTTTTTTATACCATAGTGACTAACAATAGTGCTCGGACCAATATTTCAGGCCACTACTCAAGGAGGATTCCACACATACCCTTGAGCACACTATCCGCCTCTCTAACAGTATGGGAGGGTAATCGTCTGGGATGTTGTGTCCATTGGACTATGGATGATACAAGGTCGATAAGCTTCCTACTAGAAATTTTTTTGTTAACCCTAGAATGGTCTCCTAATACACCCAAAGATGCGTGGGAGCTCAATTTCGTGCTCGAGTTCTATATGAGGCCTGGGTATTGGAGCCTGGTCATCCCTCACTTCACTAGATGTTGTATGGGCTATATAGCTTAGCCAATAACGATAGATCCTTCATGATATTTTAAAACCCCCAAAATAGGGTTTTTACCTCTTCAACTAAAAAGACTAATTATTTTTTTTGACTGGTCTTTGTCTTTTTTTTTTTTTTGATAATAGTAAAAAAAAATTACATTAAAATAACAGGGGATTATACCTAACAGGTAAGAATCATTACTGTTGTAGTAGAACTTGGCCCGGGAAAGCACTTTGATACCACTTGTTAGGATCCTACTATAAAATAAACACACTCTCACATAATTGCTTGGAAATAAACTCACATAAACATCATATTCATATTCAAAACAAAATACACATTATAACAAAAAATTTCATAAAGGAACAATCTCACAATAAGATAGCATCGCAGGCCTCTTCGAGGGGGCAACCTCCTTCAACACTTCATTAACTTGCAAAAAATATGAATACATTGGTGCCTTCTCGGGTATTTAAAGAGTTCCCTTCCATGGTTGGCTCACATGCAAAATGCCACCTGGATTACATGCATAATGCCACCCGAATTACATGCATAGTGCCACTCAAATTACATGCACAATGCCACTCGAATTACATGCACAAGGCCACCTTACATAACCTATCTACCATGTGTTACATAAAAAAGGTGCCATTTGTCATAGGCACTACATAAGGTAAAACTTAGAACATTACAAAATATTAACCATGGGTACTACCCACGTTCCTTAGGAATTATTACATCATGGAATTTATTACATTAATGGTTAGAATGGGATCCTAACATAAACTCTACCAAAATCACTCTAGCCCTCATTTGCATGCAATCCCTCCTTTGTGCTAATCCCATGGATGCCACTTTGTACCTATTTTTGTGCCCCTTTATATTGTAAATAGATCACAAATTTGGATTCAGATGGTCATTAGACTCAAACTCGAGCTTCTTGGAAACCAGAAGAAGATTTCTATTGAAAAAAAATTAGTTGGGTCAAACCAGTAGAAACTGCCTAGACAAGGATGGTTTATAGCCAATACCATCTTGACTAGGATGGTTCTAATCAAGAACTAGTTTTAGACACCTACATACAAGAAAACCATAAATAGATGTGTGTAAATTTTTTTTATGTATTTTTAACTTACTTTAAATTCTATTTTAATGCAATAGTTTAAAATTTCATTGTTCGTACTTTTATAAATCTGGTTCTAACTAAGGTAGACCCACAAGTGCTACTAATATCTTGTCTTGGTTGTGTGTAGGTTTTGGAGACTCATTCAACTAGCAGTGGTAGGCATAAACCCACCCTCCTTTGAGGTGGCTACAAAGCATGGAGTGCCATAAAACTTGTCTGAAAAGGGCTTCTTCACTAAAAGACCCTCATTATAGCCCAAAGGAGTATTTGTAAATATTCAAATGATAACACTCTTTTATGTTAATAAAATGGCATGTTTTCTTTGACTATATTTTAGAAATCATGGTGGGACTTCTAAACCCTACACCACACATAGACAAACAAGTTTTTAAATTGTAGAATTTCAATTTTCAATATATTTTTCCCTAACTTTTGCCTTATGTTTTTGTTATCTTTTTAGCTCATTTACTAAATTTTTATGTTTTTTGTTTGTGTTTTTAGGTTGGAAATCCATCATAGACCCTCAAAAACTAGACCCATAATGGTCTATCCAAAGAAAAACCCCTTGGTACTAATCACTAGCACACAGATGGTCTACAACCATAACAGTCTAGACATGGAAAATTTTCATCCAAAATCATCTAGACCTGAATGGTTTTTGTAGAGCTCCAAAACTAGACCTATCATGGTAAGTAACCAGTTTTACACAACCAACACAACAACCACAATAGATTTAGATAGGTATCACATAAAATACCTTGTCTCCTTGTCATTTTTCATCATCATAGTCAATTGCCTTCTTAGGCCAATGTGTCATTTTTGGAGACATCCACAACTGTACTCTCTCACCTCTCACTCCTTCAAACATCAACCCTTTTAATTCCTTTGATTGTAAGATTTACTTTTGTTAGCTTATATTTAGTTTTCATTAGAGTAGTTGTTTTAAATTGCTCCATAGTTGGACTAGTTAGGCTCATTTGCATTTTATGTTTTTCTAACCTTAAGAGCATATTCTAACATTTTGAATATTTGTTTTTGTAGGGACATCCATAAAACCATCCCTCTATATCATCAAACTAGATCCCTAACAAAGAGGATGGTCAAAATTTCACCTAGCATAAAATGTTCAGTTAGGGATGGTTTCTATTATAGGGACATTTTTTTTTACAATAAAATTCAAAAAATTAGAGCCTATGTAGCAGTTCCATGCAAATTCTAGAGAGATTTGGACCTCAGGTAAGTGCTCCTGACTTCCAATTTGTGTCTAAAAAATTTATTTGATAGCATAGACTAGATTTCATTTCAAAGTATTTTACCTTATTTTTTTGTCCTTTTCTTTTTCTTAGAATAGGTCCCCTTTCAAGTATTTTTCTTGCTTTATTTGTTATTTTCTTTCCCTTAGACTAGGTTTCTCTTCATGTCTTTTTCCTTCTTGCTTCATTCTTTCCTTTCCTTTTTCCTAGGTATTTCTTCCTTGTTTTATCTTCTCCCTTCCATAGAGTAGATTTTACTTTCACGCCCTTTACTTTCATGTCCTTTGCCTTCATGCTCTTTACTTTTGTGTCCTTTACTTTTGTATCTTTTACTTTTGTGTCCTTTACTTTTGTTCCCTTTACTTTCATGTCCTTTACCTTTATTTTTACCTTCATACCATTTACTTGTGTATCCTTTACTTTTGTGCACTTTACTTTCATCTCCTTTAATTTCTTGACCTTTAGTTTCATGTCCTTTACTTTCATGCCATTTACTTTTTTTGTCATTTTCTTTCTTGTTTCATCCTTTTCTTTCTCTTAAGTTATGTTTTTTTCAATGCAATTAATTTTTTATCTTGCATTTTCCATTAATTACCATAAATTTAATTTCATCGTCTATTAATTTTGTCTCACACACTTTTATTTCACTAACTATAGATTTCATTTCATGTCATTTGCTTTCTTTCTTTGTACCTTTCCTTTCATTAGAATAGATCTGCTTTCAAATCCATTTGCTTTCTTGTCTTGCAATTTACTTTTGTTAGCCTAGTTTACTTTCCTATATTGCACCTTTCTTTCCTAGTATAGATTTAAATTGCTTATCCTTTGCTTAAAGAAAAATTATATTTTCATTTCCTAGCATGGGTTAGAAGCTGGGTTATCACATCACTTAATACTTGGACAAGACATAATCTTATCAAGGAATGCTATGTTTATTTTTGGCTTTGAAAGCAATCTAATCCTAAACAAAAGAGGGCATATGCATGGAATACAAAAAATATTAAAGTGTAACAAAATATGTTAGAAGCATTGAAGAGTGAAAAAAAATCCAAGTCTTAGAAATCAAGATGTTTTAGGGCAACTGGTAGAAGTCAATGGTGATTTAGAGGAATATGTTTTGCGTTTATATGGTATTTTATTACATACTTCATTGTACATTGTCCTATGAGGAAGTATGTTGCAATGAGTTTGAATGGAATAATGAACAATTAGATTTTTTACAAAGAAAGTTGCCAAAGTTAGATCTAACCAAGGGAAGGGAAAAAAAAAACAAAATTCAATAAAGTAAGGGGAATAAATAAGCATTGATGATTTTAAATGATTTTGAATCAATCCAAAAAGAAACTACAAGAAGTTACCCAAAATATTATTTTAATAATGGCTAAAATTTTCATATAAAATCCAGTAGAAATGAAGTATTGAATTTGGATTTTAGAGGCTTAAAATCATTACCAAATCAAACCCAACAAAATTATAAGGGTCATGTTTCACTAGTAGCAATATTCCATTAATAAAGGTAGCTAATACAATAAAAAACTTCTTTTATAACAAGCTACAAAAATGGCAAATTGTATGACAAAATTAAAAAAAAATTGCCTTCCAAAAATGTGTGTTGGAAGCATGCATACTACACAACAAAATGAAACACTAAATATATAAAATATACCCCTAAAAATTGAAGCTTCAATAGCTTGCAATTGCATGATTAAATACAACTACAACTAATTTTTAATCTACAATATTATGCAATATGCTTTTGAAGAACACAAGCTTATACTAAGAGGGGGGTGAACAGTACAATATAAACTCTTCTCTTTTCTTTCAAAATTAATAACTTCAAATAATATCAATTCAATAATGAACAATGCACAAATCACCACACACATGAGAGATAAATATTTTACGTGGAAACACTCTCTCGAGAGAAAACCATGATAAAATATTGCTTATATATTTCTTCAATAAATTTCATGGGCACCAACCCATGGGAGACACCAATCCCCTATACAAGTTCATGGACACAAATCCATAGGATACACCAATCCCCTATGCAAGTTTATGAACACCAATCCACATAAGACACCAATCACCTTTGCAAGTTCATGGGCACCAACCCACAAGAGACACCAATCCCCTATAAAATTTTGTGGACACAAATCCAGAGGAGACACCAATCCCCTTCTGCTAGTTCGTGGGCACAAACCCACAAGAGACACCAATCCCCTATACAATTTTGTGGACACCAATATCACTCAGTTCTGATCCAAAATTGATTATAATAACTGCTCAAATATGCTCCCAAATTAGCTCACAATCACTGCTCAAATTTATTTCCAAATTTTACTCACAAAAACTGCTCAAATCTGCTTCCAAATATACTCACTAACACTGCTCAAATCTGCTCCAAAAATCTGATCAATAATGGCATCAAATTCTTCACCTTTTCTTGAGTTTGATTTCTTCACCTGAAAACAATTCAAACATAAGCTACCCATAATTATTTTAACCTCATGAACATTTAGATGACATACTTTTGTAGAAAGCTTCAGATGACCAAACTATTATTTACATTCATTAATTTTTTCACTTCCACATGTCTTACATTTATTACATCTTAAAGGTAGCTCTAGTTTAGCACTTGATAACTGACCTTGTAAATGCTGATTTGTAACTATATTGTGTGCCTCTCCTTATTTTAGATAGCTGAAATGTTCTTCCTTTTCAATTAGATTCTTGGGTCAAGATGTGCATTAATCCTTTTACTGTGTGATACCTCCAAATATGCCTCAACAAAAATTTTAATCTTTCTTTTGTATGTGCACTCCAAATCTGCTATATAATTTCTTTCTTGTTTCTTTATCTAAATTTCAATTCAAACACTCTTATCACTCCAATAATACATATTAAAAAATATAACCTTTATTAAAAAACAAAATGACTCCTTATATCTCCCTTAATTCTTTAATTTAATTTTATTAAAGAATTTTACCATCACTAAAGTTGACTCACATACCTCTTATCATTGCATGCATTCTTCAATACCTTAATCATTAAAGGGAGCACAAAATGTTGACCAAAAATTTAGCAAGCCATTGAAGAGATTTGAAATTTTGACCTTCAACTCCTTGGTACCTTAACACTAGTTGACAACTGATTGGGCTAACCCAATGGTTAAGACTAAAGGGGCCAAGTGATCTATTTTAATATTTCATTGCACTCCTTAATTCCTTTTATCTTGAAAATGTGTTATACATGTTCACCGTTCGATGATACAATGTTGTTGTGACCTAACTTCCTACTACATTATCATATGACTCTCCTCAAAGTTTGCATCATCAGCTTCACATCTGTTATCTCCTCTTGATGTGCCGCTTCACTCTGACTATCATTCATTGTCAATATACAACATCTAATTTTGGTGCTCTCACCATAGCAACAGAAGCATTTGTTATCTCCTCTGGCTGCTACAATGTCTATCAACTTCTTGTGTCTCCATCTTGATTCACAAGCTCATGAAATAATACTTTTATCCAATAACTGCCAAGCTACTTTTCACACGCTCTACACAATAAATTTCTCAAATTGACAATGCCAACCTTTGAAGTTAATATAAAATAAATTCAACTTATTTTTTAGATGCACGGTACAATATCCAAGGTTTTTGTGATCACGAAGTTTAACCTACATTTTGTAATGGATTCTTCCTCCTATGTCTCATCGCAAAAATGACTCCTAAGTGTGTATTGCTTCATGATGATTTTCTCCAAAAGCTTGGCTGTCTCAACCAGTGATGCTTTGATGTTTACTATCACAAGTTACTGCAATGCTTTTAGTTTGGTTTCAATGTCCTTTGAATGTAATGGTTTTTGTTGGCTCCGTTTGTGCTTCTCCTACCCAAAATGTTGTTCCTATGCTTCTTCTAATTATGGTTGATACACACAATGGCATCTCTATTCAAAACCCTAATTACATGTCCATATGCACATGGATTTCATCTAACTTATTAGCACTATTCAGCTTTCTTCTGACATAGATAGATGACCTTCATCAGCAAGTTGCGTATGACAAACTGTGTTCCTCCTTGATGCGATATTTGACTCCTGTATTTTTTGCACCTCCTATGCGTGATGACGATGTTCGCCTTCTAAGAATCTATTCAGTCAATAATAGCATTAGTTTACTCCCTCATGGTTTTTATCATTTCCAAGCTGCTCAAGGTCTCTACTATCCCAAAACACCTATTTTTTGTGCCTTAAAAATCTCGTTGTCGCTTCTCCATTTTTCAAAATTGAGGAAAATCAAATCGAAAGCATAATAGAAAGTGAACTTCCACTTTTGTATATATATGGTAATTTTTCACCCATTCTTGCTTAGTGCCCAAAGTTGGCCCACTTTATTTTTCAATTATATTTAAATATTTTGATTTAAATATATCAAACCTTTATTTTTATTTTAAATATTACTTTAATATTTAAATATTTAATTTAAATACTAAAGTCATACACCACAACTTTATATTGAAGCATACACCATCACTTTATTTTCCCAAGCACACCATGGTCAAACAAGTCGGCCTTTGACATCAATGACAACTCAATATTTCTAACAACTTTTCCAATTGTAACTTATGCATTAAAAGGATTCTAATCTATACGTAGAAATAACACATAACTCTAGTTGTATATACACAAAGTGTCAACTAAACTTAGCAATAAAGCACTCCCAAAAGAAGTATGTAGTTTTTTTAACTAGAAATATCAATGCTAAGTGACACACATGAGGAGTGAAACAATAAAAATCATAATTTTTAAGCATCCTAGGTGAAAATAGATTGGTGGATATTGAAGGAGGAAAGAAATTTAAAATTTATATCACATATTATACTTTTTTTTTCTTCCTTGGCAAAGCCACTCATTTGGATAAGGTAAAATATGAATCAATTATAAAAATATATTATAAATTAATATATTTAAAAGGAAATTATCACATAAAAACCTTTTATTAATGCAAAAGAGCTAACCACTACACATTTTCAAGGTAAACAAATATAAATTTATCAAATTAAATTTTATGTTATTTTAAAAATAATTTTTTTTTTGGTAATTTTTTTTAATTAAATGAAAAACCCCTTGCAAGGTCACCTTGGTTTGAGAAACCATGATCAATGGGTTCTACATCATAAAAATCACTCGGGATTTGTGCTCGGTCCTAACCGCACTTGAATTATCAAGTGGATTTTGGGTACCCGGTGTGCATTTGGTATGTTTGAGATTCAAACCAAGTACCTCCCTTGGAGGATTAACCTACCTTCTCTAACTCACCTATAGCACATGGGTTTTTGAATTTACATGGTGGAATCGATAGCCACCATGAATATGGGCAGGTTGTCTATCTTTTATGCCTGCCACAGTATTCTATGTTGTCCACCCCGGAAGCCACCACATAGTTCTTCATGCAGTCCACCCCTATAACCACCATGCCATAATAATTTTAAACCTTTTATACCACTGAAAGCACTAGGAAAGAGATAAGCATTCAATCCTATAAGGCTCGAGATTTGAACCTTGGACCTCTACCCCCTTTCAGGGTTTGGTTGAACCAATTGGTCTACACCTCAAACCTAGCATTGTAAATATGAAGGTCCTAGTATGAAGGTAGCAAGAGTATGGTGGGAAAAGGGATAAGTAGTGTATTATCCTTCCATTATGGGGAGAAGGAGTTTTTCGTTGCTCTATAAAACTAGCCTCACATGGTTCCCTCCATTCTAAGCTGCATGACCTACACCCACTGAGGTCCCCATTTTTCGAGGGAGGGATATACAAAAACTCTCCACTTGGAGCAGGGCATGCCAAGTTAAATTTCATTCATCTCCCATCCTATCACTTCACCATACATTGTTCCTCCATATTATGTGCCCCTGATAGGGTCACAAGATCTTACTACTGACCTTAGCATTTTTGGTAATTTTTTAAAAAATAAAAATAAATTTGTATTACAAGTGGGACAAAAAATTATAAAATATGTATACACATCCACATTATATATGATTAAGGATAGGGGAGCCAATTATCCTCAATCATTATTTTTTTTACTTTTATACGATTTTCTTCCTTTTTTGCTATAGTTTCTCCTTTTGTATGTTCAACTTGATCCATATTTTTTGTATGTACTAATTGCTCTATTTGTATTATGTGTGGCTCTAAACATTCTATTAGTGCTACATGTTTGGATTTCACTACATGTATACTGATGCTACATAATCCACTATCATTTTGTATTTGACTATCACTACATGTTTCTTAGGCATTGCATGATCTAATGGAACTACTTGTTCATCTACCAAAACAAATTCCACTAGCACTACATATTTGCTTGTCATTGCATATTCATTTGTCGCTACATGTTTACTTTGATGTTTTAAATTGAGTTGATTCTACTTGAACTTTTGATGTTGTAAACTTGGTTGACATTGTGTACTCTACTGGTACTAGTTTTTTATCGCAACAAGTTCAATTACCATTGGGTGTTCGGTTAACACTACACATATTTTTGGCACTATATATTCACTTTTTACATTTTTTACCTGTTATTAGTCCTTATTTTATAGATTTTCTAATTAACATATCTTTAGTACGCCTTCCTCTAACTAAGTTCTTTTATTAGTCATGTAATTTTCTCTTTTATTTAGATTCTTGGGGATGTGTTCAAATTTGATATGGTCAAAATTATGGCTGATTTCCTTCACTTCCTGATACACTCTTTGAAGCCAAATATATTTTGGCTTAGATTTTTTCTAGCTTGAATAGAAAATCATTTAATTTATCAATCCAGGTCTTAATTTATTTAAAGAAAAGATAACCAATATAGATATTCCATGAGATTAACCAACTTACTTAGTTCAATTTCTTAAGATCGGATTACAAGAAAATAAAATATTTAAATGCAATTATTTTTAATATGAAATTAAACTAATGAATCTGGATCCACATGCAACTAATGATGCTTTGACTATTTTAATTTTGAAATAAATAATGTAGTTTAATTTATATTAATTCTATTTAACTAATCCTATTTTATTGCAGGAGAGAGAGAGAGTAGGGACTGGTCTTATGGAAGTGGGCCCTGCCTTCTAAAAGGTTAGTATATTTTTCTTCTCCTCTACGCTAATTTATCTCAGTAACTACTATTTCATTTAACCTATTCTAACATCTAACTATTCATTGATGCAGGAAAAATAAATATTCTATAGAAGAAAATAAATCATTGCGAAAGATAAAATAACATTGCAAAATATATGGAAAGAAAATACTATTTTATTGTTGAACTTCAATCATGTACATTGCTGGAAATTGTAATCTTCCTCAAAATACTACGAGAGAATTATTCAAATTCTTGTTTTGAGGACCTTTTCAAAGGCCTGTTTACTATAATTTATACAATTATGCTCAATGAAGTCTTTGTAATGTTCTTTGTCTCTTTCTAACTAATCAAATATAAATCCTAACCTACATACTGACAATGTTTCTAAACAAATATAATTTCATAACAAGACGAGACTTGGACTAATCAATGCAAGCTCATGTACTAATGAATTTTCTAAACAAATACAATTTCATAACAATATGAGACTTAGACTAATCAACACAAGCCCAAGTGGCAACCACTTTAACAACTATTTAATTTAAAAAATAATAATAACCTATTTGTCCTATTCTTAAGGAAGAGAATATAAGTTGACGGAATAATTTAACAACTTTGATCCTTTCCAACTTTAATAATAACTTTATAAATTTTATTTAATAATAATCAAAATGCCAAATATGTAATTGCCAATATTGAAATTCAAATGGCTGACTATATATAATATGCTCCTACTGGATGTGATGTGGCAACAAGGTTTGGTCAAGTTTGACTTGCTCTTTTCATAGCATATTTTAATAAATGCTTTTTCGTAGTGCCCTTTTTGTAGCACCTGTCCACAGATCCCATAATTACACCATACATTCAGTAAATCTAAGTATGCCTGCCTCTTGGTTCATAAGCCACAACCTCTGCCCAACTTCATACACATAACTGCCTAACAACACAACATCTTGCACAAAATTTATGTAAAATATATGCATAAATTATTATAATAATAACTAATCATTTTGATGTATAAATAATGATATTAATGTAAAACAATGATTAAAAACCATTCATATCCATTCATTTGTAAGAAATATATAAGTAAACCAAATCCATATACTGTAATACTTTGACACTCATCATTCCCCCAAACTCAAGGTGATGCATGTCCTCATGCATATAATTCGTAATTTCACAAGAACCTATACAACATTTCTTGATTTACTCAATTTTTACAAACATAAATTGATTTGAAATTTTTACATATATAAATTATTTCACAAAATACATTTTCTCTTTCTGATTGCTTTGAATAATAGTAAAAATAGTTCTGCAAATTTAAACAACTATGCAGATAGACATCTATTTCTAAAAGTATCATAATTTTTGGTTCATAACAATTTTTATGAAAAGAAAACAACAATACTGTAATTTTTTAGAAATGATCAGTATCCTATTTAGAATAAGAAACATTTTTTTCAAAATCAAAATAGTGATAATGAACTATAGAACTATGTTAATTTTTTCATCATATGCATCCTTTTTTGAAAATGAAAATTTATGCAGTGATCAAAACATATTAAATAAATCATGTCTACAGAATATCTAAAAGAAACTCACAACATACATATTTATACATACATACACTATGAAAGTCATAATAATAATATAAATAAATTTTGTGAACCAGATAAAAATAAAAAGTCTATTTTTGTCATCGCTATGTAGTTCTATGGATGTCCAGACCAGTTTTAGCCTTTAGATGAGATGAAACCTGTGTAGGCTTTGGCTTGGTTGGGAGATTTCTCTCTTTCTTTACCTTTTGTACTTGTGCTCTTCCTACTTTTGGATCAAATGGTAGCTCTATTGTTATGGTTTTTACATACTCTACATCCATGGATCCACTATCATGAGACTCACTCTACATTCCATGTATGTTTGGAGGTGAACCTGCTATTCCCACAACATGGTTAATAATTTTATCGATGTTTAGGGGTATTCCTACCTTAAGTGCTAAATATTCTGGCAATATCCTTATGAGGGTCCCAGTTTTGACGAATGATTTGGTTGAGGTATTTCATATTGTGATTTGAGTTGTCTTCCTCAAGTACCTTAGCAAAGTTAATGACTTTGGCAAAGTTGATTGACTTTCGTAGTTTCTTGCTATTTGTAGCACTCTTCTTAGGAGATGGACTAACAGTCACCGGTTTAACTATTGAGTCAGTTAGTTTCACCACCTTTCTCTCCACCAATTTTCTAAGGATATCACCTTGACCATAAAGGGATTTTGTTATCATCACAACATGTTTTTCAACTAGATTTGTAAGTTTATCAATTTTGATATGCAGTCGGGTTTGCTACATTTTGAGGAATTCAATAGCATCAATTTTTTCTACAATAGGTGAGCTCAAGACATGTCTAGGTGCTTCTTCTTATATAGATTTTTCTTATCTAAGATATTCTTCCCAATATGACTCTTCTGTAGGGGATGACTCTCTACTATTATTTCTAGGGATAAACTTCTCATACTTTGTTTTTATTGCATACTTAGATGTTTTGACTATTTTTGAAGTGGTTGGGTATTTTCAAATGAGAATTTCTTCTAAGCTTACTTCATTAGATGCATATTCTTGGACTGGTTCAGATTCACTTGGTTCAGATGCCATAGAACCATTAACTTCTTCAATCATGGTATTCTATGAGATCTTTGCCTTAGTAGCTTCATGTAGAACTAACAACTTAATTAATCCATGATAGGAAATGAGATGTAATTTAGGATTTTAATTGGCATTCAATGGCTGCACATGGATGATGTTAGATTTTAAAGAGAAAAATAGGAAATATTATAGGTTAATTATGCAATCTTCCCTCTTATGAAACATCAATTTCAGGATCATTTTTAAGTAGTATTACCCACAATTAGACAACCTACCCTCAAGAGTGAAGAAATTTATTAAGATTGTAACTACCTCCTACCATTTTATCAATAGCAAGGAGGTGACTACTCCATTTATCCGACCATTTCTATCCCTATAAAGTGAACATTTTTTTTTGAATTTGACAACCATCTGATTCACTCCCTTATATATGGATTTAAAATAACTCTATCCAAATTTTGGTAGTTTTAGAATTGATGCAATTAAACTAGGGGTAATCCAAATTTGATGTCCCCAATGTGGGTTATCAAGGTTTCACGATTACAGTTCAAAATAAACTATTTTATGACACCCAATTCATGGCCTTGATATTTTTCAAGGCATCCCACCATCGGGCTTTCTGCAACCATTTTTCATTGCTCGGGTTTTGGGTTGCAATAGTCGAGGGTTCACTCTTTTTATGGAATGTAGTCCTAGGCATGGTGATGGTTTTAAGGAATTGTAGGATTTAGTAAAAGGACACAATTAGAAGGAGCCATGCATCATTAGAAAAATAATAAATGTATTGCATGAAAACATAAATTTTTTTTTTTTTTTTTTCAAAAGGAAATCATAAAATTACCCTAAATTTTTGCAGTTTATTTTTTTCTAAAAAAACATAGAAATTTTTTTCTAATTATATATATATATATATATATATATATATATATATATATATATATATATATATATATTTTATATATATTATAAAATAACATGAAATATTCAAAGTCTCCATAAAACGATATATATTTTATAATTTTTGCAGGAGAAAATAGGGGAAATTTGAATTTCTTCATAAATTTTATTGAGAATTAAGAATGAAAACAAATTCTTTTCCAATTTTATTTTTGAAACATATATATATATTAGAAAAGTTTAGGAGAAACTTCACAAATTTTAGTAAAAATAGAGAAGTCCTCAACATTAATTTTCTAAAATCGATTCGAGGAGAATTCTCAATTCTATATTACATTTTTGACTGCGACTACAAATTTTTTACAGAAAAATAGATTTTTTTTTTTTAATATTTTCACAATTCCACAAAATTTCTAGAGAATTTTCATAATTATTTTTCAAAAAATAAAATTACTTGCAAATTTCAAAAAAAAGAGTTCCTAATTTCTTCATATTTCGAAAGACAGGATTCCAAACAAATTTAAAAAGAATTTCCCTAATCTTTCAAAATTACTCAGAAGAAAGAAATATTTAAAATTTTGAGTCCTGATCTAAGTAGAAACCCTAAAATTATAGTGAAATTTACCTTGCAATTGGTGTTCGCTTATTTTTTTACCTCGGCCTCCACTTCTGGCATCACCTAATTTCTTCTGCAACTAATTTCTTCATCCTTCTACAGTTGTGCAACTTCCTTCAATAGATTACATCGTTTATGGCCAGAGACTACGTTTGAGGTGGTAGCTTAGGGGATTTTACCCTAAATTTACTTTATAATTTCTTTTTAAATACCTTACCATAGATTATTTTCAATTCTATGGAGGAGATCTCGCACTAGGTTGACCTTTTTGTGCATGTAACATCGTCAACACATGTTAAGATTCATGACCTTCAATTTATTTTCTAATCAATGGTTGAATTTTTTAATTTGTGGTTCTACTTTGTATAGGGTGCATGGGTATGGTGATGATGTTCAAGGTGCTTTTCGTTTCATTGTTCCTTAGCACCTTGTATGCAAGTTGATTTACCACCGCATTAACCAATGGAGGGTCCACATGTTGTCACCCAAAATTAGCTTCCTTACCACATCATCGTGTTTCCCACATTATGTTGCTTACTTGTGACCCTGACGTGGCATCCTAGGGTTTTTATTCTTTAGGTTGTTTATCTCCAATTAGACCTCCATCATGGAGTACCTTTAATATATGGTGGAAAGCTGTTGTTAAAAAAAAATCATGTGGCTTGACGTTCCTACATGTGGTGGTCGCATCGTCCAATCACAATGGTTCTTGTCTATAGATCAGGGGAATTATAACCCTTGATTCTTTTTTTAATCAATGGATAGGAGCCTTTATTCGTGTTGTTCCCTCCCATTGATTGCATGGGTACAAATGGTGATGTTTAAAATACCTTCATATGCAATGTTTCTTACCACATTAGCAATGGTTTATTCTCATCCTTGGACCACTCATCGATGATTGGATTTTTTGGCCATGAGGCATTGAATTGTTCTTCATATTTCAATGCCATCGTACATTTTCTAGGTGTGCTAACCAATGTAGTATCTCCAAATCATGACCTAGGGTTGAATTTTTACTATGTTGTTTTGTCATTTTCTACCTTTGCATCACTTTCTTGCGGACTTGTTAATTTCCATGTGGTCGAGGTTTTTATTAACTCGCAGCCACTTTAACTCACACAACATGGCTTCCAATGCTTGCATGGCCATGACATGGAAGTGAGGTGTACCTTGTGTTCTTCACTCAGTGCTCTCATTGTGTCAACTAATCGAAACAAACCTACATCTGCATTCTACCTAACACATAAATTTCAAGGTCAGATCATGTTTTTAGGTGAACCCTTGTTGAATCATCATCTTTGCATCGGTAAATAAATTTCATAGTAAAAATTCAATAACACAAATCATGCAATGAAAAATACTCTCAAACCCCTTTTTTATTTTTTAATTGAAATAATTATTTTTTTCCTAAACTTCTGCCAACAAAATGAATTTAAAACAGTTTTAAAGTCCAACAAATGGGTTTTGTCATTATGGCAGATTTAAGAATTATTCAGAGTCCAGTGTATAGCTCACATCATTAAAGCAGGTTTAAAAATCATTTGGAGTCCGACGCTCGTTTGTTTAAAATTTTCCCACCAAAATGGTGCTTCCCCTCAAATTTGATTTTCTCGCCAAAACACTTAGGATTTTTTTCAAGTGTAGGTCTACTGAAATATTTTTACGGAAAGCTTGCTACTAAAATTCTGCTATGGAAAACTATGCTACTGAAACATTACTAAGGAAAGTTTCATTTTATTGCAAAATGTTTCTCCCCCCAAAACTATATTATGGACTTTATTGTATTAGCCTTATATCTCCCCCCAAACTCTAATTTTGGCTATATAGCCAAAACAAAAATAGAGGGAAATATTTTTATTAAAATTTGCTTATATTTATAGGAAATTTATATATTTTCTATTTTATTTTAATGGTATGGGGGTAAATATATATATATATATTATATATATTATTAATTGAATATTTTCTTCCTTTAATTTCATAAGGAGATCCATGTGAGAAAAATAATAAATGTAAATAGAATATCAGTCATCAATATATAAAATAGATCTTTACCAAATGCTTGGATGATTTCAACATAAGAGTAGGATAGTTATTTTGATGTCATCTTGATGGCCTTTCTTTCCTTTGGGAGTATACATGCATTTTTTGTTCTTATAGGGGTGCAAAGATTTGGGGAATTGGATTTCCAACCACTCTATCAGATTCTTGATGGGAATTGTAACCCTATCCTTACTGCTTTACCCCTATAAATAAGTAAATACTAAGGTTCTTGGAAATACAAACCACATTTTTGTAGGATGGGATAAACTATAGTACCTACATATGGAATATAAATTTGCTCATGACTTTTGCTTCCTTATGATATTCTAGAGTTATTTCACAAAGACTCAAACATCCTAGTGACTTTAAACAAATTCATCTATTCATATCAAAAATCGATATGATGCTAGGGTTGTCCTTATGTTTTCAAGCCTCTCGAGGACCAACTGTGTGTGCAGTGAATGTTCATTTCTCATCGTGAGGATTGAGTAAACCAATGGTCATGTATGCCAACAAGCTAGCTTATCTATGAGCATCCATAGGTCTTGTCCAAACTTAGCACTACTATGTAAGGATACCTTATTGCCATGCAGGTTTCATTCAACCCATTTTTGTAATGAGAATCACCCTATGGTTTTTAAAATATTGAGACTTCTAGGGATTTAAGCTCTCCTCTCTTATTTTATTGAATTTTATTTGGGATACTTGCTTGTTTTGAATAAGAGCAAGGGAATTTTCATTTCTTTTTGGGATACTTGCTTGTTTTGAGGAAGAGCAAGGAAATTATTATTATTATTTGGGATACTTGCTCATTTGAAGGAGAGCAAGGGATTTACTTTTTTAAGGATGAATGGAGAGCTTGTCCTTTTTCCAATTCATTAGCTTTCCTATACCATGCGCATGATTGGATAAGCAGGGGAAATTATTCACTCTATGGTAATAGTAACTCATGAGTTATTCTTTCCAAACTTCACAATGTTTTTATTTGTTATAATGTGTGTAGCAGGGTTATGCACAAGCACAAAATATCGTAAATTGGCTCTATTTAGGATTTTTAAAATTTTGAAAAGGCTAATTTTGGATCCTTTCACTAGGGCCCATTCACCCAAAAATTACGGGGTGGAAGTTTTTTTGGGGTAAATTCGCCTACCATTGAAAATAATTAAAATATTTTTATTTTAATTCACCAACCTCAAATTATAAATGATTTTGATTTTCTCGCTCAATTCGCCTTCAAATTATAAATTATTTTAATTTTCCCATCCAATTCGCCTTCAAATTATAAATGATTTTATTTTTCCCGCCCAAATCACCTCATATACTACCCGTATATATACTGTAGTGGGTACCGATAAACATACATCGCTCTGAAACAACGAAAAAATTGACAAGGTTGAAGAGGAGTGTCTATCGACATAAGCCTATCGGTTGTAGAGGAGTGTCGATCGGCATAAGACAATTAGCATAAGTCGATCGGTTTCAAAGCCATATCTGTTGGCATAAGATGATCGGTTGCAGAGTCATGTTAGTCGGTTGCACCTCTACAACCGATCGACATATATTGATTAGTTGTAGAGGTGCACTTTGCAGAGAAACTTCTAGGAGGCATAACTTTTGCTATGAAGCTCCATTTTCAAATTTTTTTAAAACCACCTATCTCGATGAGATCTACTCAAAAAGGTAAGTGAAATCCTCAAAAAAACATCTAAAACTGATTGACATATATGCAACTGATTGATACATTTGCAACCAATCGATTGTAGACATGTCAATCAATTTTAGATGTTTGTTGAGGATTTAACTTGGTTTTTTGAGTATAACTCATCAAGCTAGGTGGTTTTAAAAAAACAAAATTTGAAAATGGAGCTCTAGAGCAAAATTTATGCCTCCTACAAGTTTCCTTGCAAATGTGCACCTTTGCAACCGATTGGTCGGTTGTAGATATGTCGATTAGTTTTAGATGGTTTTGTAAGGATTTTAATTAGTTTTTTTAGTATATCTCATCGAGGTAGGTGTTTTTAAAAAAAAATGAAAATAAATCTCCAAAGCAAAAGTTATGCCTCATAGAAGATTGTCATGGCTGCAACCGATCGATATTTTTGTAGTCAATCGACATGGCTGCAACCGATCGACATGTCTACAGCTGATCGACATATCTGCAATTGATCTACATATCTGTACCTGATTGGTATACCTGCAACCGATCAAATTTTACATCTAAGATCGGTTGTCATAAAGCATAAAGGCTAAAAGCCTTTCTTGTCGACCTAAATCCTTTAATTTTGTAAATTGATATTCATGGCCCCAAACATTAAAAAATTCACCACGATTTGAAAATTTTTGGAGAAAAATAATTGCAATTCGCCACGGTTTGAAAAATTTTGGAGAAAAATAATTAGAATTCTCCATGTATACTTCTACATATTTCGTCGGGATTCCAAGACAATTCGCCTTCAATTTATAAATAGATTTTGGGTTCGACCCCTTATGCATAACCTTGGTGTGTAGTCCAAGAGGAAACTTGATTGACTAGGAGCAACTTATAACACCCAAATATTGTTTGATTTTCAATGAAGATTTTCTCAAAACACTAGTGGTGGTTGAGTAATTGAAAACACCTAGATTTTGTTTTAGTAAACAAAGTGTTATGCAAGATGTGGCAGTAATTTTCCTACAAGTTCTCAAGCTGTTACAAATAAAAGAAGTGTCTTTTTAGGATATTTTTGAAATAATATTGAGACTGAAAATTGATGAAGACTAAGATGAGATTATTACAAATATTGGAACTCCATTATGGAACAAAAGAAGCATAATCATTATTTTATTTATTTATATATTTATGTATATGTATATGTATATATATATATATATATTTATATATATAAAGCAACAACTTATTTAATAGGTAATGTATTTGTTGCTTGTTAAAGAGAAGTGTTTATTCAATAGTAGTGATTTATAGTTTAGATATACACTACAAATCAGTTCGTTGCTTAAGATGGTGTATGAAATCTTCTTTAGAAAGTGGCTTTTTATATAATTTAAGCCTATGTCCATTAACTAGCAATTTTCTGGTTGAGTCATCAATAGGCTTGAGTTTTACTATACCATTTCTAAATATCTCTTCAATTTCATAGGGCCCAAGCCATCTTGTCCTTAACTTCCCTTGAAAATCTTGGTAGCGGGAGTCAAATAGCAAAGCCCAGTCTCCTAGTTGAAACATTCTAGGTACAATGTGTTTATCGTGCCATTTATTTCTTTGTTGTTGTGTTAATTTAGTTCTATGTAGTGCCTCAAGTCTCTTTTCATCAAGAATATTTAATTTCTCTAACCTAGCTCTTTGTGCTTGATCTAAATTCATATCAAGTTGTACTGTTGTGCGAAGAGTCTCTATTTCAAACTCAATGGGCATGATAGCTTGCTTACCATAAACCATCTCATAAGGTGTTAAACCAGTGGTAGTCTTCCAGGTTGTGTTATAAGCCCATACAACTTCTTTTAATATTTCTTCCCAATCTACTCTACTAGTGGCCATAGTTTTGGTTATTATCTTTTCAAGCTCTCTATTGGTTACTTCCACTTGTCCATTGGCTTGAGGATGATATGGTGAAGTTTTTCTATGTTTTATTTGATAGATCATGGTGAAATGTTCTATTACTTTAGAGAGAAATTGAGTTCCTTGATCTGAAACTAGTTCTCTAGGTGCTCCAAAGCACAACATAATGTGCGAATAGAGAAAATCAGCAATGGGTTCAGCTTGTGCTCATGGAAAAGCTTCTACTTCCACCCATTTTGTAACATAATCTGTGCACACAAGTATATGTTTATTATTTGCACTTGGAGGATCTATTGGTCCAAAAAAATCAATTCCCCATTTCTCAAATGGTTCAAACATAATTTGGGGTACCAAGGGCATCTCCATTGTAGGGGTTGGTTTACTAGCCCTTTGGCATGCATCACATCTATCAACAAATTGATGAACATCCTTATTTATAGTAGGCCAAAAGTATCCAGTTTGGAGTATTTTACTAACCATTATTTGGGCTGCATAATGACCTCCACAAGGTTCTTCATGTGTTTCTCTAATAATATCATACACATCTTCTTCCTACACGCATATCCTAACTACATGGTCTAGGTAAGACTTGAATAAAATCCCATTAATCCACATGTAAGGGACACTCTGATGTACTAACTTTTTTCGCTCATAAGGTGTAAATTTTTGAGGTATATTTCCCATTACTAAGTAATTTGCAATATCAGCGTACCAAGGAGTGAAAATAGAGAGAGCAAACAAATGTTCATCCAGGAAATTATCAGGAATTAACTCGTCATCATCAAATATTTGCATACGGGATAAATGATCTACAATAACATTATCCTTCCCGCTTTTTCTATAATTGTGACATTAAATTTGTTTATTAAAATTCTTGCAATAAGAGAAGCCATCTAACCACTCTACCTCCTACTATGGCTTTGTTCATTAAGTATCTTATGGCAGAGTGATCAGTGTGAACAAATACTTCATACCCTGTTATGTAATGTTTGAATTTATTAATAGCATGGACTACAACTAAGAACTCTTTTTCAGTAACCGTGTAATTCAGTTCAGCTCCATGCAAATTTTTACTTACATAATAGATAGCATAAGGTATTTTGTTTTCTATTTGCTATAGCACTACCCCTATTGCATATCCTGAAGCATCACAATGTATATGGAAGGGTAATTCCCAATTTGGTCCCCTCAGGATTGGAGCAGTAATCAATTTGTTCTTTATAATTTTGAAGGCTTCCTGACATGCTTCAGTCCAACTAAATTCACTTTCTTTGGTTAGGAGCTTAAGCATAGGAGCAACAATTTTGCTAAAATCTTTAATGAATCTATGGTAGTATCCTGCATGTCCTAAGAAACTTCTTACCTCTGTTTGTATTTTTAGAGGTTGGAGGGATTGGATAACTTGGATTTTTGTAGGGTCTACTTTAACACCTTCCTCTGATATGTAATGTCCTAAAACAATGCCTCCTCTCATCATCATGAAACACTTCTCATGACTCAGAGAGAGGTTTTATTCTTGGCATCTAATCAAAACCTTTTGTAAGCTTGATAAAGTTTCTTCAAAGGTGTTACCATAGACTGTGAAGTCGTCCATATAGACTTCTACACATTCATTAATCAAATCAGCAAAAATGGCTAAGACAGCCCTTTGAAAAGTGGTTGGTGCATTGCATAGTCCAAAAGGTAAGACTTTATAAGCATAGGTGCCTATAGGACATGTGAAAGTTATCTTTTCTTGATCTTCTTCAGCTATGGAAACCTGATTATACCCACTAAAGCCATCCAAAAAATAAAAGTATTTCTTCCCAGCCAAGGTATCAAGAACTTGATCAATGAATGGTAAGGGGAAATAGTCCTTCTTTGTTACTTTATTCAGTTCCCTGTAATCCACACAAATCCTCCATTTACCATTTTTTTAGGGACTATTACTAATGGTGATACCCATTGACTATCAAAAATCGGATATATAAATCCTGCGTTCAAGAGTTTAATGATTTCTTCTTGAACTACATCTTTCATATCTGGATTCAATCTTCTTTGGGGTTGTCTTACTAGGTGGCAACCTTCTTGAATAAATATGCGATGGGTACAAATGTTTGGGTGTATTCCTTTCATGTCCTCATAGTTCCATGCAAATGCAAATCGATGTTTTTTAAGCACATCAATCAGTTGTGATTCTTGTATGCTCGTAAGCTCATTACTAATGTTCAAAGTTCTTCCCGATGTAATATCTATCTATTTGCAATTTTTCGTATTCGCATCTATTCCCATAATTTCAGGTTTAAGTACATTTAGGTGATAGTTGTAAGGTATCAATTGTTGAGTTAGGCTTGTGCTAGCCTCATTAATGAACATAGTAGATTCAGATAAACAACTATTATCTTGACCTTGATCTTCTTGTTGATCTCCTAGTAACAATGATAAGGGTCCCTCAACTTCTTGTTGTAGGTGTTCACTCAGAACATTGATCGATAAGGTTTGGATATCATCCAAATCATGAGGGAAATCATACCATAGTTGTTTCAAAAAATCTCTATCTAACGTTGATTCAGGAAATAGGCTAAGATCTTTAGTGTTCTTGCCATTGGAGATAGTCATGTTTCGGATCTGCAACTGATGTAGGCATCAGTTGTTGCAAGCCATGGGTATCCTAAAATTAAGGGATGTCCCCCTAAATTTTTCTTGGGTTGTAAGACTATAAAGTCTATAGGGTATTCCCATGAACTTACAAAAACTATAACATCCTCCAATTTTTCTTTTGGTCTAACAATAGATCTATCTACAAGTTGGAGTACTATAGAAGTTGGTTGTAATTTGTGTACTCCTAAGGATTCTGCTATTTCCTTGGTCATGACATTAATAGCAGCTCCTAAATTGACCAAAACATTGTGCAAGGCTATTTTACCAATGTGAACTGTAAGGATAGGTATTCCAAGATCGGTATATTTTGGTAATAACCTACCTTCAGTCATTATCTTAGACAACTATCCAATGACTTGAATGGTTTGAGTTTCATTCTTCTTTTTCCTTCCAGAATTTGTGCATATGTTCTTGATTAACTTGGAATAGATAGGAATGTCCTTGATGGCTTGTAACAAAGGAATTTTAATGGTGATGTTTTCCAACTCTTGAAGGAAATTGAAAGTTGGTTTAGATGGTTCTTTTGGTATTGCCAACCTTTCAGGAAATGGTATCTCCACTTCTTTCCTTTGAATTTGGATCTCTTTTTGTTTTTCTAGAATTTTTTCTGGTAAATCTACCACCTCTTCTTCAGGATTTTCATCTTCGTTTACTTTTTCAGATAGATTCTTTGGGGGTTCTTCAATCTCTATGAGAGTAGCTCTAGTATTATCCAATATTTTTCTAGATCTTAATTGAATCTGTTGGCAAGGTACCACAGATATTGAGCATGTCTCATTTGTTTCATAGACCTATTGAACATTTTTGTTATTATTAGGGTTAGGCACCGGTTGAGCTGGTAAAGGTGGCTACTTAGGAGGATTATTTACATTATTCGGAGGTGGAAGGAGTCTATTTTGGGGCTGGTTTTGAGGTACTTGCCCCCTAAATTGATTTTGAAAGTTTTGTTGTTGGGGCTGCCCTTGAGACCAGCTAGGTCCTGTTTGATTGTATTGGCCACTCGTATTCCAATTAGATGCATTCTGATTTTGGCCTACCATCCATGGAGGTGAATTTCCATATGAATTGGACATGAATTGTGCCCAAGGAGGCATGTTCCAATCTTGATTGAATTGATTCCAGTTCGACCAATTTGGAGCATTTGACCAATAATTAGGTCTTTGTTGGTTGGAATAGTTAGAGTTTGACCAATTGGGTGGACCATTAAATGGACCATTCCTTATTTGAGCTATGAAATAAACATCTTCTGCTTCTTCGACCTCAAGTTCTTTTATAGCAGTCTTGATAGCAGAAATATATTTACAATTTTTGGTACTATGGTTCTTATCATAGATTTTACAACAAGTAGAGATGTTCAAAATGTTTGTAATGTTGAGAGGACATTCTCTCAAGTTGTGTTTCTTCCTACATCTATGACAATATATTTCTTCAATGTTTTGATCCTTCGGTTTCTTATCCATGAGGTCGAGGGATGATGTTAATGTGCTCAATAAATTAGTTTTAAGACTCTCTAGCATGTTTCCAATTTTAGCTCGTGTTACTCCTCCTCCTGATGATGGGTACTTATTACTTCTTAATGGCTTATTTCTTGAATAATTTTTGTAGAGATTTACAATTTCTCCTAATCCCATCTGATGGATATCCCCCTTTTCCATAAGGTTTAGTATGTCTAGGACGTCTTCCTTTAGCCCTTTAAGAAAAAATTCTTTTTGAACCTCCTCATCCAACTCAATGTTTACCCTTGATCCCACAAACTAGAATCTCTCGAGATAATCCTCAAGGGATTCATCATATTTTTTATTCATGCAAAACAACTCGGCTTTCTTATCCTAAAATCTACAATAATCTTGGTATCTCTCAAGGAATATGTCTTTTAATCCATGTTCTCCATCCCATCGGTTGCAAATGCTTTCTCCTAGACCCATGAACCATCTCAAGGCTGCATCTTTAAGCGTAGAGGGGAATAGTCTTAATTTTTTCTCATCAGTGGTGTAAAAGTAAGCTTGGCACACCACTTCGAATTCAAAGAGAAAGGCATTAGGATCCTCATGTGGTTTCCCATGAAAGGTAGGCAAAATAGCAATAGAGACCGGTTTTGGTTCTCTTGTTAGCCTTTCTTTAGAAGAAGGAATTGGGAAGGCAAAAGTCTTTCTCTATCCACCTCCCCTTTGGTTTTCTACTTCTCCTTGATCATTAGTCCTTTGCCTATGTTCCCTTTGGTTTCCATTTACTTCCCCATGTTCACTAGCCTGATCAACCATGATTGAATATAATATTTCAAGAATTGGCTCAGGTATAGGTTCAGAAAAGAGTGTTGAGGGATCTATATGATCATCAAATTCTGGTTTGGGTAGTAGATATGTTTTGGGATCTTGTTCTAGAAATTCAATCTTCTTTGATGATGCAAAATCTGTAGATGTTTGGATTGCAGTTTCAATTTCTTTTAACTCATAAGTTTTAGATTTCTTACTAAGGTCTCTTTGGCAATCTACTTCTAGTTTACTAACTTTAATAAATCTTCCCTTCGAGTCTCTAGGTCTGTTCATGAAATTTTCAAGTTCTTTGGTTCTTGCAACAAATTTTTACCTTTTTAATCTTCCTTGAACAACCTATGGATATCATTAATTGGATCAAGTTGCTCAGGAGTCATATAATGCTCTTCATTAAATCCAAAATCTGTTGTTACTAGAGTAATCAATTGGACAATAAAATCCTATTTTAGAATTGGATTAGGGCTCTCAAACTATAATTCGTAACATAAGTCTTGACATAGTTCTCTAAAGAGAACTACTCTAGGTGCCCTGTGATATCTCTTGCTATACTCTAGGTTTACTTCCCTATCCTCTATTTTTGCTAGGAAACTGTGGATGGTAAGGGAATCTTCAAAATACTGATCCCATGGGTAGGTGACCGAATTTATTGTTTCTCTCCTATCCCCTAGCCACCGCTCACAACTCCTTATAAGGTCAAGGTAGGGTGAGTGAAAATATGGCCCTAGAATTTTAGCTATGTTTACTCTCTAGATTTTACCCAATTCGTCTGATTTATCTTTTATGATATCAAGATGTTTGCACAGGTGTTTGGTATCTTTTTCAAAAAGAAGGTTAACTTCTTGTTCTATTGGTAATGTTTTTGAGGTCAATCACAGACTGATTAAGATAATTTTCCACCATCTAGCAACTTTTACTTCTCTATTTATATAGATATATATTCTCTTGTTTTTTTTATTTTGTTTTGTTTTTGTTTTGTTTGATAATTTAAAGCAATCCTACTATAACTAAAATCAGGTGCAACCCATGGTCAATGAATTCATACAACCAATTTTAGCACAATAGAAAAAATAAAGTGTTGTTGTTACCGTTTTACTTCTAAGGGATGTTTTCACTGTGGTTGTGTCACTCAGTCACACCTACTTCTTGTACTACCTTGTGTTTCTACAGGCCAAAGAGTCTTAGATTTAAACTAGCAACAACCACACTATGCAAGAAAATAAATTGCTTGAAAAGGGAAATTGTTGAAAAGTAAATGTTGGAAAATAAATGACTTGGAAAATAAATTGCTGAAAAGGAAAATTGCTGAAAAGTAAATGCTGAAAAATAAATTGCTAACTCTAGGAAAGCAATAAAAGTTGATTTAAGAAAGTAGAACCTGGTCCACCTAAGGTGGGGGATGCTTGGTGTGCATGTGCGTTGATCACTACTTGCGCCACCCTCCACACACAACTCTATACATGTATTGATCACTACTTGCGCCACCCTCCACGTATAGGCCTACACATGCATTGATCACTACTTGCACCACCCTCCACATGTAGGTAAGCTTCCTTCCTTACGTGGTCCAATAGTCTTCAGATTAATGCAATGGCACTGTTCTCCCTAGAAACGATGGCAAAAATGTCTAGCTTGAACAACTAATCATTTAATTTATCAATCCAGGTCTTAATCGATTTAAAGAATAGATATCTAGTATAGATATTCCATGACATTAACCAACTTACTTAGTTTGATTTCTTAAGATCAGGTTATAGGAAAATAAAATATTTAAATGCAATTCTTTTTAATATGAAATTAACCTAATGAATGTGGATCCACATGCAACTAATGATGCTTTGACTATTTTAATTTTGAAATAAATAATGCAATTTAATTTATATTAATTCTATTTTATACTAACTAATCCTATTCTATTGCAGGAGCGAGAGAGTAGGGACTGGTCTTATGGAAGTGGGCCCTGCCTTCTAAAAGGTCAGTATATTTCTCTTCTCCTCTATGCTAATTTATCTCAGTAACTACTATTTCATTTAACCTATTCTAACATCTAACTATTCATTGATGCAGGAAAAATAAAGATTCTATAGAAGAAAATAAATCATTGCGAAAGACAAAATAACATTGCAAAAGATATGGAAAGAAAATACTATTTTATTGTTGAACTTCAATCATGTACATTGTTGGAAATTGTAATCTTCCTCAGAATACTACGAGAGACTTCTTCAACTTCTTGTTTTGAGGACCTTTTCAAAGGCCTCTTTACTGTAATTTATACAATTATGCTCAATGAAGTCTTTGTAATATTCTTTGTCTCTTTCTAACTAACAAATCTAAATCCTAACCTACGTACTAACAACTTTTCTAAACAAATACAATTTCATAACAAGATGGGACTTGGACTAATCAATGCAAGCCCATGTACTAACGACTTTTTCTAAACAAATACAATTTCTTAACAAATGGAACTTGGACTAATCAATGCAAGCCCAAGTGGCAACCACTTTAACAACTATTTAATTTAAGAAATAATAATAACCTATTTGTCCTATTCTCAAGGAAAGAGAATATAAGTTGGCGGAATAATTTAACAACTTTGATCCTTTCCAACTTTAATAACAACTTTACAACTTTTATTTAATAATAATCAAAATGCCAAATATATATTTGCCAACGTTGATAGTCAAATGGTTGACTGTGTATAATATGCTCCTATTGGATGTGACGTGGCAACAAGGTTTGGTCAACTTTGACTTGCTCTTTCTATAGCGCCTTTTAGTAGACGCTTTTTCATAGCGCCCTTTCTATAGCACCTATCCACAGATCCCGCAAGTGCACCATACGTTCAACCAATCTAAGTATACCTGCCTCCTGGTTCATCAGCCATGGCCTCTACCCAACTTCATACACATATCTGCCTAACAACACAACATCTTGCACATAATTTGTGTAAAATATATGCATAAATCATTTTTATAACAATTAATCATTTTGATGCATAAATAATGATATTAAGGTGAAACAATAATTAAAAACCATTCATATCCATTCATTTGTAAGAAATATATAAGTAAACCAGATCCATATATTGTAACACTTTGACATTCATTAGCTTTGTTATTCAAGCTATTACTACCAATTAAGAATACTTCTACACTATAATTTGTTTTATTTTTTTCCTATTACCAACTCCATTACTATTTTTTCTTCTTTATTTTAAAAATCATATCTCTGATGTCAACCCTCTACTATTTATAGATCTCCTCTAATGTATTCTAGTCATCATACTTTAGAATATAGTTTTCTTATATTTTCCCTAGTTCTACAACATGTTGCACTCAAAAAAATCATAACATTATTTACAAAAACATTATGAATGAATAATATTTGACACAAAGATAAATCTCACCAAGTATTTTCACAATCAATATATTCTCATATTCGTCAAATTATTCACACAATTTGCAAATATCTGCCAACTTAAGTTTGCATATTTAATGCATCAATATGTCTCTTCATCTTTAAGAGACTCATATATATTTGAAACTCTTGGTGTTTCACATTTAGTTGTATTTTCATATCTTCACATTTTCATGGGAGAAGTGGCTATTCAATTTTCTCATAGGAGAGAAAATTATCAATTTTCCTAATAATTACAAACATTAAATGATTATATAACTACAAATAATGTAATACAGTCTAACACCCCTTGTATTACATTATTTGATATAAAATATCATTACCCCCAATATATTCAAGAGTGGTAAATTAGAATGATTCTCTAAATATAGCTTTAGCTCTAGCTTTGACTTTTGTTATCACTCTCTAGCTTTGGATTTGGCTTTAGCTTTGGCTTTATCATTTATTGGCTAGTTTTTTCTTTATTAGCTATGGCTCAACTAGATCTATGTAATATTCACTAGGTCTTTCTCTTTGAATTATCTCTAGGTATACCTTTGGGTCAATACCTCTATATCTCTAGCTTCAAGTTGTCTTTGGATCCTTTACCTATGGGTCATCATTACCTCTAAGTCCTCTACCTTTATATTTCCTCTAGTCATCATTTCCCTTGGATCACATCTTTGGGTTGCTTTTGGTCTATCATTATCTCTGTGTCATATCTTCAAGTTATCATTGGGTCATTAGTGCCTCTTGGACATCCATTGGATCAACCATTAGGTCATCATATCTAGGAAATTACCAATGGAATATATCATTGGAGTCTTCCAAACCTTGTTTCATCTGTAAGTCCTATCACTATAGGTCTTCTAAGTAGTGCTTGGGTCATCTTATTTTGATACTAATATCATTTATATTAAGTTTCCCAATAAATTTATCCATGGTAAAAATCACAATAAAAAAAATGTAATGTTTATAAACCATAAAACTTAGTCTCCTTCTATAGAAACCATTCAATATTTCTTTTTATTTATCCCATTCTATTATATTCATTCATCTATATTTTTTTATCACTTTTTATTTATGCCAACACTTTCTTCTAGAGTGGTTATTACCTCCAAAAATTTCACAAGAATGTAGGTTCCAACACCTAGGTGTTATATGTCCACATCTTCCACAATGACTATAACAAGCCACACTAGAAATTTTTGCATATGATTCTTTCTTCATAAACTTTGTGTTATTATTTCCACATGTAATAAATTTAGTGGCACTAATTTTTTTTGGACTTGTATGTTTATCTTTTGTAAAGGATTCTCTTTTAGCAATTTAGTCTCATTGCCACCTATTTGTATTGTATATCAAAGGCCTTCATTCTTTGTCCTTATATCTAGTACTATGAGCTCTTTCACACCTTGTCCATTTTTCCCAAACTTATACCATCATATCCCATTCTTCTCAATAATTTTGAACCAAATCCTTTTGTATACCTTTCAAAGCATCCAAATTCTTCATCACAGTTTTGATATTTGTCACTATATATATATATATATATATATATATATATATATATATATATATATATATATATATATATATATATATATATATATATATATATATATATATATATATTTGGAAAACATCCCAAAAGGGATGCCACTTTCGGGTAAGACCCAAGGAGGCAGGGGTATCCATTCCACCAAAAACGCCCAGGGCTCGGACCTGGCATACCACCTTTGACATACTCAAGGAGCAAACAAACACACAAAACCAAATTAAAAAAATAAAATAACAACAAAAATAATAAAATAAAATAAAAAACAAACTCCTTGAGTGTATCAAAACCAAAAGCACAACCAAACACGCACAATAAGATAAAAGAAACCACAACACAAACCACATAGAAAAACACAAGAACCACATAAAAAAACACAAACAAGACAAAAACAACAGAACACTACAAAGATATAACCCAAAAAAACATGAAAAATAAACACAACCAAAACCTAAAAAATAAAATAAATAAAATAAAAATAAAAACAACCAACAACAGACAATAAACAAAAACAAAAAACATAGAAAACACTCACACATAAAAAAATGAAATAACACAAACAAAGAGAAACCCAAGAACAAGAATGAAAAAAACACAAGAATAATAACAATAAACATAAAAAAAAAAAACAAAACAACAAAAACACAAGAACAACAAAAAACAACACAAAGAACACAAAAACAAAACAAAACAAAATAACCCACCCACTTTAAAAAACTAAAAAAAAAAACAAAGAAGACAAAAGAAAATAAAAATGAACAAAACAATGACCTATCTAGACCAAAATATTATTAATGTAAGAATCAACAGAGGAAACAAAATAAAGAATAGAATGAGCTAGGGAACAAAAAAAACTGAATGAACCAAAGAGAAACAAAAAAAAACAAGAAGAAACTAGGTACCTTCAGAACTGGAGCCATCCAAAGAAATGATAGAAAGAAGAGCTTCCCTAATTTGAGAAGCCCACCATATAGGAGGGTGGCCATAACAAGTAAGATCACCTTTGTCCAAAGCCAAATTAGCTAAAGCATCAGCACTCTTGTTTTGATCTTTGACCACATGATTGTAATCAACTTTCAAAAATCCCATCTGGATTAACTGAATTTTCTCAATAATTCTTTTTATTCTCCAATCCACCTTATGATTCTTAGAAAGATTCTTCATGAGATTAATCATAAGTTGAGAGTCAGACTCAACTAACACCTTTTCCCATCCAAACTTAGTAGCCTCCTTAAGGCCTCTAAGGATACCATACCCCTCAGTAAGGTTATTGGAAAGAATACCCAAATTCTCAGCAAAAGTAAAAACTAGGGAGCCATCTGAAAGTCTACCAATTCCTCCCACACTGGCTTTTCTAGGGTTCCCTCTAGAGGCTCCATCAGTATTGACTTTTCCAAAATTCTTAGGAGGAAGTTTCCAATTTCTAGTCCTATCCATCTTACTAATACTCACATTCCCTTTAAGTTGGTTGTCCTTAGAAGGTTTAATCTTCAATCTTTGCATCACTTGATCCCATCTTTGGTGGGAGTTTTGGGGGTGATTAAGGAGATGATGGACTGATTCAACTAAGTTGGCTATGGTCTTTTGCCAAATATAGTGAATATCCTTCCTATCTTGATTAAAAATTTGGTTGTTTCTTTCATTCCAAATATTCCAAAGAAGAATGGTAGAACCCATCCAAACTAACTGCCTAATAAAATGATCAACACCCTCTTGATTAGGCCAATCCCTCCAAAGCCATTCAAAAGTGAAAAAATTAGACCACTGTAAGCCAAGTAAAGTTGCCATTCTCCTCCATAGCTCAGAGACTAAAGTACACTCAATAAAAAGATGGTTGATATTTTCTACATTCTCTTCACACATTTCACATCTAAAAGGGCCATGAAAACCACGCTTCATAATTTTCTCACCAGTAAGCACCCTACGATGCAATAAAAGCCAATTAAAGAACCTCACCTTAGGCCAAAGATTTTGAGCCCACAATTGAGAAAATATGTTAGAAGAATGGTTGGGATTATTATGGCATAAGGTCAAATAACCTTGAGCAACTGAATACTCACCCTTAGTAGTGTCGTTCCATCCAAAACAATCTTTTTCATGGGACCAAGAGAGGGATCTAATATGAAGGATGCCTTGGATATCTTGTCTTTGCATTTTCGGGATTTGAATAGGCCAATCCTCAATAGGGATCCAATATCTACCAACCTTTGAATTACCAGTATGGTATCGACAGTAATTAGCCACCTTTATCCAATTAGCTCGGTGAAGCTCCTCCATCCAAAGCCTCCAATCGGGAAACTGAGTTATCAAAGGCTTGTGACCATCCCATGAATCTGTCCAAAAATTTGTATGTTGACCATTATGAATGATCCAAAATAATTTTTTCTTTATCAAATCCTCACCAGTCTTAAGAACTACTAAAATGGGAAAACCTTTGATAGGAAGTTGATAGCGAACAAGGTCTTGAGGACTTTTGTTCTCAACATATTTAGCACGGAGATTATTGGACCAAAGAGCATTGGGGTTATGCAACATCCTCCAATATAATTTAGCAGCTAAAGCTTTGTTGTTATTAATTGAATACCGGAATCCTAACCCCCCTTCACTCTTAGGAAGACATAAAGTATCCCATTTCACCAAGGCCCATTTTCTTTTCTCCTTAGTACCACTCCAAAGGAAACGATGACTGATTTGATCCAATTCTCGAAGAACAGCCTTTGGGATATTCAAAACGAAAGAAACATAAATAGGAATAGCTTGAAGGACTAATTTTACCAAGGTGATTCTACCCCCAGAAGAAAACCACTTGTTGGTCCACTTTCCAATTTTCTTGTTGACTTTGTCCAACAACCAATTCCAATATTTATTTTTTTGCCTTTGAATATTTATGGGAATACCTAAATAAGTGATTGGAAGAGAGGTCTTCTTATATATTAATTTATCCAAGACCATGGCTTCCTGTCTAGCAGAGTAGTGAAAGAAAATAACTTTAGATTTGTCTTCATTGATCAACTGCCTAGTAGCCTTAGAAAAACAACTAATGATTTGCTTAAAATTAGAAGCTTCCTTAACTGTAGCTTTACCTAAAAGGGTAGAGTCATCCACAAATTGAAGATGAGAGATAGGTCTAGCTCCATGAGCAATGGTAACTGAAAGCATGAGATTTCAGAATAAAGAAAACAGTGTTCAGATGTAATAAAAATAGAACCAGATTTATATGTGAAATGACACGGATACAATCAAATTAAAAGAATAGGAGCACAGCCCCTTTTATTAATAATATTCTAGCCTGATTACAATAAATCTCTTTAATGCAATATTCTCAGTTACACCGGATGAACGGTGATCTCTTTCCACATGCCCACATTTGAAACGGACGGGCTGAGAGTGTTGCCGCCGCTGGTGTAAGTGAGTCTTCAGTTGCTGCTGTTCTTCCTGCGTCCAAAGAAACAATCAACTGTTAGTAGCACCTGCGTAAGAAAACATAACTTTTGACTTTAAAATCCATGAGAAATACATGTAAATGTTGGTCAAATACGTGAATAAAACAGCTCTATGTAACCTCGCAACTTTCACGGAAAACGAAGATACATAATCGAAAACAGAGATATATCATGGAATCATAGACTATTTTAATCATATTTGAAGGTAGCATGTATTCTGAAAGCATTAAAACTTGAACCGTGCTTCAATATACTTGAAAGATATATATTTTAAAACATAAACATAAGCTATTTTAAAACTCCTGTAGACAACATATATCGCTTTTAACCAAAGCATGCGAGGAAATGCGTAGGATGCCCCAAGTGGGCCGACCCGATAAATCTTGATCTCGGCGCCAACCCACTGGGAATGGGCCCGAAATCTCTAAAGCAAGAGTTGTCGTCGAATTGATGGATTAAGGTAATCCAATGCCGGAATTGCAAGTTCCGATGAATACAGTCGGATATTCAGTTTAACAGCACTTCGTTATGTTTCCAAAAAAATACTTCGTAACTTCCTTATTACGTATCGAGCCGGTTTTTTATAGAGGGTTCGGCCTCTGAGAACATTAATGTTTGAAACACTAAATTCGCAGGCGCCGCTCGAATTTGATCCTTATCGGGCCATTATGGGACCTGGCTCGCACTGACAGATCGTAGTTATGAGGCGTGGCCTCGGATCGGATATTCTGCTAACACCGCTCGTCTAATTAATGTCCACTGTAAAATCTGCCGTTTTACAGAGCCATGGGGTCTCTTCGAGAAGGGACACGTAGAGGTGCCACATGGCGGTCGTTCCTTGGATGGTTGAATGCATGCTTTTGACTTTGGTGACGTGTCGGCTTGAGGCCCAAAGTGTCGCGATATCGCGACGCTTTGGGCCGGCTTTGGTCGGGGCCCAAAGTGTCGCGATATCACGACGCTTTGGGCCGGCTTTGGCTTGGGGCCCAAAGTGTCGTGATATCGCGACGCTTTGGGCCGGCTTTGGGTCGAGGCCCAATGTGTCGCGATATCACGACGCTTTGGGACCGCTTTGGGTCGGGGCCCAAAGTGTCACGATATCGCGACACTTTGGGCCGGCTTTGGGCCGGCTTTGGGTCGGGGCCCAAAGTGTCACGATATCGCGACACTTTGGGCCGGATTTGGGTCGGGCCCCAAAGTGTCACGATATCGCGACACTTTGGGCCGGCTTGAGTCGGGGCCCAAAGTGTCGCGATATCGCGACACTTTGGGCCGGCTTTGGTCGGGGCCCAAAGTGTCGTGATATCGCGACACTTTGGGCCCGCTTTGGGTCGGGGCCCAAAGTGTCACGATATCGCGACACTTCGGCTAGGGCTTGGTTTAAAGAAGGCTTTGAAGAAGGCTAAGAAGTTTGTTAAAGGCTCTAGAACGACCGACTTTGCTCTGCTCATTTTCCGATCTTTTAAACTGCTGTGCGAGTGGTTAAGACCACTATTTGACCTCTAAGGGCTGCCCTAAAAGCTGTGATATCAATGTGATCAATTTTTGTAATCACTTAATCGAAATGGTGCCGTTTTGGTGTCTACAGATGCCCCTTTTTGGGAAGCGCTGTGGGTGACGCAGTGCTGAGCAAAAATATACGACCAAAGCACTAATGATTAGGGTTTCTTGGTAATCTAACCAACTTTTAATGCCCCAAGTATGGAAAGGGCATGCATTCTTGAATCCTTGCTTCTGACGAGCTAAGGAATTTGATTTCAAGTGTTAACCTGTTTTGGTGAGGTGTGACTTGAGCTTGGACATTGATCAATCATGATTAGGCAAAGGGCGCAACCTTTTATCCACAGGGGAACCTTGTGTTCATGCTTCGGGAATGCCAAGTGTTTAATCAGTTTGTGATAATTGCTTGTTTGCTGCCCCAAGCAGGAGCGTGATTGTCTTTGTCAATGATTCTTTGAATGCATGTCATTGCCTTGATTGGGTGTGTGCTTGTTGATTGGTGATTAAGTGTGACTACCCCCTCAAGCGACGAATCGATGAGGGAATGACCTTCGTGAGAAAAGCGATGAGTCGCTTGACCCAAGATGACTTAGGTTAGGGTGGCTTTAGATGTTTTTCCATTTGAGCACATGCAATTTCCCGACATTTGGACCTATTTTTGGTGGGTGTTAACCCTTTTGGTGATGCCATAATGGGGTGAAATCATCAAAAACCCGTCTTCCCGTGGAGCGATCCAGCTATGATAGCCTTCTTAGGAAAGTAGGAGAATGATAATTTGAGCCCCGACATCGATTTTCTATGCCAAGAGGTTGAGTGCAAGAGCACTCGTGTCCGACAATGCTTATTGCTTCTTTTTGTGTTGCATTTTTGTGATGTTTTTGTTGTTTTGATTTTCTTTCTTTGCGTATATGTCATGATTTTATGCACAATGATTGATGTTGGTGGATGCATGCTACTTGATATGGATGGATGCATATGGTATGATAATTACCAGTGTTGTATGTTGATTTAGTTTGATGGATGCATGATGAATGCAAATGCATGTGATATGCAGAAATGAAATGGATGTATGGACTTAGTGAGATTTTGTTATGGCACCATAGACTGTTTAGAACTCCATTACTTTGCTATGTACAAATGTGGTGTTTCTTCTTTTTGTATTTTTTGATGGTATTGCAAGGATGAAAAGTAGCGCAATTGGTTTAAAAATGTAGCTAAGGTTTTCTGAGACTCAAACAATTTTAACTCACTAGCCATGACTGTACTTTATCTTACAAGACTTTTGAACAAGGTATGAATCGGACTTGTTTTTAACCAAGTTATTTCACATCCCTGTGTGTGCAATTGAGTTCATTTATGTGGGATTTGTCAGGATACCGCCAGTGCCAGATGGGCTTTCAACCGAACCTGTACTGAGGATTACCTAATTAGCTCCACTAACTCCTTTGTTGTATTTAGTTAGATTAATCTGCGATGTTCTCCAGGATACCATAAGCTAGCTCATCCACATGCAAACATTGATCTGTACACAAGTTAATGTGATAGATATATCGTCATGCGAGAAGTTTACCGCCAATGACCGATAGGCTATCAACCAAACCGGTACTGAGGCTTACCTCATGACCTGTCAGAATGCTGAGAGTTCCAGGGATTCAAGGTCAACTCCCTTCTTTTTTTCAATTGTATTGGGATACTTGCTCGTTATAGTGATAATAATCACTGTTTATTTTGATTTGTTTTTTTTTTCTCTTGAGCAAGGGATATGGAGTGACGATAATCACTATTCTTTGTGCTTTTTGAGATGTGCACTATAGGGTGTCAAATTTTGAAGTTTTGACATTTTGCAAATTTTTGACGTTTTGCAACTTTGGGATTCTTAGGGAATTGGGTAGGGAGGACGCTTGTCCTTTTGCCAACTCTCAGCATTCTTGGGGTCATTCGCACATGGGGATGAGCAAGATAACCGTTTCGCTTATGGTAACCTGGATTACCGTGCAAGTTTCATCCTTCGTTCACACAACTCGGGAATTTTTATGTGTTTTAATTTGTGTTGGGATGTTACGTAACAAGGTGTATTGCAAGTGTAACTCTACCTTCGTAAAATCTGTTTGACTTGATACATTTCATTGCTAAAGAGCAAAATGATGACTGGATCACGAAAAACTCTTGATACATTAAAATACCACTGACTCTAGTGTGGTAAAATGAATGGTGTTTTTGCTGTTTTTGTAAAATGGAACAAGTGTGGAACAAGATGGACTAGTAGAACCATGATAGCCTATGGTGCCGTTGACTTGTACGACCATGAATATGCAATGTATGGATGCAATGCTTGGATGCAGCTATGTATTTTTGTATTTTTGATGGATTGATTGTGGTGAATATGAAGATGAATTGCGAGAAGAATTCTCTATTTGATGAATTTGAATATGCCTAGAAATGAGATGCAAATTTTTGTTGCTTTTGGTGATTTTTGTTGTTTTTGAATTTTCATGATTTTTGACCAAGTGATTGTGGAAATCCTTGGAGCGTTTTTGGGATTGACCAAGTGATTGTGATAATCCTTGGAGCATTTTGGTTTGACCAAGCGATTGCAAGAATCCTTGGGGCTTTTGGGGTGACCAAGCGATTGCGATAATCCTTGGAGCATTTTGGGGGATTGACCAAGCGATTGCAAGAATCCTTGGAGCATTTTGGGGGATTGACCAAGCGATTGTGATAATCCTTGGAGCCTTTGGGATTGACCAAGCGATTTTAAGAATCCTTGGAGCCTTTTGGGATATGGCTCTCTTTAGATATGAAATGGTCACAAATGACTGATATTCAAGGGTTTTGTTTCCTTGATACCATCAAGAGAAGCTAGCCGGTATGTCCCGGGTCCGATTTTGCTATCAATGACATACGGACCTAACCAATTTGCCGCAAACTTGTCCCTTAGGTGGGATGGCAAACTGGAATTTTGTTGATTTTCTTTCAAAACCAAATCACCAACGCGAAAGTCCCGAAGGTGAACTTTCATGTTGTAAGCTTTCTTAAGTCGCTCTTGATAAAAGCGTAAATGCTCGAGAGCATTAACGCGTTGTTCGTCAAGCAACGTAATCTGGTCTAACCGGGCCTACCGCGCAGAATCATCATCTATGAACTCATGCATTGATATGCACAGGGAAGGAATCTCCAACTCTAGAGGCATGACTGCCTCGAGCCATACACGAGCGAAAACGGAGTGGCCCCAGTGGGCGTCCGAATGCTAGTGCGATAGGCCCATAGGGCAAGTGGGATTTGAATGTGCCAATCCTTATGACTGTCTGCGACGGTCTTTTTAAGGATGGCAACTAGCATTTTGTTTGACGCCTCTACTTGTCCATTCGCCTACGGATAATAAGGTGTTGAAAAGCTGTGCTAAATCTTGTACTTTGTGGTCAAAGCATGCACGTCTTTGTTCTTGAAATGTGTCCCATTATCCGAGACTATTTTGGATGGAATACCAAAATGACATATGATGTTATGCAAAATGAACTCCACAATGCGGGGTCCTGTCGTAGAGGTAAGCGAAATTGCTTCCACCCACTTGGTGAAGTACTCTATGGCCGTTATGATAAACGTGTGACGGCCTGACGACGCAGGGGAGATCTTTCCAATGATATCAAAGCCCCATTGCGAAAATGGCCAAGCAGACTGGACTGTCTGCAAGGCCTGAGAAGGTACATGCATTAGATTGGCATGATGTTGACACTTCACGCACTTCTTGACATAGGTGCAACAATCTCACTCTAAAGATGGCCAATAATAGCCCATGTGAAGAATGCGCTTTATGATGGCCATTCCACTAAAGTGGCCACCACACGTACCATCGTGCACTTGGGCGATCGCCCAAGTGGACTCTTGTTGGTCCAAGCAACGAAGGAGGATTCCTTCATAGCTGCGATGATACAAGATGTCTCCTATCAAGACATACTTAGCCGCTTTCTGCTTGAGTGCTCGTTTTGCGGCATGAGTCAAATCAAGTGGGAGACTACCTAACTTGAGGTAGTCTCGAATGGGTAAATACCAGTCCTATTGATCAGAAACCTTGATAGTATGAACAGCCAATCCCTCCTGAAGTTCATCCCTAGCAAATGTTGAATGGGATAGAACCTGCAAAAATAGTATTGTGTTGCTACTAATGGGAGTAGGGGAGAACAAGAACCCCCAGTTTGCGTGTTTCAGATGATCTCAGATTCGAGAGAACCTATCCGAGGATGGTTCAATTTGTATCATTTGGATTACTGGCGTCGAGTCTAAGCTTGCATGCTCCATCGCGGATTGCGATAAGGTTTTGACTTGAATGGTTGTCATATCACCAGAAAGGTCCTGCAGAATTAATGACCCCAAGGAGGCCATTGTATCCGCAAAACGGTTTGATGATCGAGGGAGTGCCTCGATGTCATACCACTCAAGCATGAGATTCTGAAATAAAGAAAACAGTGTTCAGATGTAATAAAAATAGAACCATATTTATACGTGAAATGACACGGATACAATCAAATTAAAAGAACAGGAGCACAACCCCTTTTATTAATAAGATTCCAGCCCGGTTACAATAAATCTCTTTAATGCAATATTCTCAGTTACACCGGATGAACGGTGATCTCTTTTCGCATGCCCACATTTGAAATGGACGGGCTGAGAGTGTTGCCGCCACTGGTGTAAGTGAGTCTTCAGTTGCTGCTGTTCTTCCTGCGTCCAAAGAAACAATCAACTGTTAGTAGCACCTGCGTAAGAAAACATAACTTTTGACTTTAAAATCCATGAGAAATACATGTAAAGGTTGGTCAAATACGTGAATAAAACAGCTCTATGTAACCTCGCAACTTTCATGGAAAACAACATACATAATCGAAAACAGCATATATCATGGAATCATAGACTGTTTTAATCATATTTGAAGGTAGCATGTATTCTGAAAGCATTAAAACTTGAACTGTGCTTCAATATACTTGAAAGATATATATTTTAAAACATAAAAATAAGCTATTTTAAAACTCCTGTAGACAACATATATCGCTTTTAACCAAAGCATGCAAGGAAATGCGTAGGATGCCCCAAGCGGGCCGACCCGGTAAAGCTTGATATCGATGCCAACCCACTGGGAATGGGCCCGAAATCTCTAAAGCAAGAGTTGTCATCGAATTGATGGATTAAGGTAATCCAATGCCAGAGTTGCAAGTTCAGATGAATACAGTTGGATATTCAGTTTAACAGCACTTCGTTATGTTTCCAGAAAAATACTTCGTAACTTCCTTATTACGTATCGAGCCAGTTTTTTATAGAGGGTTCGGCCTCTGAGAACATTAATGTTCGAAACCCTAAATTCGCAGGCGCCGCTCGAATTTGATCCTTATCGGGCCATTATGGGACCTGGCTCGCACTGACAGATCGTAGTTATGAGGCGTGGCCTCGGATCGGATATTCTGCTAACACCGCTCGTCTAATTAATGTCCGCTATAAAATCCATCGTTTTACAGAGCCATGGGGTCTCTTTGAGAAGGGACACGTGAGGTGCCATGTGGCGGTTGTTCCTTGGATGGTTGAATGCATGCTTTTGACTTTGGTGACGTGTCGGCTTGAGGCCCAAAGTGTCACGATATCGTGACGCTTTGGGCCGGCTTTGGCTTGGGGCCCAAAGTGTCACGATATCGTGACGCTTTGGGCCGGCTTTGGGTCGGGGCCCAAAGTGTCGCGATATCGCGACGCTTTGGGCCGGCTTTGGGTCGGGGCCCAAAGTGTCGCGATATCGCGATGCTTTGGGCCGGCTTTGGGTCGGGGCCCAAAGTGTCACGATATCGCGACGCTTTGGGCCGGCTTTGGGTCGGGGCCCAAAGTGTCGCGATATCGCGACGCTTTGGGCCGGCTTTGGTCGGGGCCCTAAGTGTCGCGATATCGCGACGCTTTGGGCCCGCTTTGGGTCGGGGCCCTAAGTGTCGCGATATCGCGACGCTTTGGGCCCGCTTTGGGTCGGGGCCCAAAGTGTCGCGATATCGCGACACTTCGGCTAGGGCTTGGTTTAAAGAAGGCTTTGAAGAAGGCTAAGAAGTTTGTTAAAGGATCTAGAACGACCGACTTTGCTCTGCTCATTTTCCAATCTTTTAAACTGCTGTGTGAGTGGTTAAGACCACTATTTGACCTCTAAGGGCTGCCCTAAAAGCTGTGATATCAATGTGATCAATGTTTGTAATCACTTAATCGAAATGGTGCCATTTTGGTCTACAGTAACTCCCTCAAGGGTTTTTTTTTTCCCTCTTTTTGGTTATAGTCCTACCCAAGCATTCAGCAAGAATGATGACTAAATAAGGGGATAGCGGGTCACCTTACCTGATACCTCTGGAAGCTGGGAAATACTGAGAAGGTCTGCCATTGATAAGAACTAAGTAGGAAACTGAAGAGATACATCCCATAATCCAATCCATCCAATTCTTAGAGAAACCAAATTGCCTCAAAACTTTGATAAGGAAGTGCCAATCCACTATGTCATAAGCTTTGGATAAGTCTAACCGGATGAACATAGAAGGATAATTTTGCATATCCATGGAATGGATGGCTTCCTAAGCAAGAACTATCTCATCTACTATTTGACGTCCTTCCACATATCCCCCTTGCTATGGGGAAATAATCTTATGTAAAAGAGGCTTCAACCTTTCTGCCATGATCTTAATAATAATTTTTAGAAGGACATTACATAAAGCAATAGGTCTAAAAGTTGAGATATGATCAACCTCTTGAGCTTTTGTAACAAGAATAATATAAGTTTTATTGATAACCTTCAAAATTTCTTTGGATTTCTTGGCTTCTTCCACCACCTCTAATAAATCAACATGAAGGATATCCTAGAACTCTTGGTAGAACTCAATAGGAAAACCATCAGGACCTGGGGTTTTACCTTAAACTACTTGTTGAAGCTCATTGATAGTAACAAGAGCAGTCAAAATAGAGTTCTCCTCGAAGTGATAAGAGAAGGGATTGCTTGAAGAACATTTTGTTGAGAAGCCGAGTTAAGAGGAGTAGCAACAAAAATATTGGAAAAGTAATCAACAACAATAGAGTTCATGCCATCCCAAGTATAAACAATATCTCCAGAATCTGAATTTAAGGAAGAAATAAAGTTGTGAGATCTTCGAGCTAGAAGAGATTTGTGGAAGAAATTTGTGTTTCGATCTCCTTCTTTGAGCCATTGAATTCTAGATTTTTGCTTCCATAATACTTCTTCTCTTTTTTCCCATTCCTCTAACTGAGTTGTGAGTTTAATTTCATCTGCACTTCTCTTCTCTGTGAGGCCATCTAAATTTATTTTCTTATTCAAATTTTCAATATGAGCAATAAATTCATGTTTTTTTTATGAACATCCCCAAACTCTTTCCATTTCCAAGTCTTGATTTTGGATTTAATGTATTGCAGTCTTTTGGAAAAATAGAACATCTTAGTCCCATGCCTAGCTTTACCTTCCTTCCACCATTGTTGCACACGAGGTTTGAAGGAAATGTCTCTAAGCCACATTAATTGAAAATGAAAAGGAGAGAAACTCACATTGGTTTTCCACATTTCCACCATGACTGGCCAATGATCCGAACCATCATTATTAAGAGTATTCACTTTAGGAATGTGACCATGGATTAAGAAATTTTCAAAAAGCAAAAACCTATCCAATCTCTCCATTATACAAGCTAAGCCTTGCCTTCTATTACACCAAGTCATAAGGCCATTATCTGGTTGGATATCCACAAGATGGAGGTTTGCAATATATTCGCTCATGAGGTCAATACTTTTGTCCAAATTTCTATTTCCCCCCTTTTCTCATCTAGAGAGAGGATGGTATTGAAATATCCTCCGATCAAGATCCAAGCTTTAGGAAAATGAGAGATAATATGAGTGATATCCTTCCACTGTCTTTTTTTTTCCTCCAAATAAGTCGGGGCATAAACAGTAATGCAAAGCATAATCTGGTTGGAGTGTCTACTTTGAATAGCTATAGCCAACTGCCAACCATATGGTGAATAACTACCTCTTTTGGGTCCCAAAGACAAGCAATGCCACCCGAAGTCCCTTGGGAACTAAGGGAAACCACTTTTCTAGCTAGCCAAATTTTATTGGCAATTAAGTCCATATCCTCCATTGACATTTTTGTTTCTTGAAGGAAAACAAGATGTGGATGATTTATCTGAATCATTCTTCTAATTTTATTTTGTTTTGAAAGACTCCATTTGAGTCCTCTAATATTCCAAGTGATGATCTTCATTAATACCAGGGCTAAAAATGTTGGGAAGGACATTAATCTTACCTTCCTCTACAAGCTTTTCACCTTCTTTTACCATATGATATTGATTGGTCTTGTGACCTACTTTTTGATTAGAATCCATCTTCAATTTTTTTTTCCCTATTTCTTGACTTATTCCAATTGAATATGACATGGCTTCTAACCTTGAAGAATGCTCATACACAGCCAAAATTTTACTATATGGTTCAATGGAGTCTATATTGGGACCTGCATTATTTGAAGTTTTAACATTTGAAATATTGTTTTTCTTGTGTAAATTTTCTCCTTTTTTTCTGTTGAAAACCTTTTATTTGTTGGTTTGTCTCGGAGTTCTTTCCTTCATATTTAAACTGTGTTTCTAAGATTTCAGTTTCCATTATTTCCTCTTCCTCACTTGGGACATCATTTGTGGAAAGTATTTCAAACATATTATCAAATGACTTTGATTGATCCTTCATTACTAGATTTTTTTGAGTGTTCTTCTTCTTAGGTATTTGGAAACCTGCTAATTTTATATCTTTTTTTTTTTTATCAAGAATTTTAATTGGGAAAGCACTGGTCAAATGACCATATTCATGGCAAATTCTACAACGAAGAGGAATGTTCTCATAGTCCACTACTTGCTCCCAAGTGTCTTCCCCAAATTGTAATGTGATATTTTTAGGTAGGGGTTTGTCAAAATCCATTAAAACACAAATTCGAGCATAAATAACATGTTCAAAATTTTGAGTACAATCAGTAGTCATCATAAAAGTTCCTAAAGAGTTTCCAATTGAAGAAAAAACAGTAGGATTCCAAAATTCAATAGGGATGCCAAAGAGTCTAACCCACACGGGAGCTATAGAAGGCATCTCTTCTTCGGCTTTAAATTTAGTATGCCAAGGCTTCATGAAAAGCCCTGCCCTTCCAAAAAACCAAGGACCCCCTTGAAAATTTTTCTCTCTATCTTCATTATTAGCAAATAAAAAAAGAAAATAACCATTTGGATAAATAGATATTTGTAACTCACCTTTAGTTTTCCAGCTTTTTGTAGCCCAGACTTTGAAAGTAGATAGACTTGGACGAAAACCCACGAACCGACAAATTAGTCCTATTTTTTCCAAATCTTCAATGCCAGTCTGAATGTTACCCATATCAAGCTTAAAAATAGGAGTTCCATCAGCTGCTTTAAGACATCCTGACTCCGTTTTCCTGGGATCAATCTTAGGCATTATTATAGGTTTATGAGAAGCCCTAGTATTGATATTAGCATTGGGTTGAGGTTGTCCACCACGAAGGGCATCCCTAAAATTCATTTTTGGGACCGAGTCTTCAAAATTATTACCCTTGATAGGGGTTTTCACAGTAGAATTATTTTGTGGGTGCACCTTAGCACCAGATTCAGTTGAGATATGAACCATTTTCTGATCAACTACTTGAAACTTATTTCGTGGTCTCTTTAATCCTTGCCCTAGATGACATGAAAAGGTATGGTTTTCACTTTTCTTTTGTGTAGCAAATTGGAAGCCGTTGTCACTCAAGTTCACAGTATGATCTATTGAAATACAAATTTCTAATCTATATTGTATCCCTTGCAACATTTCTTGCTAAAATTTTGATCATAAACCACAAAAATATTGGCCACTAGGGCCCAAATGCCCTAAAAACCAACCTCTAGAGCTGCTTCCACTCAACCCAGATGAAACCCTCGCATAGTCGCTTGCTAAATATATCATTCACACATAGGGATGTGCTAGGATCTGTGTTGCTCCAAATGATATGAAAATTGGTGGAGATGTTCTAGGGTTTTTCAAGCATCTACCCTCAAAATTTCAGCTCAATTCGAGTTTGGATGAGTGAGATATGGCCAAAACGAGTTCGGAATTTTGGGCAGTCCTACAAAAAATGTCTCTACCATTCAGCTCCCTGATATTTGTCACTATCAATATTCAAATACTACACACACTCTAAACTAAAACTCTTATCATTTATAACACAAAAATATCTTCATTATTATTCTAAAATTTTTTATTCCCAACAACCTTTAAATACCCAAATTTTTCATCATCGCTATCTTCTTCAATAAGACAAATAATATGGCCTTTGTCATAATAATATTCTACACAATATTTTCTCTCACCAATAATATTCAAATCTCTTGTATCACAAACTATATATTTCCTTTGAATAAAATAACATGTATCACACCAACCATCTACCATCATGGACCTCAAGTCACTAGTACCACAATTGATATATGTTCTTTGAAGAAGATCACTTGTATTATAACCAATATTTGCCACCTTAATAATATCTAAATCACGAGTATCACAAGAAAAATCTATCTTTTTCATAAGATCACTTATGTCACAACAAACATTTGGCATATTGGGTTGGTCCTTTAACCTTTCAATAATTTTCTCTTGCCTTTTGTGCTTCACCTTAAAGACATTGAGAGTGATTAATGTCATGTATATTATCTTTCCCACATAAATAGGTAATGTAACAACATTTTCATAGTAGTCATTATCTTCATTGAGAATACAATTTGAGTAGCATTGAAGTGTTGAGAAGTATCCATTTTTAGCTTCTTTTTGAGTTGATTGTAAGTACCGCATTAATTTTTTTGACACATACTTTTCAACTGTAAATTATTTTTCTTCACTAGCTTCTTGTAAATTGTTATTGGATGTATTCACATCATTTTCAAAGCTATATTCACAAGTATCAGTATCTCTACTAATGGATTGTATGCAAGAACTCAATTTTAAGAAATATTTATTTTTATAATAACCTATATCTCCTTGAAAATAGATATTTCTAGCTTGCTTCTCTTTTTTTTCTCTTGTTTTTTATGACCTATACTTTTGAATTTCTATTTGATTTTCTTCCCCTACACTAATTTCTAGTGATGCACACTTTTGAATGTTAGTTTGCTTTTTTGCTTGCTTTCTCTTTGCCTTTCCTTGTTGAGTGATGTGAACACTTGTTTTTGTAGCCTTCGGATTTTTTTTCTTCAACATAGTAGTTAGGATTCCTTATGTCTCTAAATGATCCTCTTTTTGATATACCACTAGTTCTATATACCAATCCTTTTGATATATCTTTTGGTATATGGAAAATCTAGTCCTCTCGATAAACATGGTTGTATGTGAGTGAGACCTTAAGATACATGAAATAGATTGATATGTTGAACCAAGGTAGTATTGAAAATGATATATTCTATCAATGACACATCCTTAAAGATAAATTTTCATACATGAGAGTAACTTTCCCATATACTCATATTTTCTCGATTTTAGGATTTATGTCTAACAATATAAACAAATGGGATAAATGATGGAGTGAAACAAAATATTACAAATTGTGTCCTTATTCTTCCATTATGATTTATAAGGTTTATACCCACATGTCATTATGGAAGCTATATTAGGCTTTAGACATATAACTTAATGCGACAATATTACCTATAAATGCAAGTTAGAGTCATCGTTTATACTGAATGCTACAATTGTGCAAAGCATATGTTTTTGACTATTTTTTAGGTTTTTGTATGCAAAATTTTATTTTTGATACACAAATTTGTTTAAAAAATTAAGGTGTCATTCATTGCCATAAATGCACTTATATTAAAAATATTACAACTTTTCCTTGCAAAAATTATTGCTACAAAAACATTGGGTCTCTAAACTTCAAAAAATCATAAACTTTCAACTTTCTTTCGCATTTTCCTTCAATTTTTTTATATGTCAACTTTCTATTACAAAAAATGTCCACTTAAATGAAATTCACCTATATTTCTTATATCTCCCTAAATGCACTTTATAAAGTTTATTCATTATAAAATATCCTTCAATATTTTCTTTCATTTTGTTTCAATCCTTTAAAAATTAAACTTTCATTTCTCTTTCATAAATCATAAACTTTATTTAATAAAATAGGCTACCATAAGAATTGAACCCATGACCACTTTATTCAAAAAATTTAACTATTTTTTTGGTAACCTACTCTTCCCCTATGCATTTCACAACTATAAAACATGAAGCTTAAAGTAGTTTGTCATTTCCAATGATAATTTGGAAGGAAACGTCTTCATAGGTCAAGAAAATTCTAGGATCATAAATAACATCAATAATCATGCATATATCATATGAATGATAATATCACATAAATCGCATAGAAATATTTATTGAAACTACTAAGGTAATGCATAAATGCAACGCTTCCTCGAGTTACAAATTACATGACTTTATCTTCAATATATAGATACATGATACTCTTCACATTACATGAATCTTGATCTTTGATCTCCTTAAAACTCATGGGAGAAATTAAATCTTCATATTCCTCTCTTACATAATAAATCTCACATATTACATAAATATAAAGTCTCTCATGATTGCACATAACTCCCTACTTCTAAACTAGACACTTCATACACATATAAATCATACTCATAAACTAGACACCTCACACACTTATTTACATGACACATATTCTCACTCAATAAATTGATACATGCTATAGACAAAAATATTAAACACACATCCTAATATGAATATTTATAATGGTGCCAACATCCCCCATATTACATTATTTGGTATGGTCTTTGCCTTCAATCTCTCAATCTCTCCTTTTTATCTTTATTCTTCAGTTTTGGCTTTGGTATTGCTTGTGATGCTAGTATTGTGTCTATTCTATTGACCTATTTCCTATTATTTTGAAAATATCATCAAGGAATATATTGTCATATTATTTTACCATAAAACATTTGTCCAATGTAATACTTCTTCTGATTTTTTTCATGGAAAAGTTGATCTAAATGTTTTTGAGAAATCTTAATTACATCCAAGGTAAATATGCCACTTTTATAGGATCTCATAGCTTCATTTTTATTTTATCTCTTATTGAGATATTTATTATTGCCATTAATATATTTAAACTCAACTGTGCTTCCCTTGTCTAGTAATTATGATACTGAAATGAGATTATTTTCTATGCAAGGAACATAAAGCATATTTTACAATGTTTAGTTAGAATATGGTAAACTGAGTGACATTCCCTAATCCTTGAACATGATAAATTGTATCATTTTCTATCTTCATTGGTATATTTATTTTTACTTGAATTGAATCAAACCAATTAATATTCCCTATCATATGGTGGCTTGCTCCTAAATCAATATACCATGAATTATAATCATATTCCATTTTTGTTTTTTATTGAATTTTTATGGCTTATTATATCCTACACATTTCTATGGCAATATTGTTTTTGAATTTTTCTCTTCATGAATCTTAGTCCTTTAGACCTATACGACCTTTTTGATGTACTCATTGTTTCAATCAATACAAATTCCTTTTAATTTGGTTTCCTTCGATGCATAATTCCTTATTACTCTCAAATTCAATTTTTCAATTTTGATCACTAATTTTCTTTAACCTTTTCTTCTTTTAATTCTATAGAAATCCTTGTATCTCCGAAATTTTTTAATTTAATCTATTTTCTTCAATTTCTCTTTAATTACATTTTTCTTCTTTAGTTTATTTTCTTTCAATTCCTTAAAATTTAATTTTTCTTTCATCAAATTTTATTCTTCTTCAATCTTTTCTCAAATTCAATATTTCATTAAATTATTTTCACTCTTCAATCAAATCATCAATTTCTTTAATTTCAATTCATTTTTTAAATTCATCAATTTCTTTTTTTTAATCAATTCATATTCCTTTCCTTCAATAATTAATTTATTTCCATCATTATTCAAATCAATTTCTTCAATTATCAATTTAATTTCACTTTCAATTATCAATTCAAAATTTCCTTTCTTCTTATATCCCATTCAATTTAACTATTTGCTTCACCATAAACCTTTAATTAACTTTTTTTTTTTTTTTTTTTTTTTGGTAAGAGAATATTATAATTAACACCGGGTTTTAACTGGTTGACCCAAAACCATTTTACAAAATAGGGTCCATCGACCAACCGGACAAAGGCCAAGCCCTAAAAGTTTAAATTGACAACAAAAATGGCCAAGACCTACTCTTCCATTAGAATACAACCAAACTAAACTATGGAAGCCTAATATTATGGCCATCAAAAAAGAAAGACGCAAAAAAGAACTAACAAAGACAAAAACTAATCATGCAAGCACCATGCAGAGTAGCTTGTGCCCATATAAAAATAATAGAATATGGTCAAAAAAAAAAAAAAACATCCCATAGAATGGACAGCCAAGAGGCCAAGCAGTCTTCCTTGTAGTCCTCATCTAACTTCTTATCATCGTTCTTGCCATCATATTTAGATTTTGCCTTTGACTCCTTGTGCCCCTGGAACTGCGGCTATAAAACGAGAAGATTTAAGGAATCACACAAATCAAAAGCCGCACCGATGAGGCCGGACAGACTCTTCAAGCTGGTTGATACTCGTTGGAGGTCGATGAAATTGTCATCTTCTCCAAGACTATTATGGTGGGGTCCGGTGCCTCATTGTCAGGGATCTCCAACACTTTGTTATTTCTTGCTAGGGCCTTTTTGCGACATCGAATCCAAACACACCTTGGGAAATACTTGAGGCCAAAGCAGATTTTTCCCATGCATGAATTTGTAGATAAAAAACCTATATCGATTGCCCCACCAATTGCAAAAAACACTAGTCACATGAACAAAAAAAACAAATATGACAAAATCCATTATAAGGTTCAAATTTTTTTTTTTTTAAAATGCCCCCATTTTCTGTCATTGATCCACTTTGAGCCTTCCAATCTAAATTTTTTCATTATCTATCACCATTGAGACTACATGAGGAAGATTTTCAGTCCACGTGATCAAATTTGCTGCTACAATGCCTTCATTTGCCAGCCTATCAGCTGCCATGTTTGCTTCCCGGAAGGTATGCAAAATTATGGCCTCAGGTCGGTCATGAATTAGAGCCCTTGCTTCATGGATGTAGTCATCAAATCTCCAAGGAGCTCTCTTAGTGTTATTTAGAAGATTTATAATAATAAGAGAATCACCTTCCACCAACAGTTTCCTCGGATAATTCTCTCGCCACCTTGAGGCTCCTCCAAACTGCCCTTGCTTCAACCACATTGTTAGTTTGAGCTCCAAGATGTTCTCGCAAAAGCTACAAGCACCTCACCCTTGTGGTCTCTAAGTAAGCCACCAGCCTCGACTTCACCGGGTTGCCCCTAGATGCCCCATCAAAATTTAACTTAATCCACCCTAGAGGGGGTGGGGTCCATGTGATCATGGTTCTAGGACAGACTTGAGGATGATTGATGCCATCAGTGAGAGGTAAGTTTAATGACTGGCCTAATGAAGCTTCAAAAGGATTTGGAGGTCTAGATGCTGCAGGCACTAAACAAGTATTCTCATTAGCATATGCTAAAATTTTTGACAGGACAGAGGATGACCGAGAAACCTTATCCAAGAAGGCCCGACGATTCCTTTCCAACCATATCTCGCCACAAGTAGTGATGAAGGCAGATCTTCCACATATACCTAAGACGCCTATTCAAAAATGGGGAAGGCCACTTGGACAAATAAGTCAAAAATGGACTGAGGATGGACCCAATAAATATGAAACACTTGTAACAGACCTAACAAGATTGAGACAGAAAAATTACAATACATAAACAAATGATCAATAGACTCCCACTCAGACATACAAAGATAACACCTATTAACAACAATCACACCTCTTTTTATTAAGTTATCCATGGTGAGGATCTTATTTTGGATGGCCAGCCATGCAAAAAACCCAACCTTCGGAACAATGCTTGCCAAACTTCCAAGTGAGGGAAAGTAGGTTCATCATTATCAATAAGCATCAGATAAGCAGTCTTGACAGAAAATTCCCCATTATCTGAAGCTTCCCAGATAAGCTGGTCCTCAAGAATGCTAGAAGGGAGTAAAGACTGTTTTAATTCATTCTCCAGTATTATTGATGCCCCCGGTAGATCATTATTCATTATTGGCTTCCATACCCTTCTATTGTTTGACAAAGTAATAAAATCTGCAACTTTGGTACCAAAAACTTCAATTGTCCAAGCTCTAAGGGTTGAAATGATGGGGTCTGCAGAGAGGGGATAGTCCTTTAACCATTTGTGGTCCCAAAAATCAATGTTTCTTCCATTTCCCAGTTTCCAACGTAGCCCTTTGCTTATCAAGTTTTTAGTTTGAAGGATTGATTTCCAAAAAATTGATCCCCTGGGAGGAAAGGAATAACTTAAGAATTCAATTTCTTGCAAATAATTTCTTCTGATTATAGTAATCCATTCTGCATTTGCATTTGTCAAAAGACGCCATGCTTGTTTGGCCAGGAGGGCCATGTTTAAATGTTGTATTCTCCTTAGCCCAATACCTCCAAACTCCCTTGGTTTGCAAACCCTATCCCAGGACACCAAGTGAAAGCGCTCGCTTAGATTCGGAACCAGTCCATAGGAACCTCTTCCGGATCTCGTTCAATTTTAGTGTAGACACTTGTAGGAGCTTTAAAAATAGAGAGAAAGTAGACAGGGATGCTTTGAATGGAAAACTTGGTGAGAACTGCCTTGCCAGCTTGAGATAACAAATTCCCTTTCCATCCAACCAGCTTCCTCCGAATTCTTTCAATTACATTAGTCCACATGGAATCAGTAGGCTCGCTCGTAAATAAAGGAAGGCCTAGGTATGTGGATGGAAGAGTAGACACCGAGCATCCAAGAATTCTAGCAATCTTAATCGCTCTCGAATGGGAGTGTTAAAGAAATAAATTTTACTCTTTGAAAAATTTACCTTTTGCCCCCATAACATCCTCATATAGCTCCAGGATATGTTTTATGACCTTAGCCTCAAAAACCGATGCAAGAGTTAACAACAAAGTATCATCCACAAACTGTTGATGTGTAACTGCCTGTGTTTGTGATGATGCTTTAATTCCTGAAATAAGACCAATATTACAGGAAGCTTTGATTGTCCTCCCAAGGGCTTCAGCCACAATGATAAACAACATGGGAGAGATAGGGTCACCTTGCCTTAGGCCCCTTTTACTTTGAAAGTATCCAGCAGGAGCACCATTAACAAGGACTGAAAACCAAGGTTTCATAAAACATCCTTCCAAAAGCTTGATCCATTCATGATGAAAACCAAATTTTTGAATAATGGCAGAGACAAAACTCCAGTTTATGCGGTCATAAGCCTTGTTCATATCCAGCTTGAGAGCAAAAGCAGGTTTTTTAGTCTGGACTACCGAATGGAGGGCTTCATGAACCGTTATGACCCCATCAAGGATGGACCTTCCAGGGACTGAACCGCCTTGACAAACATCAATAAACATAGGAAGGATCTTCCTCATTCTATTTGCAATTGCCTTGGTCAAAATTTTATAAACAACATTACAAAGGCTAATAGGTCTAAAATCCATCATAGATCTAGGAGTAGGAATCTTTGGGATTAAAGCAATAAAAGTGGAGTTAAAACTTCTTGGAATATGCTTTGTGGACTGAAATTCCTTGATAGTAGCACATACATCAAAACCTACAATATCCCAAAAAGCCTAAAAAAAATGAGGTGAAAACCCGTCCGGACTCGGAGCTTTATCGGGGTTCATTGAGAAGAGGGCCTCTTTGATTTCTTCATCCGTGAAAGGCTTAATTAACTTCCCATTCAAGTCATCAAAAATTAAATGAGGAATATGGTAAAGCATTGATTCTGAAGCTAAGGCAGAACTGAAATGTTCTTCTCCTAAAAGATTCTGAAATAGGAAACCGCTTCATTTCTGATTTCATTAGGACTAGAAAGGAGTGATCCATCATCTCTAACAAGTTCTTTAATTCTATTGTGGCTTCTGTTCCTTAAGGTAGATGCATGAAAAAATCTTGTATTGGCATCACCTTCTTTTATCCAGGTAGCTCTAGACTTTTGCCGCCAAAAAGTCTCCTCGCGAGCTAGAACATTATGGTACTCAAGCAAGGGATTTCTTTTCATCTCGCTCGTAGGGAAGGGTCCGGCAATCCCTCTTCAAGTTTTTTCTCAATGGTTGATAACCTTTCAGAGATGGCTTTCTTGTTTTCAAAAATATTTCCAAAAATTTCCTTATTCCAGATCCTTAGATTTTCTTTCACCACTTTAAGTTTCTGTGCTAATCTGAATGAAGGCCTGCCCTGACAAGAATGAAAACCTTTAATTAACTTTATTCTTATATCTCCCAATAATTTCATTTTCCAAATTATCTAACTTTTTATATCTTTGAAATCAAATGAATTCACCCTTTTTAAAAATAAATTAATTCATCTCCAAGTAAATGGATGCATAAATATTCAAATAAATCAAAGGTTAAATGTTTTACCCTTCATTAATGGCACATCCTCTACATATATATATTTTGTCATGGCACTCAACCTTTCCTTATGAAATAATATATGGTGTTAAACATTACATTCAAGATTTGATGTGTTATGTTAGGGCATTACAATATAGTATATTTTTTGCATGCTTCTAAACTAACTCTAGCATTTATTTTCAACTCCATGTGCATGAATCGTTCTCTCTCAGGTAGTCTTCTCGTGTACTCTATGGGCCTCTCTAGTATTGCACCTTACATGCATTTTTCTCTTGCTCTACAAATTGTTCAGACTGCTTTTCTCTCACTCTATGGACTCATCTATGTCCCTGTTGCTAATCCTTTCACATCTATATTTTATTGCATGTCCTCATGGCTAGTTTTACCTTTCTTCTAGTTGATGACTCATTTCAAATTTTGGCCTGGTGTTTCTCAGACCTCAATGTATTGAACCAATAATAATATCCCTTCAAACATCTACAAATAACTCTTTTTCTCCAATTTTGTTTATAACTCAATCGTCTCTTTACTTCTTCTCTTTGGTTATCTTCATCTTCCAATCTCTACAACCTTTCTCCTCCAATATATATATTTATCTCTTCTTGTAGTTATTCCACTCAAGGTGGCTATCATGAAGTCTACTCAATGTGGCACTAATAACATTGTTAGCAAAATTATAGGATCATAAATAACACCAATAATCATGCATATACCAAATGAATAATAATATCACATAAATCACACAAAGCTTTATTGAAACTACTAAATCATTGCATAAATATAATACTTCCTTGAGTTATAGACTGATTATATGGCTTTGTCTTCAATATATAGATACATGAGGCTTTTCACATTACATGAATCTTGACTTTGTTATCCTCAAAAATCATAGGAAATATCACATATTACGTAAAGATAAAGTCTCTCATGATTTCACATAACTTCCTACTTTTAAACTTGACACTTCACACAAATATAACTCATACTCATAAATAAGACACCTCACATACTTATTTACATGACACATATTCTCACTCAATTACTTGACAGATACTATAGACACAAATATTAAACATACAACTAATATAAATATTTACAACCGTGCAAAATAATGTAATACCTCCAATAATTACAAAATATTACAAATTTTCCATGCAAAAATATTTGCTACAAAAATATTGGTCCTCTAAACTTCAAAAAATATAAACATTCAACTTTCTTTCTCATTCCCCTTCAATTTTTTCAAATGTCAACTTTCTCTCATAAAAAATATCCACTTAAATGAAATTCACTAATATGTATTATAAATCCCTATAAACTTTATAAAGTTTATTTCTTATAAAATATCCTTCAATCATTTCTTTCAATTTGTTTCAATCCTTTAAAAAAATAAACTTTCATTTCTCTTTCATAAATCATCAACTTCCTGTAAGAAAATAGACTACCATAAGAATTGAAACCGTGGCCACTTTCTTCAAATGTTTTCTCTTCTTTTGGTAACCAAATATTCCCCTATGCATTTCACAACTATAAAACATGAAGCTTAAAGAAGTAGTTTATTAATTTCAATGATCATTAGGTAGGAAAATTCTATGTTGAAGAGTTTCTATGTTAGCATTTAAACTTAGCCACATCACTCATCTATTCATTGTTGTTTTCTAACTCAACATCTTCTAAGTCTCAAATAATAAAAATATTAATTAGTTACATTAAGAAGTTTGAATATCACAAAAGTAAACATAAACAAACATTTTAATACACATAGATATTAAAGGTTTTTAATTACTCCAAAATAAAAATCTTAAACAAACGATAATATTTTTGTAAGAATATATTACATCATTTGGCTATGTTAGATTACTTTGGGGAAAATTTATCTAGTTACTTCAAGCAATGTAATAAATGCACAAGTAAAAGTTGTAAATATACAAGGTGTCCCTTGTACAACTAGGTAGAGTGTTGGCCAAGTAATATATCTTCCTATTTAAAGGGCCATATATCTCTACTCGAATATCACTTCTATTCATTCAATAAGATTTCTATTACTTTAATCTCTGTCTCATAGTGTAATTCAATGCTGCTAAAGTCATCAGAGGTATCAAAGTTGCATTCATTCCCAGATAGGAATAAGGAAATTCATTACTATGGATTTTGTAAAACAAACACACCTTTGGACCTACCACTTGCAAATTCCATTACTTTGAGATTGTTTGAAGAGCTTGGCAAGAATAAGGATATCATATAAGATTTTGATAAGAAAAATATTTGGTGCAATTACCACCAACTGACAACAATCCGAAAAAGAAGAAGGTAGAAGACCAGAAGGAGATCTACCAAATCCATAAAAAAGAAGAACTTGAAAAAGTGTCAAATCCCTAGAAGAGAAAGTTTTGTAAAGGAGTGCCAAACCCCTAGAGGATAATAAAAAGGTAAGAAGTTTCAAAGAAGATATATAAGATCCTATTTGAAGTTAAAATTTGACAAGGAGACTTGAAGATAGAAGGATCTATTTAGGGCAGCCTACTCAAAGCAGCAACTTGGTGATCTTAGACACCAAGATTCACATCCTCTATAGAAGCAACAAAGGAGCTACAAAATTCTTAAAAAGTAAATTTGTAGAATATTTGAAGGTTCATTTCAAATTATTCTTTATTAGTTGCAGTGAATTGATTAAGTGTATTTTATTGAGAGTATATTGGAGTGTTAAGGTGTAAATTATTAGTGCAATTTTTTATATTTATTTGCACTATTATTACTCTCAAAAGAAATTAATTTTGTGCATTAAAATAAGAAAGGTATAAATTATAGTTTACATAAAGTACCTAAATACACTCTTAAAGCACAAAAAAACCTATAATTCATAGTGGCCAATAGAATCCACCAAAATTGGTTAGTACAAGCAAATAAAAGCTAAGAAAAAATAAACTTCAAAGATTGATGATGAGGCCTGGAAATGCCTCAATCATAACATGTTTTGAACACTGAAATTGCCTACAAACTCTTATTTTTAATATAATATGCTAGTTAAGTTAATTCAATATGTTGTGTATTAACTATTTGCATGATAAATGTATCTAAAATACTATATTCTAATTTTTATAGCTTTTTGCATAAGTTTTATGTTGTTTTGTTATGACTTGTTAAATGAGATATGCTTAGGTTGATAGCAGCATTTTTACTAATCATGTTTTGATATGTCTCAAGCATTTATTTTATCTAAATTTGGCAACAGTGCAAGTAAATTATTACTGTGCAGCAAAAACTGGCTTTTCCCATGTAAATTCCAGCCAGTTGCCAATGAATGGCAAGGCATGGAATTCACATATGGAAAGAGATGAAGACCATTGGAATATGATCCTGAGAAATAACCCACATGAGAAATGTAGAGGAAATCATTTAAAGAGCACACATTTATTCATTCTGAAGTCTCTTCGAAATGAAAAAATATCTTCGAAATGAGAAAACACAATGTCTTCGAAATGAGCGGATCTTCGAAATGAGAATTGTAGTATCTTCGAAATGAGCCACTTATATTCAGAATGAAAACAGAATGTGCTTTTTGACTTTTTGAACAAATTATGATGCTGGAAAAATGGAAATAAATATTGAAAAGGGTAAGGGAAAATATCTCAGATCTGACTTTGCCGTCCTTGCCGACCAAAGCCACCATTTATGGAAATATCAAGTTTGATCTTCTTCTAGGATAAAACTAGGAATTGTTACAGCATAATAGGATTAGATATTTTAATATATTCTTAGTTGTTAGTAGATATTAGGACATCTATAAATATGGATTCCATTCAATTTGAGATAGGGTAGAGGATAGAGAAAGCCGAGAGTAGAGAAATATAGGAGAAAATAGGCAATAATCAGAAAAGTGACTGTTACAGTCCTGTAATAGGTTTTTAGTAGAATTATTGTAATCATGTTCTTGAATTAATAAAGTGTACTATTTCTATTTCATATTTCTTGTAAATAAGTTTGAGTAATATCTAGATAGAGATAGACTCATACATTCTTCTGGACAAGGAGGCTGGCCACTTCCAAACCTAGGAGGAGGACTAACAGCAGGTTTTTATTCTAATTTTGCTGTAGTAGAATGAGTTGTAGAAATTTTCATTTCATTCCTTTGTAAACAACTAATGATATTTGCAATCTTAGATTATTTTATGTTTAGATTAATCTTGTGATTAATGGTTTTGTTGTAATCTCCACTTTTAGCAAATCTTTCAATTTATTGCAGACTGTCATTTTTAGAATTTACTGTTGTCTATAATTTTCTGCATTTTATGTTTTGTTGTCAATCCCTGCATAGAATATTGACAACCTTCTATTACAGAGCCTTGATAGGGTTTCATTTCTATGCTATAATTAGGTTTCCATTGCTGCAAAAGTAAATAGATTTCCTTTCTGCAATTATAATCAGACTTCTAATTCTGCAACTGTTATTTTTGCAACATAATTAGGTCTCATTCTACAATTGTAATTAGGATTTCATTTCTACAGTTAATGATTAGTTTCCATTTCTGCAACTTATATTAAGGTTTAATTTATGCAATTTAGATATAGGAATGTCCTAAATCCCCCACACAATCGATTTCACCAATAAGACCTGTTGCTCCAAATTGACCTAAGTTATAACCCTGTTCACCCCTTCTTCCATAGATAGCCTTGTACACTACCATGGATTGACAAATTCATTGAGAATTAATGATGTGTATAATGACTATGCATCATTTTGACACCGTTTCTGGGGAATTGTGTTGCTAAAAGGTGATAACAGTCCAATAGCTATTAATTAGACTGAGCTATGAAGATTCAAGATAAAATCTGAATAGAACAGTTGGTTAAAGTAACAACTATTGACCTATAATTTATGTCATTTAAGAGTAAACATGAATGAGTAAGTCTAGGGATCAAAAAGGTAGAATTACCCAAAAGGATCCTTGGATTTTTCCATTAAGGATATCTTCATGCCTAAGGGGTGAATCACCTATGTTTGAATTACTAGAAATATTGAAAGAAAAATCACCAGTCTCACCATCATTAGAACATTCTGAGAAAAAAAAATCACCAGTCTCATCATCATTATAACATCCTAAGAAAGAAGAATCATCAAAATCATTATCAACAGAGGGTCTTGGACCTCTTGAGAGAGAAATTTGGATAGGTTTAACTAAGGAATAGGAAACTATGGTAGAAGGAGGCAATCTAGATAGAGATGGCCAACATGGTTATGTCCATAATGAAGGAGATGATCAAGATATGCCCCAACCTTCCAGAACATTTGAATATCCTATCCATTTGAATCCAACACAAAACTCTCCCATGAAAACCATTTCACCTTCAGTACTTCCAACCTTTCGAGGTGTTGTATCTAAAGATCCTGATCAGTTTTTATTTGAATTCAAAGTAGTGTGTCAAATCTATGACTATGTAAATGACAATTAGAAACTTAAGGGTTTTCCCTCAACACTCAAAGACTCAACATTACACTGGTTCATGAGCTTGGAGCCAAATTCCATCCAAACTTGGGATCAAATGGAAACTATGTTTTTAGACAAATATCAGGAGTATTTTCGTGTAAGGAACATGAAATATGAGTTATTCAGGATTAAACCGGAAGATGATGAAACATTAGAAGACTATCTTGATAGGTTCTCCTTTGTTCAAAGGAGATGTGGAATTGTAGAACCAGAGTTATGTAAAACCATCTTTTTAAGAGGATTACAAGATGAATCCAGAGAAGTATTGGATTTGATGGGAAAAGGGGATGTAAATACTCTCAGTAATGAGGAAATTTGGATCTCTGTAGGAATTACTCTGGCAATAAGTAGGTAAGAAGAAAAAAAGTACAAATGGCACTGATGTGAAGGACCTAATAGAGGAACTTGCAAATTTTAAAACTGATATTCTAGTGCAATTAAACACAACTTTGGGGAAAATGTCTACAAAAGAAAAAAACATAGAACCTTTGGCAATTTATTGCCCAAGATGTAGAAATAAACATGCTTTGCAGGAATGTCCTTTGAATAAAACATCTATCTCAGCCATTTGTAGTATCTGTTCAAAGAAGCATTCAACTGATAAATGCCACCTACTACCACAACTCAAAACTGTGTTAGAAAGTCAGACTGAGGAACTCAACTATGTTGGACCAAAATAAGGGGGAAATTTCTCTCAATACCAAAATCCCCCTTGTTTTCCTACAAATTGGGGGCATAATCCCTAGACTATGCCTTGGGGACAATCAGAACCACCCCAATGTCCTTGGAATTATCCTCAATGGACAAATTCCCAAGAATGACCACAAACAAATTGGAGTAATTCATCCTGGAATCAGAATCAAAATAACCCATCATGGAATCAAAACAACACATCTTGGAATAAAAATTAGACTAATCCACATTGGATGCAAAATCAACCAGAGTGGAGTCAGCAATACTAGTCCTATCCAAGGCAACAAAGAAATCAAGGTCAAAATCAGCATTTACTGCCTGCACCTAATCAAAGTTTTCAAGAAAAATAGAACCAAGCACAATAAACACAACAGGTGAAACAACCTCAACTTCTAGCTCAATTAGTCACTAATCCAAATAGCATGAGATAGACCTCCCCTATCTATGTGGCTGAAGCTGAGGAAAATGTTGAAATAAATGTTGTTGATTGTAGTAACATCCAACTTCGTTCAGGAAAAGTTATACCTGAACCTGCTCAAATTAAAATCAAGGAAAATGAAGAGCAAGAACATTTGGAACCAGTTAAACCAACAATAGAGAAATAAGAAGAAAAAATAGAACCATAGGCAAAAAAATTACCTTCATCAAGGATAATTCCATATCCTGAAATATTCAATACCACAGCAAAAAAATTTGAGTCAGACCTGGTCAAGGAACTTAAAAAGTTAACTATATCATTGCCCTTATTGTAAGCCATTAAGGATATACTAATGATTAAAAGTACTGTTTGAGATTTATGCATTAGAAGAGAAGGAAGAAAAAATAAAGCATTTCCTAAGACTATTCAGGTTGAAGGAAATATAGTTGATCTCTTGTCTGGAAAACTAGTACCTACAAAGTATATTGACCTAGGAAGTCCAGTTATCACAGTTACCATAGGTTCAGTACCAATATCAAATGTCTTAGTAGATCTAGGAGCTACAATAAATGTCATGACCAAGGATATAATGAAACAATTACAGCTCAAACATCTCAACCCCACATTTATAGTTTTAGAAATGGTTGATAGGTCAGTTGCAAAACCTAAAGGTATCATTGAAGATGTTCCTATAGAAGTTTATTATTAGGAATTTCCTACAGATTTTTTTGGTTTTACAGCCAAGAAATTCAGCACATGGATATCCCATAATTTTGGTAAGACCTTGGCTTGCAACTGCAGCAACCTTCATAGACCGTAGATCTGGAAAAATGACTATTTCAAATGGTATTGATCTAAAATAAATGTCTCTGTATCCTCCTACAAGACCCTCCATCAATTTTTTAGGCCAGTTATGGTTTCCTGATTCACATGAAGAATCAAAGGAGGTTATTTCCACACTAGCCACCTTGGTAGTAAGAGAACACACAGAAGACCTCCAAGACACAAAAAATTTAGAAAATGAAAATATCCTAATGAATGTTTTGCATGAACAAAGGTTAGAAGAGGAAGCAGTAAATATCCATTAGTTGTTAAGGAATGAGGAGAACCAAAATTCTAAAGGTGAACCATCTGTACTATCATAGGAAAACTCTGTTTCACTACCACATGGGTGGCACCATCACCTGATTTTTCCTTCTCACTATTCCATACAGGATATGCTTCCATTAGGAAGTAATGAAACAGAAACTTCTTATTTCCTCCCATATCAGTAGTGTCCTCTTAATTCCCTAATCACCAAGTATGAAGAAGTGAATTTAGTCCTTCCAAATACAAAACAAATAGAAGTCCATCCAGGCAAATTTTTGAACATTTACAGCTAGCTTACTAGGGAAGAGGAAGTGAAATTTATAGTTTTCTTGTAGAAGCATGTTCATGCTTTTGCTTGGGACTATAAAGATATGTCAGGAGTTCACCCTGATATATGCACCCATAAAATTTATATTGAATAATTCAAGCCAGTAAGACAACCCCAGAGAAGACTAAATCTTGCCCTAAGGGATATTGTAAAGGAAGAAATTGAAAAACTTTTGGATGTAGGATTCATTTATCCAATTTCTGATAGCTAGTGGGTCTCTCCATTGGTTATAGTTCCTAAGAAAAATGGAAAAATGAGAGTATGTGTATACTATAGAGAGCTAAATAAAGTAACATACAAAGAGCATTTTCCATTACCTTTCATAGATCAGGTGTTAGATACCCTTGCTGGAAAGAAATACTTTTGTTTTCTTGATGGATTTAGCGGATATAATCAAATCTAGATTGCACCTGAAGATCAAGAGAAAACAACCTTTACCTATCCATGGGGAACATTTGCCTATAGGGTTTTACCTTTTGGTTTGTGTAATGCCCCAACAACATTTCAATGAGCAGTCTTAGCAATTTTTTCTAATTTGACTACCAACAATGTTGAGATATACATGGATGATTTCACAGTATGTGGATAGACTTTTGACTTTACATTAGAAAACCTTGACAAAGTTTTAACTCGTTGTGAAACATACCAGTTATCCTTGAATCCAAAAAAATATTTTATGATGATGAAGGAAGGAATAGTTCTTGGTCATCACATCTCTCTTCAAGGGATCCAGGTTAATCCAAAGAAGGTGGAAATTATCAATAATCTTCTTCCTCCTAAAACTCAAACTAATGTTAGAAGCTTCCTAGGACACATTGTTTTTTACCATAGGTTTATTACCAACTTTAGCACAATAGCCAATCCCATGTTTGCCTTATTGACTAAAGATTCTGAATTTTCCTAGACTGCAAGGTGTCAGGAATAATTTGAATCTCTGAAAGAGAAATTAGTAACTCCACCTATGTTAAGAGGACCTAATTGGACGTTACCATTTCACATACAGGCTGATGCTTCCAATACTGCAATTGGAACAACATTAGGACAAATTGACAATGTTGAAAATTATGCCATCTACTACATTAGCAAGAATTTGACAGGAGCTAAGAAAAATTATACCACAACTGAGAAAGAATTATTGATAGTAATTTATGCCATCAACAAATTCAGGCATTACATCATAGGTTATCAAATATTTATTCACACAGATCACATAGCCATTAAGTATTTTATGAATAAGCCTATGGTAAGTGTAAGAATTATTCGTTGGTTACTGTTGCTGCAAGAATTTGATATCACTATAATCAAAAAACTAGGAAAAGCTAATGTTGTAGCAGATTTCTTGTCCAAATTACAAAACACAGATGAAGGGGAATTAGTTGAAGACACCTTTCTTGATAAAAAATTATTTGCTATATCATTTGAATCACCTTGGTTTGCAGATATAGCCAATTATTTGGTCACATGAAAAGTTCCTCCACATTTCACTTCAAAATAGAAAAAATAATTGATCAAACATAGTTATTCTTTTGAATGGATTAAGGGTATACTTTTTAAGTGCAGTCCTGACCATGTGTTACATAGGTGCATCCAAAATGATGAGGTGTATGATATCCTTAGGGCTTGTCATGATGAACCCTCAGGTGGATACTACTCTGTAAAAAGCACAATTAGGAAAATCGGGACAGGATATTATTGACCATCTCTTCACAATGATGTGAAAAAATACATCAGACATTGTGATGCATGCCAAAGAATGGGGAAACCCACTCATACAAATGAAATGCCACTGTAGCCTTAATTTGTTTTAGAGCCATTTGAGAGGTGGGGGCTTTATTTTGTAGGACCTATTGATCCACATTCTCAAAGAAAGGTGCATATTATACTATGCACTGATTACTTGACAAAGTGGGTAGAGGTGCATGCTTTCAAACATGCTCGTGAAGAGAAGGTCATTGATTTCTTGTATACTCAAATTTTTTAGAGATTTGGAGCTCCCCGATCTATCACCACAGACCAAGGACCCCAATTTGCATCTAAATTCATTGAGGCATTTATAGAATTATATGAAATCAAACATAGAAAATCATCACCTTATCACCCACAAGAAAATGGCCAGGTTGAGGTAACAAACAGGGAATTAGAACGAATCTTAACAAAAATAGTAGCTTTTCATAGGATAAACTAGCTAGATAAATTACCTAAAGCAGTGTGGGCTTACAATACTACCTGGAAATCCACTACTGGATTCACACCTTATGAAATAGTCTCTAGTAAAAATCCCCTCTTACCTATTGAATTTGAGCTACTAACACTGTGCACAACATTGAAAATTGGAATTGAATTGTCATAGGCACAGATAGACAGGATTTTACATCTAACTGCATTGGACAAACTTAGGTTGGATGCTCTACACCAAACTAAAGTAATTCAGGAGCAGAGCAAATTGTGGCATGACAGTTACATTCAGCAGAGGAAACTTCAACAAGGAGATTGGGCTTTACTGTTTGATTCTCACTATGAGGACTTCCCTAGAAAGCTGAGAACTAGATGGCTTGGACCTTATCGGATTGAAGAGGTATTTGAAAATGGATCAGCTCATTTATCTCCTATTGATGGGTCATAGAGAAAGTTGGTAGTGAATGGACATCGCCTTAGGGTGTACCATACACCTCTGACTAAACAAGAATTATTGTAGTAGATTGATAGTTTGGATACATAACAGGTGGAAGAAATTTCCTCTTCCACTTCAAAACAATCAGCATGATCATGGATTTCAAGAAAAAAAATAGAAAATACAAAAAAAAATCAGAAAAAATAGAAAACAAAAAGATGAATAAAATCTAATTATGAATTCCTTCATGGGCATAGTCAGAATCAAGAAAAAAATGATAGGGAGCCAGAATATTTAACACACAATAACACATGCAAGGGGGTAAAAAAGGGCCAGCCTGCAGGAACCCTGGGATGAAGTGGCCACATGGGTAGTTAAATTTCTAACCTGTGAAGGGAAGTATGTACTATTGTCAAGGCATCATATAAAAATTTTAAACCATCTCAGACATGGTAGGCAACAACCAGACATTAGGGTAAATCTTCCCCTATATCTGCACCAGGAATTAAAAAACATAGCAAAAATATATCAGGAAGGAAAAGGGAGCCTTTGCCACCATGGTCTCATCAAACTAGTTTGCCAGCACCATTTTAGAGGAAACCCTAGGAGCTTTGATAGGTTTTACTCTAATTTAAATGATGCAATTTTTGGAGATGAGGATGAGGAGGAAGATACAGATGCTATTGATGCTATTACAGAAGAAGAAACTACTATTGTAGAGGCTCTTGTAGAAGATGAAACATAAACTACTACAGAGGCTATTGCAGAGGAAGAAACACACCCAGTAGCTGCAGAAGAACACCTTGCTCCAACCTTCAACATCACAAGCTAAGAAACAAAAGAAAAGAAGGTCTAAAACTGGCAACAAAATAGAAAAATAGAAGGTCCATTTTTCTGAAGTTGTTACTAATTTATTAGAACAAGGCAGTGAAGCACCTAGCCCAATAGGGGAAGAAACAACAAGGGAAATAGAAGCATCTAAAACTGTCCCCACAACCCCTGTTGTCACCAAAAAATAAAACAAAAAGAAGAAGTTTACATCTGGAACTAGGAGGTCTACAAGACTCCACTTGAAGGAAATGGCAGAATAGGTCATAGAAGAAGGTGGACAAAGCAGTCCAGATGTCATAGAAATACAACCAACCCCTAAAAAATTTCTAGAATTCCCTAAACATATAATTGAGGAAGAGGCTGGGTAGGATAGCTTGGAGGTGGCTACAGTTCAATAGGCCACAAAAATGGTAGATGCAATTATAGAAAATTTCATAGAGCCTCTTGAAAAAGAGTAGACATATGTTGTAGAGGAAGAGATAGCTATTGAACAGCCAATTGCAACTGACTTGTCTGCATCAGATTCTGAAGCAGAAATAGAGGAGGAAGACATCACAGAGCAACTGAGAGCAGCAAGGAGTGTTGTCAAAACACAAACTAGATGGATTGAAGAGAGAGAAAACATCATTGAGATGCAGGAAAGAAAAATTGCAGAGTTATAGCAGGAAGTGGCAGAATTGAGAGAAAGGCTATCACAGTCTAAAAAATAGCCAACTATATCCATTGATGAGGACGATTTGGCTCAATTGCTTATGAATTTATCTATGGTAGATGACTCTGTTGAGGCAAACATAGGTGCTCATTCTGAAGAAGCGCCCTTTTATTCTGAAGATGTGCCTTCTCATTCTGAAGCATTACCTTCTCATTCTAAATATGCTTTAGAATTGGAAAAGAACATAGCAAAAAATATTGGAGATGAGTCACCAGCATAGGAACAGTTCAAGCATCAACATGAAATTGTTCAAGTAAGTACTTCTATTGATGTCCCTGTATTTCAAACTGTTACACCATCAGTAGAAATAATAGATAAGGGGGTGCAAGTGGAATTATTGTCTGATGACAAACCAATAGAAATAGCAGAAAAGGAGGTACATGTAGAATTATTAACAGATGATCAACCAATAGAAGTGGCAGAAAAAGGGGTTTAGGTAGATCTGCTACCTAGAGTTCCACCTATAGTCATACCACCTAATATTGTGTTCCTAGAACAATACAATACAAACATAGCTAGTTGGGTGATTAGATATGAGAAGCTTGCCACTAAGACTAAAAAATTCAAATTGGAAGGAAAATAGCTAGAGGCCAAGGAAAAAAATATTCAGGCATTGAAAGAAAATGTGTCTGATTTATCTCAAACTACTAAATTTTTAGTCCAATTCAGATGGCTAGCCAGATTTTACAGTCTTATTCTAAAAGAGAAATACCTCAGATGGCAGGTCATGAGGATTAGCTCAAGTCTCCCATATAAATTGGAGAAAACTATAGATTTCTTGGAAGCATATTTTGATAGCCCTATTGAGGAGAAAAATCTTCTGTGTGAACTATTTTTACATAGATTCTTTATTCCAGAAGAACTAGAATTTCATCCTCAAATCTACATTGGATATGTTCAATTGAGGGCATTCATGTTCACCTTGCAGAATCAGTTTTATTAGGACCAGGAGAAAAGGTAGAATAAAGAAATTGAAACAAAAGCTGAATTTTTAGTCAGAGAAATTTAGCCAAATCACCCAATTATCACAAGACATCATTTCACCATGATGAATAGAGTTGATGTAAAGAGAATGTACTTGACAAACTTGAGGGATTGTGTGAACAGATTCCAAAATTTTTGTAATGACAATTTTGTGCTAACATTATCAGTCTATAGAAACAGATGCACTGAACTCTCCATGTCTTTATAGAAAAGAGAACCCATATCCGCCATCAACTTAGAATGGGCGAGAAGAAGGGCAGAAGGAGTAATACAGTTGATTGAAATCATGCAACATAATTGGATAGGTCTCAGATTTAGGCCTCCAAAGATCATCACTCTAGTTTCGTTTTACTTTGAAGAATATGCCCAACCTGATGAACATTTTGAAGAATGGCTCAGGAACCTTCAGGAGAACAGGGGGTATTATATAGGCAAGAAGTTGTTCTACAGGTCATGGAATTTGAACATGGACATATGTGATTCCATAGCCCAACAAAATGCATGAGGACATGCATTAATATAAGTTGGGGGAAAATGATGAGGCCTAGAAATGCCTCAATAATAACATGTTTTGAACAGTAAAATTGCCTAGAAACTCTTATGTTTAATCTAATATGCTAGTTAGGTTAATTCAATATGTTGTGTATTAACTATTTGCATGATAAATGTATCTGAAATACTATATTCTAATTTTTATAGCTTTTTACATAATTTTTATGTTGTTTTGTTATGACTTGTTAAATAAGATATGCTTAGGTTGATAGCAGCATTTCACTAATCATGTTTTGATATGTCTCAAACATTTATTTTACCTAAATCTGGAAACAGTGCAAGTAAATTGTTACTGTGCAGCAAAAACTAGATTTTCCCATGTAAATTCCAACCAGCTACCAATGAATGGCAAGGCATGAAATTCACATATGGAAAGAGATGAAGACCATTGGAATATGATCCTGAGAAATAACCCACATGAGAAATGTAGAGGAAATCATTTAAAGAGCACACCTTTGTTCATTTCGAAGTCTCTTCGAAATGAACAGATATCTTCGAAATGAGAAAACACAGTGTCTTCGAAATGAGTGGATCTTCGGAATGAGAATTGCAGTATCTTCAGAATGAGCCACTTATCTTCGAAATGAAAATAGAATGTGCTTTTTGACTTTTTTACCGAATTTTGATGCTGAAAAAAGGGAAATAAATATTGAAAAGGGTAAGGGAAAATATCTCAGATCTGACTTTGCCGTCCTTGCCGACCAAAGCCACCATTTATGGAAAGATCAAGTTTGATCTTCTTCTAGGATAAAACCATGAATTGTTGTAGCATAATAGGATTAGATCTTTTAAGATATTCTCAGTTGTTAGTAGATCTTAGGACATCTATAAATATGGCTCCCATTCAGGTTGAGCTAGGGTAGAGGATAGAGAAAGCAAAGAGTAGAGAAATATAGGAGAAAATAGGTAATAATTAGAAAAGTGACTCATATAGATCCTATAACGAGTTTTCGACAGAATTATTGTAATCATGTTCTTGAATCAATAAAGTGTACTATTTCTATTTCATATTTATTTTAAATGAGTGTGAGTAAGATCTAGAGAGAGAGAGACTCATACCTTCTTCTAGACAAGGAGGCTGGCCACTTCCAGACCTAGGAGGAGGACTAATAGAAGGTCTTTATTCTAATTTTGTTGCAGTTGAATGAGTTGTAGAACTTTTCATTTCATTACTTTGTAAACAACTAATGATATTTGCCATCTTAGCTTATTTTATGTTTAGATTAATCTTGTGATTAATGGTTTGGTTGTAATCTCCACTTTCAGCAAAGCTTTCAATTTATTGCAGACTGTCATTTCCAGAATTTACTATTTTTTGTAATTTTTTGCATTTTATGTTTTGTTGTCAACCCCTACACAGAATATTGACAACCTTCTATTATAGAGCCTTGAAAAGGTTTCATTTCTATGCTATAATTAGGTTTCCATTGTTGCAAAAGTAAATAGATTTCCTTTCTACAATTATAATCAGACTTCTATCATGATATCATGACATGGTGCTTCATCATGACCTAGGGAGGAAAGGTGTCGCGATATCGCCACATGTTGCTTTTTCATGGCTAAGGGAGAAAAGGTGTCACCATTTTGTGACATGTTGCTTTTTTGCGGCCAAGGGAGAAAACGTATCGCGATATCGCAACATGTTGCTTTTTTATGGCCAACGGATAAAAGGGGTCGCGATATCGTGACATGTTGCATTTTCATGGCCAAGAGAGAAAATGTGTCGTGATATCACGACATGTTGCTTTTTCACAGCCAAAGGAGAAAAGGTGTCATGATTTCGTGACATGTTGCATTTTCGTGACCAAAGGAGAAATGGTGTCATGATATCGTGACATGCTGCATTTTCGTGGCCTAAGGAGAAAATGTGTCACGATTTCATGACATGTTGCTTCATCACGGTCGAGAGAGAAAAAGTGTCACGATATCGTGACATGTTGCACTTTTGTGCCCAAAGGAGAAAAATATCGTGATATCGCGACTTGTTGAATTTTCGTGGCCAAAGGAGGAAAATGTCGCGATATCGCAACATGTTGCTTTTTCGCAGCCACAGGGGAAATGTGTCATGATATCATGACATGTTGCATGTTTGCGGCCTAAGGAGAAGAATAGTGTCATGATTTCATGACAAGCTGCATCAACTGTCCATGTCGACCCCCTGCTAGCTAGTTAATGGTTCAGGAGATTTGGCTCCATTGCAAATCTTCTTCTACTATTGTAAGCTTATGTTCTCTCTGATTTTGTCTGGGAAGAGTCTCTTCCCATATTGTAATTGATCTTTGTTTTAATACAATTTTTTTCAAAATTTTCAAAAAAAATAATCAGACTTCTAATTCTGCAACTGTTTTTTTTGCAACATAATTAGGTCTAATGCTGCAATTGTAATTAGGATTTCATTTTTGCAGTTAATTATTAGTTTTCATTTCTGCAACTTAGATTAAGGTTTAATTTATGCAATTTAGAGATAGTAATGTCCTAAATCCTCCACACAATATGTTTCACCAATAAGACCTGTTGCTCCAGATTGACCTAAGTTATAACCCTGTTCACCCCTTCTTTCGTAGATAGCCTTGTACACTGCCCTGGATTGACAAATTCATTGATAATTAATGATGTGTATAATGACTACGCATCAATTTATACTTGGTGAGTCTCAAATCCAAAGCACTTAGGGGTTAGTGAAACTAAAATAAAGCTTCTATTTTTTAGTGTTTACAAATCTTGGATTCACCATCAAATATCAAATCAAATAAGGTAAGGAGTCTACTCAAAAGGACATCCTAAAAACCTCATTTGTGCATTCAAAAATCAGACTATAAAATATAAAAAAGGGAGTGCAAAAAGGGTGCAAAATAAAGTGTATTATTCACAAGGTATTGCACGGAATTATCCATAGAAAGGGAGCATATAGAAGGTACCATTAAAGGCACAAATATCATAGGAAACTCCAACCAAAGAAGGGTCAAAATATTAGTGCTCTTAAACCATAAAAAGGGTATACTCTTCGCAGATGAACCTGCAAGACAAAGGAAGCTCATCAAAGTTATTTATGTAAACCAAAGCAATATTATCAAGGAAAATATACGAAGACAAAAATAAGAAGCTTATTTATGTAGACAGAAGAGATCTCATCCATGAAAAAAGAGTGTCAAGCTTCCACTCCTACCAAAGAGAATATGCAACATAACAGGGAGTACATTTAAGGTAAGAAGAAAAAAAGAGAATGACAGATGCTACGTTGAGAGTAACATCCATAAAAGGAAGAACTATCATCCACGATCGAAGCTCCAAGATGCCTCATGAAGCCACTTGTAGAAGAATAGGTTGTTTGTTGCCCAAGAAAACAAATTAAGCTAAGGAGGAAGATAATCGAAGGAGTTACAATCTCCTTCTTGAAGGTGTTACATCAAAATTATCATGCAAGAATATTGAATTCCACTTGGAATAATATTATCTAGCACATCTCATTTTCTAACACTCAAGAGACCATCAAAGGAGAGTTACAAGTGCTAGAGAAAATTTACATATGCTACAAAGGTGTAATGTGCATCTTAAAAGCATTACAAGAAGATATTAGCATTACACAAGTGACAACGCTCTCAAGAAATGGAAAAGAAACTTGGACACCCTTTACCTATAATAAATGTTATTTAATTTTAAAGCAAGAATATAGTGAAGAGGAGAGCAAATTGTAGTCAAAATAAAGGAGGAAATATCGCAGTCAAACTAGTTCAAGGAGCATTTAAAGCCCCATAGAAGAAGTATATATTACCAGCATCAAAGAACAAGCCCAGCCATTTCTCACTCAGCCATATCACACTTGGCCCATCCGGATTCGTCAACTCAAGCACCACAGAAAGGGTATGTAAGTGAATTTTTATACTCAATCAAAACTAGCACTATTGAAGTGTGAATACAAGAAGCTAAGGTAAGCGAATTATCTTATTAATATTGCTTTCAAACATAGAAGATATAAGGTTATAAAATCAAGGATAAATTTTAAGGTTGTGAAAGCAAAATATATAGGATATAACTTACCAAAAATTAAAATAATATCTGCAAGCTAACCTAGGAGATAAAGGCCTTCTACTTAGGTTGAACTATTTAATACTTTGCAAATATTATTATCTTTTCTAATTTTCCAAATTTGGGAGTCATAAGGTCTACTACATCAAATTGATTTATTAAAAATTAGAAAAATTAAAATCAAATTTCAAAGGGACATTATAAGAGGTTTATTAAAATATTTTAAAGGTTGAAAATTTTCAATATTTACTTTTCTCAAATATTCTAAAATCGAGAAAAAATATCCAACATTAAAACCTCTTTAATTTTGGGAAAAGTGCTTAGTTCAATAAAAGCAATAAGGATAATAGAAATTGATTTGGGTATTTACAAAACTTTACAAAATCAACCAAAAATTTACAAAAGCACTTTATATATTGTCCAAAATATACTAGGGAGTTATAAGGTATTCTAAAAAACCTAAAAATTGATACAACAAATATGGATTATTGGTATATAGACTCAGGTGCAAGTAAGCATATGATAGGAAACATACATTGGTTCAAATATCTCAAGAAGATAAGTGAAAAACTAGTTGTTGTAGAAAATAACAAAACATATGAAGTAAAAGGAATAGAAAATATTCTAGTAAATCTTAAGGATGGAATAGGTGTGATCAAAAATGTATTGTATGTTCCAGGATTAACTACTAATCTTATTTCTACTTATCAACTCATGGATAAAGATTTAACTATTGAATTCAATGTTCTCACTGGTAAAAAAAAATGTCACATATCTAGACAAGGAAGAATGATAGCATCAAGATCATACAAAAATGTTCTATTTGTCTTAGACAGTACCATTTACTAAGCACTTTCAGTCAATGCTTTAGAACTTTGGCATAAATGACTAGGACATACCAATGAGACATCAATAATGGAATTATCCAGATATTAAATGGTAGGACTACCCAAATTATCTCCAAAAGTTACTGTATATCCAAAATTTATAGAAGGAAAACACATAGAATTCCTTTCAAACTTTGTCAGCACAAAGCTTGAAATCCTCTAGAAACAATATATATAGATTTATGTGGACCAATGAAAGTTGATAGTGTTGGGGGACATAAATAATTTTAGTTTTTTTTTATGATCACACTAGAAAAATGTGGGTATCCTTCATGAAGTCCAAATCATAAGCATTCAATAATTCCAAACAATTTAAAATTCAAGTGGAAAAATAATCAGGGAAGACCATAAAAGCACTTCATTCAAATAGAAGAGGAGAATTTGTTTCCAAGGAATTTGACTCATTTCTTGAATAAAATGGAATAAAGAGATAACTTTCTACAACATACTCACCTCAACAAAATAGAATTATGGAAAGAAGAAATAGATCTATAATGGAAATGTTAATATGTATGTTAAAAGAAGCACAACTTGATCACAAATATTAGGTTGAAGCAGTACAAATAGTAGTCTACATACAAAACAGACTACCAATAAGACTTTTGAAGCATATTACACCAAAAGAAGCATGGTCAGGACAAAATCCTAGTATAGAAAAACTAAATATCTTTGAATTAAAAGCTTACATGCATGTTCCAAAATAAAAGAGGACTAAACTAGATGACAAGACTATGATAGGGATATTTGTTGGCTATGACAATGAATCTATAGGATACATAATTCTATATCCATATACAAATAAATTTTATGTTAGTAGAGATGTGATATTTGATGAGAAAGCCAAGATCAACATAGTTGAATCCAATGGTGACACAGGAGTCCTCATAGATATATATGAAGAAGATACAATGAGTATAGAGTTAGAATCAGAATCTCAAGAATGAGATATAGAAGCATCACTAGTATTGCCTAAAAAAGATCCAATATGGCTCAGAGATACTCTTAGAGAATAAAATTTGGAAATAATTTTTGATCTCACTTCTACAGGACCACAAACTCACAATATGACTAGAATAAATAGGGTAATGTTAAGTAACTTAGTAGAACTGACATCAACCTCTCATGCACTAGAAAACTCACACTAGAAAGCAGTTATGAAATCTAAACACTAAAAAATAATAATACATGGAATCTAGTAAATTTACCTCCAAGAAAGAAAATGGTAGGATGTAAGTGGGTTTTCAAAATCAAATACAAAGTAGATGGAACAGTTGCTAAATAAAAAGCTTGACTAGTAGCCAAAGGCTATACTCAGATAGAGGGAATTGATTATAAAGAAACATTCACACCAATAACTCAAATGACCACTATTAAAAAAATTGTCACTCTAGCAGCACATTAGGGATGGAAACTTCATTAGATGGATGTAAAAAGTGCATTCCTTAATGGTGACTTAGAAGAAGAATTCTATATGACACAACTTGAAGGCTTTGTTATTCAAGGATAGGAAAGCAAGGTATGCAAACTAAATAAATCTCTTTATGCATTGAAACAAGCTCCTAGAGCATGGAATATAAAGATCAATGAGTGGTTGGTTACCCATGCAATTCGGTTGGATGATGTGATTACCATAAGGACATTTGTTGGAATGAATACAAAGTGAGGAATAACCCAATTTTTTCTTAGGAGCAGCCAGAGCACTGTGACAGAGCAAAGAACCAACAGATCAACATCTTCTTCACTGTATTGGGGTAGTTATATACTTTACCCAAATATTTGTTGTATAGGAGGATATGTATGTATTACCCAAATAATGTAATAAGGGGGGATGTTAGAATAATATTCCATCATTTGGGATATTTTCCCATCTCCTACATTAGGTAGTTTTTAGTTACCACATGGTAAAAAGTAATTAATTACTTTTTACCACTAGGTAAATCTTTATTTACTATTCACCTAGGTTAAGTTATCTATTTGACCGATATTATGGATGACAAGTAGTAGGCAAATTGATTTAGGTTAATAGGTTAGTGGTTACCGTGAATATTTCCTAAAGCTATCTATAGTCTATAGCATTTTGTATTTAAACATTATTCATCGAATACATTTGGTTACTGATTATTATATCATCATGACTAAGGTATGCGCTCGCATTGCTAATGTTTAGACGTTGCATTTGAAAATTGCAAAGGTGGAAGTTAAATTTTTAATTTCCTAAAGTTTTATTAATTGGAAATTGCATATTTAAAAAAGTTTGAGTTATACAAGGGAGATAAAAGGGTATGTAAAGTTTTATTTTTGTGTTTGATTTTTTAAGTGGTTACAGTTTATTAAATGAGTAATAAGGTGTGCCAAGGGTGTTAGATATTTTTGTTGAAATAAAGTTATATTATAAAATTGATTTGAAAGGAGAAATAATGAATAGTTGATTTTTGATATTTTGACTTGGTGAAATATTTTTGAAAGAAACTGTTAAGGACAAATTTTTTCTACCTAACCTTTGAGATTGGCAAAGAGAGTGATTGTGATTGAGATAGGTTTTGAGGTCAAAACTTCATCAAACAAAATGTATGGCGATAACTTCCTTATGAGTGAAATATAGTTGGATGTTGTGAATGCTAAGTTAGAGTGAAAAGGATTGTTTGATAACCATTGTTGAAGTTTGGTTTTGAGAAATCCAATGTTGATTGATGTGAGTTTTCCGGAGTGAAAGTTGATACTAGAAACCTTGTTTGATAAGCATTGTTGGAAATATTAAGTAGGATTTCATATGCTTTATTAGAGTTTGTGAAATATCATGAGTATCATTTTTATGTGAAGTTGAGAACTATCTTGAACTAGGGTTTGTGAAAGATCATGAGTATCATTGTTATGTGAGATTTTTTTGATAAGCATTGCTGACTAAGCTTTCATTGAGTTATTGGTTGAGTAGATTTGATTGGGCTTAGTTGATTGAAAGTTTTGGAGTGATATTTTAAGTTCTATGAAATAAATTGTTCATTACTATTTTGAGAAAGAGATTGAAAGTGATTGAGTGTGAAACATATTGAGTCTCTAACCATTATCTATATATTTTGTGGTTAAACAAAAGAGTTTGAAAGTGATTGAGCATTTTTGTGAGTGTGAAGCATATTGAGTCTCCAACCATTCTCTATATATTTTTGTAATATTAAAAAATATTTTGTGTGAAGCTTGTTTATGTGGTTAAAGAATTTTTCTGTGATAGATTGAGTTGAGTTGAATAAGCTTTTGTAAAATCTTGTGAGCTGATTTGAGTAAGTCCTAGAGTGGACTTAAGGATTGAGTTGAGTAAGCTTTTATGGAAGCTTACAATGTAGATTTGAGGTAAGTCTTGGTGAAGACTTGTTGAGCAGATTGAGCAAGTTCTAGTGAGAACTTGTTGAGCATATTTAAGGTAAGTCTTGGAGAAGACTTGTGGGCAAATTAGTGTGATATTTCATGGAAGATTACAATGCATATTTGAAGACATAGATTGAAGAGTAGATTGGATAAGTCCTTGAGAGGACTTGTGGATAGATTTGAGGTAAGTATTTGAGAAGACTTGTGAGTGGAGTTGTTTGATTGATTTGTTCAAACCTTGAGTTAAGGTTTGGGGCAGATCTAGTAGAGTTGATTTGTTATTGAGTTAATATTTGTGTTAAGGCTTAAGGATGGATTTTAGGATAGATTTTGGTGTAAATTTAAGGACAGGTTTGTGCTAGACCAGAGATAGAGATTGAGAAAATTTATGCTAGACAAAAGGACTATGTTTAGTGCTTATTTGAGGACAGAAATTGAGTAGATTTATGCTAGACTTTACCATGTGGTAACTAAAAACTACCTAATGTAGGAGATGGGAAAATATCCCAAATGATGGAATATTATTCTAACATCCCCCCTTATTACATTATTTGGGTAATACATACATATCCTCCTATACAAATAACTGCCCCAATACAGTGAAGAAGATGTTGATCTACTGGTTCTTTGCTCTATCACAGTGCTCTGGCTGCTCCTAAGAAAAAAGTGGGTTATTCCTCACTTTGTCTTCATGCCAAAAAATGTCCTTATGGTAATCACATCATCCAACCGAATTGCATGGGTAACCAACCGCTGCAATTGCTAGGTGTAGTAGAATAGATCACTTCATACAAGGTTCATTCATTTACAATATGAATTTGCAAAATATAAGGTATCTAAGGTGTTGGTCACTTCCGAAAATGCACCCTTATAAGTTCCCCCCTTCTCGTTGCAAAACATAGTGTAATTAATTCCTAAAGGAAGTGTGACTAAGGTGTCGGTCAAAGCCGAAAATGCACCTTTATAAGTCATCTTCCCTATTTACAAAAATCAGTGAAGAAAATAAATGTACATCCCCTTCAATTGTAAAAAGTCTGCAACTCAAGAGTGTTGTGAAGGATTTTACAAATATTGCCTCCTAGACAATTTTACATCATAAAAAGTTGCTCCTCTTGTTACAAGTACTTCAAACCTATAATTGGATATTTATGAAGCCTAAAAGAGGTACAAGCACCCCTTATTTGTAAGGTCTTCAAACAAAATACTTATGCTATTTATGAAGCCAAAAAGAGGAGAGAGAGAAAATGGTGCTTTTTCCCAAGGGACACATGTGTTTTCCCTCTACAAAACTATTTTAGCAATTTAGCACTCCTTGTGCTATCTTTGAACCAGAAACAGAATCAGAATGAGACACTTCACAATAAATATGGCTTCTGTGTTGTGCCTTTGCCATTTTAGTTTTGCTTGTTTTGAAAACAACACTGAATGGTGTCTTGGTTTTCATTTTTACAATTTCTGCAAAACTATGCTTTCTAGGCAATTTGATCAAAAAAGTTCACCAATTTGTCCGTTCTTATTGTAAGTACTTCAAGCATGATTGTTATTATGAAGTCTAAAAGAAAATGTTTTAATGTTGATGACTTGGACTTTTTTGATTTTCCTTTACAAGTTTTATTTCCCTCTTATCAAAATATATGTTTAAAGGAAGAAAGGAATTATCCCCCCTTAGTGCAAAGGATTGCTACTTTTAAGGTTCCTTATTTTCAAAAAACTTGTTCTTTCTTTTGATTACCCTAAAAGAGTACCAAAATATAATTCACTCAAATAGATATTTAATGGCACCTACCTTAACTCCCTTCAAGAAGGATGAAAAGTTTGAGGAAATTAAACCAAACAAATAAGAGTGAATTAGGGGTTTTGATGATTTAGGAGAGAATATCAAGTAATTTTGGCTTTAAATCTGTGCAAGGATTTACACAAATTTGTGAAATTTTGGGGTTTAGTGTGTTCTTGATTCTATGACTTATAATTGCAAAAGAAATAATGCAATAATCAAACAAGAATGCCCACAAAATTCTTATCACCTAGGTGTCGGATGCAACCGAAAATGCACCTAATTTGCCAATAAAGGTGTCGAGTAAAATAAAAAATGCACCTTTTAATTTTTGCAACAAAATGTGTATTTGTGTTGTGCAAAAAAAAATGATATTTTTATGTCTCCTACTTTGTTTTCCAATTTTGCAAAAGAAGTACAATGTTGTCTTCTCCCCTGAATTTTGCAAAATTAACAATTTTGAGCACTCCTTCCAAGACAAGTCGACACACGACCCGCATTTGGAAGGCTTCCAGAACTAGTCGACACACGACTTAGTTTTTGTAGACCCAAGGTCTTCAATTTCTTCATGAGACAAATTTATTCTCTCAAAACAATTGATTAGAAAATTTTGGAGAATGAAAAATATTAGGAGTCTCAATTTGCAAAAGAAATTTGTTTCAAGGATTGTCTCTTGTCTCCCTGTTTATGATTAGGAGAAAACAACACAAAAAAAAACTTTTGCTTTGTTTTAAATTTCAATGTATAAATTTAATTTAATTTAGCATAATTTAATTAATAAAAAAAAATTGATAAAAAAATCACTTAATTTAAAAAAAAAAAAAATGATTTTTATAACAAAATAGATTAATTTATTAATTAAAAAACTAAAAAAAAAATACAAAAGAAATAAAAAATACCGTTTTTTTTTAATTTGCGCTGCACCTTGCAAAAAGAGGTTTTTGACACCACCGGAAGTCGAACTCCTGACCCCGCGACTGTTAGCCCAATGACTAGTGCTCCTGCCAGGTGGGCTACGTTGCCTAACAAGAAGGGAAGGGTAAGTCCTTCCCTTTCTTCCCGTCTCCTCTGTGAAGCGGGAAAAAATCCCATGGGATTAATCCCACATCGCCCCTATGGGCGATGCTTCACGGGAATAAAAGGGCTATCGCGCCCTTTATGCTTCGATTGCCTATGGGAAATTGAACATCATGCTATGGCTTTTTTGTTGTGGCCAAGTGGCATGTGGCCAGTCTGCCATGCATCGCGTTCAGGTGGCGCATGGCTAGTTTTCCACGCGTCACCTCATTCATCTACCTCAGGTTTTGTGCCTGAGGTCTAGTCAGCCGCATCTATTATGCCTCAGGTTCTATGCCTGGGGTCCAGTTAGATCCATTCAGCCACATCTAGTCAACCTCGGGTTCTATGTTCGAGGTCTAGTCAGCCGCGTCTTGTCAGTCCTCAAAAAATGTGTCTGATCTGCCTCGAGATCCGGTCTAGTCCAGTAGTCCCGTTCGGTGTAGTGCCTTGAAAAATGTGTCTGATCTGCCTCAGGATCCGGTCCAGTTTTGTCTAGTGCCTCAAAAAATGTGTCTTATCTGCCTCAAGATCCGGTCTAGTCCAACAGCCCCGTTTGGTCCAATTCCTCGAAAAACATGTTTGATCCGCCTCGGGATCTGATCCAGTCTAGCAGATCCTGTGGGCTACCTCAAGAGCCATGCAAACGGAATGGGTTGTCACACCCGTCTTGTCCAGATGCCTCAGTCTCCTCGGGATGTACCAGGTAGAACCCAGCGAATGATACCAATGATGATATAATAATCAGTAACCAAATGTATTCGATGAATAATGTTTAAATACAAAATGCTATAGACTATAGATAGCTTTAGGAAATATTCACGGTAACCACTAACCTATTAACCTAAATCAATTTTCCTACTACTTTTCATCCATAATATCGGTCAAATAGATAACTTAACCTAGGTGAATAGTAAATAAAGATTTACCTAGTGGTAAAAAGTAATTAATTACTTTTTACCATGTGGTAACTAAAAACTACCTAATGTAGGAGATGGTAAAATATCCCAAATGATGTAATATTATTCTAACAATTCAATCCACCAAAAATACCTTAGTGGGTTTCAAACATGCAAACCCCTCCTTCCAAGTGCCTGTGTGCAACATGTGCCCATCAAGTGAGCTACGTGCCTCCATGCAAAAATAAAGGCATGTGCCTTCCCTCTGTCCCTCTCTGACGATGTAGAAAAAAACCTTCTCCTCTTGCAAAACAAAGGCCGTGTGGATCAAAACCTTAACCTTACACCTACAAACATCTTAGCGCAGCCCCTGGCTGTCAACCGCGCTACCCAGCACCTTGTGATGTAAAGTGGGCTCCCCACTTACTTGTTCCTAGGTCTACCTCCTTAATATTTTTAAAACACACGTGATTCTTGCTCTTTACTTTGTGCATGATTTTCTATAGCATTCGATGGATCGCATGGATAAAGTTTTGAAATAAAACTTGCCCCTTTATATATGCAATGTACCATGTGCTCAAAATGTCGATGATCTTTTTAAATTCGATTTAAGTCAAATTAATTAAGCTTGGTGACCTTATAAACCTAACCTTAAGATTATTTAAATTAAATCATAAACTAATTTATAATTAAATTATTATAATTAATTTAATAACTCTTAGAGTTAATCAAATTAAGTTATAAATTAATTTATAATTAAATTATTATAATTAATTTATAATTAATTTAAATCTTTAGGTCTTGACCTTAGACCTTTAATATTATAGTATTATTTTTCTTGGGCCTTCCTATTGCTCTTTAGACCTCATTTGATCACCTTGAATATTATAATAGGAGATATTATAATATTATTTTCCTTAGGCCTAAAAGCAATCTTTCTCTTACACTACTTACTGAAACTAATTCTTAACATCCTTCCTTTTGTCCTACTCATTGAAACCGACTCTTGACATCAATGACAACAAAACCTACTCATATTTTCAAAATTCCACTCCCACTGCCCATGTGGAAAAACTTTAGGAAATTCAGTGCCCTCATGCATTGAAAATTTACTTTTCACTCAAAAAAAATCCATTCATTTTAAAAAGAAAAAATGCCCCCTATGACCATATAGTTTTAATAAATGCCCCCTATTTTTTTCAATAAAATTTCCCACTTAATATCCATGTGGTAAACAACATTGTAAAATTCTTGAATTTCAAATTAAATCATAGAAGACAATCAATTACCGAAAGCAAGGACAATGGTCAAACAACATGAGGCATGAGGTCCCGCCATATAGGCACCTCCAACTAGCACTTGGGACTTGTGCTGGAGGTACTGTTACCACCCACTTGATGGTCAAACTAACATGTGGGCCTCCAGTTGTGGATATTCAAACCTGCAATAAATCTGATGAAATAAGCATACGTGGGTGAGAAACAAGAACAGAAAGAGTTCACAGACATCAAGCAGAATCTGGCTTGGAGCATGATAAATGTGTAGCAATTTGAAATTTTTAACAGTGATCAACCCAAAAAACATTGCAAGGTAGATTATAGATAGTGAGGACTCCTTAATTTCTACCAATTCCACACCCAGTGGCGTAATTCTCATCGACAATCTTAGCCAGTCCACATCAGCATTCATGACTGCAACAGGTCGATGTTGAGTAGTAGTGGAGGGCACTATTATTATAGAAAAACATACACATCACCTTATGTCTGAGCATTCATGTCAGTCTAGAAAATAAAATGCAGTAGTAGAGCCTACTATTTTTTTATAGTGATCTGCATTAATATTCTAACACCTGCAATCTCTCACTCGTAAATGTCCTAACGTAGCCCTCGGTTGCCACTTGCGCTACCAAGCACCTTGAACCTTGGTTGGTGCTCCCCTTCTCTTTATTGCCATGCCTGCCTTCTAAAACTTAATACACATGAATCTTCTTCTCCTCCTTTAATGAATGCAGTGCATGATTTAAACTTTGGGCATTAAGAATTTGCATGGATAATTTTTGATAAAATAAATTTGGCCCCTTTTATACCATATGCCATATTTTCCAACATGTTTAGGAACTTAGGAAATTCGAATTTAATTATATAAAATTTTGGCACCTTAATTGATTATTTAAATTTAAATTTTAACCTATGGTTAAAATATTTAAATTTAAATAGTTTAAACCATAGTCTTCAAAATCTTCCAAATGGGTCCTTTGGAGGATTTAAAATTTGATAGCTCCTTGACCCTTTGTTTCCTTCAAACCAAATTGTAACCTAGAATATTATAATATTAAATATTATAATATTAAATATTATAATATTATTATTTCCTTTTAAACTACTTCTCTTTCCTTGGGATTTCCTTTTAAACCTGCTTCTTTACCTTTTTGGAAAAACCACTTGAAGACATTAATGACAATGAAACTTGGACATCAATCTCTTGACATCAATGACAAAAAAACTTGCTCATATTTCCAATAGTTAACCCAACATGAAGATGCATTTTATTGGCCAAGATAAGAAGCCTCTTTTTTTTTTCTTTTTCTTTTGTAAAAATTTAAATAAGACCACTAATTTATTTTCTTAGAATTATAAAAACATCTTAAGAATATTCTTGTGTGTCTTTTGCTTCTTTTCTCCTCTAACATTTCTCTTATCCTAATGGATCCTTTTTTTAGGAGTAAGCGAAGGCTTGTAGAATTTGGTCAAATTCCCCAAGAAGATGATTAGATTGATAGGGAGAATCCTAATCTAGATGTAGAAGAGCAAGAACATGTGGAAACTAAAACTAACTATGATCCCTTTGAGGGGCCTAATTGTGGCTTAACTTTTATGTCATTTGAACATGTCAGTTTGGGTTTTCATGAAATGCCATAAGGAGTCTTTACTCAAATCTATGGAGGAGAAAGCCTGACTCAAAAGGGTTGGAACTTCTCCTCTAGCCATTTATATTTAGAATATTCATTAAAACCCTTTGTTTGAATCTTCACATCATGGTAATCCTTCTCATAAACCAATTTATGTCACTACTATAACCACCAACTTTGAAAGAATTTCATAAGTTCCTCCAACTAGTAGTGCCACTCAAGATTATGTTCAATTTCCTCCTCATTCTATTGATATCAACACTCATGATTTTGTTACACCAACTATCAATTATTATCTTCATAAAGATACCACATATCATAACCCATACCATAACAGTATTAATACCTCCAATATTGGCCATGTTCCCTTTCAACAGCCTACCTATACCTCTTCCCTACGGAACCTAAGAGTGTTGCACAACAACAATCTTGATATGAAAAATTTAACAAATATGGTGAAACAATTGGTTTCAAGAGTGGGTATGATTCAACATCCTAGTTTCACCTACAACTATATACCCTATCATTACCTCTAGGCCCTACCCTAAATATTTTTCAATGCTGATTTCACCTATTTATAAGGGAACAAAGGAGTCGATTGAACATTTAAGGAAGTTTAGGATGACACGATATGATATAATATATGATAACATGTTGTTGCTAAAGATGTTTCCTAAGAGCATTTGTGGTATGGCATGAGAGTGTTATTATCAATTTCCTTATCATTCTTTAAGGAATTTTGAAGTGATAATAAAATTGTTTGTTCAACAATTTGGGGCTTATGTTGAAAAGAATGTGACTATGAAAGATGTTTATATGTTAAAATAAGATAAAGAGGAAATTTTCTTAGAATTTTTGTCCTGTTGGAGGATATTAGTTGGACAATTAAGATATACCTTACCTCCTCGAGACATGCTTAAGATATGTATTGGGAATTTACAAGAGCAAATACCTTATTAATTGAAAACAACTATCACTTATTTTGACCAAACAATAAATCTAGCAAGAAGGATAGAGCAAGACCTTATTCAAAGAGGTCATCTTAAGATAAAAGAAGATAAGACCACAAAAGTGCAATATAAGAACAAGCATGTAGTTGGTGATGGCGTAACATATAGTAGGTATGCTAAAAATATTTTTAACAACTTGTAGAAAATGGTGCTTGGCCAACCTTAAAAATCCCCTCCAAGGAATTTTACAAGACTCAACCAACCCCTTTCATTAGTCCTAGAATTGCTTTTGAAAAAAAACATGATTGATTTACCTCCCATAAGACAACCTGATACCATGACTAATTGGTATCAGCCTAGTCAACATTGTGAGTATCATAGAGTGGAGGGGCACATGATAGATTCATGTAAGAGGTTGAAAAATGTGGTTCAGGACCTAATCAATGAAGGACATTTAATTCTATATGGTTCTCAACCAAATCCTCCAACAAAAAATCAAAATCCTACACAAGAAGCACCCATAACTAATCAAGACATGGTAATATTTCGAGATTTCCTACCTAATCATGGGCAAGATACAACTAATAAAGTGTCATATCATAATGTGCAATGTCCCTATGATAATATGGTTGGTATGATCATAGTAACTACAAGGTAACAATCATAGGTTCAACCAACTCAACATTCTCAATAGGAGACAATTTCTTCATCCAAACCTCCTTCAAAACCCACCCTAATTTTGAAGAATATCCAAAAAATGAGCACACGATTGGAAAACCCACCTTTAGTGTTGAAACCACAACCTAAAGTCTCCTTCAATATTCAAAAATATTTAGCTAGTACCCCAATAAATATTTCCTTCTTAGAGCTTTTGAAAACTTCTCTTATTCATAAGAAAGCCTTGTTGAAGCTTCTAAGACAAAAAACTATTCATTAAAATATTCCCCCTAGTGCTATAACTGATATTGTAGGTTCTCTTGGGATACATCATATCACATTTTCAAATGATGATATTCCTTCCTCTCACTTGCAAGGGGATTCTTTCCTCTATGTTACTACATACGTTAGGGAAATATTTGTCAAGCGATTTTTAATTGACAATGGTTCTTCCCTCAATCTATGCACTTATCAATTTTTATAGAACTTTGGATTAAAAGATGAAGATTTAATGATATTTGATGTCATCATCAAAGCTTTCAAAAATGAGTCCCAAGAAACGTGTGACATTGTATCCCTCCCCCTTAGGGTTGGATCTAAGATCTTAGATACCTTGTTCTATGTGGTACCTTGCCCTACATATTTTAATCTTTTTCTTGGATGCCCTTGGATTCATGTGATGAGAGTGTTCCCTTATACTTTTCATCAATGCTTGAAGTTTGAATTTAATAATCAACTTGTCACCATTTCGAGTAACCCTCATGAATATTTTTCAATGGTGGAGCAAGCTCAATTTGGTCTCAATTTTTTTCCTACAGTATCTCTTTCTTCTTCTTCTTATTTAGGTTCCTTATCTCAAATAACTCAATAGCTTTAAAATTTAAAAGTAAGGTGAAGGACAAAACTTTGCACCATAAAAAATAAAATAAAACATAATGTTTGAATTAGCAAAATGAAATTATTATATTTTTGTATTGATCTTTCAAAGTGTTACAAGAGGATCCCCTCAAGGAGACTTCATCGATGATACAATAGATACAATGAGGGTTAAGATTTCCCTTTTCATTGAAAAGGATTTTTATAGGTACAATATGAAGATTCTCATGCCAACACAGTTTTTGGAGAGTTGGTTTTCCTACAACCACCACATGAGAGTTAGATCCTGAGTCTTTCACTATATATGAACCCTATAACCTATGCACAAAGAAAATGAAAGCGAATCAATAGCATATGAGGGGCCCACTGAGGTTGGACCTGTATTCAATAAAAAAGTGTAAAATAAATAAAAAGTAGATGCATGCATGTGATATCTGATATCTAAACTAATGCATAAATAGTAAATAAGAAGATCTAAACTAATATGTAATAAAGACTAGGAAATCGATCACTTGATCATGATCATATCAAGTCGATATGATTTCTATTTGTGAACCATCTCAAGGCAATACGGTCTTTGTTGCAGGCCTACATCTCAACATAACTAGATCTTAGCCATGTTTTGGAATATGCAGAGTGTTTTTTGCAAGCGGGGAAGCGAGTGAGTGGGTGCAGGTGATCACTGGAGCAATGTGAGCAATCGTATAATGGTAAGGAAGGTAGCTTCAAATATAAAGTGGAAATTCAACAACATTAAATTAGGCAATGGGAGAACTTGGTAAATTATTTTGGTAGCACTTTATGGCTCTTAAATTCAAAATCTGATATCATAAAAAAAAGAGGGAGGATGTCATTTTATAGGATCCAGGGCAATGCATGAAAAGTGGTAACTATAAATCATGGGTAACCTAATTGGCTTCCATAAAATTACTATAGGTGGTAGGTGAAACTACCATATGTAGGGCATATGGTGCTAGCATGAAATTAGGTGCCACGTTGATAGGTAGTTTTTTTGCTAGTTGTTTTTTTATTTTTGGTCTTGCACAACCATCTTGGGTCGAGATAGTCCTGATCCTAATACTATCTTGGGTTGATATGGTTAGGATTCCCATGGGGACAGTTGCTTGTTGATAGATAAAATCACTGGATTAACCCTAAGGCTACCCAATATAGATGGTGTGAATTAGAAAGGAGAAAATACTCCTTGCAATGATGCATTTTAGGTGTCTATAGATGCGCTTTTTTGGGATGCTTTGTATGAAAGCACAATGAAGGGGAAAATAGATGATCTAAAATGGTTGAGAGTGATGGATGATGTTAATTGATGAAAAGTCAATGTGAGATACCCCAAGTATGGAAATGGGTGCACACCATTGAATCATTGCTTCCAACACATTGATAAATTTGATTTGATCTTGGTAGTCTTTCAGTCATAGGTAGACGTTATTAGTCTACATAATTTAAGCTTTGGGTATACCAAATATTTTTTTGATCGAGATTTTTTATTTTTCCCTAGCAAGGAGAGTGCATAATAGTTTTTGGCAATGATTCTCGGTGAATGCAATTTCCACTTTCAAGTGTTTTATTATTGACTTGATTTTGAGATTCAAATTTTGTAATTATTGACTATCCCCTCAAGTGATGAGTCGATGGAGGAGATGTGAAATGATGATAGCAATGAAGTGCTTGACAAAAGTGAGAAGGTTAGAATGGATGCTTTGGAAAAAAGTGAAATTTTGGGACCGTATTGACCTGAGATAATTTCTTTTTATGTAATTTTTTATTTTTTATTAAAAAAATAAGTTCATCCCAAATGGTCGCTCTGCACTGCATGACCGTCCCAGATGGTATCACCTGTGAAAAATTATAAATAGCAAAAATTGTGGGAAAAGGATCATTTTCACTATGCAATATGAGAGAAGAGTGAGACGAAAAGGAGGAGAGATAATTTTGTGTAATGATGTGTTATCTATGGATGATTCAATCAACATGATGGATCCATCAAGAGAATTAACAAGTGATAGATCCAATTTGAGAAGGTAAGGATGAAAATATTAACCTTTTTTATTAACAAAATGAACCAAATTAAAATTAAAGGAAATGAATAGGTGGGATGGGTGAAATGGGGAGTTTTCAATAAAATGAAAATGGGGTGATTGATGGATAGATAGTATTTATTATTTTTGCTTTTCTCCTTATTCCTTATTTCTTATTTTTTTGTGCTTTATTTTATATGAATTAGAGGTCATCTCAGGTAGAGACGACTCCTTTTTGTGATCATCTCAACTTTCAAAGGTCTCCCTATATAATTTATATTATGACTTGTACAATTTTGAATAAACTTGTCGACGTATTTTTCCATGTGGATTTTGTGGACTTATGATGCGACAACTATGCACTAACAAAAATAATCTAAACTAATGAAATTCCTAATTTTACTTGGACTTGGTAAACATCCTAAGTGGTCCAAATGGCATTTTATAAATGCACTTAACAAGACTACTAATTTAAATATTTCTCAAGATGTACAATATATTCATGTTCTTTATTATCAAAAAAAGGTATAACAATATTGCATCTAAATCTAATCAACTTAAAAAGATTCCAATTATACAGTATCTATGGAATAAATTAATAACAACTTTATTAATCACACTATTCTTATGGAGAATATGTGACAAGTCAACTTAATCTAAGTTTACTGCACTTCTTTATTGCCATGTGAGAATGCCATGTTGTCACTAATGTGGCATACGACGTTGGGGAACTCACTTCGGTAACTCTTGGTAATAATTTTCCTTCAGTAACAGCCTTCAATAGCTACCTTCTGTAATATACTTCAGTAACTATCTTCCATAACATACTTCAATTACCATCTTCTGTAACAATAATCTACTACTATTTTTTCATTGCGCCTAAGTGTCCTTAGTCCTTGTTCTTACATCCATCTTCTCACATCCAAGATACATCCTAAAGCTCGTGCTACTACACTGTGGAACATCCTTCAAGAATTTCCTACATTATTACTCATAACTCGAACATAATTTACATAAAATACACACATTTTTTAGATTCAATTGTATTCATATTTCTACTGATAATTCACATAAATTCACAAAAACAACTAACTTAAAATGTATTATAAGCACAAATTAAATATGAAAATGAAATAACTTATTACAAAAATGTATACCAAATAATCACTCATCAATATTCATTAAGTTTGTTGCTTTCATATGTATTACATCAAAATGTAGCTTTAGTCTAGTGCTTGATAACTAACTTGGTAATTGTTTATTTTCACCTTCACTTCAAAACCAATCACAATGCACAAGTCGATCCTTTTTATCTACTCCCAAAGTAAATCATGAATAATGCATAAATTTTCTCTCAAAACTGATCTATAACTCTTATCAATTTATTCCCAATTTCAATCAAAACCAATGCATAAATTTTCTCTCAAAACTGATCTATAACTCTTATCAATTTATTCCCAATTTCAATAAAAAATAATGCACATCCAATAATTCCTTATACCTCCAACCTTATGAAAACAAAACTATTTTTCTTAAACAAAACCATCCTGAGAAAGGAATTAAATCACCATACCTCTAAATATGCCTCAATTATTATGATGAGCTTTCCAAACCTATCTTTACAAAAATAGTTCCCTTTTTGTTCCTTCAAAAATTTGGTTAGTAATTTTCTCTTTCTTGCATAGATATTAAATCCTCTTTTTAATATGCCAAATACAATATAACATTAATCACAATTACACCTTATTTCTCCTTTCTATAAAATTCCAAATATAATATAATATTAATCACAATTACACATTATTTCTCCTTTCTATAAAATGTCAAGTATAACTTTGAAAACACAACAATATCCCTTAATTTTTTCTCTTATTAATTTTGCATAATAAAACACTATCAACCCTTATAACACCCAAAATTAATAATGCACAATAAAACATAAAACCTTGTCTCCCTAAATTTAATTTAATCAAAAATATTTTTTCCTTACCAAACACAACCGCGGATGGGAATTGAACGCATGATTTCAAGTAGCCCAACACCCTAGCGCAAGGTAGGTTGCCAGCTGAGTTGCATGAACTCTATTTTAAAACCTTTTTCTTTTTCCCAAAGTCACTGCAAAAGGTTACCACCATGAATCGACCTTGAGACCTCTTGCTCGCCCATGTCCTAGTGCTAGCTAGCCTTCTGTCTGGGCTAACCATCTAAACGGGAACCAAAGCACATGAATTTGCTTTTGAAAACTTCTTTGTATACCTTTTTGTCCAAAATCACAATAAAACAATGTTGTCATGAATCGACCCTGAGACCTCCTTTCGCCCACGCCCTAGCGTAGGCTAGGCTACCATCTGGGCTAGCCACCTAGATGGAAATATCCATGCATGATTTTTCTTTCTGAACCTTGATTTCTGTGCCTAAAACTTTGCACTTTTCACTCTCGTCTTTTGCACTTCACAAATTTTTGCACGAAAGGAATTTTCAAATTGCGCACATCCAACCCTTAGTCCAAGTGAATTATTGCTCCCCTCTTATATATGTACTTTGACTTCCACCATGGAATTTTGGCCAATATTTTTTCCATAAATTTATTACTTTATATATTCTCTCAATTATAATGGCACCTTTTTAAATTTAAACTTATTTATGTTATAATATTTAAATCTTGGGATTTAAATATTTTTAAATTTTAATTTTTAAACCTTTGTCCAAAGTATTTTATAATATTTTTATCCCAAGTAAACCTTTGTCCTTCATAATATTTAAATTTGATATTTAAATATTATAATCATTTTCTTAAAAATATTTTTCTTGCTTGGAGATATATCTTGCCTTGAATAATTTCCCAACCTTATAGACTTCTTGAAGGATATTTCTGCCTTGAATACCCATGCACCCTTTGACATCAAAATATTTTTGCCTTGAATAATTTCTCAACCTTATAGACTTCTTGAAGAATATTTCTACCTTGAATACCATTCACCCTTTGACATAAAAATATTTCTGCCTTGAATACCATGCACCTTTGACATCAATGACAACTCAATATTTCCAACAATCTCCCCCTTTGTCATTGATGACAACCCTTCAAAAAAAAATTCTTTTATAGCAATTGAATTCCCAATCTACTCTCCCTCACTGAATTCTCTCCCCCTTTTACATCAATGGCAAAGGGATCCTTTTAGGGCTAACAATAAGACACTCAGCACAACCCCCTCACCACCTCATTTACTTGAGGTGATCAATTTTGGCATGGGAGTAAAACTACTCCCAAATTACAATGATCTTCTTCTTTTTCAATTTTATTTTTTCAAACTTTTGAAGTCATACCTCTTTGAACATTTTAAGCATCCTTTTTCGAGAAACTCTATTCTACACCATTTACCTTTATGTCCAAAATTATTGCAATTGAAACACATGATGTTGTAGTCCTTGAAAGGTGCAAATGACTTGAAATTTCTCTTGGTAAAGCCATAATAATTCTTACCATGAACCCTATAATGTATAGTTTTATGACCAAAATGATTACATGATTAACAATAACCCTGGAAGAAATATTCATCTTGCCTTGGAGGATATGATCTCATGGTTATTTCTTTTATTTTCTGTGATGGTTCCTTTTCCTTTATTGTACATTGTTTTCTTCCTCTTTGATGTTTCCATTTCTCAACTCATTAGCATAGGTCTTAGGCTCTTCTTCAAATAACTTCTTTGATGCTTCTATTTCTTTTAAGCTTCACTCCTCTTTTTATACTTCTTGATCTTCCTCAAAGCCAAGTCTGGTCTTCATAAATGGAGATCTATGTGTTTTTATATTATCATCCAAATATTTTGAGCTTTTATTAAATTGATATATCTTATTATTAATTTTTTCAATTCCCTTCCTTAGAATTTTAGCTTCATGTTCTAGTCTTTCACATTCTAGCTCTTTTTCCTTTAACTATTCATCCATACCTTCCTCAACTTTCCTTGCCTGTTCAACCTTAACTTTTAATTCAATGAGATCTTGTAGAAACTTTATCTTTGTTTTCTCATCCTATTTTACTTGAGCCTTAAATCTTAAGTTCTTTTTCAGCTATTCAAGATAAACAAGTTCATTTTCCATATCAATTGTGGTTTCCTCTTCCTTTTTTGAATCTCTTTTTTTCTAGGTCTTTATTCACAAGAGCATCTTCTTTCTCTTCTTATTTGTCTTTGAAAATATAAGCATCTTCATTCTCTTCTTCTTAGTCTTTGATAATAGGAGCATCTTCATTATCTTCTATGGACAAAAAACAGGATTTCTTCTTTTTCACTATCGGAGAGGTTCTCATCACTATCACTTGAAGAACTGCTTGCTTCTTCAACATAAAAACTCTTCTTGTATCTTTGAAAAATATTATTCTCATGCTTGTCTTGATCGTGCCTATTTTTCTTTTCATGATAAAATCTTATTTCTTTCTTCTTCTTGTATTATTTTTCTTCTTCACTACTACTATTCCCAGCTTCTTGATAATTAGCCACATAGTGACCAATATTACCACAGCTAAAATATTTCACAGTCTGCATATTCTTGTGTTTTCTTGGACCCTTATTATTTCTTCTCACAAAGTGAGCCTCTTCTTCATCGCTTGATTCATAACTTGATTTTGGTTCTTTATCCTTTTTCTTCTTTGAAGCTTTGAATATCATTTTGATGTTTGATATGTTTATGTTCTCATCTCATAGGCTATGAAAATTCCATGTAGCTCATCCATGATCAAATTTTTGAGATCCTTCATCTCTTCTATTTATGAAACCTTTGCATCATACCTCATAGGGAGTGACCTTAATATTTTTTGAACAATAGTAGAGTCCTCAACATTTTATTCAAGTCTACGAATGGTGTTAACAAATTCATCAACATGTAGTAGATACATAGCTATATCTTCATCATCTTCCATATTCAGGTCTTCAAAATTACTTCTATGGTTTTGAAGTTTTGCCATTTTTACCTTGTCATCTCCTTCAAATGTTCTTTGTAACTTATCCCATATTTCTTTAGCTGAAGAGCACTGTATGATTTTCATAAACTCTAATTCACATAACCCATTTAATATTACATTCATTGCCCTGACATTATTTTCATATAGTTTCTTACCATTTGCATTTGTGGGAGGTGTTGTAGGTGTTGTAAATCCATCATCAATGAATTTCCATACATCATATACATGTGCCATCAAATAAGTCTTCATTCTCACACTCTAGAAAGCATAGTTAGTCCCATCAAACAATGGAGCCTTATTTGATGAAAATCCTTCCTTATGAGCCATGTGTGTTCTTGTAATATCTTTCTTCAAACTGTTAGACTTTAACAAAGGAACCTACTCTGATACCAATTGAAGAACACAAGCTTATACTAAGAGGGAGGGTGAATAGTATAAGATAAAACTTTTACTTTTGTTTCCAAGGTGATAGCTATAATTATTATCAATTGCAAAAATGAAATAATGCACAAATCACCACACACATAAGAGACATAGATTTAACTAGGTTCACCCAATTTGGGCTACATACACAAAGAAATATTTTGTATAAATTTCTCAAATAAATTTCATGGGATCCAAACCCTATTACAATGTTTGTGGACACCTATCCATAAGAGACACTTGTCCCCTCTCAAAATTTTGTGGACCTCAATCCATAGGAGATACCAATCTCCTCTACTCTGGTTCTGTGGATACCACACCACTCTATTTTGATTTTGTGGACACCACTCCACTCTATTATGGTTTTGTGGACACCACTCCATAGGAGACACCAATACCCTCTATTTTTGTTCTTGTCCTCAACTCTGCTCAAACTCTATCTTCAACTCTGCACAAAATCTATCTTCAACTCAACTCAAAATTTATCTTCAACTCTGCACAAAACAACTCCATAACCTGATATTTAAAACTACTCAAATATGCTTACTAAACCTGCTCAATTCAACTCCATAACCTTCTCACAAATTTACTCATAACACTTGCTCAAGTATTCTAACAAAACCTACTCACAAAACCCTACTCAAATCTGATTCAAATAATTCTCATCTATTTCCAAATATTTCATAATGATGTCATCAAGTTCTTCACCTATTCTTTAATGTGCTTTCCTCAACTAAAATAATTCAGACATATTCTGCTCATAATTATTTTATCTTCATGAACATATAGAGAATGATATGCACTAAAAATTCCCAATATGTTCTTCACATTCTTTAATTCTTTTGGTTTCACATGCCTCACATGTATTACATCAAAATGTATCTTTAGTCTAGTGCTTGATAACTAACCTGGTAATTATTGATTTTCAGCTTCACTACAAAACCAATAATAATGCACAAGTCTATCATTTTCATCTACTCCCAAAATCAATCATGAATAATGCACAAATTTTCTCTCAAAAATTATCTATAACTCTTATCAATTTATTCCCAATTTTAATCAAAACCAATGCAAAAGTTTACTCTCAAAATTGATCTATAATTCTTATCAATTTTTTTCCAATTTCAAGCAAAAACAATGCACATCCAGTAATTCCTTATACCTCCAACCTTATGACAACAAAAATATATTCCTTAAACAAAACCATATTGAGAAAGGAATTAAATCACCATACCTATAAATTTAGCTCAATGATTATGATGAGCTTTTCAAAATTGTCTTTACAAAAATAGTTTCCTTTTTGTTCCTTCAAAAATATGGTTAATAATTTTCTCTTTCTTACACAGATATTAAATCCCCATTTTAATATGCCAAATACAATATAACATTAATCCGGTGTTAATTATAATATTCTCTTACTTACAAAAAAAAAAAAAACAATATAACATTAATCACAATTGCACCTTATTTCTCCTTTCTATAAAATGCCAAATACAATATAATATTAATCACAATTACACCTTATTTCTCCTTTCTATGACATGCCAAATTCAACTTTGAAAACACAACAATTTCCCTTAAATTTTTCTCTTATTAATTTTGCATAATAAAACACTATCAACCCTTATAACACCCAAAATTAAAAATGCACAATAAAACATAAAACATTATGTCTCCCTAAATTTAATTTAATAAAAAATATTTTTCCCTTACCAAACACAATCGTGGATGGGAATAAAATGTATGATCTCAAGTAGCCCAACGCCCTAGCGCAAGCTACGCTGCCAGCTGAGTTCCCCCAACTATTGAACACAAATTTCCATGAACTCTATTTTAAAATATTTTCCTCTGCCCAAACTCATTGTAAAAGGTTATCATCATGAATCAACCTCGATACCTCCTACTCGCCCACGCCCTAGCGCTAGCTAGCCTATCGTCTAGGCTATCCATCTGAACGGGAAGCAAAGCACATGAATTTTCTTTTGAAATCTTCTTTGTATACATTTCTATCCAAAATTACAATAAAACAGTGTCATCACGAATCAACCCTAAGACCTCATGTTCACCCATGCCCTAGCGCAAGTTAGGCTACCTTCTGGGCTAGCCACCTAGATGGAAATATTCATGCATGATTTTTCTTTATGAACCTTGACATCTACCTCTAAAACTTTGCACTTTCCACTCTTGTCTTCTACACTTCACAAATTTTTGCACGAAAGGATTTTTCAAATTGCGCACTTCCCAACCTTAGCCCAAGTGAATTATTGCTCCCCTTTTATATATGTACTTTTATTTCCACCAAGGAACATCAGCCGATATTTTTTCATAAATTTATGACTTTATATATTCTCTCAATGACAATGGTACCTTTTTAAATTTAAACTTCTTTGTGTTATAATATTTAAATATTAGGATTTAAATATTATATTATTTTAATTTTTAAACCTTTACCCAAAGCCTTTTATAATATTTTTATCCCAAGTAAACCTTTGTCCTTCATAATATTTAAATTTAATAATTAAATATTATAATCCTTTTCTTAAAAATATTTTCCTTGCTTAGAGATCTATCTTTCCTTGAATAATTGCTCAATATTATAGACTTATTGAAATATATTTCTGCCTTGAATACCATGCACCCTTTGACATCAAAATACTTTCGCCTTGAATAATTTCTCAACCTTATAGACTTCTTGAAGAATATTTCTACCTTGAATACCATGCACCATTTGACATCAAAATAGTTCTACCTTGAATTCCATGCACCTTCGACATCAATGACAACTCAATATTTTCAATAATCTCCCCCTTTCTCATTAATGGCAACCCTTCAAAAACATTTCTTTTACTGCAACTGGATTCCCAATATGCTCCCCCTAACAAGCTGCTCCCCCTCACTGAATTCTTTCTCCCTTCGAAATCAATGGCAAAGGTCTCCTCTTGGGGCTAAAAATAAGACACTTAGCACAAGCCCCTCACAACCTCCTTTACTTGAGGTGATCGATTTTGGTATGGGAGTAAAACTACTCCCAAATTACAATGTTCTTCTTCTTTTTCAATTTTCTGTTTTCAAACTTTTGAAGTCAAACCTCTTTGAACATTTTAAGCATCCTTTTTCTTTCTTGTCTTTAGAATTTTGAGAAACTCTATTCTACACCATTTACCTTTATATCCAAAATTATTGCAATTGAAACACATGATGTTGTAGTCCTTGAAAGGTTCAAATGACTTGAAATTTCTCTTGGTAAAGTCATAATCATTCTTACCATGAACCCTACAATATATAGCTTTATGATCAAAATTATTACATGATTAACAATAACCCTGGAAGAAATATTCATCTTGCCTTATAGTATATGATCTCATGGTTCTTTATTTTCATTTTCTAAGATGGTCTTTGTTCCTAGATTGTACATTGTTTTTTTCCTCTTTGATGTTTCCATTTCTCAAATCATTAGCATAGGTCTTAGGCTCTTCTTCAAATACCTTCTTTGATGCTTCTATTTATTTTGAGCTTGACTCCTCTTTTTGTACTTCTTGACCTTCCTCAAAGCCAAGTTTGGTCTTCACAAATGGAGATATTTGTGTTTTTATATTATCATCCAAATATTTTGAGCTTTTCTTAAACTAATATATCTTATTACTAAATTTTTCAAGTCCCTTCTTTAAAATATCAGCTTCATGTTCTAGTATTTCACATTCTAGCTCTTTTTCCTTTAACTGTTTAGCCAGACCTGCTTCAACTTTTCTTGTCTCTTCAACCTTATCTTTTAAGTTAGTGAGATCTTGTAGAAGCTTTGCCTTTGTTTTCTCATCCTATTTTACTTGATCTACAACAAGTTCCTTTTCCATATCAACTATGGCTTCCTCTTCCTTTTTTGAATATATCTATTTTCTAGGTCTTTAATCACAAGATCATCTTCTTTTTCTTCTTCTTGGTCTTTGACAATAGGGGTGTCTTCATTATCTTCTTCTTGGTCTAGTAACATCTTCATTCTCTTCTATGACCAAAAATAGGATTTCTTCTTTTTCACTGTCAAAGAGGTTCTCATCAATGTCACTTGAAGCATTGCTTGCTTCTTCAACATAAAAACTCTTCTTGTGTATTTAAAATATCTTCTTCTCATGCTTACCTTAATTGTGCCTATTTTTCGTTTCATGATCAAATATTATTTCTTTCTTATTCTTCTTGTATTCTTTTTCTTCTTCACTTCTACTATTCCCAACTTCTGGATAATTATCCGCATAGTGACCAATGTTACCATAGCTAAAACATTTCACAGTATTCATATTCTTGTGTTTTCTTGGAGGCTTCTTCTTTATACTCATAAAGTTAACCTCTTCTTCATTGCTTGATTCATCACTTGATTCTGGTTCTTTATCCTTTACCTTCTTTGAAGCTTTTAATGTTGCCTCTCATTTTGATGTTTGATCTTTTCTATCCTCATCTCATAGGCTATGAGAATTCCATGTACCTCATCCATGCTCAAGGTTTTGAGATCCTTCATCTCTTCTATTGCTGAAAAATTTGCATCATACCTCATAGGGAATGACATTAATATTTTTGAACAATAGTAGAGTCCTCAATATTTTCTCCAAGTCCATGAATGGTGTTAACAACTTCATCAATATGTAGTATATACTAAGCAATATCTTCCTCATATTTCATCTTCAAGTCTTCAAACTTCCTTCTGTGGGTTTAAATTTTTGCCATTTGTACCTTGTCATCTCCTTCAAATGTTATCTTTAACTTATCCCATATTTTTTTAGTTGAAGCGCATTGCACGAATTTCACAAAATCTGATTCACATAACCCACTTAATATTGCATTCATTTCCCTGGCATTTTTTTCATATGTTTTATTATCATTTGCATCAATGGGAGGTGTTGTAAGTTCTGTAAATCCATCCTCAATGGATTACCATACATAATATCCATGTGGCATAAAATAAGTCTTCATTATCACACTCAAAAAGCATAGTTAGTCCCATAAAACAATGGAGCCTTATTTGATGAAAACCCTTCCTTATGAGCCATATGTGTTCTTGTAAGATCTTCCTTCAAGCTGTTAGACTTTCATGAAGGAACCTACTCTGATACCAATTGAATAACACAAGCTTATACTGAGAGGGGGTTGAACAGTATAAGATAAAACTTTTACTTTTATTTCCAAGGTGATAACTATAATTATTATCAATTGTAATAATGAAACAATGTACACATCACCATGCACATAAGAGACAAAAATTTAATGTGGTTCACCCAATGTGGACTACATAAACGAAGAAATATTTCTTATATATTTCTCAAATAAATTTCATGGGTTCCAACTCCTATTACAATTTTTGTGGACACCTATCCACAGGAGATACCTGTCTCCTCTCACAATTTTGTGGACCTCAATCCACAAGAGACACTAATCTCCTATGCTCTGGTTCTATGGACGCCACTCCACTCTGTTCTAGTTTTATGGACACCACTCCACTTTGTTCTAGTTTTATGGATACCACTCCACAGGAGACACCAATATCCTTGATTCTGGTTCTTATCCTCAACTCTACTCAAACTTTGTCTTCAACTTTGCACAAAATCTATCTTCAACTCATCTCAAACTCTGTATTCAACTCTACACAAAAAAACTCCATATGATCATAAAACCTACTCAAATCTACTTATTAAACCTGCTCGATTTAGCTCCATAACTTGCTCACAAATTTACTCACAACACCTACTCAAATATGCTAACAACACTTGCTCAAACCTGCGCACAAAACCATGCTCAAATCTACTCTAGATACTACTAAAATATGATTCAAACAATACTCATCTATTTCTAAATATTGCATAATGATGTCATCAAGTTCTTCACCTATTCTTCAATGTGCTTTCCTCAACTAAATAAATTCATAAATATTCTACCCATAATTATTTTATCTTCATAAACATATAGAGAATGATATGCACTAAAAAATTCCCAATATGTTCTTCACATTCATTGAGTTTTTTGCTTTCACATGTCTCATGTGTATTACATCAAAATGTAGCTTTAGTCTAGCGCTTGATAACTAACCTAGTAATTGTTGATTTTCACCTTCATTTTAAAACCAATCACAATGCACAAGTCTCTCCTTTTTATCTACTCTCAAAATAAATCATGAATAATGCACAAATTTTATCTCAAAATGTATCTATAACTCTTATCAATTTATTCCCAATTTCAATCAAAACCAATGCAAAACTTTGATCTCAAAACAGATCTATAACTCTTACGAATTTATTCCCAATTTCAAGCAAAAATAAAGCATATCCAATAATTCCTTATACCTCCAACCTTATGACAACAAAAATACTTTCCTTAAAAAAACCATCTTGAGAAAGGAATTAAATCACCATACCTCTAAATCTGCCTCAATGATTATGATGAGCTTTCCAAACTTGTCTTTACAAACATAGTTTCCATTTTGCTCCTTCAAAAATATGGTTTGTAATTTTGTTTTTTTTGCACAAATATTAAATCCCCTTTTTAATATGCAAATTACAATATAAAATTAATCACAATTACACCTTATTTCTTTTTTCTATAAAATTCCAAATACAACTTTGAAAACACAACAATATCCCTTAAATTTTCCTCTTATTAATTTTGCATAATAAAACACTATCAACCCTTATAACACCCAAAATTAATAATGCACAATAAAACATAAAACCTTATGTCTCCCTAAATTTAATTTAATAAAAAATATTTTACCCTTACCAAAAACAACCATGGATGGGAATCGAACGCATGACCTCAAGTAGCCCAACGCCCTAGAGCAAGCTAGGCTGCCAGTTGAGCTGCCCCAGATATTAAACACAAAGGTGCATGAACTCTATTTTAAAACCTTTTCCCTTTTTCCAAACTCATTGCAAAAGTTTTTCATAGTGAATTGACCTCAATACCTCTTGCTCGTCCATAACCTAGTTCCAACTAGCTTGTCGTCTAGGCTAATCATTCGAATGAGAACCAAAGCGCATGAGTTTGATTTTGAAATCTTCTTCGTATACCTTTCTATCTAAAATCATAAAAAATTAGTATCATTGTGAATTTATCCTAAGACCTCATGTTCACCCACGCCCTAGTGTATGCTAGGTTATCATCTAGGCTAGCCACCCAGATGGAAATATCCACGTATGATTTTTCTTTATGAACCTTGACGTCTGCCTCTAAAACTTTGTGCCTTCCACTCTTGTCTTTTGCACTTCATGAATTTTTGCACAAAAGGATTTTTATAATTGCACAGTTCCCAACCTTAGGCCAAGTGAGATATTGCTCCCCTTTTATATATGTACTTTGATTTCCACCAAGGAACGTTGGTCGATATTTTTTCCATAAATTTATGACTATATATTCTCTCAATGACAATGGTGCCTTTTTAAATTTAAACTTCTTTGTGTTATAATATTTAAATCTTGGGATTTAAATATTATAATATTTTAAATTTTAAACCTTTTTCCAAAGCCTTTTATAATATTTTTTTCGCAATTAAACCTTTGTCCTTTTCCATAATATTTAAATATTATAATCCTTTTCTTAAAAATATTTTCCTTGCTTGGAGATATATCTTGCCTTTAATAATTTCTCAACCTTATAGACTTCTTGAAGAATATTTTTGCCTTGAATACCACGCACCGTTTGACATAAAAATATTTCTAGCTTGAATAATTTCTCAACCTTATAGACTTCTTGAAGAATATTTTTACCTTGAATACCATGCACCCTTTGACATCAAAATATTTTTGCTTTGAATACCATGCACCTTTGACATCAATGACAACTCAATATTTCCAAAAAATATCAATGGTTCTTCCCTTCATTACCCATTAAATATAATGAAATAAAAAAAAATGTTTTTCCCTTTCATTACCCATTAAATATAATGAAATAACAAGGGTTATGCCCTTTAATTACCCATTAAATATAATTAAATAACAACAAAGGTTCTACCAAACCAGGCATGGCTTGATTGCCTTCCTACATGAATATCTACCAACGGCCAAGACTCTCACGAAAGAAGAACAAAACTCAAGAAGGGAGTATTTGGCACAAAGGTGATAATCACTACATATACGGCTCACCCCACAACAACCCAGATGTAAGTGAAATATTTATGAGGGAGTTACCCTAGATACTAGCATCAACAATAGCATGACGAATCAATCTAGTGATGATTATCTAAGGTGGTTAGGATCCTATTGTAAACATACCACAACTATGAGCATCAAGGTGGAGGGTTGTCCCTACAAACGAGTGGATGACTACCTTGGTGCTATCCTAATATTAGTGATGTCTAAATCCATGATAGGTCATACTTTAGAGCAATTTTCATGATGGTGAGAATGGGATGGTACAACCGATCGACTATGCGTACAGGTACTACCATATACCAAGACTACAATGCTACTATAAACCAACAAGCTACACATGCAGGCACTACCAAAGACCAACCGACTACGTGCAATTAAAAAAATCACAGAGGTACGATACTTAATGCATGGTTGAGAAGGTTAAACATGGTTGTTGGCCTTCATGGTTTCATATTGGTAACATGTGTTAAACAAAGGTTCACCTCTAAAAACTTACACTACAAGCTTTAAGGAAGGATCTACAATAGCTTCTAAAGAAGTTGGCATAAACCAATGAAATCCCATAGCTAGGAAAACCATCTAAAAACCATAGAAAAGAAAACACAATACACCTATTATTTGTTAAATACTATCACGAGTCCAACCTAGTATTTTTTATTGTTGGTTGTCTATGTTGCTCTAGAAGATATCATCGCTCACTTCCTTCGTGCTCTCTATTGTTGTCCCACTTTCTTCGCACTCTCCTTCCAATAGCCTCCTTTCCAACTATGTCCTCTCTCCCACTATCTAATTGTATCCTCTCTCCTAGGCTACCATCCCCTACCTACTCACATTAACTCTCCATCAACATCTATTAAGTGGTAGGGGTGAATATTCTCTCCTCCCTCTTCCCAAGGTATTTTTCATCAAGGAGACACCCCTTCGCATAGTTGGTATGATTGAATCTCTAAAGGTGATCCATCTCATCCTTATAAGGGGTATTATCACATTCAAAACAACAATGATTGGCTATTCAGATTAAGCATGCTCTTCATAAATTTGAATTAATTACAGTCTATAGTCATTCACTTTAATAGGGTTCTTCTATTTCTTAGTATAAACAACCAATGTTTTCTGGAATAAATCATATTTTATTTAAGATGAAATATTTTATAACCATAATATAAATCACTCATTTATTTAAAATGAGATCTCTTTACTACTTTAAATAAATTAACTATTTATTTAAAATAATTATTATTTATTTAATATTCTATTTAGATTGACTATTCATTTAAGAATGTTTTTTTCTTTTTATTTAAATAAATCACTTATTTATTTGAAATGATATCTTTTTGTTAATTAAATAAATCAACTATTTATTTAAAACTGATATCTTTTACTAGTTAAATAAATCAACTATTTATTTAAAAAATGATATCCCGTATTTTTTTTGTATACTATTTACCAAACATACAAGGAGTTATGAAGACAACCCATTCATTCATAGCTCACATATTATTAAGGAAAATAGTGTTGAAGTAAAATACAATCATTTATGTGCAATAAACAAAGAGGGAGTATTTCCATCAATCTAGTCACCTGTCTTATCCTCTAGAAATTACGATAGCTACTAGGCCATTAGTTTGGGTCTCAAGGTGGATTATCCCTAATAGAATGCATACCTATATGAAGGTATCTATCTATGTTATCTTTGAGTTACCTTGTCATCATTTCCCCAACCTCAAGTACCCTCGTCTTCGGTGGATGACTCAACTTCTACCACTTACGAGTGCAAATAATCCTACTATAGACACCTAAAACACGTTATGTCGAGGTGAATACTCATATGGGACATGCTAGAAGACCATATGGAAGACCTTGGACAAATACCAAGGTATAGCAGTGGTTTTTACCACTCATTTGGGCACCTTTGCCTAGTCAGTGCTAGTCGCTGCTGACACCCATGGTTAGCAGTGTTGATCGTGCCTGTCAGTCATGGTCAACACTCAAAATTAGTTGGCATTCATCTAATTCAAAATAGGTTGCAACGACCAATTGGTTATGTATTGGGCTGGTTTGAGTGAGGAAGGTTCTGGATCCTTCCATCCAACAAGCTCAACCACCCAATTTTGAAGCCATCCCTAGCCCTTGGAAATTGCTATATAATACCCATTTGAATTGGGGAAAAAAGAGAGAGAAGCATAATAAATTGATCAGTGAAGCCCTATAAAATTTCATAATCATTCACATGCATTGATAGGAATACTTTTGCTAACCAATTGAATATCACATTACCATGGATATCCTAGAAGGATAGGAGAGCCAAGAAACACTAATTTATGCAATCCATGCACTCACTGAGAAATTCAACCACCAAATCAATTAGAGGACATAGAGGTGACCCTTGACCATAAATTTGGCAAGGAGAAACAGAGAATTAGCCCCGATTTGGAGGGTAAACTTACTTCAGGCTCAGCCGCGGCTGTCAACCATGGTGAATAGTACCCTACGCTTGAATGACCTGCGATCAGAGTGTAAGCCCTGATTTCGTTGTTCTTTGTTCTACATTTAGTTTAACTAGGTTAGACTAATCATGATGTAATTTTACTTCAGTATTTTAGAGATATTTGATCAACATATTAAGAGTTAATTGCAATTTTCCTTAATTATTGTAGTGTAGGTATAACGAATCGTTTTCATGCTTTCATGTCTTCAATTGGTTAATTAGGAGTTTAGATAGATTCATATTAGTTTCTTTCATGTTTATAATGGTATATATTCATGATTTAGATCAATTTAAATGCATTGAATCACTTTCTTGATTTATTGATTATCATGTTATATTTTGTAAAAGCACCCTTTAAAAGCATCATCAAGAAAGGTCTCCTTTGCTTTTAATTTTTCTTATTGTTTATTGCACGTAGGAATAATAGGGTTTTGGGATGCAAGGCAAAATATGCATCTAATCATGGAGAAGAGGGTCATCGACACCCTAGAGTAGTTCGTGTCATCCTGAAAGGCACTTGGAAATCACACCTACCCTTGAGAGGGAAAAATTACATCATATTGTAACAATTGCATCGAAATGATTATTCCTAAGAGGGATGTACTTGTAATTCAAATTTGGCTTCAAATATAATGGAATAAAGCATATTTCTTATTGTTAATTTGTTATCAATTTCTTGTTCTTGTATGCATTTCGTGTAACTTTCAATTCTTGCAATAGGAATCGATAGGTGTGGGCCCTTTTTGTATAGTATAGAAGGTGATCATGGTGAAACTCCGTATTTCATACCTCAAATATCTAACTTCTATCATTTTTTATAGGTGCTCATAGTGGTTGACAATTACGGTCAAAATTTGTCACCACGATTGACATCCATGGGTAACAGTGGTCACTGCGCCACAGAGTCATGATCATAATCTGACAAATCAGACAATAGGGAGAAAAAGCTTAATCGAATGAGGATTTGAGGTAGGTCCCACTGTCATTCTATTTTTTTTCTTTCTCTATTTATATTTTTCCAAAATGTGCAAAATATTAGCATAATTAGGGAAGGCAATGGAAATGTGTTAAAAGCATTGAGTCCTTAAGTCTTTTGAGTAGGATCTTCTAGTCGCTACTAGGAACAACAGACCTTTGAGTGCAATTAACCCTAGTATCTAGCGATCTAGGCCCCTCTTGTATGTTAGTTTTTCTTGCATGAGGCCCGATTAGTGGTCATACCATCATTAGTATGTATTTTTAGAATATCATGTAGATTAACCATGCATACTTTTGAAATCAAACATTCCTTTTTCATAGCATGTAGAATCATTTGAATGATGTATTATGAATCTTTCTTTCCATGCAAATTAAAAGGAACCACACACACCATGTTTCATAGTAAATGCTAGTGAGTTGGGAATCACATCTAACCACTAGTAGGGTTTCAACGATGGTGGCAGTGATTTCCATTCATTGGCCCAACTCCCTTGTACCTTATTGTTACTAGACCAATACCAAATCCAAGAACTAATTGTAGCCCATAAAATTTACATGTATCTCTTCAGAGGGTATAACGCTAACTGGGTGAGATTGGATGAGGATCTGGGAGGACATGTGCTCCCTTTCCAAGTGTGGACTTCCATTGCCACACTTTGGGGGGATTACGTGACCTGGAGTTCATAGCCAGGTTGTCGAGCTGTAAGCATACAGGTGAAAGCCATTAAAAAATTAAGAAAATTATCAATGTATTACAAAACACGATAAGAGTTATTTTACTGATACAACAAATTGAAAACACATCAAACAGTTTAGGGCTCATTTTAAAATGGTAAAAGGAGACAATCATCATTGTATTCTTTGTGTGCTAATAAAATTAAAATCTAGACATAGGATACATAATGGTGCAAACACGGAGAGGTTGATTTGGGTATAGAACCAAGATCGAAGACCAAGCTCCACCTAGTGCACAACACGATGTAGAATACCATCAATCACAAAATCCTCTTGGATATCATTCAACGAGTATTAGAGGGGATAATTATACATGAAGAGATTACGTTGAGAATACCTTGATTAGAGTAAGTAGTAGACATCCCTCTAGACACAAATCAGAGCATGGGACTTCCCAGCATAGGGGTTCTGCACCTAGTATCATTTATTGTGACTGCATTTTGTAGGCATCCATGGGTTCAGCTGAAGAATATGTCATCGAGGGATCAATATTAGTACCCCTTTGACCTATATATAATGGAGGTTCATGACCTCCATCATCAAAGCATAGACCCATCCAAGATTCGCCCATTCAGGGGTGAACAAAGAGGGCTTCTTCTGAGCATAGGCTTGTACAAAATTCCTATAGGGGTGAAGCTACCAAGTTCACCATAGACATATCCAAAGTGGGAGAAAATGGTACACCACCTCATGAGCCATGGCATAGAAAATAGTTGGATGGTCTATATATATATTTCTAGGGCATCTAGGATATAAGCTTATGCTTGCACCCTCTCGACCTGCTAGTGAGTATAATGCAAGCACCATTAAGACCACCTGAGAACATGAAGAGTGCTCCAAGTGTTCTTGAGACATGCTTGCTTCTGTGTCGCATAAATACACTTGGTATAGAAGACAACCTGACATGAATACCGTCTTTACAAATCAAGGTAAGAGTGTGGTAAATTAGTCCATTGGAGGACATACCCTTAAATTCGCTCGAACAGAGCACACTCCCTAGATGCCTCAAACAGTCGATCATGTTGATAGATATCATAGAGTGATTTCAGAATAGAGACAATAGATTCTCCAAGATTGATTGGAGGATGTTCACGCAGAGAAAGAGTGCCTCAAAAATGAGAACTCTCATAGGCAGAGGTTCATAATAAAAAAATTATATGAATAGTGCATGCATGAATAATGCATCCTCGATCAAAAGGAGTGTGTAGAGAGAGTATCAATTGGCTACCACCATTTTACCTCCTCGTAGTGAGATCAGGGAGTGTGTTGATAGACGAGTGGATCACAACCCGAGTTACACCCTAAGAACATAGACACACATACTTGCTATATGGCTCAACACAAATATTGGCATCCAACGTCTGAACAACATGAGAATAGGTAGTATTAGAATGAAGTGGGAGAAGAATTAGAACAATAATATCTAGAAATATCCCAATTCAAGGAGTGTGATCCTAGCCCTTCACCTCGATCGAGGAAGAATCTTCCTCTGAGGGCTCCTTCAAGGCAATATCAAGAGGAGGAGTTTATTTCCTCATAAGCCTATAAGACCTTAGCAGAGAAGTTCCAAGCCATAGAAAATTAGGGAATGGTTTATTAGAAGCCTACCTTGAAAAAAATTCATAATGAACCTCTATGCATGTCAATGCCTATTCTAGCACATCTTGAGCATTTCATGATACCTTGACTAGAAAAGTTTCAAGGAGAGGAAGATGCATAGGAGCACCTAACTAGTTTTCTAGATATGTGATTTCATATTGAGAGCAACAATACGTTGCTCCTACACACCTTCATCATGACCCTCTAAAGCCTAGCCTTAAAGTGGTTCAACCAATTAAAGTGGCACAACATCACTAGTTTCAAACATTTAGCTGATGCATTTCTTGAACGCTTCTCCTTCGATGTCAAGAACAAGGTAAACTTATCTGACCTGGCCACTCTAACGCAACATGATGATGAGATAGTGATGGATTATGGAGTACAATAGAGTAAAATGATGGTAAAGTTGTCATTCTCCATCCCATCCCCTGAATTAATGTGAATGTTCACGAAGAGTTGTGCTAAGCACATTTTATTATTGTTTTAGTTGTAGTAATACTATACATTCGAAGAGGCTTTGGCACAAGCCAAGGTGATAGAGGACATCAAGTTACAGGAGGGTAACATGAAGCTCAGGAATAAAGGTGGTGTTGAACCTCCAAAATGGAGAAAAAGGGAAGTAAAAGCAATACTATCAAGCCCAACCTTCCCCTGCGTAATGCGAGTAGCACAACAATAATTACAAGGGTAAAAATAAGGAACAATGCACACCTCACGTATTCACTCAGTTATCAGAGTCCTTGGATTCAATTTTTCATCAGTTATGCAAGGTGAAGGCTATAAACTTAGTCGAAGTCAACTTAATGGACCCTAATCAGCCTAAGCCTAAAGGCTATAAAGACGATCAATATTGCATCTTTCACCAATCGAAAGGCCATGACATCGAGGTATGTTGGTCTTTCAAACATATGTACAAAATATGATTGAAATAGGTATGCTTCTTGTTGACAACCCACAAGTGCTTGATAATAAAAATATGGGGATTTACAAAAATCCTCTACCAAATCATGAGGTACCAAAGAATAATGTTGGCCAAGTCAACCAAGTATGCATCGAACCACCAACCTAGGGTTTCTTCAGAATGGTCAATGCTTTCACAAGAAATGCTAGGTATGAATGATTGAATCAATCTCTAGCACCTATTAGAATCCAAGATACACCTCCTCCAATGCTAGCCTAGTATGTGCCTAGCCCACCAACTAGACCAGTGGTGACCATTAGAAGTAGGTTGGTTCAAAATCTACAAAAAAATCCAATGAAGTTGTTTATTTATGAGCTAATTTAGCAGTCTCATAAGCATAGGGAGATGTTCATGGACATATTAAGGTCCATAGAATTGTAGCCTTAGGATCCCAAAGTTCTTACACACTTTGTGGGGCATGTGCAATAGTGTCAGGAACCGGTCATTCAATTTCATGAACACAAAGTCAAGATGGTTTCCACTATTATAGCAGACCCACCGCTGCATATCATTGCATGTGTGAATCACAAACCATTCAAGCAAGTTTTGATTGACACGGGGTTGTCAATCAATATCATAACTACCAAGGCATTAACTCACTTGAAGTTACCCAAGACACATATCATCCCTTATACCTTCATGTTGAGAGTGTTCAATGATGCCTTATGCTCAACGATAGGTACTATAGTCCTACCTATCCAGGTAGGATTGAATACCATCCTGGTGATGTATCACATAATCGAAGGTGCTATGAGATATAACATACTTCTAGGGATACCTTGGATCAGAGAGATGCATTGCATCCCTTATATTTTACATCAATGTATCAAATACATTCATGAGGTATAGGTTCACATGGTGCTTTCGTATGAAGAACCCTTTAAATATGTGAATCTAGCAAATTTGTTGAGGGAATTCATGCTCCCCTCAACACACTTGGATGTACGACCAGCGTCACCAATCAAAGAGCTAGGAGGTAAAATCAAAGCAGTGTGTGCTAGACCTGCAATGTTCGTATCTCAATAATCAAAGCACACGATGACTACTTCTATTAGACCAATTGCATCTACGATACAATGGGAAGATAGGAAGTTGAAAAAAAATATGGACAAAAAGAAGATAAAGCAAACACCCAAGCCAGTTATCATTGAAGCCCCTAATCCCATGGAAGTAGAGTAAATTCAAGGAGTCAAATAGGTACTTTAGCCTGCTTTACCTGCATCTTTAGTAGGGTTATCTGCACCGTAGGTGATCGTCCATTTGGTTAATCCTAAATTAATGAAATATAGTATGTAGAACATGATGTTCATGCCTATTACTGAGAATGCATAGGATATGGGCTGATCATGAGCCCATCAGCTTCCCATAGGAATGGTGGAACCTTGGGGGTACCACCTAACCAAACCAACTTCATCTATGGAGGGCTAGACCAGTTTGCATCTTCCATACCCATGGATGAGGATGATAATGAACCATTCATCGTGAATGTTCATTATATTTTTAACTCATAATACGCCATGCGATACTTCGAGCATTACCATTAGCATTGTTACAATCTCAAACTATTTGATAATGGGCATAAGAGGACTATAGAACCATAATATCAGTTACCTACTGATAGGTTTGGGTTGGAATTCTACAACAGAGGACATGACTAACTCCTTGCGACATATTTAGACCACCTATACCTTAGTCTAGGGGGTGAAGTTGACTTCAATCCTTATCACCCTAATCCTTCTGCATTTCAGAGGATAACCGACTAGTGACTTATGTCATTGTAGAGCCACTCGAGAGATATCATGTGAACATCTTGGTGGAGACCAGCCCAGAACTTATTCCAAGAGCTAACTTGGAGAATCAAAGCCGTGGAGCTACCAACGATATTGGTATGCATTTCCAGAATCTAGATACAGCTATAAAAACCAAATAAAAATTTTCTTATGAGGATGTTCATGCAGTATCCATCATCAAGAGTGATGGACTAGACTATGATTCTAGAACAGATGATGTTGAGTTATCCTCAAACAATGAGGATGGACTAGACTATGATTCTAGAATAGATGATGTTGACCAATCCACTCCATAATCCATCCAATCCCTCCAAACTATTGCATCTAAATGTAGATGCTATTGATTGGGATCATGTTGATTCACCTTTAGATCTTGAAGATTTCTTACCTAATGAAGAAATATTACAACATTTCCATTTTGTACCAGGATATGCACATGATGTCTATCATGTTGAGGATGCTTCCAATGAGGAACCTATAAACACAAAAAATGACATCCACTTGATCCCTATGCCTCATAAGCTTGAGAAGGGATCTCATATGTCAATGGAGGAAACCTTTGAAGTGGACATCAATAATGATCCCACCAATCCAAGGAAGGTTAAATTCAAGGAGACTTTGACTCCTAATGAGTATGCCAACCTCATCCCTCTACTGAGAGAGAGACCTGATCTCTTTGCTTGGACTTACAAGGACATGTCAGGTCTAAATTCAAATTTGGTTACTCAAAACCTTTATCTAGATCTATCAAAGAAGCTACTCAAGCAGAAAATCAGGAATATGCATCCAACAATTGCCTTAATGGTTAAGGATGAGTTGCAAAAGTTATTGGATGTAGATTTTTTCATCTCCATTGACTATCCGAAATGGGTATCCAATATGGTTCCTATAGGAAAACATGATGGGAGGATCCATATCTATATGGATTTCAAAGACCTAAATAATGCAACACCAAAGGATTCATTTCTGTTTCTGAATATTGATGCTCTTGTAGATGCCACTATAGGTCATGATATGCTCTTCTTAATGGATAATTTTTTTGGTTATAATCAAATTCGAATTAAGCCCAATGACCAGCATAAAACCATGTTTATAACACCATAGGGGAAATTTTGCTATAAATTTATGCCATTCGGTCTTAATAATGTTGGTGCCACATATCAGTGGGCTATGGCATATATTTTTTTATGACTATATGCATAAGATCCTAGAGGATTACATTGATGACTTGTTGGCAAAGTCATTATTGCATTTTGAGCATACAGAGGTCCTGAGGAGGGCCTTTGATCGCCTAATAGAACATAATGTCAGGTTGAATTCTAAGAAGTGTATATTTGGCATAACTTCAAGAAATATCTTAGGATCCATCATTTCAAAATGAGGTATCAAAGTTGACCCAACAAATATCAAGGCTATTATAGAAATGCGTCCCCCCACAAACATCAAATAATTAAGAAGCCTACAAGGCAAAGTAGCATCCATAAAGTTATTTATCATATATTTATTAAATAAATATCAACCCATGAATTTACTGTTGCACAAGGGGGTCCCATTCAATTAGGACGAGGACTATCGAGCAAAATGTTTTGAGATTAAGCAATACCTGAAAATGTCGCCAGTGCTAGTTCCACCAAGGCCATATGTGCCATTTTTGCTATATATATCGATAACCGAATTTGCACTGGGAACCATGTTAGCTCAAAAGAATATGCAAGACAAAGAACATGCCATATACTATATTATTTGAACCTTGGTGAGTTATGATATGGGATATGCATACGTTGAAAAGTTGTGTTTAGTAGTAGTGTTTGCTACCAAAAAATTGTGACACTATATGTTGAATCATACGATGTATGTCATATCCAAAAAAAATCCTTTGCAGTATATGATGAGCAAGACATATCAGAATACACGTACTGCAAAGTGGATCTGTAGCACCCTAAAATTGGCACAATAAAATTTTCATAATTACATTCACCTTAGTAAATAATTTAAAATTCAAATTTAACGTCACAAACCGCCCATTAACCGCCGAGTAATTCGTTTCCCCCTTTTTCATGTCATTTTTAGAGGTTTTTTTGACCGTTTGATGATATCGTCACCGATCAGACGATATCACCCCAGATCTGACGATTTCGTCTAGACTAGGACATCCAGACGATCTTGTCGCAAAACTAATTTTGCACAATTAGCTTCTATTCCAATGGGTCTCCAATCCAGGCAGAAGCGTGTCTACACTGTTAGGGACCCTCCCCCGTTGGAGATCTCCCAAATTGGGATGATCTCCAACCTCCTAACTACTCCCCTAAGCCTATTTAATCCTAAGCTATTCCCTTAGCACCCCCCTGGCTGAAATTCTTTGCAATTTAACTCCATCTATGTTGAACCATCCCAATTTTTCATTTGCATTGGTCCCATACCAATTTTGTTGTAGGTACATCATTGTTTTTCAGTCGGAGCCAACACACATCATCACCGACGAACCTGTTTAGATCGGAGGTGAACCTGTCAAATCTGAGGCAATTTTGTACTGATGCGAGACGAACTCGATGCGCAGTCCATATTGAGGCAATTAGTGCCTGAAGTTTGCATTTCTCAACCTTTTCTCTGTTGTTTTATTTTGTAAATTATATAGTTTATTCAGTGTTTATGTTATTTTGCATTTGGAGTTCACCCATTTAGCTTAGATTGCATACTAAGATAATGATTTGTCATTAGAATATCGTAATTTTTTTGAATTTATGTTCATAACTATTGCTCAGTATTCATACAGTCATTTGGTGTTGTTCCCTCTGTTAGCACAATAGTATTCGTTGTATTTTGTATCTACTTTTCTGCTTGCAGGTCTTTGACGAATTCGTCAGATCTCAGACGATTCAGATCTCAGATGATTCTGTTGAATTCTAGATGATCCTAACTGCTTCAAACATCAAAATCATCACCAGACATCCAGATCGGGTATTCCTCATTTGTATTCTATAAATTCTCAGTTTTATGTCTTTAAATCTATTTTTTGTACTCATTGAATTTGCATTTTCATATAGATTAATCTAGATTCATTTGGCCAAACCTAGGATATGAATGCTTAAAGCTAAAAACAAACACATAAAAACACATTCCAAACCTAGGCGTGGAAACTGCCATTAAATGTTTCCTGGTGAACCCACCATCCGTCGAAAAATCATCAAAATACACCTCCCTTGAGAGGCAGGACCTTTGCAAAGTCCTCTCAGTCCGAGGTACTACGACATACTTTTCCCATCCCCATTTTGGGCATGGATCCTATAGCTTGAAGGTAAGGATGCGAAAAATTTGGAGCGATACATTTTGGTGAACCCGACGTGAATGCATCATAACCTTTTGAAAACAAAAACAAAAAAAAAAAATATATATAGAACAACTAAAACATAGATGCATTTTAAATCCTTTAAGTTTGAAATCATGTTTAGATGGTAGCTCCTAAGAAAATATTAGCAGTTACTATAAATGTAGAAAACCAATTGGCAGCCATAGAAATCAATTCTATGCTTAATGTGCCTGAAACAAGTAGAAATCAATTCTTGTGGAACGAACTTGATAGAAGACTTAGTCTCATCTCATCTAGGTCCACACAACTTAAGCAAATCAAGAGGCTAGTCTTAGATAGAATCCTGGATCCTCATCAACTAGTTTTTTATCATGAACTTTAGAGAGCCTGCCATAGATGGTTAGCTTATAGGAGAGCTCTAGTATCTTCAAAATTGTTCACCTTCGAGGAATACCTTGAGAACGCAGCCATTGTACACCAGTTCCTAGGTTGTGTAGAATACCAAGAGGTTGTTCTTACGGATAGGGAAATATGGAATAGAGTTTCATGAGTGAGTTATATGAGAGTATTGCCACAAGCTTACTTTTATCAACAAATCCGAGACAAATAATATCACTATAGCTCTTTTCATCAAATTTTTAAAAGAAAACTTTCAATTTGAAGAAGAACACTTCATGACTCATGAACAACTCGAGCCTATTAATGATATTTATAAATTGTTTATAGAAAACTAGATTATTACTTTCAGTCTTATTTCTTGCATTTATTTGTGTTGATTGTCTTTACTATATTATTTCAAAAACAAAGAAAACTAAAAATTAAAAAACTAAAAAACTAAAAACATAGCAAAAACTTAAAAATTTCATTTCAAATATTGTAGTAGGTATATAGTAAACATATACCTCTTAATTTGTTGCATATATATATATATATATATATATATATATATATATATATATATATATATATATATATATATATATATATATATATATATTTGCTGAAATCAAAATTAAAGCACCATGCCTAAACTTAGGAATGGTAAAGAAACTTTAGGAGAAGAAGAAGATTGGTTACAAGATACAACTAGAGACCCAAATTTCCTTCTTGGAGATCCAAACGAGGAGAAGCTCTAGGTCAATCGAAGACTTAGGTGAAGATAAGGAACAAGAAGGGAGTGTTAAAGAGGATGGATCCTCATCCCCTAGAGTCGCCAAATGGAACTATTGTTTTGACAATAGAGCATTTTGGAAATTTCTCATTGATAACATTAATGACCTTAATGGGCAATTGTATTGATAAAGGGAAAATTAGTAACACTCAAGCAACCATGGAATATATGTGTAATATGCGCACTAATCCCTTGTCTTTCATTGATCAAGAAAGTGACAAAGCTGGGCCATCCAATACGGATATGGTCACTATGGCTCAAAACATGTCAAAACAACAGGTTACCCAACCTCCTAAGGAACCTTTTATTCAACCTAAAATCACTCCCACACAAAAGAAACCTTCCTTCACTACTTTATTCTGCCAAACTATTGAGCAATATGCTTCAAGTAAACAAAAACCTAAAACAAAGCCAAATACAAAATTTCAACAATCTGGAATACAACATAATACAACTTCAAAATTCCTTCATAATACTTTTCCTACCAATAATTTACACAATAGTAACATGGCATCTAATCTACATGTTCCTCCATCATATGCCCATAAAACCCATGTCAATGCCCTACCAAACCAATATGGGGGGCAAAATAGTAATCTGAAGCCATGGTGAAACAATTAGCTTCACATATGGACCGGATAGATCCCTACCATCCCTCGTATAATTATCGAGAGATCGTAGTCAACCTTTGGATCCCATAGTTGTAGCTCAACCATACCCTAACATTTTCCCATGCCCATCCTACCTATATAAAGGAACCGAAGATCCCATAGAGCATCTTCGTATGTTTAGGATAGCATGTCATGATATATCACATGATGACTTGCTATTACTAAAAATGTTCCCAAAAAGTTTAGGTGGAATGGCATTAGAGTGGTACTATCAATTGCCCACTCATTCTTTGAGAAACTTTGAAGAAACAGTGGAATCATTTGTCCATCAATTTAGTGCCTACATTGAGAGGCATGTAACTATTAAAGACCTATACAATTTAAAACAAGACATGGACGAATGTTTTGCCGATTTCTTAGCTAGATGGAGGCAATGAAGACCACTTGTGCTACCTTATAGGGAAATGTTGAACATCTTCATCAACAATTTACAAGAACAAATATCTTATGAGCTATCAACTGCTACTTTAACTACCTTTGATCAAGCTATAGATTTAGCTTGAAGAGTAGAATATGCCCTCATTAGGAGAGGCCAACTTAGGAAGAAGGATGATGAGAAAACATCGGAAATCAATATAAAAACAAACAAGTTGTCGAGTCATGACAATAGAAATGTGCTAATGTCAATACAACGAAGACAATAGAAAAATTCATATTGAAACCTCTCGATAAGCCTCCCGAGAATTCACTAGATTAAATCAACCCTTATCAACTATTTTACCTCAATTGCTAAAGAGGTTTGATCCAATTACCGCTATCGGGAACCCGATCCAACTATACCCGAATATAGAGGACTTACACTCGATTTCCATAGAGGACTGGACATTCTACCAACGCTTAAAGGTTGAAACATAAAAAAGGATTTTATTGACAATAATGAAATGGAAGTGCAAGCCTTCCAACCTAAACAAAACCCTCCTAATAATACTCAAAATATTGTTCCCCAAAATCAAAATCAAAATGCCAATCAAACTCTAGACATATTTCAACACCCTTTACCATGACATGGTAAAGAGGTAGCCAATCAAATCGAACATCATAATGTTACCCCTCCTACCCGATACGTAGGAACCATTAACGGACAATTTCAGATCCTCAAATATTTGACACAACCTTATCCCGTTACGACCATACCCTACATAATTTCAAACTTCATTCTAGTATATAGAATCGATAGTGAAAGTGAAGTGGATATCACTTGAAACCAATCGAATAGTTCTAAAACGAATCAGATCCTATTCAACCCGTCACGATGCTATGGTTCCAAGAACCATTTCCTAGAAGAGTTACTACTCGACCTTCTTCTAATATATTCCTTCTAATGAACAAGCCATCAATGCTCAATCGATACCGCTTCATTATAACATTGTAGGTACCATTGGTCGTCACCTGACAACAGGCTCAAAATTATCAACAAGAACCAAACCAGAACGATGGATCAGCTCCATTCATTTTGAAAAACCCCAATAAATGGAATCATGCTCCTACTATTTAACCTAAACTCCCTTACAATATTAATGAGCAATTGTCCAATACCACGTAATTCCTTGGATTTGTTAAGATCTTCTCCTACCCATAGGGATGAGTTGATGCTTACATTAAGCCAAATGATGGTACCTCAAAACATCCAACCTGAAGCTATGGTCAATACTATCATCACTCAAGAGATTAATTATATTGACTTCTAGGATAAATATATCCCACAACATAGTTTACATAAGGATAATCCCTTATACATTACTGCTTTAATTGGAGATGTAGTTAAAAGAGTTTGATTGATAATGGCTCATCTCTAAACATTTGCACTTTGACTTCTACCAAATATTTGGCTTTAGAAGTGATGAAATAAAAAAACCGATATGATTATCAAAGCTTTTAATGATGAAACACAAGAAACGGTGAGTTATTACCCTCCCATTGCAAGTTGGTACTAGAACCTTAGAAACAACCGTGTTATTGTACATTGCTCAAAAATACTTTCCCCTGGATCAATGCCATGCGAGCGGTCCCATCAACCTTACACCAATGTGTTAAATTTGAGTTTAAAAATTAGTTGGTCACTATTCATGGTGACCCTAGACCTTTTGATATGTGTACTTTGGTAGAACCGATTGGAGTGCAATTCTTCTCGTCCACACATCCTAGTTCTTATTTTCATCTAAAAGTGTGAAACACACACCCATAACTTCACCTATATCCCCTCCATTAATTTCATCCTCCTATATAGATCAACAACCCTCTAAACAAATCACTCTAGAACCTCAAAAATATCTTAAATCTACAACCAATCCTTCAAGTTCTATCCCTATAAATTCAAAACCTATAGAAACACCTATCATACCTTCCACATCTCAAGATATAGGTAATAAGCCTTCTACATATTATGCCCTTTTCGATGAACTTTTACCAGATTTATCCACAATATTAATATAAAAAAAAACAAATGCTTTCATGCAAGATTCAATTCTTTGAATAATTTACCCATCTCCTCGTACTTTGGGCCTCCCACAACCTATGGGAAGTACTTACTAAGTCGGAGTTGTGCTTTCATTATAAAGGATATGATGGAAGAATCCCTTGAAATATCAAAACTCATCATGAAGGATATGCTCGGTGTTATTTTACCAATGATTATATTAAATCTAAACCCATGATGCTTAAAATGGGATATAAAGGGAAATGCTTGGGACCTTTCCAAAATGGCATGAAAGAACCTTTCGAGATAGAACCATGGCCTGCCCGCTGTGGTGTGGGCCTATTTCCTAGTAAGGGTCAACCCTTTCCTTTTGAGGATGATGATCATATCATATGTTATCAAGATTATTTGGATAGGCATGTTGATTTGCCTCTTAAAAGTCAGTCATTTTCATGCAACATGCTATCCATAGCTTACCCAAAAATGATTGCTAACCCCGATGAAGAGTTGGAAGGAGATATCTTCCATGATGTCTCTATTGAAGAGATGTTACACAATGGATTTTATTTTGATGGTTCTATACCAACTATAGCCCAACTTGAGGCCACTAATCCTCAAAATGAATTATCCAAATTAACCTTACAAGAATTACAAGAATTGGGTGTTTCACCCACCCCACCTAATTTTGAAAGAGATCTACACATGGAGGTAGAAAACGTCATTAAAATTAATATTGGGACTGAGGAAAATCCTCACATAATAAATATTGGATCAGAATTAAGTCAAGAAAAACAAGAACAATACATTGCATTCCTTAAAGAGTATGAATATGTCTTCGCTTGGACATACGAAGATATGCCAGGTCTAGACCCTTCGTAGTCATGCATCATCTAGTGGTCCATCCGGATGCTAAACCTGTTAAACAAAACCTTAGAAAAATGCATCCCAAAGTGGCTCTTCTAGTCAAAGGGGAGTTAGAAAAACTCCTAAATGTTATCTTTATACAAGCTATTTATTATGCTGAATGGATCTCAAATGTAATTCTAGTCACCAAGAAAGAAGCTACCAAAGTTAGGGTTTGCACAGATTTTAGAGATATTAACGTTGCATGCCCTAAAGATGACTTTCCTCTTCCAAACATGGATCAAATCATTGACTTCACTGCCAAAAGTGGGATGATGTCCTTAATGGATGGATTCTCCGGTTATAATCAAATTTGGATAGCTCCTAAAGACCAGGCTAAAACAACCTTTATTACCCCTTGGGGTACCTTTTGCTGGAAAGTGATGCCATTTGGCTTAAAGAACGCAGGTGCAACTTATCAACGAGCTATGACCTATATTTTTCATAATATGATGCATGATATCCTACATGATTATGTAGACGATATTATAGCTCACTCTATTATTGAAGATCATCATTTGGATGATTTGAGAAAATTCTTTAATCGATTACGAGAATATCTCATTCGATTAAATCCAACAAAATGCATATTTGAAGTTAAGTCTGGTAAACTATTAGGGGTTTTAGTTTCTTTACGTGGTATTGAAATCAACCCTCTCAATATTGCGGCTATCACTGATATTCCCACACCTACTAATATATATGAGTTACGAAGTTTACAAGGTAAGCTTCAAGCTATCCGTCGCTTCATCGATAAGTTGGCGAACAAAACTGGTCCCTTTCTTAAACTCCTTAAGAAGGATGTCCCTTTTAATTGGGACATTGAATGTAGAGAAGCTTTTGAACTTCTCAAACAATACCTCCTTAATCCACCCGTGCTTTCACCGCCTAAACCTCGATCGCCCATTCCTCCTATATATTTTAGCTCCGTATTCGCTTTAGGAGCTATGTTAGCTCAGTTGGATGATGAAAAGAGAGAACGTGCTAATTATTATATTAGCCGAACCTTCATCAATTATGAAACCCACTACACAGCGTTGGAAAAACTATGTCTAGTAGTCGTGTTTGCTATGCAAAAATTACGACACTATATGCTTAGTCAAAAAACTTGTCATTGCTAAATACGATCCCTTAAGGTATCTCATGAGTCGACCTTATTTATCGAGTCACACAGCCAAGTGGGTTCTTGCTCTAAGCGAGTTTGATCTCACATTCATAGGAAAAAAGTCTATTAAGGGTCAAATCATAGCAGATCAATTAGCTGCTACACCCTTAGAGTCTACCCATCCCCTCATCATCGAGTTTCTAGATGAATGCCTTCAATTAGAGGCAGACCATATTGAACAATCATCCTTATACTTTGATGGAGCTCGATGTATGAGTGGGGCTGGTGCGGGTATTATTTTAATATCCTCGCAAAAACATCTTATTCCTCTATCCTTCAAATTGACATTTGCTTGCACCAACAATACTATCGAGTATGAAGCTCTAATCCTCGGTTCGCAGCTTTGGCCCTCAAAATTAAACATCTTTTAGTTTTTGGTGATTCTCAACTCGGTTATAAACCAAATTAATGAAGTTTATCGGACTGGAGATGATAAACGTTGCCCATATAAGACCTATGTCTTACAATTAATGTCTTTATTTGATCAAGTTACCTTGGAAGCTATTCCTCAAACTAGCAACCGTGCGGTGATGCTATGGCCGCAGCTGCATCTCTCCTGCCCTTGGAGTTAGATGACGAATATTCCACTATCATTATTCGTCGACTCTAGGAACCCGCTTCAAATAAGCCATGCTTAGAGCATTTGGATGTATTTCTAATCAATGAAACTACTCCTAAACCTTGGTATATAGACATATTTGATTTTCTCCAAAATGGGACTTTCCCTACCAATTCTAATAGAAACCAGAGATCGGTTATTACATCGACGAGCAAGTCAATTTGTAATAATTGCCAATACTTTATATAGGAGATATTTTGAAGGTATCCTATTAAGATGTTTAAATTCAAAAGAATCTAAATCAGCCTTGAGTGAAGCCCATGATGGATCTTGTGGAGGACACTTTAGTGGTAGCATCATTGCTAAAAAGCTCCTTCGGATAGGATACTTTTGGCCTACCATGGAAACGGATGCACATGAGTATGTGCGCCATTGCGACAAGTGTCAAAAACATGCTGACCTTGTCCATGCACCTGCACAAGATCTGCAGGCTATTTCATCTCCTTGGCCCTTTTCTAAATGGGGTTTGGATATTATTGGCAAAATCAATCCTGTGTCATCTAATGGACACAAGTTCATCATAACCGCCACTGAGTATTTCACGAAGTGGGTCGAAGCTATGCCTTTAGCTTCCTGCATTGGAACACAAGTTTCTAAATTTATTTTTAATCAAATCATTTGTAGGTTCGGAATTCCTACCAATCTCATCTCTGACAACGGAACTTGCTTCAAAAATAAAGATGTTAAAAAATTATGCCAAAAATATAAGATTCAACATCGCTGGTCCACTCCTTATTATCCTCAGGGTAATGGTCAAGGGCATCTAACAAAATCTTAATCAAAATTCTCAAAAGATTAGTCAATAAAACTGGTCGTGACTGGCACATTCAATTATATCTAGCCTTGTGGGCTTATCGAACTAGTGTTCAAACCCCCACGGGAACTTCACCATTTGTTTTGGTTTATGGTGTTGAAGCAGTTTTTCCATTTGAATTGGAAGTTCCTTCTTTGGCTCTACTACTTCAAGATACCGAAGTAGGAGATGAATATCGATGAATCGGCGGAACTCCTAGATGAAAAATGCATCAATGCTTTGGAGCATCTCTTGCTTACCAAAACAAGCTTAAAAGATCATATGCTAAAAAAGTTCGTCATCGATCCTTTGAGATCGGCGACCTTGTTTTAAAAGAAAATCAAAAAAATACAAATGCAACTAAGGACCTTAAAGGTAAGTTTGAGCCCAACTGGCTTGGACCATATATTATTACTACTAAATTTGAATCAGGATCATACAAATTATCTACCTTAGATGGTAAAGAACTTAAAGAACCCATGAATATTTTGCATCTTAAACGTTACTATGCATAAACTTGGTCATTTCATCCATGTATACATTTGTTCAAAATTACTATCTTGTATTTCTTTCAAATTTATAAATCCAAAATATCAAAAACATTCATAATCTCCAAAATCTTCAAAACTATTTGTTGCATATATTTATGGCACTTGTTACTTTTTTTCAAAAACAAAAATAAAGAATAAAAATATAAAAACAGCTATATGCTTGACTCTTTCGAAACCAAAATAAAATAAAGAAGAAAGAGAGAGTCAACATTCTCAAAACTTCTCAAAAAAATTATTTATATATATTTTCTTACAATTATTGCAGTTATATGTTTCAAATTATTTTGGATAAATTAACATTTATTTGGAATCCCTCACTTGCACACTCACAACAATAAATATCTTGATTTTATCTGGCATGATTATTAATCTCTCTTATATCAAAGTCCACAAAATTCAATTAAATAAAGTTTGAGCATAGAGAATTGATCTTGTTATTTACTTAAACCAAGCACATATTTTCACAATAAAATGAATATATTTGTAATTTCCATGTTTTGCTACATAGTAGAAGTGATTCTTGAGTGAAAAGTTTCCCCTGCTATCCTATCATGCACATGGTCTAGAATATTTAAGAATTGGCAAAAGGACAAGCTCACCCCTACCCAGAATAAAAATCCGTTGCTCTACAGCTAATCCGAGCAAGTATCTCTAGCAAAGAAAAAGAGAAAAGAAAAATGTTCTTTTATATCATTATAGCAATATTTCAAGCACTATCAAGCAAAAAAAAAAAATATACAAAAAGAAAAAGAAGCAACGTTCAAAAGAAAAAAAAAAGAAAGCAATAAAATTCCTTTCCCTACCCTTTGAAAAGAAAAGAAGGGTTGATGAGCTTGAATCCCTGGAATTCTCAATTATTTTGAAAAGCGTGAGGTAAGCCCCATAACAGGTGGTTTGTGCCCAAACCTCTTGGCCTTGGGTAACTCCTAGTGTGGCGATATGTCCGTCACATTAGCAACCTTCTTTTGGGGGGACCTATGCTCTTATGGATTAGCTAGTTGTTGATAATCCGACCTACATAGTAGTCTAGTATGGTTATATGCATCTACATCATGGTTAATGAACACTTATTTGGTTTCTTCAAATTACTTGTATCATATTATCTTGCTCAAAATTGGTAAATGAACAATGCAATTGCACACACATTTGTATTTGAGAGATTTTGTGTATCATTATGATAAATCAAGATCGGAAATGAATTCACATATGCACATGGGATTCCTTATAAATCTATTTTTGTCTTCAAAATACTTTGAAATATTATTTTTGCAACTTGTTTAGAATACATCAAGTACAATTGTCTACCACAAAGACAACTATATAATAGAAAAATCAAAAATTTCTTTCAAAATATACAATCAAATCATATATATCTGGTTGACTTTCGCGACGATGGTATAGTTTCAAAACCAAAATTGGAATTTTATGCCTAGCGCAAGTCCTCATTTTTATATTTTCTATTCATCAAAAATCAACCATGCAATAAAACTATTTTTTTTGGATTTTCGCGATGATGGTATAAGTCTATACTTACATATTCTATGCCTAGCGCAAACCATTGTAACAATTTTTATTCCCCATTTATTAAAAATCATGAAAACCATATGACTTAATTCATTATTTTACACAAATTATGCTTTTAAAAAGCAAACACATTTTCATTATTTCATTATGTCAACCTTCAATTTTGCAATGATGGTATAATTCCTAAAGAATTAGCCATCTCGCTACTCTCTCCTATGTCAACACCCTTGCCCTTATCGGGCAATGGTGGCCTCTCCCTCTATGGAGATGGGGGTATCACCTCCCTCCTCTCCCTCTGCCGCAGCCTCTCCTGTGCCTATGGCCTCCTCAGATCTCTCCTACCATAACCCTAGGCCACCTCCATAGCCGCCTAGCACTGCCTCAATATTCGACACACAACCGCGTGTATCAAACCCTGTGCCCTCATCATTCAAGGAGGGCGAATGCCTGTGTACCAGGCATCATAGCTATCGGCTACCCCTACGTCGTCCCCATCCATTTGCTGGATGGGGGCATCATCCATGTCCTGTATCCAAAATCGTTGCATGTCGGGAGCCCTGCTAACCGTGGTGTTATCCTGGACAGTCCGAGAAAACTCATAATACCTGAGAGATAGGATCCCCTGCTGCAGACTGAACTACATCAAAACTCAGTCATAGCGATGGAGCTCCACCTCTCCCATCTCCATCCATAGCCCTGCCTTGTGCGCGCCAACTCCCTGTCCATCCTCGGCCCACCCCCGGATGCTCCCTCCATGGTCTCCGGGGTGATCTCGGTCCGAGACTAGGTCATCCAGGAGGTGGTCTCCGAGACATAGGGAGGTCGATCTCTGCCCGTGACCCTCTTCGGAGCCACCGGAGGAAGACTCGGGGCCTATCCCCATCTACCCCTATCGGAGGAAGCCCTACCGGCCTTCGCACCGCAATGTGCTCCCAAGACCAAACTCTTGTAAGAGCGATGTCATCACCAGACATCGGCCACCCTTGTACATGACCCCATATAGGATCCTGTACAACCGACATAGTACATAGATGCTCTAAGAGAACCTGTAGTCGTGGTCTCGCATATCACAGATCACATCTACAAGCATCCACAGCACCCTACACTCGCTCTGGTGGCATAGCAGAAGTCCACCAACCACTCCAGCTAGCACCCGTGTGAGTCTATATGCCCCAAGCATCTGGCATAGTGCCTCGATGTTAACTCCACATTTCTCCAGGGTGAAGCTCGAGTCACCACACAATCGTCCCATAGCATGGCCCTGATTGGCCATAGGAGTGATCAATAATCCTTGTATGGGGATTCTTAGAATCCTCCATACATCCTCTAGAGTGGGAGTCATCTCCCCTGTCGATAACCAAAAATAGGAAGAACCCGGATACCATCTCTCTGCTAGGGCCGTTAGTAGCCCCATATCTATGGACACCTGTGGCATCTGCCCGCCACATCTGCAGCTGCGGTGATCTCACTTTGCCTGTGTGAGAGTGGCCAAGTCATCTCTCAACCCTCCATACTTCCATTCCCTGCTCTTTAGCAAACATCTCTACAAACATAAACAACAAAACAAACAAACAATCATTAATAAATAATTTAAGTAATAATGCAAGTTAAAAATCAATTTTTTGCAATTTATGATATCGCCCACTATTGGACGATATCGTCCCAAATTTGAGCAGAATCGTCTTCGATTTCGCAGTTTGAAATCATCCCTAATTTGACGAAATCATCCCCCTTTCGTTGATTTTGCCCTTGGGCGAAATTGACATCGATGGCCCAAAAACGGTCGCGATGCTCAAAATTCATCTAAAAATTACCTAAAAAGCATGTAAATTCAAATTAAAGCATCCTAGTTAAGTCTAGACTCTTACCCGTAGACCGTGTCGGACCTTTGTCGATCTATGCGTCATCTCCACCATTTTTGCTTCAGAGCTCTAAAAACCAAAAAATGAACAGTAAAAATGAATTAGGGTTTTACCCTATTTTTTTTAATTTTATTCAAAAATAAATTTTGCTTTTTCGTGTTTTTACCTCAAACGTTCGATTTGGGTAAAAACACAGAGGGGGCACCATAGTAAGTTGTCGTACAATTCGACCAAGAATCGTCGCCTAAAAATGGGAATAATTTTTGCTTTCTCCTAGATCGAGAACTCATCTTTAACGCATTTTCTTCGAAAAATTCGCTAAAGAGGGGGCAAAATGTAGCACCCTAAAATTGGCGCAATAAAATTGTCATAATTACATTCACCTTAGTAAATAATTTAAAATTCAAATTTAACATCCCAAATCGCCCGTTAACCGTCGGGTAATCCGTTTCCCCCTTTTCTGTGCCATTTTTAGAGGTTGTTTTGATCATTTGATGATATTGTCGCCGATCAGACGATATCACCCCAAATCTAATGATTTCCTCAGGACTAGGACGTCCAGACGATCTTGTCGCAAAACTGATTTTGCACAATTAGCTTCTGTTCCAACGGGTCTCCAATCTGGGCAGAAGCCTATCTGCGCCATTAGGGACCCTCCCCCATTGGAGATCTCCCAAATTGGGATGATCTCAAACCTCCTAACTACTCCCCTAAGCCTATTTAATCCTAAGTTATTCCCTTAGCACCCCCTTTCTAAAATTCTCTGCAATTTAACTCCATCTATGTTGAACCATACCAATTTTTCATTTGCACTGGTCCCATACCAATTTTGTTGCAGGTACATCACTGTTTTTCAACCAGAGCCAACACACATCGTCGTCGATGAACCTATTCAGATCAGAGGTGAACCTGTCGAATCTGAGGTGATTTCGTACTAATGCGAGACGATCTCGACTACATTCCATATTGAGGCAATCAGTGCCTAAAGTTTGCATTTCTCAACCTTTTCTCTGTTGTTTTATTCTTCAAATTATATATTTTATTCAGTTTTTATGTTTTTTTGCATTTGGAGTTCATCCATTTAGTTTAGATTGCATACTAAGATCATGATTTTTCATTAGAATAACGTAATTTGCTTGAATTTTTGTTCATAACTATTGCTCAGTATTCATACAGTCATTTGGTGTTGTTTCCCTCTGTTAGCACAGTAGTATTCATTGTATTTTGTATCTATTTTTCTACTTGCAGGTCTCTGATGAATTCGTGTGACGAATTCATCAGATCTCAGATGATTCTATCAGATCTCAGACGATTCTATCAAATTCTAGATGATCCTGACTGCTTCAAACATCAGAATCATCACAAAACATTCGGATCAGGTATTCCTCATTTGTATTCTGTAAAATATCTGTTTTATGTCTTTAAATCTATTTTTTGTACTCATTGAATTTGCATTTTCATGCAGATTAATCTAGATTCATTTGGCCAAACCTAGGATATGAATGCTTAAAGCTAAAAAAAAACACATAAAAACACATTCCAAACCTAGGCATGGAAACTGCCATTAAATGTTTCTTGGTGAACCCACCATCCATCAAAAAATTATCAAAATACACCTCCCTTGAGATGCGGGACCTTCATAAAGTCCTCTCAGTCCGAGGTACCGCGACATCCTTTTCCTATCCTCCTTCTGGGAATGGATCCAATAGCCTGAAGGTAAGAATGCGAAAAATTTGGAGCGATACAGGATCATGCTACTGATAAAATTCAATCTAGTATTAATAAGCCAAAAGTTCATTAAGGGACAAGTCATAGCGGATCAACTGGTTTAGGTGCCTCTTGAAAATAGTAGGCCCCTCACCATAGAGCTTCTTGATGATGCATTATTTACCTTATCAAAAGCACCCAAACCTAAATAACCAAATAATAAAATTGATATGACATTTTTCTTCGACGGTTCAAAGTGTGAGAAAGGGGGTGGTGTAGGAATAGTGTTTTTCGTGCCACAGGGTTCTCCAATGCCCTTGTCATTCAAGTTGTACTTTCCTTGCACTAACAACAATTCTAAATATGAATCCCTAATTCTAGGTCTCCAAATAGCTATTGCCATAAATATAAAAAGGCTAAATATATTTGGTGATTCCCTTCTCATTATGAACCAATTTGAGGGATTATTTCAATGTCGATGTTTGGTATTGAAAGCTTACAAGGATCTTATTGATATTTATCTATCTCGACTGCAATGGTATGAAATTGATGTAATACCTTGTTCATCCAATAGATTTGTAGACACAATGGCATATTTGGGATCTCTAATCCCTCAGAATTTGTCTATCGATTTCGCTACCATCCATGTAAAAAAATTGTCACATTCTACTATGCAGGGTGAAGCGTTGGATAACAAAGAGTCAATCAACATGACTCATGTAGAACCAAACCATGTGTGGTTTTATAGAGCTAGATAATTTCTCATGAGAGCATCCTGGGGGTCTTTGATCTTGTATGATCCTATGGGGAGTGTTATTACCATTCACCATAAGGTTATTTCCCAGTCTGTATTTGCCAATGTAGAACTATAGGGGGAACATGTCATCTTGTCAGTTGAATCCAAAGCTTATCACAACTAGACATCATAGATACATGACTTCCTTAGACTTGGTGTAATATCTTAGGGATTATCGTGTGCCTCAAAGCACAAATTTAAATAGAAAGCGATATAGTATGTCTTTTTAGCAAAAATGATGTACCATAGAAGCTTCGATGGAGTTCTCCTTTGTTGTCTTGAGCCCCAAGAGTCATCTTGGGTAATTTTACAAGCTCACGATGGTACGTACGATGGCCATTTTAGCGGTATGGATATTGTTAAGTGCATCCTTTGTATGGGTTATTATTGGCCCACTATGGAGAAGAATTACAATGTGTATGTCAAGAAATGTGTTATATGTCAGCATCATGCTAATATTATGCACCTGCCATCATAGGCCTTACAACCAATTCAATTGTCTTGGCCATTTGCATAGTGGGGAGTTGATATCATTGGTAAGATCTCTCTTCTATCATAGGGTCAGTATACTTTTATTATCATGGCTACTAAGTTATTTAATAAATGGGTGGAAGCCATTCCCTTAAAAATGACAACTAGAGTGCATATTACTGAGTTTATACTCACCAATATCATAAGTCATTTTGGGATACCATCCAAGATAGTTTTGGATAATGGAATTGTTGGTCACGAATCTGCCATAGGAAAGGATTTCATACAAAATGCACCCTAGAACCAGCCAACATTGAAAGGCTAAGAGAAAGAAATGTCTCCCAGACCAATCTCCAGAGAGGGTTGGTTCCCTTACTAAATCTAAGCTTGATTTTAGACTAAAGTTGTAGGAAAGGAATTGGAAATATGCAGAAAAGAAATGGGAAATTACAGAAAGAGATGGGAAATATAGCCACAGGACAAATTTGTTAGATCGGCAAAGATTAGCAACATATAACTTTAAGCACACTAACAACATATAACGAAATATAGCAACGTAATTCACTTACAATCATGCGCAGATAACCTCAAAAATCACATTCCAGAAATCACTTCCTCAGAAGCAATATTTAAACTCAGATGTAGAATTCAAATTAAGCAGCAGATAAAAAATATGAGCGTAAATGAGGAATGCATAAGATAGAAGGGAAAACACATAGAAAGTTGCTTGCAAAACCAAAGGCCAAATATCTTTCATTGATGCAAAGAACTTGAAATTTTTTCAGCAAAACTCTCTCTCTTGACCCTTCTTTCTGAGATCTACATTGATATTTATAGAGGTATTGCATCTTTGTAGCATTTAAAACATGAAACGAACCTCCTCGAGATCTACAAAATGTGTATCAAAAATAAGGAAATGATCCCCTTAAACTAGCCTTGAAGAAACAAGAAATTAAATGAAACAAGGAACCGGACATCTTCATTAAATGGTCATCCTCGAAACATGCTAGAACCGTTAGAAAATCATGAACAAAAGCTTTGAATAATGGAGGCATCTTCAATTCTGATGGTTTCGAAAACTATAGGCCTGACCACGTTGTTAGACCTTACATGCATCAAAAAGCAACAAAACATTCAATTATGGAGTGCTTTTAATCCTTGGAAATCATAATGCTTCATCATGTCGTTCAACCACTTTCTAGCACGAAACTATGACAGGTCACGAAAATGTGACATGTCACGAAATCGCGAAATTTTTCTCCTTCGTATGCTATTGGCATTTTGGATTGCAAAAACCAACCATGTCATGAAATCACGACGTATTGGGCTCTTTTCTCTTCTTTGTCACCTTGGGTCGCAAAAACATGACGCATCGCGAAATTGTGAAGTTCTTTCCTCATATTGTCCTTGTGCTGTTTCAAACCGCAAAAATGCGACAAGTCACGATTTCGCTACATCTTTTCCTCTTATGGATTTATCTTCCTGATACGTCACGAAATCATGACATTCTCCTTTGTTGGGACTTCTTCCCTCAACATGTAGTGAAATCACATGTTCTTTCACCTACCTTCTTCACTCCTCCAAGTCACGTAAACATCACCATGTCACGAAATAATGACAATTCTCCTGCTTCTGTGTCCTTCTTCTGTCTACCCACAAAACTACACCATGTCATGAAATCGCGACAATTTTCTCTTCCTTGGCCTTCATGCTCTTGAGAGTAGCGAAAACGGAACATGTCGTGAAATCGTGACAATCCGTACCATTTTGTTCTTTTTGTGCTTTCACATTGCGAAAACAAGACATGTCATGAAATCATGACACTTCTTGTCTATTTAGCTTTTCTCCACAATATGTTGCAACATCGCGACGATTTCTCTTCCTTTACTGTTGCTACTTTCTATCACAATTTTGCGACGTCGTCTTCTTACTTGGTCTCATTTTTCAAAAGTGTCACGAAATCGCGACATCTTTCATGCCTTAAGATTTTCTATCCACCTTGACTGCGATAACGCGACATGTCACGATACCACGACATTTTTTACATTCTTGCCCTTGTTCATTTTTCTATCATGAAATCATGATGTGATTCATTGTCATTGCCCTTTGCTCAATTATGTCACGATTTCGTGACAATTTCTAACATTCTGCTCCATGGTCATCGCAAATCACAAAAACCTGACATGTCGCGATATCGTGACATTTTCTAAATTTGGCTTCTCTCTCCTCAAAGGACCCACGATAACGTGACATGTCACGATATCGTGACAATTTTTTAACCCATCCTCTCCATGCTATTTTCGATCGCGATATCGCGACAGTCTTCGAACTTAGCTGTTTTGGTATCAAAACTCGCAAAGAAACATAGAGGAATGAGAAATTCAACCGTTTATGCATGAATAATCACAAATCAAAACAATGTGGAAAAAATGCCAACATTCTTGGCAGCTCGTGGGGTATACAGTTCTACTGTATGCACGAATCCCAAGCCTGAATCCATTGGGCAACAGAGTCGAGAAAAATATGAGAAGTAGGAAAGGAAGTGCTGACTGATGGGAAACATCTTTGTAGACTACTGCAACAACTCTTGCTGACTTACTGAAAACTCAAATAAATCTATATTTGGCTTAGCTCACCAAGTGTTGTAAAAGGATCTCCATGATAGTTATGAAAGCACTGGGGTTGCAAAATAGAAATGAACGGAATGAGTGGAGTGAGGACTACAGAATGAAAATAGTAAATGATGGAATGGTGGGAATGGGGGGAGTGAAACGGTAGATACAACAACTGAAGAGGGGAATATGGAGTTATTGACTACGGAAATGGAAAAGTGGATAATAAAATGAAAGTAAATGAGATTGAAAAATGTGGTATGAGCTGCGGATGAATGCTGAAAAGAAAAAAAGGATTAGAAGAAAGGGGAAATAAAGAAACGAGAATGTTAGAGGGGGAAAAAGAAACAATAGTAGTGGCTTAATTACAGATGACAGAAGAAAGAATGAGTGAGGAAGGGAATGAAAAGAAGGGAGGGGAAGGAAGAAATTGACGAAAGCCACTATCTGTTGGGGAAAGAAGAAGAAAAAAGAAAGAAATAAACGTACCTACAAGCTCGCATGCAAAAAGATCCGAATTTGGTAGTCTGTGTGCACAAAGGACAACATTTTTTTTTTTTTCTATTTTTTTTGTTTTATATACAAAATTTTACGACATGATTGGCATGCTGCCACCACAAACCCAGTCTCAGGGGGTTATTCGATGAATCTGTAGTGTCCAGACCAGATCTGATCATACTTGAGTTGGTCCTTGAAGTTGGGATGACCTCCCAAAGTTCTCCATGTTGCAAATAGGGGCAAGTTATCCTGCATGCTAGTACCCACACAGTTGACAAATAATGTAGCAAAGAAATTTACCACATGAAGGGCTCTTGTGGGTACCAGTTGTAGTAATGGCTGAAGCCAATACCACCATATTGAAGAGTCCCCTGGTTGTGATCTGAGAACTGGTTCCTCCAATACCTTGGTGCGATCACAGAACCTTTCTGATGATAAATATGCTTCCAGGATCTCCTTAGGCTCAACCTTTTGATGAGGAATACTCAATGGGTGGCTAAATACTTACATGTTGTGCATGATTGTGCCCTCTTTGTGCTCAGGTTCTGGAACTTGAATCTGTTCCTTTCCTTGGCCTATATTTTCTTGACCCATATCTTGATGAAAACTGCAAGCAATCATATTATCTACTGTTGGGATAGTGCTTGCATATGCCCATCGTTGGCCTTGGATGAAATCTACCCCTTGAGTTCCACACAACTGCATTTCAGGTCTCTGCACAGCATAAGGGATCTGCCATGATGAATACTGAGTAGGGTAGACAGGAGTGGTGACTATCGGAGGATAAGGTAATGGAGTTTTTCCCCACGGTAATTTTCCTGATAGGAGCATAAGGTGCTCCGCTTGTAATGCTTCCTCAAAGATTTGAGGGAATCTACATTCGCATGATTGCAACAAGAGGAGGCTTATGTCCTGATGGAAAGCTCAAACATAGAAGAAGTGGGTTTGGGTGGGTGTTGGTCGGATCATCTCTGGAATTCTCTTCCAACTTCTATTGAATTGGACATTGAAGTCTGTGATGCTCTCTAGAGGTGCTCTCATGATATACATGAAAAGTTGAAAGGAATCCTGAAAACTGTTAAAGATATCCTCATCGAATCTTCTGATTAGTGCTCCCGCTAAGTCATCCCATGAACTGATTCTTTGATGCCCAAGCAGTCTATACCACTGTAACACCCTTCCTTGCAAAGACAAAACCAGAAGTTTTATCATAACATCTTCGTGAACTATACCATGTAGAGTCAACAAAGTGGCAACATCTTCAATATGCTCTCGGGCCATTCCCTGGGTGCCATTGTATCTTGTTAGGGCTTTCAGAGCACTTCTAGGAATCTCATGCCAAATGTGGAGATTTAGGGGGCCAGGATCATCCTATCTAGGACAACATACCCTCATCATTATAGCAACGGTCTGCGATATCACGGTTGTTGCCAATTTAGAATCGCCAAGTGAACACTCTTTCCTCCGCTTGTAAGGTCAAGGCTATTCACCAAACCTTGATCTCTTTGGGGTATCTTCTTTTAGCTTTAAAATGTGTCTACGATTAAGAAATTTGGATCTTCAACTCAGCAGAGTCACCAGATAAACATACAAATCTCCGCTATGAGGTCAAGACAATTCATCAAAATATTGATACCTTTGGGTGTTTAAACAAGAAAACAATCAATCTCACCGATTATGGATCTTTGGGAGACAGAAACAGTCTGTCCCACCGGGTGTGCCAAAAATTGTTGGTCACGAATCTACCACAAGAAAGGATTTCATACAAAATGCGCCCTAGACCCAGCCAACATTGAAAGGCTAAGAGAAAGAAATGTCTCCCAGACCAATCTCCAGAGAGGGCTGGTTCCCTTACTAAATCTAAGCTTCATTTCAGACTAAATTTGCAAGAAAGGAATTGGAAATATGTAGGAAAGAAGTGGGAAATTATAGAAAGATATGGGAAATATAGCCACAGGCAAAATTTGTTAGATCGGGAAAGATTAGCATTAGATAACTTTAAGCACACTAACAGCATATAACGAAAGATATCAATGTAATTCACTTACAACCATGTGCAGATAACCTCCAAAATCACATTCCATAACTCACTTCCTCAGTAGCAATATTTAAACTCAGATGCAGAATTCAAATTAAGTAGCAAATAAGAAATATGAGTGTCAATGAGGAATGCATAAGATAGAAGGGAAAACACACAGAAAGTTGCTTGCAAAACCAAAGGCCAAATATCTTTCATTCATGCAAAGAAGTTGAAAGATTTTTAGCAAAAGTCTCTCTCTCGACCCTTCTTTCTGAGATCTACATTGATATTTATAGAGGTATTGCCTCTTTGTAGCATTTAAAACATTAGGCGTCTTCAATTCTGGTGGCTTTGAAAACTGTAGGTCTAAGCACATTGTTCTACCTTGCACGCATCGGAAAGCAGCAAAACATTCAATTCTGGAGTGCTTTTAATCCTTGGAAATTGTAATGCTTCATTGAGCCATTGAACCACTTTTTGGCATGAAACTATGACAGGTCACGAAAATGCGACATGTGAAATCATGACATTTTTCTCCTCCGTACACTTTTGCCATTTTGGATTGCGAAAACCAACCATGTCACGAAATCACGACGTATTGGGCTCTTTGCTCTTCTTTGTCACCTTGGGTCACGAAAACGTGATGCATTGCGAAATCATGATGTTCTTTCCTCATATTGTCCTTGCACTATTTGAAATCGTGAAAATGTGACAAGTCACGATTTCGCTACATCTTTTCCTCTTTTGGCTTTATATTCCTGATACGTCACAAAATCGCAACATTCTCCTTTGTTGGGACTTCTTCCGTCAACATGTAGCGAAATCACAACATGTTCTTTCACCTGCCTTCTTCACTCCTCCAAGTCACATAAACGTCACCATGTTGCGAAATCGTGACAATTCTCTTGATTCTATGTCCTTCTTCTGTCTACCTGCAAAACTGCACCATGTCATGAAATCACAACAGTTTTCTCTTCCTTCGCCTTCATGCTCCTGAAAGTAGCAAAAACGAAACATGTCACAAAATCATGACATTCCATACCATTTTGTTCTTTCTGCGCTTTCACATCACGAAAACAAGACATGTCACAAAATCATGACACTTTTTGTCTATTTAGCTTTTCTCCACAATATGTCGTGAAATCGTGACGTTTTCTCTTCCTTTACTATTGCTACTTTCTGTCGCGATTTCACGACATCTTCTTCTTGCTTGGTCTCATTTTTCAAAAGTGTCACGAAATCGTGACATCTTTCATGCCTTAAGCTTTTCTGTCCACCTTGACTGCGATAACACATGTCACGATATCGCGACGTTTTTTACATTATGGCCTTTGTTCATTTTTTGTCGTGAAATCGCGACGTGATTCATTGTCATTGCCCTTTGCTCAATTATGTCATGATTTCGTGACAATTTCTAACATTTTGCTCCATGGCCATCGCAAATCACAAAAAGTGACATGTCGCGATATCGCGACATTTTCTGACTTTGGCTTCTCTCTCCACAAAAGACCCGTGATAACGTGACATGTCGCGATATCGCAACAATTTTTCAACCCATGCTCTCCATGCTATTTTCTGTCGTGATATCACGACAGTCTTCGGACTTAGCTATTTTGGTACCAAAACTCACAGAGAAACATAGAGGAATGAGAACTTCAACCGTTTATGCATGAATAATCACAAATCAAAACAATGTGGCAAAAATGCCAACAGGAATGTAATTTAAGAACAAAAATGTGAGAGATTTGACATCTAAGTATAGAATAAAACATAGTTTTGCAACTCCATATTATCTGCAAGCAAACGGATAAGCCAAAGCGTCAAATGAGACAATGATCTCCATATTGAAAAATATGGTATAATAGCACCACAAAGATTGGTACATCCAGCTACCCCTTGCATTATGGGATTATAGGAATAGTATTCAAGAACCCATTGGGGCAAATCTATTTTCATTGATATATGGCATTGAGGCCATTATGCCCTTAGAGTTGGATATTCCAATGTTACGAGTCACATTGAAAGAGTTCATTGATGATGACATTGCGTGATAAGCTCGCCTAGATAAATTGATGCTACTTGATGAACGTAGCGTAAATGCCCTCAAGCACCTTTGCATTTATCAAGAGTGCTTAAAACGAGCATACAATAGCAAATCCCATCTCAAAGACTTTGAGGTTGGTGATCTTATGCTGAAAGATAACCAATAAAACTCAAATTTACCACCAAAAATGTGAGACAAATTCATGAATAATTGTTTAGGTCCTTATATGATCTCATTGAAGATTGGACCTATAACATATCGCTTGACATCACTTGGAGGAGTTGAAGAGCCTAAACCTCTCAATATCCTTCATCTTAAAGTTTTTTATGCCTAAATCTTAAAAAGGCTCCAAAGGCATCTATAATCCCTTTGGTCATTCATAAAAAGCTCCAAATGCATCTGTAAGCCCTTTGGTCATTCAAAAAATGCTCCAAGGGTTTTCTCAAAACCGCTTGGTCAATCCCAAAAGGCTCCAAAGGTTTCTCAAAACCGCTTGGTCAATCCCAAAAGGCTCCAATGGTTTTCAAAAATCCCTTGGTCAAAATGTTAAAATCCATAAAAAATTGGAAAAATATCAAAAATCAAAAACATTTGCATTTCATGTTACAACCAGTGCATTTCATTTGCATCATTGCATTTCATTTGCATCATTGCATTGCATTTTACATCATGCATCTCATTTTCCACATGCATTTCATCTTTGCATTGCATTAGGCATATTCATCCACCGTGCTTGCATTAGAATAGATTGTGTTTACAATCTTACAAACGATACCATGTTTGTGTTTCAATCATGCATCTATGTACTATATTTTTCATCCATTTATCACCCTTGTAAATAATTGTGTTTTTCAACACAACACAAATTTTTACTATGAAGAATATACTAGGGTTTTTTGGTCACTCAACCATACCTAGAGGTCTTCTCAAGAGTTGATAGAAAGCTTGCTTTTCTTTTGTAGTTGAGGTCTAGTTAGTATAGCCCTTAGCATATCAGAATCCTATCACTAATCAACAAATTAAACAATCCTAATGGGAAATATGAAAGCTACGAAGTAGGACCAGGTATCCTGAGGTAAAAATTTTATTCTTGATTATCCCTCTGTGCGGACGGTATGGAAAATGTTGGCAATTGGCAATAGGACAGGTTTATTCCCTACCTAGAATCCCTTGCTTACGTTAAAATGAGCAATATCCCAGATCAATCCTCTAGATTTATACCCTAGATCGATATCATAGATCGACATCCCAGATTGATATCCCATATTGATATCATAATATCGATATCCCTGAAACAGTTCCACAAAGCAAAATCCCCAAAGGAAGTTTCTGAATCAAATTATCAAATGTAAATCCTAGAAAGTCAGATCAAATGAAGATCAAGTTGTACAAAGAAAATAAAAATCAGTATCAAATCCCTTTCTCAAGAAAAAGAAAGAAAAAAAAAGAGAAAAAAAAGGAAAGTACAAAATAAATAGTGATTTTTATCAATTTATATGAGTATCTCAAAAAATTAAAGAAAATAAGGGAGCAAACTTGAATCCATGGAATTATCAGCACTATTGTACCTTACGCATGATGATATGTCTGATACAATAGCATCCTACTTTTGTGAAGACCAATTTTTGAATGTGGAAGAGCTAGCTTCAAGCTTCCTATATCACCTAGTGGTCTAGTCCAACTAAAATCTAAACCTAGGGTTGGATAAACATTTGTTGACCCCCAATATTAGCAATGGGCTGAAAGAATATCGTCTTACATTATAGTATGCTTATGCCTTATCTAAATATACTCATTTTCACACATAGGGATAATGAGCAGTTAGGGCCTATCCTAGTGAAAGCCTTATGTTTCAAAAATTTTGTATGGTTAGTATACAACTTTTGATAAGTCAACTAGAGTGTTTGAGACTCATGGAAAACCTCAAAAATTCTCAAATAGCAACAACCAATTTTCAATGCAATCATCAAAACATCAATTTATTTTATGAGAGTTTGTTTATTAGAATTATTTGTAATATATGTTATATACCATATGGACGTCAGAAATGATTTTTAGATGGCCACTGACTATGTTATCCATATTCCTTTAATTTGCAAAATATTATGAACAGAAAACAATAAATAATTGCATCTCACATATGGGTGTACTATCTTTCACAAAAATATAAAGCAACTATAATCCATTAATTTTATACATTATGTGGTTTCATCCATTAGATTAATCAAAACTCATATTGCATACATTATGTTTTAAGTTATTAAAGCATACATTTCCATATTACAAACACATTATCAAAGAAACAAAGAAATACATGCAGTACATACATGGCATTGATTATGTCATAGCAGTATAAACTAAATGCATACAAGTGAAGCAAAGTATACATGCATGTAACATCAAAATATGGCATTCATAATGCATATATCATAAGTAGTACACCTGCATACATAACTCATAGCATCTAATCATCTATCACATAGCTATCTAGTGTATGTCATCCATACATCACATCATATAGCATATAATCAATAATGCATTGCATCCATATGCATAACATAAAACATAAAATATCAAAAATAAAATACACATGTAATGATATGAACTATCATATCATATATATGTATGTGTCAAGTGTACATCATAGTGGGGTACATCAAAATTCCTGCATGCTACAACTATGTAGGTCCTTAGATCTTACACCAAAATGGTACAACAAGTAACCAAATCTGTTCTATGGCATTGTGTTAGCTCTAGCTTGCACCCCTTGATCCCCCTACACTATAGGACTCTCCACATCCCTCAACCCTATTCCTAGGGACCTACTCTAAGTCCTGCATAGAGCCTACTCTAGAGCCTATTGTTGTTCCTATGCTTGACCTATACCAACTATGCTTAGTGTACGTGTCCTTCGACTAGATTGTGTACTGGACTACCTTGTCTCCATGGTCTTGGTCTTACTCTAGTGTGACCCTATAGTAGTGGTCCTCTCTGGAACCTACCCATCTTGCAACCTGATGATACCCTCTAGCTACATTATGGGCTACATCTGTTGTGTGTTGCTCATTACCCTCCTCCATGAGGGTACGTAGCCTCCTTATATCTATCATCGGGTCAAAACCTATTGGCACTAAAATAGATGGTACCAAAGGAGGTGTCATTATAGCCTATGAGGATGAGGGATCTCCCCTCACTGCCCTGAGTAGGTACCCCTCAAGGGTCACTACATCTAGCTATGCCTATGACAGATCACGCTCACTAGTGATCTACCTAATCTAGGTATCTGTTATGGCCACCTATATATGGAGATATACCCTCTCCTCCTCGTATCCATGCCACTAAATTTGACCATGATCTAGCTTCACCTCTAGAGTGGTGATTGAGGTGTCCTTGTGTAAGAGCTGGGTGCAAAGTCTCCCAATTTGGCTTTGGAGGTCGGTAACCTATGCTCTCAGCTACCCTACCTCATTGTCAGGAGGGGCGTCACACTCCTCAGAGGCATCTTCCTCTGCATCTTCCTGTGGACCCTCCTCCATTATGGACCCTATGCCCCATGCACCCTCAGTACTCTAGCGGTTCCTACATCTGTGAGAGTCCACCTCTACACCCTCTACTACAAATCCATCAGCTGGTCAGCCTAGAGGACCCTATTCATACCACTGGAAGTTTGACTACTACCTATCATAATTAGTTGTAGTGCCCGCATTCATCAGGATTGAATCCTAGAAGTCATCATCAACATCCCCAGTGGAGTCACTTGGGGCCAGGTTAGTTCCCTCTCTAATACCAGGTATCTATAGATAGTAGGCACCTTTGGGCCATCCTACTAGATCCAAAAATGCCTCAGTACGTGAGAGTAGTGCTAGTACTCGCGTATGTCGACCTTCTGGAAAATAACCCACCTATATCTACATGTCTAATGTAGGTATATTTCCACCTTTGTCCAATTTGAATAGTCCATGTATGGTCACCACCGTATATGCTGAGGGTGGAGCTATGCAAATCAATAGATATAGCGGTCTAGGTCTCCTGCATGAGACCTAATCCTAAAGCCCTCCTGCTCCCAGGGCCAGCAAGCTACGTAGCACTGACGATCCTCAGGGGTGGCAGTGATATCTAGGGGTAATTCAATGGGGTGCTCTATCAGAATGTGTTTCCAAACCCAAATTTGCATTAGTAGACTACAGTCGATGCCCACTCTGTTGTGATGCGTGATATGATATAATTGGTGGTAGATTTGTGCAAGAAGAGTACTCCCCCATGCCAGAACAAGTAGTCATGTGATCAAGCTAATAATAACATATTTATTCCTAGATAGGAGGTTCCAGGGTAACCTCATGCCTGATGAGTCCAAGAGGACTATCTGGATGATTAGATGCATAAACACAACCTCTTGTTGTGAAAAGAAGCAGCCTAGAACCACTCCTCGATGTGGATACCTCCATGGTCGATGTGACCCTATGCATCGTGGCTCCACTAGCCAAATATAGAATCAAATACATCCTTCCTCACCATAGTAGGAGAGGAGGTGTTAGCCTCACCATCAACAGGCAGGCGTAAGATGTGATAGACATCCTCTAGATTCACTATCATTTCACTCGTCGGTATGTAAAATATGTTGGTCTGTGCATCCCAACGATGGGACAAAGCATTCAGATAGGATTGATCAACTCTGATGGTGGGGAGATCTAAAATAGCCAAATCCCATCGTAATGAACCAATCCCACTCTGCGTCAGTAAGATTGTGATGCAGGTTGTGAAGGAGATTGGTCTCCCTCACTCTATTGGTCAAATCTTGAGTAAAAGAAATCAAATTAAAACAAGATGCAAAATAATTAAAAACAAATTAAAAATGACAAAAAAATTAGAAAAGCTCATAAAAAAGCAAAAACATGCACACACATGATGAAAAATTAAAAAAAAAAATCAAAAAAGGACTTGACAAATGTATTATGGCATTAATTGCCAAGAAAACCCAAAAAAATTAAAAAAATTAAAAAAATTCTAAATTTCGTGCATCGTGGGTCGAAACCACGGTCGATGCAACTGTCAAAAATTTGACCATTGGGATTTAAATCTTGTCGCAGCTGACATCCGCGATCCCCAATCTACCAATTGGGAATCGCATCTACTACCCATGACTAAGGAGCATGACCTTTTTCAGGGTCATGTCCTCCCCCAAATAAGCCCTAAAAATTAAAACCCTCCCCTTTAACCTAACCTATTCTAAACCTAACTAGGGTGAGGTTCATTACCGGTAGTTTAGTGAGGTTCGTTAACCCATTTTTTAGTGTGGTTAATTTTAATTTGGTAATTAGGTGCATGGTCTTGGTTTTTGAGTTACCTTAGTGGCACTGGCTCCTCCACTGGTCGAAGCCTCCGACTGGTATACCACCTGGGTGGGTGTAGAGCAAGCAAGTCAAGTTTACGACAGCGTTCTGTGTCATATCTTACTGTTTACCTCTCAAGAGCTCTTAGTTTTTACTATCAGTATCAAGTAAATAATGAAATTTTTCAAATTTCAAAACCTTATATATTTTTTTAATTTAGTTTGGACCACGTTTGATAACCGTGCTCTGAGCCACGATCAAGGAAATTGGACTTCCCCATATCTTCTGATAGATGCGATCAGCAAACTACAATAAATGCTCAAAATTTCCATCATGGAGAGGCTTAAAATGTCAAATTATTTTTTTTCACTAGACTAGAATTGCTACAAAAAATATAAAATACATAGAATAAACTAAAAAAAGCACAACGACATTGGAAAATATCATCATAAGGAAAAACATAATAATTGGTTGAGATTATAAAGTACATTCAACTTAGGTCGTCGCAATGGAAATCCTTTCTTTGAATGCCCCACCTCCTAGCCAATAAAACAAATTGAATTCAAAGTTAACAAAAAAAATCAAATAAATCAAAAGTCAAATGTGACTTGTATTCAATCATTTACCCTATAAAATTGGCGGTTGTAATGACTTGCGCTCCATGCAATCCAACAAGATGAGTAAATTACCATAAGAACATTTAGGGAAAATCCATCATTGTAGAATTACTATGTTTTATTTCAATCCCCAAGAAGGCCTTGACGATCGGACTGCTCCAGGGGAACGAGATATTCATCGTAATTCTCCTATGATATTTTTTGCATATCATCGACACTATGATTAAACATAAGCCTAATTAGAATTTTCTTCATTTTGATTCCCTAAGAAGGCCTTCCTGTTTGGACCGTGTTGGTCACAAATTTGCCACAGGAAAGGATTTTATATGTATATGCGCCCTAGAATTGGCCAACATTGAAAGGCCGAGAAAAAGAGATGTCTCCCGGGCCAATCTCCAGAGAGGGCTGGTTCCCACACTAATCTAAACTGGTTTCAAGACTAGAGATGCAGGAAATAAATGGGAAAATGCGGAAAGAAATGGGAAATAACTAAAAGGATGTAAATATGGCTGAAGCCGATCGTTAATGGGGAGAATAATCTCGAACAACAATAACTTCAACTAGATCCTAAAGCTCAGAAGCAACTGACTCTTAGAACACATACAAAAATTAGATCATGCATTAGCCATGAGTTTGCTTCCAAATAAACTTCAAACATTCAAATGCCAATACAGCCAAATTCAACACAATAGAATTCAACTGATATTACACTGGACTACACAGAAGTAAATCACACAGAAAGCCAAACATACACAAAAAATTAGATCACCAACTCTAAAAGACACTAAGAATGGAAGCAATTGCATCTAGGATTTCTATTTCAATTTCTACAACAAGATCCTCCTCCCTTTGCTTGAGTTTTACATTGGTATTTATAGAGGTCCATCCTTTTCCTTTCATATTATAGCATTTAATACATGAAACAGATTTCGAAGAACAATCCCCTTAATCTGCCTCGGAGAAATGATAGTCCCTGCTTTTAATGGATTACAACTAAGAATGAAATAGAAACGAGGACCCATATCTCTTCATCAAATGACCGTTATCAAGGGAAGCTGAAAGTTGTAAGAGATCACGAACAGGTTCTTTGAATATTGGAGGCGTATTTAATTCTGGCGGCATCGAAAACTGCTTTAGGTTCTTCCATCTTGCACACCTCAGTAATCAGCAACATTTAATCTTGGAACCGCTTCTTTGACCACAATCTAAAAACCATTGGAGAGCCTTTAATTGATCCTTATCTCCTCTGCACGTTCTCCTATGCAATCCTAAAGAAAAATGCAACAGAATTGTATCGAGCCTTTTGTCGTTGATTCTATCGTGAAAATGAGACAAGTCATGAAAATGTGACATGTCGTGATATCGCGACATGTTTCTCTTGTGTTGTCTTTGCCTCCTTCTTACCCACAAAAATGCGATAGGTCATGAAAATGCGACATGTCGTAAAATCACAAAACTTTATCGTTGTCTTGTACGATTCAGATTTCAACCCGTGAAAATGCAATAGGTCACGAAAATGCAACATGTCACGATATCACGATGTTTTTTCCATTTGGTTCTTTCATCTTCAACATGTCATGAAATCATGACAGGTTTCTATGTTCTCTTTATTTATGCCTTCTGCCTCGCAAAAACGGAACATGTCACGAAATCACAACAATTCATACAATCTGGTTGCCTCCTTGCTTTCGCCTCATGAAAACGTGACATGTCGCGAAATTATGACAATTATTTTCACTTTGCCCTTCCTGTCAAATATGTCATGAAATAACGACATTTTCTTGTCTTCTTCATCATTATCGCTTCATGTCGCGATATCGAGACAAGTTTCTCTTACTTGGCCTCGTCCTCAAAAATGTCACGATATCACGACGTTTTTCTCCATTTGCTCCCTCTTTGCTTTTCTGTCGTGATATCGTGACGAGTTTCATTGACATTGCCCTTTGCTCAATTATGTCACGATTTCGTGACATTTTCTATCACTCTGCTCCATGGCCACCGCAAGTCACGATTTTGCAACATGCCACGATATCGCGACAACTTTCATTTTAGTGTTTTTGTTGACTGCGTTGACCGCGAAACTCCAACATGTCACGATATCATGACGGTTTTACCCCCTTGCTGTCGTTGACTATTTTGACCATGATAACGTGACAGGTCGCGAAAATGTGACATGTCGCAATATCGTGACATTTTTTGTACTTAGTCGAATTCTGCATTTGGACTCGCGAAATTGCAACACGTCGCGACATGTAGCAATATCACGGCATCTTACATTTACCTTGCTCTAACACAAAACTTATAGAGATTTTTACATTTTCCCCTTCAAAGTGCATGAAGGTACAAACAGAAGAATTAGTATCTCTACAATTCATGCATTCTTTTATATTAACAGTAGCAACAAAAACAATGTAGCAAAATTTCCAACATTCTTTGCGGCTCGCGGGGTATACAGTTATGCTGTATACATGAATCTCAGGCCTTAATCCATTGGGAAACAGAGTCAAGAAGCTGGAGAAGCATTAAAGTAAGTGTTGGTTGATGTTGGATGCATTTGTGGACTGCTGCAACAAACTCTTGCTGGTACTCAGCACTCAAAGACAGGATCTTCAACAAAAATGTGTGGAATAGCAAAACTTCCTTGATTTCTTTCGAACTACTGCACTTTGCCTAGCTCGGATGAGCTGGGTAAGGACTAGGTGTTGTGCAAAGATCTCTAGGGCAGTAGAGAAAAGAACCTGAGATATAAAAATGGAAATGAATGGAGGGATGACCCACGGATGTGTAGGCCATGGAACGGGGATGGGGAATGATGGAATAGTGGAAGATGGAGGAATGGAAATGGTAGATATAGCAATAGAGTGCTACTGTGCTACCCATTGTGGAGATGCTACGAAACAGATAATGAAATGGAAGTGGATGGAATGGATATGGTAGTAGAACCCATGGCTATGATGAAGTACTCACACGACAAAGGACTAGAAGAAAGGGAAAGTAGAAATGGGAACATCAGAGGGGGAAGTAGAAACAACAATAGTGGCTTGATTATTTGCAGAAGGAGTAGGAGAAGAAGGGAATGAAAATGGGAAGGAATAATTAGAGAGGAAGCCACTAACTACTAGGAAGTAAGGAAAAGAAAAAGAAAGAAATGTACCTGCGGGATCGCATGCAAAAAGAGCCGAAGTAAAAACAAAAAATTTTCTTTCCTCTTTTTGTTTTCTTTTTTTTTTCTTTTTATTTTTATATACAAGGTAACTCCCGAATTAGTTGTGAACTCTCAGGAAAGACACGAACCCAAACACGGATCTATCATCTCCTAGATTCCAGACCTTTGACAGACACTCAGTAGATTCCTAATTGATAATCATATTGGAGTCACCAAAGATCTGCAACTAACGTGCTCCATTTTTCTCAGGCATCTTGAGACCTACGCATGATCGTTCAGTCCTAGTGTTAGCACCATTTCTATATTGTGCTCCATCAAAATAGAGCTGATCTGGCAGAGAGTCTCGACCAACTTGATCAGGAGGCAACTTGACTTCAACCTCTTCAGGATTCGTAATGAAGTAACAACCAATCTCAGTTTCGATCATGGCATTAAAATTGAGCATTGAAAACTCATCCTCCAAGCAAAAATCGAGCATTGAAAACTCATCCATCAAATCAGGATCCTCCAATTCTTCAGTTATCATATTGACAACATGTTTGGACTTTTCTTCCTCTTCCATATTCTCTATATGAAAAGTAGAAGGCTTCTGATTATAGATCCGAACTCTTCTTCCTTTGAAAGGAATCTCCAAGTGAGAATAATCCAGAGCAAGGTAGCCTCCTAGCTTAGCAGTGAATTCTCTCGATAAACACATATTGAAATATGGTTCCAAATAAACCACAACTATCTCTTGAATTACTATAATATGAGGCATATTATGCAGAGCAATAGGAACATCCTTGATTACACCCACTGTTTTCATTGGAGTCCCGTCCAAATAGAATACACCAGGGCTACTTCTTGTATATTCCATTCCCATCACTTCACAAACTGCCTTTGGCATGATAGTTTTCACAGCACCAGAATCAACCAGGCAGTTGTGTACAATCCAACCCTCCATAGTGACAGATAAAATAGGGGTGGTCTATTATTTCCGGTCTATTATTTCCAGTGGTTGAAGTAGTCAGAGTTTGAGACATAACTACCTGGTCTGGAGCTTTCCCCTTACTTTGTATGGTCTTTAGGGATTCCTGTAAAATATTTACCTATCCAGGAAACTGCAAGGTGTCATACAGACTTACCTTAGCTGGTATCCATTTGAGTTCTTCAACAATGTTGTATTCCATGGAGATCTATTCTTTTCCTCCACTAGCAGATTCAAGTTTGCTTTTATATTGCTGGGTAGCCTCCACTCATTGTCGTTTGGTCAATGATGGATACCGCAACATCTCTCTAGCTTGTTCCTTTGTTTCTGCTTGTGGATGGGAAGTAGAAGCTTTTTCCTTCTCTTTTTTTGGTGGTGGAAGTGGATCCTTCAACAAAAAAAGTGATTGTCATTGCGCTGGAGGATCATGAGCCTTTGTTGGCATTTGCTGCTTTGTTGCTTGTATAGGAGGCACTTTCAATGGCTCCATCTTAGCTGAATCTACTAACATTGGTTTCTTGCCACTGCATGTTAGTCTTGCTATATGTTCCTCTAGAGACTCCATAGAATTAAGATCCACCTCTCGAATCATGTTTACATGGCTCCCTGCAAGAACTTGCAAATAATTTTGGTGGACCATGCAAGTGGACTCATCATGTGGGTCATTATAGGAAGAACACCAGTAAGATGGCTCATGTGAAACTTCAGAAGGGCTAGCCTCTTCACTTACCAAGATTGCTGAGTTCCTTTTAGGTACTTTCTCCATAGCCTTACTAGGAGCAATTTGTTCTCTAGTTACTTCCGGCATAAATCTTCGTGGTTGATAGTTCCTTTTCACCTCTCTCCATTCCATAGATGTCACCTTGTTAGTGAGAGATCTCATAGCCGACTGAATTTCTTGTAAAATAGCCAATTGAGGATCTGGGCTTGAGGATACAGGCGGTGCCGATAAAGGTAATGGAACCTGTGGGGAAGGTAATGCAGGAGTTGGAAGTGGAGGGGCTAACCGTGGAATGCTTAGTGCAGGCAACTAGGGAATAGTTGGAGAGGGAAGCTGGGGAACTAGAATGGATGCGATCTGAGGCACACTTGAGCTCCATGATGGGGTAGGATACATGGAAGGCAAGGACTGTGAAAGTGAACCAGAGTACAAATACTTAGGAAGATCAGGTATGATAGGCATTGTTACCTTTGGAGGAAGCTTACCTATAACAATCAAATCAGCTTCTACATTTTGCTCTTGTTTGAAAAGCTCTGGAAATGTAGTTACGTTGGATTGTTGGATAGCCCAACCGATGTCTATGTTAAATGCTCTGAGGAAATAAAATGGAGTTAGCTCATCAACAGGCCGAAGACCATCAAGAATTCTTTGCCAGCTTCTGGTAAATCTGAAATTGAAATTAACTATCTCTTCTTATGGGTGCCTTTGAATTACATTAAACTAATGCAACAATGAAAATGGATCAGCCTATTCATGAAAATTCATAATTAATAGTTCTCCTAACTGATCCCATGACGCAATAGTTCCTGGTAGCAATGATCGATACCAATACAACAATTTACCTCTCAGTGATAACACCAACAACTTTATCATCACATCCTTGTCGGTTATGTCATGGATGGATTCCAAAGAGGCTACATCATTAATATGCTCATAAGTGGTCTTACCAGTACCATCATAGGTCGACAAAGCTTTCAAAGTAGCTTGAGGAACTAGATTTTGTGCCAGTAAGTTCAAAGCTCCCGAACCATTCCATGTCAAGAACTTCCTTGGTGGAGGATGCTGGGCCATTTGGGCTACTGGATCTGGATATAAGAAGCTTGTAGCAGTATTGGGAGGAGTCAAGTATGGCACAAACTGACCTGTAGCCTACGATGAAATAACAAATGATGGATTCACAGGGCTTACCAATCTTGAGCGCTCTCTCCAGTTCTAAACATCAATCTCGAAGAATTTGACTGGATCTTGTGATTCTTTGGCACTTGATCTCGTGATCATGAAGCAAATATTTTCACCAGCTTCACAATTAAAAATTTCTAGGTACAATCACCTTCAACAAAGTCACCAAATGAACTTAAAATCTCCGCTTTAAGGTCAAGACAGTTCATCAAGATCTTGATTCCTCCGGGTATTGATTTGAAATAATACTTGTCCCACCGATTGTGGATCTTTGAGAGACAGAAATAGTCTGTCCCATAAGGTGTGCCAAAAATTTTTGGTCACAAATCTACCACAAGAAAGGATTTTATATGTATATGTGCCCTAGACTTGGCCAACATTGAAAGGCCAAGAAAAAGAGATGTCTCCCGGGCCAATCTCTAGAGAGGGCTGGTTCCCACACTAATCTAAACTGGTTTCAAGACTAGAGATGCAGGAAAGAAATGGGAAAATGCGGAAAGAAATGGGAAATAACTGAAAGGGATGTAAATATGGCTGAAGTCGATCGTTAATGGGGAGAATAATCTCGAACAGCAATAACTTCAACTAGATCCTAAAGCTCAGCAGCAACTGACTCTTAGAACACATATACAAAAATTAGATCATGCATTAGCCATGAGTTTTCTTCCAAATAAACTTCAAACATTCAAATGCCAATACAACCAAATTCAACACAGTAGAATTCAACTGATATTACACTGGACTACATAGAAGTAAATCACACAAAAAGCCAAACATACACAAAAAATTAGATCACCAACTCTAGAAGACACTAAGAATGGAAGCAATTGCATCTAGGATTTCTATTTCAATTTCTACAACAAGATCCTCCTCCCTTTGCTTGATTTTTACATTGGTATTTATAGAGGTCCGTCCTCTTCCTTTCATATTACAACATTTAATACATGAAGCAAATTTCGAAGAACAATCCCCTTAATCTGCCTCGGAGAAATGATAGTCCCTACTTTTAATGGATTACAACTGAGAATGAAATAGAAATGAGGGCCCATATATCTTCATCAAATGATCGTTATCAAGGGAAGCTAAAAGCCGTAAGAGATCACGAACAGGCGCTTTGAATATTGGAGGCGTATTTAATTTTGGCGGCATCGAAAACTGCTTTAGGTTCTTCGATCTTGCACACCTCGGTAATCAGCAATATTTAATCTTGGAACCACTTCTTTGACCACGATATAAAAACTTTTGGAGAGCCTTTAACTGATCCTTATCTCCTTTACACGTTATCCTATGCAATCCTGAAGAAAAATGCAACAAAATTGTATCGAGCCTTTTGTCGTTGATTCTATCATGAAAATGAGACAAGTCACAAAAATGCGACATGTTGCGATATTGCGACATGTTTCTCTTGTGTTTTCTTTGCCTCCTTCTTACTCGCAAAAATGTGATAGGTCATGAAAATGTGACACATCGTGAAATCGAGACACTTTCTCGTTGTCTTGTATGGTTCAACTTTCAACCCATGAAAATGCAATAGGTCACGAAAATGCGACATGTCATGATATCGCGACGATTTTTCCATTTGGTTCTTTCATCTTCAACATGTTGCGAAATCACGATAGGTTTCTATGTTCTCCTTATTTTCACCTTCCACCTCGTGAAAATGGAACATGTTGTGAAATTGCGACAATTCGTACAATCTGGCCGCCTCCTTGCTTCTACCTCGTGAAAATGCGGCATGTCATGAAATCACGACAATTCTCCGCACTTTGCCCTTCCCGTCAAATATGTCAAGAAATCGTGACATTTTCTTGTCTTCTTCATCATTATCACTTCAAATCGTGATATCGCGACAAGTTTCTCTTACTTGGCCTCGTCCTTAAAAATGTCGCGATATCACGATGTTTTTCTCCATTTGCTCCCTCTCTGCTTTTCTGTCGCGATATCACGATGAGTTTCATTGAAATTGCCCTTTGCTCAATTATGTCATGATTTTGTGACATTTTCTATCACTCTGCTCCATGGCCATCGCAAGTCATGATTTTGCAACATGTCGTGATATCATGAAAACTTTCATTTTAGCATTTTCGTTGACTGCGTTGACCATGAAACTCCAACATGTCGTGATATGGCGACGGTTTTACCCCCTTGCTGTCATTGACTGTTTTGACCGCGATAACGTGATAGGTCACGAAAATGTGACATGTCGCGATATCGCTACATTTTTTGTACTTAGTAGAATTCTGCATTTGGACTCATTAAACTGCAACATGTCGCAATATCGCAACATGTAGTGATATCGCAACATCTTACATTTACCTTGCTCTAACACAAAAATTATAGATATTTTTACATTTTCCCCTACAAAGTGCATGAAGGGACAAACAGAATAATTAGTATCTCTACAATTCATGCATTCTTTTATATTAACAGTCGCAACAAAAACAATGTGGCAAAATTGCCAACAGACTGCTCCATGGGATAGAAATAGGAAATTACTATTAATAGTTGTAATCATAGTTTATTAGGCCTTGCCAAGAATTCAAATGCTAAATCTTATTTGGTCAAGATCATTCATAATGGTCAAGCGACCTCGTCGCTTCATTTATTTTTCATTACCCTCATCGAATCATCGCTTGAGGGGTAGTCATAATATCAAATCATAATCAAAGTCAATAGAATATCCCTTGATTGTAGATCCCTTGATCTTGTCAAAATTACGTTCGTCTTACGAATCATTTCCAAAGACTATCATAAGCTTACCCTTCTATTGGGGTAAATAGCATATATGATAGTTTATTTGTAGCTCTCCTCCTTTCGATTATATAGGCCTAACTCCTATTGTAGCACCAAAGCTACCCGAATGCCTGATGAAGAGTGCAAACCCTCTCAAATTAAGCCTTTCATTGAGTTAAAACCAATGATTCTAGGATGTGCATCCTCTTTGTAGGACTTGGGCATCTAATGTTGATCAAACTAATTATCATCATCCAACCTACGACATCATTTTAGGAGGTCTATTTTTTCTCAGCATTGTTTGATCTCACAATGCATCTCAAAAGGGGCATCTTTAGACACCTAAAACGTGTCATGCCAAGGTGACTACTCATATGGGACATGCTAGAATACCATAAGGAATACCTTGGATAGATACTAAGGTATAATAGTGGTTTTTACCACTAATTTGGGTACCTTTGACTAGTGAGTGCTAGTCGCTGTTGACACTCGCGGTTAGCAGTGTTGACCATGTCTGTCAGCCATGGTCAGCACTCAGAATCAGTTGACCTTCATCCAAACCAAAATAAATTGCAATGGCCAATTGGTTATAGATTGGAGCAATTTGAGTAAGGAAGGTTCTGGATCCTTCCATCCAACAAGCTCAACCACCCAATATTGATCTAGGCTTCCTCATGAAGCCACCCCTAGCCCTTGGAAATTGCTATATAATCCCCATTCAAATTTGGGAAAAGAGAGAGAGAAGCATAATAAATTGAGTAGCGAAGCCCTATCAAATTGTATAATCATTCACATGCATTGATAGAAATACTTTTTCTACTCAATTGAAGATCACATTGCCATGGAGATCCTAGGAGGATAGGAGAGCCAAGAAACACTAATCCGTTCAATCCGTGCACTCACTGAGCAATTCAACCGCTAAATCTATCAAAGGACATAGAGGCGACCCTTGACCATCAATTTGGCAAGGAGAATCAGAGAATTGGCCCTAATTTGGAGGGCAAACTTACTTCAGGATCATCCACAACTATCAACTGTGATGAACAGTGCCCTCCACTTGAATGACCCATGGTCAGAGGGTAATCCCTGATTTCCTTGTTCTTTGTTTTGCAGTTAATTTAACTAGGTTAAATTAATCATGTAGTTTTAATTCAATATTTTAGAGACATTTGACCAACAGATTAAGAATTAATTGCAATTTCCCTTCATTATTGTAGTGTAGGTATAACAAAGATTTTTCATGCTTTCATGTCTTCAATTGGCTAATTAGGAGTTTCGATAGATTCATCTTAGTTTATTTCATGTTTCTAAAGGTATATCATCATGATTTAGATCAATTTACATGCATTGAATCACTTTCTTGATTTCTTGATTGTCATATTATCTTTTGTACAAGCACCCTTTAAAAACCTCACCAAGAGAGACCTCCTTTGCTTTTAATGTTTCTTTTTGTTTATTGCACGTAGGACTAATAGGGTTTTGGGATGCAAGGCAAAAAATGCCTCTAATCATGGAAAAGAGGGTCATCGACACCCTAGAGTAGTTCATATCATCTTGAAAGTCACTTGGAAATCACACCTACCCTTGAGAGGGAAAAATTACATCCTATTGTAACAATTGTATCAAAGTGATTATCCCTAAGAGGGATGTACTTGTAATTCGACTTTGGCTTCAAATATAATGGAATAAAGCATATTTCTTATTGTCAATTGGTTGTCAATTTCTTGTTCTTGTATGCATTTTGTATATATTTCAATTCTTGCAATAGGAACCGATAGGTGTGATCCCTTTTTGGATAGTACACCTAGACATTGGCAATTCGTTAGTAGTATCATACTATTCAATATCTAATAATATTGCATAGCTGCTTAATTACACAAAATTGAGTAAACAACATCATCAGTTAATACATTGTTTTTTCGTATTCCAAGGTCCATTTGGGAGGGTCGTGACATCCTCCTCCACTAGGACTAAACACCATCCCTAGTGTTTCTCAATTTTACACAAGTAAACACAATAAAAAACAAATCATTACAAAAGAAACTCTTTAGAGTTCATCAAACAAAAAAGGAAAATATTTCTACATATCTGCCACTTTCTCCCAAGTGGTATTCCTTTTAGAGAAATGGTCCCACTAGACCTTACATTGCTCAAGGGTTCGATTTCACATAGCCTTAGAGCAGAATTTGAGAATCCGTACTGGCATCACTTCAATTACCTCTAGGTTTACCATCTATAAATTAGAAACATTCCATACATGGTCAGGGTCAGCAACATACTTTCTAAGCAAAGATATGTGGAAAGTTCATAGATTTTTGATATATTAGGAGGTAAGGCAAGTCAGTATGCAACCAGACTAATCTTTTCAATCATCTCAAAGGGTCCTACAAACCGTGGATTCAATTTTATGGACTTGATCACACTTTTCATTGGTTTTTCCCTTAGGAACACTTTATCTCCCACCTAGTACTCTCTTGGAATCCTCTTTAGATTAGCATAACTCTTCTGCTTATCAGCAGCTTCCTTGAGTCTTTGCTTGATTACCTTTATTTTCTCTTCCATTTCTTTGACTATTTTTGGTCCAATCACAGTTCTATCCTCTAGGTTATCCCATGATAGTGGTGTTCTACACTTTTTCCCATACAAGGCATAGAAAGATGTCATTCCTAGAGAAGAGTGATACCTATTATTGTAGGTAAATTCTACCAATGGTAGATAGTCTTCCCAAAAAGACTTGTGATCCATACAATACATGCAGAGCATATCTTATAATAATTGATTTACCCGCTCTATCTGACTGCCTGTTTTAAGGTGGTACACTGAACTCATATGAAACTTTGTGTCTATTTCTTGGTGAAGGGCTCTCCAAAATTTGAAAGTAAACTTGGAATTCCTATCCAATATAATTACTTTCATAAATCCATGCAATCAAAACACTTCCTTAATAAATCTATTAGCCACAACTTGAGCATCGTCCTTGGTACTTCTAGGTATGAAGTGTACAACCTTAGTCAATTTTTCAACTACTACAAAGATTGCATCGTGCTGGTACCTAGTTTTTGGTCAACCTACTATAAATTCCATTGATAGGACCTACCATTTCTTTATAGGTATATTATGTAGGTACATATATTCTATGGGATATTTGTGTTCTACTTTAACCTTCTAAAATTCAAGGCATCAAGCTATAAAATCTGTAATATCCCTCTTCATTCCTACCTAGAAGAAGGTTCTCTTTAGATTCTCCCTCATATTTACCCCTCTAGGGTGAGCTATATAAGGAGACCTATGGGCTTCCTAGATTAATTTCTTCCTTGAATCCCCTAATTTTGGTATGATGATTCTTCCTTTGTAACATAAAATATTATTTATCACCCCAAACTCTTTATTGACCTTAGACTCTTTTTCTATTCTAGCTCAAGTTTCTTGACAATATTCATCCCAATTTTGATCCTACCTTACTTGGTCCATGAGCTTTACTTGACTCCTGGTTATGGCTATTATGTGTCTCCTTCTACTCAAGGTATCTATAACCTTATTTTATTTCCATTTTATGTACTCAATTTCAAAGTCATACTCAGCGAGGAACTCGATCCACCTTATCTATCTCGCATTGAGTATTGGTTCGATAAATATGTACCTTATATTTTGATGGTCTGATTTTAGCTTGAAAGGTCTTCCTACCAAATAATGGTACCAGACCTTTAGGGCATGCACTACAATGGCTAGTTCTAAATCATGAATAGCATAATTGACTTCATTCTTCTTAATTTTTCTCGAAGTATAAGCTACTACTGACTCTTCTTGCATGAGTACTCCTCCTAATCCTTCCAATGATGCATCAATGCATACTAATAATATCCTTGAGGATCTAGAATCTTCAATATTGGTGCAATAGTAAGTTTTTGCTTCAACAAAGCAAAAGTAGTTTCACACTTTTTCATCCATTTGAATTCCTTCCCTTTCTTCTGAAGGTTAGTTATTTTTGATGCAATGTTTGATAAATCCTTTATATGAAATTTTTAATAGCCTATTAACACCATGAAGTTTCTTACTTTGGTAACATTAGTAGGGGGTGGTCAATTTAATATGACTTCAATTTTCTCTGGATCCACAATAATTACTTCTATTGATATGATATGCCCTAAATAGCGTACCTCTGAAACATAGAAATTTCTCTTGGCTAGATTTTCGTAGAGTTGATTTTCTCTTAGCAACTCTAACACAATATTGAGATGCTTATCATGCTCTTCCTTATTCTGAAAGTATATTAGGATGTCATATAGAAATACAAGGAAAAACTAGTCTAGGTATCTTTTGAACACATTTCACTAAATTCATGAAGGTGACTAGGGTATTAGTCAGTCCAAAAGGTAGGACAATGAACTCATAATGCCCATACCTCATATTAAATTTCATCTTGTGAGTTTCCTCCTCATATACTTTCAATTGGTGATACCCTGATCTTAAATATCTCTTGGTAAACACCATGGTATCTCTCAATTGGTCAAATAAATATTCAATCCTGGGTAGGGGATATCGGTTCTTAATTGTATTTTGATTCACCATTCTGTATTCAATACACAATCTTAAGGATCCATCCTTATTTTTCACAAATAAAATGAGTGCACCCCAAGGTGACACACTTGGTTTTATCAACCCCTTCTCTAATAAATCTTGCAATTGTACCTTTAACTCTTGCATCTTGATGGGTGACATCCTATACAAATATTTGTGAATGGATTTTACTCCTGGTATAATATCAATAGTGAAATACAATTCTTGCATAGGAGGGAGCCCAAGTAAATCCTCAAGAAATACATCCTTGAGTTCCTATAAAATTAGGTGTCTCTCCAACACCTCTTTCTTTTGGTCTTTATCAACTTCATTCAGCTTTATTACATAAAAAATCCCTCATTTATTGATGGCTTTCTTTAATTGCATAACTGATAACATCTTGGGTTTGAATACCCCCTATTTGCTATGAATTCGTAGCATTTGCTTACCTCCTTCAGAATACTTGATCCATCTATCTCAAAAATTAATTATGGTTTTATGGCCTTTAGCCAATCCATCCCTAGGATCACATCGAAGGCATGAAGTGGGGCTACATATAACCAACCTTCCTTGGTACCACTGGCTAAATTATTTTCCATCATTGGAAAACATTGGTTTATGGAGTAGGTCTGTCCAGACCTATTGAGTGGTAATTTTGTCCAATTGCAAAACCACACTCATAGTTAGGATTTTGATTAGAAAACCCTATCTTTCAAATAAATATAAATTTCTCCAAGGTTCTTTTTAATTATATGTGCTTGTATGTTTATGAAAATGTGTCAAATAAGTGCTAGAATACCTTAGTGATTTGCAAGCAACTGTTAACAAGGGGCCTGTGTTGGTATTATTTTATTGCTATGCTATTGATTGTTCATGAAACTTTAAAAAAAAATTGTGATTGGTCCTCATATGACCACAATGTAAATGATGAAGTTAATTTTATCTTGAAGTATTTTAGGTAGATTTTATCTTCCTTTGTTAAGCAGAACAAGTTTTATCTTCCTTAAAACCTGCTTTGAGCATGAAACAAAATATTAAAATCTATCTCTAAAAGGTGAATCTGAAATGATGAGTGGATTCATTTTATGTTTCTTTGAGCATGAAAATGAAATAATCTACATGACTAACTTTGTAAATGTAGTAGCCTTTGATATGCCATCATAAATTGCCCCTCTTAAATGAAATTGTAATTTTCATAAAGAGAAGTTAATTTATTGTCTTAAAAGCAAAAGTGCAAAGCTTGAATTTCATTTATCCTTTAAAATGTGAAATTATGCTAACTTTGAAATTACAAAATTCTTTTAAAAATGTGAACTTTGAATATTTTTTGTAATTTTGGATTTGCTTTAAAATGGAATTGAAATTGCATAAAATGAAACATTAAAGCTCATTCTTAGAATTCGTGCATCTCTTTTTTGAATTTTATTTTATTTTTATATTTTTTATTTTATTTGCAAAAGTTAAAAAAAAAAGAAAAAGAAAATATATGGTTAGAATAAAAATAAAAATAAAATTTGAAAATATGGAATATGGACCAGAATATGGAAAATTACCAAAGAGAAACTACTACATAATAAACCGACCTATGTTGTAGAAAAACACTAGATCCTGAACACAAATATCACTCCCAAATTGGAAGAAGTTGCAACTTCTTCTATTTTTGGCCCAACCCCTCCAACCTACCTAGCCTATTTAATTAGACATCCTCCCCTAAATTCCTCCTGACTCCCTAGCTAACTAGTAATTACTTTTACATTCTTTACATTCAATTTCTTGTTTTTTTCATAAGCATTTATAGGTTAGAAAGTACGATAGCTACTCATCAGTGGGTACGATCCAAGATCAGACATCTGATATTTCTCAAAAGCATCTGATCCAGATCTACAACATCCAATCTTCTCTGCAGGTTTCTTGGGGGTACCTTCAGACTCTGGTTTGCATTATTTCATCTCAAATTTGTATTTCAAGCATCATATTTATCATCTATCATTGCATTTAATATAGAAATTGTCATTTATCATACTTGGAGTTCACCATCCTTGCATTCAAATGTGTTATTTGCATATCATAGCTCATATTCATAGCATTTTCTTTACATACAGCATACAATAAGTTTTTATTTATCCTAATCCATGCTTAACAAGATTCATATTGCATTGCAAGTTCTTGTTTTGTTATCTAACTGTGAAATTGTAAGTTTCTTATCAGATCGGATCAGTTGATATTAGATTGGATCATTCGATCACAAATTGAACATCTGATATCACCCTGCAACATTCGATCTAGCCTGTAGCAAGAAAAAAAACTCTACATCAGACATTTGGATTGTGTAAGAGTGTCAAAGTTCTTTCATAATTAAGCATCATATTAGTTTATCTTTTGTAATTCACTATCTGTTGTATTCATTGGAATCAAAATTGCATTTAGTTGTTGGTCAAATATCTACCTAATTATACAAACATGTATTTGTGCACCCTAGACATGGCCAACATTGAAAGGCCAAAGGAAAGAAATGTCCTCTGTACCAATCTCTAGAGAGTGTTGGCTCCCTTGCTAAATCCTACACTCATTTAAGACTAAATTTATAGGAAATAAATTAGAAATGATGAAAAGAGATGGAAAATAAGGCCACAGACCAAAGGTGTAGGATTGAGGATAGACTAGAAACAAAAATTCCACCCAAGCATTAAAACAACATGTAATAAAAGAAAGCAATAAAATTTACTTATGATCTTGTAGAAACAACCTCCAGGATCACATTCCAGGACTCACTCCTTCCCAAACAATATTCAAATTCAGATGTAGAATTTAAATAACAACAGATAATGAATGATTATAAAATAGAAACACATAAAATAGAAGGAAATCACACATAAGATCACTTGCAAATTTAGAATCCCTGTATCTTCTATTAATGTAGAGAACTTGAATAGTTTTTTTTGCAGAATGTCTAACCTCTCTCGTACAATGAAAAATGAGTAGTATTTATAGAGGATTTTGCCTCTTTCATTAAATGCACATGGAGACAAAATTTTCATATATCAGGAACCATAGTGAAAGAATTCCTCCTTGGAAATATTAAAAACTCACCCTTTCACCACAAAGATCCAAATTTTAAGGAAACTCCTCCAGGAAATTAGCATTTTTGTGCATCGATGCATGGGGAACTGCAAGGTTTGGTCATTGACTTGATACATTTGCCATCCTCAAAAATGTGCTTCTGCTTGGAAACCATGAAAATTGCCTTACACTTTTTATTATTGCTACTTTATTTGCTTGAGATCCACAATTTGAGTTACTCTTCACCATAAACATTTAATATTTTTCATTCACCTACTTTGGGTGCTTCTTTTAAAACCTCTAACGTTATTGACCACATAGTTCAACCAAAATAAATGAAAGTTCCTTCAACAACTATTATGTTCCCTTTGAAATCCATGTTTGTCATCACCTCACTTTTAGGACGAATGTGAAGTTGACCATTCAACGTCACTTCGAACTTCTAACAAAGTTCACCCGAACTCAACTATCCATAGTGCATTCACCCCTAGGAGAGGTGAATGGAGGTTTCAACCCTCAACCAGGGTGAACCCATCATTGAATTTTCAATATTTCACCTTTTAATGACATTCGTCCAAACATAGGGTGAACAAAACTTTCACCCCATTCTTGGGGTGAACATGCCCATGTTCAAGACATTTTCCAAATATATTTCAACCAATCAATGCGATGGATGGGTGCGCTCCTTCAATTTTTGAGGACATTCACACCAAAGGGGGGTGAACAAAGCTTTCACCCCACCTTTGGGGTAAATGCAATTTCTTTTGTGTCTTGACTTCGGATGACTCTGATACTTAGCCATTTTTTAAACTTGATTATTTCTTAATTTCTATCCTTCCTTCACAACAAAGGGTGCATAGAGCTTTATTCCCTCAATTGGGGTGAATCTTACTCATCAAAGTTGGTCATGTCTACTTTCTTTTACGTTCATCCTAGAGTAATGCGAACGAGCCTTTCATCCATTTTCTTGAGGCGAACGTGATTTTCATCTTCAACAAAGCTCTCATTTTATGCACTTAGTCTTTTATGCACCATTTTAAAACTTTTTTATATGTGATTCGAACCAAAGTCTCCAATCCATTTCCTTAGCCATTTTACTTAAAACACCCATTATTTTCAAGCCAAAAGGATGCAAGAAAATAAATAAGAAAAACAAAATATAACTACAACATATTATATTGGTCAAAATACTGTATGTTAATATTAATATATTTTGTCGCATTACAATCAAAAATATTAATGTAGCATATTATAAAACTGCTAATATTTTTGGTGGCTTACAGGATATCCAGCTCGCATGGATGCAAGTGATCCCAGGCCTTTATCCATTGGGCTTTTATGGAGTCTTTTTTTTGGCTGCCTTAGCTAGTGCTTTTGATGTAGACACTTTTATTCATGCTTCATCTTCTACCTTTTTAGTGGCTTCAACTTCTACTACTACTTGGAGTACTTCTACCCATTTGACTTCTTTCGCTACTTTTTCTATCGTGGCCTTCTCTGTTGCGGCTCGCTCTTCTTGCTCCTTAAGGATTTTGAAGGTAACCTCAAAAACTATGACCGCCACCTCCTAGGCATGAGTGGTAAATAAGAATAGAATACTCAAAGACTCATACACAAAGCATAGATTTTTGACATCTTCTAGGCTAAGGCGCTTTGCTCTTTGGGCTAGCTCGAAAGTGAAAGCTCCATGTGGATATACTTCTACATAAGTGATAGGACCTGTGCTTCTATGATGGGCTCTTCCCAAGTATCAATCTTTGAGGTGTCCTCCACAAATTTTCTCCAAGCCATTTCCAATTGTTCCTTTGGCAGAGGTTCACCCCACTCATTGGTAAAACTTGGAAAACTCATATTGGCAAGAGCATCAAAATGAATCATGGACACAATGTACTTTCTCTATGGTGCTAAGAATTTTTTATTCTTCTCCCACCAGGTCCATTCTTTGAAAATAGCTATGCACTGTGACCTTGGTAGCTGACCAAGTGTGATCCATCTCGCTAAGGGGGTGAATGTACATGCTATAGTTAGACAAAGCTTGGATTTTCATAACCATCTCCATATAGGGCTCTAGTATTTACTCAGTTCCATCTATCAATTGCTGACCCATATGAGTATGTATTCTAGCTACCTAGAGGTAATGCAATACTTGAACTTATTGTATGTCTAAATTTTCATAGTTCTAAGCTGAGCGAAGGTGTGCTTCCTTGATGTTATTCAGGTAAAAACCTATAGCTTCTATGGCCTTCTCTGCCATTTGATTATGTATTGCCTCTAGTTGCGTTATGAGTGCTTGCATTTCTATTCTCTATGCATCCCTTTCTTTCAAGTGCACTCCTACCTATCGATGCAAGTATTCATTATTCATGGTTGTCTTCTCCTCTTGCGCTCTGCTTACTGCCAATGCACTTTCAAGCTCAATGATCTTTATTTTTGCCTCAAAAAATTGTTGCTTATAGTATTCACCGTGCAAATAGACTAAGCTCATGTCAACCTATATGTTTCCCATTTTTTTAGTTGGATCAATCTTCGTTAGGTCTTCTATCACAATCTCATATGAATAATCGCTTGGCATCATTTTACCTCATGGTTTTTGGACCAGAAGAGTGATCTTCATTGTGTGGGCCTCCATGGCAACTAGATAAAAAACAACCTTCTTAAGTGGTCGAGTTGGAGCCAGTGCTTCTTTTTGCCTTTTTCTTTTTAACCACTACAACGAACTGAGTTGCACCTGATTTATTTTCTCCATGTCAAGTTGCTTTGATGCTACCTCAACTTTGAGTAGACTTGCAACTCTAAAAATGGGGTAAAAGATATTAAAACTTGTGAGTGATTGGGCTCAAAGGAAGCGGATGAGATGGCTAGAAGGTGAGGGACCAAAACAATAGAGTGGATGGAGAATCCAGGTTTGGTTGTAGTTATGCTTACTCTTGGAGGAGCTTGCATACTTATAGCCTCGATGAGAGTGGTGGCGGTGATGGAAGGGGAAGGATGTAAAAATGGGTTTGGCCCTGTTGCAAATAAAATGAAAAAAAGGATGGTCAAATAAAGGGGAATAGAAGGAGTAGTAGTGACCTAGGAAGGAATAAAAGAGGAAGGGAGAAAAATGGATACAAAGGGTATACCAAAATGTGGAGAGATTGACATAGAGACTGAGGTAAATAAGCTAATAGCCACTACATGCTTTGAAGAATAAGAAGAGGGAAAATAAGACATACCTTTGAGCATGGGTGTTGTGTGCTACGGTGATGGGAGTGGATGTGAGATGATTTATTCTTGTTGTTCTTTCACATCCTCCTCAACGTTAACAATTTCCACCTATGGGTTCTCCATCTGTAGGTCCTCCTCTTGTTCAAGAATCATCATAAATATTTGTGCAACTAAAATCAGAACCTCTATCACCAACGGAGGAGGAATAACAGTCATTGAAAAAACTACAACTATTGGAAGTGTAATATCCAAAACTATAGCATTAGAAGAGGTAATAGTGTTATTCCTTTGCTTATTCATAGCTTTTGAGAATGGGGGTGCATCTCGGATAGTTTTCTTCTCCACAAAAGGTGCCTCATCAACTTTACGCTTCATCCTCTGTGACCTTCACTAAAATACATACTCCTGTTCTTCCTCCTTAGGAATCTCCTCTTCAACTGTTGGGTGTTCTCCTTTTGCCCCACTTTCACTATTGTTGTAATGTTGGAAACTTTGGGGTATTTCTTTGGTAAAATTTATGGATTGATAGGCACCCACAAATTCATCATAGGTGTCCGAAAATGCCTTGTCCATCTTCAAACCAAAAGGTGATGCAATTTTTTCTTGGTGAACCCGCATTATCCACCAGTTCATGATTTTTTTCTCAGTCTACGAAGGTTGACTCTCTTTTATCTGACTAAATAGTCTAGGTGAGGTAATCTGGTTTTTGTACCTCACCGGATTATATTCAACCTCCTGTTCATAGCAGTCATGCCAAGGTGGAAGTGACATCATATTTTTGATGTGCCACTCTAAATCAGGTCCATAAAAATTATTTCACCCTTTTTCAATGTCAGATCATGAACAACAGTGAAATGTCTTGGCCTTTATTATCTTTATAAATTTTCCCAATGGGTCATACCTCCAATGTTGTGGCAGTTCTATCAACCCCAGGTCCTAAATAATTACTGTGAGCAGCTTGTTCTTACCAACCTGACTTACTTCTATACTGTAAAACTTGAAATACATATTGTAATTCATCTTCTTACCATACCCTATGCCATATACATTATTAGCATAGTCTGATTGGTGCACCACCTCCATAGCAAAAATATCTTCGGTGGTGAAGTATGGTAGCAGGAATGGGTTACCTGTGAAGCCAAAAATTCTTACGAGCACACCCTGAGTAAGAAAAAGGATGTCTAATTTTTCTATTGTAACTACTAATTCTCTTATATCCTATGACACTCTTTCACATGCACCACAAAGCAGTTCTATTACAGGCCCCAAAAACAAACTATTGAAACTATAAAATGACTCCTTGCTTGATAGGGTGGAAGTCCACATGTAAACTGGTAGAAGCTCATCTTTCTCATCCATTTGCCTCATTATGATGAATGAGAAATATTGGTGTAGATGAAAGAATAAATACCATACCATAAAATAAGTGTGCATGAATGACGTCTCTTATCTAGTTTACAACCTCTCTAGCTAAAAATGTAGTTTTTGAGATATCCAATCGATCCAGTCGAAGTAGATTGGGTTAGTACCCTACCTCATGGATTGTGGAGAGAAAAAATATACCTGGCATATACATTGTGCTAAGGCCACCTTCCACTTATGAATGGTGGAATATTTCAGCAGGCTAGCCACCCATGCTAACATTGAAAAGATTTCCAAGATTTTAAAATATGTGAGCGACTTTGGCAGATTTGAAATTTGCCTTAGTTGTGGCTCTTTAATCAACTGTGTCTCCATAAACTAATGTATTGTTATGGTAGAGACATATCTGCCCTCCTACTTGTTGATGTGTAATTTCTTGTTAATTGTATACGAAGGAGGTTTCCAGCCACAGGTAAATGCTTCCCGTACTTGGTTAGCAATAATAGTAAAAAGTGCTTCCTTATTTGCCTTGATCAAATTTGCAAAATGTCCAAAAATTGCAAAACATTGTGCTAAAATTTGACCAAAAATGACAAAAATATCACCTTTGCTACTATTCTACTGGTTTTGGCACCAAATTTTGCAATTTTGAATTCAAAATTTCATTTTCCTACCAAAATTTGAATTGTGCACCAAAAATTGTTTTTACTTTATGGACGATTAATTCGTTGATCAACTACGTGTCAAATATTAAGGGTCTACAAACCGACCAAGGTCATATTGCAACGTCACTACAAATCACCAAATAACCAACAAAGTTTGTAAGCCATCCAATGTGGAAGATCAATGATCAACCACACCATAATGTGGAAACCAATCGTCCAATCATGCATACCAGCCACTTGGTGCTTCCACGCATATTTGTGGGAGGTTTTGTAGTGCCTACCATAGGGTGGGCACTACAATATGTGCCTATCGGTAGTTATAAACAACTTGGGAGTAATCTCCCGAGCAATGTGGGACTAAAGGTTCCACAAAGCAATTTTCTCCCTATCAAAATTTGCACCCTGCCAGACGAAAAATCTTTACAAATTTTAGGTTTCAAATCACCATCAAAAATGTGATAAAAATAATTAAACTTGACAAAATATTTCTCACCACATGTCAAAATTTTAATGGAGGCTCATTTAGGGTTTGTAATTCTTGTTGTTGATTGGCTTATAAAGTAACCTTTAGGAAAGTTCAATTTTTTTTGTCTATAACTTTTTCATCCTCCCATATCTCTATCGCCTACAAACTACTACACTCTAGAGTCTATTTTCAGTGAGCGTGCACAACCAAAACTTGCAATGTGATTTGCATTCGATGAGGGTGAACAATTGAAACCTACAATCTATGTTCGATGAGGATGAATAATTAGAATCAAAAATGGATCTGTGTTTGACGATCTACATTCGATGAGGGTGAACAACTAGAACCTGCAATCTACATTTGGTGATCAATGTTGCAATCATGCAGGTGGTCCATTGGTGTGTTCGTATTGATTGACGATAGCTATACTATTATGTTCATCCAGCTACAATATCTAGGTGATCGACTGATGGTATAAATTAGGTCATTAAAGTGGTACAGAACCCACTGGAGTGTTGTCATCAGCTGGCTATTTTCGATGGTCGATCATGATAGCTTGGTGGGGCAAGAATTTAGGGAGGCAGTGATGTGAGATGGGTAGCCTTACCTCCTCTGATCAGCTGGTAGGTAGGGCCTACTGACCTACCCATCGATGTGCTAAAATTGACAATAATTTCCCAAATAGGCAAGGCCTATTTTAATCTTAAATTAAAAAAATATATTAATACTAATAAAATATTAATATTAATATTCCAAATGTAGGCTTTATTGCATGGATTAGGTTGTCTATTCTTCATGTAAATTTTAGTCCTTCATGCAAATAAATCTTACACATCAACTGGTTTTCCTTAGAAACCCTCCTCTTGGCAAAAAATTGACCTCAAACTCTGAAATTGCTCTTCAAATATGCCTTCCTTCGGATCTTCAAAGTAGAAATAATTTTTCCTCAACAAGAAATATTTGTCTTACCCTTGGGTTTCTTCTAGGGATATTTTGTGTAGGGGTAATTTCTGCCCTTTGCTACCTCAGCTTCACCTAATGTTGTGGGTGGATTCAAGCCAATTTCCACTAGCACCTACCTAGGATCTGATGCACTAGAAAAATCTAACTAGGCACCTAACAAAGAAGTGGAAACTTGTCCTCCTTCCTACAAAAATGAATCCTCGACTCTGATTACCAATGATGTAGGAACTCAATGTGAAGCTTATTTCTTATTAGCAATGGAAGAATATATAAGCCCTTGACTTCCTGGATTCTATCATAGATCAGTTATGGAAGCTTTATTTTGATGGTGCTAGATGTAAGAATGATGCAGGAGCTAGTATTATTTTGATCTCTCCGATAGGGCTATAGAAGACTTATTCTTATATATTGACTTGGAGTTGCACAAATAACACAGCCGAATATGAAGCGTTGTGTCTCGGATTGAAGAAATTTGAAAAGTTGGGCATCAAACAATTGCAAATTTTTGGTGACTCTGAACTCATTGTCAACCAAACCACAAATAAATGTGTGTCTAAGCAACATTACCTAAAATCTTACTTCAAAAAAATATGGGATTTGTTTGAATATTTCATATATTTGAACATTCATATGATTTCCCACGAGAAAAACAAACACACAAATATTCTAGCCTCTCTGGGCGTGAATTATTCTCCTGCGAAGAAAATAGTCAGAAAACCCAAGACTCTAAGGGTGATCTATAGGCCCTCAATCACTGACAAGAACACATATTGGTAAGTGTTCGATAGTGATGAGAAAATAATCAATTTTATCATCAAGGAAGTTGCAAGCATGAATGACAGAAAGCTCATCGAAGAAGATATGGAGGGGATGATACAATTGAAGAACAATCACATTCCTAGGGGACTAATTTTTCTAGAAATTCTATTTTATCAAAATGATAGGGTTGAAAAGTACAGGATTAAGGTGGATGCCGAGTATAAGGAATTGCAGTTGAAGCATGAAAATATCATCAAGATCAAAATTGATTGCATGCCAAAAGAGTTAGAATATATAAAAAAGTTGTGTTATGAGTATCCCAATATTGTTTCTTGGAGCTACAAGATTTGAACTGATATGACAGGAATGTGATCCAGAATACCATCGAGCTACAAGAGGGAGTAAAACATTTTTAGCAAAAATAGAGACCTGTCAATCCCAAGATAGAAGTACTCATGAAGGTGAAATTGTTAAAGATGCTAGAGGTAAAGATAATTTACCCGATTAAGCATTCAACATGGGTGGCTAATATGGTGCCGGTATGAAAAAGAATGGAGATATTTGATTGTGTGTAGATTTTTGGAACTTGAACCAGGATTCACTAAAATATCATTATCCTCTATCGTAGATTGATCAAATCCTTCATGTGGTTGCTGGCGCACAAATATTTTCATTGTTAGATGGCTTCTCTAGTTATAATCGAATATGGATGAAATATGAGGACCAACATAAAATGGCATTCACCACTAAGTGGGGTACATTTTTCTACCAATGGATGCCATTTGGACTCTCAAATATTGGCACTACTTTCCAAAGGGCTATGGACATCACTTTTGGTGAGTTATTGAATAGAATTATTGTAATCTATCTTGATGACATGACTGTGTTTTCACACTATAGATAAGACCACATTTCTCATTTGAGGTAGGTGTTCAAGAAGTGTCATGAGTTCAGGATTTCTATTAATCCAAAGAAGTCAATATTTGCTATTAAAGAAGGGAATTTTTTGGGTCATGTGATCTCACAAGAAGGATTGGAAATTGATCCTACAAGAGCTAAAGCACTCTTGAAGTTCCCATTGCCTGCTAATAAAAAAGACCTACAATCGTTCTTCAACCAAATAAATTTCATCTACAAGTTTATTGCTGACTTTGCTCAGGTTTTGAAACCCATGACTGAGCTCTTAAATAAGAATACCGAGTTTAAATGGATAGAATCCAGAAGATGATATTTTTAGGAGATAAAGGAAAGAATCACCCAAGCTCCAATGTTGATTAATCTTGATTATTCAAAATACTTTATTCTCTATGCAGTAGGTGAGAAAGAGAGCTATGTTGCAGTTTTGAAATAGAAGCAAGAATATGGAGATGAGAAGCCAATTACCTTCCTAAGCCAAGTCATTACGCCCCACCAAGAGAAGTACAATTTCATTAAGAAACATGTGTATGCGATGATGAAATAATTAAAGAAGTTCCAACACTTTATTTCCTAGAGCAAAACTATCATTTATGTTATACATCCCAATGTTCAAAACTTTATACTCCAAGGAGAACTAGGTGACAAAAGGGAAGGTTGGGTCTAAAAAATTTAATAATATGATGTGGAGATCCGACCAACAAAGCTAGTTTTCAGGTGAGCTTTATGCCAGGAATTAGCTAAGAGTGCCACGTCTGAATCATTGTATATGATGTAAGAGGAAGAGGTTGGTGAAATAATTTGTGTAAATCACACTGAAAGCAATCATTACTGGACAAAGGAGCTTGTTGATTACTTCACTTTTGGAAAATGCCCACCACACCTCGATGCTTCGTAATGCCGGAGGTTTAGGCTACAAGCCCTCAAATATGTTCTATTGTCTAATGGGTTATTTCACAAGAATATTGATGGAATTCTCCTTAGATGTGTGAAAGAATCTAAGAAGGAAAAAAAATTAGAATAATTTCATTCTAGGCTATCCAATGGTCACTATGTAGGAAATCCCATGGCTTTAAAAAATATTCGAGTTGGCTATTTTTGGCCCACTATGTTCGTCGATGCTCATAGAGTAAGTTAGCATTGTGATATCTATTAGTGATACATTGGCAAAATCAGGAAAGGAGCACTACCTCTGCGTCCAATTCAAGTGGAAGAACCTTTTCAATAGTGGGGTCTGGACTTGATTGGATTCATTGATCTACATTCTTCCATGAAGCATAAATATATTTTAATAGCAACTAATTATTTCACTAGATAGGCAAAGGCTATTCCTACCAAGAAGATTTATCAAGTGATCGTCATCTCTTTTCTAGTAGGAATCATTACTCACTTCGACATCCCAGATTCAATTGTAACTGATAATGGAACTCCATTCATTGGGGCCAAAATCACCGAGTTCACTAGAAAATATGGAATCTATCTCAAAACATCATCCAATTATTAACCACAAGGAAATGTCTTGGCCGAATCTACCAATAAAAATTTACTATGAATTTTGAAGAGGATACTCGGAAATAATAAAATGAGTTGGCACCAGCTATTGAACCAAGCTCTTTGGGAAAACTACATATCCATAAAAATATCTATCAAAAAATATTCATATTATTTGGTGTATGGAAAATAAGTTGTTCTACCCACCCATATTGAGATTTCGGTCCTTCAAACATTACAATTATTTCTAGGTGAAGACGAGGAGTACGATACCATGAGTGCAATATTGACATAATTATTATAGTTGGAAGAATATAGAGAACTGTATTATAAAGAATTCATCAATCACACTAAAGAGATGCCAAAGCGATTCAGAAAGAAAAAAATCGAGCATAGATTTCAGGTGGGAGACTTAGTTCTCAAATGGAATGAAAAGAAGGCTAACTCGGGGAAACACCATAAGTTTTATGTTATATGGGAAGGCCCTTTTCAGATTTTCATAGTAAATTCAAAAAATGCCTATCATGTTCATGACATGGAGGGTTGTGATCTTCCTATCCTAGTGAATGTTCTTCACTTGAAGGCCTATATTCGATGACAAAATTTCTATGAGGTACCATCTTGTAAATATGTATATATTCTTTTGATAGTATTTTATTTGCTTTGAAATGATGATGGTATATATATAAAAAGAAGAAATGGTGTTATGATATTCCTAGTAAAAGGGCACCCTTTTGAAAATTTAAATTGGGCATAAGAAGAAGTAAGGTTTCACCCCCTCTCAAAGTGTTGAAATGAAATTAAAACAAAAAAGGGCCTTCAGGCACTTTCACCCAAATAAGGGGCAACATTTTCATTCGCCCAAGTTTGGGGTGAATGTATTAAAAGTATTGAAGTTGTGTTTGCCCTAAAGAGAAAGCGACACGTTCATTCACCCAAGGTTGGGGTGAAATCATTTGTGGCATTGACATCATTTTTGGGCGTGGACAAGCACAAAAATATATATATTCTAGTGCCCTTGGTCAATGCAATATTATAGAACCAAAATTGTGTTCGACCTAGATGAGGGGTGAAATAGTTGTTCGCCCTTAGATTGGGTGAATGTGTTGTTTACAAGGGATAGGATGATAAGGATTCTCTATAAAAAAAAATGAGTTCATACGTTTTGTTTTTGAGAGGTTTTATTATTAATATAATGAAGGAAAATCAAAAGAGAAAAAGAAAGGAGAGAAAATATGCTTTAAAAGGTAATTTTGTTTATTTTTCAAAAATCAATTTTTTTGAATATGGGTGAAAAGGGGCAAAAGAAAGAGCTTTCAAAAGGAGGTTGTTCACCATACAATTATTGTTGACAATTTTGTCAAATTTCTTAAGGGGTAGAAAAGGAAAACAAGTTTTGTATAGTAAATTTTTTGCTTCGTTATTTTTATTTTGAAAAGTTGCAGCAATTTTGGCTTCCAATGCCACCCCTTTTGTATATAAAATTGAAAAGAAAGAACTTCGCTGCCGAACAAGCTAGGGAAAAGAGCTTCGACGAAGGAAAATGAAAAGAGCTTCGCACCCAAAGCATTTCCAGCACTACTTCGGGTAAAAGTTTTGCGAAGTAGTTTTCGTCGAAGAAAATACAAGGAAAAGAGAATGAAACTACTTCACGCCCGAAGCATTTCCAGCAGCTACTTCGGGCGAAAGTTGAGCGAAGCGGCATTCAGAAGAAAAGAGAGCTTCGCACCCGAAGCATTTTCAACACTACTTCGGGTGGAGTTTTTTGCGAAGTAGTATCACCAAAGTAGAATACAAGGATAACAATAGAAGAACTTCGGGCCCGAAGCGCTTCAAGAAGCTACTTCGGGCAAGATTTCTACGAAGCAGTGTGCCGAAGAGAAATACAAAGGAGAAGGCAAGAAAACTACTTCGCATCCGAAGTATTTCCATCAGTCACTTCGGCCAGAAAATCAGTGAAGCGAAACTCAAGGAGCATTGAAAGTACTTCGCCAGAAAGTTGCCGAAGTACTCACTTCGGGCCCCTCCATCAGCGAACCATTTTTACTTCGCCAAAAGCTCATTGCGAAGCATTTGCTTCGGCTAATTTTATGCGAAGTACTTCTGCCCGAAGTGAAAGGATGCAATGTCTTTTGAAGACAATTGCTTCGGCCGAAATCTTCCCGAACCACATTTTCGAAAGAGGATCGCAGCGAAGCATTTCTCGAGGGCGTCAGCGAAGTAATTTGGTCAGCGAAGCGGCAAAGACGAAGAGGCCCATTTTGTGAAGTGAATATGCTTCGGCACTCCTCACCCCCGAAGCAGTTTTGCGAAGCTCAATTTTGTGAAGTACATACCAAAGAGGAGTTTTTGCTTCGGCCCAGAACCATTGCGAAGCGAAGTTGTGAATGAAAACTTAGCGAAGCGCTTCACGGGCATGCGTTCCAAGCTGGGTATTTTCCCGAGGTGATCAAGTGCCTCATAAATGCAATTTTTCATGCCCGATAAGCTCACTGCTCATTTTTGGCAATCAAAAATGAAGTATCAAGCCATGATGGAGAGCCCGACGAGCATGGCAGCCACTCGAGCACCACACCCAGAGACCAAGGACATCTAGACGGCTCATCAATGCACCTTTCCATGGTTGACCCGGTTGTAGTTGCCAGTTTTGGTAACAGATTTGAAAACTCGGTCACGAGAGCCTCGGGGAGCCGAATTCTCAGGGCTCGAGGGCGTACTCTTCTTTGCTATGTAATTATGACTCAGAGGCCCGGGTCCTCTATAAAAACCCAGGCATTGTAATAAGGAAAATGGGGGGGGAACTATCTGCTAGAAAGTTGTTGTAACTTGATGTCCTACGATTAATACAAAAAGATTTGAGCTCAATTCTTCTCTTTTATGCTGCCTTCTGTGCTTGATTCTTTTGTCTTTCTTCGTTTATATATCGAGATGCTGAACCCTGCGTCCGGTGTGTGATCGAGGACTGTACCCTGAAACTCGTTCTGAAGGATACATAGGAGTTGAAAGACGTCGTGTTGGCTTTCTTTTATGCTGCCTTATGTGCTTGATTCTTTTGTCTTTCTTCGTTTGTATGTTGGATGTTGAACCCTACGTCCGAGGTGCGATCGGGGAATGTACCCTGAAACTCGCCCGAAGGATACATAGGAAAATCTACATTGCATTTCTTCCATTTATCTTTGGTGTTCTTTGCTTCTATTCAAGTTGCTAGTTGGTGATCGTGCTTCCTGTTCTCTCCCACCTTACATCACCAATTTCTCTAACCCTAACTCCTTTTATCTCTTTCCTGCACCCTTATCTTCAAACACCCAAGTAGTTTAGCATAGGAGCCGGCCTTTCTCCGGAGATTGGCACGAAGGGCATTCCTTCCCTTCGGCCTTTCAATGTTGGTCCAGGTCTAAGGCGCATACACTAACTCAAAATCCTTTCCTAGGCAGATTTGATGACCAATAGTTTTTGGCACGCCCGGTGGGACCGACTGTATCTATCTTAGAAAGATCCATAACCAGTCAAGGTCCCATATTTTAATGCAAAACCCATCTTCACCGGGGCCCATAGTTCTAACCAGTTCTCGGTGTGACCCGATCAGTCTCACCTAACTAGTGGTAGTGAGGACTGATGCCCTCATTACTTGAAAGACTCTTAGCATCTGGCGACTCTGTTTACCCAAGAATATTTAAGTCAAAAAGACCAGTACCAAAAGTCTGTGCCTTCATGCAAACAAGATGGAGAGTTAAGAATAGAGGAGAGGAAACCGAGTTCTTTGAGCTAGATATTGACGCCTTCGGGGAACAATCAAGGTTGATCACCCCCGAGTCATCGTTACAAGGAACATCCCCTATGGGCAGACAAGGCTCAACTTTTGATAGTACAAAATCTAGTTTTCCTCCCAACTCTCTGAAGCATCCTAGTCCCTCCATTCCTATTAGTTGTCCTATTAACAGTCCAAGGGGAGCTTCGGGAATTCCTATTTCTCAAAATCTAGGAGCAAGTATGGCATAGCAACAACAACAACAACAACAATAGCAAATGCAGTAGCCACAACCACCCAGGTTGTGCCCAGCATGGGATTCCTTGTCACCATTGAATCTAGCAGGACAAGGGCAAGTGTCGCCTGCTACCATAAAGAAGATCCCAACGTTCGATGGAACTGGGAAGACTGCTCTAGAGCATATCCAGGACATAATATCTCTGGCGGTGATCCATGACATTACAGAAGAGAAAATTATGGTAAAGCTTCTGGTTCTTTCCCTTAGAGGAAAACTCCTCTACTGGTACAGATCTCTACCACCTGGTAGCATTACGGGATGGGACCAGTTAGCTGGGCAAATGATGGGAAACTTTAACGAGTCTTCCGATCCTACTTCTCTTCTGCATCAGTTCACTTCGATCAAGAGACATCCACAAGAAGAAATCATAGATTTCAATGTTAGGTTCGCTCGAACCTGGCAGAGAGTGCCAGTTGGCCTTCGACCAACCGATGAAGCTACAACACTCTATTTCCTTTGGGCTTTCAATCCCGATATCAATCTCATGGTAAGATATTCTAACGTTAATACTTTTCCCGAGTTGTATGAGTTAGCCAAGAGAGCAAAAATGGATTTGATAGCTATGGGCAAGCTTCCCCAAAGGATGTCGACGCCCATACTTCCTGAATTCTTACAATTCCAGTATGCAAGCGCAGCCGCTTCGCAAATCTCCACAACCCCTGCACTCTCGATTTCATCTTGGAATCCGAATCCTATCGTGTCTCAAATCACCGCCCCACAAATTCATTTCCCTACATTTTCAACTCCACATCCCACTGTCTCTTTGGCATTTCTTGTGCTACCAGCACCACCTCAACACCCCGCTCTTCCTCCAATACCGACGATGGCTTCATTGCCACTCGTTCCGAAAGCCGATGATATACAAACTAAAATTCTACAAGAGATGCAGTCTCTAAACTCTACAATTCAGATGTTGTCCAATGACATGACAATTGTGAAGAAGAAGCAAGCATAGCAGGAATTCCTACCGAGAAGACCTTATCCTGCGCCTGCGCTTACCAAGGACCAAGCAGTCCAGCAAGGGAAGGCTTCGACGAGAAATGCTGCAATTGATGAAGCTCCGAGCACTTCCGATTATGTATATTGGTGCTCTACGTGCAATGATCCGCATGAAGAGAATACCTGCACCCTGCACCAACACTATGTACAAACGCTGGCAAATAGTAGTCACAATGGTCAAGTGAACGTCATTAGGCAGATGAGTCAGAACCTGGCAATTGGCGAGGAGGAGCCTGTTGCAGTACTTACCCGAGGAGGAAAAAAGACAATAGAAGCGGATGCTACTCAGCTGGCTCCTACAAAAGAGCAAGTTTGACCTGAGAAAGGACAATCATCTACTTCGGCCTCGAGCGAAGCTCCTCCACCTGCACCAATCAAAGAAAAGGCTCAAAAGGCCTCTATCGAACCGCCTCAGGTAGAAACCAAGGAACAGGCTAAGGAAAAACTCAAGTTTCCTTCGCTGACTAAGCGACAAAGGGTGGAAGCTACAGAGCAGTATCACACAAGATATGAGCCCAGAAAGGAGCCCGAAGCACTCAAATCCTTGGCGTATAACATTGTAGAAGAGTTGAAGAAGATTTCGGCCAAGATCAGCCTATACGATGCACTGCAACTACCTGGCCAAGTGGACCTGCTGCAAGAATCATTGAAGACAATCAAAGCAAAAAAGGTGGCACCGCTTGCTCTTGTACAGACCTTATCCACATCCATCACGGGGAAGAACAGACCACCCCCATTCTACTTGTCCCTACAAATGGAAGGGTATATTGTGCATAATTGCATGATCGACTCTGGGGCCGCTACAACAGTAATGCCAAGAGCAGTCTGCGAAGAAATAGGGATGGAATATACGTGAAGCAGCCAAGGTGTACTCCAGTTGGATGGTACTCCAGTGAATACTGTAGGAGTGATCAAGGACATTCCTATCCGACTACATAAGATGCCTCAGATCACAGTCATACAAGAGGTGGTGGTAGTCGACTTGGAGCCATATTTCAGTATGTGCTTGTCGAGGGAATTCACGGCAAAGCTAGGTGGATATCTGTCTATGGATTACTCCCATCTGGAGATTCCATTCAAAGGAAAGAAGGTGAAGATCTACAATGAAAAGCCTTCTTCCTTTCTTGTGCAGAAGATGTCCGAAGAAGAAAGTAGTGAACCAGTGAATGCAATGGTGGAGGAGATAGAGCAGGTGGACCTGGTCGAGGAGTCTCTTGCGCAATTAAGCTATGAAGATGAGTTTTCATTGGTAGACTTCAACGCCATGGTGGAGACCGAGATAGGATGTTATGCAATCGCCAAGCCTAAAAATCACTCCCAACCAGGGAATAGAACAAGTGCCCAGGAAGAACTATGGAAGTTGTTCTTCGATGGCGCCCGATGTAAAAATGGTGTTGGGGTAGGGATTCTTCTAATTTCACCCTCCGGAGAGCAAAAGGAATATTGCTACCGGTTGACATGGAGCTGCACTAACAATGCAGCAGAATACGAAGCATTGTGCCTAGGACTTAAGAAAGCTGACAAGTTAGGCATAAAGCATCTCCAAATCTTCAGAGATTCCAAACTGGTTTGCAACCAGGTCACAAATAAGTGTACTTCAAAGAAGCATTATCTAAAATCATACCACAATAGGGTATGGGACCTGTTCGACCAGTTCGAATCTCTCAATCTGCAGTCAATCCCATGAGAAAAGAATCGACATGCCGATGTTCTGGCATCCATCGCAGCCAAGTATTCTCCAGCAGAAGACATGGTGCACAAGCCTAGAGCTGTGAGGATGATCTATAGACCCTCTATCCCAGAAAAAGATCTACATTGGCAAGTGTTTGACAATGATGAGCAGATTATAAATTTCATGATCCAAGAAGCCGCCACAGTCGAAGACCGAAGCTTTGATGAAGGAGAATATGAAGGGCTGATTCAATTGAAGAATAACCATGTTCCCAAGGGACTAATCACCCTTGAAAGCCTCTTTGATCGGAATGACCGAGCTCTTTCTCACATGATCAAAGTCAATGAAAAATAGTATCAGGATTTAGAGCTTGAACCTAGAAAAGCAATAAAGGTTGGGACCGACTGCACTCCAGAGGAGATAGAACAGATACAGAATCTGTGCAAAAAGTTTTTCGATATAATTGCTTGGTCTTATCAAGATCTCCAGGGATACAATCGGTAGCTGGTTCAACACACAATCGAATTGCAGGAAGGGGTCAAACCCTTCCGACAAAAGCAAAGACCGGTTAATCCCAAGATCGAGGTCCTAATGAAGGCCGAACTCTTGAAGATGCTCGAGGCAAAGATCATATATCCCATCAAGCACTCTTCATGGGTAGCGAACCTGGTCCCAGTAAAAAAAAGAACGGAGATATCAGGTTATGCATGGACTTTCGCAATCTAAATCAGGCATCCCTCAAGGACCACTATCCTCTCCCACAAATCGATCAAATTTTGCACTCGGTGGCTGGAGCTCAATGCTTCTCTCTGCTCGATGGTTTTTCTGGATACAATCAGATTTGGGTCAGGGATGAAGACCAACACAAGATGACATTCACCACCAAGTGGGGGACATTCGCTTACCAACGAATGCCATTTGGCCTTTCGAATGCTGGTGCCACTTTCCAGAGAGCAATGGATCTTGCTTTTGGTGAGCTTCTAAATAAGGTTATCATCATCTATCTGGATGACATGACCATTTTCTCCCAAAGAAGGGAAGATCACCCCATTCACATACAACAAGTTTTCGAAAAATGTCGAGAGTTCGGCATCTCGATCAATCCAAAGAAGTCCATATTCGCAGTCAGCGAAGGAAAGTTGCTGGGACATGCGATATCAAAAAAAGGCCTCACTGTAGATCCTGATAGATCCGAGGCTCTAATGAAGCTCCCACTTCCCACAGACAAGAAAGGACTTCAATATTTCTTCGGCCAGATTAACTTCGTGAGGAAGTTTGTCCCCGACTTCGCCCAAGTCATCAAGCCGATGTCCCAACTCCTGAAGAAGGGCACCGAATTTAGCTGGACGGAGGAAAGAAAGGAGGCGTTCGAAGAGATTAAGGCCCGGATCGCTCAGGCACCGGTCCTAATTAACCCTGATTACAGTCGAGATTTTATCATGTATGCTATAGGAGAGCCCGAAAGCTATGCTGTTGTCCTGACACAAAAGGGGGAAGATGGCGAGGAGTGCCCCATCACGTTTCTGAGCCAAGTGATCAACCCCCATGAAGAGAAATATAATTTCATAGAATGCCAGGTGCATGCAGTAATGAAATCCCTCAGAAAATTCAAACAGTTCATCTCTCAAAGTTGGGTCACAGTCTTTGTCATTCACCCCGACGTGCGCAATTTCATCATCCAAGGAGAATTGGGAAGCAAAAGAGCTGGTTGGGTGAACAAGATACAGGAGTTTGACATTGAGATCAAGCCCACAAAATTGGTTCGCGGTCGTGCATTGTGTCAAGAATTAGCAAAAAGCGCAGCGATCGAAGCTGCAGAATCTCAGTGGGATGACTTACCAGCTGAAGGATGCTTCGCTAACCAGGAGGACGAGAAAGACTGGGTCAGTGAAATAGTTGAATACTTCAACACTGGCAGTTGTCCTTCGCATCTAAATGCTTCACAGCGAAGACATTTTAGGATGCGGTCCTCCCGCTATACTCTGCGCCCCGAAGGCCTATTTTTTAGGAATATTGATGGAGTCCTTCTCAAATGCATCAAAGACGATGATAAAAGAAAAGTCCTAGGAGAGTTCCATTCGGGGCTATCTGGAGGTCACTTCGTAGGAAGGACAATGGCCCTAAAGATTATCAAAGCAGGTTATTATTGGCCCACACTCTTCGTCGATGCCTTCGCCATTTGTCGCAGATGCGAGCAGTGTCAGAAGTTCATCGGCCAAAGCAGAAATGCTTTGATGCCCCTTCACCCGATACAGGTAGAAACTCCCTTTCAGCAATGGGGGTTGGATTTTATAGGGGTCGTATCACCGAACTCCTCCACGGGACATAAGTTCATCCTGACCGCAACTGACTACTTCACCAGGTGGGCCAAAGCGATTCCCACCAAGCATGCAGATCAAGAGACTGTAGTCACCTTCCTGGAAGGATTGATCACCAGGTTCGGCATCCCCGAAGCAATCATCACAGACAATGGCCCTGGCTTCACAGGTGCCAAAATTAATGAATTCTTCTATAGATATGGGATATACCATAAAGTATCCTCCAACTATTATCCACAAGGCAACGGCTTGGCAGAATCCACCAATAAGACTCTTTTGAGGATGCTAAGAAAGCTCATAGAGACAAACAAAAGGACTTGGCACCTCCTTCTAGATCGGGCCTTGTGGGCCGATCGAATTTCTATCAAAAGGTCAATCAAGACTTCGCCTTATGCCCTGGTTTATGGTAAGGAGGCCATCTTACCCATTCATGTGGAGATCCTCGCACTGCAGTTGTTAGAGGCAGAAGATGGGGTTAGTCCGATGGAAAGCAGGTTAGCTCAGCTGCTGTGACTAGAGGAAGATCGCGAAGAAGCATACCGAAACTTTGCCAAGCATACTCAGGTCACCCAAGACTGGTTCAAGAAAAAGTCATCCGATCGCACATTCAACGTAGGAGATCTGGTATTGAAGTGGGACTCTTGGAAGGCCAAGCCTGGGAATCACGACAAGATGGATGCCTTTTGGGATGGGCCATTCGAAATTATGAAGGTGAACTCAGCCAATTCATTCATCCTCAAAGATACAGATGGTCAAGTCCTGCCGATCTCTGTCAATGGTCTTCATCTGAAGACTTTTCACCACTAAAGTACAATTTCTTCTCTTCAAAAAAAAAAAAAAATGCATGTGTATATATACTTTTGTATATAATTTGCATATACATCCTCTTCCAAGAAACCAAAATCCAAGTAACACATCCAAATCCTCTTCGGGGACTTTTGATGCAAAGTAGCAAGTGCAAGGAGGTTCGCTATGAAGTAGGTTACTCTCAAAAGGACCGAACCAAAGGCACAAAAGAAGCTTCGCACCCGAAGCACTTCCAGCACTACTTCGGGTGAAAATTGTGCGAAGTCGTTTTGCCGAATAAGAATGCAAAGGGCCGATAAAAAGAGCTTCGGGCCCGAAACATTTCAAATTCCTGCCTCGGGCGAAAATCATCCGAAGCGGCAACTTCGCCGAAGAAGAAAAGTCTAGGCCATGATTCAAGTTTGACCAAGGTGGAAGGACTTCGGGCCCGAAGCATTTTCAGTAAACACTTCGGCTAGGAAACCAGCGAAGCAGAATCCAAAGAAACATTGAAGATTACTTCGCCAGAAAGTTGCCGAAACATCTACTTCGGGCCTCCTCATACCCGAACCATTTCTACTTCGGCAGAAACCATAGCGAAGCATTCACTTCGGCTAGTTTTTGCCTGAAGCATTTTCGATCGAAGTTCTAGCAGCTGAGAGGAGCGAAGCATTTTGAAGGAAGGAATGTGTTTCGGCCGAAATCTCCCCGAACCACATTTTTGAGCAAGGATCACCGTGAGGCATTTTCAACATTGAAGTTCAACTTCATCGAACCGAACACGCGCGAGGTGGAGAATTCGAAACATGCCTCGAAGAACGTGCCAACAACGGCCTTGAAAGGAGTACAAAGCGGATGAATTTAAGGAAAAAGGGTGGTGGAGCACTTCTCGAGATGATCGAGTCAAAAAAAGGGAAAGGAAAAGCTCGCACCAAGGTACGAGGTGGCAACAGGTGGCGTCCCCAGTACGAAGTGTAATCATCAAAGCATGCAGCCCTATGTACCACGTCGCTGCAGAGTCAATTTGAGAATACGACAACCTCTTTCATCCGAAGTACAAATTTAATTTTAGTAGGTGCCATAAATTCAGGTGGTTGCCTTTTTAGGCTATAAAAGTGAATTCCTGGCAAGAGGGAAGTTATTTGTCCATCAGTTAGAACTAGACTAAGAACCTTCAGATACTCTGCAACCCTCCCGTCCTTTGCACCTGGCCATTCACATTAAAAGCCCTCTGTATCAAGAACTCTACTGCTACCACTAGCAACATGGGAAAGAAAAACTCTAAGGAAAAGGGGAAAGAGCCCGAAGTTACAGGCCCCAAAAAGACAAAGAAGGGGAAGGAAGAGAGAAAACGTACTCCGAAGAAGCTAAATCCTCCCCTTCGACCCAAAAAGTAGCCAATGGAAGAGGGGGACGACTCGGAGGAAGAACAACTTGTGGAGCCACCAATTGATGGGTGGGAGAAGATCCGAGACACACAGCTCTCTAAGGGTGTATCCGATCTTCGACGCACCATAGAGTTTATGACGAGCAGGCTCACACCAAAAAATAAGAGAGCTGCCGCATATTACTCCCAGATTTACTGGTTCTTAACCCCGCCTGCTCACCATTGTCCCGAGTTGATCTACGCCATCGCACAAAATTACCAACCTGCTACCAGGCAGGTGTTAGATGCTTCGGGACACAAGCTATTCTCCATCCTGAAGGAAGATGTACAAGCAGCCTTCGCACCACAGCAGGGCCCGCCCAAGGGCTATTCTATTCGCAATGTCCTCCTAAATGAACAAATGGAGAGATTCACCTCCAATAGCTACATATTGAAGTTCCTACAGGAGAATCTCAAGAGCGGGCTACCTTCAAACAAGCTGCCCCAGATGCCCTTACCCTTGGAGGCTTTCAAAAATACCGATATTTTCTCTATCATTGCATGGGTGGCGGGCTTGTCAATAGATGCTTCAGTACAGCCCTGGCAGGTGTCTTTGGCCGAATGCATTTCAAGAGGGGAGTTTTATGCCCCTGACGCTTCAAGGCCGAACACCAACCCAGTTTTCTTTGACTGGGCGGAATGGGTGGCCCGAACCCTGCATACAAGGCTCGCTAGCATGAAGAATTCAGCAACAGGCCAGTACTTCGCACCCTATTCTTTTCTTGTCTGGTTGTACTTCTACCAGGTTCATAAGCGTTTTCCCCATATCGCCATCTCTCCAAGCGGCAAGGATGGAAATCCTCTGCCAGTGTATCAATGGACTCCCCTCTTATTGAAGGAGGAGTCCTATTATTCTTTTAATCAACAATTTTTGGGACCCGCCATGCACCTGTTAAAAGGTTCTTGTCCTCGGGTACCACTCAGTTTGAGAGATAGAGTGGTGCTGGGAAAAAAGGGGGACGTCTTCCAATTGACACAAGGACTGGTGATTCGCCTATTCGGCTTCATAGGGAAGCCCTTCCTGTTACCAGTCTACCCCTCTGAATATCAGTTCGCATTGGAAGTCGCTCAGCAGAGCGACTCTACAAATGCAGTATACGGCCACGATCGAAAGTGGGCACATACCTGCGACTTCCCCTTCAGAATGGGTGTAATCAAAGTCTTTGCCCTTAAACAGAATGTTTTCCTGGAGGAAAAGCTTGCCGATTTTGGCCTACTCTAGATTCCTCAGCAATGGCTCTATGATCCTTTGGGCGTGATGAGGGATCATTTGAAATTCAAGAACTTCCACATCTGCCCTCACCTCGAGGTTGTGGAACAAAGAAATAACCCCAATGGAAAATACCTGGAGTGGCATTTGGAAAGAATGAGGACATTGCCTCCATGGCATGAATTCTATCCTATGGAGGTCGAGTTCGACCCTGATCAGTACCCCCTCCCGACTCCAAGCTCCACATTTTGGAAGAAGGCAAGGGACGATTTGAAGGAGGAAGTAAAATACTAGAGCGAGGAAAAGCTTCGGGAATGGTGGATAATGAGAGTCCATCGTCAAAAAGTGAATTCTTATGGACTCTTAGCATCGGATAAAGACTTCGCGATTCTCTATGACACCAATGTCAAAACCTGGAAGTCTATATCCTTTGCTGATTTTGTTCCCCCGGCCACCCCAGGGTCAGGCGAAAGTCCAGGAGGTGCTAAGGATGCTTCGGAGAAAGAAAAGGAAGTAGGGGCCGAAGCTATGCCTAACACCACCATAGAGGCCATCGGAGGTTCATGATACAAGTGCCAAAGAGGCAGAGCAACCATTGGAGAGAAAGAAAAGGAAAAGGCAGGAGCAAATTCAAGTGCCTCCGAGCCACCCGAAGCGCCCTCGCACAAAGCCTACAAGTACTTCTATTGGATCCCCTGCATCAGGCCCGGTTGAAGCAAACATTGAAGATGCAGGGGCACCAAGCGCTGAGACGGTCCCCAAAATAGATATCATTGATGTGGAGGAACTCCTCCAACAAGAGAAAGACCCCGAAGCAGAAGTTGTGGAGGTCGGGAGTGATGAAGCCCAAGAGGAACAAGAGCCGACCACGCAAGAAGTTACCACAACCGCTTTTCCAGGAGGGCATGCAGGTACACACTCTCTTCCCTTCGCTTTGGTCTCTGACACATCCATGGCAGTCTCGAGTGGAAGCCCTCATCAATCTCTCCATCCCCCACAGAGTCAATCCCCCACTCAAAAACTGCCCATCGCCAGTCCAATCCTGCATAGCCCCACTCCTCCCGAGTCATTCGACCAGGATAAACCCGCTGAAACCACTTCGCCTACACCAAGCCCCGTAGCCCACTCTCCCATAGCTCAAAGCATAGTCCCGCTCATCGAAGTCCCTGCTACACCCGTCCCCGAGCCGTCAGGGGAATCCTTCCCCGTTAGTTCTTTATATTTGTTCACACCTTTGGCTGGAGATTCGACCTTCTCTGAAATAGATTTATCCTCAATAAAGGAGCGCCCCCTGGCTGAAAAACTACTCCTAGCTCGACAGAATACAGAGAAGATGCTAAAGGAGGCAAGAAAGAAAAGAGGGAAAACTCTGGCCCAAGTTGAAAAATGTGCGGTTTTCGACTTGAAGGGCAGGAAAGTTGCATAAGGTGAGGAAGGTCCCTAAGGTCCAGAAGCCTCTGGATGAAATGACTCCAGCTGACTACGACTACCAGGAGAAGACCAAGGACCTGGAGCATCTAAATATAGATGACGAATCCGCATCCATGCATGTCAGGGTTGAAACTTTTTGAGCACATGCGAATATTGCCAACCAACACAGGTTTGAAGCAGAAAATGCCAACATCAAGTTGGAAGAAGAGCTGGCTAGGATTCGCTCTGAGCTGGAGGATTCACAGAAGCAGGGTAAATTGCTCAAAAAGGAAACACATGCCCTCAAACAACAAATTCTACAATTGCAGACTTCGGTCGAGCAACAAGCACAAAAATAGGCCAAAAATGAGCTAAAAGCCAAAGAGCTCGAGAGCAAGATCTTGCAGTCCCAGTAGCAATTGTACAAAAAGGTAAACCTGGAGCTGTTCGACAAAGGTAGGATCAAGGAGATCCGCTCTCACCTACTCAAAGGTTTCAGATCTCGGGCCTCCAGTGCCTTGTCAATTTTGATTTATGTCACCGAAGCTCAGCATGCCATTGCTAAGAAGGGACCAATAGTGGATGAGGTGATCCAAAAAATCAAGAGGCGACTCAAGCTTGCCTTTGAGGTTCAAAGCATTAGATATCAAGACCTACAGGTCGCTGCTATGAGTCGAACGGCTAGGGATTGGTCTACTACCCAAGCCATCGTTCGCGCTTTCTTCTCCAAGGTGAAGAAAGCGCAAAAGGTGAAAGACCTCCTTGATATATTTGAGCAGGAGCAGCGCACATCAATGAGCTACTTTGAAGACCTTTCTTCTTTGGGTTTCCCGAGTTTCACAGACGATGATGGGAACCTTCTCACCAGGGAAGAACTTAAGCCGACGTGGCTCCATTTTGAAAGTGATGTCTCCGAAATTGATGAGTGGGAAGAGCCAGTCACGGAGGGACAGGTCACTGACTTCATCCTGAGACATTGCAAAATCGTAGCCTATCTGAATGACCTAGGTGCAAGAATCAAACACGCCGACATAGGGCAGATTGATCGGTTCCATGTTCTGGTCAAGGCACTCGAAGACCAAGAACCATTTCAGAAAGGGGTTTGGGCTCATGTTCGCCGAACTATGAAGAGAATCCGTGACCGCCTTGTCCCATCACCACAGCAGGAGGCCACGCCAACAGATGAAGGAGCATAGGAGGAAGAAGAAGCAGAAGAAGAGGGAGAACAAGAACCAGCTGCAGAAGCACTCCCAGAGGAAGAAGGAGGAGAAGGATCGGGAAAAGACTCTGGCCCAATGGATCAAAGTTAAAGGGTTCTCCCATCGAGACGAGCTCGTTGCCCCACGAGCCGCCAAGAATGTTGACAATTTTGTCACATTTCTTAAGGGGTAGAAAAGGAAAACAAGTTTTGTACAGTAAAGTTTTTGCTTTGTTTTTTTATTTTGAAAAGTTGCAGCAATTTTGGCTTCCAATGCCACCCCTTTGTATATAAAAATAGAAAAGAAAGAACTTCGCTGCCAAACAAGCTAGGGAAAAGAGCTTCGCCAAAGGAAAATGAAAAGAGCTTCGCACCCGAAGCATTTCCAGCACTACTTCGGGTAAAAGTTTTGCGAAGTAGTTTTCATCGAAGAAAATACAAGGAAAAGAGAATGAAACTACTTCGCGCCCGAAGCATTTCCAGCAGCTACTTCGGGCGAAAGTTGAGCGAAGCGGCATTCAGAAGAAAAGAAAGCTTCGCACCCGAAGCATTTTCAACACTACTTCGGGTGGAGTTTTTTGTGAAGTAGTATCACCGAAGCAAAATACAAGGATAACAATAGAAGAAATTTAGGCCCGAAGCGCTTCAAGCAGCTACTTCGGGCAAGATTTCTACGAAGCAGTGTGCCGAAGAGAAATACAAAGGAGAAGGCAAGAAAACTACTTCGCATCCGAAGTATTTCCATCAGTCACTTCGGCCAGAAAATCAGCGAAGCGAAACTCAAGGAGCATTGAAAGTACTTCGCCAGAAAGTTTCCGAAGTACTCACTTCGGGCCCCTCCATCAGCGAACCATTTTTACTTTGCCAAAAGCTCATTGCGAAGCATTTGCTTCGGCTAATTTTATGCGAAGTACTTCTGCCCGAAGTAAAAGGATGCAATGTCTTTTGAAGACAATTGCTTCGGCCGAAATCTTCCCGAACCACATTTTTAGAAGAGGATCACAGCGAAGCATTTCTCTAAGGCGTCAGCGAAGTAATTTGGTCAGCGAAGCGGCAAAGACGAAGAGGCCCATTTTGCGAAGCGAATATGCTTCGGCACTCCTCACCCCCGAAGCAGTTTTGCGAAGCTCAATTTTGTGAAGTACATACCAAAGAGGAGTTTTTGCTTCGGCCCAGAACCATTGCGAAGCGAAGTTGTGAATGAAAACTTAGCGAAGCGCTTCACGGGCACGCGTTCCAAGCCGGGTATTTTCCCGAGGTGATCAAGTGCCTCATAAATGCATTTTTTCATGCCCGATAAGCCCGCTGCTCATTTTTGGCAATCAAAAACGAAGTATCAAGCCATGATGGAGAGCCCAGCGAGCATGGCGGCCACTCGAGCACCGCACCCAGAGACCAAGGACGTCTAGACGGCTCATCAATGCACCTTTCCATGGTTGACCCGGTTGCAGTTGCCAGTTTTGGTAACAGATTTGAAAACTCGGTCACGAGAGCCTCGGGGAGCCGAATTCTCGGGGCTCGAGGGCGTACTCTTCTTTGCTATGTAATTATGACTCAGAGGCCCGGGTCCTCTATAAAAACCCAGGCATTATAATAAGGAAAAAGGGGGGAACTATCTGCTAGAAAGCTGCTGTAACTTGATGTCCTGCGATTAATACGAAAAATCTTTGAGCTCAATTCTTCTCTTTTATGCTGCCTTCTATGCTTGATTCTTTTGTCTTTCTTCGTTTATATATCGAGATGCTGAACCCTGCGTCCGGTGTGTGATCGAGGACTGTACCCTGAAACTCGTTTTGAAGGATACATAGGAGTTGAAAGACGTCGTGTTGGCTTTCTTTTATGCTGCCTTCTATGCTTGATTCTTTTGTCTTTCTTCGTTTGTATGTTGGATGCTGAACCCTGCGTCCGAGGTGCGATCGGGGAATGTACCCTGAAACTCGCCTGAAGGATACATAGGAAAATCTACATTGCATTTCTTCCATTTATCTTTGGTGTTCTTTGCTTCTATTCAAGTTGCTAGTTGGTGATCGTGCTTCCTATTCTCTCCCACCTTACATCACCAATTCCTCTAACCCTAACTCCTTTTATATCTTTCCTGCACCCTTATCTTCAAACACCCAAGTAGTTTAGCATAGGAGCCGGCCTTTCTCTGGAGATTGGCACGAAGGGCATTCCTTCCCTTCGGCCTTTCAATGTTGGTCCAGGTCTAAGGCGCATACACTAACTCAAAATCCTTTCCTAGGCAGATTTGATGACCAACAATTACCAAGTAAATTTGAGGTGCCCCAAAATGATTTGCACTTATTATTTTCAAAGCACAGTGATTTTTCTAGGGAAAGGAGGAGAACATTGGGTTCCCATAAGATGATTTTTCTAAAGAAAATGGAACAAGTGCATTTATTTTTGGAAGCACGTTGCAAAGAAATTACACCCTCAAACACATGGTAACCACTAGAGAGTAGGAATGCAGGTAAAGGATTGTTTTAAAGGCATTTAATTTAAATGTGTGCCCTATGGAAGATTTGTGTTCTTGAGGAGCAAAGAATACCTTCCATTGGTTTTCAGGTGACTTATTTATTTTTCCAAGCAAGCTTCGGTAACCAAGGCACAATTTACAATAAACTTATATAGCAAGGAAAGGTACTTTTTCCTAGGACAATTTTGCAATGGATCAAAGGCGATACCATTAAAGCATAAAAAATGATGCTAGTTGAGCAAATAGATGCTCACAATCTCTCGAAAGTGCCCAGGTTAACTTGACATTTATTGTGATAGATGGAAGAGTGCTCTATATAAAGGACTAGGTAAAAGCCTGCTATTTAATTTTCTTAAATTTTTACTACCATTGTATTTTGAATTATCATTGCATAAGTTCCTAGAAAGTATTTAGAATATTTGTCAAAAATAAGAGACAACGAGGAAGTGAAGTAAAGAAAATAAATAAATTACAAAGGTTGCACAGCCTAAAAAGTCAAATAATAGAGAAGGAGGATCTAGATCTAAGAAGGCCTGAAAGAATAACTATGTCGACTTAGACCCGTATGATAATACAATGGTAGAAATCGATGATTGTATCATTACCCACAAAGATGTGGAAATATTGCGGTAGGATGTTGCATTCGTAGTGAACCAGGGGGTGACATCAGAAAGCTAGCTAATAGTGCCCTATCATTCACAACTATTATGGTACCTGTTCCCACCAGTCCATCCTTGTCCTGAGCTAGTGCAACTTATCAGTTTTATGACCCATTTACCAAAGCTGTGAGAAATGCAAAGAGATAAATTATCTTCACTATCACCCCAGACGAGGTTTAGGAGGCATTTTCTTGTGGTTTCAAGCCTCTTTCCTATGGGGTTCATAAAAAATTACATATTGATGAATAGGAGGATAGATATATCTCCACTGTAACAATGTGATAGTTTATGGAGACCCAACTGATTAAGGAGCCATCGATGGGGTAGCTTCCTAATTTACTAAAGCCACTCATAGATTTTAAAAGCTTGGATATTTATTCAATGTTGTCATGGGTCGTAGGTTTACCTTCAAATGATACTGTTCATAAGTGGTAGGTGGCCTTAGCACAATGTATTTACCGGGTGGAATTTTATTCCCTTTAAGCTATGAGATAGGGCACCAATCCAATATTTTTTGATTGGGTTGAATGTATTTACCAAAGGTTAAATTTTTAGTTGGAAAATTTGCAAAATAGGGAGGAAAAGTCATTCAAGCATGCTTATTTTCTGATATGGTATTTCTTTTTCCAGCTCCAATGATGTTTTCCTTTCATTTCAGTGATGCAGATAGATGATAAAAATGAATCCTTTCCAGTTTATATGCGGACTTCCATATTGACAAAAAGGGAGTCATTTTATAGTTTTAATAGCTGGTTTTTGCATCCTACTATAGAGCTACTTTGTTGTACATGTGAGAGGGTGTCACGATAATTAAGAGAAGTAGTTGTTGCTCAAGAAAAGGAAATATTTTTTTGCTTGCTCAGGGCATAGTAATAATTTTTGGTTTCACGGGTAAGCCATTTTTGTTTCCCTATTTTTCCACTAAGCATGTTTTTGCTATGGAAGTAGTGCGCTAGTCGGATTACATGAATGATGTGTATGGATTTGGGTGTAGGAAGAAAATAATGTGCAATATGCCATTTAAATTCAGTAGTATAGAGGTGAGCCAAGTAAGACAGAATTGACTCCTTAAAATAACATTGCAAGATTTGGGACTTATAGAGCTACCACAGTGTTGGAGGTATGACCTGTTGGGCAAGTTTTTAGAAATTATAAAATCCAAAACATTTCATTTGTTGCCCTTGACCTGATATTTAGAAGAATCAAAATAATTTTAATGTGCCTAATATGAATTGGTACATTGAAAATATGATAACACTTCCACCTTGGCATGACTGTTATGAGCAAGAGGCAGAGTATAATCCGACCAGGTATAAATCTCAAATCCCTCCACCGGGTTTGTTCAGCCAAGTTAAATAACATGAGCCCGAATGGACTGAGGAGAAAATTATGAATTGGTGGATAATACGGGTTCATCGAGGGAAGCCGACAACTCCTTATAGACTAAAGTTTGATGAGTCATTTTTAGAGCTTTATGATGAGTATGTTGATTAATATGAGCCCGTTTCTTATGCCAAAATTTTATCATAGATTTTTTAGCACTCTGACAGTGGTGAAATTGAAACAAATGGGAAATATATGTTGGTTTAGGAAGAGAATCTAGAGGAAGAAGAATACTAGTATGCGTTCAGATGAATATCATAGTGAACAAGATAGAAATTTGAGGAGACACTTGTTTTAGAGAAGATAAATGTACCAAAGGCACCACCATTTGCCAAAATTGCAAAAGTGACCAAGGACTATTGTTGTCACTACTTCTACTATTAAAGTTTCAATCGTCGTAGCTCTTTTAGTTCCTATTATTTTGACTACAATTGTTAATCCTTTGCCAATAGTAGAGGCTCTGAATAGGGTTGCATAAATGTTTACAATGGTTCCTGAATAATAGGAGGACCACCTATCGAAGAATTATCAAGTGGAAGTCATGGATATTGAGGAGAATGTGAATTTTGAGGAGAGAGTGCAAGAGCATCAAGAAGAAGTTATTTTGCAATCGCTCCCATCACCACACCACACGACATTCACACCTGAAGGTATGTCTTCTATTCCCTCTTCTTCTTCTTTGAAGCATTTAGTGAATTTTGATTCACTTCCATCAGTTTTAATCTCCATTTCTTCACCCTTTGGTATGCCCTCCATATCTCTTTTGCTTCCTTCATATTCCCTTCTCGAAGTCATTGTTATTACCTATTATCTTCCCTTTTCTTCGACCTTCTTTTCTTTTAGTTTGTATATCCCTTTTTATACTCCTCCCCTTCCATTGTTGCCACCACTACCATTGAGGCTGTAAGCATGCAGCTCCTCCCAGAGTAAGCGTAACTACAGCCAAACCCAATTCCTCCATCCAATATGCCATTTTTATTCCCCCCTTCTAGTCATCACAACCGCTTCTTCTAATGCTTCTTGCTCAAAAGTCGTAATTCCATTCACCCCATTTTTAGAAATACAAGCATTGCCCAATGTTCAGGTGACGTGAAAATAGTCATATGTAGAAAAAATTAATCAAACGCACTTGATTTCTTCATAGTGGTTGACTATCAAGGGGTGAAAGGATGCCTTGGCTCTGGCTCGGCCGATCAAAAAGGTTTATTTTGACCTAGTCACCATGGAGTCTTACATGACTAGAATCACTCCCTTAGTCCAAAAACCACAAGGAGAAATGTTGTTGAGTGATTATATCTATGATACTATAAATGAAGACCTCACTGAGATAGATCTGACTAAAAATATGGGTAATATACAAGATAATATGAGCTCTATATACTTGCATGGCGAGAATTATAAGGAGAGGTATTTTGAAAATCAAAATAAAATTATTGATCTTGAATTCGCCTTGGCAAAAAGTAGAGCGCAAGAAGAAAAGACTACCATAGAAAATGAACACTTACACCGATAGGTCAAAGTGCACTTAAAATAAAGAGATGCAGATAGGATAGAGATGCATTCACTTTGACAACATCTAGAGGCTATTCAAAATCAAATGGTTGAGAAGGCTACAAAGGTTATAGGATTTTCTTCAAAGAATATTAAATAAGTGCGCCTTCATTCTGCTCAAAACTGTGAGAAGCTATCTGAAAAAGTAGTTAAGGTGTTACACTATTTATGGATTGCTAGCATAAAGATCTAGATGAGCCAACAATTGATTGATAACACAGAGGAAAGGCTAGAGCCATATATAGATATGTTAGTAAAACTTCAAGCTCTAGCTAATTATAGTATTCCCATTCACCCCCTGAGCGAAATGGATCATGCCTAATCAACTACCAAAGTCACGTTGCATAGTTTTTTTCAAAGAATTGACTTGGTGAGATAGGTATAGAAAATTCTCAACACCATCGAGTGAGAGCATACTATTTCCATAACCCATTTTGATACTCTTGCTGAGTTGGGATTCCCAAACTCCACTAATGAATGGGGTGAACCTCTCCCTAAGGAAAAATTGACTATGGCTTGGTGAAAGTTCATAGAGGATACCTCAGGGATTGATACATGGGAAGAGCCAATAACATAAGCATAGGTATTGTATTTAATGCAAAAATATACTCGTTTGGAATTATCCTTGTATGAGTTGGCTTAGAGAGCAAGGTGCCTCACCTTGGAGGATGTTTAGAACTTGCACTTTGTCTATGAATATTTGAGTGCATCCAGCCTATTCACCACCCATGCTTGGAAATAAGTGGTTACAATTTATGAGGTCACATTTAAAAAACTCAAAGAGAAGGCATATCGGGTGACAACGGAGTGCACGGTAGTAGAGAAGGCAACATAATAAGTAGAGTGAGTTTAAGTTCTCAAAGTGGCGATCGAAGCTGAAGCCAAGGAGAAAGATAAGGAGGCACATCAAAAGGCATCTGTAGCAAAGGTTCTAGCCAAGGTAGTTGGAAAAAATACTCCATAGCATCCCAATGTATGAAGGCCTAGGATCTCTTGCATCCATACGAGTTGGATACCCCATGAGTCACAAAAAATATTGGTAGTTTTTATACTTTGCCACATTAGGATTTTTGTTTATTTTTATGGAGAATTTTTATTGTAATGCGGTGACATTAATCCTAAAATATTATTTTGGGTTGGTTTTATATGTTACAGTTATTTTATCCTTCTGTTTTTATTTGCATATGTTCCCTTTTATCTTGGAAATGATGAATTTTTAAAGGTAAAAAAAAAATTGAGAACTGCATTCAAAATTTAAGTTTACAACATTCTAAAGCACAGTGAATTGAATATGCCTTCAGCATTGCACACTTTTTAAAAAATAAAAGAAGGAAAAATTAAAATAAAAATGGTGAAGGATTGAGAGACTTGAAAATGCCCAAAATATGAGACATGAAAAATGCATTCACCCCAAAGATGGGGCAAAATATTCATTCACCCCACTTTGGGGTGAACCTTTTTCTAAAGGTTTGGAAAATGCTCACTTGTTTTCCTTCTAAAAATTATCTCGATGAAAGGATGCGTTCACCCCAAAGATGGGGTGAAAGCTCCGTTCACCCTTGGGGTGAACGTAATGTGAAAGGTGACAAGAAAAGGAAGGTCAATGACATGCGCATGACTGAATGGTCAATTCCACGTTCACCTAAGTCAAGGGATGAACATTCCATTCGCCTCTCCCATAGGTGAACACACTCCAAAAAATGAAGTTGGGTGAATGCACCTAAGATAAGGCAGTATTGACAAGTCAATATCGCAGTCGCCCCAATAGGGAGGTGACTGTCTTTGTCGCATTTTTTAAAGGTGAACACAATTTTTAAAAGAAATGGCATAAACATGATTACAAAGATGAAGATGTTCAACTATTAAATATTTTCACCTCAAATGAAAGAAATTGTTTTCTCCATGGTCAAAAATGAGTAAATATGATAAAAGGTATATTCATCATCAATATCTAGATTTTCAAAGGCGCCTAGAGCATATATCGAAAAACATTAAATGATGGAGGTAATAAATAACTCAAATTGTAAATCCCAAGTAAAGAAGAAAGCTATGTTAAAAGCACAAGAGGATTTTCAAGGCATCAAATGTCCCTTAATTTTCTGTGCACCGACACCCAAGGATGTTGATTTCCTAGGAAAGTTTCCTTGAAATATGGATCATTTTTCCAAGAGAATGAATTTTCAATATTTTTGAGGAATTTCCTCACTATGGTTCCTAATCTGTGATCATTTTGTTTCCATGTAAATTTAATGAAAGAGGTGAAATACTCTATAAATAATATTGAATTCTCATTTTAAAGGAGGTTAGACACTTTGTGAGAAAACACTCTAAGTTATTTGCATCAATAAAAGATACCAAGATTTTGAATTTGCAAGTGATCTTGTGTGCAATTTCCTTCTGTATTCATGCATTTCTATTTAACATTCATGTGCCTTATTTTCTATTAGATTCAAATTGCTTATATGAATTTAAATGTTTCTAATGAGAGAGTGAGTGTTGGAGTGCTATTTTGCAGGTTGTTATTGCAATTTTATAAGTAAATTCTACTGCTTTTCTTTTGTTATATGTTATTTCATGCTTGGATGAATTTCCTACTTTTAGTCTACCTCGAATCCTACACTTTTGGCTTGTGGCCATATTTCCCATTTCTTTCCATAATTTTTAATCTCTTTCTTGCAACTCTAGTCTTCAACTAGTGTAGGATTTAGTTTGGGAGCCAGACCTCTCTGGAGATTGACTCAGAGGACATCCCTTTTCTCATATCATTCAATGTTGGCCATATCTAGGGTGCACAAATGCAGTTTTGTAGATTATGCAGATATTTGACCAACAAGAACCAAGAGTTATGTCTATAAAAATACATATTTTATTAATAATAATGAATACAAACCCTGCATTTTATTTCATTGTTACAAGATTTACATCACCTTTTTCTTATATATAGTTTGAATATAAAATTAGAAAAAATTATGACCTTATTTCAAATAAAAATTTATAAAATGACATGTTAAAATACGTACTATCTACAAAATATTTTTTAATTAATGAAACATAATACATATTGTGAAAAAGAAAGATAATATAAACCTTAAATTACTATTTAAAAAAAAATAACTCATCTAATACAATTTTTTTCTTTTTAAATTATAAATATATTAATTGTTATCTTAATAAATTTAAATGTAAAATAAAAAATAAATTATATTTTATTATATGGTAATTTTTTTAATTGAAGTTAGTATTAGAAACTCTTTGACTGACATTTAGGATGGGAAACCATGACCTTCTATAAGGGTGAAAGTTGAGCTTATCAATGGGAGCCAAACACATAGACACACCCACCCCCTACAAAATATTAGAAAATTAAATCATATTTGACACCTAAAAATATCTTTGACAGATCTTATCACCAAAATCTGATCAGAGATATCTCACATCCAATCGCTATAAATTTCCAGTGTGCGTAGTTAATACCAACAATTGCATTCATTTGACGATTGGTCAGAAACCCTAGTTTTGCATTAAAGGCATGTCAGAAGATAATATTTATCCCACCCTTCACTCGACTATATAAGGCGATGTATTTTAGTGCAAAGTAGATAGAAAAAGGAGAAGAGTGGAAGTAGAGGCATTAGAAGACACAGAGAGATAGGAGTTGAAGCAATAGCATTTGGTTAACTCCTCTAATTTTTATCTTGCAATAGCGCAATCTATTTACAGATGGTTGTAAAGCTTCTAGAGAAAGAAGCATCTGATGCAAGCATCTATTTTGTATTGTAATACTGTAGCTGCAATCAGATTATATTTAATAAAAAATATATTTCAAGTATTTATGTGAGCACTGTGTGTGTGTCATGTTTAAGTAATAGAGTAGGGAGAAATTTTGATTTGTCTTCTCCTTCACAAAACTCAGAGTCTCCGCTATTTCATGAAGTTTCCCTCCGAAAAGGGCTTTTCACCCATATATCCTCTAAAAGGCCCTTTGGTGACTTATTTGCTTTGAATAAGACATTTTTGTCTTGTTGCGCAAATTTATTTTATGATCCGAAATTGACTTTGGTCAACTTGAGCTTTGCATTTTTTTCCCTATAAAGACGTTGTGCATTTCAATTACTCCAAAAAGGCATTTGACTATATCATCGTGCAAAGGGGTTTCATGATTTGCTTTTTTGAAAAGGCATTTTGAGACTATATAATCGTACAAAGGGGTTTCATGATTTGCTTTCCCAAAAAGGTATTTCAAGATTAATTTTTCTTGATCAAGCACTTCAAATTGGTATCAGATATAGAGCCTTCTCATGGACAATAAGAAGCAATGGCTTCCAAAAACAACCCTTTATAGTTTTAGATCCCATAGTTCAATGGTAAAAATTATGATTACTGGAGCATTCAAATGAAGATCCAGTTTGGGTCTCAAGAGCTATGGGACTTGGTCCAAAATGGTTATGTAGAACTAGCAGATGCAGCAACCATGAGTGCTCTCTCCCAGACAGAGTTATATTTGCTGAAGGAGAACCGAAATAAGGACCAGAAGGTATTATTTTACATAATGTAGGTGGTTGAGGAGATAATATTCTCATGAATTATAGAAAATACCACATTGAAGGCAACATGGGAAATTATTTCTAGCTCCTTCTAGGGCATCGACAAGGTGAATTTGGTGCGATTGCAAATGCTGATAAGGATGTTTGAGAATATCTAGATGAGCGAGTCGGAGTCCATGATCGACTTATTTACCTAGATAATGGGTATCATCAACCATATGAGGATGAATGATGAAAATGTGGAGAACCATAGGATTATAGAGAAAATACTGAGGAGCTTACTAGCTAGTTTTGACTCAGTCATGATAGCGATTGAAGAATCAATGCATTTTACAATACTCTCTATAGATGAGCTCATGGGTTCTCTACAAACACATGAGTAGAGGTTGATTTGGTCATCTCAGTCTTCACTAGAGCACGTGTTCAAAGCGTAAGTCTCATTTTGAGATAGTACCAAAGAATAATCCCACCAAGGAGCCTCTACCTCTCAATGAGGAAGAGGTAAAGGTAAGCATGGAAGAGGTAACAAGCGAGGAGGGATTTCAAACTCCAATGACAAAGAAACCAACTGCAACTTCCATCGAGCAAGAGGAAGAGGTAATGGAAGAAATCAGCAAGGATGATCTAATCAGAGGTATGATAAATCAAATATCCAATTTTATTATTGCAAGAAATTTGGTCATTATAGCTATGAGTGTAGAAAGAAGATGGCCAAATATAATAAGCAACAAGCCCACTACACAAATGAGTCTAAAAATATAGAGTGTATAGATGCTTGTGGGAATATGTTTTTGACTTGCAGTACTAAGGAGGAGATCTAGAAGAATACTTGGTATCTCGATAGTGGTTGCAATAATCACATGTCTAGGAACAGAGAGATGTTCTCACAGCTTCATTAAACAATCAATTTTGAAGTGAAGATGGAGAACAACAATAATATACATATCATAGTAAAAGGTAAAATTCTTATCTGCACTAGGCAAGGTGAAAGGAAGCATATCACTAATGTGTATATGCACCTAGGTTGAAGCACAATTTTGTAATCCAAAATTAAATTTGTATTATTCTTAAACTGAATCAAGTTTGTGAAGGTTGCTTTGTTGGTAAGAAGCACATGGATGCATTCCCTATAAGGTAATATTGGAGAGCTTCAAAGCCATTAGAGCTGGTGCATTCTAATATTTGTGGTCCAATGCAAACCAACACATTTTCTGGGAATAAATACTTTCTAACTTTCATAGATGATTTCAGTCAAAGGACATGGGTATATCCCATCAAACAAAATTTAGAGGTATTCAAAAAATTCAAGGAGTTCAAGGCTCTGGTTGAGAAACATAGCAGCTACTTTGTGAAGACTCTCAAAATAGATGGAGGAGGTGAGTATATCTCTAATGAATTCCATAATTTTTGCAAACAAAATGGAATTCATAGGAAGCTCACTGCCAAATACACACCATAGCAGAACGATGTTGTAGAGAGGAAGAATAGAACAATCATGGATATGGGATGAAGCATTTTGAAGGTAAATAATTTACCACATGAGTTATGGGTAAAAGTATGTTGTGCAATTTATCTACTAAATCAATATCTCACCAAGAGTGTGAAGGACAATATTTCTTAGGAGGATTGGAGTAACCATAAGTTGAGTGTTGCTCATTTAAGAGTTTTTGAGTGCATAGCATATGCACATGTTCCAGATGATAAGAGAAATAAGTTGGACGACAAGGTGAAGAAATGCATCTTTACTGGGTATAGTGAAGAGTCAAAGGCATATAGGCTGTATAATCTTGTGATGAAGAAGTTGATTATCAATCGAGATGTGAAGTTCCTAGAGGATGAATCCTAGAACTAGAAATCAAAGACTATCCAGCCTAAGCCAACAATTATCAAGTTTAGGGACTTGGAGGAAAACATAGCGCATCAACTTATAGCTTCAAGAAGCAATGTTGGAGCTAGCAGCCACATTGCCTCATCATCACGGTCACCTCAAATTGCAAGAAGGATCTCCAAATTGAGGACTCCAGTAAATACAAGGAGCTTGCAAGACATTTATGAGGTAATCAAAAATCAAATAGATGAAGAAAATTTTGAATTTGCTTTATTTTCTTAGTGTGATCCAATTTCATTTGAAGAAGTGATTTAGAATAGAAAATGGGTGCAAGATATGGATGATGAGATAGATGCCATAGAGAATAATCATACATGGTAATTGATGGATCTCCTAGTAGTGAAGAAGACCATTGGATTCAAGTGGGTATATAAAACAAACTTTATTTTCCAAGGAGAATTTGAAAGGCATAATACTAGATTGATGATAAAATGCTACAATCAAAAGTTAGGGATTGACTATTGACATAGTCATAATGATACTGGCATTGATAGCTTAGAAAGGATGGAATGTGTACCAGATGGATGTCAATTTTACCTTACTCAATGGAGTGTTGAAATAAGAGGTCTACATAGAACAACCACTAGAATATGGGTTGGAAGGTCAAGAAGGTAAGGTCCTTAAGCTGAAGAAGGCCTTGTATGGGTTGAAGCAAGCACCTAGGACTTGGTACAATTGCATTGATACCTACTTTTAGGATAATGGGTTTATCAAATGCCCATATGGTCACACTGTGTACCTCAAGATAAATGTAGAAGGGGAGATGATAATATTCTACTTGTATGTAGACGATCTGAGTTACACTGGAAATAGCAATGTGCTATTTGATTAGTTTGAAACAACTATAAAGAAGAAGTTTGAAATGATGGACTTAGGCCTGATGAATTACTTTCTAGGCATTGAAGTGGACCAATATATAGATGGCATCTTCATTTATCAGGGTAAGTATATGAAAAATTTCTTGAAGAGGTTTAAGATGGAGGACAACAAACTTGCCATCACACCTGTTGCCACATACTTAAAGTTGAGTAAAATAGATTGCAATAGAAATATTGATCCAACTTTGTATAAAAGGTTAGTTAGCAATCTCATGTATTTGACTACAACTAGACCAGATTTGATTTTTACAGTGAGCTTAATTAGCAGGTTAATGGAGATTTCAAAGGAAACTCATTGGCAAGCAAGAAAAATAATAATGTGATATGTCAATTGGACCAAAAACCATGGAATTTTTTATGCCATAAAAAACCAGCTTAAACTGGTTGGCTACACAGATAACGATTTGGCTGGCAGTACAAATTATTCAAAGAGAACTTATAGGTATGTTTTTCATCTTGGATCAGGATCAATTTTATGGTGCTCAAAGAAGAAATATATTATTGCATTGTCCACTACAGAGGCAGAGTATGTTGCCACCACTTCAGCCACATACCAAGAAGTTTGGCTAAGGAGAATTTTGTGTGAGCTGAATCATCCACCAGAATGGGCAACAACTATTTTTTGTGATAACAATTCTGCCATAGCACTATCGAAGGATCTAATGTTTCATGGCAGAACCAAGCACATTGATATCAACTATCATTTCATCAGAGAGTCGGTGAAATCTAATGAAATTGAGTTACTATTTTGCAGGTCATAAGAGAAGGTAGAAGATATTTTCACAAAAAAATTGAAGGAGGAGGACTTCAACAGACTGAGGGAAATGCTAGGCATTAAAGATTTTATGAAATCTAGTTTAAAGGAGGTGTTGAAAGTC